>OV702285.1:56429155-57759894 GCA_916181665.1 Avena sativa | reverse complement strand
TCCATTTGCTTCCTTGTAATTATCAAAGCAAAATTGAAGTATCTCAAAAACCTCATGTTTATAAGGTGCATCATCAGTATTTTCAAGCAAACTGGCAAGTTCAAATGCACCCTTGAAGGAAATGAATTCTTCAATTTGTTCCACATCATAAAAGTCACAATTTCCTTTAACATAAGAAGATATGGTAACATTATCATTATACTCACATTGAAAGGGTAGGTGTTTATTCCTCCTGCAGCAACAAGACTTATCAAAGCAATAAGTAACATTATAAGTAGAGCACACCTCTCTAGCAATAGTATTCAACTTATCAATTTTTTCCCATAAGTGTTTCCCTTTTTGTGACAAACGGTGTTCATTATAATAATACTTTTGTTCTTCCGTGAACCCACCTTGCCAATAATAACTAGTTTCAAAGAAACCATCCATTGATATAAAGCATGGCAAAGCAAGGCAATAACAGACCAACAACTAGAGCAAGGACTAATTTTTTTTGTGTTTTTGAATAAAGCAAACAAACCAAACTAGACTAATTTTTTGGGTTTTTTGGAAAGAGGCAAACAAAACCAAGCAAAAGAAATTGAGCAAACTTAAAATAAAGTAAAGAGAAAGGAAGTGAAGGACTCCCCTCGTGAAGACATCCTTAGCCTTCCTGGCAATGGTGCCAGAAAATAGCTTGATGGCGCCTAGTACTTGTCGTGGGACTCTTCATTGCAAACCCCAAGAGCAAGGTATGAAGCAGCACATCAGCAAGTTTCCCTCAGTAAGAAACCGAGGTTATCGAACCAGTAGGAGGATGGAAACGTCACACATGTGTTGCAAGCAACGCGGAGACCTGCACAACACAAACTCAAGACTTTGCCCCAACGAATCAGTGAGGTTGTCAGGCTCATCGGTTTGCTGTAACAAAGGATTAAACGTATGGTGTGGAAGGTAATGGTGGTTTGCAGCAAGTAAACAGGTAACAGTGGAAGATGTATCACTGGTAAAGATTGGACCGGGTTCCATAGTTCACTAGAGGTGCTCTCCTTAGATAAACAACATGGCATGAAGGGTAAACAAATTACAGCGAGGCAATTGACATGAATTGAGCAAGGCATAACAATGCAATTACTAGTCAGAAAGATCCTATGAGGCTGATTGGGCAATACAACAATATACATAGACCACCATCCAACTGCATCTATGACTAGAAGTCCACCTTCAGGTTATCATCCGAACCCCCTCTAGTATTAAGTTGCAAGCAACAGACAACTGCTTTAAGCAAAGTGTGTAAGGTAAACAGTCCACATGTTCCATGAACAAGAGACCGTTGTTTTGTCCCTAGTAGCAACAACACATATACAACCGAAGAGATTTCTGCCACTTCCCTTGGAAACTAGAGGCATGAACCCACTATCGAGCATAAATACCTCCTCTTGGAGTCACTAGCAACTACTTGGCCAAGATAACCACTAGCAACGGAGAGCATGCAAGATCACAAACAACACAGACATGATTGAATCATAATGATAAAACCATTAATCAAACCAACATAATAATCTCAATATCCATCGGATCCCCGCAAACACAACATGCATGATTACAAATAGATTAGATCTTGATCATGAACGGAGCTCACAAGATCTATACATGAAAGCACAAAGGAGGAGATACAACCATCTAGCTACTACATGGACCCATAGTCCAAGGTGGAACTACTCACGAATCATACCGGAGAGAAGGCCTCCGGGATGATCTCCCCTCTGGCAGGGTGCCGGGAAGAACTTCAGACCCCCTGATCTAGGGACGATGGTGGCGGCGGCTACAAACGCATTCATGGGTTTCTGATCGTGTACTCAGGGTTTCTGCATCGAGGGCTTATTATAGGCGAAGGGCCAAGACTGGGAGGCGTCTAGAGCCAGCAAACCCTAGCCAGGTGCGGGCCCACCTGCCCCCGCGCCTGGGGTCGGTATGGCCCCCTGGCCGCCCACTCCGGCTCTCCTCTGGACTGCTTGTTCCCGACGTAAAGTAATCGACTTTGACGTTTGTCCCGTCCAATTTCGAGAATATTTCTTTACTAACTTTTTTGAAACCAAAAACAGCAGAAAACAGGCATCTGACACTGTTGCAACTTGTTAATAGGTTAGTACTAGAAAACATGTAAAAAGCACCTCAAAGTGTGGACAAGAAAAGCAAAGTAGATACTAAACAAGCACGGAACATCAAAAATTATAGATACATTTCCAACGTATCAGTCATAAACATGAAAACGACGATTTTTTGGTCATATCTCTCAAACATGTATCGGGTCATCTAGGCCATGCAAATTGCCCCGAAACCCCAAAACCGTGGGCAATAGCTCATGAAAACGGTCGTAAAACACGAAAAGGTCGATTTTATTGTCATATCTTTGAAAGATGTATCAGATCTTATGGAACATGCAAATCGTCCTGGACCCCAAAATTGTGGGCAATAGCACATAAAAATGGCCATAAACAATGAAAATTACAAGTGTTTCGTCATTACTCTCAAACATGTATCGGGTTTTAGGGTTGTTTTACATCGCCCTGGAACCCCAAAACTATGGGCAATAGCTCATGAAAACGGCCATAAAACGCGAAAACGATGACTTTTTGTCATAACTCTCAAACAATTATCAGAACTTATGAACATTGTAAATCGCCCTAGAAACCCAAACCTGTGGGCAATAGCTCATGAAAACGGCCATAAAACTCAAAAACAACGACTTTTTGTCATAACACTCAAACATGTATCAGGACTTACTGTCGTTGCAAATTCCCTAGAACCCCACAACTATCGGCAATAGCTCATGAAAACGGCTATAAAATGCGAAAACGACGAGTTTTTGGTCATATCCCTCAAACATGTATCATGTCTTTCGGGCCATGACTATTGCCCTTGAACCCCGAAACTGTGGGCAATAGCTCATGAAAACGGTCATAAACATGAAAACGACGTTTTTTTGGTCATATCTCTCAAACATGTATCCGGTCTTCTGGGCCATGCAAATTTCCCTGGAATCCCAAAACCGTGGGCAATAGCTCATGGAACGGCCGTAAAACACGAAAAAGTCGATTTTTTTCATATCTCTGAAAGATGTATCGGATCTTATGGAACATGCAAATCGCCCTAGACCCCACAATTGTGGCCAATAGCACATAAAAATGGCCATAAAATATGAAAATTACAAGTGTTTGGTCATTACTCTCAAACATGTATCGAGTTTTAAGGTTGTTGTACATCGCCCTTGAACCCCAAAACTGTTGGCAATAGCTCATGAAAACGGCCATAAAACGCGAAAACAACGACTTTTTGGTCATATCTCTCAAACATGTATCGGGTCTTCTGGGCCATGCAATTTGCCCTGGAACCCCAAAACCGTGGGCAATAGCTCATGAAAACAGCCGTAAAACACGAAAAAGTCGTTTTTTTTGTCATATCTCTCAAAGATGTAACGGATCTTATGGAACATGCAAATTGCCCTAGACCCCAAAATTGTGGGCAATAACACATAAAAATGGCCATAAACAATTAAAATTACAAGTGTTTGGTCATTACTCTCAAACATGTATTGGGTTTTAAGGTTGTTGTACATCGCCCTGGAACCCCAAAACTATGGGCAATAGCTCATGAAAACGGCCATAAAACGCGAAAACGACGAATTTTTGTCATAACTCTCAAACATTTATCAGAACTTACGGAGAAGTAAATCCCCCTAGAAACCCAAAATTGTGGGCAAAAGCTCATGAAAACGGTCATAAAACGCGAAAACGATAAGTTTTTGGTCATATCTCTCAAACATGTATTGCGACTTTCGGGCCTTGCAAATTGCCCTGGAACCCCAATACCGTGGGCAATAGCTCATGAAAACAGCCATAAAACACGAAAATGTCGATTTTTTGTTCATATCTCTAAAAGATGTATCGGGTCTTATGGGCCAAGCATATCGCCCTAGAGCCCAAAATTGTTGGCAATAGAACATCAAAATGGCCATAAAACGCGAAAATGACAAGTGTTTGGTCATTACTCTCAAACATGTATCGAGTCTTAAGGTTGTTGTACATCGCCCTGGAACCCAAAAACTGTGGGCGATAGCTCATGAAAACGGCCATAAAACGCAAAAACGAAGACTTTTTGTCATAACAATGAAACATGTAAAAAAGGAGTTACAGTCGTTATAAATTCCCCTAGAACCGCAAAACTATGGGCAATAGCTCATGAAAATGGCTATAAAATGCGAAAACGACGAGTTTTTGGTCATATCCCTCAAACATGTATTGGGTCTTTCGGGCCATGAAAATTTCCCTTAAAACCCAAAACTATGGGCAATAGCTCATGAAAACGGTAATAAACATCAAAACGACGATTTTTTGGTCATATCTCGCAAACATGTATCGGGTCTTCTGGGCCATGCAAATTGCCCTGGAACCCCAAAACCGTGGGCAATAGCTCATGAAAACGGTCATAAAACACGAAAAGGTCGATTTTTTTGTCATATCTCTGAAAGATGTATCAGATCTTATGGAACATGCAAATCACCCTAGACCCCAAAATTGTTGGCAAATAGCACATAAAATGGCCATAAACAATGAAAATTACAAATGTTTGGTCATTACTCTCAAACATGTATCGGGTTTTAGGGTTGTTGTACATCGCCCTGGAAGTCCAAAACTATGGGCAATAGCTCATGAAAACGGCCATAAAACGCGAAAACGATGACTTTTTGTCATAACTCTCAAACATTTATCAGAACTTACGGACATTGTAAATCCCCCTAGAAACCTAAACCTGTGGGCAATAGCTCATGAAAAAAGACATAAAACACAAAAACGACGACTTTTTGTCATAACACTCAAACATGTATCAGGACTTATAGTCGTTGTAAATTCCCCTAGAACCCCAAAACTATGGGCAATAGCTCATGAAAACGGCTATAAATGCGAAAACAACGAATTTTTGGTCATATCCCTGAAACATGTATCGGGTCTTTCGGGCCATGAAAATTTCCCTTGAACCCCAAAACTGTGGGCAATAGCAAATGACAACGGTCATAAACATGAAACGAAGATTTTTTGGTCTTCTCTCTCAAACATGTATCCGGTCTTCTGGGTCATGCAAATTGCACTGGAACCCCAAAACCGTGGGCAATAGCTCATGAAAACGGCGGTAAAACACGAAATAGTCGATTTTTTTGTCATATCTCTGAAAGATGTATCAGATCTTATGGAACATACAAATCGCCCTAGACCCCAAAATTGTGGGCATAAGCACATTAAAATGGCCATAAAACATGAAAATTACAAGTGTTTGGTCCTTACTCTCAAACATGTATCGGGTTTTAAGGTTATTGTACATCGCCTTTGAACCCCAAAACTATGGCTAATAGCTCATGAAAACGGCCGTAAAACACGAAAAGGTCGATTTTTTTTGTCATATCTCTGAAAGATGTATCAGATCTTATAGGACATGCAAATCGCCCTGGAACCCCAAAACTATGGGCAATAGCTCATGAAAACGACCATAAAACGCGAAAACGATGACTTTTTGTCATAACTCTCAAACAAGTATCAGGACTTACAGTCGTTGCAAATTCCCCTAGAACCCCAAAACTATGGGCAATAGCTCATGAAAACGGCTATAAAATGCGAAAACGACGAGTTTTTGGTCATATCCCTCAAACATGTATCGGGTCTTTCGGGCCATGAAAATTTCCCTTGAACCCCGAAACTGTGGGCAATAGCTCATGAAAACGGTGATAAACATGAAAACGACAATTTTTTGGTCATATCTCTCAAACATGTATCGGGTCTTCTGGGTCACGCAAATTGCACTAAAACCCCAAAACCTTGGGCAATAGCTCATGAAAACAGCGTAAAACAGGAAAAAGTCGAATTTTATGTCATATCTCTGAAGGATGTATCAGATCTTATGGAACGTGCAAATTTCCCTAGACCCCAAAATTATGGGCAATAGCACATAAAATGGCCATAAAACATGAAAATTACAAGTGTTTGGTCATTACTCTCAAACATTTATCGGGTTTAAAGGTTTTTGTACATCGCCCTGGAACCCCCAAAACTATGGGCAATAGCCCATCAAAACGGCCATAAAACGCGAAAACGATGACTTTTTGTCATAACTCTCAAACATTTATCATAACTCACGAACGTTGTCCTAGAAACCTAAAATTATGGGCAATAGCTCATGAAAACGGTCATAAAACACGAAAACAACAAGTTTTTGTACATATCTCTCAAACATGTATCGCGTCTTCCAGGCCTTGCAAATTGTCCTGGAACACCAAAACTGTGGGCAATAGCTCATGAAAAAAGCCATAAAACACGAAAACGTCGAGTTTTTGTTCATATCTCTAAAAGATGTATCGAGTCTTATGGGCCAAGCATATCGCCCTAGAGCCCAAAATTGTTGGCAATAACACATGAAAATGTCCATAAAACGTGAAAATGAAAAGTGTTTGGTCATTACTCTCAAACATGTATCATGTCTTCAGGTTGTTGTACATCGCCTTGGAACCCCAAAACTGTGGGCCATAGCTCATGAAAATGGCCATAAATCGCAAAAATGACGACTTTTAGTCATAACACTCGAACATGTATCAGGACTTATAGTCATTGTAAATTCCCCTAGAACCCCAGAACTATGGGCAATAGCTCATGAAAATGGCCATAAAATGCGAAAACGATGAGTTTTTGGTCATATCCCTCAAACATGTATCGGGTCTTTCGGGCCATGAAAATTGCCCTTGAACCCCAAAACTGTGGGCAATAGCTCATGAAAACGGTCATAAACATGAAAACGACGATTTTTTGGTTATATCTCAAACATGTATCGGGTCTTCTAGGCCATGCAAATTTCCCTGGAACCCCAAAACCGTGGGCAATAGTTCATGAAAATGGCCGTAAAACACGAAAAAGTCGAATTTTTTGTCATATCTCTGAAAGATGTATCAGATCTTATGGAACTTGCAAATCGCCATGGACCCCAAAATTGTGGGCAATAGCTCATAAAACTAGCCATAAACAATGAAAATTACAAGTGTTTGGTCATTACTCTCAAACATGAATCGGGTTTTAAGGTTATTGTATATCACCCTGGAACCCAAAAACTGTGGGCAATAGCTGATGAAAATGGCCATAAAACGCAAAAACGACGACTTTTTGTCATAACACTCGAACATGTATCAGAACTTACGGACGTTGTAAATCCCCCTAGAAACCCCAAATTTTGGGCAATAGCTCATGAAAACTGTCATAAAACGCAAAAACGACAAGTTTTTGGTCATTTATCTCAAACATGTATCGCGTCTTTCGGTCTTTGCAAATTGTCCTGGAACACCAAAACTGTGGGCAATAGCTCATGAAAACAGCCATCAAACACGAAAACGTCGAGTTTTTGTTCATATCTCTAAAAGTTGTATCAAGTCTTATGGGCCAAGCATATCGCCCTAGAATGTGAAAATGACAAGTGTTTGGTCATTACTCTCAAACATGTATCAGGTCTTAAGGTTGTTGTACATCGCCTTGGAACCCCAAAACTATGGGCAATAGCTCATGAAAATGGCCATAAATCGCAAAAATGATGACTTTTTGTCATAACACTCGAACATGTATCAGGACTTATAGTCATTGTAAATTCCCCTAGAACCGCAAAAGTATGGGCAATAGCTCATGAAAATGGCCATAAAATGCGAAAACAACGAGTTTTTTGGCATATCCCTCAAACATGTATCGGGTCTTTCGGGCCAAAATAATTCCCCTTGAACCCCAAAACTCTGGGCAATAGCTCATGAAAACGGTCATAAACATGAAAACGACGATTTTTTGGTCATATCTCTCAAACATGTATCGGGTCTTTTGGGCCATGCAAATTGCCCTGGAACACCAAAACCATGGGCAATAGCTCATGAAAATGGCCGTAAAACATGGAAAAGTTGACTTTTTTGTCATATTTCTGAAAGATGTACCAGATCTTATGGAACATGCAAATCGCGTGGACCCCAAAATTGTGGGCAATAGCTCATAAAACTGGTGATAAACAATGAAAATTACAAGTGTTTGGTCATTACTCTTAAACATGTATCAGGTTTTAAGGTTGTTGTACATCGCCTTCGAACCCCAAAACTATGGGCAATAGATCATGAAAACGGCCATAAAACATGAAAACGATGACTTTTTGTCATAACTCTCAAACAATTATCAGAAACTACAGACGTTGTAAATCCCCCTAGAAACCCAAAATTGTGGGCAATAGCTCATGAAAACGGTCATAAAACACGAAAACGACAAGTTTTTGGTCATGTCTCTCAAACATGTATCGCTTCTTCCA
Organism: Avena sativa; assembly: GCA_916181665.1. Classification (NCBI taxonomy): domain Eukaryota; kingdom Viridiplantae; phylum Streptophyta; class Magnoliopsida; order Poales; family Poaceae; genus Avena; species Avena sativa. The sequence goes on along the minus strand of OV702285.1, from coordinate 57,751,545 downwards.
AGCCTTCCAAATTGCCCTGGAACCTCAAAACGGTGGGCAATAGCTCATGAAAATGGCCATAAAACTCAAAAACGACGACTTTTTGGCATAACACTCGAACATGTATCAGGACTTACAGTCATTGTAAATTCCCCTAGAACACCAAAGCAATGGGCAATAGCTTATGAAAACGACCATAAAATGCGAAAACGACGAATTTTTGGTCATATCCCTCAAACATGTATCAGGTCTTTCGGGCTATGAAAATTGCCGTTGAACCCTAAAACTGTGGGTAATAGCTCATGAAAACGGTCATAAACATGAAAACGACGATTTTTTGGTCATATCTCTCAAACATGTATCGGGTCTTCTGGGCCATGCAAATTGCCATGGAACCCAAAATCGTGGGCAATAGCTCATGAAAACAGCCGTAAAACATGAAAAGGTCAAATTTTTTGTCATATCTTTTAAAGATGTATCTGATCTTATGGACATGCATATCGCCCTGGACCCCACAATTGTGGTCAATAGATCATAAAATTAGCCATAAATAATGAAAATTACAAGTGTTTTGTCATTACTCTAAAACATAAATCCGGTTTTAAGGTTGTTGTACATGGCTCTGGAACCCCAAAACTATGGGCAATAGCTCATGAAAACGGACATAAAACGCGAATACGACAAATTTTTGTCATAACTCTCAAACATTTATGAGAACTTACGGACGTTGTAAATCCCCCTAGAAACCCCAAATTGTGGGCAATAGCTCATGAAAACGGTCATAAACCGCGAAGTACGACAATTTTTTGGTCATATCTCTCAAACATGTATCGCGTCTTCCGGGCCTTGCAAATTGCCCTGGAACACCAAAACTATGGGCAATAGCTCATGAAAACAACCATAAAACACGAAAACGTCGAGTTTTTGTTCATATCTCTAAAAGATGTATTGGGTCTTATGGGCCAAGCATATTGCCCTAGATCCCAAAATTGTTGGCAATAGCACATGAAAATGGCCATAAAACGCGAAAATGACAAGTGTTTGGTCATTACTCTCAAACATGTATCGGGTCTTAAGGTTGTTGTACATCGCCCTGAAACCGCAAAACTATGGGCAATAGCTCATGAAAATGCCCATAAAACGCAAAAACGGTGACTTTTTGTTCTAACACTCAAACATTTATCAGGACATACAGTAGTTGTAAATTCCCCTAGAACCCCAAAGCTATGGGCAATAGCTCATGAAAATGGCCATAAAATGCGAAAACGACGAGTTTTTGGTCATATCCCTCAAACATGTATCGGCTCTTTCGGGCCATGAAAATTGTCGTTGAACCCCAAAACTGTGGGAAATAGCTCATGAAAACGGTCATAAACATGAAAACGATGATTTTTTGGTCATATCCCTCAAACATGTATCGGATCTTCTAGGCCATGCAAATTGCCTTGGAACCCCCAAACCGTCACTACAAGAGGACCCCCCCTACAACAACGCACGAATCTGTATCTAGAAGCCCATATAAGCGTTGCTAGCACATTTACCAACGGACTTTCTAGGCGTTGCGTTTTTGGGCGTTTCTAGGATATAATGCAACACATATACATACGTTGGTAACCAATGTGGAAAGCATTGCAAAGTAGCAACAAATACGAAGCAACAACCGTATCTGATGGTAGAGAACATACACAAATTTGATAATTTTTGTTTTAAAAAATATTGTTTTTTCTTGAGTAGGTTGTTCGATCACTTCAAACTATAGTATTATTTCTTTCCACAACAAGAGTATAGAATTTATAAGAGACATAGCACAACACTTACAGATCGCAAAATATGAACTCATTACATTAGACAACAATCCACTAGATTACTAGAATCAGCATACCATACATGAGAATTATCTTAACACTACAAAGCGTACAATCTTGTTTGAAAATACGACACTATAACTAAGCCTATATTTATTCCTTCTAATCTTCCAACTTGTGACATGTGCAGATTTGATATCCCAATATAGAAGTCCTTGATAATTTTTTCTGAGCCTACAATTGAAGAACCATGTTGTAGCATATGACAAACAACAGAATTGTACATAGTGTATTATTTAGATTAAGGATACAATGATTCACTAACTCTCCAACATCTGCGAATTCTCTAAAACTGTTAACATGAGAAGCTGAAAAATCCTTAAATTTGCACGGAATGATGTGTACATGCTCAATGATGACTTTTAAAATGTCAGAATTTCATATATCATGCAACTAAATTTCACATTGGGTAAAACATAAGTATAGCTTCCATGAGATGGGATGGTCATGTGCATGTTCAGCTTGACAAAAGAAGAAACGTGTTCAGAGTTCAGACAAAATTAGACTGCATCATTTAGACCAAATTAGAATTCCATGAGATGTGGATAAACGTAGAAAGCATATAGTGAAATCTACTATTTACTTTGTCAAAAAGATATAAACAAGGTATATACTCACAATGCAAAAAATTGTAAAGGACATACATATCTGAAATAGGGAATACCTTGATGATACAACACACCAGTCTTGATATTTCCATCACTGTTACCTAATATATAGAGAGAGCACAACTTTGAGAATTGTAAAACCTTGCTTGTAGGCGCTCCATTCTGTATTTACATATAGAGAATGTCTTGCAATATAAGAAAAATGCAGAATGTGCATCTCGTTTGATGAATACCTTTAAATGCACGTCTGGATGTTCTTTGAATTTCTTCGAGCACATCGGGGTAGCATTCCAAAGCTATGTCAACGGGAAAATAATTTTTCTATGTTTTGCAATCGGTCAATGTCCATAGGATATACTGGACTATAATTATATTGATGTTCTCAAAAAGGAATATGTTTGCTCTGACACTCGCTACCTGCATATGTAACATCTACATATTAGTGGAATATATATAGCTACATATCCATATGTTTCGTAGGTAGCTTTGATAAAGTGAAGTCATGGTGGATGCAACAATCATTAAATATCTTGAAATACAGACAAAGAACACCTGTTTAAAAGGCATGTAGATCCTGCTTTGTTCTTACCTGCCACAATTTCACCATCACAACAATCAGAGATCTAAATAAGTTTCAATTAGATACTCCCTCCTACCGATATTAGTTGACTTGGATTTGTCTAGATTCAGATGTATCATGTCTAGATACATCCGAATCGGAGGAATTACTATAATAAACCATTGATTTGAAGGGAACAATTAGAAAATAACTTCCGTTTTCCATAATTAATAGGAGCAAACCAGTGAGTGAAGAACTGAAGATTAAATAAATTGCAGACCACTGCTTGACCATAGTTTGCATCAAGATTGAACAGAGGCAGCCCATAGTAAGATTTGAGAAAAAAAAAGATTCCTTGTATTATCGGTGGTCTGGTATGTGCGCTACGAATATCAAGGGCTACATATACATGTAAGCAAAAATGATTGATTCAATCCTAGACAAAATATGAACGGGTCAAAGCCTAGGAAAATGAGAGAGGAATCAGGGACGGGGAAAGAAGAGTAGCACTTGGATGGCCCTTGGTGTCATGCCCTTGTTTTCCACCTCGCTGCAGCGCCCCTTCTTCACCCAGCACCGCCACATCAATCAGTTCGTCGTCGCCGAGCAGCGATGGTCCAGCAAGATAGCCAAGGCGAGGGGAGACGGAGGAGACGTTGCTGCTATCCAGGAAGAGGGTGGGGGGCTCGTCGTCGAGCAGTCCCAGGTCTCTGGCCACCATGGTGAGGGATCAGGGAAGAAAGAGTGGATTGCTGTGGCGGCGCATCGTTCATGGTTGTGGTTCTGCTAGACCTTAAGTTGGGTAGTTTTTTTAGGATGGGAACTAGTGTGGGATTGGGCTGCGTGCATGGTGGTGGTGGGAGGATAAATTAGACAGACGTGGTGACATGGGGGAGTTGGACCCTAGATACACATATCAACACCGTTGCCATTTATGTGTAGCTATATGCCTATTCATTTTATAGTGCGTGGGCAATAGTTCATGAAAACGGCCGTAAAACATGACAAAGTTGATTTTCTTGTCATATCTCTCGAAGATGTATCGGATCTTATGGAACATTCAAATCGCCCTGGATCCAAAAAATTTGGGCAATAGCTCATAAAACTGGCCATAAACAATGAAAATTACAAGTGTTTTGTCATTACTCTAAAACATGTATCCGGTTTTAAGGTTGTTGTACATGGCCCTGGAACCCCAAAACTATGGGCAATAGTTCATGAAAACGGCCATAAAACGCGAATACGACAAATTTTTGTCATAACTCTCAAACATTTATCTAAACTTAAGGACGTTGTAAATCCCCCTAGAAACCCCAAATTGTGGGCAATAGCTCATGAAAACGGTCATAAACCGCGAAGTATGACAAGTTTTTGGTCATATCTCTCAAACATGTATCGCGTCTTCCGGGCCTTGCAAATTGCCCTAGAACACCAAAACTATGGGCAATAGCTCATGAAAACAACCATAAAACACGAAAACGTCGAGTTTTTGTTAATATCTCTAAAAGATGTATCGGGTCTTATGGGCCAAGCATATCGCCCTAGATCCCAAAATTGTTGGCAATAGCACATGAAAATGGCCATAAAACGCGAAAATGACAAGTGTTTGGTCATTACTCTCAATCATGTATCGGGTCTTAAGGTTGTCGTACATCGCCCTAGAACCCCAAAACTATGGGCAATAGCTCATGAAAATGCCGATAAAACGCAAAAACGACGACTTTTTGTCATAACACTCAAACATGTATCAGGAATTACAGTCGTTGTAAATTCCCCTAGAACCCCAAAGCTATGGGAAATAGCTCATGAAAACGGCCATAAAACGCGAAAACGACGAGTTTATGGTCATATCCCTCAAACATGTATCGGGACTTTCGGGCCTTGCAAATTGCCCTGGAAACCCAAAACTATGGGCAATAACTCATGAAAACAGCCATAAAACACGAAAACGTCAAGTTTTTGTTCATGTCTCTAAAAGTTGTATCGGGTCTTATGGGCCAAGCATATCGCCCTAGAGCCCAAAAGTTTTGGCAGTAGCACATGAAAATGGCCATAAAACGCGAAAATGACAAGTGTTTGGTCATTACTCTCAAAGATGTATCGGATCTTAAGGTTGTTGTACATCGCCCTGGAACCCAAAACTATGGGCAATAGCTCATGAAAATGCCCATAAAACGCGAAAACGACGACTTTTTGTCATAACACTCAAACATGTATCAGGACTTACAGTCGTTGTAAATTCCCCTAGAACCCAAAAGCTATGGGCAATAGCTCATGAAAACGGCCATAAAATGCGAAAACGACGAGTTTTTGGTCATATCCCTCAAACATGTATCGGGTCTTTCGGGTCATGAAAATTGCCCTTGAACCCCAAAACTGTGGGCAATAGCTCATGAAAACGGTCATAAACATGAAAACGACGATTTTTTTGGTCATATCCCTCAAACATGTATCGGGTCTTCTAGGCCATGGAAATTGCCCTGGAACCCCAAAACCGGGGGCAATAGCTCATGAAAACGGCCGTAAAACATGAAAAAGTCGATTTTTTGTCATATCTCTGAAAGATGTATTAGATCTTATGGAACATGCAAATCGCCCTGGACCCAAAAAATTTGGGCAATAGCTCATAAAACTGTCCATAAACAATGAAAATTACAATTTATTGGGTTTTAAGGTTGTTGTACCCGCCCTGGAACCCCAATGCTATGGGCAATAGCTCTTGAAAATAGCCACAAAACGCGAAAACGACGACTTTTTGTCATAACTCTCAAAAATTTATCAGAAATTTCGGACGTTGTAAACCCCCCTAGAAACCCAAAATTGAGGGCAATAGCTCATGAAAACGGTCATAAAATGCGAAAACGACAAGTTTTTGGTCATATTTCTCAAACATGTATCGCGTCTTCCGGGCCTTGCAAATTGCCCTGGAAACCCAATACTGTGGGCAATAGCTCATGAAAACAGCCATAAAACACGAAAACGTCGAGTTTTTGTTCATGTATCTAAGAGATGTATCGGGTCTTATGGGACAAGTATGTCGCCCTAGATCCCAAAATTTTTGGCAATAGCACACGAAAATGGCCATAAAACGCGAAAATGACAAGTTTTTGGTCATTACTCTCAAAGATGTATCGGGTCTTAAGGTTGTTGTACATCACCCTGGAACCCTAAAACTGAGGCAGTAGCTCATGAAAATGCCCATAAAACGCAAATACAACTACTTTTTGTCATAACACTCAAACATGTACCAGGACTTACAGTCGTTGTAAATTCCCCTAGAACCCAAAAGCTATGGGCAATAGCTCATGAAAACAACCATAAAATGCGAAAACGACGAGTTTTTGGTCATATCCCTCAAACATGTATCGGGTCTTTCGGGCCATGAAAATTGCCCTTGAACCCCAAAACTGTGGGCAATAGCTCATGAAAACGGTCATAAACATGAAAACAACAATTTTTTGGTCATATCCCTCAAACATGTATCGGGTTTTCTCGGCCATGCAAATTGCGCTAGAACGCCAAAACCATGGGCAATAGCTCATGAAAACGGCCGTAAAACATGAAAAAGTCGATTTTTTGTCATATCTCTAAAAGATGTATCGGATATTATGGAACATGCAAATCGCCCTGGACCCAAAAAATTTGGGCAATAGCTCATAAAACTGGCCATAAAATGCAAAAATGACGACTTTTTGTCCTAACACTCAAACATGTATCAGGACTGACAGTCATTGTAAATTCCCCTAGAACTCCAAAACTATGGGCAATAGCTCATGAAAACGGCTATAAAATGCGAAAACGACGAGTTTTTGGTCATATCCCACAAACATGTATCGCTTCTTTCGGGCCATGAAAATTGCCCTTGAACCCCAAAACAATGGGCAATAGCTAATCAAAATGGTCATAAACATGAAAACGACGATTTTTTGGTCATATCTCTCAAACATGTATCGGGACTTCTGGGCCATGCATATTGCCCTGGAACCCCAAAACTGTGGGCAATAGCTCATAAAAACGGCCGTAAAACACGAAAAAGTCGATTTTTTTGTCATTTCTATGAAAGATGCTTCGGATCTTATGGAACATGCAAGTCGCCCTAGACCCCAAAATTGTGGGAAATAGCACATAAAAATGTCCATAAACAATGAAAATTAGAAGTGTTTGGTCATTACTCTCAAACATGTATCGGGTTTTAAGGTTGTTGTACATCGTCCTGGAACCCCAAAACAATGGGCAATGTCTCATGAAAACGGTCATAAACATGAAAACGGTGATTTTTTGGTGATATCTCTCAAACATGTATCGGGTCTTCTGGGCCATGCAAATTGCCCTTGAACCCCAAAACTGTAGGCAATGGCTCATGAAAACGGCCGTAAAACATGAAAAAGTCGAATTTTTTGTCATATCTCTAAAAGATTTATTGGATCTTATGGAACATGCAAATCTCCCTTGACCCCAAAATGGTGGGCAATAGCTCATAAAACAGGCCATAAACAATGAAAATTACAAGTGTTTGGTCATTACTCTCAAACATGTATCGGGTTTTAAGGTTGTTGTACATCGCCCTGTAACCCCAAAACTATGGGAAATAGCTCATCAAAACAGCCATAAAACGCGAAAACGACGACTTTTTGCCATAACTCTGAAAGATATATCAGAACTTGCGGACGGTGTAAATCCCCCTAGAAACCCCAAATTATGGGCAATAGCTCATGAAAACAGTCATAAAATGCATAAACGACAAGTTTTTGGTCATATTTCTGAAGCATGTATCGCGTCTTCCGGGCCTTGCAAATTGCCCTGGAACCCCAAAATTGTGGGCAATAGCTCATGAAAGCAGCCATAAAACACGAAAACGTCGAGTTTTTGTTCATATCTCTAAAAGATGTATCGGGTCTTATGGGCCAAGCATATTGCCCTAGAGCCCAAAATTGTTGGCAATAGCACATGAAAATGGCCATAAAACACGAAAATCACAAGTGTTTGGTCATTACTCTGAAACATGTATCGGGTCTTAAGGTTGTTGTACATCGCCCTGGAACCCGAAAACGGTGGGCAATAGCTCATGAAAACCGCCATAAAACGCAAAAACGACGACTTTTTGTCATCACACTCAAACATGTATCACGACTTACGGACGGTGTAAATCCCCCTAGAAACCCCAAATTGTGGCAATAGCTCATGAAAACAGTCATAAAACGCGTAAACGACAAGTTTTTGGTCATATCTCTCAAACATGTATCGCGTCTTCCGGGCCTTGCAAAATTGCGCTGGAACCCCAAAAATGTGGGCAATAGCTCATGAAAACAACCATAAACCATGAAAACGTCGAGTTTTTGTTCATATCTCTAAAAAATGTATGGGGTCTTATGGGCCAAGCATATCGCCCTAGAGCCCAAAATTGTTGGCAATAGCACATGAAAATGGCCATAAATCGCGAAAATGACAAGTGTTTGGTCATTACTCTCAAACATTATCGGGTCTTAACGTTATTATACATCGCCCTGGAACCCCAAAACTATGGGCAATAGCTGATGAAAATGGCTATAAAACGCAAAAATGATGACTTTTTGGCATAACACTCAAACATGTATCACGACTTACAGTCGTTGTAAATTCCCCTAGAATGCCAAAACTATGGGCAATAGCTCATGAAAACAGCCATAAAATGCGAAAACAACGAGTTTTTGGTCATATCCCTCAAACATGTATCGGGTCTTTCGGGCCATGAAAATTGCCCTTGAACCCTAAAACTGTGGGCAATAGCTCATGAAAACGGTAATAAACATGAAAACGACGATTTTTTGGTCATATCCCTCAAACATATAACGGGTCTTCTGGGCCACACAAATTTCCCTGGAACCCCAAAACCGTGGGCAATAGCTCATGAAAACGGTCGTAAAACATGAAACAGTCGATTTTTTTGTCATATCTCTGAACAATGTATCGGATCTTATGGAACATGCAAATCACCCTGGACCCGAAAATTGTGGGCAATAGCTCATAAAACTGGACATAAACAATGAAAATTACAAGTGTTTGGTCATTACTCTCAAACATGTATCGGATATTAAGGTTGTTGTACATCGCCCTGGAACCCCAAAACTATGGGCAATAGCTCATGAAAACGACCATAAAACGCGAAAACGACGACTTTTGGTCATAAGTCTCAAACATTTATCAGAACTTACGGACGTTGTAAATCCCCCTAGAAACCCCAAATTATGGGCAATAGCTCATGACAACGGTCATAAAACGCGAAAATGACAAGTTTTTGGTCATATCTCTCAAACATGTATCGCGTCTTCCGGGCCTTACAAATTGCCCTGGAACCCCAAAACTGTGGGCAATAGCTCATGAAAACACCCATAAAACATGAAAACGTCGAGTTTTTGTTCATATCTCTAAAATATGTATCGGGTCTTATGGGCCAAGCATATCGCCCTAGAGCACATGGCAATAGCACATTAAAATGGCCATAAAACGCGAAAATGACAAGTTCTTGGTCATTACTCTCAAACATGTATCGGGTCTTAAGGTTGTTGTACATCGCCCTGGAACCCCAAAACCGTGGGCAATAGCTGATAAAAATGGCCATAAAATGCAAAAACGACGACTTTATGTCATAACACTCAAACATGTATCAGGACTTACAGTCGTTGTAAATTCCCCTAGAACCCAAAAGCTATGGGCAATAGCTCATGAAAACGGCCATAAAATGCGAAAACGACGAGTTTTTGGTCATATCCCTCAAACATGTATCGGGACTTCCGGGCCTTGCAAATTGCCCTGGAAACCCAAAACTATGGGCAATAACTCATGAAAACAGCCATAAAACACGAAAACGTCGAGTTTTCGTTCATGTCTCTAAAATATGTATCGGGTCTTATGGGCCAAGCATATCGCCCTAGAGCCCAAAAGTTTTGGTAGTAGCACATGAAAATGGCCATAAAACGCGAAAATGACAAGTGTTTGGTCATTACTCTCAAAGATGTATCGGATCTTAAGGTTGTTGTACATCGCCCTGGAACCCAAAACTATGGGCAATAGCTCATGAAAATGCCCATAAAACGCAAAAACGACGACTTTTTGTCATAACACTCAAACATGTATCAGGACTTACAGTCGTTGTAAATTCCCCTAGAACCCAAAAGCTATGGGCAATAGCTCATGAAAACGGCCAAAAAATGCGAAAACGACGAGTTTTTGGTCATACCCCTCAAACATGTATCGGGTCTTTCGGGTCATGAAAATTGCCCTTGAACCCCAAAACTGTGGGCAATAGCTCATGAAAACGGTCATAAACATGAAAACGACGATTTTTTGGTCATATCCCTCAAACATGTATCGGGTCTTCCAGGCCATGAAAATTGCCCTGGAACCCCAAAACCGTGGGCAATAGCTCATGAAAACGGCCGTAAAACATGAAAAAGTTGATTTTTTGTCATATCTCTAAAAGATGTATCAGATCTTATGGAACATGCAAATCGCCCTGGACCAAAAAAATTTGGGCAATAGCTCATAAAACTGTCCATAAACAATGAAAATTACAATGTATCGGGTTTTAAGGTTGTTGTACATCGCCCTGGAACCCCAATGCTATGGGCAATAGCTCTTGAAAATAGCCACAAAACGCGAAAACGACGACTTTTTGTCATAACTCTCAAAAATTTATCAGAAATTTCGGACGTTGTAAACCCCCCTAGAAACCCAAAATTGAGGGCAATAGCTCATGAAAACGGTCATAAAATGCGAAAACGACAAGTTTTTGGTCATATTTCTCAAACATGTATCGCGTCTTCCGGGCCTTGCAAATTGCCCTGGAAACCCAATACTTTGGGCAATAGCTCATGAAAACAGCCATAAAACACGAAAACGTCGAGTTTTTGTTCATGTATCTAAGAGATGTATCGGGTCTTATGGGACAAGTATGTCGCCCTAGATCCCAAAATTTTTGGCAATAGCACACGAAAATGGCCATAAAACGCGAAAATGACAAGTTTTTGGTCATTACTCTCAAAGATGTATCGGGTCTTAAGGTTGTTGTACGTCGCCCTGGAACCCTAAAACTGAGGCAGTAGCTCATGAAAATGCCCATAAAACGCAAATACAACTACTTTTTGTCATAACACTCAAACATGTACCAGGACTTACAGTCGTTGTAAATTCCCCTAGAACCCAAAAGCTATGGGCAATAGCTCATGAAAACAACCATAAAATGCGAAAACGACGAGTTTTTGGTCATATCCCTCAAACATGTATCGGGTCTTTCGGGCCATGAAAATTGCCCTTGAACCCCAAAACTGTGGGCAATAGCTCATGAAAACGGTCATAAACATGAAAACGACAATTTTTTTGGTCGTAACCCTCAAACATGTATCGCGTCTTCTCGGCCATGCAAATTGCGCTAGAACGCCAAAACCATGGGCAATAGCTCATGAAAACGGCCGTAAAACATGAAAAAGTCGATTTTTTGTCATATCTCTGAAAGATGTATCGGATATTATGGAACATGCAAATCGCCTTGGACCCAAAAAATTTGGGCAATAGCTCATAAAACTGGCCATAAAATGCAAAAACGACGACTTTTTGTCCTAACACTCAAACATGTATCAGGACTTACAGTCATTGTAAATTCCCCTAGAACTCCAAAACTACGGGCAATAGCTCATGAAAACGGCTATAAAATGCGAAAACGACGAGTTTTTGGTCATATCCCACAAACATGTATCGCTTCTTTCGGGCCATGAAAATTGCCCTTGAACCCCAAAACAATGGGCAATAGCTAATCAAAACGGTCATAAACATGAAAACGACGATTTTTTGGTCATATCTCTCAAACATGTATCGGGTCTTCTGGGCCATGCATATTGCCCTGGAACCCCAAAACTGTGGACAATAGCTCATAAAAACGGCCGTAAAACACGAAAAAGTCGATTTTTTGTCATTTCTATGAAAGATGTTTCGGATCTTATGGAACATGCAAGTCGCCCTAGACCCAAAAATTGTGGGAAATAGCACATAAAAATGTCCATAAACAATGAAAATTACGAGTGTTTGGTCATTACTCTCAAATATGTATAGGGTTTTAAGGTTGTTGTACATCGTCCTGGAACCCCAAAACAATGGGCAATGTCTCATGAAAACGGTCATAAACATGAAAACGGTGATTTTTTGGTGATATCTCTCAAACATGTATCGGGTCTTCTGGGCCATGCAAATTGCCCTTGAATCCCAAAACTGTAGGCAATAGCTCATGAAAACGGCCGTAAAACATGAAAAAGTCGAATTTTTTGTCATATCTCTAAAAGATTTATTAGATCTTATGGAACATGAAAATCGCCCTTGACCCCAAAATTGTGGGCAATAGCTCATAAAACAGGCCATAAACAATGAAAATTACAAGTGTTTGGTCATTACTCTCAAACATGTATCGGGTTTTAAGGTTGTTGTACATCGCCCTGTAACCCCAAAACTATGGGCAATAGCTCATTAAAACGGCCATAAACCGCAAAAAACGACGACTTTTTGTCATCACACTCAAACATGTATCACGACTTACGGATGGTGTAAATTCCCCTAGAAAACCCAAATTGTGGCAATAGCTCATGAAAACAGTCATAAAACGCGTAAACGACAAGTTTTTGGTCATATCTCTCAAACATGTATCGCGTCTTCCGGGCCTTGCAAAATTGCGCTGGAACCCCAAAAATGTGGGCAATAGCTCATGAAAACAACCATAAACCATGAAAACGTCGAGTTTTTGTTCATATCTCTAAAAGATGTATGGGGTCTTATGGGCCAAGCATATCGCCCTAGAGCCCAAAATTGTTGGCAATAGCACATGAAAATGGCCATAAATCGCGAAAATGACAAGTGTTTGGTCATTACTCTCAAACATTATCGGGTCTTAAGGTTGTTATACATCGCCCTGGAACCCCAAAACTGTGGGCAATAGCTGATGAAAATGGCTATAAAACGCAAAAATGATGACTTTTTGGCATAACACTCAAACACGTATCATGACTTACAGTCGTTGTAAATTCCGCTAGAATGCCAAAACTATGGGCAATATCTCATGAAAACGGCCATAAAATGCGAAAACAACGAGTTTTTGGTCATATCCCTCAAACATGTATCGGGTCTTTCGGGCCATGAAAATTGCCCTTGAACCCTAAAACTGTGGGCAATAGCTCATGAAAACGGTAATAAACATGGAAACGACGATTTTTTGGTCATATCCCTCAAACATGTAACGGGTCTTCTGGGCCACGCAAATTGAACCCCAAAACCATGCGCAATAGCTCATGAAAACGGTCGTAAAACATGAAACAGTCGATTTTTTTGTCATATCTCTGAACAATGTATCGGATCTTATGGAACATGCAAATCACCCTGGACCCCAAAATTGTGGGCAATAGCTCATAAAACTGGACATAAACTATGAAAATTACAAGTGTTTGGTCATTACTCTCAAACATGTATCGGGTATTGAGGTTGTTGTACATCGCCCTGGAACCCCAAAACTATTGGCAATAGCTCATGAAAACGGCCATAAAACGCGAAAACGACGACTTTTTGTCATAACTCTCAAACATTTATCAGAACTTACGGATGTTGTTAATCTCCCTAGAAACCCCAAATTGTGGGCAATAGCTCATGAAAACGGTCATAAAACGTGAAAATGACAAGTTTTTGGTCATATCTCTCAAACATGTATCGAGTCTTCCGGGCCTTACAAATTGCCCTGGAACCCCAAAACTGTGGGCAATAGCTCATGAAAACACCCATAAAACATGAAAACATCGAGTTTTTGTTCATATCTCTAAAATATGTATCGGGTCTTATGGGCCAAGCATATCGCCCTAGAGCACCAAATTGTTGGCAATAGCACATTAAAATGGCCATAAAACGCGAAAATGACAAGTTCTTGGTCATTACTCTCAAACATGTATCGGGTCTTAAGGTTGTTGTACATCGCCCTGGAACCCCAAAACCGTGGGCAATAGCTGATAAAAATGGCCATAAAATGCAAAAACGACGACTTTTTGTCATAACACTCAAACATGTATCAGGACTTACAGTCGTTGTAAATTCCCCTAGAACCCAAAAGCTATGGGCAATAGCTCATGAAAACGGCCATAAAATGCGAAAACGACGAGTTTTTGGTCATATCCCTCAAACATGTATCGGGTCTTTCGGGTCATGAAAATTGCCCTTGAACCCCAAAATTGTGGGCAATAGTTCATGAACACGGTCATAAACATGAAAACGACGATTTTTTGGTCATATCCCTCAAACATGTATCGGGTCTTCTAGGCCATGGAAATTGCCCTGGAACCCCAAAACCATGGGCAATAGCTCATGAAAACGGCCGTAAAACATGAAGAAGTCGATTTTTTGTCATATCTATGAAAGATGTATCACATCTTATGGAACATGCAAATCGCCCTGGACCCAAAAAAATTGGGCAATAGCTCATAAAACTGGCCATAAACAATGAAAATTACAATGTATCGGGTTTTAAGGTTGTTGTACATTGCCCTGGAACCCCAATGCTATGGGCAATAGCTCTTGAAAATAGCCATAAAACGCGAAAACGACGACTTTTTGTCATAACTCTCAAAAATTTATCAGAAATTTCGGACGTTGTAAATCCCCCTAGAAACCCAAAATTGAGGGCAATAGCTCATGAAAACGGTCATAAACGCGAAAACGACAAGTTTTTGGTCATATCTCTCAAACATGTATCGCGTCTTCCGGGCCTTGCAAATTGCCCTGGAAACCCAATATTGTGGGCAATAGCTCATGAAAACGGTCATAAACATGAAAACGACGATTTTTTGGTCATATCTCTCAAACATGTATCAGGTCTTCTGGGCCATGCATATTGCCCTGGAACCCCAAAACTGTGGGCAATATCTCATAAAAACGGCCGTAGAACACGAAAAAGTCGATTTTTTGTCATTTCTATGAAAGATGTTTCGGATCTGATGGAACATGCAAATCGCCTTGGACCCCAAAATTGTGGGCAATAGCGCATAAAAATGGCCATAAACATTGAAAATTACAAGGGTTTTAAGGTTGTTGTACATCGTCCTGGAACCCCAAAACAATGGGCAATATCTCATGAAAACGGTCATAAACATGAAAACGATGATTTTTTGGTCATATCTCTTAAACATGTATCGGGTCTTCTAGGCAAGGGAAATTGCCCTTGAATGCCAAAACTGTAGGCAATAGCTCATCAAAACGGCTGTAAAACATGAAAAAGTCGAATTTTTTGTCATATCTCTGAAAGATGTATCGGATATTATGGAACATGCAAATCACCCTTGACCCCAAAATTGTTGGAGATATTCCCAAGACGCAATAATAAAAGTAGTTCTATCATATCTTCATACTTATGATAAATGTTTACATACCATGCTATAATTGTATTAACAGGAAACATTAATACTTGTGTGATTTGTAAACATAAAAGAGTCCCTAGTAAAGCCTCTTGTTAAACTAGCTTGTTGGTTAATATATGATCATGGTTTCCTGATCATGAACATAGAGATGTTATTAACAACAGGGTCATATCATTAGGAGAATGATGTGATGGACATACTCGTATAGTTAAGCGTAGCATAAAGATCAAGTCATTTAATATAGTTCATTTGCTATAAGCTTTCTGATACATAGTAACCTAATTCCTTCGACCATGAGATCATGCTTATCACCATCACCGGAAGGATGCTTTGATGACATCAAACACCACACCGTAACTGGGTGGCTATAAAGATGGCATTGAGTGTTCGGAAAGTATGGGTTGAGACACATGGATAAAGAGTGGGATTTGTCCATCCATATGACGGATAGATATACTCTGGGCCCTCTCGGTGGAATGTCATCCAATTAGCTTGCAAGCATGTGACTGGCTCACAAGGGATCACATACCACGGGAAAGAGAAAAGAGTACTTATCGGTAACGAGGTTGAACTAGGTATGCAGAGATACCGACGATCAAAACCTCAGATAAGTAAACTATCGTGAGACAAAGGGAAATTGGTATCGTATGTAAGTGGTTCATTCGATCGCAAAGTAATCGTAGAAATATGTGGGAGCCATATGAATTTCCAGATTCCTCTATTGGTTATTGATCGGAGAAGTGTCTCGATCATGTCCGCATAATTCATGAACCGTAGGGAGACACACTTAAGGATTCGATGTTGTTGAGTAGTTATGGAATGATTAGTAAGACCTAATATTGTTCGGAGTCTCGGATGGGATCCGGGATATCACGAGGAGATCCGGAATGGTCCGGAGAATAAGATTCATATAAGGAAAGTCTTATTTCGGAGTTGGGGAATGATTCCGGTGTTTTCACCGGGAATGTTCTAGAAGGGTCCGGAAGGTCCGGCACTCCGGAGGGGAAGGGTACATGAATGTGTCATAACAAGTTGGAATGGTTGCATCATGTACTAGGTGTCATCGCTGAGAAAAATAAAGGGATAAATCAAATCCTAGTTTGAAAAGTCAAACGCCAATTTGAAAAGTCAAACGGCAAGTTTGCTTGGTGGAGGGAGAGTAGGAAACCTACTTAGGGAGGAAGTCCTACTCCCTCCACCCGCCGACCAAGGAGGAGGAGATGGATGAGGACTCCCTCCTCCCAACCGCGCCTCCCTCCCACCTATAAAAGGAGGGGCAGGGTGCCCCTCTTCCCTACACCTCTCTCCTCTAAACCCTAGCCCTAGCCGCCGACCTCCATCAAGTGGCCGCCGCCCCTAGGGTTTGCCTAACCGCCGAGTTGGGGCCCTCCCCTTGCCCTAGCCGCCGGCCTAGCCCTCTATCCTTGGTGCCTCTAAACCCTAGATCTCCAAGGCCTCTCTCATAGTCCACCATACTCGCTCCGGCTTAAGGCGAAGCCCTGCGAGATCTCCCCTCTACTTCCGGTACCACGCCGTCGTGCTGCCGAAATCGCGAGGAGAGTGCTACAACCTCCGCTGCCTACTGGAACAAGGGAGAGGAAGGTCTTCATCGAGTACCGAATGTGTGACCGACTGCGGAAGCGCTGCCGGAACGCAGCGCCGGAAGAATATTCTACGCGATCTTGAGATCGGAAGTGTACGACTACATCACCCACGAGAATCTGCTCTCGTTAACCGCTTTGGATCTTCGAAGGTTAGTATTCTATCGACTCGTTGCTACAATCTAGTAGATAGATCTTGGCTTGATCATAGATTAGATCTTGATTGTGTGTTCATGCGGTAGAATTTTTTTGTTTTCCATGCTACGAACCCCTACAAAAATTGTGGGCAATAGCTCATAAAACTGGCCATAAACAATGAAAATTACAAGTGTTTGGTCATTACTCTCAAACATGTATCGGGTTTTAAGGTTGTTGTACATCGCCCTGGAACGCCAAAACTATGGGCAATAGCTCATCAAAATGGCCATAAAACGCGAAAACGACGACTTTTTGCCATAACTCTCAAAATTTTATCAGAATTTACGGACTGTGTAAATCCACCTAGAAACCCCAAATTATGGGCAATAGCTCATGAAAACAGTCATAAAACGCGTAAACGACAAGTTTTTGGTCATATCTCTCAAACATGTATCGCGTCTTCCGGGCCATGCAAATTGCCCTGGAACCCCAAAATTGTAGACAATAGCTCATGAAAACAACCATAAACCACGAAAACATCGATGTTTTGTTCATATCTCTAAAAGATGTATCGGGTCTTATGGACCAAGCATATCGCCCTAGAGCCCAAAATTGTTGGCAATAGCACATGAAAATGGCCATAAATCGCGAAATGACAAGTGTTTGGTCATTACTCTCAAACATGTATCGGGTCTTAAAGTTGTTGTACATCGCCCTAGAACCCCAAAACTGTGGGCAATAGCTGATGAAAAATGCCATAAAACATAAAAAATGACGAGTTTTTTTCATAACACACGAACATGTATCAGGACTTACAGTCATTGTAAATTCCCCTAGAACACCAAAACTATGGGCAATAGCTCATGAAAACGGCCATAAAATGCGAAAACGACGAGTTTTTGGTCATACCCCTCAAACATGTATCGGGTCTTTCGGGCCATGATAATTGCCCTTGAACCCTAAAACTGTGGGCAATAGCTCATGAAAACGGTCATAAACATGAAAACGGCGATTTTTTTGGTCATATCTCTCAAACATGTAACGGGTCTTCTGGGCCACGCAAATTGCCCTGGAACCCCAAAACCGTGGGCAATAGCTCATGACAACGGCGTAAAACATGAAAAGGTTGAATATTTTGTCATATCTCTAAAAGATGTATCGGACCTGATGGAACATGCAAATCGCCCTGGACCCCAAAATTGTGGGCAATAGCTCATAAAACTGGACATAAACAATGAAATTTACAAGTGTTTGGTCATTACTCTCAAACATGTATCGGGTTTTAAGGTTGTTGTACATCGCCCTGGAACCCCAAAACTATGGGCAATAGCTCATGAAAACGGTCATAAAACGCGAAAACGACGACTTTTTGTCATAACTCTCAAACATTTAACAGAACTTACGGACGTTGTAAATCCCCCTAGAAACCCCAAATTTTGGGGAATAGCTCATGAAAACAGTCATAAAACACGAAAACGACAAGTTTTTGGTCATATCTCTCAAACATGTATCGCGTCTTCCGGGCCTTGCAAATTGTCCTGGAACCCCAAAACTGTGGGCAATAGCTCATGAAAACAGCCATAAAACACGAAAACGTCGAGTTTTTGTTCATATCACTAAACGATGTATCGGGTCTTATGGGCCAAGCATATTGCCCTAGAGCCCAGAATTGTTGGCAATAGCACATGAAAATGGCCATAAAACGCGCAAATGACAAGTGTTTGGTCATTACTCTCAAACATGTATCGGGTCTTAAGGTTGTTGTACATCGCCCTGGAACCCCAAAACGGTGGGCAATAGCTCATGAAAATGGCAATAAAACGCAAAAACGACGACTTTTTGTCATCACACTCAAACATGTATCATGACTTATGGTCATTGTAAATTCCCCTAGAACCCTAAAATTATGGGCAATAGCTCATGAAAAAAGCCATAAAATGCGAAAACGGCGAGTTTTTGGTCATATCTCTCAACCATGTATCGGGTCTTTCGGGCCATGAAAATTGCCCTTGAATCCTAAAACTGTGGGCAATAGCTCATGAAAACGGTCATAAACATGAAAATGACGATTTTTTGGCCATATATCTCAAACATGTATCTGGTCTTCTGGGCCATGCAAATTGCCCTGGAACCCCAAAACTGTGGGCAATAGCTCATGAAAACAGCTGTAACACAGGAAAAAAATCGAATTTTTTGTCATATCTCTGAAAGATGTATCGGATCTTATGGAACATGCAAATCGCCCTTGACCCCAAAATTGTGGGCAATAGATCATAAAACTGGCCATAAACAATGAAAATTACAAGTGTTTGGTCATTACTCTCAAACATGTATCGGGTTTTAAGGTTGTTGTACATCGCCCTGGAACCCCAAAACAATGGGCAATAGCTCAACAAAACCGGCATAAAATGTGAAAACGACGACTTTTTGCCACAACTCTCAAAAATTTATCAAAACTTACGGGTGGTGTCAATCTCCCTAGAGCCCAAAATTGTTGGTCATAGCACATGAAAATGGCCATAAAACGCGAAAATGACAAGTGTTTGGTCATTAATCTCAAACATGTATCGGGTCTTAAGGTTGTTGTACATCGCCCTGGAACCCCAAAACTGTGGGCAATAGCTGATAAAAATGGCCATAAAATGCAAAAATGACTACTTTTTGTCATAACACTCAAACATGTATCAGGACTTACAGTCATTGTAAATTCCCCTAGAACACCAAAACTATGGGCAATAGCTCATGAAAACGGCTATAAAATGCGAAAACAACGAGTTTTTGGTCATATTCCTCAAACATGTATCGGTTCTTTCGGGCCATGAAAATTTCCCTTGAACCCCAAAACTATGGGCAATAGCTCATGAAAACGGTCATAAACGTGAAAATGACGATTTTTTGGTCATATCTCTCAAACATGTATTGGGTCTTCTAGGCCATGCATATTTCCCTGGAACCCTAAAACTGTGGGCAATAGCTCATAAAAACAGCCGTAAAGCACGAAAATGTCGATTTTCTATGAAAGATGTTTTGGATCTTATGGAACATGCAAATTGCCCTGGACCCCAAAATTGTGGGCAATAGCACATAAAAATGGCCACAAACAATGAAATTACAAGTGTTTGGTCATTACTCTCAAACATGTATCGGGTTTTAAGGTTGTTGTACATCGTCCTAGAACCCCAAAACTATGGGCAATATCTCATGAAAACGGCCATAAAACACGAAAACGACAACTTTTTGTCATAACTCTCAAACTATTATCAGAACTTACGGACGTTGTAAATCCCCCTATAAACCCAAAATTGTGGGCAATAGCTCATGAAAACGGTCATAAAACGCGAAAATGACAAGTTTTTGGTCATATCTCTCAAACAAGTATCGCGTCTTCTAGGCCTTGCAAATTGCCCTGGAACCCTAAACTATGGGAAATAGCTCATGAAAACAGCCATAAAACACGAAAACGTCGAGTTTTTGTTCATATCTCTAAAAGATGTATCGGGTCTTATGGGCCAAGCATATCGCCCTAGAGCCCAAAATTGTTGGAAATAGCACATGAAAATGGCCATCAAATGCAAAAATGACAAGTGTTTGGTCATTACTCTCAAACATGTATCGGGTCTTAAGGTTGTTGTACATCGCCATGGAACCCCAAAACTGTGGGCAATAGGTCATGAAAATGGCCATAAAACGCAATAACGATGGCTTTTTGTCATAACACTCAAACATGTATCAAGACATACAGTCATTCTAAATTCCCCTAGAACCCTAAAACTATGGGCAATAGGAGTGTATCGTAGTATTTTCGATAAATAGGAGTGTCGATCCCAACGAGGAGCAGAAGGTGTTGACTAGTGGTATGGAGCAGGAAATCTCTGTAAATACTTAGCAAGCGGATTTTTAGGGGTTTTCTGATAAAGCAACAAAACAAAGTGCAAGTAATAAAGACAACGAACAAATGCAGCAAGTGGCCCAATCCTTTCTTAGCAAAGGACAAGCCGGTGGAAATACTTATAAGGACCAAACGTTCTTGAGGACACATGGGAATTCTGTCAAGTGCTTTTACTTCAAATAGCTGGGTACTCTTCTTTGTTGTTGTAAGTGTTGTGTGGGTGAGCCTGTGCTAATGTACCGACCTTACTTGGAATAATACATACTTGTGATTAAACCCCCTGCAAGCATCCGTAACTTCAGGAAAGTAATTAAGATATAAACCTAACCACAGCCTTAAACTCTGAGATCCTACGCTCCCTTATCCAATGGTGTCCTAACGGGGGTTCAGGTTTCTGACACTCCGGCAAACCCGCAATTAGCTGCCAAATACACAATGCATTCCCCTAGGCCCATAAAGGGTGAAGTATCATGTAGTCGACGTTCACATGACACCACTAGAAGAATAGCACCACAACTTAAATACTAAACTGTTGAATAATAACTCACTACAAATCCACTACTAACAACATGACTTCTCCCATATCCTCAAAAACTAGACGAACTACCCACAAGACATCATATGGATGAAGATAAAATATGAGATGGTTATGGATAACAATCTGAACAGAAACAATAATCCAATGGTTCCACTCACAAGCATCAACTACAATAGTAATTAACATCGGGAATTTTTTTCCTAAGAACTAATGCAAGATGCAACACGATTGTTAGAGCGGGACGGAGTGGTGATGATGGTGCTGGTGGAGATGATGGTGTGGATGATGATGATGATCCCGATGAAGCCTAGCTTGATGACGGTGTTGATGGCGACGATTTCCCCTCTCTGGGAAGGGATTTCCTCGGTAGAAATCTGTCTGCCGGAGAGCTCTTTCTCTCTCGGTGTTTTCTGCCCCACAGAGGCGACGGAAATCTTTTTGTCGTCCCTCCCTTAGTGTTAGTGTTCCGTAAGGAAGATATAGGCGAGAGGGCGGAGTCGGGAGCCGGCCAGGTGGGCCACACCTGCCCTAGGCGCGGGGCAAGGTGGGCCCGTGCCTAGGGGGTGTGGGCCCTTGTGTCCCGGCTACGTCTCCCCTTCTGGCTTCTTCCATCTTCTGGGAAAATATAATTTTCCAATATTTTTATGGTATTTTTCTGATCTTCGCGAAATTGCATCAAAACACCTCTTTTTCCATCAGAAACCTGACTCCGGCAGTTCATCCTCCAAGAATCATCCAACATGCAAAAACAGAGGAAAAGTATTAAGTAATACCTCATAATAAGACATATATCAAAGAATAGAGGCAAATTATGATATAGAATGGTGATGCAAATTGGACGTATCAAACCCCAAAAATATGGGCAATAGCTCATGAAAACGGCCATAAAACGCAAAAACGATGACATTTTGTCATAACTCGCAAACATTTATCAGAACTTACGGACATTGTAAATCCCCCTAGAAACCCCAAATTGTGGGCAATAGCTCATGAAAACGGTCAAAAACATGAAAACGACGATTTTTTGGTCATATTCCTCAAACATGTATCGGGTCTTCTAGGCCATGCAAATTGCCCTGAAACCCCAAAACCGCGGGTAATAGCTCATGAAAACGGCCGTAAAACATGAAAAAGTCGATTTTTTGTCATATCTCTAAAAGATGTATCTGATATTATGGAACATGCAAATCGCCCTGGACCCAAAAATTTTGGGCAATAGCTCATAAAACTGGCCATAAACAATGAAAATTACAAGTTTTTGGCCATTACTCCCAAACATGTATCGGGTTTTAAGGTTGTTGTACATCGCCCTGGAACCCCAAAACTATGGGCAATAGCTCATGAAAACGTCCATAAAACGCGAAAACGACGACTTTTTGTCATAACTCTCCAACATTTATCAGAAATTACGGACGTTGTAAATCCCCCTAGAAACCCAAAAATGTGGGCAATAGCTGATGAAAATGGCCATAAAACGCAAAAACGACGACTTTTTGTCATAACACTCAAACATGTATCAGGACTTACATTCATCGTAAATTCCCCTAGAACCCCAAAACTATGGGCAATAGCTCAAGAAAACGGCCATAGAATGTGAAAACGACGAGTTTTTGGTCATATCCCTCAAACATGTATCGGGTTTTTTGGGCCATGAAAAATTCCCTAGAACCCCAAAACTGTGGGCAGTAGCTCATGAAAATGGTCATAAACATGAAAACGATGATTTTTTGTCATATCTCTCAAACATGTATTGGGTCTTCTCGGCCATGCAAATTGCCCGGGAACCCCCAAACCGTGGGCTCATGAAAACGGGCGTAAAACATGAAAAAGTCGAAGTTTTTGTCATATCTCTGAAAGATGTATTGGATCTTATGGAACAATGAAATCGCCCTGGACCACAAAATTGTGGGAAATATCTAATAAAACTGGCCATAAACAATGAAAATTACAAGTTTTTGGTCATTACTCTCAAACATGTATCGGGTTTTAAGGTTGTTGTGCATCGCCCTGGAAGCCCAAAACTATGGGCAATAGCTCATGAAAACTGCCATAAAATGCGAAAACGATGACTTTTTGTCATAAGTCTCAAACAATTATCAAAAATTACGGACGTTGTAAATCCCCCTAGAAACTTAAAATTGTGGGCAATAGCTCATGAAAACGGTCATAAAACGAGAAAACGACAAGTTTTTCATCATATCTCTCAAACATGTATCACGTCTTCCGGGCCTTGCAAATTGCCCTGAAACCCCAAAACTGTGGGCAATAGCTCATGAAAACAGCCATAAAACACGAAAACGTCGAGTTTTTGTTCATATCTCTAAAAGATGTAATGGGTCTTATGGGCCAAGCATATCGCCCTAGATCCCAAAATTGTTGGCAATAGCACATGAAAATGGCCATAAAACGCGAAAATGACAAGTGTTTGGTCATTAATTTCAAACATGTATCGGGTCTTAAGGTTGTTGTACATCTCCCTGGAACCCCAAAACCGTGGGCAATAGCTCATAAAAATGGCCATAAAAACACAAAAACGACGACTTTTTGTCATAACACTCAAACATGTATCAAGACTTAAAGTCGTTGTAAATTCCCCTAGAACCACAAAACTATGGGCAATAGCTCATGAAAACGGCTATAAAATGTGAAAACGACGAGTTTTTGGTCATATCCCTCAAACATGTATCCGGTCTTTCGGGCCCTGAAAATTGCCCGTGAACCCCAAAACTGTGGGCAATAGCTCATGAAAATGGTCATAAACATGAAAACGACGATTTTTGGTCATATCTCTCAAACATGTATTGGGTCTTCTGGGCCATGCAAATTTCCCTGGAACCCCAAAACTGTGGACAATAGCTCATGAAAACGGTTGTAAAACATGAAAAGTTCAATTTTTTGTCATATCTCTGAAAGATGTATCGGATCTTATGGAACATGCAAATCTCCCTAGACCCCAAAATTGTGGGCAATATCACATAAAAATGGCCATAAACAATGAAAATTACAAGTGTTTGGTCATTACTCTCAAACATGTATCGGGTTTTAAGGTTGTTGTACATCGCCCCGGAACACCAAAACTATGGGCAATAGCTCATGAAAATGGTCATAAAACACAAAAATGATGACTTTTTGTCATAACTCTCAAACAATTATTCGAACTTACGGACGTTGTAAATCGTCGTAGAAACCCAAAACTGTGGGCAATAGCTCATGAAAACGGCCATAAAACACAAAAACGATGACTTTTTTTCATAACACTCAAACATGTATCAGGACTTACAGTCGTTTTAAATCCCATAGAACCCCAAAACTATGGGCAATAGCTCATGAAAATGGCCATGAAACACAAAATCGACATGTTTTTGGTCATAGCCCTCAAACATATATCGGGTGTTCTAGGCCATGAAAATTTCCCTAGGACCCCAAAATTGTGGGCAATAGCTCATGAAAATGGCCATAAACGCGAAAATGAAATTTTTTTGGTCATTACTCTCAAACATGTATCGGGTCTTAAGGTTATTGTACATCGCCATGGAACCCCAGAACTATGAGCAATAGCTCATGAACACGACCATAACGCAAAAACGACGATTTTTTTGTCATATCTCTGAAATATGTAACAGTTCATAAGTTTGTTGTACATCGCCCTAAAACCCCCAAATTGTGGGCAATAGCTCATGAAAACGGCCATAAAACGCGAAAACGATGACTTTTTGTCATAACTCTCAAACATGTATCAGGACTTACGGTCGTTGTAAATCCCCCTACAACCCCAAAACTATGGGCAATAGCTCATGAAAACAGCCATAAAACGCGAAAATGATGAGTTTTTAGCCATATCCTCAAACATGTATCAGGTCTTCCATGCCATGAAAATTGCCCTCAAACCATTGTGGGCAATAGCTCATGAAAATGGTCATCAAACACGAAAACAACGATTTTTTGGTCATATCTCTCAAACATGTATCGGGTGTTTCGGTCCATGCAAATTTCTGAGGAAACCCAAAACTATGGGCAATAGCTCATGAAAATGGCCATAAAACACAAAAAATTCGAGTTTCTTGTCATATCTCTAAAAGATGTATAAGAACTTACGGGCCATACAAATCTCCTTGGACCCCAAAATTGTGGGCAATAGCACATGAAAATGGCCATAAACACGAAAATTACAAGTGTTTGGTCATTACTCCCAAACATGTATCGGGTCTTAAAGTTGTTGGACATCGCCCTGGAACCCCAAAACTATGGGTAATAGCTCATGAAAACGGACATAAAACGTGTAAACGATGACTTTTTGTCATAACTCTCTAACATGTATCAGAACTTATGGACATTGTAAATCCCCTTAGAAACCCAAATTTGTGGGCAATAGATCTTGAAAACAGCCATAAAACGGGAAAACGACAAATTGCACACGCAAGGCCTTCTCTTCTATGGCACGCCATTGTGCTGCTGGGATTCCATCCAAGAGGTCTACTTCTGCAACCTCGGCAGGATCCAATCCTGAGAGTCGTTGTATTGCACCGTATGTGTATGTCAACTTGGTGGGGCTACACTTGGAGCTGCCTAGGCCATCGTGCGAGGACCTGTACAAGGGGTGACGTGCGAGGAGCTTCGCGACCTTGAGGTCGGATGGGTACGACTACATCAACCATGCTTTTGCATGAGCGTACCGCTCTATCGGTCTTCAAGAGTATTTTACTGATGTCTTCCTCTATTACTGCATTACTAGTAGATAGATCTTGGATGATTAAGGTTACCTGCATATTAAAAAAATTGTTTTATGCACCGAAGCCCCAACACTAGGGTGGGGACTGCGCCACCTACGCCCTTTTGGCCCTCGAACCTCATATCGCCGCCTACTTTCATGTACCCATTATATACCCTAAAAACATACATGGCCATGAGGATAGAGGTTTTCATGAAATAGAGCGCTGCCACCACCACGATCTTCATTTCGAAGGCTAGATAGGTCCTTCTGTCCATGCCAGAGAAGTGGGTTTCGACGCCATCTTTTCCACCATCATCACGAACGTCATCGCAACAACCAAGTGCTCACTCTTCGTCATAAAGGGTGACTAGTTCTCTGAGGCATGTGAGGTGGATGGTAATTGGATAAGATTGATCATGTAATCATGCATATGTATCGAGATTTGGCGTGTTTCTCTTGAGGATATTCTTGTATTGGTGTTGATACACTTTTGCTATGTTTAATGCTTGTTACTATGGCCGAGTGACATGATTTGAGTACTTAACTTTTATTGCCACGTCATATATATGAGTGTGGTACTTATCTGCAAAGTATATTACTTGTTATTATGTTGAACCTATGATGAGTGCATATTTTAAAAAGGCAACACCAATGGTAAGTACATAACAAGCAAGACAAGAGTATTATATTTTTACTAGTTGAATACCCGTGCGTTGCTACGGGTCTCTAAGTTTCCTTCCACTTTATACATATCTAAATACAATGCACTTAATATTCTATCATTTGAACCACAACACAGTCCAATGAAGGTCAAGATTATGTAGCACATAGAAATATGCTTTACAATTTGTCTATAGTTATATACACACAAAACCTGAAATAGTTTGCCATTATGCTCTACAGTTTCCTCTATACATACAAACTTAATTAGTTCTTTTCATATTCTAGAATTTCCTCCAAAACGACAAGAAAAAAAGGAAATGATCACTCGTACCAAATTATGGCAGCCAATGCTTGGTTTCCAGTGTACTTGTCTGTTTGATAGGTACGCCAAGAACGAGTAAACCTTCTTAAACCCACAAAACAACACCAGCGAGACAACCAGGATGTTCGGCAAAAG
This sequence comes from Avena sativa, assembly GCA_916181665.1. Classification (NCBI taxonomy): domain Eukaryota; kingdom Viridiplantae; phylum Streptophyta; class Magnoliopsida; order Poales; family Poaceae; genus Avena; species Avena sativa. Next base: position 57,724,124 of record OV702285.1, on the reverse strand, counting down.
GCCTGCTGCGAGCAAGATGTAAATTGTTATCCGGAGAAGAAGGACATCAAACCACCATACTCTGCACTCCTTCTCTTAGTGCTCATGGGTTTGTCAATCAATGTTGTCATCTAAATAGAGAAGAGAACCAACGTCTCAGTTGTGAGGAAAATAAATTGTTGCTGGACTACGAAACCTGATAGAGAGACGCGCCTCAAAGGGGTAGTGAGAAGCGATCGAACAATTAGTGATCATATAAAACTCACGTGTGTTCATAAACTCATGTAGATGAGTTGTGCTTAATCTGCCAATACATCTTGTCAAAATTCAGAGCTATAGAGAACATGGTGCCATATAAGCTCGATTATGTGCAAACCTGTTCCAGTTCTTTGATCTGTGAGGTGAACTTAAACTGAACTTCTTGCAGTAGAGGATGAAGTCAGCAGACCTGTCAACATTGCCGTTTCACTTGGAGGTCCTGAAACATATCAAGAATCTTAAGCATAAGAGTTCTTCCATATATCAACAATATGAAACTAATTAAAGGAATTATCAGCACCGAAACACCAAAACACTGAACCGTGGGGAAAAAGACTCCTCATGCTTTGGAAATTAAACACATCACAAGATTCTTGTGTTGCTTTTCTCCACAACATATGCAACAACTTCTAGCCTGATTTAGATGTGTAGATGTTTGAAACTACAAGTACAAGGAGCACTTCACCGTGTCCTAGAATGTCCACGTATCTTCGATTATGTTTCTATATTCTCCTGTTCTAATGGAAGGGTATGAATTTATTTGTTTTCTAAAATTACTAAATTTAATATTGGACAACCTTGTATTCGTTGTGAGATTGTACTGACTACTGAGTTGAGGACACCTGGTGCGACTTGCTCAACTTTTGTGCTGAGCCCGTGTTCCCTCTGCAGTTGCAGCACAATAGGCACCCTGGTCGCCGCGTTCTCCTTGTCGACTACACCATATAGCACTACCACAACCTATCAAATTAAAGAAAGAAAACCCAGGAAGAGATCCCCAAGGTCTCCCGCTAGCTACTTCTCTTGAACTCTACACATCAAGTACCAAATCAGAACAGGATTGAGCGTGGTGGCTCTCGCGTCGACCGCCTAAAGCAGTAACCGGGCGGATCTTTCGCCAGCAGCATGGCACCTACGCATGAAAAAGCAGGTGGTGCCTAAGGGTCAGAGCATAGGACTTGGTCGCCGATGTCGTGGTGGGGGCGGTGTGTTTATCAGCCTCCAATGAATACCCGTGTGTGGCTACGGTCAGTTAAAATTCTATTATCTCACACTGACTTTTATTCCCTTCAAAAGCATCAGCATCCATATTGGAAAAGCTGCGGCGGTTTTTTTCGAAAAATAGAAAATTTATCAGTGATTCTAAGTCTGAATCTGACAGTTATATTGAATACCATTTTTGCTTCGGTCCCCCTCCCCCCTAAACTTAAGCTGCATGGGCCGTTTAATTTTTTTACCCGTCAAAACCCATATCGAGGTCATGCATATCTCCGTATATGTGTACTCGGTCGAACTGGGTATAATCCATGTTCCGGTTGACAGATCCCACCTCTCACTATCGCGATCTAGTCTTTGCATGTCATATTTTAAATTTTTGTTGTTGTTATATAAATTTCGATTTTTGCCTTCCGCAGGCACATGAGTATACGTATATGGTGAGTATACGTCTAAGAGAACCATACAAACTTCGGATGAATTCATACAGTCCTCTAAACAATCGGTATCAAGTTTTTGTTTATCAAAGTTTGAAAGAAGGGGGGCCGAAGCAATAGTGATTGAATACAGTTTTCACCTCCAATTATTCTCTGCACAATACAACATCCACAACCATAATGGGTGACTGATTCCACTACAAATCATTGCACAATATTCAGTTGAGCAGATGAAAGTCATTATTCTAGCACAAACTTATTTTGAAAATCCTATTTCCACTTCAGTACTGCACACATAGCAAACCGAACTTCAGCGACATAGAAGATAATCAGATAATTCAACTAAAACCACATAGTTTGATCAATGATACTCACATATTTGGATCCCGAATAATGATAAATTATGCAAACATGTACCAGTAATCTTGTTGGTATAATTCATTGTCAAAAATTACTTTATGTGCAACAGCAAGAGTACATCCCATACCAGTTCCTTGTTAGTTGGGTGAACCTAATATCCATCCACGGGAAGACACTCTGTAAGTAGCGACTGTCAGCTTAGAGAAGAGTACCGGACTACCGGCCCGGAAAAAAATCTGCATGGGAAAAAGAACAAGAAAGTTCAGAGTCATGTCTGATGATGCATCTGAAGCCAAACATTTCATTTGCTGAACGGAAGCAATTGAAAACAGTTCTGCTAGAAGCTACTTGCATTGTGGCTTGCTGCAACGCATGGGTGTAGCCGCTGATTTGTATCGCAAAACTTGGCATGAAAATTATTTGTACATGATGCATCATATAGGATTGGTGAGGATATGATCTACAGGAATGGCCAGATGCGCCGACGGCCGTCCGCTACGCCGACGGCCAAACGTCGGGGCCGTCGGCGTAGCACCACCAGGCCAGCCCTCGGCGTAGCCCAGCCGTCGGCGTAGTATGCACTACACCGACGGTCACCCTCGGCGTAGCGGAGGCCCTCGGCGTAGCAAGCGGACGCGTGGCACATGCCGGCCAGCACGGACGGCGCGCTAACGGTGCCGTTGGTTAGGCCGACGGCGACCCTCGGCATAGCGTACGCCGACGGCCACCCTCGGCGTACCAGCAAAGTACGCCGACGGTCACCCTCGGCGTAGCCTTATGTATTTTTCATTTATTTTGTATTTGTATCAATTATTTATATATTTTTTTATTAATTGGATAATTTCGTACCTTCTGAATAGCAGTCTACACGTCCACATGAAATGTCGTTGCGAATCTTCTCACACCCCGAGAAATTTCTATATGTTTGTAAGTGTTATTATCGCATGTGGTTCTCAATAGCACTCACCACGACCACATGAAGTGATTGCATGTGTCCCCCCTCGCATGCATGCGCTCTAACCTAGAGGCGAACGTTCCGTACCCGTATAAGGGGAGAATCTCCTCGTTTAGGTGAAACCGGGTAGGATAGTGCCCCAACTTGTGAACCAACATTATTTTATAACACCCTATGACCTAAACAAACACAAAACAAGAGAGAGCTACGCCGGGCTACCCCTGTCAGAGGAACGTCTAGGGGGTAGACGATCCGAGTGTGCACAGAGATCAGGGTTTCGCCGGAGGAAGACCACGAGAACATCGGAATCAGACGAGAACTTGCATGTGTCCCTAGCATATGTGTGTGAGTGTGGTGAGAGGTTGGTATAGGTGCTTGCATGTGTCCCCCCTCGCATGCATGCGCTCTAACCTAGAGGCGAAGGTTCCGTACCCGTATAAGGGGGAATCTCCCCGTTTAGGTGAAACCGGGTAGGATAGTGCCCCAACTTGTGAACCAACATGGTTTTACATCACCCTATGACCTAAACAAACACAAAACAAGAGATAGCTACGCCGGGCTACCCCTGTCAGAGGAACGTCTAGGGGGTAGACGATCCGAGTGTGCACAGAGATCAGGGTTTCGCCAGAGGAAGACCACGAGAACATCGGAATCAGACGAGAACTTGCATGTGTCCCTAGCATATGTGTGTGAGTGTGGTGAGAGGTTGGTATAGGAGCTTGCATGTGTCCCCCCTCGCATGCATGCGCTCTAACCTAGAGGCGAAGGTTCCGTACCCGTATAAGGGGGGAATCTCCCCGTTTAGGTGAAACCGGGTAGGATAGTGCCCCAACTTGTGAACCAACATGGTTTTACATCGCCCTATGACCTAAACAAACAAAAAACAAGAGAGAGCTACGCCGGGCTACCCCTGTCAGAGGAACGTCTAGGAGGGTAGACGATCCGAGTGTGCACAGAGATCAGGGTTTCGCCGGAGGAAGACCACGAGAACATCGGAATCGGACGAGAACTTGCATGTGTCCCTAGCATATGTGTGTGAGTGTGGTGAGAGGTTGGTATAGGTGCTTGCATGTGTCCCCCCTCGCATGCATGCGCTCTAACCTAGAGGCGAAGGTTCCGTACCCGTATAAGGGGGGAATCTCCCCGTTTAGGTGAAACCGGGTAGGATAGTGCCCCAACTTGTAAACCAACATGGTTTTACATCGCCCTATGACCTAAACAAACACAAAACAAGAGAGAGCTACGCCGGGCTACCCCTGTCAGAGGAACGTCTAGGGGGATAGACGATCCGAGTGTGCACAGAGATGAGGGTTTCGCCGGAGGAAGACCACGATAACATCGGAATCAGACGAGAACTTGCATGTGTCCCTAGCATATGTGTGTGAGTGTGGTGAGAGGTTGGTATAGGTGCTTGCATGTGTCCCCCCTCGCATGCATGCGCTCTAACCTAGAGGCGAAGGTTCCGTACCCGTATAAGGGGGGAATCTCCCCGTTTAGGTGAAACCGGGTAGGATAGTGCCCCAACTTGTGAACCAACATGGTTTTACATCGCCCTATGACCTAAACAAACACAAAACAAGAGAGAGCTACGCCGGGCTACCCCTGTCAGAGGAACGTCTAGGAGGGTAGACGATCCGAGTGTGCACAGAGATCAAGGTTTCGCCGGAGGAAGACCACGAGAACATCGGAATCAGACGAGAACTTGCATGTGTCCCTAGCATATGTGTGTGAGTGTGGTGAGAGGTTGGTATAGGTGCTTGCATGTGTCCCCCCTCGCATGCATGCGCTCTAACCTAGAGGCGAAGGTTCCGTACCCGTATAAGGGGGGAATCTCCCCGTTTAGGTGAAACCGGGTAGGATAGTGCCCCAACTTGTGAACCAACATGGTTTTACATCGCCCTATGACCTAAACAAACACAAAACAAGAGAGAGCTACGCCGGGCTACCCCTGTCAGAGGAACGTCTAGGAGGGTAGACGATCCGAGTGTGCACAGAGATCAGGGTTTCGTCGGAGGAAGACCACGAGAACATCGGAATCAGACGAGAACTTGCATGTGTCCCTAGAATATGTGTGTGAGTGTGGTGAGAGGTTGGTATAGGTGCTTGCATGTGTCCCCCCTCGCATGCATGCGCTCTAACCTAGAGGCGAAGGTTCCGTACCCGTATAAGGGGGGAATCTCCCCGTTTAGGTGAAACCGGGTAGGATAGTGCCCCAACTTGTGAACCAACATGGTTTTACATCGCCCTATGACCTAAACAAACACAAAACAAGAGAGAGCTACGCCGGGCTACCCCTGTCAGAGGAACGTCTAGGGGGATAGACGATCCGAGTGTGCACAGAGATCAGGGTTTCGCCGGAGGAAGACCACGATAACATCGGAATTAGATGAGAACTTGCATGTGTCCCTAGCATATGTGTGTGAGTGTGGTGATAGGTTGGTATAGGTGCTTGCATGTGTCCCCCCTCGCATGCATGCGCTCTAACCTAGAGGCGAAGGTTCCGTACCCGTATAAGGGGGGAATCTCCCCGTTTAGGTGAAACCGGGTAGGATAGTGCCCCAACTTGTGAACCAACATGGTTTTACATCGCCCTATGACCTAAACAAACACAAAACAAGAGAGAGATACGCCGGGCTACCCCTGTCAGAGGAACGTCTAGGGGGATAGACGATCCGAGAGTGCACAGAGATCAGGGTTTCGCCGGAGGAACACCACGATAACATCGGAATCAGACGAGAACTTGCATGTGTCCCTAGCATATGTGTGTGAGTGTGGTGAGAGGTTGGTATAGGTGCTTACATGTGTCCCCCCTCGCATGCATGCGCTCTAACCTATAGGCGAAGGTGCCGTACCCGTATAAGGGGGGAATCTCCCCGTTTAGGTGAAACCGGGTAGGATAGTGCCCCAACTTGTGAACCAACATGGTTTTACATCGCCCTATGACCTAAAAAAACACAAAACAAGAGAGAGCTACGCCGGGCTACCCCTGTCAGAGGAACGTCTAGGAGGGTAGACGATCCGAGTGTGCACAGAGATCAAGGTTTCGCCAGAGGAAGACCACGAGAACATCGGAATCAGACGAGAACTTGCATGTGTCCCTAGCATATGTGTGTGAGTGTGGTGAGAGGTTGGTATAGGTGCTTGCATGTGTCCCCCTCGCATGCATGCGCTCTAACCTAGAGGCGAAGGTTCCGTACCCGTATAAGGGGGGAATCTCCCCGTTTAGGTGAAACCGGGTAGGATAGTGCCCCAACTTGTGAACCAACATGGTTTTACATCGCCCTATGACCTAAAAAAACACAAAACAAGAGAGAGCTACGCCGGGCTACCCCTGTCAGAGGAACGTCTAGGGGGATAGACGATCCGAGTGTGCACAGAGATCAGGGTTTCGCCGGAGGAAGACCACAAGAACATCGGAATCAGACGAGAACTTGCATGTGTCCCTAGCATATGTGTGTGAGTGTCGTGAGAGGTTGGTATAGGTGCTTGCATGTGTCCCCCCTCGCATGCATGCGCTCTAACCTAGAGGCGAAGGTTCCGTACCCGTATAAGGGGGGAATCTCCCCGTTTAGGTGAAACCGGGTAGGATAGTGCCCCAACTTGTGAACCAACATGGTTTTACATCGCCCTATGACCTAAACAAACACAAAACAAGAGAGAGCTACGCCGGGCTACCCCTGTCAGAGGAACGTCTAGGGGGGTAGACGATCCGAGTGTGCACAGAGATCAGGGTTTCGCCGGAGGAAGACCACGAGAACATCGGAATCAGACGAGAACTTGCATGTGTCCCTAGAATATGTGTGTGAGTGTGGTGAGAGGTTGGTATAGGTGCTTGCATGTATCCCCCCTCGCATGCATGCGCTCTAACCTAGAGGCGAAGGTTCCGTACCCGTATAAGGGGGGAATCTCCCCGTTTAGGTGAAACCGGGTAGGATAGTGCCCCAACTTGTGAACCAACATGGTTTTACATCGCCCTATGACCTAAACAAACACAAAACAAGAGAGAGCTACGCTGGGCTACCCCTGTCAGAGGAACGTCTAGGGGGGTAGACGATCCGAGTGTGCACAGAGATCAAGGTTTCGCCGGAGGAAGACCACGAGAACATCGGAATCAGACGAGAACTTGCATGTGTCCCTAGCATATGTGTGTGAGTGTGGTGAGAGGTTGGTATAGGTGCTTGCATGTGTCCCCCCTCGCATGCATGCGCTCTAACCTAGAGGCGAAGGTTCCGTACCCGTATAAGGGGGGAATCTCCCCGTTTAGGTGAAACCGGGTAGGATAGTGCCCCAACTTGTGAACCAACATGGTTTTACATCGCCCTATGACCTAAACAAACACAAAACAAGAGAGAGCTACGCCGGGCTACCCCTGTCAGAGGAACGTCTAGGGGGGTAGACGATCCGAGTGTGCACAGAGATCAGGGTTTCGCCGGAGGAAGACCACGAGAACATCGGAATCAGACGAAAACTTGCATGTGTCCCTAGCATATGTGTGTGAGTGTGGTGAGAGGTTGGTATAGTGCTTGCATGTGTCCCCCCTCGCATGCATGCGCTCTAACCTAGAGGCGAAGGTTCCGTACCCGTATAAGGGGGGAATCTCCCCGTTTAGGTGAAACCGGGTAGGATAGTGCCCCGACTTGTGAACCAACATGGTTTTACATCGCCCTATGACCTAAACAAACACAAAACAAGAGAGTGCTACGCCGGGGTAGAGTACATCCCATACCAGTTCCTTGTTAGTTGGGTGAACCTAATATCCATCCACGGGAAGACACTCTGTAAGTAGCGACTGTCAGCTTAGAGAAGAGTACCGGACTACCGGCCTGGAAAAAAATCTGCATGGGAAAAAGAACAAGAAAGTTCAGAGTCATGTCTGATGATGCATCTGAAGCCAAACATTTCATTTGCTGAACGGAAGCAATTGAAAACAGTTCTGCTAGGAGCTACTTGCATTGTGGCTTGCTGCAACGCATGGGTGTAGCCGCTGATTTGTATCGCAAAACGTGGCATGAAAATTATTTGTACATGATGCATCATATAGGATTCGTGAGGATATGATCTACAGGAATGGCCAGATGCGCCAAAGGCCAAACGTCGGGGTCGTCGGCGTAGCACCACCAGGCCAGCCCAACATGCCAGCCCTCGGCGTAGCCCAGCCGTCGGCGTAGTATGGACTACACCGACGGTCACCCTAAGCGTAGCGGAGGCCCTCGGCGTAGCAAGCGGACGCGTGGCACATGCCGGCCAGCACGGACGGCGCACTAACGGTGCCGTCGGTTAGGCCGACGGCGACCCTCGGCATAGCGTACGCCGACGGCCACCCTCGGCGTACCAGGAAACTACGCCGACGGTCACCCTCGGCGTAGCCTTATGTATTTTTCATTTATTTTGTATTTGTATCAATTATTTATATATTTTTTTATTAATTGGATAATTTCGTACCCTCTGAATAGCAGTCTACACGTCCACATGAAATGTCGTTGCGAATCTTCTCACACCCCAAGAAATTTCTATATGTTTGTAAGTGTTATTATCGCATGTGGTTCTCAATAGCACTCACCACGACCACATGAAGTGCTTGCATGTGTCCCCCTCGCATGCATGCGCTCTAACCTAGAGGCAAAGGTTCCGTACCCGTATAAGGGGGGAATCTCCCAGTTTAGGTGAAACCGGGTAGGATAGTGCCCCAACTTGTGAACCAACATGATTTTATAACACCCTATGACCTAAACAAACACAAAACAAGAGAGAGCTACGCCGGGCTACCCCTGTCAGAGGAACGTCTAGGGGGTAGACGATCCGAGTGTGCACAGAGATCAGGGTTTCGCCGGAGGAAGACCACGAGAACATCGGAATCAGACGAGAACTTGCATGTGTCCCTAGCATATGTGTGTGAGTGTGGTGAGAGGTTGGTATAGATGCTTGCATGTGTCCCCCCTCGCACGCATGCGCTCTAACCTAGAGGCGAAGGTTTCGTACCCGTATAAGGGGGGAATCTCCCCGTTTAGGTGAAACCGGGTAGGATAGTGCCCCAACTTGTGAACCAACATGGTTTTACATCGCCCTATGACCTAAACAAACACAAAATAAGAGAGAGCTACGCCGGGCTACCCCTGTCAGAGGAACGTCTAGGAGGGTAGACGATCCGAGTGTGCACAGAGATCAGGGTTTCGCCGGAGGAAGGCACGAGAACATCGGAATCAGACGAGAACTTGCATGTGTCCCTAGCATATGTGTGTGAGTGTGGTGAGAGGTTGGTATAGGTGCTTGCATGTGTACCCCCTCGCATGCATGCGCTCTAACCTAGAGGCGATGGTTCCGTACCCGTATAAGGGGGGAATCTCCCCGTTTAGGTGAAACCGGGTAGGATAGTGCCCCAACTTGTGAACCAACATGGTTTTACATCGCCCTATGACCTAAACAAACACAAAACAAGAGAGAGCTACGCCGGGCTACCCCTGTCAGAGGAACGTCTAGGGGGATAGACGATCCGAGTGTGCACAGAGATCAGGGTTTCGCCGGAGGAAGACCACGAGAACATCGGAATCAGACGAGAACTTGCATGTGTCCCTAGCATATGTGTGTGAGTGTGGTGAGAGGTTGGTATAGGTGCTTGCATGTGTCCCCCCTCGCATGCATGCGCTCTAACCTAGAGGCGAAGGTTTCGTACCCGTATAAGGGGGGAATCTCCCCGTTTAGGTGAAACCGGGTAGGATAGTGCCCCAACTTGTGAACCAACATGGTTTTACATCGCCCTATGACCTAAACAAACACAAAACAAGAGAGAGCTACGCCGGGCTACCCCTGTCAGAGGAACGTCTAGGGGGGTAGACGATCCGAGTGTGCACAGAGATCAAGGTTTCGCGGGAGGAAGACCACGAGAACATCGGAATCAGACGAGAACTTGCATGTGTCCCTAGCATATGTGTGTGAGTGTGGTGAGAGGTTGGTATAGGTGCTTGCATGTGTCCCCCCTCGCATGCATGCGCTCTAACCTAGAGGCGAAGGTTCCGTACCCGTATAAGGGGGGAATCTCCACGTTTAGGTGAAACCGGGTAGGATAGTGCCCCAACTTGTGAACCAACATGGTTTTACATCGCCCTATGACCTAAACAAACACAAAACAAGAGAGAGCTACGCCGGGCTACCCCTGTCAGAGGAACGTCTAGGGGGTAGACGATCCGAGTGTGCACAGAGATCAAGGTTTCGCGGGAGGAAGACCACGAGAACATCGGAATCAGACGAGAACTTGCATGTGTCCCTATCATATGTGTGTGAGTGTGGTGAGAGGTTGGTATAGGTGCTTGCATGTGTCCCCCTCGCATGCATGCGCTCTAACCTAGAGGCGAAGGTTCCGTACCCGTATAAGGGGGGAATCTCCCCGTTTAGGTGAAACCGGGTAGGATAGTGCCCCAACTTGTGAACCAACATGGTTTTACATCGCCCTATGACCTAAACAAACACAAAACAAGAGAGAGCTACGCCGGGCTACCCCTGTCAGAGGAACGTCTATGGGGGTAGACGATCCGAGTGTGCACAGAGATCAGGGTTTCGCCGGAGGAAGACCACGAGAACATCGGAATCAGACGAGAACTTGCATGTGTCCCTAGCATATGTGTGTGAGTGTGGTGAGAGGTTGGTATAGGTGCTTGCATGTGTCCCCCCTCGCATGCATGCGCTCTAACCTAGAGGCGAAGGTTCCGTACCCGTATAAGGGGGGAATCTCCCCGTTTAGGTGAAACCGGGTAGGATAGTGCCCCAACTTGTGTACCAACATGGTTTTACATCGCCCTATGACCTAAACAAACACAAAACAAGAGAGAGCTACGCCGGGCTACCCCTGTCAGAGGAACGTCTAGGGGGGTAGACTATCCGAGTGTGCACAGAGATCAGGGTTTCGCCGGAGGAAGACCACGAGAACATCGGAATCAGACGAGAACTTGCATGTGTACCTAGCATATGTGTTTGAGTGTGGTGAGAGGTTGGTATAGGTGCTTGCATGTGTGCCCCCTCGCATGCATGCGCTCTAACCTAGAGGCGAAGGTTTCGTACCCGTATAAGGGGGGAATCTCCCCGTTTAGGTGAAACCGGGTAGGATAGTGGCCCAACTTGTGAACCAACATGGTTTTACATCACCCTATGACCTAAACAAACACAAAACAAGAGAGAGCTACGCCGGGCTACCCTTGTCAGAGGAACGTCTAGGGTGGTAGACGATCCGAGTGTGCACAGAGATCAGGGTTTCGCCGGAGGAAGACCACGAGAACATCGGAATCAGACGAGAACTTGCATGTGTCCCTAGCATATGTGTGTGAGTGTGGTGAGAGTTTGGTATAGGTGCTTGCATGTGTCCCTCCTCGCATGCATGCGCTCTAACCTAGAGGCGAAGGTTCCGTACCCGTATAAGGGGGGAATCTCCCCGTTTAGGTGAAACCGGGTAGGATAGTGCCCCAACTTGTGAACTGTAACACCCTCAGAATCGGCCCTATGCAAGTTTTAGCGAAAACCCGCCAAACCCGCATAGAAACGATTCGAAGGTGCCCACCAGGCAATTGCGTGCGGGTGGAAAACGAAGTAATAACATTACACAACAGTCCTCGATGGGACCCACAGAACAGATATATATACAGCAGCGACTCAAAGAGTCAAGAATACAGATATAAAGTACAAAGTTCCAAATCATCTTGAAAACGATATAGCGTCCAGCTACGGACAAGATGCAAATGGGGCTAAGAGCCCTGAAGAATAACCAATGGCGTCCATAACCCTGCCCAGGCCAAGCCGGAAGGGTAACCCTGCTAACGGCGTCGATCTCAAAACCTGCTTAAACAAAAGGGGTGCCGACAAAGGGCAAAGGAAAAAGAGGAGCGTCAGTACTGAGGACAGTACACGGCGAGACTAGAATTCGGCGGTCCTCGCCTACATAGGTATGGTGGACTGAAGCGGCAGCGGCAGCAAGCACTAAACAACCTATAGAGACTCGATACAAACTGGCGACTATCAGAGAGGGGTAAGAAAGACCTATCCGGAACCAGCCTGATACTAACACCAAACAATCCCATCCTGGCCTTCCCCCTCGAGACCAAACGAGGAAGTCAACCGAGGAACTCACACAGTTGGCAGTTTTATTTATTCGGTTTTCGTTGCAGCAATTACTAGTCAGGTATAGATAATCATCCTGATAAAATAAATAGTGGGCACTTTTAGTTAATCATTCCGTTATAGTTGCAACACTTACTAATCAGATATAGATAGCATGAGATAACCCAAAACCCAGCAGTTGTTGGTACTTTTATTTAGCCATTCCGTTGTGGTGAAGCTGATTACTAGTCATATCGGATACAAGTCAATTTATAACAATAAACTTTAGTTATAGTTGTCTATGATCAAGCACTGTGCTCCAAGTCGTCCATAACCGCGGACACGGCTTCTCGAAAAGATTAAACCCTGCAGGGGTGCACCAAAGTATCCACAAGCACTTCGACCCTTTTTGCCAGATCAGTTAACATACACCCATCGGTATGTCGGCGGGGCCTAAGTCACGACGTTCCCAGACCCAAAGCAAGTACGTGGGGGCCACCCCACCAAGTCGACACCCGCAACGAAGTCGGCCGGTCTCCGAGACGGACTGGGGTTTGGGCAAACGGCTGTGAACGACAGCAAATCCCCAAACGGGGACTGTCGACACCGCGAAACGTGGCCCGATCCTAAACAGTACAGTGTGCAGTACCTCGCACAATCGTAATAAAGCAGTAAACATGGCATAAGTACAGGATAGTAAATAAAACCTCAAACTAGCTTGTGGCCCCCAGTACACTACTTTGAAATCAGGTAATAATCAATGGGGGGCCCATATCTCCCCACCTGTGGTTAGCGCGCTCGATCTCGGAACAGGTGTCAAGAACTCGGGTCCTACGGGACACAAGTGGGCGGTCGGAAACCAAATCTTACCTATCACCCACCGATGCCTCTGCTTAATTCAATTTTAGTTGTTAAACAGTAATTAAAGTGAACAATAATTAAAGCCATGTTCATCCCCAACCTTAAACATGCGGCAATTCTCCAACAATTGTGGTACTTGACGACACGCAAAAACATTTGAGCAAGCGACTACGACACGCGGGTCCAACTATCTACCAAACAACAGGTAATAGGATGTGTCCAATGGCAATATAGGGCTGCAAGGGATATTACGGGTACGAAAACTAGAGCAACGCAACACAGATAGCAATAGATCAACAGGAGGGAATAAATACTATAAAGTAAGATAGGTGGAAAGGGGAAGATGCTCGCCTGAAACGTTGTCGAAGGGTTCAACCGAAGATCGGGTCAATACTCGCATCAACTCAACGGCCTTATCCGCGAAGAACCAAAACACTAGAATAAACACCGGATGCACTATTTAATACAACGGTAGAAGATCGGCATGATGCATGCATGATGTATGACATGGCAACGATGCGATGCAATTAGGTCATATTAAGTGGAACCGGGGTCCCGACAATTAAATATATGGTTCTAGTTGTTTAGATACCCCGCATTTTAAATGTTGTTTTACAAGGCAAAAGATAGTACCGGGTTCGCTACTCAAATTTAAATGAGGCCGATATGAGACTAGTTTTGCTCGCATATGGGCCCCATATTTAATTATTAGGTGAATCGGCATAAGGCCCCCCAAACCACATGATATGCATGCGAGAATGGCAATTAATATGCGACAAGTTTATATATAGCATTTATAAAATAGGGCTCGGGAAAAGCTTCACACATTAGGGTTCGGCAGATCTTGGTTTCCGGGGTTCGGGGTTCGACAGGGTCCAGGGTTCGACGGATCATTCTCGGATTACTAGGGTAGATCTTGTTGCGTTCCGGGAGGAAGGAATTGGGTCGGTGTCGGCGCGTCGGATTCTTCCGGTTCGATGCCGTTCTTGTCGTCGTGAAGGTCTTGTCGGGCCCGCGCTTCGGATTCCGTGGGGCGATCTTGTCGTTCCGGGAGGCGTGCTTGGTCTGGCGTCGGGGCATCGGACTCGCCCTGGCCGGTGTCGAACTTGTCGGGTCCTCGTGTCGGGTCTTGGCGAACTGGTCGGTTCCCTGTCGGAGATCTTGGCGCTTCGGATCGGTCTTCGGTTCGGGCCTCAGGGTCTTGTCGTACCGTGTAGGCGTTCTCGAGGTCGATGGCGAACTTGGGGAACGAGCGGCCTTCGAATTCCATGTCGACGCACTCGGGCAACGGCCTTCGAAACGAGGGATGCGATCTTGGGGTACCGCGTCTTTGGTGGTCGGTGACGATCTTGAATTGCCGCAAGGCAATGTTCGCCGAGGAGGATCTTGGGATACAAGATATTATTATCGGTAGCTGGCATCATCAGAGCCTTCTCAGACCATGTGTCCTTGCAAACAACCGAAGCATCGAGACAGCAGCCTCTACACCTATCGAAGTCGCCGGCAGAACCTCCCCTTTACAGAACAACTCTTCAGGTTCTGAAGAGCCGACGTGCAACAGGTAGAAGGCGGCCACAACCACGCGCGGGCTCGAGCGGAAGACGCGGGGCAGGCGGACGGAGACCAGGGAGGAGGTGACGACGCGGCCGGCCAAAAGCCGACGACAGCGGCCAGCTCGGCGGGCTCGCAAGGGCGCGGCCGCGGGCTTGACGCAGGACGGGCGCGAGGCCGGGGAAGCTTCTGGGGGCGAGGGCGACGCACGACTGTGACCGGAGGAAGGCCGAGCGGACGGACAGCAGCGGTGAGGAAGGCGGAGGCGAGGCCGGCGGAGGCGCATGGCGGCTTGCCGGCGAGCGAGGCGCGCGGCGGCCGGAGCACGGGAAGGCGATGTGCGGACGTGGCCGGGGCAGAGGGTGGAGCGGGGCCGCGCGCGGGCTTGAGCGGGGCTGCGGGAAACGGCGACGGCGAGCCTGGGGCCGGAGGGGTGCGGCATGGGCGGTGGCGGCGAGGTTCGGCGGGGAGGAGGCCGACGGGGGGGCTCAAGGCGGCCGGCGACGCGGCGACCTTGGCGCGGAGCAGAGCGGCCGAGGGAGGGCGACGGCGGGCTTGGAGCACGGAGGCGGCGAGGAGAAACTCGTCGGGGGCGGCCGAGGCGCAGACGCGGGAGCGGAGCGCGCGCCGGCGGTGAGGGCCGCTCGCGGGAGGAAGCCAACGGGGAGAGGAGGGTGCTGGGAAGAGGAACAGGGGAGAGCCGGGGGTGCGGGGCTGGGAGAGAGCGGGTCTGGGGGAGGTGGGATCCGGCCTGCAGGGTGGGTCCCAGGGGCGGTGGGGACTGCGTGGTGGGTTGGGTGGCTGCGGCCGAGTGGGTTGCGTGTGTGGCTGCCTGTGAGGGAGTGGGGTGGGCCCGGTCGGCTGGCTGTGTGGAGAGAGAGGAGAGAGAGGGGGTGGCTAGGTGGCTGAGTGTGAGTGGTTGGGGCTTTGGGGAGAGGTGAGGTGGCGCGACGGGATTGGGTGGGGTGAGGTGGAAAGGAGGGCTGGGTAGGTTAGTTGGTAGCTGTAGGATTTAGGGGTATCGTTTTGAACCGTTTGTATTTTCTAGGGTGGTCGTTCGGGTCGTTTTGGCCCGTTCGACTGCCCCACTAAAAATAATTAAAAGTTTTATTTATTTAAACGGGGCCTTTGCAATCCGATAACAGACAAAACAAAATAATCCGGTGTCCCGGGTTTTGCATTTGAATAAAGAGGGGCGTTTGGAAAACAAATAGGGCTTTGCGAAAATAGTTTTAGACAAACAACATATGATGATGACGATGCAATGCACAAAAACGACGCGATTTTCTAGTAGTGGTTTTGCGGGATGCCACATGAACCAACATGGTTTTACATCTCCCTATGACCTAAACAAACACAAAACAAGAGAGAGCTACACCGGGCTACCCCTGTCAGAGGAACGTCTAGGGGGGTAGACGATCCGAGTGTGCATAGAGATCAGGGTTTCGCCGGAGGAAGACCACGAGAACATCGGAATCAGACGAGAACTTGCATGTGTCCCTAGCATATGTGTGTGAATGTGGTGAGAGGTTGGTATAGGTGCTTGCATGTGTCCCCCCTCGCATGCATGCGCTCTAACCTAGAGGCGAAGGTTCCGTACCCATATAAGGGGGGAATCTCCCCGTTTAGGTGAAACCGGGTAAGATAGTGCCCCGACTTGTGAACCAACATGGTTTTACATCGCCCTATGACCTAAACAAACACAAAACAAGAGAGAGCTACGCCGGGCTACCCCTGTCAGAGGAACGTCTAGGGGGGTAGACGATCCGAGTGTGCACAGAGATCAGGGTTTGGCCGGAGGAAGACCACGAGAACACCGGAATCTGACGAAAACTTGCATGTGTCCCTAGAATATGTGTGTGAGTGTGGTGAGAGGTTGGTATAGGTGCTTGCATGTGTCCCCCCTCGCATGCATGCGCTCTAACCTAGAGGCGAAGGTTCCGTACCCATATAAGGGGGGAATCTCCCCGTTTAGGTGAAACCGGGTAGGATAGTGCCCCAACTTGTGAACCAACATGGTTTTACATCGCCCTATGACCTAAACAAACACAAAACAAGAGAGAGCTACGCCGGGCTACCCTTGTCAGAGGAACGTCTAGGGGGGTAGACGATCCGAGTGTGCACAGAGATCAGGGTTTCGCCGGAGGAAGACCACGAGAACACCGGAATCTGATGAGAACTTGCATGTGTCCCTAGCATATGTGTGTGAGTGTGGTGAGAGGTTGGTATAGGTGCTTGCATGTGTCCCCCCTCGCATGCATGCGCTCTAACCTAGAGGCGAAGGTTCCGTACCCGTATAAGGGAGGAATCTCCTCGTTTAGGTGAAACCGGGTAGGATAGTGCCCCAACTTGTGAACCAACATGGTTTTACATCGCCCTATGACCTAAACAAACACAAAACAAGAGAGAGCTACGCCGGGCTACCCCTGTCAGAGGAACGTCTAGGGGGGTAGACGATCCGAGTGTGCACAGAGATCAGGGTTTCGCCGGAGGAAGACCACGAGAACACCGGAATCTGATGAGAACTTGCATGTGTCCCTAGCATATGTGTGTGAGTGTGGTGAGAGGTTGGTATAGGTGCTTGCATGTGTCCCCCCTCGCATGCATGCGCTCTAACCTAGAGGCGAAGGTTCCGTACCCGTATAAGGGGGGAATTGTGGCATCCGTACTAGAAAATCGCGTTGTTTTTGTGCATTGCATCATCATGACCGCATGCTCATGTCATCATGCCACATTGCATTTGAGCATCGTCATCATCTTGCATTTGCTTGCATAAAACTATTTGCAGAAAAACCTATTTTGTGTTTTCTAAAACGCCCCGTCTTTGTTCAAACGCAAAATCCGGGTCACCGGATTATTTTGTTTTGTTTGCTATCGGTTTGCAAAAAAAGACTGTTTGAAACAAATAAAAATATTTAATTATTTTAGTGGGGCAGTCGAATGGGCCGATTCGACCCGGACGACCACCCCAGAATAAAACGGTTCGCCCGAAATCCTAAAACTACCCAAACCTATCCTACCCACCCTGCCTCCACCTCACCCCCTCCAATCATCGCTCGCCACCTCATCTCCCCTCACCACTCCCTCCACTCAACCGTTGACACCTCACCCCTCCTCCTCTCTTCACCCAGCCGGCCCACACACACCACACACACAACACCACACGCCGAACCCCCCACCCCACAGCAAACCAACCACCCCGGGTCCCACCGGACCCACACACGCGACCCCCACGCGCGGTCCACACCGCATCCCCATCTCCCTCTCTCCCCCGACCCCGCGTTCCCTCTCTCTGCCTCGCTCCTTCCTCTCCCTCCCGCAAGCCCGACAGTGCCCGCCGCCTCTCGTCGTCGGTCGCCCCCGCAAGGCCCCGTCGCCCCCCCCCCCCTCTCCGGCCACCGCCTTCCCCTCTCCGGCCACCGCCACCCTCCCCGGCACCTCGCCTCCCCGCGGCCTCCCCTCCGGTCCTCCTCCGCGCCACCAACCTCGTCGGCCCCGGCCTCGCCGCCCTGAGCTCCACCCCGCCGCCTCCGGCCCGCGCCCAGCCCGCTCGCCGCCTCCCTCCACCATCCTCACCGCCCGGCCTCCTCCCGCGCGGGCCGCCGTCGCCTTCCGCCACCAGGGAGCCGCCCGCCTCCGCCGCCTCCATCCTCACCACCGTCACCCCCTCGAGCTCCTCTGTCCGGAGTCCGGCCACCCGCCCCTCGTCCCCGACCTCTGCGCGGCTCCCCGCCGCCGGCGCCGCCCTGCTCGCCCTCCACCATCGCCCCTGCTCGCCTCGCCCCGGCCGCCAGCCCGCGAACCGCCTCCACCCTCTGCTCCGGCCCACCTCGCCTCCACGCCCTCTGCCCCTCCGCGTCGTCCTCCTCCATGCCCTCTGCCCCTCCCCGTCGCCGGCCTCCGCTCCGGTCCGCGCCGCCGGCCTCGCCTCGCCGGGCCGCGTCCGCCTCCCCTCGAGCTCGCCTCCTTCTCCCTCCTCCTGGCTGTGCGTGTGCCCTATTGGGACATGTCGGTTCCGTTCCTCAAGGGCTTGCTGATGTCGATGCGATGGATGAGAAGTTAGGGTGTTGTTGATGTATGTTGAAGATGCGAGTGTGGTTGTGATGAATCCTGGTTGATGTTGTGGTGTCGATGGGAAAGTCGTGATCGCAGAAAGAGGGGCGTACGAATCAGAAGCCACGAGTTATGGTGGTGCGAGAAGTTTGGGCGCGCAACCCTCGACTATCTTGGCTACTTCAGATCCAACACGGCATAAGAGAAGACGGAGCCGATGCACGAAGATGAAACCAAGGGCTATCGAGAGGGTACCTGGACCTATCCAAGTTCGTCTTTGTCAACGGAAAGCCAAGGTCTTCTTCTCCGAACGCCGCCGTCCACTTCAGGGGACCCTGAATACCCTGGTGTCGAGCCCCAAGTTCGCCACCGATGATCAGGATGATACCCCAAGATCGCCTTCCCGGAATTTGACGCCTCGATCCTGCGGGCCCGAAGACCACGGATGCGACAAGGTCTACCTCACGGAACACCGAGAACTTCCCTCCTGAACGCCAAGGTCGCCGACACGGATGCGCCAAGTACTTCCTCGAGGACGCCAAGTTCTTCACCCGGACACCGAGACCCTGGACGACAAGTTCTCCTTCCCGGAAGCATTGACGCTCGTGCGACAAGATCTACTTCCCCGGTCCGAAGACCCTAAAACCCCGGAGTCCGAACCTCGTTCCCCGTCGAACCCCGAACCCCGTCGAACCCTAACCAAGATCGCCGAACCCTAATGTGTGACCTCTTATCCGAGAACCCTATTTTTTATAAATGGTCAACTATATAAATTGTTGCATACTTAATTGTTCATCTCGCATGCATCTTGTGTGGTTTGGGGGCCTTATGCCGATTCACCTAATAATTAAATATGGGGCCCATATGCGGGAAAATCTAGTCTTATATTGGCCTCATTTAAATTTGTGTAGCGAACCGGTAACTTATTTTGCCTTGTTAAAACAACATTTAAATTGCG
Source organism: Avena sativa (assembly GCA_916181665.1). Taxonomy (NCBI): domain Eukaryota; kingdom Viridiplantae; phylum Streptophyta; class Magnoliopsida; order Poales; family Poaceae; genus Avena; species Avena sativa. The sequence goes on along the minus strand of OV702285.1, from coordinate 57,704,635 downwards.
GGGTATCTAAATAACATGAACCATCTAATTAATTGTCGGGACCCCGGTTCCGCTTAATATGGCCTAATTGCACCGCATATTTACCATGCCATGCATCATACATGCATCATGCCCGATCTTTTGCCGTAGTATTAAATATTGCATCCGGTTTTTCTCCTAGTGTTTTGCTTCTTCGCGGATAAGACCGTTGAGTTGATGCGAGTGTCGACCCGATCTTCGGATGAACCTTCGACAATGTTTTCAGGCGAGCATCTCCCCCCTTTCTACCTATCTTACTTTTATAGTATTTATTCCCTCCTGTTGATCTATTGCTATCTGTGTTGCGATGCTCTAGTTTCGTACCCGTGATATCCCTTGCAGCCGTATATTGCCTTGGACACATCCTATTACCCGTTGTTTGGTAGATAGTTGGACTTGCGCGCCGTAGTCGCCTGCTCAAGTGCTGTTGCGTGTTGTCAAGTACCACAGTTGTTGGAGTGATGCCGCCTGTTCAATGTTGGAGATGATACTGGCTTTAATTATCGTTCACTTTAATTACTGTTTAACAACTAAAATTGAAGTAGGTAAGCAGAGGCACAGGTGGGCAATAGATGTTATTTGGTTGTTAACCGTCCACTTGTGTCCCGTAGGACCCCGAGTGCTTGATACCTGTTCCTTGATTTATCGCGCTATCCACATACGGGGAATTATGGGCCCCCCTGAGCCAGAGAATGATTCATTCTTATTTCTTGGGGCCACAAACTAGTTTGGGGTTTTATTACTATCCTGTACTTATGCCATGCTTTACTGCTTTATTTACGATTGTGCGAGGAGCACACTGTACTGTTTAGGTAAGCGGAGTGTTTTCGCGGTATCGACAAGCCCAGTTTTGGGTTCCCAGTCGTTTACAGCCATTGACGCAAACCTTGAGTCCGTCTCGGAGTCAGCTAACTTCGTTGCGGGTCTACTCAATGGGGTGGCCCCCTGAAATATTTCTGAATCCTATGATTGCTTTGTCGTGAAAGCCTCGTTGGGTATTGATTTGGTTTTTCCGAGGTTGATCGTGTGTGTGTTGCTATTTGTGCACCCCGGCCGGGTTAAAACTTTCTGAAAGCCGTGTCCGCGGTTATGGACGACTTGGAGCACAGTATCTCGATCATAGACAACTATAACTAAAGTAGAGCTATAAATTTGACTTTATACTAACTAGTAATCAGCTTCACTATAATGGAATGGCTTAATAAAACTGCCAACAATTGCTTGTTTGGGTTGTCGCTGGCGACCATTGTATCTGACTAGTAAGTATTGTAACTATAACGGAATGGCTAAATAAAAGTACCAACAACTGCTGGGTTTTGGGAATATCTCACGCTAATGGTATCTGACTAGTAAGTGTCGCAACTACAACGGAATGGTTAACTAAAATGGCCCACTGCTTATTTTATCAGGACGATTATCTATACCTGACTAGTAATTGCCGCAACGATAACCGAATAAATAAAACTGCCAACTGTGTGAGTTCCTCGGTTGACTTCCTCGTTTGGTCTCGAGGGGGAAACACCAGGATGGGTTTGTTTGGGGTTTAGCTTCAGGTTGGACCCGGATATGTCTTCCTTACCCCCTCTCTGATAGCCGCCAGTTGTATCGAGTCTCTATAGGTTGTTTAGCGCAAGCTGCCGCTGCCGCTTCAGTCCACCATACCTATGTAGGCGAGGACCGCCGAATTCTAGTCTCGTCGTGTACTGGCCTCAGTACTGACGCTCCTCTTTTTCCTTTGCCCTTTGTCGGCACCCCTTTTGTTTAAGCAGGTTTTGAGATCGACGTCGTTAGCAGGGTTACCCTTCCGGCTTGGCCTGGGCAGGGTTATGGACGCCATTGGTTATTCTTCAGGGCTCTTAGCCTCATTGCCTCTTGTCCGTAGTCAGACGCTCTATCATTTTTCAAGGTGATTTGGATCTTTGTATATTATATCTGTATTCTTGACTCTTTGAGTCGCTCTTGTATATATATCTGTTCTGTGGGTCCCATCGAGGACTGTTGTGTAATGTTATTACTTCGTTTTCCACCCGCACGAAAGTGCCTGGTGGGCACCTTTGAATCGTTTCTATGCGGGTTTGGCGGGTTTCGCTAAAACTTGCATAGGTCCGATTCTGAGGGTGTTACAGAGTGGTATCAGAGCTCAGCAGTTGCGATACCCCACAAGTCCAGCCTGTAGGATAACCTAGCTAACGGCCGAAGTAGAGTGTCAAAACTATTTTTAAAAATCGGTTGGACAGTTCTGATTAGGTCTGATTTTACTCCTTACCCCTCTGCTATTCTCCTCTTACCACTGCGTATTTTGAATCCGCTCTCTTCTCTCTCTTCGAGTCCAGGATCTCTCGTGTTTGGGTTCCATCGTACCTTCAGGGTTTCGCTTCCTCCTTTGGTAACGGAGTTTCGACATCTGGTCTTCCTGCTATCCGAGGAATCCTTCGTCTGATGGGCTACTCTTTGTTCCTTCTCGTGCCTTCCGGTGTTTTCCGACGCGACGACATCATCTACGCTAGATCCGATGCAGTGTCTGCATCACCCCTTTGTTCCTGAACCTTGTTTATCGAGATCTTCAGTCCGAATCCTGAGGGTTGGTTGCATAATCCTATCTATTCGTGTACATAGTAATGCTTTGAGTGCGGGATGGAGTCGCGACCATACCACTACTCTTATCATTTGCTTTTGTATATTGAATGGTGGATCAATGCAACTCTTACTCCTTCCATGAAAGTTAGAGGTGGCCTTACCTTTAACTTCGTCCGTTGTTTATCCGGAGTGCTCTCTTGACGAACAGGATCAACGACCTCTTGTTGGTGGTGTCGCCGATTTCCAAGACGGAACAAGCACCTTTGTTAGTGGTGTCGCGAAGGTCTACACAAAGCGAGAAGATGCAGATCACCGACCTTCTTTCCGGTACCATGAGGCGGATCTCGAGGGCGAGATCCATTGTTAGTGGTGTCGAATTGTGGCATCCCGCAAAACCACTACTAGAAAATCGCGTTGTTTTTGTGCATTGCATCATCATGACCGCATGCTCATGTCATCATGCCACATTGCATTTGAGCATCGTCATCATCTTGCATTTGCTTGCATAAAACTATTTGCAGAAAAACCTATTTTGTGTTTTCTAAAACGCCCCGTCTTTGTTCAAACGCAAAACCAGGGTCACCGGATTATTTTGTTTTGTTTGCTATCGGTTTGCAAAAAAAGACTGTTTGAAACAAATAAAAATATTTAATTATTTTAGTGGGGCAGTCGAACGGGCCGATTCGACCCGGACGACCACCCCAGAATAAAACGGTTCGCCCGAAATCCTAAAACTACCCAAACCTATCCTACCCACCCTGCCTCCACCTCACCCCCTCCAATCATCGCTCGCCACCTCATCTCCCCTCACCACTCCCTCCACTCAACCGTTGACACCTCACCCCTCCTCCTCTCTTCACCCAGCCGGCCCACACACAACACCACACGCCGAACCCCCCACCCCACAGCAAACCAACCACCCCGGGTCCCACCGGACCCACGCACGCGACCCCCACGCGCGGTCCACACCGCATCCCCATCCTCCCTCTCTCCCCTGACCCCGTGTTCCCTCTCTCTGCCTCGCTCCTTCCTCTCCCTCCCGCAAGCCCGACAGCGCCCGCCGCCTCTCGTCGCCGGTCGCCCCCGCAACGCCCCGTCGCCCCCCCCCCCTCTCCGGCCACCGCCTTCCCCTCTCCGGCCACCGCCACCCTCCCCGGCACCTCGCCTCCCCGCGGCCTCCCCTCCGGTCCTCCTCCACGCCGCCAACCTCGTCGGCCCCGGCCTCGCCGCCCTGAGCTCCACCCCGCCGCCTCCGGCCCGCGCCCGGCCCGCTCGCCGCCTCCCTCCACCATCCTCACCGCCCGGCCTCCTCCCGCGCGGGCCGCCGTCGCCTTCCGCCACCAGGGAGCCGCCCGCCTCCGCCGCCTCCATCCTCACCACCGTCACCCCCTCGAGCTCCTCTGGCCGGAGTCCGGCCACCCGCCCCCTTGTCCTCGACCTCTGCGCGGCTCCCCGCCGTTGGCGCCGCCCTGCTCGCCCTCCACCATCGCCCCTGCTCGCCTCGCCCCGGCCGCCAGCCCGCGAACCGCCTCCACCCTCCGCTCCGGCCCACCTCGCCTCCACGCCCTCTGCCCCTCCGTGTCGTCCTCCTCCACGCCCTCTGCCCCTCCCCGTCGTCGGCCTCCGCTCCGGTCCGCGCCGCCGGCCTCGCCTCGTCGGGCCGCGTCCGCCTCCCCTCGAGCTCGCCTCCTTCTCCCTCCTCCTGGCCGTGCGTGTGCCCTGTTGGGACATGTCGGTTCCGGTCCTCAAGGGCTTGCTGATGTCGATGCGATGGATGAGAAGTTAGGGTGTTGTTGATGTATGTTGAAGATGCGAGTGTGGTTGTGATGAATCCTGGTTGATGTTGTGGTGTCGATGGGAAAGTCGTGATCGCAGAAAGAGGGGCGTACGAATCGGAAGCCACGAGTTATGGTGGTGCGAGAAGTTTGGGCGCGCAACCCTCGACTATCTTGGCTACTTCAGATCCAACACGGCATAAGAGAAGACGGAGCCGGTGCACGAAGATGAAACCAAGGGCTATCGAGAGGGTACCTGGACCTATCCAAGTTCGTCTTTGTCAACGGAACGCCAAGGTCTTCTTCTCCGAACGCCGCCGTCCACTTTAGGGGACCCTGAAGACCCCGGTGTCGAGCCCCAAGTTCGCCACCGATGATCAGGATGATACCCCAAGATCGCCTTCCCGGAATTTGACGCCTCGATCCTGCGGGCCCGAAGACCACGGATGCGACAAGGTCTACCTCACGGAACACCGAGAACTTCCCCCCTGAACGCCAAGGTCGCCGACACGGATGCGCCAAGTACTTCCTCGAGGACGCCAAGTTCTTCACCCGGACACCGAGACCCTGGACGACAAGTTCTCCTTCCCGGAAGCATTGACGCTCGTGCGACAAGATCTACTTCCCCGGTCCGAAGACCCTAAAACCCCTGAGTCCGAACCTCGTTCCCCGTCGAACCCCGAACCCCGTCGAACCCTAACCAAGATCGCCGAACCCTAATGTGTGACCTCTTATCCGAGAACCCTATTTTTTATAAATGGTCAACTATATAAATTGTTGCATACTTAATTGTTCATCTCGCATGCATCTTGTGTGGTTTGGGGGCCTTATGCCGATTCACCTAATAATTAAATATGGGGCCCATATGCGGGCAAATCTAGTCTTATATTGGCCTCATTTAAATTTGTGTAGCGAACCGGTAACTTATTTTGCCTTGTTAAAACAACATTTAAATTGCGGGGTATCTAAATAACATGAACCATCTAATTAATTGTCGGGACCCCGGTTCCGCTTAATATGGCCTAATTGCACCGCATATTTACCATGCCATGCATCATACATGCATCATGCCCGATCTTTTCCCGTAGTATTAAATATTGCATCCGGTTTTTCTCCTAGTGTTTTGCTTCTTCGCGGATAAGACCGTTGAGTTGATGCGAGTGTCGACCCGATCTTCGGATGAACCTTCGACAATGTTTTCAGGCGAGCATCTCCCCCCTTTCTACCTATCTTAATTTTATATTATTTATTCCCTCCTGTTGATCTATTGCTATCTGTGTTGCGATGCTCTAGTTTCGTACCCGTGATATCCCTTGCAGCCGTATATTGCCTTGGACACATCCTATTACCTGTTGTTTGGTAGATAGTTGGACTTGCGCGCCATAGTCGCCTGCTCAAGTGCTGTTGCGTGTTGTCAAGTACCACAGTTGTTGGAGTGATGCCGCCTGTTCAATGTTGGAGATGATACTGGCTTTAATTATCGTTCACTTTAATTACTGTTTAACAACTAAAATTGAAGTAGGTAAGCAGAGGCACAGGTGGGCAATAGATGTTATTTGGTTGTTAACCGTCCACTTGTGTCCCGTAGGACCCCGAGTGCTTGATACCTGTTCCTTGATTTATCGCGCTATCCACATACGGGGAATTATGGGCCCCCCTGAGCCAGAGCATGATTCATTCTTATTTCTTGGGGCCACAAACTAGTTTGGGGTTTTATTACTATCCTGTACTTATGCCATGCTTTACTGCTTTATTTACGATTGTGCGAGGAGCACACTGTACTGTTTAGGTAAGCGGAGTGTTTTCGCGGTATCGACAAGCCCAGTTTTGGGTTCCCAGTCGTTTACAGCCATTGACGCAAACCTTGAGTCTGTCTCGGAGTCAGCTAACTTCGTTGCGGGTCTACTCAATGGGGTGGCCCCCTGAAATATTTCTGAATCCTGTGATTGCTTTGTCGTGAAAGCCTCGTTGGGTATTGATTTGGTTTTTCCGAGGTTGATCGTGTGTGTGTTGCTATTTGTGCACCCCGGCCGGGTTAAAACTTTCTGAAAGCCGTGTCCGCGGTTATGGACGACTTGGAGCACAGTATCTCGATCATAGACAACTATAACTAAAGTAGAGCTATAAATTTGACTTTATACTGACTAGTAATCAGCTTCACTACAATGGAATGGCTTAATAAAACTGCCAACAATTACTTGTTTGGGTTGTCGCTGGCGACCATTGTATCTGACTAGTAAGTATTGTAACTATAACGGAATGGCTAAATAAAAGTACCAACAACTGCTGGGTTTTGGGAATATCTCACGCTAATGGTATCTGACTAGTAAGTGTCGCAACTACAACGGAATGGTTAACTAAAATGGCCCACTGCTTATTTTATCAGGACGATTATCTATACCTGACTAGTAATTGCCGCAACGATAACCGAATAAATAAAACTGCCAACTGTGTGAGTTCCTCGGTTGACTTCCTCGTTTGGTCTCGAGGGGGAAACACCAGGATGGGTTTGTTTGGGGTTTAGCTTCAGGTTGGACCCGGATATGTCTTCCTTACCCCCTCTCTGATAGCCGCCAGTTGTATCGAGTCTCTATAGGTTGTTTAGCGCAAGCTGCCGCTGCCGCTTCAGTCCACCATACCTATGTAGGCGAGGACCGCCGAATTCTAGTCTCGTCGTGTACTGGCCTCAGTACTGACGCTCCTCTTTTTCCTTTGCCCTTTGTCGGCACCCCTTTTGTTTAAGCAGGTTTTGAGATCGACGTCGTTAGCAGGGTTACCCTTTCGGCTTGGCCTGGGCAGGGTTATGGACGCCATTGGTTATTCTTCAGGGCTCTTAGCCTCATTGCCTCTTGTCCGTAGTCGGACGCTCTATCATTTTTCAAGGTGATTTGGATCTTTGTATATTATATCTGTATTATTGACTCTTTGAGTCGCTCTTGTATATATATCTATTCTGTGGGTCCCATCGAGGACTGTTGTGTAATGTTATTACTTCGTTTTCCACCCGCACGAAAGTGCCTGGTGGGCACCTTTGAATCGTTTCTATGCGGGTTTGGCGGGTTTCGCTAAAACTTGCATAGGTCCGATTCTGAGGGTGTTACAGAGTGGTATCAGAACTCAGCAGTTGCGATACCCCACAAGTCCAGCCTGTAGGATAACCTAGCTAACGGCCGAAGTAGAGTGTCAAAACTATTTTTAAAAATCGGTTGGACAGTTCTGATTAGGTCTGATTTTACTCCTTACCCCTCTGCTATTCTCCTCTTACCACTGCGTATTTTGAATCCGCTCTCTTCTCTCTCTTCGAGTCCAGGATCTCTCGTGGTTGGGTTCCATCGTACCTTCAGGGTTTCGCTTCCTCCTTTGGTAACGGAGTTTCGACATCTGGTCTTCCTGCTATCCGAGGAATCCTTCGTCTAATGGGCTACTCTTTGTTCCTTCTCGTGCCTTCCGGTGTTTTCCGACGCGACGACATCATCTACGCTAGATCCGATGCAGTGTCTGCATCACCCCTTTGTTCCTAAACCTTGTTTGTCGAGATCTTCAGTCCGAATCCTGAGGGTTGGTTGCATAATCCTATCTATTCGTGTACATAGTAATGCTTTGAGTGCGGGATGGAGTCGCGACCATACCACTACTCTTATCATTTGCTTTTGTATATTGAATGGTGGATCGATGCAACTCTTACTCCTTCCATGAAAGTTAGAGGTGGCCTTACCTTTAACTTCGTCCGTTGTTTATCCGGAGTGCTCTCTTGACGAACAGGATCAACGACCTCTTGTTGGTGGTGTCGCCGATTTCCAAGACGGAACAAGCACCTTTGTTAGTGGTGTCGCGAAGATCTACACAAAGCGAGAAGATGCAGATCACCGACCTTCTTTCCGGTACCATGAGGCGGATCTCGAGGGCGAGATCCATTGTTAGTGGTGTCGAATTGTGGCATCCCGCAAAACCACTACTAGAAAATCGCGTTGTTTTTGTGCATTGCATCATCATGACCGCATGCTCATGTCATCATGCCACATTGCATTTGAGCATCGTCATCATCTTGCATTTGCTTGCATAAAACTATTTGCAGAAAAACCTATATTGTGTTTTCTACTTCGGCCCGACCTCCTGCCGCCTCCCCTTCCCCTCCCTGCCGCCTCCCCTTCCCCTCCCCGAGCTCGCCCTCCTCCCCGAGCTCGGCTCCAGCCTCCCCGAGCTCGCCACCGCCTCCCCGAGCTCGCCCCCACCTCCCAAAGCTTGGCTCCCGCCTCCCCGAGCGTCGCCCCTCACTGTCCCGCCGCTTGGAGGTAATGACCCATTTTTTTAATGCTAGTGTAAATAGTTTAATATTAGTAATTTAGTAATTGTTAGGTGATTGTAGAAGTAGGAGTTTTTCGAAATAGGAGTAGAAATTGTTTTAGATTTAGAATTGCTAGTAGTTTGTAGAAATAAAAGTTTGTACTATGTGAGTTTGCTAGTAGAAATAGGAGTTTGCTAGTAGAAATAGGACTTTGCTAGTAGTTTGCTCAAAATAGAATTAGAATTATAAATTGACATATAAATATAATTAGAAAGTGAAATATAAATATAATTTAGTAAAATAGATGAAATTTGCTAAATAGATGTTGCATATGTAACCATCTTTTCTTGTTTTTTGCAGTTACCGGAGGGTGAGCGGGGGGAGTGTTTCGACGGCAGGGTCCCGGATAATCTTCGACGATTTGATCACGCTTCGAGGGTGAGAATCCGTTCGCCTCTCTTGTACCTAGGTTTATTTTTGTGTCTAGATCACCAAGTATGTCGCGTCACCTAGGCGTCATCCCGACCGTAAGCGTTACGCGACTTAATATGCATTAGTGGTCTCGCATATTTTGGACCGTAACGCTTATGCCTTTTATCAGGCAGTCAGCGGATTCGTAGTTGGGTTTGGTTCTCCCTGGCTCTACCTCGATTCGAGACAGGATTTCGGTGGCGCCTCCTCGTTGTTCTCCGGATGCACATCCTCTTGGATTTTTGTCGAGACGTGTATCGGGAGAGCAGCGGGGAGGTGCTGCCGAAATTCTGCTTGGATCGGGGTAGAACCAGGGAGAACTTACCCAATCTACAGATCCGGCGGCTGGTTAGGACCCACTTTTCCTATTGGACATGTAGGTTGATGAATGCGTAAAAATATGAAGCATTTAATCTCCTGTTTGATATAAAATGTTATATTTGTTGTTTGTCTCCCAACAAAGCAGAAGACGATGGCTGATAATGGGTGGATGTATAGTGGCCGTATTAGTGCGACTAATAAAACAGACGATTGGGTACGGAACACTCATTTGTTAGTGAATGAGCTAGTGCGTGGTTCGAAGGCAATGGTTCGGGCACTTTGTCCCTACGCTCATTGCACTAAGCGTCATCGTCAGGGAAAGGATGATATGTACAAACACCTTCTGCAATTTGGGTACATGTCTAACTATGTCACGCAAGTCGACTTTGCTCGGTATGAACGTGACAGAGGTAAGGTGATGCGTCAGCAGCTCAATGGCAATGAGCACGATGGGATTAGAAACATGCTAGATGATCTTATCGATGCCGACCAGCCAAATTCGCCACCTCCACGGGAGGAATCACCAGAACCGGAGGAACCGCTAGAACCGGAGGAACCGCTAGAACCGGAGGAACCGGAGCCAACCGCGAAGGCCTTCCTTGATATGATGGCCGCGGCTAAGAGGCCTCTGTACGAGGGTGCAAAGATTTCTCAGCTCGATGCCATCTCTCAGTGTCTAGCCGACAAGTGCCAGTACTCCGCCACCCGTTCTCACTTTGAAGCTAATCTGAGAACATGTGGTAACATGTTGCCCGAAGGGCATTGTCTGCCTAAAACCTTTCACGAAACGAAGAAACTCATGAAGGAGCTCAACATGGATTATGAAAAGATAGATTGTTGTCCAAAAGACTGTTTTGGAAACAGTTTGAGGGTGACAAGTACTGCTCCATTTGTAAGGCCTCTAGATATGAAGAGATAAAGGGGAAGGATGGTCAGGTGAGGCGGTCGAAGGTCGCTAAGAAGATACTTCGGTATCTCCCATTCATAAAACGAATCCAGCGGCTTTACTTGAGCGAGGAGACTGCCAAACAGATGACGTGGCACAAGAAGGGGAAAAGATACGAGGACGGGCACGGACGTAAGAAGATGGGACATCCATCTGATGGTAAGGCATGGAAGAACTTCGATGATAAATACCCCCGATGGGCAGAAGAGGCTCGGAATGTTAGAATTGCGATAGCAACAGATGGCTTCAACCCATATGGTATGTCGACGGCCTCGTACAGCTGCTGGCCGGTGTATGTTATTCCGCTCAATCTCCCTCCCGGAGTATTAATGCAACGGAAGACCATGTTTTTGTCGCTGATAATTCCAGGACCTGAGTATCCGGGGAAGAACTTGAGTGTCTACATGCAGCCGATTGTGGATGATTTGAACCACTCTTGGATACACGGGACGTTGACATACGACCGAGCATCAAAGAGAAACTTTTTGATGAAAGTTTGGTTACAATATACTATGCATGACATGCCCGGGTACGCCCTAATGTGCGGATGGTGTACAGCTGGTAAGTGGCCACGCCCAGTGTGCAGGCACCGACTTGAGTTCCTTTGGCTAAAGTCGGGTCGCAAATATGTTGCGTTTGACACGAATCGACAGTACCTCAAAAGAAATCATTCGTTCAGAGAAGATAGAAAGAACATCAAGAAGGGAAAAGTTGTGCATGAAGTAAAAGAGGTACCAAAGTTCGAGGGTGCAGCTGTTGATGCCGAGATACGTGCTCTCGTGCCCGCGGCGCCGGGAACTGGCCATCAATTTGCGGGATATGGTGTAACGCATAATTGGACTCACGTGGCAGCCTTAACGAATCTCGTGTATTACAAGGACCTCGAACTTCCCCATAACATCGATGTGATGCACACCGAAAAGAATGTCGGGGAGTCCCTTTTTCACACAGTCCTGAACATTCCTGGGAAGTCAAAGGATAATGTCAAGGCTAGAGTCGATGTTGAGAAGCTTTGTGATAGGAAGAGATTACACATGCAGCCTCCTACTGTCCGTCGAAAGAATTGGTTCAAGCCGCATGCCTACTACTGCCTTGATAATGTCCAAAAGAAGGAGTCATTTAGGTGGCTCAAATACGTCGTGATGTTCCCTGACGGTTATTGTTCGAATATAAGTAAGGGAGTCAATCTTTTGACGGGACAAGTCAACGGGCTCAAGAGTCACGACTATCATATATGGATTGAGCGACTGATGCCGGTGATGGTTCGAGGGTATCTCCCCGAAAAAGTATGGCGAGTGCTTGCGGAGGTGAGCCATTTCTTCCGCACCCTCTGTTCTAAGCAGATATGTCCTCTGGTGATTGAGAAGCTGCAAGTTCAGGTGCCGGAGTTGCTATGCAATTTGGAGATGATCTTTCCGCCAGGCTTCTTTACTCCGATGGCACATATCATTGTGCACCTCGCGAATGAGGCACTCTTGGGGGGGCCGGTGCAATTTCATTGGCAATTTTGTATTGAGAGAGAGTTTAAGTATATTCGAAAGATAACTGGAAATAAAGCCAAGATTGAAGCATGCATAGCTAAGCAACATGCCTTCGGGAGATGGCAGACGCCGCGACAACCTACTGGCTCGATGATGTTCCCACTATGCATAACCCGGTCTCTCGTTACAATGTCGACCTGCCCAAGAATGACCCCAATCTCGAACTATTCCAATTTCCCGGTGGCAAGGCCGGTAAAGGACTAAAATATAGGTTGCCGAAGGAAGAGAAGGATTGCATAATGCTCTATGTGCTTATGAACATGAAGGAAGTGATCGATTTCATTAGGTAAAATGGTGAACACCCTATTTCTCTATGCAGCTAGTAACTCGGTCTCCGTCTAATGCTTATTTTCTCCTTCTTAGCGATTTCACGGATGAACAGTGGCCGGGACCGACGGATCCCTCTCCCATGGAGTTGGACACTCTACTGAAAGAGGGTGCTCCCGGAAATAAAAAAACTTTGTGTCCTGGTTTATGGAAAAAGTAATTTCTAACCTGTCCCTCTTACCTTGCAATATGTGACTTGTCGCTCTTATTCCACGTAACTACTGAATGCAACAAATTCCTCTTGTACCTGTAGGGAGTTGATCCCAACGTTGAGATGTCAGATGAGCTGAAATGTGTTTCCCAAGGTTGTAACAGTGTCTTCATGAAGTATGAGAAGTATGATGTGAATGGATTTCGCTTCCATACAGAGACGCACTAGAAAGGGCGACCGAATGCAAAAACGGTAAATACTGGGGTGTTCACCAAAGGAGCCGATTCCCTTGATTACTACGGAAGGTTAGAGAATGTATACGAGCTGACCTTCAATCGTACGAATGTCGAACTCAATCTTGTTGTGTTCAAGTGCCACTGTTTTGACCCAAGGGGTGGACTGAGAAGTACCTCTTCCATTGGGTTAGTTGAAGTTAGGCCTTCAACCACCTATAGCGGAGCCGACGTCTTTGTTGTTGCTCACCAAGCCAACCAAGTTTATTATTTGCCCTACCCATGCCAGAAAGCGGAACTCCAGGGCTGGGAAGTCGTGTTCCAGGTATCGCCACATGGTAACCCACCAATTCCCTCCGAGGACGATTACAACAACATTAACCCTGTAACGTACGAGGGAATTTTCTATCAAGAGCAAGAGGACTTCGGACACTTTGATTTAGAACCGGTTGATCTTGAGGACCTTGGGAATGATGTAGAAACTCGGGGTGAGTCAGTGGTGAATCTACATGACATAAGCATGCTCGAGAAGCTCCATACCGAGAATGACAACGATGATGAGCCTACACCCTTCGATGAGAATCCAGATTTCTACTCAAAAGATAGTGATAGTGAGAATGAGAATGAGAATGAGAATGAAAATGATAGTGAGTATTTATTTTTTAATGCATTTTATTTTGTCTTTGTGCTTAACTGTTTTCTTAATTGCATTATGCCTTTATTCTTTGTGTATACATTTTATTATGTCTTTGTGCTTAACTGTTTTCTCTTACTTAATGCAGGTGATTGAACAATATGAGCAGCGGCAAGGCAACCAGTTCGTCCTTGCTTAATGCGCTGAAGCAGCGCCAGAAAAGAGCTACACGGAGTGGGAGACAGCCAAATCCCAATCCGCGTTACCCCGATCTTGCTCCTGCTGGCGGAGGACGGGGTCGAGGCCGAGGTCGAGGAGGACGAGGACGAGGTGCCACAGGAGGAGGCATGGACTTTGACCCACCACCCTCTGCTTCTGGCGACGTGGCTCCTGAGTTGTTCCTGACAGAGCAGCCTTTCAGGGCCGAGAGGGAGCCAGAGTCCGAGAGGGAGGCAGAGTCTGAGAGGGAGTCGAGGACCGAGAGGGAGGCGGGGACCGATACGGAGGCGGACACTAGACGCGAGTTGGTGGGGCCGAAGAAATTGCGGAATCGTGGGGAATCGGGAGTCCCTGACGAGAAGTTTGAGCCTAGGACTCAGGAGGCGAAAGCCCTTATTATTCCAGATGGCCTTGAGTAAGTGTACTAATTTGGCAATTTAAAACATTTTATTTCATGTTGGTCATAAATAATTATTGTGTACTAATGTTTATTATTGTGCAGCAATTGGACATTTCCTCCGGGGACCAAGCCTCGCCTTCCTAACAGCCTTGTTGGAGCTCTGATTAGGAAGTTCTGGCCGGGCTATCACATTACCCACGAGGGTGACAGGAAGCTAGCTACTACTTGGGCGGACTACCAGACTACCCGTGTCCCGGGCTTTACGACAGCTGCTGATGCTGTCATCACCAAGTTTTGGGTAAGGCATATTTCTCGAGTTATGTTCATACTTGATGACCCCACCGTGCTAACTCATGACTCTTATGCATGATTGAAGTGCTTTTACCGTGTGGCCGAGGAGGACCAGGAGAAGGCGCATAGGACTTTGCTTGGGGCTTGTGTGAAGTTGACCCCCCAGGTGTGGTACAACCAGAAGGTCACGGCCGCTAGCCACTTCTGGGCTGACAGGGGCGTGAGGGTCAGGAAGGAAGACATTGTCGGTAGGAACCCTAATCCTGAGTACTCGATGACGCCAGAAGAGTACATGTCGGTGAGTAAAATGTCAATAATATTCTACATTGCTTCTAAGTTGCCATTGCATTGTCTGGAGTTGAGTATTGCATTTTCAGGTTATCCCCGATTGGGCCGAGCCGCATCGACTCGCATGGGAGGAGCTGGTTAGGACGAGGTGGCTCAGAGAAGACGAGGAGTTTGCAGCCTTGTCGAGGCGGAACGCGGGTAACCGAGGCGATGGTGGAACGCACTGCGCGGGAAACCGCAACTTTGACCGCTTCAAGGGGAAGGTGGTACGTATATACATGGAACGACCTGCGTGTATTTCTCGTCATGTTTGTACTTCATATGCATAATATTTCTTTTCATGTTTCAGGTGGCCGAGGCACAACCCTGGGAGGTGATTCATGACGTCGCCGTCTATGAGATGATGCGGCGAAAGAAGCCCAATTACTCGGAGCCTCAACCCGCGTTGCCCGTGTACTTCGGCACTGCCCAGAACGACTTGGGGAACTACAGCACGATGGTGAAGGCTCGTCACCCCCATGTGGATGACCCCAATCACGCGGAGATCGACGAGGAGTCGTTGGTCCTGTCGGGGCACGGATTGGAGCATGGACGCCTCAAGATTCTGAATAAGAAGGTCAAGCCTACCCTCAGCACGAGCTTCAGCCGTCTCAAGGCTACCTACCCCGCCGACGGCCCCCCTATCCCGCCTCGTGGCCAGCCTCGTCGCTCCGCCGAGGATGTAAGTTTTTCTCGTTCTCATCATCTTTATGACTTTTGTTCCTGCATGGCTAACCACTGACGAGATTCCTTGTATTTGAAATTGTAGCCTGAGTTAGACACGGCCTATGATACCGTTTATGAGGAATATCAGGTGGACTTTCGGCAGCATCAGGAGGCGCTTGCGATCTACATGCAATACGTAAATGTAAGTCCGAACCTTTATTTTTGCAAAAGATACAAGTCCCACTTCCCCCTGTTTGTTGTACTACGGCCTGACTTCTAAACTATCTTGCAAGACATGATGGTGAATATTCAAACTGGCCAGAATAGAGATTTGGGGCCCGTGCCTCCCATGCCAGGTCCGGCGCCATTTTTGCAATCGAAAGAAAGCTTCGCTAGGACCTACTACGCATCGACACCGGTAAGTTCTTTGCTAACCCACTGGTTATCGCTTTACTTTGCCTCGCAAGTTGCTAACATGTAGGCAACATGTAGGGAACGGAAGCTTCTGGGAACCGGCACTTTGGCCACGCCTCGCCGGATGGGCGTCAGATCACACCGCTTCATGACGATGGTCCATCTCCTGGCCATTCTGCAGGTGGTTCTCCCGAGCTTCACACTTCTACTCCCTCGCTCCGCTGGCTCCGCTGGCTCCACGTGGCATATGTACGCCGAGGGGGAGGCCGTCGGCGTAGGCGCTGCGCCAGGCCGCTCCGCTGCCTCCACATGGCGAGCATACGCCGAGGGGGAGGCCATCGGCGTAGCGGCTGCGCCAGGCCGCCCGCCTGCCTCCAAGTGGCGAGAGTACGCCGAGGGGGAGGCCGTCGGCGTAGCCGACGCGCCGTTAACTGGACGTGTGACGGCGCTGCCGACGTTTGCCGACGGCCTCTACGCCGACGGGCGCCGTCAGGCCGTCGGCGTTGACCTACGCCGACGGTCTTGTCCTACGCCGACGGCCGCGCCTGCTCCGCCGAGGGAGAGGTCCGCCGAGGACGGTACGCCAACGGCAGCCGTCGGCGTAGCTTACGCCAAGGGTTTTCCTGGCTACGCCGACGGCAATAAGCCCTCGGCATACCAGGCGTTTCCTATAGTGTGAATGTATTTTTTCACTGAAATTACTATCATTACCTCGAGTTGCTTTCTTCTACATAATTATCCCACTAATTATACCATCTTCAGGCTGCAGTGGGTAAGCTATGCGCAAAGGATTTTGCTGTTTTTTGCTGCCAGCTCACAAGTACAGAGAGAGATAGTGATAGATCTGTCAGCTCACTAATTATTGAACAAAACAAAATTAGAAAGGGGAATTGATGTGCTGATGTCGTGATTGGGAAAGCTAGACAAACTAGAAATTGTTGGCACAATAGTATGAGATGGATGCAAAGGAAATAAGATAGCTCCGATGGGGTCTTCCTTCTCCATCCCCAACTCCAGCCAGTTTCTTCCGCTTGGGAGATGGGATGGGCTTCGACGAGGTGACGGTGAGAGGATGTTGGGGAAGTGCAGCGGCGCACAGGAGGGGATCTTCGAGACAAGGAAGGGAGACCCTCACTGGCGCGGAGAGAAGAGCGCGAGGCCAGAGCTCATTGGAAAGGGAGGGGCGAGGGCGGTGCGCTTGTGAGGAAGCGGGCGGGGGTGGCGCGGGGAGAGGCTCGAGCGAGGAGAAAAAGTGACCGACGTGTGCAATGAGGAAGAAGGGAGGAACTACGGGTTGATTCCGAATATCTTAGGGATGTTTGTGCAAAACAGTGCGACGGACGAAATATTGATCGAACGAAAACCACTGTAAGCAAAATTATATAGTAGAGATAAGATCCCATCATAATATGACTAGCCAACAACAACCATATGAAACAAAAGTTTGTTCTCAAGATATACCACATAAAAAAACCCTCAAAAGACAAGTACTCCTTGTACCATCTTGGTGATTTAAAAATCATAATTTGTGTAGTCTAGGTAAAGCATCAATTTTATAATGCTTGGTTTTCAATGCTTTAGTGATGCAGCATAATAAGAGAAGTACATGTAAACCATCAATTTTAAAATGCTGGGTTTTCAATGCTTTAGTGATGTAACATCTCAGTGGCATCTCCTTGTAACATCATATGCTCACCCTACAAACCATTCACCATTTAGAACTTGACCAAACAACAACCTCATTATAAAGATATGAAAACTTGGTATGTTTCCATAGAAAACTCTTAGTAATACAACAAAGGCGTGCCAATCTTCAATTTGAAAAGCTCAATTTTAGAGAAATCCGAGACCGAGAAGGCCTCCGTGATCTGAATGTTCTGCATCATTTTCTCGGCACATCATAATCACAACACCTTACCTTCTTAACTTCTAATAGAAACAAAACATCGATAGTTGGTGCATTAATAGTGTGGATCATGCGGGAAGTAAGATAGGTCATCTTCTTCACAAGGGGGACTTCCTGGTGGTGATGTTGAGCACCTTGTAAGACTTAATTACCAAAATTCAACTTTGACCTACATAAATTAAACAAGATTCAATGAGCTACAAAGTATAACAATGAATTTATATTCATAGCGGTTTCAACCACAAGTAGGATGACTAATACCAACAACAGTACAACCACAAAACCCTCCACACTACTAATTTACTTGTACTAGGAAAACTAAACATCAGTTTAAGAAGCTCAGTAGCATCCCCTTGTAACATCATATGTGTATACTCATTTAACATAACTATTGTGATAAAAATGGGTTCGGGCTTATACTCGCACACATTACTATATACCTCTAACACCGTGGGTGATGCACCGCAACTCGCACCGGAGGAGGCTTGCTAGAAGCATGATATTCAAGACAGTCTAGCTAGTAAACGCTGTTGAGACCTGAAGCCCCATTTCCTTAAGACGGGCCCTATAGGACATTCCAGCGACTATGAGTTGAACTAAGATGTACTTGGCCGCTCTTAGCTCAGCTTTTGATTCAAATGACGAGTTTGTGCGAATTTGCCAAAGAAACGGAGAGCATGGATAAGGGTTGAGGAACAAAAGTTAAGATATTAGTTTTGTCGATTATTTACGTCTAAATCTCACTGTCCATCATCGCCTCTCACATATATATGAGGCGGCCGGTCTTCTCGTGCAACTTAGGGTATCACAATACATGTTTATAAGTCAGATTCTAGCTCCGGATTTTAGCCCTAAACTAGGTAAGTTTTGTCACCGGCTTCGTACTGGATCCGGACCCAAGTTCCCGATGAAGTCTCCCCCGAACAGCCGTCATCGATCCTTTTGTGTTGGGACCAACTTTTCTTCGTCTTTGTGCTTCGCCAATGTACGTACATGGGCTTTATGCATAAACTAGTATGACCTAAACCTCTATGAACTACTCCCTCCGTTTCAAAATATAAGATGTTTTAGGTTTGTAAATAAATGAATCTAGACTTCTTTTAGTGTGTTGATTCACCCCAAAATTAAACGAATCTTCTAAATACATTCTCTTCACAAAGCTAAAACATCTTATATTTTAAAACGGAGGGAGTATAAAAGAACGGGAAGAATGAGTAGATTGGTTTATGTCATACTAAAACATCGTGTTTTAAAAAGACTGGTGGAGATTTTGTTAGATCGTGTTTGTACTCTCAATGACTAGGATCTGTTGCGAACACGATGTTGCTCGTGGCGGCAGTTGCCAAATTCTGGGGCAAAAGACGCAATCGCGCACGGCCGATAGAAACTCAAACGACGCCCCCAAACTTTTCGCTGCCGCGCGCCTTCTCGCCTTCCTTACAAAACGCAAGCGTCTCTCCACGATTCCCCATCTCCCACGCCGCACAGCGCCGCCGCCGCCGCCGCCGCCGCATTGTACTAGCACTACGACTAAACAAATCCAGGCCTATACCAGCGCGGCTGCGTCTCGGCCATGCCATCCGCGGCCCTCGTCCGCCGCGCGCGCTCGCGTTCCCCGCCCGGCCGCTTCGATCCGTCGCGCCGCATGCGGCCGCCGGTAGCGGCTGCTCGCGCCGACGGCGAGGCCGACATGACGTCCGCGCTGCCCGAGGACATGCTTCTGGAGGTCTTCAAGCGCCTGCCCGCCCTGGCGGACGCCTTCCGTTGCGCGGCCGTGTGCCCGCGCTGGCGCCGCGTCATCTCACGCGCGGGCAATGACACCCTCCCCGCCCCGCCTCGGCACTTCGGGTTCTTCCGCAACCACGGCCCTCGTCCGCCGGCGATCGCTGATTCTGTGAGGCCCCGGTGATTTGCAATGCAATCCAAGCATAATGTTACCGTAGATTGTGTTTTGGTGGGGTCAGTAGGGGGATTGCAGTGCTACTTGGGTATGCTTTTGTTGGCACTAATCCTGTCATTGTGTCATCTGTTTATGGATTCAGTTAGTTTATCTACCATGCCATCATATGTGAGGCATGGGCAGAGACGTGGGAGTCATGGACGAGGTGCACAATCCTTCTGTACTTGTGCAACTGGTGACTTGTTGCAACCATCTTGTGTCTGCAACATGTGGTTTAGCGATGTCAGGCAAAAAAAAGAGGTTTAGCGATGTCAGGCACTCACCCCGAGAAATTTCTATATGTTTGTAAGTGTTATTATCACATGTGGTTCTCAATAGCACTCACCACGACCACATGAAGTGCTTGCATGTGTCCCCCCTCGCATGCATGCGCTCTAATCTAGAGGCGAAGGTTCCGTACCCGTATAAGGGGGGAATCTCCCCGTTTAGGTGAAACCGGGTAGGATAGTGCCCCAACTTGTGAACCAACATGATTTTATAACACCCTATGACCTAAACAAACACAAAACAAGAGAGAGCTACGCCGGGCTACCCCTGTCAGAGGAACGTCTAGGGGGTAGACGATCCGAGTGTGCACAGAGATCAGGGTTTCGCCGGAGGAAGACCACGAGAACATCGGAGTCAGACGAGAACTTGCATGTGTCCCTAGCATATGTGTGTGAGTGTGGTGAGAGGTTGGTATAGGTGCTTGCATGTGTCCCCCCTCGCATGCATGCGCTCTAACCTAGAGGCGAAGGTTCCGTACCCGTATAAGGGGGAATCTCCCCGTTTAGGTGAAACGGGGTAGGATAGTGCCCCAACTTGTGAACCAACATGGTTTTACATCACCCTATGACCTAAACAAACACAAAACAAGAGAGAGCTACGCCGGGCTACCCCTGTCAGAGGAACGTCTAGGGGGGTAGACGATCCGAGTGTGCACAGAGATCAGGGTTTCGCCGGAGGAAGACCACGAGAACATCGGAATCAGACGAGAACTTGCATGTGTCCCTAGCATATGTGTGTGAGTGTGGTGAGAGGTTGGTATAGGTGCTTGCATGTGTCCCCCCTCGCATGCATGCGCTCTAACCTAGAGGCGAAGGTTCCGTACCCGTATAAGGGGGGAATCTCCCCGTTTAGGTGAAACCGGGTAGGATAGTGCCCCAACTTGTGAACCAACATGGTTTTACATCGCCCTATGACCTAAAAAAACACAAAACAAGAGAGAGCTACGCCGGGCTACCCCTGTCAGAGGAACGTCTAGGAGGGTAGACGATCCGAGTATGCACACAGATCAGGGTTTCGCCGGAGGAAGACCACGAGAACATCGGAATCAGACGAGAACTTGCATGTGTCCCTAGCATATGTGTGTGAGTGTGGTGAGAGGTTGGTATAGGTGCTTGCATGTGTCCCCCCTCGCATGCATGCGCTCTAACCTAGAGGCGAAGGTTCCGTACCCGTATAAGGGGGGAATCTCCCCGTTTAGGTGAAACCGGGTAGTATAGTGCCCCAACTTGTGAACCAACATGGTTTTACATCGCCCTATGACCTAAACAAACACAAAACAAGAGAGAGCTACGCCGGGCTACCCCTGTCAGAGGAACGTCTAGGGGGATAGACGATCCGAGTGTGCACAGAGATCAGGGTTTCGCCGGAGGAAGACCACGATAACATCGGAATCAGACGAGAACTTGCATGTGTCCCTAGCATATGTGTGTGAGTGTGGTGAGAGGTTGGTATAGGTGCTTGCATGTGTCCCCCCTCGCATGAATGCGCTCTAACCTAGAGGCGAAGGTTCCGTACCCGTATAAGGGGGGAATCTCCCCGTTTAGGTGAAACCGGGTAGGATAGTGCCCCAACTTGTGAACCAACATGGTTTTACATCGCCCTATGACCTAAACAAACACAAAACAAGAGAGAGCTACGCCGGGCTACCCCTGTCAGAGGAACGTCTAGGAGGGTAGACGATCCGAGTATGCACACAGATCAGGGTTTCGCCGGAGGAAGACCACGAGAACATCGGAATCAGACGAGAACTTGCATGTGTCCCTAGCATATGTGTGTGAGTGTGGTGAGAGGTTGGTATAGGTGCTTGCATGTGTCCCCCCTCGCATGCATGCGCTCTAACCTAGAGGCGAAGGTTCCGTACCCGTATAAGGGGGGAATCTCCCCGTTTAGGTGAAACCGGGTAGGATAGTGCCCCAACTTGTGAACCAACATGGTTTTACATCGCCCTATGACCTAAACAAACACAAAACAAGAGAGAGATACGCCGGGCTACCCCTGTCAGAGGAACGTCTAGGGGGATAGACGATCCGAGTGTGCACAGAGATCAGGGTTTCGCCGGAGGAAGACCACGATAACATCGGAATCAGACGAGAACTTGCATGTGTCCCTAGCATATGTGTGTGAGTGTGGTGATAGGTTGGTATAGGTGCTTGCATGTGTCCCCCCTCGCATGCATGCGCTCTAACCTAGAGGCGAAGGTTCCGTACCCGTATAAGGGGGGAATCTCCCCGTTTAGGTGAAACCGGGTAGGATAGTGCCCCAACTTGTGAACCAACATGGTTTTACATCGCCCTATGACCTAAACAAACACAAAACAAGAGAGAGCTACGCCGGGCTACCCCTGTCAGAGGAACGTCTAGGGGGGTAGACGATCCGAGTGTGCACAATGATCAGGGTTTCGCCGGAGGAAGACCACGAGAACATCGGAATCAGACGAGAACTTGCATGTGTCCCTAGCATATGTGTGTGAGTGTGGTGAGAGGTTGGTATAGTGCTTGCATGTGTCCCCCCTCGCATGCATGCTCTCTAACCTAGAGGCGAAGGTTCCGTACCCGTATAAGGGGGGAATCTCCCCGTTTAGGTGAAACCGGGTAGGATAGTGCCCCAACTTGTGAACCAACATGGTTTTACATCGCCCTATGACCTAAACAAACACAAAACAAGAGAGAGCTACGCCGGGCTACCCCTGTCAGAGGAACGTCTAGGGGGATAGACGATCCGAGTGTGCACAGAGATCAGGGTTTCGCCGGAGGAAGACCACGATAACATCGGAATCAGACGAGAACTTGCATGTGTCCCTAGCATATGTGTGTGAGTGTGGTGAGAGGTTGGTATAGGTGCTTGCATGTGTCCCCCCTCGCATGAATGCGCTCTAACCTAGAGGCGAAGGTTCCGTACCCGTATAAGGGGGGAATCTCCCCGTTTAGGTGAAACCGGGTAGGATAGTGCCCCAACTTGTGAACCAACATGGTTTTACATCGCCCTATGACCTAAACAAACACAAAACAAGAGAGAGCTACGCCGGGCTACCCCTGTCAGAGGAACGTCTAGGGGGGTAGACGATCCGAGTGTGCACAGAGATCAGGGTTTCGCCGGAGGAAGACCACGAGAACATCGGAATCAGACGAGAACTTGCATGTGTCCCTAGCATATGTGTGTGAGTGTGGTGAGAGGTTGGTATAGGTGCTTGCATGTGTCCCCCCTCGCATGCATGCGCTCTAACCTAGAGGCGAAGGTTCCGTACCCGTATAAGGGGGGAATCTCCCCGTTTAGGTGAAACCGGGTAGGATAGTGCCCCAACTTGTGAACCAACATGGTTTTACATCGCCCTATGACCTAAAAAAACACAAAACAAGAGAGAGCTACGCCGGGCTACCCCTGTCAGAGGAACGTCTAGGAGGGTAGACGATCCGAGTATGCACACAGATCAGGGTTTCGCCGGAGGAAGACCACGAGAACATCGGAATCAGACGAGAACTTGCATGTGTCCCTAGCATATGTGTGTGAGTGTGGTGAGAGGTTGGTATAGGTGCTTGCATGTGTCCCCCCTCGCATGCATGCGCTCTAACCTAGAGGCGAAGGTTCCGTACCCGTATAAGGGGGGAATCTCCCCGTTTAGGTGAAACCGGGTAGTATAGTGCCCCAACTTGTGAACCAACATGGTTTTACATCGCCCTATGACCTAAACAAACACAAAACAAGAGAGAGCTACGCCGGGCTACCCCTGTCAGAGGAACGTCTAGGGGGATAGACGATCCGAGTGTGCACAGAGATCAGGGTTTCGCCGGAGGAAGACCACGATAACATCGGAATCAGACGAGAACTTGCATGTGTCCCTAGCATATGTGTGTGAGTGTGGTGAGAGGTTGGTATAGGTGCTTGCATGTGTCCCCCCTCGCATGAATGCGCTCTAACCTAGAGGCGAAGGTTCCGTACCCGTATAAGGGGGGAATCTCCCCGTTTAGGTGAAACCGGGTAGGATAGTGCCCCAACTTGTGAACCAACATGGTTTTACATCGCCCTATGACCTAAACAAACACAAAACAAGAGAGAGCTACGCCGGGCTACCCCTGTCAGAGGAACGTCTAGGAGGGTAGACGATCCGAGTATGCACACAGATCAGGGTTTCGCCGGAGGAAGACCACGAGAACATCGGAATCAGACGAGAACTTGCATGTGTCCCTAGCATATGTGTGTGAGTGTGGTGAGAGGTTGGTATAGGTGCTTGCATGTGTCCCCCCTCGCATGCATGCGCTCTAACCTAGAGGCGAAGGTTCCGTACCCGTATAAGGGGGGAATCTCCCCGTTTAGGTGAAACCGGGTAGGATAGTGCCCCAACTTGTGAACCAACATGGTTTTACATCGCCCTATGACCTAAACAAACACAAAACAAGAGAGAGATACGCCGGGCTACCCCTGTCAGAGGAACGTCTAGGGGGATAGACGATCCGAGTGTGCACAGAGATCAGGGTTTCGCCGGAGGAAGACCACGATAACATCGGAATCAGACGAGAACTTGCATGTGTCCCTAGCATATGTGTGTGAGTGTGGTGATAGGTTGGTATAGGTGCTTGCATGTGTCCCCCCTCGCATGCATGCGCTCTAACCTAGAGGCGAAGGTTCCGTACCCGTATAAGGGGGGAATCTCCCCGTTTAGGTGAAACCGGGTAGGATAGTGCCCCAACTTGTGAACCAACATGGTTTTACATCGCCCTATGACCTAAACAAACACAAAACAAGAGAGAGCTACGCCGGGCTACCCCTGTCAGAGGAACGTCTAGGGGGGTAGACGATCCGAGTGTGCACAATGATCAGGGTTTCGCCGGAGGAAGACCACGAGAACATCGGAATCAGACGAGAACTTGCATGTGTCCCTAGCATATGTGTGTGAGTGTGGTGAGAGGTTGGTATAGTGCTTGCATGTGTCCCCCCTCGCATGCATGCTCTCTAACCTAGAGGCGAAGGTTCCGTACCCGTATAAGGGGGGAATCTCCCCGTTTAGGTGAAACCGGGTAGGATAGTGCCCCAACTTGTGAACCAACATGGTTTTACATCGCCCTATGACCTAAACAAACACAAAACAAGAGAGTGCTACGCCGGGCTAGAGTACATCCCATACCAGTTCCTTGTTAGTTGGGTGAACCTAATATCCATCCACGGGAAGACACTCTGTAAGTAGCGACTGTCAGCTTAGAGAAGAGTACCGGACTACCGGCCCGGAAAAAAATCTGCATGGGAAAAAGAACAAGAAAGTTCAGAGTCATGTCTGATGATGCATCTGAAGCCAAACATTTCATTTGCTGAACGGAAGCAATTGAAAACAGTTCTGCTAGGATCTACTTGCATTGTGGCTTGCTGCAACGCATGGGTGTAGCCGCTGATTTGTATCACAAAACGTGGCATGAAAATTATATGTACATGATGCATCATATAGGATTGGTGAGGATATGATCTACAGGAATGGCCAGATGCGCCGACGGCCAAACGTCGGGGTCGTCGGCGTAGCACCACCAGGCCAGCCCAATAGGCCAGCCCTCGGCGTAGCCCAGCCGTCGGCGTAGTATGCACTACACCGACGGTCACCCTCGGCGTAGCGGAGGCCCTCGGCGTAGCAAGCGGACGTGTGGCACATGCCGGCCAGCACGGACGACGCGCTAACAGTGTCGTCGGTTAGGCCGACGGCGACCCTCGGCATAGCGTACGCCGACGGCCACCCTCGGCGTACCAGCAAAGTACGCCGACGGTCACCCTCGGCGTAGCCTTATGTATTTTTCATTTATTTTGTATTTGTATCAATTATTTATATATTTTTTTATTAATTGGATAATTTCGTACCCTCTGAATAGCAGTCTACACGTCCACATGAAATGTCGTTGCGAATCTTCTCACACCCCAAGAAATTTCTATATGTTTGTAAGTGTTATTATCGCATGTGGTTCTCAATAGCACTCACCACGACCACATGAAGTGCTTGCATGTGTCCCCCCTCGCATGCATGCGCTCTAACCTAGAGGCGAAGGTTCCGTACCCGTATAAGGGGGGAATCTCCCCGTTTAGGTGAAACCGGGTAGGATAGTGCCCCAACTTGTGAACCAACATGATTTTATAACACCCTATGACCTAAACAAACACAAAACAAGAGAAAGCTACGCCGGGCTACCCCTGTCAGAGGAACGTCTAGGGGGTAGACGATCCGAGTGTGCACAGAGATCAGGGTTTCGCCGGAGGAAGACCACGAGAACATCGGAATCAGACGAGAACTTGCATATGTCCCTAGCATATGTGTGTGAGTGTGGTGAGAGGTTGGTATAGGTGCTTGCATGTGTCCCCCCTCGCATGCATGCGCTCTAACCTAGAGGCGAAGGTTCTGTACCCGTATAAGGGGGGAATCTCCCCGTTTAGGTGAAACCGGGTAGGATAGTGCCCCAACTTGTGAACCAACATGGTTTTACATCGCCCTATGACCTAAACAAACACAAAACAAGAGAGAGCTACGACGGGCTACCCCTGTCAGAGGAACGTCTAGGGGGTAGACGATCCGAGTGTGCACAGAGATCAAGGTTTCGCCGGAGGAAGACCACGAGAACATCGGAATCAGACGAGAACTTGCATGTGTCCCTAGCATATGTGTGTGAGTGTGGTGAGAGTTTGGTATAGGTGCTTGCATGTGTCCCCCTCGCATGCATGCGCTCTAACCTAGAGGCGAAGGTTCTGTACCCGTATAAGGGAGGAATCTCCCCGTTTAGGTGAAACCGGGTAGGATAGTGCCCTAACTTGTGAACCAACATGGTTTTACATCGCCCTATGACCTAAACAAACACAAAACAAGAGAGAGCTACGCCGGGCTACCCCTGTCAGAGGAACGTCTAGGGGGGTAGACGATCCGAGTGTGCATAGAGATCAGGGTTTCGCCGGAGGAAGACCACGAGAACATCGGAATCAGACGAGAACTTGCATGTGTCCCTAGCATATGTGTGTGAGTGTGGTGAGAGGTTGGTATAGGTGCTTGCATGTGTCCCCCCTCGCATGCATGCGCTCTAACCTAGAGGCGAAGGTTCCGTTCCCGTATAAGGGGGGAATCTCCCTGTTTAGGTGAAACCGGGTAGGATAGTGCCCCAACTTGTGAACCAACATGGTTTTACATCGCCCTATGACCTAAACAAACACAAAACAAGAGAGAGCTACGCCGGGCTACCCCTGTCAGAGGAACGTCTAGGGGGGCAGACGATCCGAGTGTGCACAGAGATCAGGGTTTCGCCGGAGGAAGACCACGAGAACATCGGAATCAGACGAGAACTTGCATGTGTACCTAGCATATGTGTGTGAGTGTGGTGAGAGGTTGGTATAGGTGCTTGCATGTGTCCCCCCTCGCATGCATGCGCTCTAACCTAGAGGCGAAGGTTCCGTACCCATATAAGGGGGGAATCTCCCCGTTTAGGTGAAACCGGGTAGGATAGTGCCCCAACTTGTGAACCAACATGGTTTTACATCGCCCTATGACCTAAACAAACACAAAACAAGAGAGAGCTACGCCGGGCTACCCCTGTCAGAGGAACGTCTAGGGGGGTAGACGATCCGAGTGTGCACAGAGATCAGGGTTTCGCCGGAGGAAGACCACGAGAACATCGGAATCAGACGAGAACTTGCATGTGTCCCTAGCATATGTGTGTGAGTGTGGTGATAGGTTGGTATAGGTGCTTGCATGTGTCCCCCCTCGCATGCATGCGCTCTAACCTAGAGGCGAAGGTTCCGTACCCGTATAAGGGGGGAATCTCCCCGTTTAGGTGAAACCGGGTAGGATAGTGCCCCAACTTGTGAACCAACATGGTTTTACATCTCCCTATGACCTAAACAAACACAAAACAAGAGAGAGCTACGCCGGGCTACCCCTGTCAGAGGAACGTCTAGGGGGGTAGACGATCCGAGTGTGCACAGAGATCAGGGTTTCGCTGGAGGAAGACCACGAGAACATCGGAATCAGACGAGAACTTGCATGTGTCCCTAGCATATGTGTGTGAGTGTGGTGAGAGGTTGGTATAGGTGCTTGCATGTGTCCCCCCTCGCATGCATGCGCTCTAACCTAGAGGCGAAGGTTCCGTACCCGTATAAGGGGGGAATCTCCCCGTTTAGGTGAAACCGGGTAGGATAGTGCCCCAACTTGTGAACCAACATGGTTTTACATCGCCCTATGACCTAAACAAACACAAAACAAGAGAGAGCTACGCCGGGCTACCCCTGTCAGAGGAACGTCTAGGGGGGTAGACGATCCGAGTGTGCACAGAGATCAGGGTTTCGCCGGAGGAAGACCACGAGAACATCGGAATCAGACGAGAACTTGCATGTGTACCTAGCATATGTGTGTGAGTGTGGTGAGAGGTTGGTATAGGTGCTTGCATGTGTCCCCCCTCGCATGCATGCGCTCTAACCTAGAGGCGAAGGTTTCGTACCCGTATAAGGGGGGAATCTCCCCGTTTAGGTGAAACCGGGTAGGATAGTGCCCCAACTTGTGAACCAACATGGTTTTACATCACCCTATGACCTAAACAAACACAAAACAAGAGAGAGCTACGCCGGGCTACCCCTGTCAGAGGAACGTCTAGGGGGTAGACGATCCGAGTGTGCACAGAGATCAGGGTTTCGCCGGAGGAAGACCACGAGAACATCGGAATCAGACGAGAACTTGCATGTGTCCCTAGCATATGTGTGTGTGTGGTGAGAGGTTGGTATAGGTGCTTGCATGTGTCCCCCCTCGCATGCATGCGCTCTAACCTAGAGGCGAAGGTTCCGTACCCGTATAAGGGGGGAATCTCCCCGTTTAGGTGAAACCGGGTAAGATAGTGCCCCAACTTGTGAACCAACAAGGTTTTACATCGCCCTATGACCTAAAAAAACACAAAACAAGAGAGAGCTACGCCGGGCTACCCCTGTCAGAGGAACGTCTAGGGGGGTAGACGATCCGAGTGTGCATAGAGATCAGGGTTTCGCCGAAGGAAGACCACGAGAACATCGGAATCAGACGAGAACTTGCATGTGTCCCTAGCATATGTGTGTGAATGTGGTGAGAGGTTGGTATAGGTGCTTGCATGTGTCCCCCCTCGCATGCATGCGCTCTAACCTATAGGCGAAGGTTCCGTACCCATATAAGGGGGGAATCTCCCCGTTTAGGTGAAACCGTGTAGGATAGTGCCCCAACTTGTGAACCAACATGGTTTTACATCGCCCTATGACCTAAACAAACACAAAACAAGAGAGAGCTACGCCGGGCTACCCCTGTCAGAGGAACGTCTAGGGGGGTAGACGATCCGAGTGTGCACAGAGATCAGGGTTTTGCCGGAGGAAGACCACGAGAACACCGGAATCTGACGAGAACTTGCATGTGTCCCTAGCATATGTGTGTGAGTGTGGTGAGAGGTTGGTATAGGTGCTTGCATGTGTCCCCCCTCGCATGCATGCGCTCTAACCTAGAGTCGAAGGTTCCGTACCCATATAAGGGGGGAATCTCCCCGTTTAGGTGAAACCGGGTAGGATAGTGCCCCAACTTGTGAACCAACATGGTTTTACATCGCCCTATGACCTAAACAAACACAAAACAAGAGAGAGCTACACCGGGCTACCCCTGTCAGAGGAACGTCTAGGGGGGTAGACGATCTGAGTGTGCACAGAGATCAGGGTTTCGTCGGAGGAAGACCACGAGAACACCGGAATCTGATGAGAACTTGCATGTGTCCCTAGCATATGTGTGTGAGTGTGGTGAGAGGTTGGTATAGGTGCTTGCATGTGTCCCCCCTCGCATGCATGCGCTCTAACCTAGTGGCGAAGGTTCCGTACCCGTATAAGGGGGGAATCTCCTCGTTTAGGTGAAACCGGGTAGGATAGTGCCCCAACTTGTGAACCAACATGGTTTTACATCGCCCTATGACCTAAACAAACACAAAACAAGAGAGAGCTACGTCGGGCTACCCCTGTCAGAGGAACGTCTAGGGGGGTAGACGATCCGAGTGTGCACAGAGATCAGGGTTTTGCCGGAGGAAGACCACGAGATAATATATTATAGGGGGGAATATATTATAGTTTCTTCTATAATAGTAGACACCAAATAATATATTATAATTTGTTATAGTTTGATATTAATAAAAAAAACCTTCCTTCAAAAAAAAACCCTGGCTACGCCGACGGCAGCCCTCGGCGTATGTCTGGCCGTCGGCATAGAAGGACCGAGGAAAAAACACCCTAGCTACGCCGACGGCTGCCCTTGGCGTATGCCTGGCCGTCGGTGTAGCCTTATCGGATTAGTTTCGCCCGCGGCCCACCCCGGGCCACTCAGCCACCACTCCTCCCCAATCTTCCCCGACCCCGCGCCCGCCCCGCACCAGCCGCCACGCCGCCGTCGCCAGCCACTGCTCCCTCCGCCGCTCCCCAAGCCCGACCCCGTCGCTCCCCAAGAGCGCCGCCGCCTCCTTCCCTAGCCTCCCTCCTCCTCCCCGAGAGCCGCCGCCTCCCTCCTCCTCCCCGAGCGCCACCGCCTCCTTCCCTAGCCTCCCTCCTCCTCCCCGAGAGCCACCGCCTTCCTCCTCCTCCCCGAGCGCCACCGCCTCCCTCCTCCTCCCCGAGCGCCGCCACCGCTCCCCAAGCCCGACCCCCTGCCGCCTCCCCTTCCCCTCCCTGCATGCCGCCTCCCCTTCCCCTCCCTGCCGCCTCCCCTTCCCCTCCCCGAGATCGACCCTCCTCCCCGAGCGCCGCCGCCGCTCCCCAAGCCCGACCTCCTGCCGCCTCCCCTTCCCCTCCCCTGCCGCCTCCCCTTCCCCTCCCTGCCGCCTCCCCTTCCCCTCCCCGAGCTCGCCCTCCTCCCCGAGCTCGGCTCCAGCCTCCCCGAGCTCGCCACCCGCCTCCCCGAGCTCGCCCCCACCTCCCAAAGCTTGGCTCCCGCCTCCCCGAGCGTCGCCCCTCACTGTCCCGCCGCTTGGAGGTAATGACCCATTTTTTTTAATGCTAGTGTAAATAGTTTAATATTAGTAATTTAGTAATTGTTAGGTGATTGTAGAAGTAGGAGTTTGTCGAAATAGGAGTAGAAATTGTTTTAGATTTAGAATTGCTAGTAGTTTGTAGAAATAAAATTTTGTACTATGTGAGTTTGCTAGTAGAAATAGGAGTTTGCTAGTAGAAATAGGACTTTGCTAGTAGTTTGCTCAAAATAGAATTAGAATTATAAATTAACATATAAATATAATTAGAAAGTGAAATATAAATATAATTTAGTAAAATAGATGAAATTTGCTAAATAGATGTTGCATATGTAACCATCTTTTCTTGTTTTTTGCAGTTACCGGAGGGTGAGCGGGGGGAGTGTTTCGACGGCGGGGTCCCGGATAATCTTCGACGATTTGATCACGCTTCGAGGGTGAAAATCCGTTCGCCTCTCTTGTACCTAGGTTTATTTTCGTGTCTAGATCACCAAGTATGTCGCGTCACCTAGGCGTCATCCCGACCGTAAGCGTTACGCGACTTAATATGCATTAGTGGTCTCGCATATTTTGGACCGTAACGCTTATGGCTTTTATCAGGCAGTCGGCGGATTCGTAGTTGGGTTTGGTTCTCCCTGGCTCTACCTCGATTCGAGACAGGATTTCGGTGGAGCCTCCTCGTTGTTCTCCGGATGCACATCCTCTTGGATTTTTGTCGAGACGTGTATCGGGAGAGCAGTGGGGAGGTGCTGCCGAAATTCTGCTTGGATCGGGGTAGAACCAGGGAGAACTTACCCAATCTACGGATCCGGCGGCTGGTTAGGACCATCTTTTCCTATTGGACATGTAGGTTGATGAATGCGTAAAAATATGAAGCATTTAATCTCCTGTTTGATATAAAATGTTATATTTGTTGTTTGTCTCCCAACAAAGCAGAAGACGATGGCTGATAATGGGTGGATGTATAGTGGCCGTATTAGTGCGACTAATAAAACAGACGATTGGGTACAGAACACTCATTTGTTAGTGAATGAGTTAGCGCGTGGTTCGAAGGCAATGGTTCGGGCACTTTGTCCCTGCGCTCATTGCACTAAGCGTCATCGTCAGGGAAAGGATGATATGTATAAACACCTTCTGCAATATGGGTACATGTCTAACTATGTCACGCAAGTCGACTTTGCTCGGTACGAACGTGACAGAGGTAAGGTGATGCGTCAGCGGCTCAATGGCAATGAGCACGATGGGATTAGAAACATGCTAGATGATCTTATCGATGCCGACCAGCCGAATTCGCCACCTCCACGGGAGGAATCACCAGAACCGGAGGAACCGCTAGAACTGGAGGAACCGAAGCCAACCGCGAAGGCCTTCCTTGATATGATGGCCGCGGCTAAGAGGCCTCTGTACGAGGGTGCAAAGATTTCTCAGCTCGATGCCATCTCTCAGTGTCTAGCCGACAAGTGCCAGTACTCCGCCACCCGTTCTCACTTTGAAGCTAATCTGAGAACATGTGGTAACATGTTGCCCGAAGGGCATTGTCTGCCTAAAACCTTTCACGAAACGAAGAAACTCATGAAGGAGCTCAACATGGATTATGAAAAGATAGATTGTTGTCCAAAAGACTGCCTTTTGTTTTGGAAACAGTTTGAGGGTGACAAGTACTGCTCCATTTGTAAGGCCTCTAGATATGAAGAGATAAAGGGGAAGGATGGTCAGGTGAGGCAGTCGAAGGTCGCTAAGAAGATACTTCGGTATCTCCCATTCATAAAAAGAATCCAGCGGCTTTACTTGAGCGAGGAGACTGCCAAACAGATGACGTGGCACAAGAAGGGGAAAAGATACGAGGACGGGCACGGACGGAAGAAGATGGGACATCCATCTGATGGTAAGGCATGGAAGAACTTCGATGACAAATACCCCCGATGGGCAGAAGAGGCTCAGAATGTTAGAATTGCGATAGCAACAGATGGCTTCAACCCATATGGTATGTCGACGGCCTCGTACAGCTGCTGGCCGGTGTATGTTATTCCGCTCAATCTCCCTCCCGGAGTATTAATGCAACGGAATACCATGTTTTTGTCGCTGATAATTCCAGGACCTGAGTATCCGGGGAAGAACTTGAGTGTCTACATGCAGCCGATTGTGGATGATTTGAACCACTCTTGGATACACGGGACGTTGACATACGACCGAGCATCAAAGAGAAACTTTTTGATGAAAGTTTGGTTACAATATACTATGCATGACATGCCCGGGTACGCCCTAATGTGCGGATGGTGTACAGCTGGTAAGTGGCCACGCCCAGTGTGCAGGCACCGACTTGAGTTCCTTTGGCTAAAGTCGGGTCGCAAATATGTTGCGTTTGACACGAATCGACAGTACCTCAAAAGAAATCATTCGTTCAGAGAAGATAGAAAGAACATCAAGAAGGGAAAAGTTGTGCATGAAGTAAAAGAGGTACCAAAGTTCGAGGGTGCAGCTGTTGATGCCGAGATACGTGCTCTCGTGCCCGCGGCGCCGGGAACTGGCCATCAATTTGCGGGATATGGTGTAACGCATAATTGGACTCACGTGGCAGCCTTAACGAATCTCGTGTATTACAAGGACCTCGAACTTCCCCATAACATCGATGTGATGCACACCAAAAAGAATGTCGGGGAGTCCCTTTTTCACACAGTCCTGAACATTCCTGGGAAGTCAAAGGATAATGTCAAGGCTAGAGTCGATGTTGAGAAGCTTTGTGATAGGAAGAGATTACACATGCAGCCTCCTACTGTCCGTCGAAAGAATTGGTTCAAGCCGCATGCCTACTACTGCCTTGATAATGTCCAAAAGAAGGAGTCATTTAGGTGGCTCAAATACGTCGTGATGTTCCCTGACGGTTATTGTTCGAATATAAGTAAGGGAGTCAATCTTTTGACGGGACAAGTCAACGGGCTCAAGAGTCACGACTATCATATATGGATTGAGCGACTGATGCCGGTGATGGTTCGAGGGTATCTCCCCGAAAAAGTATGGCGAGTGCTTGCGGAGTTGAGCCATTTCTTCCGCACCCTCTGTTCTAAGCAGATATGTCCTCTAGTGATTGAGAAGCTGCAAGTTCAGGTGCCGGAGTTGCTATGCAATTTGGAGATGATCTTTCCGCCAGGCTTCTTTACTCCGATGGCACATATCATTGTGCACCTCGCAAACGAGGCACTCTTGGGGGGGCCGGTGCAATTTCGTTGGCAATTTTGTATTGAGAGAGAGTTTAAGTATATTCGAAAGATAACTGGAAATAAAGCCAAGATTGAAGCATGCATAGCTAAGCAACATGCCTTCGGGAGATGGCAGACGCCGCGACAACCTACTGGCCCGATGATGTTCCCACTATGCATAACCCGGTCTCTCGTTACAATGTCGACCTGCCCAAGAATGACCCCAATCTCGAACTATTCCAATTTCCCGGTGGCAAGGCCGGTAAAGGACTAAAATATAGGTTGCCGAAGGAAGAGAAGGATTGAATAATGCTCTATGTGCTTATGAACATGAAGGAAGTGGTCGATTTCATTAGGTAAAATGGTGAACACCCTATTTCTCTATGCAGCTAGTAACTCGGTCTCCGTCTAATGCTTATTTTCTCCTTCTTAGCGATTTCACGGATGAACAGTGGCCGGGACCGACGGATCCCTCTCCCATGGAGTTGGACACTCTACTAAAAGAGGGTGCTCCCGGCAATAAAAAAAACTTTGTGTCCTGGTTTATGGAAAAAGTAATTTCTAACATGTCCCTCTTACCTTGCAATATGTGACTTGTCGCTCTTATTCCACGTAACTACTGAATGCAACAAATTCCTCTTGTACCTGTAGGGAGCTGATCCCAACGTTGAGATGTCAGATGAGCTGAAATGTGTTTCCCAAGGTTGTAACAGTGTCTTCATGAAGTATGAGAAGTATGATGTGAATGGGTTTCGCTTCCATACAGAGACGCACCAGAAAGGGCGACCGAATGCAAAAACGGTAAATACTGGGGTGTTCACCAAAGGAGCCGATTCCCTTGATTACTACGGAAGGTTAGAGAATGTATACGAGCTGACCTTCAATCGTACGAATGTCGAACTCAATCTTGTTGTGTTCAAGTGCCACTGTTTTGACCCAAGGGGTGGACTGAGAAGTACCCCTTCCATTGGGTTAGTTGAAGTTAGGCCTTCAACCACCTATAGCGGAGCCGACGTCTTTGTTGTTGCTCACCAAGCCAACCAAGTTTATTATTTGCCCTACCCATGCCAGAAAGCGGAACTCCAGGGCTGGGAAGTCGTGTTCCAGGTATCGCCACATGGTAACCCACCAATTCCCTCCGAGGACGATTACAACAACATTAACCCTGTAACGTACGAGGGAATTTTCTATCAAGAGCAAGAGGACTTCGGACACTTTGATTTAGAACCGGTTGATCTTGAGGACCTTGGGAATGATGTAGAAACTCGGGGTGAGTCAGTGGTGAATCTACATGACATAAGCATGCTCGAGAAGCTCCATACCGAGAATGACAACGATGATGAGCCTACACCCTTCGATGAGAATCCAGATTTCTACTCAAAAGATAGTGATAGTGAGAATGAGAATGAGAATGAGAATGAAAATGATAGTGAGTATTTATTTTTTAATGCATTTTATTTTGTCTTTGTGCTTAACTGTTTTCTTAATTGCATTATGCCTTTATTCTTTGTGTATACATTTTATTATGTCTTTGTGCTTAACTGTTTTCTCTTACTTAATGCAGGTGATTGAACAATATGAGCAGCGGCAAGGCAACCAGTTCGTCCTTGCTTAATGCGCTGAAGCAGCGCCAGAAAAGAGCTACACGGAGTGGGAGACAGCCAAATCCCAATCCGCGTTACCCCGATCTTGCTCCTGCTGGCGGAGGACGGGGTCGAGGCCGAGGTCGAGGAGGACGAGGACGAGGTGCCACAGGAGGAGGCATGGACTTTGACCCACCACCCTCTGCTTCTGGCGACGTGGCTCCTGAGTTGTTCCTGACAGAGCAGCCTTT
This sequence comes from Avena sativa, assembly GCA_916181665.1. NCBI lineage: Eukaryota > Viridiplantae > Streptophyta > Magnoliopsida > Poales > Poaceae > Avena > Avena sativa. The sequence goes on along the minus strand of OV702285.1, from coordinate 57,668,914 downwards.
CAGGGCCGAGAGGGAGCCAGAGTCCGAGAGGGAGGCAGAGTCTGAGAGGGAGTCGAGGACCGAGAGGGAGGCGGGGACCGATACGGAGGCGGACACTAGACGCGAGTTGGTGGGGCCGAAGAAATTGCGGAATCGTGGGGAATCGGGAGTCCCTGACGAGAAGTTTGAGCCTAGGACTCAGGAGGCGAAAGCCCTTATTATTCCAGATGGCCTTGAGTAAGTGTACTAATTTGGCAATTTAAAACATTTTATTTCATGTTGGTCATAAATAATTATTGTGTACTAATGTTTATTATTGTGCAGCAATTGGACATTTCCTCCGGGGACCAAGCCTCGCCTTCCTAACAGCCTTGTTGGAGCTCTGATTAGGAAGTTCTGGCCGGGCTATCACATTACCCATGAGGGTGACAGGAAGCTAGCTACTACTTGGGCGGACTACCAGACTACCCGTGTCCCGGGCTTTACGACAGCTGCTGATGCTGTCATCACCAAGTTTTGGGTAAGGCATATTTCTCGAGTTATGTTCATACTTGATGACCCCACCGTGCTAACTCATGACTCTTATGCATGATTGAAGTGCTTTTACCGTGTGGCCGAGGAGGACCAGGAGAAGGCGCATAGGACTTTGCTTGGGGCTTGTGTGAAGTTGACCCCCCAGGTGTGGTACAACCAGAAGGTCACGGCCGCTAGCCACTTCTGGGCTGACAGGGGCGTGAGGGTCAGGAAGGAAGACATTGTCGGTAGGAACCCTAATCCTGAGTACTCGATGACTCCAGAAGAGTACATGTCGGTGAGTAAAATGTCAATAATATTCTACATTGCTTCTAAGTTGCCATTGCATTGTCTGGAGTTGAGTATTGCATTTTCAGGTTATCCCCGATTGGGCCGAGCCGCATCGACTCGCATGGGAGGAGCTGGTTAGGACGAGGTGGCTCAGAGAAGACGAGGAGTTTGCAGCCTTGTCGAGGCGGAACGCGGGTAACCGAGGCGATGGTGGAACGCACTGCGCGGGAAACCGCAACTTTGACCGCTTCAAGGGGAAGGTGGTACGTATATACATGGAACGACCTGCGTGTATTTCTCGTCATGTTTGTACTTCATATGCATAATATTTCTTTTCGCGTTTCAGGTGGCCGAGGCACAACCCGGGGAGGTGATTCATGACGTCGCCGTCTATGAGATGATGAGGCGAAATAAGCCCAATTACTCGGAGCCTCAACCCGCGTTGCCCGTGTACTTCGGCACTGCCCAGAACGACTTGGGGAACTACAGCACGATGGTGAAGGCTCGTCAACCCCATGTGGATGACCCCATTCACGCGGAGATTGACGAGGAGTCGTTGGTCCTGTCGGGGCACGGATTGCAGCATGGACGCCTCAAGATTCTGAATAAGAAGGTCAAGCCTACCCTCAGCACGAGCTTCAGCCGTCTCAAGGCTACCTACCCCGCCGATGGCCCCCCTATCCCGCCTCGTGGCCAGCCTCGTCGCTCCGCCGAGGATGTAAGTTTTTCTCGTTCTCATCATCTTTATGACTTTTGTTCCTGCATGGCTAACCACTGACGAGATTCCTTGTATTTGAAATTGTAGCCTGAGTTAGACGCGGCCTATGATACCGTTTATGAGGAATATCAGGTGGCCTTTCGGCAGCATCAGGAGGCGCTTGCGATCTACATGCAATACGTAAATGTAAGTCCGAACCTTTATTTTTGCAAAAGATACAAGTCCCACTTCCCCCCGTTTGTTGTATTACGGCCTGACTTCTAAACTATCTTGCAAGACATGATGGTGAATATTCAAACTGGCCAGAATAGAGATTTGGGGCCCGTGCCTCCCATGCCAGGTCCGGCGCCATTTTTGCAATCGAAAGAAAGCTTCGCTAGGACCTACTACGCATCGACACCGGTAAGTTCTTTGCTAACCCACTGGTTATCGCTTTACTTTGCCTCGCAAGTTGCTAACATGTAGGCAACATGTAGGGAACGGGAGCTTCTGGGAACCGGCACTTTGGCCACACCTCGCCGGATGGGCGTCAGATCACACCGCTTCATGACGATGGTCCATCTCCTGGCCATTCTGCAGGTGGTTCTCCCGAGCTTCACACTTCTACTCCCTCGCTCCGCTGGCTCCGCTGGCTCCACGTGGCATATGTACGCCGAGGGGGAGGCCGTCGGCGTAGGCGTTGCGCCAGGCCGCTCCGCTGCCTCCACGTGGCGAGCATACGCCGAGGGGGAGGCCGTTGGCGTAGCGGCTGCGCCAGGCCGCCCGCCTGCCTCCACGTGGCGAGAGTACGCCGAGGGGGAGGCCGTCGGCGTAGCCGACGCGCCGTTAACTGGCCGTGTGACGGCGCTGCCGACATTCGCCGACGTCCTCTACGCCGACAGGCGCCGTCAGGCCGTCGGCGTTGACCTACGCCGACGGCCGCGCCTGCTCCGCCGAGGGAGAGGTCCACCGAGGACGGTACGCCAACGGCAGCCGTCGGCGTAGCTTACGCCGAGGGTTTTCCTGGCTACGCCGACGGCAATAAGCCCTCGGCATACCAAGTGTTTCCTATAGTGTGAATGTATTTTTTCACTAAAATTACTATCATTACCTCGAGTTGCTTTCTTCTACATAATTATCCCACTAATTATACCATCTTCAGGCTGCAGTGGGTAAGCTATGCGCAAAGGATTTTGCTGTTTTTTGCTGCCGGCTCACAAGTACAGAGAGAGATAGTGATAGATCTGTCAGCTCACTAATTATTGAACAAAACAAAATTAGAAAGGGGAATTGATGTGCTGATGTCGTGATTGGGAAAGCTAGACAAACTAGAAATTGTTGGCACAATAGTATGAGATGGATGCAAAGGAAATAAGATAGCTCCGATGGGGTCTTCCTTCTCCATCCCCAACTCCAGCCAGTTTCTTCCGCTTGGGAGATGGGATGGGCTTCGACGAGGTGACGGTGAGAGGATGTTGGGGAAGTGCAGCGGCGCACAGGAGGGGATCTTCGAGACAAGGAAGGGAGACCCTCACTGGCGCGGAGAGAAGAGCGCGAGGCCAGAGCTCATTGGAAAGGGAGGGGCGAGGGCGGTGCGCTTGTGAGGAAGCGGGCGGGGGTGGCGCGGGGAGAGGCTCGAGCGAGGAGAAAAAGTGACCGACGTGTGCAATAAGGAAGAAGGGAGGAACTGCGGGTTGATTCCGAATATCTTAGGGATGTTTGTGCAAAACAGTGCGACGGACGAAATATTGATCGAACGAAAACCACTGTAAGCAAAATTATATAGTAGAGATAAGATCCCATCATAATATGACTAGCCAACAACAACCATATGAAACAAAAGTTTGTTCTCAAGGTATACCACATAAAAAAACCCTCAAAAGACAAGTACTCCTTGTACCATCTTGGTGATTTAAAAATCATAATTTGTGTAGTCTAGGTAAAGCATCAATTTTATAATGCTTGGTTTTCAATGCTTTAGTGATGCAGCATAATAAGAGAAGTACATGTAAACCATCAATTTTAAAATGCTGGGTTTTCAATGCTTTAGTGATGTAACATCTCAGTGGCATCTCCTTGTAACATCATATGCTCACCCTACAAACCATTCACCATTTAGAACTTGACCAAACAATAACCTCATTATAAAGATATGAAAACTTGGTATGTTTCCATAGAAAACTCTTAGTAATACAACAAAGGCGTGCCAATCTTCAATTTGAAAAGCTCAATTTTAGAGAAATCCGAGACCGAGAAGGCCTCCGTGATCTGAATGTTCTGCATCATTTTCTCGGCACATCATAATCACAACACCTTACCTTCTTAACTTCTAATAGAAACAAAACATCAATAGTTGGTGCATTAATAGTGTGGATCATGCGGGAAGTAAGATAGGTCATCTTCTTCACAAGGGGGACTTCCTGGTGGTGATGTTGAGCACCTTGTAAGACTTAATTACCAAAATTCAACTTTGACCTACATAAATTAAACAAGATTCAATGAGCTACAAAGTATAACAATGAATTTATATTCATAGCGGTTTCAACCACAAGTAGGATGACTAATACCAACAACAGTACAACCACAAAACCCTCCACACTACTAATTTACTTGTACTAGGAAAACTAAACATCAGTTTAAGAAGCTCAGTAGCATCCCCTTGTAACATCATATGTGTATACTCATTTAACATAACTATTGTGATAAAAATGGGTTCGGGCTTATACTCGCACACATTACTATATACCTCTAACACCGTGGGTGATGCACCGCAACTCGCACCGGAGGAGGCTTGCTAGAAGCATGATATTCAAGACAGTCTAGCTAGTAAACGCTGTTGAGACCTGAAGCCCCATTTCCTTAAGACGGGCCCTATAGGACATTCCAGCGACTATGAGTTGAACTAAGATGTACTTGGCCGCTCTTAGCTCAGCTTTTGATTCAAATGACGAGTTTGTGCGAATTTGCCAAAGAAACGGAGAGCATGGATAAGGGTTGAGGAACAAAAGTTAAGATATTAGTTTTGTCGATTATTTACGTCTAAATCTCACTGTCCATCATCGCCTCTCACATATATATGAGGCGGCCGGTCTTCTCGTGCAACTTAGGGTATCACAATACATGTTTATAAGTCAGATTCTAGCTCCGGATTTTAGCCCTAAACTAGGTAAGTTTTGTCACCGGCTTCGTACTGGATCCGGACCCAAGTTCCCGATGAAGTCTCCCCCGAACAGCCGTCATCGATCCTTTTGTGTTGGGACCAACTTTTCTTCGTCTTTGTGCTTCGCCAATGTACGTACATGGGCTTTATGCATAAACTAGTATGACCTAAACCTCTATGAACTACTCCCTCCGTTTCAAAATATAAGATGTTTTAGGTTTGTAAATAAATGAATCTAGACTTCTTTTAGTGTGTTGATTCACCCCAAAATTAAACGAATCTTCTAAATACATTCTCTTCACAAAGCTAAAACATCTTATATTTTAAAACGGAGGGAGTATAAAAGAACGGGAAGAATGAGTAGATTGGTTTATGTCATACTAAAACATCGTGTTTTAAAAAGACTGGTGGAGATTTTGTTAGATCGTGTTTGTACTCTCAATGACTAGGATCTGTTGCGAACACGATGTTGCTCGTGGCGGCAGTTGCCAAATTCTGGGGCAAAAGACGCAATCGCGCACGGCCGATAGAAACTCAAACGACGCCCCCAAACTTTTCGCTGCCGCGCGCCTTCTCGCCTTCCTTACAAAACGCAAGCGTCTCTCCACGATTCCCCATCTCCCACGCCGCACAGCGCCGCCGCCGCCGCCGCCGCCGCATTGTACTAGCACTACGACTAAACAAATCCAGGCCTATACCAGCGCGGCTGCGTCTCGGCCATGCCATCCGCGGCCCTCGTCCGCCGCGCGCGCTCGCGTTCCCCGCCCGGCCGCTTCGATCCGTCGCGCCGCATGCGGCCGCCGGTAGCGGCTGCTCGCGCCGACGGCGAGGCCGACATGACGTCCGCGCTGCCCGAGGACATGCTTCTGGAGGTCTTCAAGCGCCTGCCCGCCCTGGCGGACGCCTTCCGTTGCGCGGCCGTGTGCCCGCGCTGGCGCCGCGTCATCTCACGCGCGGGCAATGACACCCTCCCCGCCCCGCCTCGGCACTTCGGGTTCTTCCGCAACCACGGCCCGTCCCCGCTGCCCCCGTTCGTCCCCACCGCGGGCGTCGCCCTCGACCTCGGGTTCCTCCCAGTCTCACGCTCCTGCGGCGTCATCCTCGTCGACTCCCGAGGCCACCGTCTCCTCCTGCGCGAGCTCGGCGCCGGGTTCGAGACGGAGCTTAGGCTCCTCGTCTGCAACCCGCTGGCGAAGACGTTCGCTCGCCTGCCGGCCCTCCCCACCGCCGGGCAGACGGTGGCATGCTGCACCGTGGTTCCGGGGCAAGGAGGCGAGTTCCGCGTCGTCGTCGTGCTCTTCGGCACCGCATCGCTCAACTTCTACGTCCTCATATACTCCTCGTCTTCCTCTGCCTGGGCGGCCGCCTCCGGCCAGCTGAAGCGGCGCCTGACCACCAACCGAGGCCCGTCCGTCGTCATAGGTGACATCCTGTACCGGCTCGAGGACAAGTACATCATGGCGGTCCACACGACCAAGATGACACTCTCCGCGCTTCCACTCCCCGACGCCGGGATGCTCCTACACACGGGCAACAACTGGATCGGCAAGACGGCCGACGACCACCTCTGCTTCTTCGCGATCCGGCAGCCGCTGCTTCTTGCGACATGGGTGCTTGAAGCGCCGAGGAAATGGACGCCGCGGGAGCCGTTGGCGCTGCGACCGCTGATGACCCAGGACGCGGTTGGGGCCCTCCACGGCACGAAGCTCTCGGCGAGGATAGCCGACCAGCTGCACGGGTGCAGGCTCGTGAGCTTCAGTGCCTTCTGCGAGGGCAGCGGGGCGTTGTTCTTCATCATGGCAGACTGGGTGGTCTCGCTTGACCTCAAGACGCTCAAGATGGAGAGGCTATGGCTCAACGACGACGAGTGGCGGCCCCTCGGCGCTGTGTTCCCGTATGAGATGGTGGCGTGGCCGCCGGCGATCGCTGATTCCGTGAGGCCCTGCTGATAAGCAATCCAAGCATAACGTTACCGTAGATTGTTACAACCATCTTGTCTCTGTCTAGTATACCAGAAATAAACTCATGCAGTAAGCTTACCATTTGTGTCATGTTAGCGTATTTTTTGCCAAATCTGAACCTTTTTATAAAACTAATTTTGAATCTGACCCTTCTTCGAAACTAATTCGAAATCTGACCCCTAGGATCGGCGTCATTTTAAACACGCCGAAGATGTGCAGATCGGCGCCAACGCGAAGCAGCTGGGAGGTAGCCTCGGGAGGCCGACCTCCAGAGGCTGCCTCCCAGCTGCTTCGCGGCCTCCCGAGGCTGCCTCCCAGCTGCTTCGCGTTGGCGCTGATCTGCACATCTGCGACGCCGTTTAACATGGCACCGACCAGGGGTTAGATTTTGAATTAGTTTCGGGGAGAAGTCAGATTCGGTTGAAGTTTCCAGATTTGGACAGATTTGACAAAAGTATCATGTTGCATTCCCCTGAAAAGCAAAGAAAAAAAGGAAGTTGCCTGAACTCTCTGCTCTGTTTTCCATTCCTCTCTGAAACCATATGTGTGTATGTTTATTTCCACCAGGGAAATCAGTCACGTCGTTTCACTGTGGGTGAGTTGAGTGGGTCTGAAGTGAACTCATGCAGTAAGCTTACCATTTGTCGTTTCACTTGTTGCATTCTCTTGCTGAAAAACAAAGAAAAAATGAAGTCGCCTGAACTAGCACTCTGTTCACTGCTCTATTTTCCATCCCTCTCTGAAACCAACTTGTTCATGTGTGTACACATATTGAATGCAAAAAAAAAAGAGGTTTAGTGATGTCAGGCTCAGGCAGCAGCTTCATAAGTAAATTGACGAGGTGACACCGTATTTTTTTTGGGTTGCTTACCATGTATATCACGTGGTGAGGTGACACCGTATTTATCAAGAAGAGAGATCAACGGCGTATCTTAGCTAAGATGTGGCTCTAGGCTCTTTGACACTACCATAGTAAGAAAAAAATACCGCCTCGGTCCCATGCAAATACGATCCGTAAATTAATAAATGCAAGCTCGTTTAGATACAAAGCTTAAAAAATATTGATTTTTTTTGGCACAAGATAGAATTGCATAAATTCTGCCTAGACAAATGCCCGTGCCTTGACATGGCCTTTTGAGTTTCTTTTACCATCGCACATTGAATTTTCTTTCTGTTTCAACAAAATCACCCCGCCTTTATGTTGGCGGGTTCTTTCCGAGCAGCAACTACTTCCATCTCCGTCTCCTCATGATCTACAAAAACTAGACATATATAAAGAATTAAAGTTAAAAGCAGTAAAAGAAAAACTAAACTCTATGCATACAAGTCCTTTGGTTGTGTAGAACGTAAATCATTGATCATTTCCAAGTTCCAACATCGCTATGTCGGGTATATGTCTTTTTTAGGAACATCTTGACATAATCTATCATTTCCCTATCTGTGATTTATAACTGAACATATTGTCATGTGCAACATGCATAAAACATAGTAATAAACTGATAGCCCAAATATTCCAAATCGGATCTTGGATGACTTGTTGTGATCGTGTGTTGGAGATCATTACATTTAGTGTTGGTAGTAAAGCAAAGGCACCATGCCTTCTTTACTCGCTTCTTCATATTCCCCATATGGGCATCTCCAACATCCATCACAGCATGACCCTCTTGGATGCCATCAGAGGGGGTGCAGAGGCGACCCTGATCATGCTTGTGCTCCAACTGTATCTAGAACCTAGAAGGAGACATGTACACCAAGACATGCATACAAGTATGCCTAAGAAAACCTATACTAATTCACAAGTTTTCAGCTATTCACTTTACTGAACATTCTAACTAGAACAACAAGCATTTAAGGTAGTATCTACTACCTCGTTTCACAATATAAGCATTTTTAGCAAACTAAAACAGCTTGCTAAAAAGATATATATTATGGAACAAAGGGAGTACATTTTATTTCAGAGAACAGATTTCTTGCATTTGCCAAGGATCCTCTTAGTTGTGCTATTGAACCGTAACTTTGACACACTATTTATTATCTTGACAAATGACAACTCACAATCATTACAAAATGAGCATGCTCAAATCATACAAGAGGCCATGCTACTGATGCAAAAATAGAAAACACTATGGAATTATTGATACTAACCACATGGTAGGGATCCCCGTGTTATGATTAACAAAGTTTCTGTGAATTCAGGATTTGGCAGCTGTTCCATAGATCCTCATATAACAGGTACGAGGACACTACAGCCAGATTACAAGAATTCAAAGTTTGATTCCAGCAAGGGAAAATCATGTGTAGTTCATTCGGTTGAACCCAGACAAGACCAAAAAAAATACTAGCATTTCAAACAGAATGCTTCACGACCATGGACTCCCATGGGGTGCAGAAGCAGCCGATGAATAAAACTAATGCCAAGCTAAACTTCAGTATACGTTACAGGTTTTGCAGAAGAAGAGGAAAGTTAAAAACGAGATGATGCATCCCGTGGGCTGTCTATTATTGAGATGAGCAAAAAGAGGGATGCTAATCAACACAGATGGAATCGACCAGCTTGGCAGTTTCCTCGTTGACTGGCACGTTTTCCATCTTCAGACGGTGCCGCATCCCAGGGAACTTCTTACCAGCCGCTGCGTACGTTCGTACCAGCGGCATGAACACCGTCTTCCCTAGATTCTCCCGCACCCTCTTCAGCAGCTCGACGAACCTCTCGGCTCTGTCCACGTCTTTATTCTTCTCAAAGTAATCCATCAAGGCCTTGGTCACGTATCGCGGTATCCCACGGTTCTCGCCGCTGCTCACTGCCTTCTTGATTGCACGGTCCGCGCACCAGTGAGCGCTCTTGAGATCCCCTGCCTCAAGATAGTGCTCCATAAATATCGCCCACGTCTCAGGGTTGAGTCTTCCTCCACGCATCTTGGCACGCTTCCTCAGAGCAACAGCCTCGTCGACCATGCCCTCTGCAATATACGCCCTGATCAGAGCATTGGCAACCCCGATGTTGTATTTAGGATGCTTCAGCTGCTCAACCTCATCATCCGTTTTTGTCTTCTTGTCCCCAGCAGTTCCCTTAACATCAGAAGAATCATCATTGGATACGTTCTGCTGCTTACAGGTGGTTTTGGTTGTCACGGCATCATTGGTTGCTCCTGTCTTCTTAGGTGGATGGATGTGCCGGGCTTCCCATTCTTTGAAACAGGCCTCAGCAGCAGGCAGATCCTTCAAATCCGTCAGAACTTGAATCATGATAATATAGCTCATGCTTGCCTTCCTAGGATTATTCCGCTTCAATGACCGCCATACACGATGAACTTCCACCAAGTTTTGTGTTTGGCCATACAACGTAATGAGGAAATGGTAGGCTCCAAGGTCGTGGCTAGTGTTCCGCTTCTCTAGCTCCTTAAGAGCAGCTTCTGCCTTCTCGGTGTGTCCAGCATTAACATATATGGAAGCCAGGTTGCTATATGTTGTCCAGTCAGGAGCAACACGTCCATCCCTTTTCATCTCTTCAATCACCCTCTCGACCCCTTCTATGTCTAGACGAGATGCAAGGGCCCTCATCCATACATTATAAGTATAGATATCTGGCAACACATCACCTGCCTTCATGTCCTGGATGATCGTAGGGACCTTCACAGGTTGGTCGGTCTTACAGTATAGTGTCATTAAGCTGTTATAGGACATGGCAGTGAAAGCAAAGTTGAGCTCCTTCATTTTCGCCATTAGGGCCTCAGCCTTCTCAGTCATCAACTCCTTGCAGTAACAATTGAGAAGAGCACCATATGTGAGATGAGTCTTAGAAGTTTCTGGGAGGTCCATGAAGTACTTCTCAGCAGCAGCGATGCCTCTACCCTTGGCAACAAGATCCAGGCGGATTGCTTGATCACCGACTGTAGGATTCATGCCTCTTCTGGTCATAACTTCAGTAAGCTGCATAAATAAACAATACGATGGGTAAAGAACCAAGACAAGCAGATATGCCACATTCAAAATTATACAATGATGATCTCAACCTGGGATATGCTACATGCATTTTTATGTTCTGATTCATTTGACACATGGACGCAGTATTATGATAAAACCAAGGAATACATTATTTTTTAGCAATATTCATAAGAATGAGGAGTGAAAAGAAAAAGAGATTACTTAACCAAGTGCTGCTCGAGGTAAACTATGAATGAATATACAATGAAAGCACATCAGTGTAAACTCTTTTATGTTCACATAGTAGTAACATGAATAAGAGGGAGCCAATCTCACAACAGTGTTTAAGTACACGCTAGCATTTAGTAAGCTAAAGATAGTTTGGACTTTCGAGGCCATCCAGATGAGAGGTTGCCACACAATTAGAATCTTCAACCTGGTATGTGACTAACGAGCTAGTACCATAAATTACAAAAACCTGTGAAGCAAAAGTACTAGTGTACTGCAGTTAAATGCCATGGTTTCATGGTAGTATTCTAAATGTCATTGCATGCATCTAACAGAGCACAATGCGATGCACATAGTAGTATTCTGTTGAACGGACAGTTACACGCCATTTTGTATGATTTCTGTCCTTTTATGTAGCACCAAATGGTGCATTTTAAGAAAATAGGAAACTTCACTGTCCAGAATGTCAAATATATGGTTTAACCTACCAAGAAAAAAAGGAACAGACAAAAAGACAAGATAAGTCGTGTAAAATCATGTGGCAGAAACAGTACCTACACTGTCTCATACCAAACTCAAACAAATGTCTAGTTAAACCATTTAGCTTGCTAGAAAAGTCAGATACCCAGTTAGGCAGTTATCTCGAGGGTCCAGTCTAGATGCAAATAATGCACGAAAAGACCATAACAAGGTTCACAACATTATAAAAATTATAGAGAAAAAAAAGTAGACCAGCATAGAGATTATCTACACAGCCACATCTTAATAGATATACTAAAAAATTTAGTCACAATGCTACATGCCAATAAGTATGAGAAGTTCTAGAAACATAACAACTAACTTACGAGGACATATTAAGTAAACTCCAGCAAAGATAACTGTATAAGATTAAATATGCAAAAAAGTCCAGTAACTTACAATGATATCAAGGGACATGGGAGTATAGGTCACACTGATTATTCACGGTGACAGGTAACAAAGTATACTATATGCAACTACCACCATGCCTATTCAGAACGAGGCAGTACCAAGAGAAAACAAGAGGACTAATAAGCTAGTTGTGTGAGAGATGGTCCAACCTTTTATTATCCATACATAGCAGCTAAAGGTAATTCATAAGGAGCAGATGAAGCATTCATCAATACAGTGAAGCACACTAATGAACAGACCAGCTGTAACATAGAAACTATGGTCTTCCAGCAGTAAAATGGGGCTAAATCCATGGACAATTAACTATTTGGACCAACCAAAGTCTGGGATCCAGCATTTGTTGCATTTCAGAAGCATATAATGCAAGTCCATCTAAACATAAGCAAACATGACTCCAAAGACAGAGATAATTCCTATAATACACCACTCAGCACCATTTTCCACAACTGAACCAGTGGATAGAAGGAGACATACTGAAAGACGCCTAGAAGGGCATCTCATTTCACTGTTTTGAAACTACCATTGTTTGCACTTGACAATTTGACAGCGGTGTCACACTACCAGATGAATAAAAATCTCACAATGATCTTCAGGTTGAGATCAAACACACAATACAGATAATCAGATCAAGCCTTCCACTGGACTACAGAACCCTGTAATTTTGAGGCCTACGAAGCAAATTCGGAACACAAATCTTGATCTCTGCATGGCACATAACTCATGCCACACTACCACATCAGTAAGCGTCACACAAGGTGTATCCCCTTCCACGACCATACACTACCGCCACCAGATCTAGTCCACAACAAGAATGGCATCACGAAGCACAAACCGAGACCAAGAACGAGATCAGGGAAGGAGGGGCATGCAATAGAGGGGCTGGACCTTGAGGGCCGGGCGGTAGAGCTTATGGCGCCGGAGCCGGCGGACGCAGACGCCGACCTCCCACTTGAAGGCGAGCTTCCGGCTGTCGAGGAAGCCGTCCACCTCCCGCCGCACCGCCTGCGGCTTCGGCCCCTGCCGGAACAGCCGCTTGTACAGCGCCTCCTCCACGTACTTCTTCGTCGAGCGCTTTGCCAGGTCCTTCAACCGCGTCGCCATCTCCGCCGCCTCACCTCGCCGGCGCCTCCTCGGTCGGGGGTTTTGAGGGTTTTGGCGGCGCGAGGAGGATCTCACCTCCCACTAGCCCACCACTCCACTCTCTCGGCCGCTCCGGGCTCGTTGGGCCTGGGCTTGACTGGCCCGTCAAGGCTTTCGGCTCGTTGGACCTGTATTAATGGCCGTGGGCTTCAAGTGGTCTATCTATCTCACCCGTGAGCCGAGGGCAGAAAGAGAATTAAAAAAGGAGTACTGTGAAGAAGGGGGGAGAGAGAGGCGACGTCGCCGGCGACCGCAGGTGGGCGCGGGGGCGATGAGCCGGAAGGAGGCGGCGGTGGACGAGGCTGAAGGAGGGGAGGGATCGTCGCGTTCCGAGGGAGGAGGGGAGCTGGCGGAGACGCTGGCGCGGCGGCGACTGTACCGGGAGGTGACGTTGGCGCTGCGGGCGGGGCTGCGGGATGCCAAGGCGGAGTTCTCCTTCCTCCGAGCGCGAGGACTCCGCAGCCTCCTGGGGTTCCTCCGCTCCACCGCCTCCGCGCCCGACGAATCACAGCTGCTCCTCTTCCGCCACTCCCAGTCCATCCCCGATCTCCAAGGTAACAACGATGTCTCCGCCCATTTCGGTGATCCCACGAATTGCGAGAACACACATGTTATTGGGTTCGTGATTCGTTCTGGATAATCGGTGATATCAAGGAAATGCAATAGCAAGTGGGTATTTTGATGGAATTGATGGAGAATGTTTTTGGCTGTCTCACACTAGCTAAACTGCAGTAACCAGTGGGAGCACCGAGGAATCTGTTGTTTGAATATAACCCCTGTATCATTGCAGGTTTGGCGGGTGCAGTTAGTTAAAATACACGATTCAGTATTAGGTGATAAATGTCCCAAATAGCTGAGCTCCTTGATCTGTCATTCATGTTATTCGGCCTGGTAATTGGGTGCTATATTGATCTTGGCTTGTTATGAATGAAAATTAATCATGCTCATATGGATACATGACTGCTATAGGTTTTTTTTCCTTCAAGCCTCATGATGTACTCTTAGGGAAAGAATTACTTTTATTTAGCAATTATTCTAGCTCCCAGCCTCAGCTTGGGGAACTGTATCATACCAATGTACTGTAAATTTTGGAATACACTTGCTGGATCCCTTATTTTTGAATCGTAGCTTATGATATTTGGTATCTTGGAGTCATATGATCATCAGTAGGGATGAAGGCAGAGCGGAAAATTTCCAAATTTTCTGCGGAAAAGCGGAAACAGGGAGAAAATACAGAAACGGAAACTTTTGGAATGAGAAATGGTAAATTTTAAGCGGAAATGGAAGTGGAAACGGAACAACATTTCCGAGCAGAACAAACATGGAAACAGAAATTCCGTTTCCAGAAAATACGGAACTTTCCGTTTTAGTGTGGCTATCATGGCTGTGTTTGGCGCGGTCCAGTTTTCCCTTGCCCGTCTCTACGAAACAGGCCCAACCCAACATATTCTACTACCTAATCCCGTAATCCCTTCAACCTTCTCCCCTAATCAAGGAACTGCAGCCGCATAACCAAGGATTATGAGTCGCTCGACAAGTCGCGACTTGTCACACGACTTGTCTACCAGTCGCAACTTCGATGTCGACAACCTAGAGCGACTCGACTAGTTGAGGTTGTCGGTCGACAAGTTGACTAGTCGTTGACTATTCACGACAAGTCTATGATTTTGAGTCGATCGACAAGTTAGTTGCCTGGGAACAAAAAGGCCCCCATGTGAGTGAAAACCCTAACCCCTCACAGATCGTTATTTCCCCCACCCAGCCACCTCTCTCCTGGCCACCCTCCCCTTGCGCCGCCTCTCACCTGGCCGCCGCCAGGTCACCCCCGGAGCCGTCGCCTCCCTCACCTTGCTGGACGCTGCTGGGCTTCTCTCCTCGCCCTAATCTCTCTCCTTCACGTCTGTGCTCCCCAATGCCATCAAAATATATTGTCAACTTGTTAATATACTACTATTAGTAGACTAGTTGCTTAGTATTTTTTTAGTAGTTAAAGCTCGACTACGTATCGACTAGTCTAGCACTAGTCAAGACTAGTCTCCTTGTCGCCACCCCAGCGACAAGCTGCGACTCGTCGACTCGTAATCCTTGCGCATAACCTAGGGTATGGGACACCAGACGACCGCTGCGGTGGCGCCACGTCACCTACTCATCCTCCGCTCATATCCGTGACATAACATATTTGGTCCGTATCTTTACGTATTTGTTTCCGTGTTTTCTATATTCGTTTCCACTTCCGCGAAAATTTATGAAAACTAATGTGGAAGCACTCAGTTCCATCCGTTTTCATCCCTAACCATGGCATCTACCATAGACCTTTGCAAGATATAGAAGAAGTCATTTGACCATTGCTGTAGTCTTTTAGCATGTAACTTCACCGTTCAGTGTTTTATAATGTACATTCATTTACATGGTATGTATGTGTGGTCCTGAGTAAGTAGCGATTACTGACACGCTTATGTTCTGTGACAGTTATTACTGTTCTCTTTCAGAATTCGTTGCATCAAGCAAAGAAAGATCCTATTGTGACATTGAATCATATGTTTGGAGTCGAGCCGGTAAAGATTACAAGCCCCGCAACAGATTCTGAAATTGCTCTAGCTCTTAGAGTTTTGGAAGGCTGTTGCCTTTTGTATAGCCGATGCACTGCTCTGGCCCATAAGTACAAGGCTGTGAAGGTACCCGCCGCTGTTTTAAATATTTTTTACATCTATTGTCTTTTGGTTCTTCTAAATGCAGTTAACGACTTCAGTTGGTGTAGGTACTCTTGAATATATTAGCCAGCCGAGGTCCAACTGAGCAAGGGGTGTGCTTGGATGCTCTGATATCATTGATGTTGGATTCACCATCAAATCAGATTGTACGATTTACCTCTTTACCTGAATGTGTGTTATGCTTGTCTTAAATATTGTGTATGTGGATGTTTCTTTAGGATTTATGATGAGTGTTCTGAATGTATGAGTAAATTTGCAAATATAAGATATCAGATAGCTCTGACATGATTGAAATTGACCAAATCGTTTATTTTGACATGTTACTACATTTCAAAGGACGGGTCGTTTTTCTTTCATGGCGCGCCAGTATGTTTAAGTATTAAATTTCGTTTCAGAACATGAGGAATAGTTGCTGTGAGTTTGCTTAATACTCCCTCTGTTCCAAAATAATTGAAGTTCTACATCTGTCCTAAGATCTTCTCCAAGTTTGAGAAAATTTGTAGAAAAATATATTAATATCGACGACATCAAATCTATATAGTACAAATAAATATATTGTACGATGAATCTAACAAAACTAAACTGGTGTTCTAGATGTTTTTTTTAAACGAGGCAAAAGCCTTGCCTTTTATATTGAAATAGGAGAAGCAAACATTGGTGTTCTAGATGTTGATATATTTTTCTACAAACTTGGTCAAACGTATAGAAGTTTGACTTGGAACAAAACTAGAACTTCAATTATTTTGGAACAGAGGGAGTACAGATAAGGACGTAACATCAAATAAGCTATCCAACTTGATAATTTCTGGTTGCTGCTGTTATTTGTACTCTTCAGCTGATCTGTAGGAGTACCTTATATACCTACTTTCTTCTGTAGGAGTTTGAGGAATGCAGTGGGCTTGAAAAGGTTGCTGAGCTTTTGAAGGATGTGCAAGTGGAAGAGCACATAAGGCAAGAATTGTTCCCTGGAATGTTCTTATTTCAAATTATGCATGGCCAACAATTTAAATCAAAATTATTATCCCAGTCCCATGTGAATTATATTTCATTCATGTGATTGATCTGTCTATATCTCATCTGTGACTTAGGAATGGTAAACAGGCGAAATGAAAAGGTGTAAAGTGTGATTTTGGTGCCTTAATGACAGAAATACCCATACAAAGCTATCCCTGGATAGTATCAGTTGTTCACACCTGCTCATTCATTACTAGGCTCATTCGTTAATCTTTACCACTCCCTCCAACTTTAGGCTAAGACATAATTGTGCATGATGAAAAAGGTGGACATGAGCAACTTAATGATATGCCTTCCCAGTTATGTATTTTCATTACAAAGCTCTAGGGTCACGGGCTCTTTCCTATTAGAAACAGTATTTATTGCATTAAATTTTTTCTCCGGTTTCAATTGTTCATTTGGTGCTTCAATGCAGATTGAAATGCGGGGAGTTCCTATTGCTACTCATCGGGCATGTTTATGCGAAGGAAAACACTCCCATACACGAACAGATGCGGAATCTACTCGGGGAGCAGTGCGCATCACTCGTATGGGCAGCGAGTCGGTTTGGTTCCACCCTCGACCCAGAGCAGAGGCAGATGGCCTTGCAAATCCAAGCAAGGAGAGTCGTTGAGTCCCTGGAGCCCTACTAGGACAACCCCGCATCAATGTACCCCTTGCGATGGTTCCATATATGTCTCTTGTCTTGGTTGCATGCTTTTCATTCTTTCCCCGGATCAAAGGGTGTGGCCTTACTCTTGCATCCTCCATTTTGTCCTCCTGGTCTATTGACAGGTCTCTTGTTTTTCCTCTCTTGTGTAGAGCAGCTATTCTTACCTCCGATGTTTGTATGAGTTTGTTTTGAAGTTATTGTGTTTGTTTCACCTTTGTTTGAAAATATCGTTGAGTTTAGTCTTGTTTGAAGACCAATGGACTAATAGGGAAAATGGGTTTTGGGATAAAAGCGCTGAACTGCTTGTCGTTGGTTCCATTTGAAGACCCATATAGGATGCAAAGAGAGATTGCATACATGTGGCTTTCAAATTTACATACCATGTTATAGCATCGAGATATCGAGCAAAAATTCAGTTACCTCTTGTATCCTCGCCTATATCATCTACTCCATGTACCTCTGTCATGTCATCTATGGTCGAAGAATATAAATCGTGTAGACTTTTTTTTACGGCAATTGTGTAGACTTATTTGATTGAATGGAGTTTCATGTGACTTTTGAGGATTGTATAGTTCTCACAATGTTTTGGTTACTCCCTCTAGTCCATATTAATAGCCTCAACTTTTGAGGAGCATGTTAGGATAGTGTGTAGATCTAGGGTTAGGTTTCGGGCGCCTTTCGATTTGGGGATTCTTCGTCCTAAGAATCTCATGTGCACCGCGTGTGTTCTATTTTTCCTCCAAAACACACTGAGTCGTGGCCACGTGACAATAAGACCCGACTCATAGCCTGTTCATGACCAAATCACTCATGGAAAGTTCAGTGCTAGGTTTTCGCATTTTGGAGTTAGAGCAAGGTTAATAAGAGAGTCGACTGCTGGCTATATGACTATGCCACGTCACATGTAGTCAACAAAAAACCCACTCATACAATAGGCTAGCTATTTGGTTGGCTTTTAGGTAGAATTTAATAAAGATATAATTATTTGATGCTTACATGCTATTGGTCCTAGTATACAAAAGAGCTCACTCACCTCGATTTCTTCCCTACAGCTGGGCTACAAGGGAAGAGCCCGCTCTACTCTCTCTCCTACTTTCTCTCTCTGCCACGTAAGATTTTAATGATGTGGCAAATGCTATAGCCTGCTGAGTAGGCCTTATTATACTTGCTCTTATGTGACCAGATCACTCGTCTACACGTGACCATCGGTGCTTTTTTCTAAAAAGAAAACTGCAAATGCATATCGTGCCTTGAACAATTTCCCGTCGACGCATGTGTGTACCGTGGACACGGCGGCGTGCGTAGATATTATCGATGAACTCCGCTGGCCTACGCGGTCGCCCGATCAGGAACGAACGGCCGAGATGGAGAGCCCGGCCTCCCACTTGCCACCGCGTGCACCCACACCCCACCTCCCCCTTCCACCACTTGCAAGTTGCAGCTCTACCGGCCACCGCTTACCCCACCCCATCATCGGCGACGGCGACGGCTAGGACTACCGTACACTCGTCCGTACTCCTCGCAGAGCGCGCTCGACGCCGATCATCCAGCCGCAGGAGGTACCGCGCCTCCCCGATCCATCCATCCGCCCACCCAGCCCGCTGTCCTGTTGCCCCTTCCCCTCTGCGTGTTGGCGTCGCCGCGCGCTCAAATCTGGGGTTATTCCGTCGCTAGAAGCTCCTCGGGATTCCGGCGTTCGTCGCCGAGGAGCGTGTAGGAATCGGCTTCGATTGGTCGGGGCGTCGAGGTGGGCGGAGGATGGGTTCCATTTCACCGGTTCTACATACTGCGATGAACCATCCCCCTCGATTTCGCCTCCGGCTTGCTGGTTGAATAGCTCTAGCTTCCGCTAACTTATGGTACTAGTAGAAGCGATGCCTGCGGATTTACAACATGGACACATTGATTTTTTTGGCCGGGGCTGGTGTTTGCAGGAGCGCTGAGGAAACGGGGTGTGTCTCCTTGGGGGGGCTGCCGTCCGTCTGCGCTGCATAATTTCCTTAGAGCTAGTGAAAGGTTCACACCGAACAGATCTATTTTCTGTGCAAGGATATGCTTTAAAATTTGGTTTAGAATTCCAGTGCCGGTACCGTTAGTACACCCAAAATGGTTATTATTACAGATGAAACAGTGCAAGTGATGGAAAAGGTTCCACAGTTCGAATGTCCACTCTAACTCGGATACAAAAACCTGTTATGGCATCATGTATATCGGTTGGTTACGGGATATACCATTTGCCTTGATAATAATGTTGTATGGTTTATAACCAGTGTTCCTGTTTTGTAACTTCGGTCGAATCAACTGATCGTGTTTCCATTATTTTGTGCAGGCTTGTGGAGCTTCTCTTGCAAACAAACATGGGGAATTACTGCCGGTAACCTACAGCGTGTACTTATAGTTCACATATGGAGACGGGCAAAGTAGTTGACGGATACAAGTTTGCTGATGAGGCTACGAGCGATGTCCGTGTTTGCTTTACACGGATCGACGAGCAGCCGGAATGGTTTCCTTGCCACTCGTCTGTCCTTTCAAGCGGTAGCAAGTATTTTGCAGAGTGGCTTGGTCGAAATGATATCCGTTCTAATAACTGCATCGAAGTTGAGTGCCCGAGAGTTGATTATGACCATCATGTCAAGGTGTTGAAGTTAATGTATCTTCCTTGCGAGTCAATTGTAGAATCATTTGATTCTGTCAAGTCAGCTCTTGGCGTTCTCCGGGCATCAACCTCTCTCAAATCTGAGTTGATTACCAGAAGCTGTATCGATTATCTTGAATCTTCTTCCTGGGATGAAAAAGAGGAGGAAGAGATCTTAGAGGTGGCTCAGAACCTGGGCTCAGAAGCTTTGCCTTTGTTAGCCCGTTTGCAAGCTCCCAGTGCAAACGCTGTGAAGAACGTCTTCATCTCTGCTATACGTTTTGCTACGTCCATGGAGAGTTCGTTCGCTCCTTTCTCGGATGACCTCAAGACTTCTGCCCAAGAGCAAATTGAATTCATGCTCCACGAGGGTGATGACCCTGCTATGGTTATGATGGATGAAGATATAAGGTCTGTGCTAAAGGAAGGTTTGGCAAAACTGTTGTCGACACTTAGGACTGGACTAGACCTCCTGGCCTCAGGGTTTGACCAATGGCCTGAACAAGCAGAGAAAAGGGTCTTGCATAGCTTAGTTGACATTGACTGGATAACCAATGTCTTGACAAAGATTGAGATGATGAACGAGTTTGTTTCTGGCTGGTTAGAAATCTCAGACCATGTTATCTCCGTGGTTCAGGACAAAAAGTTTAGCTCAGGTCTGTGGGCTGTGAAGGTAAAGCTTATAGAAGTGACTGGAAAGGCCTTGGATGCTGTTGGCTATGGCTCTGTGATTCTTCCTTCAACATCCAGAGCCCATCTGCTGAAGACATGGCTTCCGTACATTCGAACGACAAAGTGCTGGCTTGATGGTAAGATGAAACACGAGGCGTTTCCTCAGATGGATGTGGACTTGTCTCAGAATATTGAGAGTGCAATGGTTTCGATGATTTTAGCATTGCCTTCAGGTGACCAGTCAGATATCCTGTCGGAGTGGATGCTGAAAGCAGACCAGTTCAGGTATCCTGACCTTACTGAGGCATTTGAGATGTGGTGTTACCGCAGTAAAACAGCAATCAGACGCCTGAAGCCAAGGATAGATAATGGTGACAAACCTATCAGCTTGTAAGGTTACCATTAATTTGATCATTTTGTTGTAGACTGTAAGGGTGAAATTAGCTGGTTGGTACCAGGTATATGCCAACCAATTTCTCATTCTCGTATGCTGTAAAAAAGGTTGCCCGTGTTATATACTACCAGTTCTCTTGTAGTATGTTCATTGCCTCATCTAAAATCACCGATTTTATCTATCAATTGTAATGGTGTGGAGATATTTCAGACTATAGTTCATGGCTTCATGGTGCAACTGAGCATCTGTAGTGTTAAAAAGGCTATAAATGACTAATACTCATGTTTTTTTTTTCTTATTACAATGTAAACCAGGTTCAGAGTTCCTGGACTGAGTGTGCAACTCCCAGTTCAATCAGGTCTGGTATATACCTTTTGTTCCTGAAACCACTTAAGCATGGATCCTGAAGGACTTTGTTCCACGTTCTATGTCCACAAATGCTATCAACTCCTATATATATATATATATATATATATATATATATATATATATATATATATATATATATATATATATATCAAGTACTATAATAATTGATACCCCTAAAAAAAGTACAATAATTGAAATATTTTTCAGGTTTTTCTTTTGTTCAGCATTTTTCTATATATATTTTTCCTTTATTCAGTATATGGTACAAGGAAAGTCATTCTTTAGCATTCTAAGTACAGCTTAATTAATGAAGTGGTCCATCAGATAGGTTTGGAAATTTAGTTGATAGAGATCATTGTCTTCACTAAACTGCTTGATTCGAAAATAACACTAAACTACGGGTCATCCTAACCCATCTACTCATTGCATCATTAGCCAACTTCATTCCTAATCAAAACGAAACCATTTGGGATTTGGCAACTTCTGCGAAAGCGGCGCATTCATTAGTTGTCCCGTTGTGGCAGAGGAATCTTCCTGGCCCTTTTGAGCTATAATCTTCATAACTGATTGCGGCCATCATGAGGCCAATCTTGCTCTGCTAATCATATCTTAAATCATTCCAGGCACTGGGCTTAAGTACAGCATAGTAGGTCTGGTTATGTGCTTAATTAGACGAAAGTGCTTTGTTCTGTGATAGCAGCCTAGCTCTAGCAGGAGGGGAATGATTGCTAGCAGATGTCCAGCTTAATTCTCCCAATCTCCTGATGTGTTAGGGCTAGCTAGAAAAGGAGCTTTTTCCTCCTAGTGGAACGTAAAGCGGATGATTAACAAGTGTTTTCCGTGTTAATCAGTCTCTTTTTTTATTGCTGACTTTTGTCACCCGTGCATGATGAGCTAGTATAACATTTGCAAGCTGCTCCGTTTGAGATTGAGAACCAAATCCAAGGCCCCCTTTTTTTTTCTCCAGTTACAGACAAGCAATTTGATGCGAGGCATGATTAGATGACACGCGAACAGTGAGTTCCACTGATGCAAATGGGTGTTGATTAGAAGAAGAGTATCTAGCTCAATGGATCAAATAATTATACTAAATGGTAGTGGGGTTGAACATCTGATCTAATCTAACCTATCTATATTGTATTGTGACTGATGGACAGGGAAGACACGAGTGATCTCTGCACAAGAAGGCTCATAAGCACACTGACAGTATACATATATATGGTATGGTATGTATTTACAGCTATACTTTTCAGTACATATACTAGTACGTACTGCTAATTCTACCGTGATATTTTCCCAAACTAACATCTACAGTTGCGCAGGTCTTCTTGCAACCTCTTGAAGCTGTTTTCCGCCAGCGACATCAAAATTTCCCGGTGCTCGGATGTCCCGACGCTCCTGCCTAGGCGACGGCCATGCCGCGGTCGGCGTTGGAGTTCTGGACCTGGAGCCTGAAGCTGGTGGGACGGACGACGCTGTCCTTCTCCTTCTTGGCGGTGATGTCCTCGGAGAAGCTCCACAGCCTTGAGGCCTCCTGGGCGCTGCACGCCAGCCTCGACGGCGACGCCTCGTTGCAGTCCGCGAAGTACTTCCCCGACACCCCCGCCACCGCCGGGTGCACTGCCACGTAGCACGTCGTCGCGGCCGCCTGCGTAGACATAGGAGGGTCAGGGTCCGGAAAGGGACAGTGGTCGATCGAAGTAGCGAGAGACTGTTGATCGTGGACTGAACTGGATGAGGCTGAGTGACTGACCTGAGGAACCGTCTTGAGGAGCTTGGATGCCAGGAAGAACACCGTGTCTGCAACAGTTGTTTCAGCGTGTAAGTTGATGTGTCAAGTATTGTTCGGATTATTAGAGGACGCCTGGGCCCACATGTCGGCCTCGGTATTTTCTCCAATTGGGAGGTATAGTACGGTATCATTTACATATTTTTTGTGGGGAAACCTCGGAAAAATAGAGAAGAGAAGGGTGACGTACTGGTGACGAGGCCGGCGCGGTCGCGGATGAGGCGTGTCCTGACGATGCCGGGGTGCACGCAGTTGGCCGTCACGTTGGCGCCCATCTCCTTGAGCCGCTCGGCGAGCGCCCTGGTGTGGAGCACGTTGGCGAGCTTGGAGAGCGCGTAGGCCCTGGTCGGATCGTACGGCCTGCAAATCATCAACGCACGTGGATCGTCTTAGGGCACCGTGACGTAGTACGTGAGATCGACGGATGTTACTGTGAAGAACGAGGAGGAGGAGGAGGAGGAGGATGACGTACGTGGCCTTGCGTGTGACGCGGTGGAGGTAGTCGAGCGGGTCGTCGCCGGCGGCGAACCAGGTGTGCACGGTGGAGGAGACGTTGACGACGCGGCCCTCCACGCCGGTGTCCCTGGCCGTCTCCGCCATCCGCCCCAGCAGGAGGCGCGTGAGCAGGAAGTGGCCCAGGTAGTTGGTGGCGAACGTCGCCTCCACCCCGTCCTCCGTCACCGCCAGCCGCTCCGCGTACTGCCCCGCGTTGTTGCTGCATGCACCGTGCAAATAGAGTTAGTTTCACAGTGATCGGATCGGCGGCGAGAGTGGACGGACGGACGGACGAGCATACATACATGAGGAGGTTGAGGGGCAGGCGGAGGGCGAGGAAGCGGTTGGCGAAGCGGCGGACGGAGGCGAGGGAGGAGAGGTCGAGCGGCAGCACGAGGACGCGGCCGCCGGCGTCGTCGTCCGCGGCAGCGGCAGCGGGGCCGAGCTCAGCCAGGAGCCGCGCGCGGGCCTCCTCGGCGGCCTTGAGGTTCCTGGCCGGGAGGACCAACCTGGCGCCGCGCGCGGCCAGCGCCCGCGCCGTCTCCGCGCCGATCCCCGACGTGGCGCCCGTGACGATGGCGGTGATGTGGCTCAGGTCGCCCGCGGGGGCCGTGGCCTCCTCGGCCGTGGTGCGCGACCCGAAGCCGCTCGCGCCCGCCGTGCCGGCCAGGTACCTCAGCGAGCTCAGCATGCCGCTCATGGCAGAACTATCGATAATGGCTGTGGTGTGGGAGAGAGATGGTGTGGCGCTGCGAGAAAGAAAAGAAAAGAGAAGAGGCCGGGTATAAATAGCCCCATCGATCGATCGACCGAGTGTCAAGGCTCTCTCCACTCCAACTCCACCGAAAGCGACATGCATGAGCTCCGTCGCTCGCTCGCACGAGAGATATCGTCTCCATCATTTCCTTCGGCGTGCTTGACTCGGCTGTGCTTAGTACACGATTTATTAGTGCAGAGTACTAGTACTAATCAGGATCGTCAAAACGTGCCGCGAGCAGGATCGATCGACGGTGACCGATCGTCTTAACTGAAACACTTGTGTACTCCCTCCCTCCCTCCGCAAATAAGTGTACTTCTAGCTTTTGCCTAAGTCAATCATAATTAAATTTGACCGATTTTATAGAGAAATAGAAGAACATATATTACATCAAATTGACATATTATGAAACTAGATGTAAAAATAAATCTAATGGTATCAATTTAGTGTTATAAATATTGATAAGTTGTTCTAAAAAGTTAGTCAAACATAGTAAATTTTGACTTAGGACAAGGCTAGAAGTACACTTATTTACGGACGGAGGGAGTACGTTGGTTCTCAATCATCGCTCGCCTGTCCTGTCCTGTGTTGCGAGGTTATTAGGTGAGTGTACACGTCATTGTTGTTGCACTATGAAAGAAACGAAAACATTGCCACAATTTTTTCGTTGTTTTTAGGACGTGTATGGATTAATTAAGGGCATCTCTAGCTGACCGCATGTGATTTTAGAGGAGCAAACGGTGGAGTAAACTTAGAAGAGTACAATTTTAATGCTGTGGTGACCAGATGTTAGATACCAAGCGTTGTCAGCAACCTTTAGAGCATATCCAACAAAGACTCTATTTTAACGTGTTGTAAATATCAGATACATTGCGCTTGACGGAATGCGCGTTATTTTGCCATGTCCTTTGCCGAAAGCGTTAAACCGACAATGCAAAATACAGCGCGTAAACGCACCTCGCCAGACGCTGCAAAATACAGCGCGCAAAAACCGCACGTACACAGAAACACACACATTGCAAGATCTATAAAATGTTTATAAAACATTTTTAGGATGAACATAAAATAAACAGAAACTAATAAAACTGACATCTGCGTGCTACAGACACTAGACCTACTCCTCGTCGTCCTCGTCGCCGGTGGTGGTGTCGTCGGACTCCAACCACACGTCGTCCCACCGTGGATCCTCGTCCGGGATGGTCTGCAGGCCTTCGATTTGCGTGTTGATAAACTCCTTGCGCCGACGGCGTTCCGCGCGCTCCGCCCTCCGCTCGGCCATCTTTGCGGCCTAGAAGTCCACCTCCGCCTGCACGTCCTGCAGGAATAGGCGGCGCCACTCCGCCATGGCGTTCTCATCGCGCTCCGCGATGGCGAGGTGCCGCTGCAGCGCGCGGTGTTGGCGGCGGTCCTCGCCGGTGATGAGCGCGGGCGTCGGCGCGAGGAACTCCGCCTCCGCGAGAGACTCCGTCTCTGGTGAGTTCATCGCGCGTCGCGGACGGCCGACGCGCCACGCCGCCGCGTCGTACGTGCGGGCGGCCTCCTCTGGCGACTCGTATGTGCCGAGGGTGCGACAGAACCCGCCGGCGCACAGCTCAGCGTAAAAGGTGTCGCTCGGGCGCGGGCGGACGCCGTGGAAGCCCGAAGCGGAGCAGCGACAGAGCGGTAGCGAAAGGGGAAGCGCGTGGTGGAAGAGGAAGGGAGAAGAGGGCTGAACTTTCCGGAACTGCGCGTGTGGCAGTTGGGCGCGGGCGCTGCACGCAGTTTATGCGCGCACTCGAGCTGGGTCCAACCCGTAGACTAGAACCCACCTCCTCGGCCCCGTAGACTAGAACCTGCCCCCGCCTCCGCCTCCGCCCGCTCGGCCCGGCCTCGTCCCCCACCTCGGCCTCCTCGACGGACGTCGCGACGGTGGTGGCGGCCACCCATGTCGGCGCCAAGCGGAGGCGCGTGGGGCAACACGTCGTCCCCGCCTCCGCCCCGGCACCCATCGTCGCCCCCGCCCTGGCCCCCGGCGCGTCGCCGCCTCCGCCCCGTCGCGCTAAGAAGCCGTCGGTGGTTGGGCAGAAGGGCGCCGCGGCCGCCAAGCGGTCAAACCGGCAAACGGTATTGGCAACGCGTTGAAGAAAGGCGTGAAGAAGCCAAGCGCAAGGCCGAAGAAAGGACGCGCAAGACCAACTTGGAGGAGAGGATGCTTGCGTTGAAAGAAGCAAAGGCATGGAAAAAACTCATGGTGGAAGAGAGGGAGCACATGATGATGTCCAAGAAGGACATGGATGAAGAGCAATTGGTGTGGTGGAAGGAGTACAAGGAGGACATCGCGGAGAGGAAGAGGATATTCCGTCGTGCCTCCTCTTCTCTTCGAGGTGACACTCCGATGAGTGGTGATGGCGATGGCGATGTGGAGGACTCCACCACCGGCGCCTATGGAGGTGCTTGATGGCGCCGAGGTGGAAGTGCTCTAGGAGATGGCGTCGTGTTGTAACTTTTTGGTGATGGTGCCAACGAGAGGGGGAAGATGATGATTTTGTGATGTAAACTATTAAACCATGCATCTATGATCTTCATTTCCTAGTTTGTTTGAAGTGACAATTGTGATGAATTGTGTTTTCCTAGTGATATTTGTGATATGTGCAATGATATTGTGACGAGGGTTCGAGGGTTGAGGCAAAGACTAGAACCCTCAAACCCTCAGTTGTAACTCTACCCTCGATCCTCAGTTTTAAGGGTTTGAGGGTTCTAGTCTATGACCCCTGTTTTTCACAGCTCACATGTGCATAAAACTGCCAATTCTTAACCCTTAAACTTTTAAGGGTTTAAGAGTACTACTAGTGATGCTCTAAAACCTCGTTAGTTTGAGCCCGATCAATATAGTCAGAATCAAAATCTCAAATCGGACCGGGCCTCCGTGGTAAGTAGGATCTCAAATCTTAGTAGTATCATAACTAGTTGAACCAGGAAATCAAAGATTCCACCGACCAGAATGATAGAGTCGGTACATCCACACAATTTTTCGCACGAAGTAAACAATCTGGTACAACATTATAGTAAACACTTGTACGAACAAAACTTGTCAAACCGTGCGAGAATTTTGTTAGTTCCACGTCGGATTAAGACATTAATAATGATCTTTTATACTACGAAGATGAACAGATTATCATGATGGCGAACTCTTTTTTGCACCTATATAAACAATTTTGCTAAGTCGAAAATCAGTTCCATCCCATGGGAATATAACTAGTAGAACCAGGAAATCAAAGATCGTAAATCTTAGTACCATAACTAGTAGAACCAGGAAATCAAAGATTCTACCGACCATGACGATAGAGTCGGTCCGCACATTTTTTTGCACGAAAGTAAACAATTGGTACAACAGTATAGTAAACACTTGTACGAACAAACTTATCAAACCGTGTGAGAATTTTGTTAGTTCCACGTCGGATTAAGACATTAATAATGATCTTTTATACTACGAAGATGAACAGATTATCACGGCGAACTCTTTTTTACACCTATATAAACAATTTTGCCAAGTCGGAAATCATGTCCGTCCATGGGAATATAACCGAGAAATGTGGCTGATATTTGACAAGATTCGGACCCTTGGCGCCGTGCGAGACGTCGCGTTCTTGGCCACGTAGGAGTGTGTACCCTGCGATCTAGTATTTTTTTTTGTCTGTCGACTCTACATTGGTGTATACTTGTATATCTTGCTTGTCCCTCTCGAGAGAGTCATCGTCTCGCCATAACCCAGTGCTGTACGAACGGTCCATGCGCGCAAGTACAAGAGAGAAACGTTGCAATACTATAAACCTTTCTGCTTCACTCAGCTAATTTGCTAGCTACTGCTGTAGAGCACGTACGGACAAGAGTTGATCCCACGGAAGCTCGAAATGGATCTCAAGGTCCATGGATGTGTGAGCTGGAGAGAGTGCGCAGTTCTACTTCTTCTTTTGTGAGAACGATATACAGTCGATCTTCCTTTGCGCACTCGATCGATCGATCGTGCGCTCAAACAAGTACTGCTACAGATATTAATGAACAACACAAAATATTTATGAAAGCGACCAAGATGTGTGCATGGTGGATTGGATCTCAGCAACTATGGTAATATATGTATCTTAGAGATTGATTAGGATCAAGCAATTGGAGGAGCTCCTGCTAGTTAGTTTGTAGTGGGAGTTGGGTTTTGATTTTGCAAACTGAAATCCCTGGTGGGGTTTGCAGACTGGTCTCAAACAGAATGAAGTTCCAATAGGCCAATTGGTGGTGGGTGAGGAGCAAATTAAGGTACCTCCAAGACTGGGAGCAGAGAGGAGTAGTAGATTGTACTGGGGAAAACAAAACCAAACAAAATAGGTGGTGAAATGAGGGGCCGGGGGTGATGGAGACTGGAGCTTAAATGCTTAATTATGGAGACAGTAGTTGCAGTGGTGGTGGTGGTGGTGGTGGTGCTAATCCGTATCTGGGAAGGGATTTCATGAGCATATTGTTTTTTGGTGTGTGCATGGTTGCATCAGAAGCAACAAAAAGGGAGTGCTACAGATAAATGGGTTGGGTTATATGTATGGTTTTTCTTTTATGTGCATTCTCTTTCTAACTTTCTCTCATCTTCTAGATGGCATTTTTACCATGAGTACAAATCAATGAAGGGTGCGAGAAAATTGAAGGCAATACAAGTGATAGTTATGCAGTTAGAAACAACGTGCTTGCTAGAATTACATCAGAAAAACGGATAAGTATCTTTTTTTTTTTGGAAAAGGACGCATTTATTAAAGATAATGTTTATACCCGGCCTCTGCATAACCAAGATGCACACAGCCACACGACCGACAGAGTTAAGGTAAAAAGTATACAAATATTACACAAAGGCACTATGAAAATAAATGACTAGTATCTAAGACAGATCAATCCTCAAATCACGTGGCCATCCATGTTGAGAAAAAATATCCCTCGCTGTGTCCTCCAATCGTCTACATCCCTCCATAAATAAGTCGCGGAACTCGAAACGTTGGAGAATCTTCCATGAACGGAGCATAGCCGTGGCTCGATAGATAACCTGTAGAGGAGAAGACACAATGTTATTAAAAATCTTGTCATTTCTACATAGCCATAGCGACCATATAATGGCAAGCGCTCCCACCCTAAACAAAGTTCTGTACTTATCAACAATTTCATACAACCAATTACCAAAAACATTGGTTACAGAACGTGGCGGAGATCAACCAGAAGCTATTTGGATGAATGACCATATAGAGCGAGCAAAATTACAATGGAAGAATAAATGGCCAATTGTCTCATCTTGATGATAAAAAACACATTGTGTACTTCCATGCCAATTCCTCTTTGCAAGATTATCTTTTGTTAGAATTACCCCTTTCCGTAAATACCAAGCGAATATATTCGTCTTAAGGGGTATTTTCATATTCCAAATTTTATTATTATCATTAACATCGACCGGGATATCAGGTTGGATCAAGGCTTTGTATAGTGAGCCAACAGAAAATTTACCACTTTCTAGTAATTTCCATTTGAACACATCAATACCGTCCGATAATTGTATTCTGGATAATCGTAATAGTAGATTGTTCCAAGATACCAGTCTAGGACCGATGAGACTTCTTCTGAAAGACACATTAGGAGGATAATCTTCCAACACCATGGAAATTGTATCCCCTTTATGCCTAACAATCGAATATAGAGCCGGATATTGTTCGCGAAGAGTAGAATGGCCAAGCCATCTATCTTCCCAAAACCTAATATGTGATCCATCTTTAATCTCGAAAGCACCAAAATGAAAGAAATGCTTCTTGGTGGCCATAAGACCCGCCCAAAAATGTGAATCACCGGGTTTCCAAACCACTTGAGACACAGCCTTGGACCCCACATATTTCCTCCATAACATCGTTTGCCAAACACCATCTTCTGTAAGTAGTTTAAAAAGCCATTTGCCCAGGAGTGTAGTGTTTTTGACTTGCATATCATGTATGCCCAGTCCACCAAATTCCTTCGGGCGGCAAACCACATTCCATCTGGCCAGTCGATATTTGTTTTTCTCATTATCCCCTTGCCAAAAAAATCTTTAACTGAAATAATCCACTTTGGTCAAGACCCCTTTTGGCAATTGGAAGAACGAGATCATATACAGTACCATGTTAGTGAGTACTGAATTTATGAGTACTAGTCTTCCACCAAGGGATAACAATTTACCTTTCCAACTATTAAGACGTTTATGTAACCTTTCCTCAACATATTTCCATTCAGCAATTGTGAGATGCCGATAATGAATCGGTATTTCCAAATAATTGATTGGAAACTGGCCCTGACCACAGCCGAAAAGTTCAGCATATAGGTGAGCCTCGTTTTGGGCCTCGCCAAAACAATACAAATCACTCTTATGAAAGTTTATTTTAAGCCCGGATAGCTGCTCGAATGCTGATAATATCAATTTCAGATTCTTAGCCTTCTCCAGATCATGTTCCATAAAAAGAATTGTATCATCGGCGTATTGAAGAATAGAAAGTCCACCATCAATAAGATGTGGAACCACTCCTTCAATTTGACCATCAGCCTTAGCTCTCTCAATAAGGATAGCCAACATATCATCCACTATATTAAATAGTAAAGGCGATAGTGGATCCCCTTGTCTCAGTCCTTTCTTGGTTTGGAAGTATTTGCCAGTATCTTCATTTACTTTAATGGCAACACCTACCCCCAGACACAAACGACTGAATAAGAGAGCGCCACTCCTCAGAAAAACCTTTCATGCAGAGAGTTTGCTGGAGGAAAGACCATTTAACTTTGTCGTATGCCTTCTCAAAGTCAATCTTGAACAATACACCATTTAATTTGTTTGAGTGTAGTTCATGGATTGTTTCATGCAAAATTACAACACCATCTAGGATATTTCTTCCTTGCATGAACGCGGTTTGAGACGGGCTAACAACATTTTCAGCAACTGAATTTAGTCTAATCGTGACAACCTTCGTAAAAATCTTAAAGCTAACATTAAGTAAGCAGATTGGACGATACTGTTGTATACGTTCTGCATTGTTAACCTTAGGTAGTAAAATTATATTTCCAAAGTTAAGTCTAAAGAGATCCAATTGCCCGATTTGTAAAAACCCAAACAAATTCATCAGATCCTCCTTAATAACATCCCAGAATTTTTGGTAAAATTCCTCTGGGAAGCCATCAGGTCCTGGTGCTTTGTTATGTTCCATTTGAAAAACCGCTTTCTTGACCTCTTCCTCGGTATATGAGGCAGTTAGAAAGCTGTTTTCTTCATCAGAAACCTGAGGGATATCTGACGTTTGGGACTCATCCATAGAGAAAGAATTCTCCTCTAGGGCCCCAAACAAGGATTTATAATAAGTAGTGATATATGACTTCAGATGCTCCTGTCCCTCAATCATACCTTCATCCTGAATCAGAGAATGAATAAGTTTCTTCTTATGCTTGCCATTGGCAACAGCATGGAAGTACCTAGTATTCGCATCTCCTTCCAGGATGAATTTTGCTTTAGAGCGTTGGTATCACTTGAGTTCCTCCTCACGCAGAAGTCGGGCTATCTCAGCATTCGATTGGCTTTTGAGCTCAATTTCCTGTGCAGTTAATGGCCTGACTTCTGCGGTAGCTTCTAAGTCATCAATTATAGATGTAAGGCGTATTTTTTCGGTTTTTAGGTTACCAGCTGTGTGCTTGGCCCAGCCCCGAAGGAATGTGCGCATCGAAGAATAGGCGTTTGGCCACCGACCGGTTTTTCCCAAATATCCTTAACCATCTCATAAAAACCATCACGGATCATCCAACCGAGTTCAAATTTAAACTCATTCGCAGACTTTCGTGGCGGTAATCCAAAAGATAAAAGTAAAGGAGCATGATCCGACAAAGCCTCGATACGTTTTAGAGCGCGAACAGTTACCATAGGGAACTTTTGTTCCCAGTCAGTATCCATAAGCACTCTATCTAGTTTTTCGTATGTTGGCTCCAGAAGACTATTAGCCCATGTAAATTGCCTTCCTAACATTGTAACCTCTCTCAAGTCCAGACTGTCTATAACAGCATTGAACAGAAAAGGCCAATGTTCATCGAACCGGCCCCGACTCTTCTCGTGAGGAAATCTGAGCAAATTAAAATCCCCTCCTATAAAAATAGGATATGGATTATCCTTTGCTAAATTCACAAGCTCACGCAAAAAGTCAGCCTTATAAACATCCTGAGCGGCCCCATATACGGCGACTAAAGACCATGTGAAATTTTCAGCCTTGTTACGGATATGGAGTTTTATAAAAAAATCTCCCACCGAACTAGCTAAAACTTCCATAGTCTCATCTCTGACGCCTAACAGGATCCCCTCAGATCGACCGCGCGGCGGACGTGATATCCACGTAAAGTCCACTCCACCAGAAAGGCGATTGATTAGGGCTTGTGAAAAATCCCGCCTACCAGTCTCAGAAATACCCAGAAAATCCAAATTATAATCTCTCACACAATCAACAAAGAATAAATGTTTAGCCAAGTCCCGAAGACCTCTGCTATTTGAAAACATTCCATTCATTGAGAAACTATAGAATATTTGGATACACGGGATCTCTTTCGCAACCGCTGGCTCTTTGATTTTCGACCAGAAGCTTTCAACTCATATATAGAGGCAAGCCCGGTCTCATCAAAGTCCACCTCCGATACTTCACCAACTAAGTGAGAAAGGAGTTGACCATCTACTGTGGCATGCAACTCCTCTTCCTCAATTAGTGAAATATCAGGAAAAACACCGACCTTAGGAGTAACCGTTAGACGGTCAACCTCCATGTGTCGCAAAGAATTAGCAGAAAAAGAAACTTCCTGTACAGATCTACCCAAACTAATTCCAACATTGGCTAGCTTAGAAGACATAACAGGAGTAGAAAAGGACAAAAAAGACTTCGGAGAACTCATTATACCTGGCGAATCTAAGTTCCTCTCCGTCTTACTTCGCATGGCCTTGATCATGGAGTCCTCATCAGTCGCAGACGCCCCAGAGGCATCGACTCCATGGCGCGCGCTCCGCCTGAAGGTTGTGCCACTCACCTGCACATCGACTGGCGAAGAAACCCGTGGTGGAGACCGAGAGAACCCAGACCCCTCATGGATCCGGTCGCCCACATCACCTGCCGGAGTCTCCTGATCCACCAAAGTGGGTGAGACGACCCCAGGCGTCCCTAGGTCCTCCCTGACCAGGGGGACACGGTCATCCTCGTCGTCATGGTCGGCCAACCCCGCCTGGGTCGGACCAAGCATAACAGCATCCTGAAGCTGGTCACGAACATCGCGGTTAGCCGACCCCTCCTAGGTCAGCTTCCGCGAACACACCGAAGGAACCACCTCCACAAGAACAGGAGTGGAAACAGGAATAGATCTGCCCAAAATATGTGTTCTGGACCTCGCTGGCGAAGCTGGACAAGACCGCCAAGCAGGAATGTAAACCGAGTGAAGAGCCTCCTGTAACTGAGCCTGAGAAACGCGAGGCGCCGAAGTAGAACCCTTCCCGCGAAGAGGGGAATCCAAAGGAAGAGCATCCAGAAGTTGACGACCTCGTGGAGTAACCGGATTAGCATTAAAAGCGGTGACCGCAAGCACCCTCTGCACCCCCTGACTAGTAGAAGAAGGCGCAGAAGTCCCCTGCACAGCCGAGGAAGATCCAGAACCCACCCCTTGAGTGGTAGCAGCAACCTCAGAAGTATCCATAGCATCCTCAAAATGCTTTCCATTAGCCTCATCATCCGCATCATCATCTCCTTTTCTCCACAAGAAAGGAACAAACTCTGGTTCCGAAATATAACCCTCAGGTTCAATCCGGAAGCGAAACTCAAATACCTTATGCTTGACCACGGCATCTGACACAATAAAGTGACCAAGTGAATCCTTCGCCTTAAGAAAAACCTGACTGATTCTAAATCCATTTACTAATTAACATAACTTCTAAAATAATAATACTTAGTAATTTGTTTGTGGTTTTTATCTTCTTAGTTTGATCGCCAGTATATGTAAAAGCATCCACCATAAGCCCTTCCACAAGAAAATAAAATCAATCATGTATTCTTAACTCAATTTAAAACTTCTGGATATCATCAATGACACATTTGGAATGCGCAAGGAGATCCTCCATTTGCTTTTCCTGTGATTCATATGCTACTTTTTCTGGAAGAAGGTCCCATGAGGATCCTCCATGACTCTAGAAAATTAATATGTGGAACACTTAAAAGACGGCGCTTTCTATGGCAGATCTTCCAATTGTTGTACTTCCTCCGACACATATTAGTTGATTCATGTCTAAATTTGGATGAATCTAGACACTATTTAGTATATAGGTTATTCAAATTTTGACAAATCCAAGTCAACTAATATGGATCGGAGGGAGTAGCATTATACTATAAGCCGTCACAGTTTGGAGCTTATGTTTTGTGGCCTCCCCTGAAAACAAAATTGAATATGGCAGCAACTTTGCAATTAACTGGTTTTAAAGTTGAAACAACTCTCTGTCAGTTCCTCCCAGCAGGTAACCCTACCTGTTTTATTCTAATCAATTTGCTAAGTAGCTACAGCTAGCGCTGTAGAGCACGTACTGACAAGAGTTGATCCCACTGAAGCTAGAAATGTATCTTTGGACTATATATCTCGAGATCAATGAACATCGATCGTCTCTTTCTTTTCTTCTCTTTCTCGAGAAAAAATAGGTCGCTGTAACTTTTTGCCACGTATTTTGTTTAGGGGTAAGCCTCTCACTAATTACTGAGCTCAGTCCATGGATGTGAGCTCGAGAGAGTGCGTTAGATAGTTAATTAACCTTCATTCCCCATCTCAGCTCTACTTTTTTTTGTTTTGTGAGAACGATATACAGTCGATCTTCCTTGGTGGACTCGATCGATCGTGCACTCAAACAAGTACTAGATATTAATGTCCAACACAAAATATTTGTGAAAGCGACCAAAATGCGTGCATGGTGGATTGGATCTCAGCAACTATGGTAGTAATATGTATCTTAGAGATTGATTAGGATCAAGCAATTGGAGGATGATGCCTGTTAGTTAGTTTGTAGTGGGAGTTGGATTTTGTTTTTGCAAACTGAAATCCCCAGTGGAGTTTGCAGACTGGTCTCAAATTGAAGTTCCAATAGGCCAATTGGTGATGGGTGGGGAGCAAAGGTACATCCAAGACTGGGAGCAAAGAGGAGCAGATCACATATTGGGAAAGAAAAAAGAGGGGATGGAGACTGCAGCTTAATTATGGAACAGTAGTTGCAGTGGTGGTGCTAATCCGTATCTGGGAAGGGATTTCATGAGCATATTGTTTTTGGGTGTGTGCATGGTTGCATCAGAAGCAACAAAAAGGGGGCGCAACACACCCATACAGATAAATGGGTTGGATTGTATGGTTTCCTTTATGTGCATTCTCTTTCTCCTTTCTCTCATCTTCTAGATGGCATTATTACCATGAGTATAAACCCCTTTACTACTTATTACACAACTTCTATAATAATAATAATAATAGTTTCTTTGGGATTTTTCGCTTCTTAGTTTGATCACCAGTATATGTAAGCATCCACCATCAGCCCTCCCACAAGAAAAAATAATAATTATGTACTCTCAACTCAATTAAAAACTTGTCGATATCATCAATGGCATATTTGGAATGTGCAAGGAGATCCTCCATTTACTTTTTCCTGTGATTTATATGCTGCTTTTCTGGAAGAAGGTCCCATGAGGATCCTCCATGACCCTAGAAAATTAAAATATGTGGAACGCTTAAAAGGAGACCCTTTCTATGGCAGATCTTCCAATTGTTGTAACAGTATATTCTAACCTTCACGATTTGGAGCTTATGTTTTGTGGCCGCCCCTGAAAACAAAACTGAATATGGCAGCAACTTTGCAAATAATTGGTTTTAAAGTTGAAACAACTCTCTATCAGTTCCTCCCAGCAGGTAACCCTACCTGTCATATTCTAATCAATTTAGATCTATTGAATAGCTCTCAGGGTTTTTTTTTAACAAGAAAGGTCACGATCTATCAGACCAGTAGTACACCCAAGTTTTGTTTGAAAAATACCAGGAAGGTCTGGTAAGGTGTCACCTTGATGGATTCCTTCTCTCCGCAATAAATGTGCTTGACTTCGGTTCTTCCTTTTGTTCTCATGTTGTTATGTTAAAACCATAGAAATGAAAATATATACTCCCTCCGTCCAAGAATAGATGTCTTAGGTTTTTTAAATTTTGGATGAATCTATATACTAAATAGTGTCTAGATTCATCCAAATTTTGACATATTTAAGACATCTATTTTAGGACGGAGGGAGTATAATACCATGCCATGAGCCCATGGATGATAAAGAATTCAGCAGGGTGATGTGGCTGCATGACCTCTGAAGGCGATGCCCATTTTGACTACAAATGGTTGTTGCAATCATTGCTCAGTCCTAGCTGCTTGTTTAGAGTTACAACCTTTCTTTCTTCTTTGTTTTTCCTAGGGACTAGTAGAAAGCAGTCTGACTATCAGAGCACCTACTCTACCTTGCTAAATAGAGAAAAATATTAGTAGGATGTAACACTGACAAGATCATCCCAAGTTTTTACATGTATTTTCACATTTTCTTCTATATACATATTTACTGGTGAATAGCGAAAAATAGTTACTCCCTCCGACCCATATTACTTGACTTGGATTTGTCAAAATTTGGATGAACCTATATACTAAATAGTGTCTAGATTCATCCAAATCTAGACAAATCCAAGTCAACTAATATGGGTCGGAGGGAGTACCATGTTTACTGTTTCTTCTATGTACATTTTGTATGCTCATGTAGACGCATACAAACATATAGACTGCAACTGATTTAGGGTAATAAAAATTATATGCAACAAGACAGGAACACAAAGTGGACGTCTAAATCTAGATGGAATACACGTCAGGTACATTGGTTTCAGTCAACATCCTTCAGACTTGTTCCTACAAAACAGGCATCTCTCCTTGGCTTCTCTTGGTACTGAATCTGATCTTATCAGCAAATAATAATTAAGAAACACACTAATCACAACTGCTAGTGCATGGGAGAAATAGTGGACAAGATGTGTACTTCCAAAGCCAATGTGATCTCCCCAGTATAGGGGATTTCATTAGATTTGCTTTCCTGGTGTCACCTGCTCTTCCAACAAGCACACAAACCAATGGAAGCCGATCCGGGTGACGATAGGTGTATCTTGACCCTGCCCCACAATCCACTACGAGCACCGATGAAGTTAGTTCCAAATCAAAGCAGCTTCGTTTTGCTCACAGGATATTAATATGCTCACCTCCATCCCCAAGATTCTTCCCTGATGCAAGCAGGTTTGGTCTTTGGACCACTCTATCATGTACTCACTCCCAGAACACGCACACCATACTTGCTCCTTTCTTGGCACAGCAATACAATAAAATTGATGGCTTTCTCTGGACTTTTCGGCTAAGATCAAGAGCATGCTGTAGTGTAATGCGAAAGAGAGTTTAGCGCGTGCACTGACCGAAAGTACAATCTTTGCCATGAAGAACGAGTATCGGCGCAAATCTTCGGCGATAGCAATAGGATAAGTGGCAGAGTCAAACCCACTGATGAACATAGTAGCTTCAACTTCCGATAGTCTGCAAAGTCATAGATTAATCCTTAGTGATGAGTGACTACACAAAAGTGGTGCTTAATTGTTTTCAAGTGGAAGATACAAGATGAAGTGGAGACTATCTTAGGATCTCAGCAAACACTCAGCACAGTACAGGTGGTGAAGGCATGATCAGTCTAGCAAGTGTGAAAGAGACCGAAGACAGGTAAGTGCTACTTGTGCAATGTAAGTTACCTCAGTACTCTCCTATCATTAATAATATGGCTTATTTTAATAAAGGGAACTAAATATTTCTCCAAAGCTAGATAATACAACATAGGATGGACATGTGTTTTTCAATGTACTTATTTTAGCAAACAACAATTTGGATGCTAGTGTAGTGATCCTAGTAAACCAATCACTGATTGCTGCTGCACATTTGCTCAAACCCTTTCTTTTATCTAAATAAGGAGATAAAAATGTCAATAATAGATGCTAAAGAAATAGAAGCCCAAATCATCCAGGAAATTTTTTTGAATACTTTTTTCAGGAAAAACTTGTGAATATGCTCTCCTGAGATGCAAACTGATGGTTTAACATATTTGTTTACACCAAACCACATGTTCAGACAAAAGAATGAACACCCAGAAGTTCATTACTGCACATGCCGATGTATCAAACAAGGTGGATATTTTTAGAAATCAGTTCATGAATTTAGACCGAGGGTAAAGATCAATTGTTTCTCAACTGGCTTAATAGTGCAGACTTAACTACAGGGAACGGGAAACAGCTTGATGACGAGGAAACCCAAACTTACTGTCAGTTTAGAAAAGAGTATGATCTAGACAGAAATATACTTGTTATATGTCATGCAGTGTGACGATAAGCAAGCAGAGAAATCACTGTAAAATAGATTAGTCGATTACAAAGTAAAGGATGAAGTAGTCAGCAGCCAGTACAAATTGCAAGCTGAGACTGGAAATTGAATTCTTACAGTTGTGCAACTGGAGTGTGAACCAAGAGAACTGTGCATGGAAGGTAGGTGTGTTGGTGCGAGAACTGCAGCCCAGACTACTTCCTAGTACAATAGGAACACTTCAAAGTCAGAATTCAGACAGAACAACCATCAGTTTCAATCTTCCTCTAAGGTAGTTCAAAGAAAAGTCAAGATGTTGGCATGCAGTTCGCCACTCAAACAACGTAAGTTCATTTGAGATGAAACACACAAGAGCAATTTCTTTTCTTCAACTAGAAGCAGACAATTACACACCAAGCCACTTATATTCAGATGGTTCTATATCATGACACAGTTTACATATTCATTCTATCTGAGAAAGAAATGATTCACTCCTGTCTATGAAAGAGCATACAGTGAGAATACAACAGGGTGACTGACAGGTCAGTTTCTGATTGTGAAATACCTCCACCCAAAAGTGTAAACAAAAAACAGACAATCTTACATTGCATCTCCAGTATAGAACAGGCTAACAAAAATCAAAATTTTCAATCCAACGTTGCACCCACAAGAAAGAGTACATACCAAAAACTTGTGGCAGCCTACCAAAACTCCAGCACAAGACTGTAAACTAAAAGTATCAAAATTTTCAATCCAACATTGCACCCACAATAAAGAGTACATACCAAAAACTTGTGGCAGCGTACCAAAACTCCAGCACAAGACTGTAAACTAAAAGTATCAAAATTTTCAATCCAACATTGCACCCACAAT
Organism: Avena sativa; assembly: GCA_916181665.1. Classification (NCBI taxonomy): domain Eukaryota; kingdom Viridiplantae; phylum Streptophyta; class Magnoliopsida; order Poales; family Poaceae; genus Avena; species Avena sativa. Next base: position 57,629,272 of record OV702285.1, on the reverse strand, counting down.
AAAGAGTACATACCAAAAACTTGTGGCAGCCTACCAAAACTCCAGCACAAGAGTGAAAACTAAAAGTATAATCAAAGATCAGTTGCATATCAGTTCAAAAAAAAGATCAGTTGCATATTATTCAGCACAAGAGTGTCAATGTGCAGATTTGACTCAAGATAAACTATCTAATGGCAAGAGGATTTTGCATCTAGATGATAATTCAATCTAAACTTCCTCTAAGCTTATTCAGAGAAAAAACCAAAATGTTTCTATGCTGGCATGTTCAAGAGCAACACATTTGGGATGAAACACACGAGAGCAAATTATTTTCTTCAGCTGGAAGCAGAAAATTACATGCCGAACAACTTGCATTCAGATGATTTTATATCATGGTACAATTTACATATTCATTCCAACTGAAAAATAAAGGATTCATTGTTATCTATGAAAGGGGATACAGTGAGAATACAACAGGGTGACTGGCCAGTCAGTTTCTGATTGTGATATATCTCTCCCAACCGTGTAAACAAAAAAAAACCTGATGTCTTACATTGCTTCTCCAGTAAAGAACATGCTCACCAAAATCAAAATTTGCAATCCAACATTCCCCCGACAACACAGAAGTACATACCAAAAACGTGTGCCACCCCCTACCAAAACTCTGACAATCCGGCGTAGAATGTGGCTCTATCAGATACAAGTCCATCCGAACCAATCGGACAGTAAATGAGCTAAGAAACATGATTGGTCACAAGACAAACGTCCATCCACGTTTGTAGAACACGAGCGAGCCCACGGTCACCGCCGACCACACCGCTATGAACCAACGGGCCGCAAGCAATGCCGCCTCCTTCATGGCGACGGACCACCCAACAAGCCAGTCCAGCCCTTCCATGCCTTCAAAGAAGTCCTTCCCTTGCACCCACCACAGTGTCAACAGCGACAGCACGAGCATTGGTGGCACAACGAAATGCATGGCTGCGGCGCAGAGATGGTGGTTGTGCAGGAACACCTTGGCGCGGCCATACTCAGTGTCCGGCTTGCGGTTGGCATGGAGCCGCTGGTACCAGCAGAACACGGCCTCGTTGAGGTACATCTGCACGGCCGCCCTAGAGGCCAGCAGCTGCAGCCCTGCCGCGGCTGCCAGCAGCTTGACCTCCAGCTCCGGGCCGTCCAAGAACCCACAAAATTGCAGAATCGAGGTCAGGGAGGAGACGAGGACGGCGAGGTGGAGGAGGAGACGCGCGGGAGCGGAGGTCGCTAGTACGGCGAGACCGGTGCGGGGCTGGTCGGTGCCGAGCCAGAACGCGCGGGCGAACTTGGTGGCCGGGAGCGCGGCGAGCGAGGCGACGGAGCCGGCGAATGGGCTGGAGGAGAGCACCGTGGCGACGAGCAGCACGGCGAGCGCGGAGGCGAGGTGGGCCGGGGGCGGGGAAGCGGAAGTGGAATTGGAAGGGAGCAGGACGAGGCGGACGAGCAAGACGAAGAGGAAGGCGACCGGGAGGAGCGGCGTGAGCGGGGAGGCCTCGGAGGGAGGGAGGAGGAGCGCGGGCGGAAGGAGCGCGAGCGGGATGAGGAGGGCGAGGTGGAAGCCGGTGAAGTGGGGGCGGGAAGCGAGCGTGGTGTGGGAAAGGCGCAGGCGGTAGAGCTGCGCGGAGTTGGAGCCCTCGTCGAAGGAGGAGGGTGGGGGGGCGCCGCGCTTCCCGCCGGCAGTGGAGCCGGGCGGGCGGAGGGCGACGCGGGGCCCGGTGGAGGGGACGGCGTCCGGGTGGATGTAGGTGTGGACGGCGTAGAGGAGGAGGGAGGGGACGTGAAGCAAGTGCGCGACGGCGGCGAGCAAGAGCGTTGCGGCGACGTGGAGAGCGGACGGCGGGACGGGGAAGGGGAGGTCGTAGATGGCCATCGCCGCCGGCCGGAGCTAGGTTGGTGGGTGGATCGATCAGCTGAGCGGAGATCTGGGGCAGTGTGTCGGACGGAGTAAGCAGAGACGATCAGGGAGGGAGCAGTTAATGGGCCGGGCTGGCTTTTGGACAGATGCAAAGCGATTTTGACCCAGGCCCATGTGCTGGCCTTGCCGGATCTCAACCTTGTCATTTGTTTTTTTTGACTTAGATCTCAACCTTTCCATTGCTTGTGACTTCAAAATCGGATTCTCAAAAAGAAAAGTGATTTTATTATCTATAAAAAAATGAAATAATTCCAAAATCTTTATACTCCCTCCGTCCTAAAATAGGACTTGGGTTCGTATAGATTGGCATGTATCTAAATACTAATAAAACATGTCAAGATACACGTGAATGCAAGTGACTCGAGTTTATCTAGATTTATATTTATCTAAATACTGAAACACGTCTAAATACATATGAATGTAGACAAATCCAAGTCACTTATTTTAGGACAGAGTAAGTATATATCCAAGACAAGCTAAAAATATGTGGAAATTTACTACACTAACCTGTGTTATCAGTTAATTCGATTTGGCATATCAATTATATTGGCATGCAGAAATTGCTCTTGAAATTAACTTTTAGATTTGTTATATGGACGAAGAAAGAAATAATCTGCTGTTGGCTATAAACACCTCTGCCATGTACTGCAACAAGCGATCGATATCCAGCTAACAACAAAAGGGTGGCATGGATAACAAACAGAATCATCATTATTGTGTATATAATACAATTGCATACACTAATCACAGGATGCCTCCTCGATGTCTGAAGGAGAGTAGCAAAATCTCACAGTGGTTCTTTATTTCAGTTATGGCAAAATGAATAGATGTTCTCAACCGAATAATGATACATCATGACTGGATCTTAAATTATCTTTGGCGCACAGATCACTCGCCACTCAGGATGGGGTTGATCAGAGGCTTCATCTGCGCAAGATAGACGATTGCCCACCTGCAGAGAAAGATAAGTAATGATCAGTAAAAGAGAGCTGAGAAATGCAGGATTTGAGCCAATGCCAAAATCAAGCTAAGACGTGGAGGATAAGGGTTGGTCAATTCTTTTTAACAAATAAGGAATACTGTAACAGAAAATTTAAATAACGAAGGAATAGCTTCAGTAGATAGGGAAGGATGGCAACACAAGCAAACCCTCCAAGCGACATTTCTATCATTAATAGTATCTTCAGTCCGTAGAGCCATTACATTCTTGCTTTATAGCAATAATATGGAAACAGCAGTCTGGATTCTAAGGCCCAAATGCATAGGTAGCAATTTTCTTTCATAATCATTTTCAATCTGGAAACCACGTGAATCAAAACTTTAAGCAAGTTAGGACAAAAGCATCAAGTTTGACGAAGAAAGATGCAATCAACAAGGCTAAAATACTTGGTCTGTATTCCTAGGCCACGGATCAATCGATTAGAAACACAAGCTCATCATTAGGTGCACCGAGCCTGGAGGATGAGAACTTACAAAAACATGTTTACTGAAACTAGAAGGAGCAGTTGATGGCCTCTTTCATATGATCAAATACTCCGGATTTTTTAACTAGAAACCTTATGGGGATTCTAAATAAAATATGAAATTAATATTGTATGGCATGCATATTAGATACTCCCTCCGTCCCAATTTAGGTGGCGCACACATTTTTCTAAATTTAAGTTTGAATACTAATTTTACGAACAGAACATTGATTATATGTCACAAAAGTTATACCATTGAGTTCATATTTGAATGAAGTGTCTAATGGTATAATTCTTATCACAGCTAACACATGTATTATTGGTCGAATTTATTGTCAAAGTTAGTGCACGCAAAACTAAGATGCCACATGCACTGGGACAGAGGTAGTATTGCACAACAAAAGTTGAGAGCAATATGTCTGGACCAGTTGCGATACAAATAAAAACATTCATGCTATGCTAGAATTATTCATCATCATTCCCATATGCCAAAGAAAAAAGACATCCTGCCCATGCAACAATACCTTTAGTACTCCCTCCGGTCCATATTACTGGCCTCAACTTTGTCTACATTCGCATGCATCTAGTCTAAATACTCCCTCCGTCTCGGTTTAAAGGGCACATATAGCAAATCTCTGGGCCCTAGGCTTTCTTTGATTGGGGCAAATTTGGCTCTTACAAATCCTCTGATTGGCTCTTCCTCTGAAATTAAATGCTTATGTGCCTAGGAGGTGGGGGGATTTTGGGATTGCATGATTTTCAATATGCGCCCTTTAAACCGAGACGGAGGGAGTACTTAACTAGATACATACGAATCTAGACAAAGTTGAGGCTATTAATATGGACCGGAGGGAGTAAATGCAAAATGGCAACCTAGTGTGATTCAACATATAATTTAAATACCAAAGGATGTTAACTTGTTAAGTAGCGACGCAAGTTGGATACTACCTCTGTTCCTATGAATAAGGCGTGCACTCTTCTCAAGACGAAACTTTGACCAAAGTTTTGATCAACAATATGTCGATTATTTTATACAAAATTTATATCGTTGGATTTGTATTGAAAACCACTTTCTAATAATATTAAATTATCATCAAACTATCGTCATATTCTTGGTCAGAGCGAAATTTTGGAATACATGTGCGTCTTATTCATTGTTATGGCAAAGTGGCAACATAGATTTAGATATGAGCAGGACATCAATCGGTTGTTTGGGATAATGATAATATCAGTAATCCAAATTTAAGCAGAATGGAGAAACCAAATATGCAGATGGAGAAAATTGATCAGAACTTACATCATCCAGCAACAAACTGTAGCGGTGGTAACCAGAGTCAAATGGAATCTGCATAACAAGAGATGAAGAAAATTAACTCAATAGGTTATAAAAATTACTGGATGTATTTAAATTAGACATAAATAGGGTCATCCAAGGATACATCAAAGTTCAAGACTTTCCAGGCTGCATATACCCATTTTTTTAAGGTAATAGTGTCCATAAACCACAAGCCATAAACAAAATGTTGCCGACTTAGGATGGAAAATGCAAATTAAGTTTGATAAAGACGAGCTTGAGCAGTAGAGATAAAAAGAAACTAAGGCCCTATGCAACAGTTGTTCCTCAACAAGAAACTAACCTCTCAAGATTTAAGCTGACAGCCTATAATGGTGACTCCATACGCATGCATATTGACCAACTAAAGTACCACCATAAGTCTAACTACTAACTGTAACTATTATAAGAGAAAATGTATGGGATGTACTTGCTACCAATTTATGTGCCAATTCTTCCGTTGGCCCAAAATGCACTAAACCATGTGCGCAAGCAGAAAAGAAAATTGCAAAAAAAAATCCAATTGCACAAGTGAATTGGTTTCTTGCCAAGGCAACTACCGGTATCAAATTAGCAGCAGGGAACCAAGCTTAGTGTCAAGTTTGTATTGCGAAGGAAACTACCGGTAATGGATCAAGCATTAGGCAGGATTTCAGCACGTAGCTGCGCTTTTCACGGAAGATGTAGCACGAAGCCATCGTCCGATCGACCCAACCAGGCCAGCAGCAGCCCGATCGGGAGACCACGCAATGGCGAAGAGGCCAATTCACCCACGGATCAGCTAGGCTAGCCCGGCCTAAACCTAGATCAGAATCCGCAGAGCTTCCACGATCCGGCGAGGGGTCAAATCGGCAGGCCAGATCCGAACTGCCCGCGCCGGTGGCCGAACCGACAAGGCAAATAGTCAACCTAAACAGAGAATTGGAAGGAGCGGGGGTTCAGGGGAGACGTACAGGTTGGTGGAGGGGCCGCGGTTGCAGCAGAGGAGCGAGAAGAGGCAGCCGACGATGCCGGCGAGGAGGAAGATGGCCGAGGTCACCAGGAACCCCATCGCTGGTTTACGTCCGGCGGGCGCCCTCGAGCGATGCTCTCCGAACTTGGGCTTCGCCGGATCGCTGGGTCGGGTCGCCGGGTCCGGGGTGGAGGAAGGAGGACGAGATGCGGGGAGGAGGAAGGAGGGTGATGTGATGCGGGGAGCGCCACGTGACGGACGTGCGTGCGCGTCTCAGTCGTCGACTCGTGGTGGATTGGATCTTGGGGAGGAGCGCGGGCGGGCGGGCGGGCTGCGGGCTGGAGCTTGTATCGGCATCAAGTTGAAGTGGTGCGAGCCCACGGCGTATCTGGGTCGGACTCCTTATGGGCCTCGTATTAACCAGAGCGATCAACTCCGTGTTTGGGTTCCAGAGCGATGGGACTGATGATCCGAAACCGTGGCTCCTGTCGACGTGCGAAAATCTAAGTCAAAGCAACTTTTTTTTAGGGATCTAAGTCAAAGCAACTTTATTATTACTGTATACTAGCTGAATGTCCGTGCGTTGCCACGGAACATCACTCTTTTTATCATATTTCTCGTTAATCCCATATTTCACACGTTTTTTTTTGTATATGACGCTTGGATAAATCAAACATCAATGGTACTAAAAAGAGGGTTTTTCATTAAATTTGGCTTATATTAAGTAAAGCGAGTTAATTTAATATATCCCACTCAGTTATTTGGCATATATCTACAACTCACTACAAATAACTACCTTTTATTTGCATTCAAAAATGCCCAAGCATTGCAACAGATTGAAACTAAAAAATAAATGAGAAAAGTACATTTAACTATAATTTATCCCACTCCGGGGTTGTCTCGACCTTTTCTCTATTCCACGTCAAATGGTAGCTTATCACTTATTCCAATTTAGCATATTACTATTAATTATTAATTCTAATCTATGATATCTTATCACTTTAACTCCTTCTCAATCGGCCTCTCTAAGAATACAAAATTTGGAGGGACCTTCAACCGGTCATCATGCCCATGTTCCAGGAGTTCTTCACCGGGACCCTCTTGATGGGCTTGGTGTTATCACCTTGATTCCTAAAGTGATAGGGGCCTCGGATATTCGGCAATTCAGGCCCATTACGGTCCTCAATGTCACTCAACGGCTGTTTGCGAAGGTTTGTGCGTCTCGCCTCGCACCGGTCATGGAGCGCCTCACCCACCAGTACCAATTTGTCTTCCTTAAGGGCAGATTTATACATGATGGGATCCTCGCGCTCCACGAGGTCATCCACGAGATCAAGTCCAGAAAATCGAAAGGCATCTTCTTGAAGCTAGACTTCCAGAAGGCCTACGACCGTCTTGACTAGCGCTTCCTTCGTCAGGTCCTCATTAGACGAGGATTTGATGAACGCCTGATCTCCTGGTTGATGCAATTCGTCATGACCGGGAGCACCGCGATCAACATCAATGGCGAGATTGGGCCTTACTTTCGCCCCTCCTGCGGAGTGAGACAAGGGGACCCCCTTTCCCCTCTCCTCTTCAACGCGGCGGTGGATGCCCTCGCGGAAATGCTTGAGAAAGCCAAGGAGGCCGGCCACATTTCCGGTGTGGTCGGCCACCTGATTCCCGGGGGGGGGAGGGGGCTCACTCAGCTCCAGTACGCGGACGATACCCTGATTATGATTGAGGGCTCTGACTTGGATATTGCGAACCTCAAGTTCCTCCTGCTATGCTTCCAGGAAATGTCAGGATTGCGGATTAACTTCGACAAAAGCGAGATCATTGCGCTGGGGTTCCCAGAGGATGACCAGCAGAGGATAGCGGACAACTTCAACTGTCGGCTATCCTCCTTCCCCATCACTTATCTGGGAATGCCGGTCCGCGACACCAGGATCCTCATTAGGGACCTGGATCCGCTCGTGGACAGGGTGCGGTCGAGATCCGAACCCTGGTGTGGGAGGTTCACCTCTAAAGGTAGCAAGTCTGTCCTGATTGACTCCTGCCTGTCCAACTTGCCCATGTACATGATGTCGCTCTACCTCCTCCCCGAGGGGGTCCACGGCTCGTTCGACAAAGAGTTGTCCCGCTTCTTCTGTATTGAATATTGAGTTCTTGATATAAAATAATTGTAAAGTGGAATAATATTTACAGTTTTTATTTATGAATATTAACTACTGACGTGTCATGTTATATGAACGTCAGTAATGGCCTAGAACTTCGTGGCATGCCAGACACGCCACCAATATCCGGGCACGCCGCCACTAAAAGTTACCAAGCATGTGACAATGGTGGTGCAGCACCTACACGCCACTAAAGTGTGATTTGGCCCGCACCTATAAGCAAGTTTGCACCGATGACAAGGACTTTGCTGGGAAGGTGGCAATGCTGGTAGGGGCTAGGACCGCACCTCGCCATCCTTCAGAGATAAGGGGAGGGGCCTAGCATGGTGGCAAGGCTGCATGCCCCTCTTGCTGGAGCAGTTCAAGAGTAGTTGATCGAGTCTGGTCGATGGGACAAACCACTAGACACATAAAACCACATGGAGGGTGTTTTGTCTAAAATTGTGACAGGTGAGCCCTAAACACATGTTTTTTTCCTTTTTTGGATATGTTTTCCAACTAGCAATAAAAATTCTATTATTTTGTCAAAGAAAAATAAAACAAGCCTAGGGAACACAAATAGAGAAAGTTATGTTATTGTCATATCCCTACGGACCAGAAGCACCGAGAGACTTGATGGTTTGCCGTAGGTCTTAGGTATTTCCTTCTGCACTTTTTCCTCTCTAATTATGTACATGAACTCTGTATGAATTATTGTTGGTGTTAGATGGTGTTTTAGCTTTGGCTGTAAACCGTAAAATCGTCTCAAATGTCTGAGAGGGTGGAAATTATAAGTTTAAACATTTTACAAGCACATGTGGTTGTGTTCTTTATATATATGTGTGCAAAATTTCAGGAAGACAAGACATATGGTGTGCCCTAGGAAAAATAAACAAAAATCACGTCTAAGAAACACTTTTGAAAGCACTAGATTTCTTTAGCACATGGCACTAAACTTATCATTTTGCCCAACAAAAATTTAAACGCGTGCACATGGCATGGATATAAACATGCTTAATTTTTTCCATAAGTTTTATCGATTAGAACATCATTTTTCCACACCATGAGCAAATGTTCCTAGGTGCAACTTCGAGCTAAGGCAACAAAGTGTGAGGAAAAAAGAACAAACTTTCAGACTTCCGGTCGAAAAGCAGTGTGCCCAAAATTCTATTTGAGAGCAGTGTTTTGGTCACCGGGCGGTAAATTTGGTTACCACCCCGTAATCGGGTTTCCCGAGCCCCCTCGGTAAATGCCCAAGCAAAAAATCCCTAACTTTTTGAAAATTTTGAATTTAAATGTCCAAATCATGGTGAATAAGTTTTTTCTCCAATTTTTTATTTTATTATTGAAAGACTCGGCATGGTGTTTGTTTCCTAGTCCGTGTTTGCCTCATCACATGTAGGGCATGGGTTTTTTTAACGGTAAAAAGTGTCAAGAAGACCCTAGAAGCTGCATGTTAACACGTGGCAGGTACAGAGGCCCCTAGCAAATAACACCCTAGCAAAGCTAGAAAAAACAAAAATGGCCCTCCAAAATACAAAACGCACCTTGGAACTAAATGTAAGATTTCAATCAAGTCCCTGGGCGCCTCCACCACCGAACTCCGGCGACCTCCAGCCGAGAAAATCAGCGAGATCTTCGAGGACTCTTGCTCGTGACGTCTATCAAATCGGAGAAGAAGCAAGCAACCAGCCATCTTGGCATCGACGGAGACGAACCACTTGCCAGTGTCAAGACGTCAAGCTCTGGCTCCAAGCTTCGAACAAGGGCCTCCAATGGAGGTTAGAACCCTCGGCCGCCCTTCGGCCAAAACAGGCAGAGGCCTAGCAGAAACACCATTGTTCGAATCCCATTTTGAATACTTGTTCTCCCTCTTGAGTCCGGATAATAATGCAAGATAAGACGAAGGATGCACTGAAGTGATACCATTTGGACACATTAAGTTTTAACGTGCATCAAGAGTTTAGAAGGTAATTATCTCTTACTATGAAAATTTGAATTCAAATTTTGATTTTCAAATCTGGGCGGTAACTTGGTAAGCCCGTGGGTGTACAAAAACGATATCGGCAACCCGAACCTTTGGTTGAGAGTACTAGAACTACTCTAGAACTATGGAGCAAGTAAAAGAGTGTTGCATCTTTATCCCTAATTCCCTATACAAAGAAGAAATGCTACCCCAAAACAAAACCTTGTAATGCGCATGTTTAAGTAGGAGAATACAATTCCTTTCCCCCCAGAAAAAAAAGCTACCCCAAATTAATCCTCGCCGTTCTTGATCTTCCTCATCCTCTCCATGACCTTGTCAAAGGAGATGTCAAACGCATCCCTCATCATGTCCCCCTCGAACCTCACCGTGGGGTCCTTGTACAGGAACCTGGGGATCATCTTGATGACCTCTCCCCTCATGGCGGCCACCTCCTCGTCGGTGTACCTGGCCAGCACCTCTTCAATGTCCACCTTGCCCTGGAGGAGCTGGTCGGGGTCGATGAGCACCGAGTACGGGCGGTCGTCGGTGCCGTCCGGGTCCGGGTGGTGCCACCTGTACTGCTCCTTGAAGGTGGACGCCACGTCGAAGAAGACGGGGATGCATCCGGCCATGATGGCGTCCACGGAGGAGCGCCGCATGTAGGAGTCTCCCCGTGGCTGCAGGCAGAAGCGGGAGGCCGCGAAGGCGGAGACGACCCTCCGCGGCGACCTGCAGGTACTGTTGTTGCCTCCCTGGCTACAGTCGACGAGCTGGCACCGGGTCGACGACGCGCACGCGTCCACGATGCGGTCGCGGATGGGCAGCGTCCCGTTGGCGCGCCGCCCGCCGGTGAAGGCGAAGAGCCACGGCCGCTCGGTGGCGCCGGCGCGCGCCTGCCATGTGGCCACCTCGTCGGCCGACGTCGGGTGGAAGTAGCTCGGGTAGGGCACCGCGAAGTCCCGCGGCTCCCAGATGTTGGTCTCGTACGTGAGCACGGTCATGTTGCCGGACTCGGGGTGTTCAAGGAAGCTATTGCCGCAGAACACGGCGGCGTCCATCCGGAACATCCAGGTGGTCTTGGCGGCGACCATGAAGTGGTCACGGCCCCCGAAGGCGGCCCACTGCGGGCGCGACGACAGCCACCGGAGGAACTCGGAGGAGGGCCCGTCGCGCACCGTGAAGTTGAGGTCGCAGAGGTGCTCCTGGAGCTCCAGCGCTGGGTAGTAGGGCACGTACACCGCCGTGGCCGCCGCCGGGTCGTCGGTGAGACACTCGTACCGCCGCATCCGGTTGTGGGCGATCACCTCCAGGGCGTATTGGTTCGTGTTGTACCTGCACGCACGACGTACAACAATGAATATTGCTGATTACTATATCAGTTAATGCAGGCGTCGACAGCCAATGATGAACAAGGAGCTTACCATCCGGTGTTGGGGACGAGGCCGGTGTCACCGTCGCTGCCGTTGCCGGCGGCGGGAGGGAGCACGGGGCCCATGCCGGCATTGACCATGAGAGAGCAGACGCCGTGCTCGTCCTGGAACGCCGGCGAGCCCTCGACGCAGCCGCTGAGGACATCGAACCGGGAAGGCACGTCTAGCATGTACACGTACCTCCCCTCGCACGACGACGACGGTGCCGCGGCTGAGGGAGCTGCTGGGAGGAAGCTGGCGTCGAGCGCAACGGGAAGTGCTGCTCCTGATGAGCGGGGCTGAGAGGACAAGACGTAGAGGTTGACGAACTGGAAGTGGAGGACGCAGGAGATGAGCCATGACCCCAGGGCGAGGAGGCCGTAGAGGAGGTACTTGTTGGGGTAGTCAGCAGCTTCCATGGCTGTGATCGATCGATGGCTTTAATTTGCTGGATCTTTGCTAAGATCGATTAATGGCTGAGGGGTTTAGTAGTCCTTTGATCATCGGTTTAGGTGAAGCTACTATATTGCATTGTGCCAACTATATATGCATCATGTATCCACAAGTCGTCTCTGCTTCTTAAAATCAATAATTTGTTTTTCATTTCGAAAAAAGTCGTCCCTGCTTCTTAAATCAATAATTTTCTCGGTCAGTCATTTAAAGGTTTGATTTCTTCCTGTTTATGACCATTATAGTTGTGATTCCTACGTGATGCTATATATGTATCCAGAAGTCTTCCGATTAAGTTGATAACTTAATTCGTTAATGATTAGTGCAAAGCGCTTTGATAAGCAAGCACGATAGCTAGAAGGTACCATGGAGTAGGTTATATGTATTGTCCTTCAGCGTTGTGTTCTCTTGGTGTAAACTAGTACAGCTAGCTGGACTAGTGGTAGGCACGACGAACCAGCAACTATATCAATTATTATTGTGAACAGAATTCGTGTGAAGCATGTATAGATGTCGGTGGTTTAGTTGGTAGCTACATTCCCCGCGTTTGTATCATTGCAAAGCATATCAAATAGCATATCAGATAACAGGCCTGCATGATGATATACATATGTGTTGAAATATAACGCAATTTTGCAGATTTGTTGAATTAACGAAACCAACATCACGTATGCACTAGTAATTCTAATATGACAAAGTAGACACATCTAGCTGATATGCATATAGACCAAATACTAGTGCAAGAACATACGTGTGGGATGGGAATGCCAACACGACTACCATGACACCAGATCACTACGGGAACGAACGTAGATGCTGAGGGGGATTTCAATGCCAAGGGGAAAAGGTCGGGACGCTCGGCATAGCTCGAGCAGTGCCGTGGGCCGAAAAAATGCCGTCGGCATAGCAAAACTGTCGACACAGATGGGCAATGCCGAGAGGGACCCTCGGCATAGGTATACCCTCAGCGTAGATCTTTGACTTCGACAATTTTCTGGTCCTGGTCATTCTGACCGTGACTCGCGTCGACACTCCCTGACCCCGGTCAGTTCCAAGCATGATCTTTGACTTCGACAATTTTCCATGCTCAACTTGCCATGCATAAACTTTGACTTAGACAACTTGCCATGCTAAACGGACGTGCTCTTTTATTTTGTAGTGACGATGCTCTTGAAGACAAAGTGTGTGTTGTGCTGGTGCTCGAAGTCCGTGGAAGACCGGTTGCCATTTGGCATGTATTCCATGACTATGTGTAATGAACTTGTAGTGATGATGCTCTCGAAGACTGTGTACCGAACTTGTAGTGATGATGCTATCGAAGACTATGTGCAATGAACTTGTAGTGATGTGTATTTGTGACTGTATGTATCTATGTATCGAGATTTGATGCTAGACATATGATATGTTCGTCGATATTATCTATGCTGAACGTTTTTGCATTGTTACAACCAATTCATATATATCTCCTGTAAGGCCAAAAATTGTGGAAAAAAACAGGGTTGGTGGACATCAACGCTGAGGGTGATCCCCTCGGCATTGGGCCTCACAGCGGCCTGGTGGACAAGCAACGCCGAGCAGGGTCCCCTTGGCACAGAGCAAGCAACGCCGAGCGGGGTCCCCCCGGCACAGAGCTCCCACACCATCATCCCGTGCGCTCCACGTGGCAACCTATGCCGAGTGTATCCCACTCGGCATTGCTCCTGGACGCCGTCTTCTTCGCGTTAACTTCTTGAGCCGACGACTGTGTTGTGCCGAGAGGCGGCATAAACCGTCGGCACAAGCATCTATGCCGAGGACCGGACCAACGCCGAGGGTATCTTGCTGTGCCAAGGACCACTAAGCCGAGGGATTAATGCCGAGGGTCCCCCTCAGCGTTGATCATGCCCGAGGGTTATCTGGGCTACGCCGAGCGTTTTCCCCCTCAACGTTGATGTTCCTTCCTTTAGTGGATCCGAAATCGACGTAGTCGATCAGCGAACAATCACGCCGAGATGCTCCCCAAAAGTTTATTTTTTTTCGCGAGCACACGGAAAGCGTGCCATATTTTTATAGAAGCTCCCCAAAAGTTTATCATCTCCCTTCGGATGCAGAGACTGACCGGACGTTAAGGCCGGTCCATGGATATTTGGGGCCCTAGGGCAAGATGCCAAGAAGGACCCTTTTTGATACAAAAAATTTAAAATGTAAACTATTTTCAAAGGGCATTGAACAATCAAACTAACACTACAAGCTATTTATTTGTAGCAATGGAAAGAGCAATATAGTTCCACAAAATAGAAAAAAAATAGTTACAGGAGGCATATGATCTGGGTCCAAGAAATTTATTTTCTAAATGTGACAAAGCGACCATAGTCAACATTTGGAATGGCTATTTGCAGGGAGTTTCTCGAAGAACTACCGGTTACAAAAAAAATGTCAATCAAACCTTGGGTACAGTTCCAACTAGGTGTATGTCTGATGCTCTATCTCTACTGTTATGGATAAGAATCCTGGGCATATGTAAGTTTTTGAAAACGGTTTTCTTGAAGAGGTAAGTTATATATTTTAGAAAACTATATATGTCATCCTTCAAGGGTTGTTTGGACATCATGGAGTCCCTTTCCACACTACGATCCTAGTTCATTTCCTTAAACAAGGAGTAACATGTCAAGTTTTATACACTCTATAGATGTGCGCTATTGGTCAACGACCACTGTTTAATTGTCATATAGTCTGAGACACTAGATTCGTCGCCACACAGGATGGGAACATTATGGCCTCCCACCCGTTATCATTCTTTGCAAAGAATACAACCCGACCTAGACATCTGAGGATCAGGGCCGGCCCTGAGCCTGTGCATCCTATGCGCCTGCACAGGGCCCCAAGCTACCAGAGGCCCCACACAAGTACGTGCTATATGCATGCCCATCTGCTTAGAAAAAAGTTGTAGAAGGAATTGGCTCAATCGCTAGTAGCTTAGGAAAACGACGCATGCGGTTATTGCTAAATAAAAGAAGACTTGTGCACTGATTTCACTCTACGTTGCCTCCATCGCCGTCTTGTCTTCCTGCCTCTAGTGTTGCCCTCCTTGTTTTTTTTCAATCATGACGCTGCTCTTCTATTAAAGATTTCTATCCCTCTTGAGGGAATTAACGAACGAGAATATCCTAATTTTTCATTTGCAATAATCCTTTCTTGATTTATAACTATTTGTGAATAGAGGCCCTTTTTGTGTTTAATATATTGCTATCAAAATAATAATAAAAAACTCTAACTTTTTGCAAAAAAGCCTATAACTATTTGTGAACAGGGGCCATTTTTTGTCTTTGCACCGGCCCCCGACATCTTAGGGCCGGCCCTACTAAGGATATATGGAGCAAACAAGATTCTAGCTGACTTACTCGACCCATATCAGGACCTGTGGAGGATATATGGAACAAACAAGATTCCAGCTGACTTAACCGTCCCATATTGTAACATGTGGTCAGCACTGTTTATACACGCAAGAATCACCAATTACATTTGTTGCTTAATTATAGAGTTTACTTTACCTGGTCCAATGGAATCTCTACAGTTTCATTGACCATCACATCTTATTCATTTCATTTATAAAACAGTGTTTTGCTTTTAAATGCAGATGATAATGTAATATTGAAAAGTAGTTTTTATAAAGTAGTCCAAAGGATGCAAGAATGAACTTGTCTCCTTATTGCAAGGTTATGCGATCAATATTTTTTCCTTGTAGTCGTAAGATCCAAATTCCAAGATCAATCTCGTTAGTCCGATAAGGCCTAATGTCTAAAAAATTGTCAATATGCTATTATAATAAGGTACGATATGCATGTGCATTTCACTTGGCCGCCCTTGGATAAAACTTTTGCAATCTCTGCTTTTATTTAATTTACATACTTTTATTCAAGTTTTTTTATTTTTTTTCCTTCGCTACTTTAAGTACCATCATTTACTAAAATAGCACTCCCTTTGATCATTCCAGAAATAAACGACTTGATTTTGTTAGATTTGTATGTATCTAGACATATTTTATTGTATAGATACATGTAAATCTAGTTAAATCCAAGTCACTTATTTTTAGATGGAGGAAGTAGTGATGATTTGTTCCTAAGTCCGTTGTTTGGAACACATGATGGGAAAGTAGTGGTAGATATATAGTTAAAATGTTGTAGAACAACCATTCGTGTCGTGGATATCCTATTGCTGCATTTATTTTTCTATAATTCCTCATTGCAAAGCAAGTTTTTAATGGATAAAAATCCACTCTTGTTATTTTGTAGGGAAACATGGGCTTTATTGATCACATAATCATATTGACATTACAAATATCCTTCCGGATGCAATCCGGAGTACACCCACGCCACACAGAACGGCTAGAAAACTCACTAAATCTTGCTAGTTTATGAGCAGAAATATTCAGTCCACGCCTAACACATTGAAATGAAACTAAACTGAAGGAAGCTACCATTTGACGAATATCAAGGATAATTTGTCCACAAAGGGACCTATCATTCACCTTTAAGACCACTCTGTTTACCAAAGAGAGGCAATCAAAATTGAAGATCACATTGGCAAAACCTTCACTTGTAGCAAGCCGGACCGATCGACGCATCGCTACAGCTTCAGTAATCTCTGGTGTTGCAACCTCCTCATGTTGTTCGCTGCATGCAAATAAAAATGTGCCCGTGTGGTCCCTGATAACAACAACCACACCCATACGACGGGATGACGAGAACACAGCAGCATCAACATTAACCATTACCCAACCTGTTGGCGGCGGAGACCATTTTAGAATTGAAGATGTAGCCTCACGACTATGGCAAGGTGCAGGTTTGAATAGGTGTGTCTCAACCATTTTAGAACTGAAAAATCCACTATTGTTTGTAACACTATATTATGAAGGACAGTGCATTTTATAAATGTTTATGAATTGCAATTTATATTGGTTGAGACATGTGTTGCATCGTGCACATTTTACTACTCCCTTCGGTCACAGCGGATGACCTAGCGATTTTTGGGAGCCTGGACAAGGGAAATACTTGAATTCTTGTCTACCAATAACCAAAAGATCACTCCCCAATTCTGAATTTAAAGTCAGACTGAAACCGGTACTACCAACGTTTAATTGCAAAATTTACGGGCAGATTGTATAGATAAAAACTCACATGGTTGTTGCCTAAGGCCGGTGCCGGCCGGAACTCCCGCCGCCGCCTTGTGGCGTTTCCGCACGATTGCTGCCTCGCGGCAGAGTCGCAACCTGATGGGAGCCACGGCCTCGCACCGTCTGTCCTTTCCCGTCTCGTCATCCAAAGTAGTTCCCATAAGACCCCAACAACCCATAAACCCAAAAACGAGCGCAAAGTGTATGGTACCCCTTCGACATGTAGTCAAATCTGCCAGATCTCACATTTATGCGGGACTTCCTCGGTCCTGTATGCAGAAAACGTCAGCCGAGAGGTACATTGAGGCACCAACATCTGAATCCCATCAACTCTGTCAAGGTCCTCAAAAGATGGAAAGCTCACTAAGAAAATAGACTCTCCATAAGGCATGACCTCCCACTTACACTGCTTTCGAACAACACATCTCCTAACAATCTGTCATTGAACAACGTCCGTAGAAACCATCTGTTCAGTAACACTCACAAGGACAATAGAGATCTGGCTAGGTGCCAAATGCTCCCGAACCACAGCATCAGGAAACTGAGTGATGACCCACAAGTATACAGGGTATATCGTAGTACTTTCGATAAATAGGAGTGTCGATCCCAACGAGGAGCAGAAGGTCTTGACTAGTGGTATGGAACAAGAAATCTCTGTAAATACTTAGCAAACAAATTTTTAGGGGTTTTCTGATAAAGCAAAGAAATAAAGTGCAAGTAATAAATGTTGAGTAATAGAGCAATTTACCAAGCGAATTATCCATAATAAACGCTAGATAAAACATGACTAGAATAATAGGCAATATACTAATCATGTTAAATAGCGAATACATATTGAGGCATATAGTCAAACAAACTGCAAGGCATAAAACTTTGGATAGGATCAGAACAAGATTGAGACAGAAGATGTACACGGCAGTAGCAGAAGTGGAACCGCTGGCGTTGGAACCATCGTTGGCCATGTCGTCGAGGAAGAGGGTGCTGATGTCGGGGAAGAAGTCCTCGTCGGGGAAGACGTCGCTATCTATGAGGGAGTCCGTGACGAAGCCAGTAGTCGCGCTGATAGCGCTTCCCAAAAACCTTATCGCCCTTCTCCCGTACAGGACTCGAAGCAGTGGGGTCTCGGAGGCCTACTGTCCCGGCTCGCGGTGCACGCCGCAAGACGGGATGGGGAAGATGGAGGTAGCGCAGTGCTCTGGAACTGGAGGCGCAAGGGATGTGTGGCAGTGTGACTGAGAGGAGGCGCGACCTCTCTCTTTTATAGGCGCAGAGGGGAAGGCAAACAGTGCAGAAGATGAAACGAATGGACGGAAGATGAAGCGAACAGGCGGCAGCCCACCGGACAGCCTCCACTCAATTCGTATTCATTTAACTCGTATTAAAAGTCCATTCAAAGCAAACGTTTCACCTTCGTATTAAAAGTCCATTCAAAGCAAACGTTTCACCTTCTGTACATCTGTTCATATACCATTCATGCGTGGCAAAATAAAGCTCGGCTCGGCGAGATTCCCGCAACCCGCGGCGCGCGTCGCGTCGCGTCGCGTCGTGACGAGGCGTGGCGAGGTGAGCGAGGAGGAGGAGGAGCGCGCGTGTGGAACTCTCTCCTTCTCCCTCTCATCCTTTTACCAAGTGGTAGGAGAGCTCACCTTATAAGCTGATCCAACTTCCACTCAACTAGCAATGTGGGACTAAACATTTGTCCCAGCTCTTGTCTTGCATGAATGGGCCACATGGGCCTCTAGGATTTTCAGGAATTATTGAAATAGAAAATGGGCTAGACTATTTGGGCCAAAATTCCAACAATAAAGACAACGAACAATTGCAGCAGGTGGCCCAATCCTTTCTTAGCAAAGGACAAGCCGGTGGAAATACTTATAAGGACCAAACGTTCTCGAGGACATATGGGAATTATGTCAAGTGCTTTCGCTTCAAATAGCTGAGTACCCTTCTTTGGTATTGTAAGTGTTGTGTGGGTGAACCTGTGCTAATGTACCGACCTTACTTGGACTAATACATATTTGTGATTAAACCCCCTGCAAGCATCCACAACTACAGGAAAACAATTAAGATATAAACCTAACCACAGCCTTAAACTCTGAGATTCTATACTCTCTTGTGAAATGGTGTCCTAACGGGGGTTCAGGTTTCTGTCACTCCGGCAACCCCACAATTAGCAGCCAAATACACAATGCATTCCCCTAGGCTCATAAATGGTGAAGTGTCCTATAGTCGACGTTCACATGACACCACTAGAAGAATAGCACCATAACTTAAATATTAAACCATTGAATAATATCTCAACACAAATCCACTACTAACAACATGACTTCTCCCATGTCCTCAAGAACTAAACGAACTACTCACGAGATATCATATGGATCAAGATCAAATATGATATGGTGATGGATAACAATCTGAACATAAACAATAATCCAATGGTTCCACTCACAAGCATCAACTACAATAGTAATGAACACCGGGAAAGTTCCCCCTAAGAACTATGCAAGTATTCAACACGATTGTTACAGCGGGATGGAGTGGTGATGATGGTGCTGGTGGAGATGATGGTGTGGATGATGATGATGATCCCGATGAAGTCTAGCTTGATGACGGTGTTAATGGCGATGATCTCCCCTCTCCGGGAAGGAATTTCCCCGGCAGAAATCTGTCTGCCGGAGAGATCTTTCTCTCTCGGTGTTTTCCGCCTCGTAGAGGCGGAGGAATCTTTCTATGGTTGCTCCCCGTGTATTAGGGTTTCGAGGAGAAGATATAGGCGTGAGGGCGGAGCCAGAGGTGGGACAGGTGGGCCACACCCCCTGTAGGCGCGACCTAGGGGTGGCCCGCGCCTGGGGGGTGTGGGGCCTTTGTGGCCCATCTCCGCCTCCCCTTCTGGCATTCTTCATCTTCTGGGAAAATATGATTTTCCGTAGTTTTTCTGGTATTTTTCTGATCTTCGCGAAATTGCATCAAAACACCTCTTTTTCCATCAAAAGCCTAACTCCGGTAGTTCATCCTCCAAGAATCATCCAACATGCAAAAACATATGAAAAGACATAAGTAACACCTCTTAATATGAAATATATCAATGAATAGAGGCGAATTATGATATAGAATGGTGATGCAATGGACGTATCAACTCCCCCAAGCTTAGACCTTCGCTTGTCCCTAAGCGAAAACTGAGCTCAGTAAACAAGTCCACTGGTTTATGGAGTGAAGTGTCGATAAGAATACTGACAAGAAGCATCACACTTACCATTACACGACTCATAGAAGAAAGCAACTCACCATTATATAACTTAGATTGCAACAACTAGAGGAGTCATAATAGAGATGCATAAAGATAAATCATAATTGGAATTGACAAACTTTGTTCTTGGTCAGAGAACAGCTGGCAAACAGTTTCACAAAAAGCTTTTGTAAAGAAGTTCCACAACAAGAGTACTCTTTTGCTCAAACATAAAAGGTTTTTCACAATTATGGCTTTCAAAGTAATACTCATTAGAAAAGAGTCTTGTGCAAACAAGGAAGATAAAGAACATGATTGAATAAATCTTCATATGAATGATTGAAACACAACAACCCAAATGCTTGCTGGAGATAGAGGGGAAGTAGGTTTACTGACTCAACTTAGAAGTAGAAGAAAGGCCATTCATAGAGGGAAGCAGGGATTTCAAGTTCATAAAGAGCTTCCAAAAGATTATGGTACTTACTAGCTTTGAGCTCTCATTGCCCCAATCATAAGCATATTGAGGTGATTAAGGTTAAAGTGAACAAAGATGGAGTATATGCTTGACGAAATATAAGTTGGCAATCTCATGTCCCTTGAGTACGAGGGCCACTCCTCATGCTACTCAACTTTAGTTACCGATAAGTTCTTGTCATTGTAAGTACATGTGTATCATAAAGAACCGCCAACGGGGTAACCCTTGCACATGATACAATAGCTATCCCATAATCAAAATGACAAGGCAAGCAGACAGTGAGCACCTCAGCGATCTTTTTATTTACTATTTGCATAGATTTTTATTGAGGATGCTTCACAGATTGTTCACTATGGTTATGCTGCAAGTTTCCACCATGATTAGGCATGGCTTAGGCTAGCAGCCCAGGCGTTTCTCTAACACACATACACAACTCCATGGAATTACAAGCTCCCCTTTTATTTCACACCGACGACGTCCGCAAACAAAAGAGCATGATATCAACTGGATATATATCCATAAGTGTTGAAAGCGTTCCCCGTGACAGCACGGTTATGCTAATTCCAATGTATAGATGTAAGCATATACAAATTCGATGACACAATGGTTCAAGTTTATTAGGGGCAAGAAAATAAGGTGTGCCATCAAGTTCGTGAGAGATTTACTAACTAGTTTTCACATAACAAAATAATTTTAATTCGAAAGATAGATGAAGCTTGAGAATTTGCTTGGAATAGCAATAATGCTAATAGGTGGATATGGTGAACACAAATGGCACATGCTTGGTTCAAAGGGGTTGGATGCATGAGAAGTATGTCTTCTCAAAACAGGTTTTTGGCTAGTAAGGCGGGGTAGCAAGCAAAAGAGTTGAAGGGAACAATCAAACATACAAGTAATAAATCCAAACATGCAGTATTCCTTGAAGACACAAAAGATCTTAAATAAAGAATACTAAGCTTATGAGCCGATCAAGAAATAAAATAAATGATACAAAATACCTGTAAGATTTTTATCTTTCCTTTCAAACCTCAAAAAGTGTTGCTACTGACCAGAGCTTGGTTTGCCAAAACCAATTTAGATCTACTTGATGCTCCCAAAGTGATGCCAATACTGATCAACAAGATCAATCATATAATAGAGATTGCAAATTAAAATAAGAAGTGCAAAAAGTAAAAGATAAAACTTCTCATTAATCCTCCATAAAGGCACTCACACCAAGGGATACATAGATAACCAACTAAAGGAGAGATACTTCCACAATGCAAACCAACCTATAAGATAAATTCTCTACCAAAGATATGGATCTACTAAAAAGGTAAAAGATAAAAGATAATGATATGATACCGCGACACTCCCCCAAGTTTGGAACAAGCCAAGGGGATGCCAAACCTGATGATGAATTACTGTCGGGGGTGTACCCCAGGGTACCCCAGAGTTGATATATAAAAGGATCTCTGTAGATGAATGGAGGATTTAATGAGAGACATATGCATACATAAGTAGAGAAATATGGCACAAAGGAAGAAAACTAAAAGGGAAAAAGATAAAAGACAGACTGGGCCGAATTATACTTAATTCGGCCTAATCTTAGTCATAATGGACCGAATATACACTCCCAAAACTGAATTAGGCCTACAGGGGCCGAATCATCAGTCCTTGGGCCGAATCAGGCCACAGCCGGCCGGATTACCCAGCCGGCCCACCAACCTCTCCACACTACGAGAGCTCCCACCAAGTATTCCCCCGTTCCCGCCAGCATCAACCGGACCACGTCGCTCCCCGCGCTGCCTCAACGCCAACGTCGCCACCTTCCCGCGCTGCCTCGGCCGAATCAGGCCATCGCTGCCACCTGGATGGGCCGACAACATCCCAACGCAGCTGGCCCACCACGGGCCTACGATGCCACCCACCTCGGCGCAGGTTCCCGCCAAGCAGTTCCTCGTCGATTCCCCGGGTGGGCCGGGATTTGATTAACTCGGCCTACCACGGGCCAGACCACTTCGCCCATCAATGCCTTCACCCGGAAAGGCCGAATGGAGACTAGTTCGGCCCACCCCGGGCCAGGGAGCACCGGCCGACCTGGGCCACGCCTGGGACGAGTAAGGAGAGCCCGCCTGGGCAGTTTCCTTCGTAGTTCCGCCTAGGCTGAATGAAGAAAGCCTCGGCCGGGCCATACTCGTCTGCAGGCCGAATTAGAACCATTCGGGCCGAGTCATATACTGCTAGGGCCGAATTTCCTCTTTAACTGGGGTGTAAGGGCCGAGTTATGCTACCCCGTACGCCCCGTTAACCACCCCCAGACGCACTCCGGCATCTACAACGACACACCAACGAGCCAAGACAACCTCAACAAGTATGGTGCCAGTCTTGGGACGCCCATGGCTCAGACTGACACATGCGATTAGGAATATGCCTATGGCATCCAAGAATATGCTAAGGAATATGCCTTGGCATCTCAGATGCCAATCGTGGGGAACAAGTCTTGTCCCCTGGGCTCCCCTTTATAAGGAGCACCAGGGGGATCGTTCCCAGAGAGGCCCCCGAAGGGCTCTTCCCCTCTCTGCTCAATAGGAGATCTTCTTATTCTTCCTCCTCCATTCTCACAGAGAGATCTAGATAGAGGCATAGGAGATACAGCTCAAGGAGCATGATTGTAGCCACAAGTATGGCAAGATTATAAGATATTATATGTAGAGAAAGAGGTGTTATCTCCATATGAGAGGCTCAATCCTATATACATTGTATTTCTCTTTGTTCATACGAGTGCGGTCTTCACTGCATCATCCCTCCCCGGATTCCTCCACGTCCATCGGCCCAACTTTAGCCTACACATGGCATATATCGTGATACCACCACGACATTTGGCACCCACCGTGGGGCCTTTTAGTGGTGTTGGTTGGGTTTCCATCCGGACGGGAGCATCTTCATCAAACTCATCTTCATAGAGCACCTTCAGCCCCTCCAGGCGAACAGAGAACAGAGAGGTAAGCATAGGGGTCTCCAAGTCTGATTCGAACTCTTCTCCAAGCATACTGTAAGTAAAAGATAACTCAGCCACCAACATTCGATCCTGCACCCCGGGGAGAAATTAACTCAACCCGGGGACTAGCCAACATATCCATAGAATCACCTTTAGATGGAGAAAAACTTATATTGGTTTGGGTATGTATTTTACTATCTTATTGATAATTCAGATTTTGAGCCAGCTTATTGATGATTCGGATAGAATTTGAGTCAGTTTATTTATGCTTTGGATTAAACTTTAACTCAGCTCACCAGCCAACTTATTGATGATTCGAATATAATTTGAGTCAGTTTATTTATGCTTTGGACTAAACTTTAACTCAGCTCACCAGCCAGCTTATTGATGATTCAGATAGAATTTGAGTCAGTTTATTTATGCTTTGGATTAAAATTTAACTCAGCTCACAAGCCAGCTTATTGATGATTCGGATGGAATTTGAGTCAGTTTATTTATGCTTTGGATTAACCTTTAACTCAGCTCACCAGCCAGCTTATTGATGATTCAGATATAATTTGAATCAATCTATTTATGCTTCGGATTAACCTTTAACTCAGCTTAGTAGCTTATCTCTGATTCGGACTAACATTTGATTCAACTTGCCAGGGTATATTATAATTCAGATTTGTATTCGGACTCGGCGTACTAGCTTATCTCTGATTCGGACTGAAGTTTGATTTAGCTCGCCAGATTGCCAGGTTATGTTATGACTCGGATTGAAATTTCACTATCTTGCCAGGTTATCTCGAATGTCAGGTGACTATTTGCCAGCTTATCATATCTCGAATCTATATCTCATATCAACATCTCGAATCAGATCTCTCAACGATTAGCCCTATTATCATATCCCAAAACTTAATCTCGGATCCATATCAAAGGCAAATTGTCATCATCTCATCGGATCAAGTTATATCTTGGCAAATAGATGACTCGGATTTGAGTCATATCACTCGGATTTTGATCCAGATAACTCAGATTCGAGACATAAGTCAAATATGAGTAAAATAACTCGGATTTAGAATCAGATGACTCGGATTTGAGTCATATAACTCGGATTTTGAGCTAGATAACTCAGATTCGAGACGTAAGTCAAATATGAGTAAAATAACTCGGATTTAGAATCAGATGACTCGGATTTGAGTCATATAACTCGGATTTTGAGCCAGATAACTCAGATTCGAGACGTAAGTGAAATATGAGTAAAATAACTCGGATTTAGAATCAGATGACTCGGATTTGAGTCATATAACTCGGATTTTGAGTCAGATAACTCAGATTCGAGACGTAAGTAAAAAATGAGTTAAATAACTCGGATTTGGAATCAGATGACTCGGATTTGAGTCGTATAACTTGGATTTTGAGCCAGATAACTCAGATTCGAGACGTAAGTCAAATATGAGTAAAATAACTCGGATTTGGAGTCATATGACTCGGATTTGAGTCATATAACTCGGATTTTGAGCCAGATAACTCAGATTTGAGACATGAGTCAAATTTGAGTAAAATAACTCGGATTTGGAATCAGATGACTCGGATTTGAGTCATATAACTCGGATTTTGAGTCAGATGACTCGGATTTAAGACATAAGTCAAATTTGAGTAATATAACTCGGATTTTAAGTTAGATAACTCGGATTTGAGTCAGATGACTCGGATTTGAGACATAAGTAAAATAATTCGGATTTGGGTTAGATAACTCAGATTTAGATTTAGATATCTCGGATTTGAAACATAAGTAATGACAGGATCATACAACTCAGGTGAGATGACTCAGAAGTCATAACTTAACCAAAGGGGTTAAAAGACCGGTGCCTAAAATGGCCAGAAGTCATAACTTACCCAAAGGGGTTAAAAGAGCAGTGTCTAAGAAGGCCAGAACTCAAAACTTACCCAAAGAGGTTAAAGGACCAGTGCCAAAAATGGCCAGAAGTCATAACTTACCCAAAGAGGTTAAAAGACCAGAGCCAAAAATGGCCAGAAGTCATAACTTACCCAAAGAGGTTAAAAGACCAGTACCAAAAATGGCCAGAAGTCATAACTTACCCAAAAGAGTTAAAAGACCAGTGCAAAAAATGGCCAGAAGTCAAAAAACTTACCAAAAAGAGTTATGACCAGTGCCCTAGAAGGCCGGGAGTAAAAACTTACCCAAAAGAGTTAAAAGACCAGTGCCAAAAATGGCCAGAAGTCAAAAAACTTACCAAAAAGGGTTATGACCAGTGCCCTAGAAGGCCAGGAGTAAAAACTTACCCAAAAGAGTTAAAAGACCGGTGCCAAAAATGGCCAGAAGTCATAAACTTACCCAAAGGGGTTAGAAGACTAGTGCCAAAAATGGCCAGAGGTTAAGAACTTACCCAAAGGGGTTAAAAGACCAGTGCCAAAAATGGCCAGAAGTCATAACTTACCCAAAAGAGTTAAGATCAGAGCCAAAGCAAGCCAGAAGTCAAAAAACTTACCCAAAAGGGTTAAGACCGGAGCCGAAGCAGGCCAGAAGTCGAAAACTTACCCAAAAAGGTTATGACCCAGAGGGCCAGGAGTCGATGATATATGAAAAAGACTTTGGGCTGAATAAACAACTCTGGATATATTTTATATAAAGCCTATGCACGACTCTACGAGTCCCACATAGCCTCGGGGACTAATGTCGGGGGTGTACCCCCGGGTACCCTAGAGTTGATATATAAAAGGATCTCTGTAGATGAATGGAGGATTTAATGAGAGACATATGCATACATAAGTAGAGAAATATGGCACAAAGGAAGAAAACTAAAAGGGAAAAGGATAAAAGACAGACTGGGCCGAATTATACTTAATTCGGCCTAATCTTAGTCATAATGGACCGAATATACACTCCCAAAACCGAATTAGGCCTACAAGGGCCGAATCATCAGTCCTTGGGCCGAATCAGGCCACAGCCGGCCGGATTACCCAGCCGTCCCACCAACCTCTCCACACTACGAGAACTTCCACCAAGTATTCCCCTGTTCCCGCCAGCATCAACCGGACCACATCGCTCCCCGCGCTGCCTCGACGCCAACGTCGCCACCTTCCCGTGCTGCCTCGGCCGAATTAGGCCATCGCTGTCACCTGGATGGGCCGACAACATCCCAACGCAGCCGGCCCACCACGGGCCTACGATGCCACCCACCTCGGCGCAGGTTCCCGCCAAGCAGTTCCTCGTCGATTCCCCGGGTGGGCCGGGATCTGATTAACTCATCCCACCACGGGCCAGACCACTTCGCCCATCAGTGCCTTCACCCGGAAAGGCCGAATGGAGACTAGTTCGGCCCATCCCGAGCCAGGGAGCACCGGCCGACCTGGGCCACGCCTGGGACGAGTAAGGAGATCTCGCCTGGGCAGTTTCCTTCGTAGTTCCGCCCGGGCCGAATGAAGAAAGCCTCGGCCAGCCATACTCGTCTGCAGGCCGAATTAGAACCATCCGGGCCGAGTCATATACTGCCAGGGACGAATTTCCTCTTTAACTAGGGTGTAAGGGCCGAGTTATGCTACCCCGTACGCCCCGTTAACCACCCCCAGACGCACTACGGCATCTACAAAGACACACCAACGAGCCAAGACAACCTCAACAAGTATGGTGCCAGTCTTGGGACGCCCATGGCTCAGACTGACACATGCGATTAGGAATATGCCTATGGCATCCAAGAATATGCTAAGGAATATGCCTTGGCATCTCCAAAGATGCCAAGACATATGCTGAGCATCTAAGAAGATGCCAGGAATATACTACACAGATGCCAATCGTGGGGAACAAGTCTTGTCCCCTGGGCTCCCCTTTATAAGGAGCACCAGGGGGATCGTTCCCAAAGAGGCCCCCGAAGGGCTCTTCCCCTCTCTGCTCAATAGGAGCTCTTCTTCTTCTTCCTCCTCCATTCTCACAGAGAGATCTAGATAGAGGCATAGGAGATACAACTCAAGGAGCATGATTGTAGCCACAAGTATGGCAAGATTATAAGAGATTTGATGTAGAGAAAGAGGTGTTATCTCCACATGAGAGCCTCAATCCTATATACATTGTATTTCTCTTTGTTCATACGAGTGCGGTCTTCACTGCATCATCCCTTCCCGGGTTCCTCCACGTCCATCGGCCCCAACTTTAGCCTACACATGGCATATGTCGTGATACCACCACGACAATTACTCCTTAGGTGGTGGTGGTGTTCTCTTGATAAGCTCTTCAATCAGTTCCCTCAAATCCTCAATCTCGAAGGTCAGAGTATGAATCAACTTCAAATTTTGCTCAATGCGGTTCATGATCACGTCGGACCGAGAATCCTAGTCCTTGTTATTATTTGCCCACTCTTCCTTCTTAGTGTGTTCCTTTCCTGCATGGTTAGAACGAGGCAGATCCCAAACAGAGGGCAAGTTCCCTCTGGGCACCTGTTGGTATTGTCGCTCAATTAAGAGAGTATGGAAAGGGTTCTTGGTGCGTGAAGGAGGTGACCGTGGAGCGAAGACAAGACGTGGGGTTTTCCCTCCTGTAGACATCCGTGATGTCCTCCTAAGCTTGGTAGGGTTTACCACCACTCCAATGCTTGCGACGGTAGCGCGGGTGTCCGGATGCTCGTCCTCCTCCATGTCTTCTTCATCCCCAACCAAGATATCCTCATCCTTGGGGTTTTGAGGATCATCTTCCTCGGGCTTCTTGCCTTTGTCGTTGGCGGAGACCATGGTGCTCTAAACTTGAAAAGATTTCCTGACAACAACAGATCGAAATGAAAACATGACAAGAACATGATATACGAACCTCAGGGGATCCGGGGGTTATATATTACAAAGTTTCAATGCATAAGGAAGGTACTGGTGCGAAAACGAGGCGGAGACAGAGCTCAGGGGGCTCACACCCCCTCCAGGCGCGACTAGCTAGGGCCCACACCTAGGGTGGGTGTGGCCACCTTGGCCTTTGTTTCCTCCTATGTTTCGTCTCGCAACCTTCCGTATGTAATAAAAACATCAAAAATATAAAAAGATTAGGCTTTCACAAACCTTCTGTTTTCACCACTCTTACCCATTCAAAGACGAACTCTGCAGACTCCTTTTCTCCATCTCCTGAAAATTTCTTTCAAACAAGGCCTTACACAAACCTCAATGGCAACATTAGTGTATGCAAAAACCAATAAACCTTTAGGTTCAAACTTCAACTGAAATCCATCAAAACAAAAGCTATTGTAGCAACTCCTTTCCAAAACCCCAAAAAGAATCTGAAAGGGAATCAATATAAGAGGCAAATGCTAAATATGGCAGAAATCTGTCAAAACAGACCATCATGTAAAGATTGATTTTTTGTGAAAAACTTTTGTTGCTCAAATAAAAAGTTCAAAACTAATGAAAGTTGGATAACAAATTGGAGAACAAGCACAGAAAAATGCAGCTCCATCGGTTGTACTGAGCTCCTTCACGAAATTTTACAATGCAGCACAAAAATCTGTCCCCGGACAACCACTTTTCACAACTCCTCTACTTCTCAAAAGTAGTTGATCTTGACACAAAAACCAAAACAAAAGGATAAGGAGCGGTCATTACTGAGGTAATAATTTCCAAGACTCAACAAAACTATTGGGTTATCTCCAAAGAAGTACTTCTCTTTAATGCCTTTAAGTTAGGCTTGAAATTTTCAAAGATGCTCACATAGAAGATATATATTTGAAGTGAAAGAGAGCATCAAGAAGCAAATATCCAACACATTTGAGTCTAACCCACTTCCTATGCAACGGAGTATCATGAGAAAACAAATTGTTGAAACAAAAAAGGCAATAGTATAGGAAAACAAAACAAATGCAACTTTAAAGCTTTCAACATAAAACAGGGAAACTTAATGTTATTGAGATGCATAAAACCGTGTTCCCCTCTCTCATAATAACTTTCAGTAGCACCTTGAATAAAGTTGACAATATAATGTCACAGGAAACAACTTTATCATCAGAATAAGCATACTTACAGTCATCGAAAAGAGGTCCAAGATCATAAACTGGATCAATAGAAGCAAGTTGTTCCATCCTGAAATCTTTATTAGGCAAGCTATTTTCCCAAGGAGCTTTAGCAAATTTGGAAAAGTTAAACTCATAAGAATCTCCATCAAACTTAGTTAAAACCTTCTCCTTTTTACAATCTATAATAGCTCCACAAGTGTTCAGGAAAGGTCTACCAAAAATGATAGGACAAGTTTTACTGGCTGCTGAATTAAGCACTAGAAAATCAGCAAAATACTTAATCTTACTGCAGAGAACCTCCACATCTCTTACAATACCAATAGGGCAAATGGTTTCCTTATTAGCAAGGTGAATAACCACATCAATGTCATCAATCTCACAAGGACCAATTTCATGCATAATTTCCCTGTAAAGCTCATAAGGAATAGCACTAGAACTAGCACCAATATCACATAAACCATAGTAGCAATGATCACCAATTCTAACAGAAAGCACAGGGACACTAGCTTTTCTAGCTTTACTAGGATGAGAGATAATATTAGAAGCGTATTCATAGAAGACAATGTGCTCATCCTCTATATTTTTAGTGACAAGATCTTTCACAATAGCTACCACATGTTTATTGATTATTTGCTCATCAGGTTCCACAACTTTCTTTGTACCTTTGTTATTCACACTAATCATCATAGAATACTCCTTTACTTTAGCTGGAAAAGGTGTTTTCTCAACATAAGGTTCATACAAAATATGATCAATAGTACAAACTTCAGTGCTTCTAACAGGAACATGACTAACAACATCTTTATAAGGTGCATGGTACTTATTCCACTTCTTTTTGGGAATTTCTATGTAAGAGGCAAAGGTCTTAAAACAATAAGCAATACTTTGAGAATCAAGACCATACTCAGTACTAATATCATGAAAGTCATCAGTTCCCATAAAAGATTTAATACATTCATAATCATAGTTTATACATGACTTTCTTCCTTTGTCATTCTCCCATGCTTCAATGTTCTCTTGAATACGGTCTATGAGGTCCCATTTAGCTTCTTCCTTCCTACGTGTGAATGGTCCAGCACAAGAAGCATCTAGTAAATCTTTATCATGAAGAGAAAGCCTAACATAAAAGTTATTGATAATAATATTGTTAGGGAGTTCATGAATAGGACATTTAAGCATTAGTAACTTCAATCTCCCCCAAGCTTGAGCTGTACTCTCTCCATCACGAGGCCAAAAGTTATATATCAGGTTCCTATCCTTATGAATCTCACTGGGAGGATAGAATTTATAATAAAAGAGAGGCACTATTTACTCCCATTCCATGGATTGTCCATTCTTCAGCAGCTTATACCATTCTTCATCTCTTCCTTTCAAGGATATAGAGAGTAACTTCTTATTCACCTGTTCAGTTGTGATACCCGCACACTTAAATAACCCGCTTAATTCATGGATAAAAAGCAAGTGATCACCAGGGTGGATAGTTCCATCCCCTAAATAATAAGTATCCATAACACGATCAACAATATTTGTAGGTATCTTAAAAGGATCTATCTCAACAGGTGGTGGTTCATCTACTATCCTAACAGTGGTAGTAGTTTTCCCAAACAAAAAACCAAGTGGGTTATCTGTTGGAATTTTGGCCCAAATAGTCTAGCCCATTTTCTATTTCAATAATTCCTGAAAATCCTAGAGGCCCATGTGGCCCATTCATGCAAGACAAGAGCTGGGACAAATGTTTAGTCCCACATTGCTAGTTGAGTGGAAGTTGGACCAGATTATAAGGTGAGCTCTCATACCACTTGGTAAAAGGATGAGAAGGAGAAGGAGAGAGTTCCACACGCGCGCTCCTCCTCCTCCTTGCTCGCCTCGCCTCGCCTCGCCTCGTCACGTCACGACGCGCGCGCGCGCGCCGCGGGTTGCGGGAATCTCGCCGAGCCGAGCTTTATTTTGCCACGCATGAATGGTATATGAACAGATGTACAGAAGGTGAAACGTTTGCTTTGAATGGACTTTTAATACGAAGGTGAAACGTTTGCTTTGAATGGACTTTTAATACGAAGGTGAAACGTTTGCTTTTAATACGAGTTAAATGAATACGAATTGAGTGGAGGCTGTCCGGTGGGCTGCCGCCTGTTCTCTTCATCTTCCGTCCATTCGTTTCATCTTCTGCACTGTCTGCCTTCCCCTCTGCGCCTATAAAAGAGAGAGGTCGCGCCTCCTCTCAGTCACACTACCACACATCCCTTGCGCCTCCAGTTCCAGAGCACTGCGCTACCTCCATCTTCCCCATCCCGTCTTGCGGCGTGCACCGCGAGCCGGGACAGTAGGCCTCCGAGACCCCGCTGCTTCGAGTCCTGTACGGGAGAAGGGCGATAAGGTTTTTGGGGAGCGCTATCAACGCGACTACTGGCTTCGTCACGGACTCCCTCAGAGATAGCGACGTCTTCCCCGACAAGGACTTCTTCCCCGACATCAGCACCCTCTTCCTCGACGACATGGCCAACGATGGTTCCAACGCCAGCGGTTCCACTTCTGCTACTGTCGTGTACATCTTCTGTCTCAATCTTGTTCTGATCCTATCCAAAGTTTTATGCCTTGCAGTTTGTTTGACTATATGCCTCAATATGTATTCGCTATTTAACATGATTAGTATATTGCCTATTATTCTAGTCATGTTTTATCTAGCGTTTATTATGGATAATTCACTTGGTAAATTGCTCTATTACTCAACAATCCAAAAACCTTATTTCAGGCAATTTGCGCCAAGTGGCTTTGTTGCTTCTATGAAGCCACCTGTGTTTGAAGGTGTGAATTACAAACGATGGCGTGCGAGAGCAGTGCTCTGGTTTCAGACCATGAGCTGCTATAACGCCATCTATGGCGCACCTGAGGGGGAACTTAATCCCGCTCAGGAAGAGGCGTTCCAAAAACTTGATACCACTTTCAAGGCTGCCTTGATCAACATCCTTGGCGACAATATTGTCGATTCATATCTGTCATTTAGCAATGACAAAGATATGTGGGATGCGCTCGAGAGAAAATTTGGAGTCTCTGATGTTGGCAGTGAACTGTATGTCATGGAACAATTCTATGACTATAAGATGATTGATGACCGCTCCATTGTGGAGCAGGCTCATGAGATACAGTCACTTGCCAGGGAGCTTGAGCACTTCACTTGTGTGTTACCGGACAAGTTTGTTGCCGGAGGCATCATTGCCAAACTTCCCCAGTCATGGAGGAATTTTGCTACTTCTCTGAAGCACAAGAGACAAGAGTTCTCCGTGACGGATCTCATTGGGACTCTTGATGTGGAAGAGAAGGCGAGAGCAAAAGACACACGTGCTCGAGGTACTGAGGGAGGTTCTAATGCCAACCTGGTACAGAAAAGGAACTTCCAGCCTCACAAGTTCAAGAACAAAGGCAAGTTTGATGACAAAGGAAAGTTCGATGGAAAGAACAAGGCCTCACAGTCCACCAGCTTCAAGAAAAAGACTGATAAGAGGAAATGTGCTTGTCATGTGTGTGGTGATCCTAATCATTGGGCTCCTGCTTGTCCCAACCGCTTTGACAAGCGCCAGCATGGGAAGAGCAGCAAGACTGCTAATGTTGTCATGGGCGATGTTGAGATGAAAGATGTTGGGTATGGTATATTACCTACTGTTCTTTCATTATGTCATTCTCCTGATTGGTGGATTGACACGGGCGCTAATGTACATGTCTATTCTGATATTTCCATGTTTTCTTCATATCAGGTCAGAGGGACTCAAACCGTGCTGATGGGGAACGACTCGCATGCTTCTGTTCATGGTGTTGGTACGGTCGATCTGAAGTTCAATTCGGGAAAGACTGTGCACCTGAAGAACGTGCATCATGTTCCCTCAATAAATAAAAATCTTGTTAGCGGATCTCTTCTGTGTCGAGATGGCTACAAGATTGTATTCGAGTCCAATAAATTTGTAATTTCGAAGTATGGAACTTTTATTGGTAAAGGCTATGAATGCGGAGGCTTGTTCCGCTTATCTCTATCAGACATTTGTAATAAAGTTGTTAATCATATTTACACAAATTTTGAATCAAATGTCTGGCACTCTCGTCTTTGTCATATTAATTTTGGTTGTATGACGCGGCTAGCCAAAATGAATTTAATCCCTGATTTCTCAACTGTTAAGGGATCTAAGTGCCAAGTCTGCGTGCAAGCTAAACAACCTCGCAAGTCACATACGACTGCAGAAGTGAGAAATTTAACACCACTAGAGCTCATACATTCTGATCTTTGTGAGATGAATGGTGTGTTAACAAAAGGTGGAAAGAAATATTTCATGACTTTGATCGATGACTCTACGAGATATTGTCATGTGTATCTTCTAAAATCAAAAGATGAGGCTTTGAGTTTCTTCAAAATCTATAAAGCTGAGGCAGAAAATCAACTTGATCGAAAGATTAAGAGGCTTAGGTCTGATCGTGGTGGAGAGTATTTTTCCAACGAGTTTGATTTATTTTGTGCGGAACATGGCATAATTCATGAGAGGACGCCTCCCTACTCACCCCAGTCAAATGGAGTAGCCGAAAGAAAGAACCGTACTCTAACAGATTTGGTTAATGCCATGTTAGACACATCGGGTCTTCCTAAGGAATGGTGGGGGGAGGCACTATTGACCGCGTGTCATGTCCTAAACCGAGTTCCCACAAAGAACAAAGAAATTACTCCATTCGAAGAATGGGAGAAGAAAAGACTAAAACAATCTTACTTACGTACTTGGGGTTGTTTGGCAAAGGTTAATGTACCAATCCCCAAGAAGCGCAAGCTTGGACCAAAAACCATTGATTGTGTTTTTCTGGGCTATGCTTTTCATAGCATTGGTTATAGATTCTTGATAGTAAAATCTGAAGTACCTGACATTCATGTCGGTACAATCATGGAGTCGACTGATGCGACTTTCTTTGAGGATATCTTTCCAATGAAGGATAAACCTAATTCATCAAATCCGGAGATACCTAGTTCATCTGATCAGGAATTTGCTATATTCTCTGAACCTATCATTCCGATTGAACACTCTGAAAGTACTAAGGAGGATGATAATGAAATTCCTAAAAGGAGCAAGAGACAAAGGACTGCAAAGTCTTTTGGTGATGATTTCATTGTGTACCTTGTGGATGACACTCCCACTTCCATTTCAGAAGCTTATGCATCTCCTGATGCTGACTACTGGAAGGAAGCTGTTCATAGTGAGATGAATTCCATCTTAGCTAATGAAACATGGGAGATCACTGATCGTCCTTATGGGTGCAAACCTGTAGGATGTAAATGGGTGTTCAAGAAGAAACTAAGGCCTGATGGTACTATTGAGAAGTACAAGACAAGGCTAGTGGCCAAGGGTTATACCCAAAAGGAAGGTGAAGACTTCTTTGACACTTACTCACCTGTAGCAAGGTTGACCACCATTCGAGTACTACTTTCTCTGGCTGCCTCACACGGTCTTCTCGTTCATCAAATGGACGTTAAGACGGCTTTCCTAAATGGAGAGTTGGATGAGGAAATTTATATGGATCAACCAGATGGTTTTGTAGTAAATGGTCAAGAAAGAAAAGTGTGCAAGCTACTGAAGTCTTTGTATGGTCTTAAACAAGCACCTCAGCAGTGGCACGGAAATTTTGATAAAACCTTAACCGCTGCAGGCTTTGTTGTAAACGAAGCTGACAAGTGTGTATACTATCGCCATGGTGGGGGTGAGGGAGTCATCCTTTGTTTGTATGTTGATGACATACTGATTTTCGGAACCAACCTTAATGCAATTAAGGAGGTCAAAGATTTCTTATCTCGTTCCTTTGAGATGAAGGATCTGGGAGTAGCTGATGTCATCCTGAACATCAAGCTATTGAGAGATGATGATGGTGGGATTACACTGCTTCAGTCCCACTATGTGGAAAAGATCTTGAGTCGTTTCGGGTATAGCGACGTCAATTGTTCTCCTACACCGTATGATCCTAGTGTGTTGCTTCGAAAGAATCGAGGAAATGCTAGAGACCAACTAAGATACTCTCAAATCATTGGCTCGCTTATGTATTTAGTTAGTGCCACGAGACCTGACATCGCCTTTGCTGTAAGCAAACTCAGTCGATTTGTCTCAAATACAGGAGATGATCACTGGCATGCTCTTGAAAGAGTTATGCGATATCTAAAAGGCACTGCGAGCTATGGCATACACTATACCGGGTATCCGAGGGTACTAGAGGGTTGTAGTGATTCAAATTGGATATCTGATGCTGATGAGATAAAGGCCACGAGTGGATATGTTTTCACACTTGGTGGTGGCGCTGTTTCTTGGAAGTCTTGCAAGCAGACCATCTTAACGAGGTCAACTATGGAAGCAGAACTCACAGCACTAGACACGGCCACTGTTGAAGCAGAGTGGCTTCGTGAACTCTTGATGGACTTACCTGTGGTTGAAAAACCTATACCCGCAATTCCAATGAACTGTGATAATCAAACTGTGATTATTAAGGTGAACAGTTCTAAGGATAATATGAAGTCCTCAAGACATGTGAAGAGGAGATTGAAATCTGTCAGGAAAATGAGAAACTCCGGAGTTATTGCATTGGATTATATCCAAACATCTAAAAACTTGGCAGATCCCTTCACAAAGGGGTCTATCACGCAACGTGATAGAAAATGCATCGAAGGAGATGGGTATGAGACCCACAATTTGAGCTTTCCACAGTGGTAAACCACTCTATGTGATCGGAGATCCCGTGAATTAGAATTGGGAAACAAGCTGTTGGTTAGCTGAGAGGAAAGTATCCCTACTTTAATAAACACCACTCCATAAAGATGCAATACTTTCCTATTCTGCATGGCAGGTTGATTTATTATCTTAATATGTTCTAAGTGGCTTATCCTAAGCAAAGATGTTGTCCTGCAGAACATCTTTTGAAGAACACACCTATATGAGTCTGACTGTTAAAACGTCGCAGTCTATGAGAGTAGGGTGCTCTCTAATAAACTCATGAAAGGTCATGGAGTATGACGTATAAGCTCCACCCGCGGGGAAGTCCCACGGTAGCCCAGTATCGGTCAAGACTTCGTGTGAAGCTAGATTGCAGCAAACTTGCAGTTCAAGGCATAGTCCACTGTACAAGTCGCAACCTAGTGTAGCATAGAATTCTAGGTGGAAGTTCAACTTAACAGTCTCCACTATAGTACCGGTATATAAACAGTGTTTTGGAACCAAAGGCAAATTACATGTGCCTCTGGGATCTGGTGGGGGATTGTTGGAATTTTGGCCCAAATAGTCTAGCCCATTTTCTATTTCAATAATTCCTGAAAATCCTAGAGGCCCATGTGGCCCATTCATGCAAGACAAGAGCTGGGACAAATGTTTAGTCCCACATTGCTAGTTGAGTGGAAGTTGGACCAGCTTATAAGGTGAGATCTCCTACCACTTGGTAAAAGGATGAGAAGGAGAAGGAGAGAGTTCCACACGCGCGCTCCTCCTCCTCGCTCGCCTCGCCACGCCTCGCCTCGCATCGCCTCGCCTCGTCACGACGCACGCGCGCGCGCCGCGGGTTGCGGGAATCTCGCCGAGCCGAGCTTTATTTTGCCACGCATGAATGGTATATGAACAGATGTACAGAAGGTGAAACGTTTGCTTTGAATGGACTTTTAATACGAAGGTGAAACGTTTGCTTTGAATGGACTTTTAATATGAAGGTGAAACGTTTGCTTTTAATACGAGTTAAATGAATACGAATTGAGTGGAGGCTGTCCGGTGGGCTGCCGCCTGTTCGCTTCATCTTCCGTCCATTCGTTTCATCTTCTGCACTGTCTGCCTTCCCCTCTGCGCCTATAAAAGAGAGAGGTCGCACCTCCTCTCAGTCACACTACCACACATCCCTTGCGCCTCCAGTTCCAGAGCACTGCGCTACCTCCATCTTCCCCATCCCGTCTTGCGGCGTGCACCGCGAGCCGGGACAGTAGGCCTCCGAGACCCCGCTGCTTCGAGTCCTGTACGGGAGAAGGGCGATAAGGTTTTTGGGGAGCGCTATCAGCGCGACTACTGGCTTCGTCACGGACTCCCTCACAGATAGCGACGTCTTCCCCGACGAGGGCTTCTTCCCCGACATCAGCACCCTCTTCCTCGACGACATGGCCAACGATGGTTCCAACGCCAGCGGTTCCACTTCTGCTACTGCCGTGTACATCTTCTGTCTCAATCTTGTTCTGATCCTATCCAAAGTTTTATGCCTTGCAGTTTGTTTGACTATATGCCTCATTATGTATTCGCTATTTAACATGATTAGTATATTGCCTATTATTCTAGTCATGTTTTATCTAGCGTTTATTATGGATAATTCACTTGGTAAATTGCTCTATTAGTCAACATTATCCATATTGGAAACAAAGTAACAAACAAAAATAAAAAGAAATACTCACAGTAGAAGTTTCCTTTACCAGTTCCACTCTTCAATAGTGCTTCACTCCCCGTCAACGACGCCATAAAATAGTCTTGATGCCCCACACGTATAGGGGGTGTATCGTAGTACTTTCGATAAATAGGAGTGTCGATCCCCACGAGGAGCAGAAGGTCTTGACTAGTGGTATGGAATAAGAAATCTCTGTAAATACTTAGCAAACAAATTTTTAGGGGTTTTCTGATAAAGCAAAGAAATAAAGTGCAAGTAATAAAGACAACGAACAATTGCAGCAAGTGGCCCAATCCTTTCTTAGCAAAGAACAAGCCGGTGGAAATACTTATAAGGACCAAACATTCTCGAGGACACATGAGAATTCTGTCAAGTGCTTTCGCTTCAAATAGCTGAGTACCCTTCTTTGGTGTTGTAAGTGTTGTGTGGGTGAACCTGTGCTAATGTACTGACCTTACTTGGACTAATACATATTTGTGTTTAAACCCCCTGCAAGCATCCGCAACTACAGGAAAGCAATTAAGATATAAATCTAACCACAGTCTTAGACTCTGAGATCCTACACTCCCTTGTGCAATGGTGTACTAACGGGGGTTCATGTTTCTGTCACTCCGGCAACTCCATAATTAGCAGCCAAATACACAATGCATTCCCCTAGACCCATAAATGGTGAAGTGTCATGTAGTCGACGTTCACATGACACCACTAGAAGAATAGCACCACAACTTAAATACTAAACCATTGAATAATATCTCAATACAAATCCACTACTAACAACATGACTTCTCCCATGTCCTCAAGAACTAAACGGACTACTCACGAGACATCATATGGATAAAGATCAAAGATGATATGGTGATGGATAACAATCTGAACATAAACAATAATCCAATGGTTCCACTCACAAGCATCAACTACAATAGTAATCAACACCGGGAAGTTTCCCCTAAGAACTATGCAAGTATTCAACACGATTGTTACAGCGGGATGGAGTGGTGATGATGGTGCTGGTGGAGATGATGGTGTGGATGACGATGATGATCCCGATAAAGTCTAGCTTGATGACGGTGTTGATGGCGACGATATCCCCTCTTCGGGAAGAAATTTCCCCGGCAGAAATCTGTCATTCGGAGAGCTCTTTCTCTTTCAGTGTTTTCTGCCCCCACAGAGGCGGCGGAATCTTTCTGTGGTCGCTCCCCGTGTATTAGGGTTTCGAGGAGAAGATATATGCGAGAGGACAGAGCCAGAGGTGGGCCATTCCCCTGTAGGCGCGACCTAGGGGTGGCCCGCGCCAGGGGGTATGGGCCCCCTGTGGCCCATCTCCGCCTCCCCTTCTGACATTCTCCGTCTTCTGGGAAAATATGATTTTTCATAGTTTTTCTGGTATTTTTCTGATTTTCGCAAAATTGCATCAAAACACCTCTTTTTCTATCAGAAGCCTGACTCCGGTAGTTCATCCTCCAAGAATCATCCAACATACAAAAACAGATAAAAAGACATAAGTAACACCTCTTAATATG
The DNA here is from genome assembly GCA_916181665.1 of Avena sativa. Classification (NCBI taxonomy): domain Eukaryota; kingdom Viridiplantae; phylum Streptophyta; class Magnoliopsida; order Poales; family Poaceae; genus Avena; species Avena sativa. The sequence continues at coordinate 57,589,873 of OV702285.1, read as the reverse complement.
AAATATATTAATGAATAGAGGCAAATTATGATATAGAATGGTGATGCAAATTGGACGTATCACTGTGTAAACAAGGTGTGCTCGCTGCTAATGCCAGCCTTGGAAGGAGACACCACGGCATGCAAACGGAGAGGCACCGCAGCCGTCGACACGATCACCCACGGTAGCATCGTACGTGAGAGAGTTTCCTAGCATGATTTGCAAGCTGCGGCAGCGCCATGGCGAGCAGATCAGATCGATCTAATTTTTTTACATGAGATCTCGATCTGAAATCAGGGCAAGGAGATGACGTTTGGCCTTGGCAAGTAAACCACAGAATGACCTTAGTTGAGCTGGGCTCCGTAGTACAACAGCATAGGCACAAATAGTATAGATGTGGGTTTAGATCCACTAATTATTTACGTCAATTAGTGTGTATACACCTTAATACATACACCAGATCATTGGTGCGACTCAACTACATACGACCGGCCGGCGGCTCTGCTATTCACGGTGTGCGACTCTGCTACATACGGCCGGCCAGCAGCTCTGCTACCCACATTATACTACTATGCTACGTACGGTGCGTGGCTCTGCTACATACGGTTGCTGGCGCTGCTACCCACAGCATGCTACTCTGCTACCTACGACGTGCCGCTCTGCTACATACGGCCGGCATCGCTGCTGTCTACGATGCATGGCTCTGCTACGTACACGGCTGGTGGCGTTGCTATAGCGAGCGGCGGTCGTGCTCGGCATCAGCGAGAAGCTTCCATGAAGCCATGCACATGTCCAGATACGTGCTGCGAAACCATTGCTGATGCTCCTGCTGCAAGACGGAGGATTCCGTTGCAAGGAGATTCCTCGCCGGCGACTGGTGACCGGTGGCCGCAACACATGGCAACCTTGGTCGGCACTACTGTTCGCGAGCGCTGGAGCCCTGAGACTTGAACGCGGTGGCCGGTACAGGATGTGCATCGCTGGGTTCAGGGCAGGAGGGAGTACGAGGGATCCGAGGGATCAGACGTGTATGATTGTTTTACTCGGACGGTTACGGAAGCGAGGGATCATGTGTTCCTATCCCCCGGGACGCTCAGTAGTGACCTAGGAAGAAGGTTCACGCTGGTCCAGTTAAAGAAACGAGTGAATTTGTCATCTCGGAACGCTATTTGTAGCTGCTCTAGATACTCGAACCACTCCGGCAGCTCACGGGAGCTCTTGTGAGTGACGGCGCTGAGCCGAGACACATGTCCAGGATGACCGGATGGTAAATCTGTCTTTGCCTTTGGTCCATACTAGTAAATATGCACGAGCGTCTTGGTCTCACCAATATAGATTAAAAGTACATTGCATATCTATTAATAAGAACTAAGTTAACCCCATTTCTATTAATAAACTCGTTTGTTTTCTGACACGGAGTACTAAAATCATTTGCTAATACATAGTTCTAATATATATTATATCCATGACATGATTCATCCTAACCATGCCCTGGTATTCCACAGGCGACAATTTAAAATTTAATGTCTCTGAGAGAATTTGTAAATAACAGCAAAAAAGAGTAGTATTTCAATTTTAGTGAGAGCTATACAAAAATTTATCCGAACACAACCACCATGCGCATGCAAAATGTCTAAATCAGTGATAATCTGGCTTGAGAGGGTGCCCCAATTATATGTTCTCCAATGTAAATAGGAAACAATCAGAACCATGACTAATCTCTTGGCTGATACCATCGCCTCCGAACTATAGAGGCCCCAAGTCACCTCAAAATTCCATTTGACTGTTACAAGTTTATACTTTCGATAAAATTAACAACAATGACATTTGATGCAATGCAAGAAGTGGAGGGTTAGTGAATGGACAGAAAACATTATCGATTGCTTGCTTTTCAGTGCATCAACTTAATTAAGGATAGTGACCATGTGAATCTAAAAAGGGAAGTAAACATAGTTAGCTTCGTAATTACATGACCGATCATGAATCACATGTGTACAGTACCTTTGCGTTGATCTTCATTCTATATATCTTGCTCCAGATACCATCCTCGTCAACTTGCCAAATGCACATGATCTACATAGTTCAGAAAGAAATCGGTAGAGCAAAATTAAGTGATAAGAAATCAGGTAAATGTTCCCATAGAAAGCTGAACCGCTTCCACAAAATACTGTTCTAAAAAGGTCCATTCCCTTTTCGACATTTTTCATCAGACTGTAAAAGAGACATGTAGAAAAGGATGTTGTATTTCTGCTTTAACTGGACCTGATTATCTTCCTATCGCTTCAACATTTCACACCTCATTTCCCAACTTCAAGGAAACCAAACATACATTGTACTCCCTTCGTTTCAAAATATAAGATGTTTTAGTTTTGTGAAGCAAATGTATCTAGACTACTTTTAGTATATAAGTTCACCCATGTTTGAAATGAATCTACAACTAAAACAAGTCTAAATACATTCTTTTCATAAAACTAAAACATTATTTTGAAACGGAGGGAGTATATACAAATTGAGGCAACCATCTGGCCAAAACGGCATATTCTACAGGAGCTAAGCTAATTAAAATGATAGGCATTCATCGGTAGCAGCCAAATACAGAATAGCCCGATGAATAAAATGGGAACAACAGAGTCTTGTAGATGACATGTAACAGAAGTTAGAGTTTCCATAAAAACGGTTAAACCATCACGCTTGCGTTAGGGAAGGTTTGAGTTGCCTTTTGACATGACGGTTATGGCTGCTGGACCAGTACACATGTCTTGGTCACAAGCTCTTCTCAGGGCCCTGAAGTACCCCCTCTTGCTGCATTAGGGACATTATGAGATAAATGACTATTAAAGGGCCCACAACCACTCCAAGTTCATAGCGTCTCTTTTACTGTCACAACACCAGAAAATAGCAGATACAGAAAATATAAGTATCCTACTACTAAATAACTCATCCCCAAAAGGCCAAAACTGCACAAATTGATCTGAAAATACCCTCATGACTGTCAGGTACCAGGACAAATTAAGAGTTTGGCTAGAAAATAGCTACTGAAATGCAAAACACCGTGTGGTCAAAAGTTTCTACATCCCCAGAGTTGGCAGTGAAATGAGCAAACTAAGGGTGCATAAGTGTGTTTATAAATTGTTTTGCATCTCCCAATAGCTCAAGATGTAATCAACTTTTTTTTTGAGAAATACAGTATAAACACGGACGCTTACAATGCGTACATACCCTCACCCCTATGAACACACGCACGCACACCCTACCCCTATGAGCACCTCCGAGAGACTAAACTGGCGTCAACCCTACTCAATTTGCATCACTGGTCGACGCCTCTTTGGACAACAGAGACCAATGGACATATACCACCACAACATGTCTCCAATTTCCATACTCAAACATAGTCATGCCACTACAACATGTCTCCAATGTCCAATCTCCATAGTTAAACATGGTCATACCACCACAAACATGTCGCCAATTTCCATACTCTTAAACATACTCATAATAAGAAACTTAACAAACGAGCATCAACAAAGTACTTCCTCTCCAAGAAGAAATCTTATGGTCTACAAACAAGCACTGTTACAATTACCTGGAGCTGTGTTCAGATAACTGGACAACTCAGAAGGGTGGGCTGAGTTGAAATATCCTCGATAGTTGCTCGACATATCCAAAATGTGGTCAGGTTGTAGTTTACAGAACCTCAACCAATATGATTGTCGACTGAGTAGTGATAGATGGTTGCATTAAGGGTATCTTCATTTTCAGCTTCTTATCGATCTAGTCACAGTAGATTCGGGTTCATTAGTTAGTTATGTGTGGTGTAAATTATGACGATGGAATGCTAGACTCTCTGGTCTAAATCTACTTGATTCTATTGGATAAAATGGCAAGTTTATACTCTAATAGAAGTAACTCTGCGAGAGGGCTAGACTGATTATTTGAAGAACTTCAAGCCTCCCATGCAGCAGGTTGGAGATCCAGCAAGTTCGAAAACCGAAGTAACCAACCACATGGAAAAACATTCGCAGTTTAATTGTAATTCACATGTATAGGCCATCATCAGACAATAATATAGTACTTGATTAGACACTTGACACATACACATAACACACAGGACGAACAATAAGAGGACGAATTTCCAAAATCATAACAAAAACGACCAAAAGTACTCGGTGTATACTGTTTTGTGAACTGAATGAAACCAGCATGAATTTATTAAATCTGAACCCAACCTTGAGCATGGTCGCCTTGTGTGGGCGAGTAGAAACGCAGTGAGCGGGCGGGCGGCGCAATGGTAGAGGCGTGATCGGCTTTACAGATGCTATCCCTGGAGATGACCCTCTCGTCCCGGTGTTCAGGGCGGCCGCACGGATGTCGGCGCACCGACGGCCTCCCGTACAGGCTACTACGATGCTCTTGCCGAATGGCGGCTGGTAGCGGCGGTACTACGGTGCTCTTGCCGAACGGCGGCTGGTAGCGGCGGTGGTATGGAGCAGCGACAAGAGGGCTATGATGTGGAGGGTGGCATAGGTATTGCAGTGGCGGTATGGCAGCGGCGTCAGGCATGCGGCGGTATGGCGGCGGCAGAGGGCTGCGGTTATGCGACGGCTTTGGCGAGTGGACAGTGATGGATCGGGGTGTGGGCGGTTCCTTCGATGAGGAGCGGGGTGCGGGATTGTCCGCTCGGGCTGTGATGAGCCGATAAAGACGGGGTGATTCCTAAGACTAGTCCTAATGGGGGTATCATAGGTAGTATTATGCATGCCATGTTGGCAAAATTCTGACGTGGCATCCTAATTAATGATGAAAGAGGTTGTGTTGGTATCATAGGTAGATACCGTATCATAGCACGTAGTACTAGAAAAACTAATCTCAAATGAATCTTGTACACAATTTTGCATTGAGATTCTACAAAACAATAAATATACTAAGATATGATACTACTACATGATACTATGCATTGTGGAGGTGGTATCATATACTAGTATCATATGCATGATACTACTATATGATACTTCCCATTGTGACTAGTCTAAGCGTTAGATAATTGGATCCCACGGATTGTATATGTTGGATTAGACCCTCTGAGTCTTTTAATATTAGTCTACATTAATGATTTTAACTTTATTTAGGTATACGATGTAATTGTAAAAAGAGAGAGTAGTATAATCTAAAACGAGAAAAAGTCAAATTCAAGAGCCTAGCGTACTTTCTTTACTGAATGGAGATAATTATCCAAGATGAAGATGAAGAAAAAACACAGACCCAGTAGCAACTAGTTTTGACCCGTCACGTCCAAAAAGTTGGCGGATAAATAACCACAACGCCGTCGAGCAACAAGTTAAGGGAGAAGAAGTCACATATGTCGTCCAGATTTCCACGAGGATTCGTGCCTTCTTTCTTGCTTGGAAATCTCACGGTACGGATTTAAATATCCAAAACTTTTTGTTAACAAACTAATCTGGACACGACCACGTAGGCATCGCGAAGGCGCCACGAAGCGCGCGCCAAGCTGCTCTGAAAGCAAAAGCTTCCCGCGCGCCAACCTTCTGTGCGGTTTCGCGCGCTCCATGCCAGAAGCTGCGTCCCGCTCGTCTCTCGCCTCCTTCCTCGTTCAAATCCTCCCGAGCGAGAGACGAACCCTTCAAACCCGCGCATGGATATAAACGCGCGGCCGACCGCCACCGCGCGTCGCCGATCGACGGAGACCACTTAGTCCTATATACTTGCCGTACGTGAGGTATTATACAGAGCGCCGCGCGATGTCGTCGTCCTGGTTCGCGTCGTCCAAGACCGGCGGCCGGGAAGAAGGGCCACCAGGAGGCCTGGCGCTGGAGGTGACCGTTCTGTCGGCGGAGTCGCTCCGCCTGCCGCCTTCCTACTCGCCGCTGCCCCGCCGGCTGCGGCCCTACGTGGCAGTGTCCACGTCCGCCGACTGCTCCAGCAGCAGCAGCAGCAGCACGGACGTGGCGTCGTCGTCGTCCGGCGCAGGCGAGCACTCGTGGGAGAGCGGCGACGCGCGCCTCGTGGTGGCCGTGGGCGCGGGCTTCCTGGAGGGCCGCGACGACGTGCGCGTGGCGGTGTTCTCGGAGTCCTGCTGCGCGCGTCGGCTCGTGGCCGGGGGCGACACGCTGCTGGGCTGGTGCCGCGTCCCGGCAGCCGACGTCTTCGACGGCCTCCGCCCGCCCCGCGCGCTCCGCAGGCTCAGCTACTCGCTCCGCTGCCCCCGCGGCTACGGCGCCGGCCACGGCGTCGTCCACCTCGCCGTGCGCGTCATCGGCGACGTCGAGGTCGTCCGCGCTGCCGCGCCCGTGCAGCCCGGGTGGTGTCGCGTGGCCATGGGCATACCGGTCTCCGGCCCCTCCGCCGCGGCGTCCGCGGTGGTCGGGACGCCGTCGCCGTGGGCATGGGGTGGTCAGGCGTCGCGGTGACTAGCCGCGGAAGAGGGGTAGAATTTGCGCGCGCGCGGCGACCAGGTAGCCGCCGGCCAGGAAGACGAAAGCGACGTCCGATTAGTCAAACAAGCTAGGTACCCAGGCGAGAAAAATGCATTTCCGTCCGCTGATTTCCTAGCAGCTACGTGCGTGACCTGTTGCGGTGCTGCTGCTGCCTGCCGGCCGGCCGGCCGGCGGCGGTGGCTGATGCCGACGTATGTATGGAAAACGGCCGAACGTGCCGGTGTATATATGCGCCTTTTAATTTAGGGAAGGTTCGTGACCGAGACTATGTGTATTTATATACAGTAGTACATCCGTGTCATTGTAATTGTAAAGAGAGTAAAATATCCTGACTTGCACACTCATTTTCTCGAAAAATAGATTTTTGTCCCGTTTTATAAATAAAAAACAATAGCTTAAATTCACCACAAGTTCTTGACCAATGAACTGAAAAAAAACAAAGTTCAAGGCCATTTCTAAAAAAAGGTATAAATCCTTGTTGCACCGGCTATCGTGTTGACAAACCAAAGTTTTAAATAATTGGGCTATAGCCTCTCCGGAGACCTCTCGCTACAGCCAGTGCATTCGAATGCTGAACGGAAAATAGCTACTATTAGCTCTAATAAACCGTTATTAGTGCTTAAATTGGCCTAAAGTTTAGCACCTAAGCATCCCGTGTGGCGGCCAAAAAATTTGGACAGAATTTTTGTTTGCACGCCCCAATAGTTTTAGCAAAACGACCCAGAGAGGAAGAGCCTCTAACCCTAACCCTAGCCAAATTCCCCCTTCCCTTTCTAGAAAGTGGTAAAGTCTGAAGCCTTTGGCAATGTGTTGATGTTGGTGTCAATTACTTTGAGCCAATGGCCAATGTGTTGAGAAGAATGGATAGTGATGTGCCAGCAATGGGGTTCTTCTATGGCTACATGTTAGATGCAATAAAGGAATTTTACTGAGGTTCAACAATGAAGAGATTCGCTGCAAATCTGTTCTAGATATCATTGAGAAGTGGTGGGACAATAGGCTCAAGAAGCCGCTACATTTGGCTGGGTACTTTTTGAACTCTTGCTACTATCCAAACAAAGTTCAAACTGAAACAAATCGAAAATTTAGAGTAGATGTGATAACTTGCATTACAACGATGATTGAGAACGAGAAAGAACAAGAGACGGTGATTGAAGAACTCAAGCAATATCGAGGTAGGAAGTCCTATTTTGGAATGGACATTTATGCAAGACATAGAAGAAACAAAAACTTTGATCCAGGTGAGTGCTTGTCGATTTGATCTCACTTCCATGTCATGTTCTTTTCTTTCTAACTAATAATCCGTTCATGGCTTAATGCAGAAACATGGTGGTTGAATCATGGCACAAGCGCACCAAACTTAAAGAAATTAGCAGTAAAGATTCGTAGTTTGACGTGGAGCTCCTCAACTTGTGTGAGAAAATTTTCCAACATTTGAACAAGTAAGCAATCTTTCACCTCCTTATAAAATCTGCATGTTGTGGCACTGTACCCATTTGTATATTGTAGTATTGTTCCCATCTGCATGTTGTAGAATTATACCCATTAGTAGTTTAGTAATCCAGTAGCATATTCTTATTGCATATTATACATCTATACTTCTACACTTATATGGTTATTGTTGGTTACTAAAATCCGCATACACTACACATATGCATGCAAATAAGGGAAGTAAGCTACTTATTGATAGGCTTAGGGACCTTGTATTTGTCAAAGTCAACTCACATATGATTGATAAGAAGTGAACATGAGAAGAGATCCCACAGATAAGATAGTTGATGATATTCTCGAAGATGATGAAAATGAATTCATCACCGGGATTGTTCCTGAAGAGAACTAGATGATTCCCCGCGCGTTGCTACGGAAACATCTGCATAAAATTGTTACAAATATTTATGTTACCAACAAAATGAATAGTCAACATAGCAATTTACCTATTTCAAGGAAGCTTTCATGAGATGAATTATTTGTATCCACTTAGAAGATGAACTCTACCAATATAGATATATCGTATGAAACGATGGTATAACAATGGAGAATAAAAAGACTAACATTGAAAAAAATGCAACCAATTTATGTTCATATTTGATCTTTCCAAGTGAAGAGATTCATTCATTCAACATCTATTTTACAAATCTATAATGGAAGAAATGGCATTCGTTCATCAATAGCTCACCAATTTATCCTTCATTCATCAATAGCTCATCAATTTATCTGCTCATAAGTTATAGAAATGGTCCTAGCTAACAATTCAAGGCGTAGTAGTAAAACTATCACCTCGCGTGATGTTCTGAACTGGATAAATTATAAATTCAACATGCTTGGTGTCTCTGTATTCTTATTAAACATGTTCAAGATTACGAGCGCATGTCCCTGATAGTAAAATCAAGAACATAAGAATGCAATTGTACTTCGCAACTTGAACTGCTGAATTGAATAAAAATGGGCTGCTTCAAGAGAGCTGTGGAGGAGGCAATAATGCATGATAACAATGACGTTGCCGATAGTGGAGTCTGGAGAAAAGGGCCAAAGGGACACCACGAGAAGGAGGCGTTGCAAGAAGATCGTTGTGCAGAATATCTACGACGCTAAAGGATTAGAGCCTACAATGAAATGCAGAACGATTCTCGTATATGTATGTGTGCCATGTGAAGGTAACTCGTCACAAAACATAATCGTGCTAATTAGATTGAGAGCTTCCGTAAAATAAGATGGAGAGGCAGATGTATATTCACTTTGTCATCCTGCAAGAGTGCAAGTTATACATAATAAGCCTGAACATGAGTTAAAATCAACGAAACTACATAAAAGGTTTTTGTATTGAGGGTAATCTGAATTAAAATAGAACTGATCAGACAAACCTTCTAGTTATGATCGGGCACTATATTGCATATGCAACACATATCCATACAAATCTAATAGAGATGAAAGAATTAAGAAACATAAGGTTAGTCTCAAGAGGATTTAATGGGCACAACCTGATTTTTTTTGTTGCTACGGTGGATCAGAAGGTGTATAGCCAAAACGATTGCATAAATAGATCAAAGTTACAAGGAGAATGGAAGATAACAAAGACCAATCCACTGTACTTTGCGTACATTAACTGGAACTAAAAAACAAATACAGATGGCACTGCTAGAAATCTTAGGCCATGTGGAAATGGCTAGGATCCCCTGGGAGGTTAGTGGCCAGGTCGCTGGGAATGGTGGCGGATCCTTGTGACCTTGGACAGGAAAAACCGAGGGAAGGTGGAATGAGGACGACGACCACAAATGAGGTCAGGCTGGTGGACATGGGAGGATAAAAAAGCTACCTATCCGCGACCGCTCGCTTGCATCGCCGACTCAGACGATTTGTTTCCACCATTATTGATGGGAGGGTTCAATAGATGTTGCTCAGATCTTAGGGCCGTGAGGGTGGGGGAAGATGAGGGCCATCTATTGGCTCCCCGCATGAAAAAGGAGCGACACTTTCGGTAGAGATTGTCGCGGATAAGATGGTATGGTGTTGTCAGAGCTCGGTCTTGAAGGTGTACAAACTACACACAGGTTAATCGTGGAAGCCAAAAAAGCCAAAAATCCTAGAGTTGGCACTCGGTGGGGCTGTTCGGTTGCCGCATAGACTAATGGAGGAGAAAACGTTAATAGGCAGGTTTAATTAGATGAGTATCAAGAGAGCTAGGGTAACTGGCGATGTGTTGGTTGGCCGTCTGTTGGTGTGCTTTAGTCAATATGAAACAACAAATGGAACGGAAGGTAAACGTGTGACATGGACCAATCAAAGGCTTGCTGAGGTGGATAGGCTGCATGTTTAGAGAAATAGGTTTATGGGGTTGAACTTCTTAGTTATATAGGATGTTCAGTCCAATAATAAGAACCTGATATTTTAACTCGTTAACCATAAGCATCAACATCACAAACCAAAGTAAAGGGACATGGACACACTAGGAAGAAGAGCATGCATTCTTTGTTTAATTCTATCCAGAAGACACTATAGTTTCCGATTCTTCTAATTCTTCATTTTTGTAGACAAAAGGTAATCAACCTCAAAATAATGGCATCCACTCTCATGCTTCAGCTCACTCAAACTTAGATTGATCTCATGAATGTCTTGTTGATTATCTAAACATGTTATTGCTTGTTGTGAACTTGATGTTGTTGGTATGTAATATTTGGACAGAACTATGTCATGAACTTGATATTTCTCTATGCAACTTGTTTTTGTTGGTTATGTAATATTTGGAAAGAACTCTGTCTTGAATTTCTTCTACTTAATGTTGTAATATGTGGACAAAACTATGTCTAGAACTCATGGTTATGTGTATCCTCTTATTTGTATCTCTTATGTGACTATGTTTTTCTTTGAGAAATTATTTGACTATGTAAATAGCTTATTCATCTCCAAATTGTTGATATATGCATGAATATATGCTATCAAAACTGTGAATTTTTCATGATTTAGTAAAACCGCTAAATGGGCTTAGCCATATATGGGCAGTTGTAGCCTTTCCTATATACTAGAAAAGCCATGGCTACATGCAATAGCTGGCTATTTAAAACTTTGTGACAAACATGTAACTATTAGCATGATGAACTTCCACCGGTAGGAACTAACATTTAGCCATGTTATCTATACTAAAAATAGTAATGTCATATATACTAAACAAATTACTTTCCTAAAATTGTTATTTACATTTAAATACCTTTATGATTTTAAATACATTTAATTAAATATATTATCCTTCAAAAAAATTGAATTTTGTCCTATTTTTACCTCTTCTATTTTTAAATAAAAGGCTTGGATATTAGACCGTTCATTTTGCTTATAAGGCATCCGAGTGAAATTATGGGAACACACTATTGCCACATAGTGCAATGTAGATCATGTCCTCGTAGCCAAGGCACCAATTATTGAATATGAAATAATTCAACATCGTGTTTGGAGGAAAAAACACTCCGTCCCCATTTGAAACAAAGGAAAGGTGTTGAAAATTTGGAGGATAGGCTTAGTATTGAAAAATTCCTATTGTACCGTTTGGATCCAAGGAATAGGAATCCTAGATTTTTTTGAAATTCTTATGGAATAGGCCATTTCATAGGAATTTTAGAGTAAAACTAACATGAGGTCTCATCTCATGTTTTGATCTCTTTGTGTCTATAATTCCTGCGTTTTTGTTGTGTGACATCCAAACAGAACTTTTGAAGTTTTTCTATTGCTTTGGTTTCTATATGAATTCAGGTTACATGACATCATAATTCCTGTATTTTTTATATTCTTAAGTTTTGAGTTCTTGTGTTCCAAAAGGGGTCTTCTATGGGAACGAGCCTCATAATCTCCCATTATAAGGTCCTTCCCATATTGCCCACATCATAACATAGCACGTTCACGTCAAACTATCCTGGTTTCAACCCTTGTCTAGCCTCTCATGTGGAAGTGGTGGCACGATGGTGTTTTTTCCGAAATGGAGGTGATACCTTCGGCCTCTGCATAAAAAATATGCACAGTATTTTTTATTTATTATTCAACAAATCCTAACAAAAATAATACATATATCAACCCAAAACCACCTCACTAATGACAAAATTCATAATATCTAAAACCTTGATGAAGGGGTGATGGCGCCCAATACTGTCACGGGACACTTCGTTGGAAACCCCAAGAGCAAGGTGTGATGAGCACAGCAACAAGTTTTCCCTCAGTAAGAAACCGAGGTTATCGAACCAGTAGGAGGAAGGAAACGTCTCAAAGGTGTTGCAAGCAACGTGGAAACCTGCACAACACAAACTCAAGACTTTGCCCCAACGAACAGTGAGGTTGTCAAGCTCACCGGTTTGCTGTAACAAAGGATTAACTATATGGTGTGGAAGGTGATAATGGTTTGCAGCAAGTAAACAGTGGAAGATGTATCAATGGTAAAGATTGGACCGGGGTCCATAGTTCACTAGAGGTGCTCTCTTTAGATAAACAACATGACATGGAGGGTAAACAAATTACAGCAGGGCAATTGACAGGAACTGAGCAAGGCATAACAATGCAATACTAGACAAAAAGATCCTATGAGACTCGATTGGACAATTGACAGGAAGTGAGCAAGGCATAACAATGCAATACTAGACAAGAAGATACATATATAGACCGCCATCCAACTGCATCTATGACTAGAAGTCCACCTTCAGGTTATCATCCGAACCCCCTCCAGTATTAAGTTGCAAGAAACAGACAACTGCTTTAAGCAAAGTGTGTAAGGTAAACAATCCACTTGCTCCATGAATAAGAGACCGTTGTTTTCTCCCTAGTGTCAACAACACATCTACAACCGAAGAGATTCCTGTCACTTCCCTTGGAAACTAGAGGCATGAACCCACTATCGAGCATAAATACCCCCTCTTGGAGTCACTAGCAACTACTTGGCCAAGATAGCTACTAAAAATGGAGAGCATGCAAGATCACAAACAACACAGACATGATAGAATCAATAAGAAAAAACCATTAATCAATCTGACATAGTAATCTCAATATCCATCGGATCCCCGCAAACACAACATGCATGATTACAAATAGATTAGATCTTGATCATGAACGGAGCTCACAAGATCTATACATGAAAGCACAAGGAGGAGATACAACCATCTAGCTACTACATGGACCCGTAGTCCAAGGTGGAACTACTCACGCTTCATACCAAAGAAGAAGGCCTTCGGGATGATCTCCCCTCCAACATGGTGCCGGGAAGAACTTCAGATCCCCCCGATCTAGGGATGATGGTGGCGGCGGCTACAAATGGTTTCGTGGAGTTTTGATCGGGTGCCTAGGGTTTCTGCATCGGGGGCTTCTTATAAGCGAAGGGGCGAGCCAAGGGGGGCACCAGGGCAGCTGCACCCCCCAGGCACGGGGTGGGCCCACCCGCGCGGCCAGGGCGTGTGGCCTCCTGGTGAGCCTTCTCCGTCTCGTCTTCTGGCTTCGTTTTGAAGGGTTCGCAACATAGAAAACAAAAATTTTCCTACGATGGGAACTATGTACCAAGATCTATCTACTAGATACAAACAATGGGCGGATGTATATCCATAGAGAACATACCCTTGAAAACTGACAAAGCTTAACGAGTTGAACTCGTGGTTGATGTAGACGATCTCTTGCCGATCTCAAGATCGAGAGGAAGTCCTAGCGCCGCAAAGCAGCAGCGCATCCGTGCTCGCACACACGTACAAGACACCGAGCAACCTCCGCCTCCTCGCTCCAGCGATGCAGCGGAAGCACAACCCTCTCTTGCCGAATAGCCACCGGGAACATGTATCTCGCTGAAGGGAATATGCCCTGAGAGGCAATAATAAAATGTTTATTATGTGTATTCCAAGTATATGATAGATGTTTATTTTGCATGCTATAATTGTATTAATACGGAAACGTTAATACATGTGTGTTTAATAAACAAACAGAAAGTTCCTAGTTATGCCTCTCTCATAAACTAGTTCGTTGATTAACAAGATGATCACGGTTTCCTGATCATAGACATTGGATGTTGTTAATAACGAGATCACAACATTAGTGTAATGGTGTGATGAACATCCATCTGAAGTATAGCATTACGATCAAAGTCATTGAATTTATATTGCTATAAACAAACTACGAAGTAGTCCTAATCCTTAGACCATGAGATCATGCCAATCACTAACACCGGAAGAGTTTCTTGTTGACATCAAACGTCACTCCGTAACTGGGTGATTATAAAGATGGCTTCAAAGCTACTAAAGTGTTATGTTGAGAATCATGGATCAAGAGTGGAATTTTTTCATCCCGATGACGGATAGATATGCTCTGGGCCCTCTCGGTGATATCACATTGGTTAGCTTGCAAGCAAGTGATTTGATCACTAGAATGTTATATCACGGGAACGAGAAAAGAGTGCACGTCAATAACGAGATCAAACTAGGTATGGAGATACCGATGATCGAATCTCGTACATGTAATATATCGTGAAACAAATGGATTAAGATACAAGCGTAAAAGGTTCCGACGATCACAGGAAAAGTCATCGTTGAATGTGTGGGAGTCAGTATGGATCTCCAGGTCCCGCTACTGATTATTGATCGGAGAAGGGTCTCGATCATGTCCGCATTATTCGCGAACCGTAGGGTGACATACTTAAGGGACACTGGCATCCAGTTGGAGCAAATGTTTCATGCCGAAAGAATAAACAAGCGCAGGAATTTATTTCACTAGATACCGAAACAGGTTTTCGGGTGAAATTGCATAAAGTGGTTATGCATGTGAAATGGAATTCTAGCAAGGGGTTATTTGTGAATGTTTGTCATTAAAGTAATTGACAAAATTCTGAATAAAATAAAAGAGTTTTATTTAATGAGAGTTTGCATTAAATTTGGTGGAAATTTAATGGGAATTTGAGTGGACTTTTGAGTGGAGGGAATTTAAAGGACATTTTGTGAGTGGAGTGTCCACCCACATGAATGAAGGAGGGGAGGGGGCAGCCCCCATGGCCGGCGGCCACCCCCTTGGGTGCCCCCCTCCTCCTATAAAAGGAGTCCCTCCTCTCACTTGTCTCTCACACCTCCTCGTGAAGGATCTCTCTCTCCCTCTAGAATTTATCCCCCATGGTCTCGGACTAGCGAGATACATGTTCCCGGTGGCTATTCGGCAAGAAAGGGTTGTGCATCCGCTGCATTGCTGGAGCGAGGAGGCGGAGGTTGCCCGGTGCCTCGAACGTGTGTGCGAGCACGGATGCGCTGCTGATTTGCGGCGCTAGGACTTCCTCTCGATCTTGAGATCGGCAAGAGATCGTCTACATCAACCACGAGTTGAACTCGTTAAGCTTTGTCGGTCTTCAAGGGTATGTTCTCTACGGATATACATACGCCCGTTGTTTGTATCTAATAGATAGATCTTGGTACATAGTTCACATAATAGGAAAAATTTTGTTTTCTATGCTGCGAACCCTACACTCGCTAGTTCGAGACCATGGGGGATAAATTCTAGAGGGGGAGAGAGATCCTTCACGAGGAGGTGTGAGTGAGAAATGAGGAGGGGTGCCTTTTATAGGAGAGGAGGAACCCCAAGGGGGTGGTCGGCGCATGGGGGCTGCCCCCTTGCCCTCCCCTCATTCATGTGGGTGGACACTCCACTCACAAAATTCCTTTAAATCCCCTCCACTCAAAATCCCACTCAAAATTGCTATTATATTTCCACCAAATTTAATGCAAACTCTCATTAAATAAAACTCTTTTTATTTATTCAGAATTTTGTCAATTACTTTAATGACAAACATTCACATATAACCCCTTGCTAGAATTCCATTTCACATGCAAAAAAGACTTTCTGCAATTTCACCCGAAAACCTGTTTCGGTATCTAGTGAAATAATTCCTGCGCATGTTATTCTTTCCGGTATGAAACTTTTGCTCCAATTGGATGCCAGTGTCCCTTAAGTGTGTCACCCTACAGTTCGCGAATAATGCGGACATGATCGAGGCCCTTCTCCAATCAATAATCAGCAGTGGGACCTGGAGATCCATACTGACTCCCACACATTCAACGATGACTTTCTTGTGATCGTCGGAATCTTTTGCGCTCGTATCTTAATCCCTTTATTTCACGATATATTACATATCCGAGTTTTGATCATCGGTATCTCCATACCTAGTTTGATCTCGTTACCGACATGCACTCTTTTCTCGTTCCCGTGATATAACATTCTAGTGATCAAATCACTTGCTTGCAAGCTAACCAATGTGATATAACCGAGAGGGCCCAGAGTATATCTATCCGTCATCGGGATGAACAAATTCCACTCTTGATCGATGTGTCTCAACATAACACTTTAGTAGTTTTTAAGCCATCTTTATAATCACCCAGTTACGGTGTGACGTTTGATGCCAACAAGAAACTCTTCCGGTGTTAGTGATTGACATGATCTCATGGTCTAAGGATTAGGATCACTTCGTAAGTTGTTTATAGCAATATAAACTCAATGACTTTGATCGTAATGCTATACTTCGGAGGAATGTTCATCACATCATTACACTAATGTTGTGATCTCGTTATTAAC
Organism: Avena sativa; assembly: GCA_916181665.1. Lineage (NCBI taxonomy): Eukaryota > Viridiplantae > Streptophyta > Magnoliopsida > Poales > Poaceae > Avena > Avena sativa. The sequence continues at coordinate 57,573,383 of OV702285.1, read as the reverse complement.
AACATCCAATGTCTATGATCAGGAAACTATGATCATCTTGTTAATCAACGAGCTAGTTTATGAGAGAGGCATAACTAGAAACTTTCTGTTTGTTTATTAAACACACATGTATTAACGTTTTGGTATTAATACAATTATAGCATGCAAAATAAACATCTATCATATACTTGGAATACACATAATAAACACTTAAATATTGCCTTTCAGGGCATATTCCCTTCACGTGTTGACCACGGTAAAATATTTACTTTGGCTTTTGTCCCGTCCAATTCCGAGAATATTGATTTTCTGCCTTTCTGGAACCAAAAATAGAAGAAAACAGACAACTGGTAGTGTGGCAACTTGTTAATAGGTTAGTTCCAGAAAACATATAAAAACACCTCAAAGTGTAGAAAAAGAAAAGAAAAGTAGATACTAAACAAGCATGGAACATCAAATATTATAGATACGTTTCCGACATATCAAGGGGGTGGCCACGTCAAAGTCAGCGCCATGACCTCACACCTATACACATCATCACTAAACCGGAAGCCTCACCCAACCGCAAAACCGGGGGAACAAACCTGTCCGACAGACCCTCGGCACGCACTAGCGCACGCGCTCCAGAAGTTGTCGCCTCCACATTTCACCGACCCATCTTCGAGACATGGATCTAGGCATTGAACTGTCAGACATATCGTCGATGCCACCATGGCGCCAGATAGCTCCCCCACTCTGCATGAGTCTATAGAGAGACGCACGTCACCAATTCCCCGTTGTCCCTTGCAACTAAATTCCGCCATTGTCGATGTGGTAGTGATGTGGGCAAACCAAACGGGTCGTCCAACAAGAATAAAACACACACGGTCTGGTACATACAGGAGATGGCTTGTGGCATATCTAGAGCAAGTCGGTGGCTATTGCTTGACATGCAAGATAAGTAGTGTAGCATGGCTTGGATAGGAACTCTGAGTTAAGCCGAAGAATATCAAATCTATAATCCCTAGACAGATGTGTATTTAAAGCCGTCTAGGCTCACCCTTGAGAGTATCCACCAATCGCATAGCGAAACCCTAGTAGTCAACTCATCACCTTGGCACTGAGCTAAGCCGGCGAGACCTTGTAATTGATCTACTATCATCGATACAAACAAGGAGTAGGTCTTTACCTACACTATGACGAGCCAAACATGGATACATCGTGTGCCAATACCATCTGTGAAGTCCTCCATTACGCACCGCTCCACCCTTCGTATGGCATCCCTGGTGGCTAATGTCGGAACTTCCCACGTTAGGTAGATGCATACACTCCAACTCTTGCCCCGTGTCTATCCAGTAGCTGCTCCAAATACAATGCCCACACGAGGAAGAGAGACATTGATAGCGCCGTCATCGTCCGATCCGGAATACCTGGATCTTCCCCTGGAACAACACGAGTGGGTAGAAGGTAGCTGCAACGACAATGCCTTCATCAAGGTAACGACGTGTAGATGTTGCCATCGCCCGCCATGACCATAGTCGGAGCTCAGTTTATACCCGCATTCGTGCCTCCCCAACTCGCCGCCGTGGTACCCCGCCATAACTAGCCGACTGACTCCCTTCAGGCCGCTCCTGCAGAAGAGAAGGACACAGTCGCCATGCCCGAGGCCAGAGAACCCGACTGCCTTGTGCTGCGGGACTAGCCCAGGAGCCAACGTGCCATCATCGGAGTCGATGAGATGCAGTATGTAGCAGCAGATCACAGACCATTGAAACCCATCTAGGCCTAGATCGGACATGTCCACCACCGTCGCCGCAACACTCCAACGTTGGCCGCCGCCACCCCGCTTCACTGCCACTAAATGTACGCAGCGGTCGCTGCCGCCAAGAACGTGTGCGGCGACCGGGGTGATCCGTTGCCCCTGTCGCGCTACACGGGCTTTCCCCGGTGACGCCCTCGGCGGCATCGACAGGAGAGAAGATCTTAGTGAGGGAGAGGCCCGGAGGTGGCTGCTGGCGGCACGGTGCGACCGCATGGGAGTGGTTCTGAATTTTTGCCATGACGGTGTAACTTGACATAAATTATTTGGCGGAGCTAGGTTGTCTATAGACGACGCTAGTTTTGCGTGAGCTATAGATGAACCATGGAAGGGAGTAAATACATGCAAAAAATACTACCTCCGATCCATAATAAGATTTTGAACTAAACGCAATTCAAAACAACGACACTTATTATGGATCGGGAGGGAGTACATAAAATGGTGCTCGTATAGAATTATAGATGGAAGTGAAGTACTACAGGAAATCCTCGAGAAATAGAGATAACATCCAATAATGGCAAGATATAATAGAGCTTGTGAACATTGAAATGATAACGAACAAGCAAGATCCATACAACACAATCGTTACAATTTTGTAGAAAGCATGCCACTGAAATTATCTTTGCACTACAATAGGAAAAATCACTATGAGCAAGTACACCACCTAACTCCCCCTCAAAAAAAAAAGTACACCACCGTACCTAACTGGGACAACCTTTACATAGAAATTAACCAGACTATACTAGAGACAGATCTTCCTTCATCACGAGGCTTCACATTGTTACATTTATACTGCACCAGTGCCTTTTCTTTCCTCGAAATAAGCTTTCGCCCCGAGCGACCACAAGATATAACGAGTCTCGAGCGAACAAATGCCGGGGCAGCAGCAAGCAAACACAAGCCCAATAGAAAAGAAAAAGGAAGAAATCTTTAGTGCCTTTTCTTTTGTTTGGGGGAAAGCTCGTGATCCTTTAGGAAACCCTTAATTAGTGGTCTGATTTAAAAGCAAAAGTTGGATCTCTGGTTTGGAGTTTGAGAGGGTCATGGATAACTGCATTCACTGCGCCGACCATTTCTGTTTGCGAGGTATACCCATCGGTATGAGAGTAGAACAAGTGATTCACCTGGTTCATCTTCCAGAACAGCTCCTTGCATGGCCTGGGAACAACAGTATATATCTTTCTTAAGAACCAGCCTTAGCAGCTCTCTCCGACATGAGTCTATAGACTTCTGTATTTCCTTTTTAGCTGCTTCTGCGGACATAGAACCACCACTGTAAAGAACAAGTAGTGAAATACTATTCACTGTTACCTCGATGCCCTCCTTCTACATGAAGATGAAGTTTTGTCAGAACCTCTAATAAGCAACAATTAATTTACCGGTTTGAACAACATGAGAGTGTTCAGCAATATTCTTATTTGCTTACAATGCCGTCTTGATAATTAGATACACAAAAGCTAACCGAATTTCCAATCCACTTTCTGTAATTGGGTATAAGAATACATAGTTTAAGTAGCTGTCTGCATCCATATACTTTCCCCTCCCGGTTTGTAAATATTTCTCATTTTACTTAACTCTTAACATATACACAATATTTTGGTAAAAGATGTAATAGAAGTAACGTTATAACCTAAGTGAGACATTCTCCTTTTCGAAAAAAGTAAATTTGACACCATTTTACATATAGTGTGCTGATGACTACGATTTCTTTGTGAGAACTAATATTCCATTAGTTAGGCTTAAATATTGTATTTGTATAACTAAACTCACCAGTTACTTGTATATATGAGAAACATAATAAATTTGCATTTCATGATATGTGGATTCATATAATACAAAATTTAAACAGATAATTTTATATGCAGGTACAATGAATCTTCATTTTATAGGAATGAAATTTTCAAGGACACAATTTATTTTTATCATAGAGCAACCTAAATACCTCAATGGTCTGGATGTCATTCAGGAGACGGCCGGCCACAAGTGCTCATTAGCCTGAATAACTCATTATACTCTTGATCTTTGACAACCGACTCCAAAAGCTCTTGCCCGAGAAAGTACAATGTCGAGAGCACAATTGGCCCTAGTACATAGGATATATTGGCATTTCTCAAGTAATCATCAAAAGTTGGCACATATTGGGTTCTCGCCCATTCTGCTTCAATCATCATAGACCTCACTACATCTATCCACTGTAGATGAATTTCAACTCATTATCTTAAGAAGCTATTACTTTCAACGTGTAATATCTAACACATTGCAGCTCAGAAATATAGGGTCACAAATGAAACTTACGATTTCTATCAGGTGTTCCCTAACATCACGGTTTTGTACTGCAGAAGCCATTACTCCAATCTGATTGACTGTAGAATAGATAGCACAAAATAATATTTTTACCCTCTCAGAGTAAAATTGAAGATTGTGGTGCGCATCCCACCTAATAAAACCATTAGAAAGGAAATGCAAGGAAGATGACCTGTTAGAAACTGCACAAAATGCCAACACACTCACAAAAAACAGACAAGGAGAACAAGTTGAGAAACTTTACTTCTCAACTAATTCGACAAGGTTTTCTAACTCTTCTTTTGACCCCGCAATATCAAAGAAGTCATCCAAAATAGATGTGAGTACAGAGTTTTTGGCCCATGAAATCCGAGCATCCGATAATTCAGGAGGGAATATAGTAGCACAAGCAGACAGGTGACAATATGCCTGCTTTTGTCGTGCAAATGGTAGCTGGTCCAGCATGTTCTCTCTCACCCAACTGTTGCAAAAAAAAGATCCTCTAAGAAAGAAAGTTAATAAGACACGAGAGCAAAACATGCAGATTACCTTTCAAGATCCATGAGTTCATTCTGGTAAATACACTGGGAAAAGGTGAAATCTTCAATGGCAAAAGCAAGATGGTGTTTGTTGAAACTACGTGGCCTGATTTAGCAACATAGTTGAAATTATTGGATAAAATTTATATTAATATGATTATACGAACAATTCTTTTTGAAAAATAAGAATATTACAAGTATGTTGTCTTCAACATCTGATTTTCTATAATATCAAAATGTTCAATGTTCCTCCTGTGGTCTAGACGTTCCATTGTGGCATAAAAAGGGAATTTAAGAGAAGATTCCACCTGAAATTACATAAGCATAGAATAAAATTTAAATTGAATTCATAATAAGAAATAGTATCATTAATTTTCCAAATTGTATTTATTCTTTCATTCAAGCACCTTCCCGAATTTTGGCATTCTGTGCACCACATCAGAATATAATTTTTCTTTTAGTAGGTTGCCTGACCATGATTCTATGTTTTCTAGTATCATTTCATCTTTTGATAGACTAACTATTGAAGCCTTGTATAACTCCAATAAAGATTTTGTATCGTCTAGATATCCTTGAAGTGAATTACAGAAAGTGGAGGCTTCGGCAACATGGGATAGCTCATCTGCATCAAAATGAAACTTTTGATTTAAGTCAAGACTAAAGATAAAATTAGTAACATAGGTAAATTCTATCATAAGGAAATACTACCAGAGGAAACATGATATCCATTCATTCGTAAAATACGAAACGCCATTGCACATGTTGCTATATCCAGCATGACTTCATCATCTCTCTGTAACCACAAACTACAAAACTGATATAGTAAAGTTTACAACCAACTAAAATTATATCAACAAAATATATACGCGTGGTCATTACCTATATGTTGTGTCTAGGATACTTTTTATCTCACTAGAAAAAGGACGAGATATTCCAATCTTCTCAAGAGAATCCACCATCAAAAGCTGGCAATATATATTTATTGGGTACACTGCTGGTACTGCAAAAGACTGACTAAATTAGGTATATACCAATAGAACGGAGCTTGGAAATTACTCACAATGAAGGTACGTAGTCCCACCTACATTACCAAATTTACTAACAAGCAAATTTAGGTATTGTAGTGCTTTCTCATCATAATAGTAGATTAATGCGGCAGCAGTAGTGGAAGGAGAATTGAAAAGGGATCCATTTTTCCTTTGGAACTTCATAACTCCATTCCAGTCCGGTAGATTTCCTAACCCTTCAGCAACATATGCCATGTATGCTTCTCTCCCACAAGATTTATCCCCATCATATCTGTATACATATAAAATATTCAAATTTTTAATCACATATAATACTTAAATTATGGCTGCTACATTCATTTATAAGAAAAATATAAGTTGATATTTTGGCCCATTTTCCGCTTCAAGACATGGCTCTTTGGAGAAGTTCAAAATATCGCAAAAGCCTTCTTCAAAAGATGAAAGAGAGGTAAGAAACAAGTATGCCAATGAATTACCATTCACATTACCATGCATATATACTAACAATCAATTGTCCTAGAAGTACAAACGGAAAGGGAAAAACATAAACACATGTGTATGCCAGAATTTTCATATGATGACCTGTTCAATTCCATCTGCCTGATTTGGAGAACCGTGTCAATGTCAGTTTGTCTAACAGGAAATTCCAAGACCATTCCAATGGCTAGACTTATCATACCAGTAAAAGTAATATTGTATCCTATAGGAGAAGTAATCCGCTCATCCATAACAACGGAGAAATTTGTTCCAATATAATGTAGTCCTGTCTCACAAAAAAAGGAAAAACGAATTCATGTGAGTATACATCATTTATCAATTAGAGCTTGCATATTTTCATGTAGAAGAATTAGGACAACACTACCAAGTAAATGTATCTTGTATCATACCTCTCGTGGTCAGCTCTAGGCCAATGTTCCATTTCTTAAGTGCAATAACACATGCCAAAGTGGATAGGAGAATACACTTTCTGTTTGACAAGCCGAATTCGTTGATACCCCAAGACCCATTATCCTGTTGGTTTTGCAATATCCATTCGACACATTGAGGGAAGCATGGAGCTTGAGGGAAATCTGTAAGGGCACCATAGCCACCTACGCCGTGTCGTATGGAGAAGGTGACAATTCAGGCACCTGGAGCTCTCTCTTTATTCTAGCCTCCCGTTCCTAAGCAACATTTTATCACAGTATTTAGTTGAGCAATAACCTCATGAAAAGTAGTGTCAAACTTTTGATATAACAATTATCAAATTAATGTGCAAACCTTGTTTTGCGAGCCTGCATTTTGTGCTGCCAAACTCCTCTCTGTTGTTCGAATAGAAGATTCATGTCACATATCAATTAGATGGTGTTGATCTCAGACATGCATAGAGCTAAATATCTAGTAGACACTTATCCTAAAAAACAAGTATTCTAGTTGGGCGGTGCCTGAGGATAATGGTACAACTGCTCTTAGTCTTTTCACATATCTCTTCTTCCTCCTTCGCCCGTACCACATCATTGACCACGCTGCATCTCCCCCAAGTTAGTGAAGTGCTTGGCTTGTAAAGTACTACCCTGAAGATACATTGTCTTAGAATGTATATACTATAGACCATTAAAACAAAGCTAGCGGTAATCGGAGCATACCAATGTACCTTCAAAATTGAGTGCTTGATCGGCTACAACTACGATCATTGGGGAGGGGGGGGGGCAATCCGCCAACCAATGGATCAAACGAGGGAGTGGGTGACGACATCGATCCATGCTTCCTGATCAATCATGTGCACCACTGTGTGCGGGCACCACATAGGGGGTCCATATAATGGGCCAGCCTGTTTAAGGTGATTTTGGTATTATGTCCTTTTATCCTTTCCTCTTTTTGTTTGTCTTTCTTTCTACTTCTTATTTATTTTATGTTTTTAATTTTGTTAGTTAATTTTGTTTTCTTTCTTTTTGCTATTTATTTTTATAGTATAAAATTGCAGGGTGTGAAGAAAATGTTCACGACTTCTTAGAAGGTTGCTCATGCTCAAAAAACAAATTCAGGATTTTTGGAAAAATGTTCGCATGTTTCACAAAAATGAACATTGGTTTATAAAATTGTTCATAAATTCAATAAAATATTCATAAATTCCAAAATATTGTTCAACACTTGGTTTCTAAAAATATTCATGGCTTCACATTTTTACACTAATTATAAGTTATTATTCTAAAATAATTAAAAACTAAAACAAAATAAATATGTAAAACTAAACATACAATTAAAATTAAAATAAACTAGGATATAAAATAATGGAAACATGAACAAGAAAAAGGAAATATATAAATAATAAGAAAAGGACAAAAAGATGCATCAAATGGGCCGTCCGATTGTGGGGTTCTTTAGGTGGGCCTAGCCACGTAGCACCGCATCGAGTGGGGTATAGGAGCCAAGCAGTTGTTAGAGCGGACACGCGCCAAGCTAACCCCTCTCTATGAGGTTTTACCACTCCAGGTGCAAACTTTTTCCACCGTGTGATTACCCGCGGTTCCCGGTGGCATCTACTCCTCCTTCGCTAGGACTCGGGCTGATTAAGGGGATAAAAACGTCTATCTACCGGGCCTTGGTCTTTGGTAAGGTGAGGCGACCACTGCCGGGACCGAAACCCCAATTCTGAGGCGTTTTGAGGTTTTTTCATGATGGAGGCGAAGCAATCTTGTAAGGCAACGGATTCAGCAAGTCCAGACAGTGAGGACATCTTCCGGGCATCTGCAACTCAACGACGATGAACTAAAGGAGGTGGTCCTAGGTGCAGAGGAGATTTTCTTTTTCGGCTGTGTGCACCCTAATTGTATAGAGGCCAGGCGTGGACTCTATAGTTTGTATTGTCTTGATGACAAAACGCCCCTTATTAAGAAAAATGTACTACATGTTTATATATTTACAGCTATTCGAGTTAACGGCGGCTCGCGTGGACCACTCCCGATTCATCCTTAGTTAGAAACTAGTACTAGGACGTTTGAAGCAAAACGCTTGGGAGCTAGGCACTTCATCAATGCAGTCGTGCTAGGAGCATGTAGCCGATTATGTAACAGAAGGTTTATTCAACTAGCTGCGCATGAATTAGGCATAACGAACAAATGTTGAAACCATGATCAAACGTGCAGCAAAGCTACAAGTTTTGTGAAACTTGCAAGCTATAGCTGTCTACGGACTGATCGAGGAGTACTGACTACACGGTTGCACGTACTACAGAACCATGAAATAAACAATGCCCTAAGCAAATTAACAGATGTCGTCCTTGAATTACCTGAACAGTAAGGAATCATCGTCGTCCGAGTCCTCGCGCACGGAGACGACAGGAGAGGAGGACGAGGATGGCCTCAAGCGAAGGCCTCGGGGCGAAGACGGTTTGTTCGGAGATGGTGCGGTAGAGACACGAGCGGCGGCGGCGGCACTGAAACCTCATCATAGAGGTTGTGGCGCCGTGCCGAGAGGGCGAAAGAGCGTCGGGCGGCTACTCGTGGGTTCGAGATCGACCACATTGGAAGGAAGGAACAAGCAGATCGAATGAGATTGGTGGAGAAATTAAGGTTGGTATGCCCATGTACCATGCAGGATGATGCGCGGCATATATACAGCAGTACTGGCTAGAGACATGGCCGCTTTTTGTATTTTGCGATCATGTGTGTGCGCACCAGCCAAAGAAAAGGACTCGTCTTAACTCTATTTTTTGGCCCATCATGCATGCTATCAGACGTAAATAATGGTGCCATCGATCGGTTTTGGGTGGCATGAAGAGCCAGCAGATGTAAATAATGTGCACGGAGTCAGCAACTTTGAGGAGCATGCAAGTTGGTGGCTGGTCTGGAACATTTTGATGTCGTTTGTCCAGAGATTCCCCAAAGCCCAAGTTTGTCTTGTCTTGTACACATCGCTCTAGCTGGCTGGGAACCTCTATACGCACATGGGAATATGGGATATATGAGCCCTTCTCCGTCGTCAATGACGGATATGTCGTAGCATTCTTTTCCGGGGTGCGAATATTTATGTCACCACCGGTATTACTCTGTAGGTACGCAGCCAAGTGGGACAGTATACAAGCGGTGCGCAGCTTTGGACCCATGCAGCACGGCATGTGCACCATGACCTATGTTCCAACTTCCAGTATCATATAGTATTTGTTCTTTCTTTTTTTGGAAAAATCAGACTTTTTAGAAAATATTTGGATATATTAATATCGCAAGATATCAATTACATTCGGTCTCTGCAACAACGCACTACCCTATTGAAGAAAAATTACAAAAAAAAAATCCCGCTATAGCCATCAGATCCTTAGCAGCAGAGACACTAACACCACCAAAACAACACCAGAGTCCAACCCCTTCAAAAACGATGCCTCCAATAAAAAAACAGTGCTCAAAGCCCGATCTTTATTAATCAGGAAGAATTACAGGCCAACAAGCTCTTGAAGAACAAATTCAGGGCCTGACCCAAACCATATTATAGTTCTATTCTATGTCCTCGTCCAATTTGCTAGATAGTGGCTAATCCGCTCATGACTACGGTCTACTTTTACAAGTTCGTGAATTCTCAAACCACGAACTAAAACTTGAATATCAGAAACTATGTCTGCGTAAGGCGATCTGTCATGTCCACTAGCTAGCACACTTGAAACCGGATGTGCACAGTCAGTCTCAATGATAATCGGTAGCTCACTGTCCTATGTAGAGCAGGATCCAATCCTTCCAAGCACGCTAGCAGTTCAGATTCTAGCGCCTCCTCGCGGTGTTGTAATGATCGACATGCCGAGAAAATTACCGCACCAGACACATCCCGTAAGATAATGTCGGTGCCCGCAGAACCATCAACAACTTTAAAGGATCCATCAATCGATAACTTGACCCATTCCGCCGAGGACAGGACCAGGGTTTATCAGGGGGCTTTTTAATCCTCTTGGTAACACTGTGAACCACTGGTTGTTTGCCTTTGATAGGATGATCTGGTGGAGTCTCCTGGACATCACGTACTAGCTTTGAGTAGCTAAGAAGGAATCTTTTAGAACCCTCAACCGAATGAAGGGCCGTGTCATGTGTAACTTCATTCCTCGCATATCAGACTCTCCATGCCACAAGTAACATATTATCAATCATATGATTCGGTAGATAAAACATTAGTGATTTGAACCCCATAGGAAGCGGTCTAAGAAGGTCTAAAGCTGTTGGAATTTGCCAAACATCCCTCATCGCGTCCCACAGACGTCGCGCATGAGGAAAACTGAAGAGCGTATGCATCACGTCTTCGTCTTCATGATCACAGATCTTGCACCGACCAGTGACTTTCATATTCCATTTCAGCTTGTTCACCTCTGTTGCCATTGCATTAGATGTCGCATGCCAAGCAAAATTGTTTCAATGACATATTATATTATGGGACAGAGTAGGTAATGTTTAGCGTGAGTAGGAACCACTGCTCACTGGTAGGTGATGAGGACGACAAATTAGAGATGCAAACCGTTCACCATTAGGTTATTCTTTAACAGTTCGACCAAATCAACCAAATTCTAAAGTCACACATCACTTTTTGGAAAACTTTGTTTTCTAAAATCCATGGCTTTAGTTGCTCGGGCCCAGCTCCACTGACGAGTGTATATCCATCCAACATACTCAACAAAGTCCAAGTCTTAACTCGGACAGAAACAAAACCAAGGACACTAGAGCCGCATCCTAGACTCTCAAATGGTCTGGGAAGTGACTATTGGGGCTCCCCCAGATGACACTGCTGGCATTTCCAAGCATTCAAGAAAGGAGTTTCTAAAGCTCCACTACACCTTTATCACATCAGCTTCATTGCAATCGTAGCTTAGTGCTCCACTTAGCTTTAATGAGGACCGGCCAAGATATCCTATATAATGTTGGGGTTAGGTGCAGAAAATCAAAAAAATTAATATGCGGGAACCCCGAATGGCCAAGATCTATCCACGAGTAATGCAGTAACGGCCGAGAGGTTTCGGATACATACCCTTGTAGTCTGAAAGCGGTTAACGTTCCGAGGGAAACGTGGTTGATGTATTCGTGCTCGTAGCCAACCTCAAGGTTGCGAAGCTCCTCGCAGGTCACCCCTTGCTCCATCACCGTGCAGCAGTCTGGCTACGACATCCAAAGTGCCTCAAGTGTTGCACCTCATGGCTTCGTACACATACGGTGTACGACGAGAAACACTGTCTCCCGATCACGCTGGGAGTGCGGAAGTAGATCTCCGGCTTCAGAATCCCCGCAGTGCAACGGCGTGCTGCGGATGCGTATTCTCTTGCGCGAATAGCCCTGGGCCGTGACAATGCGTGGAGACAACTAGAGAAAGATATTGGAGAGGAGGAGGAGTTCCCAACTCATGGGATCTATAGATTGATGTGTACCTCCAAGGGGAGAGGGAGGCCTCTATAGATTGATGTGTACCGTGCCAATGTGCAGCCTTGCCCCTCCCCCAAGGCAACCAGGCAGCGGCCCAAGGGGGGCAGCCCTAGGGCACCCCAAACCCTAACCCAGCCGTCAGCCAGGAAGGAGGCAGCCCTAGGCGCCAAACCCTAGGCGCCAAGTCCCTTCTCCCTTTCGGTTTCCCTCATGGGCCCTTTTTCCCTAGGGAAGTTGGCCCATTAGTGGAATACCCTTTCAAATTAGATTTTAATATTATATTTAATATTAATTACATTAATTAGTATGTAAATACATATTACCAAATCGGATTTGACCCGAAACACCTTTCGGTTCCCCTTATATATCCTCCGAACAACTTCAGAACTTTCTGGAACAATTTCGGTCCTCTCACCGGAACTTTTCTGGTTTCCTTTCTTTATCCGAACAACTTCGGATCTTTCTCCTTGGAACAATTCCGACTTTCTCTTTCTCTACTATGATTCCAACTTACAGATGATCTCAAGCTCATCGCACACTTAAGTGGATCCCCTCACGTCTCGGGAACAGCTATAGACATGACCTAGACTCTCTTGTGTCAATGATCAACATCGGGACCGTGATGCCCATAATGATTCCTATGCATTCCAAATTGATGATGTTGTTTGAACCGTAAACGTCGAGTCCAATTCCCTTTGTTTCTTTGATACTACTTGTTCGAGATCCGATCGTTAAGGTATCTCCATACCTTGTTCAATCTCGTTACCGACAATTATTGTTTACTTGTTACCGCAATATTACATCCCGTGACATAGTCACATATTGCAACATTTATGGATGAAATATCACCAAGTAGGCCTAACTGTATCATACCCTTCACTGGGTGAACAAATCCCGCTCTTGATGTAATCTCTTCAACGTGTTCGTCCGGATACCCAACGTACACCTTAATCACCATTTTACTGAGTGACGCTTGATGCAGTCAAAGAAGCCTCGGGAGACAGTGATTTTATATGGTCTCACGGTCTAAGGAGAAGGACATTTTGTTTCTAACTATTGCAATGATGAACTTTGTGACTTGATCGTGTCGCAATATTTGAGGAATATCCATCATATCATTCACCAATGATATGACCTCGTTGTCAACCAGCGCTATCACTTCATGATCGGAAACCTTGATCATCATGTTACCCAATGAACTAGTAATAGAGGTTACCAGGGACTTATGTTTCATATCATACCTGTATTAATGTTTCCACTTGATACAGTTATAGCACAACATGAAACTATTACAAACTTATTGGGATATGACAATAATAAATCTTTTATTATTTTCCTCTAGGGCATATTCCCTTCATATAAAGCATGGTCAGACACCCTTTCTAAGGGTGCTATCTTGTAACCATCCACTTATATGACCATACAAGCAAGAGTACGATGTTACCTCTATGGTAATTTGGGTTAAGTGATTGCCTTTGTCTCGGCGTCACCTGCATGTTAAATAGGGGTTGAATCCCTCAACGGATTACAACGGAATTTGTTACACCGGAAGAGATAGAGGGAGATTGATCTGATCCTTATAACTTGTATGAGATCATACACGGTTGATATCTAACTACTAACAACTATAACACCCCTCCTCAACCTTTTGTAAGATTGAGATTGTGATTAAACTCTTCAAGTTGCCGTGTAGGTAAAGGCTTTGTGAAGCAATCCACCACCTAGTCTTGTGAAGTAATGACTCTGATCTCAAACAATTTACTAGCTACTCTTTCTCCTACAAAATAAAAGTCAATTTCAAAATGCTTTGTTCTAGCATGAAACACTGGATTAGCAGAAAGGTATGTTGCTTCCAAATTATGACACCATAGGCATGAGACTTGCTTTCTTTGCATTCCAAGTTCTCCTAATAGGGACTTGATCCAAATTATTTCAGTGGTAGCATTTGCTAGGGACTTGTATTGTGCTTCCGTGCTGGACCTGGAGACAGTTGCGTGTTTTCTAGCACTACAATAAATCAAATTAGGTCCAAAATAAACTGAAAAGCCTCTTGTGGATCTCATGTCATCTACACAACCTACCCAATCCTGCAACTATGAGGGACTGTGTTTTTTCCAAATGGGACCTGCACAAACATCTGTAGGTAACTGCCAAAAAAAGTTAGCATAGGTATCTCTGTTTGAAATAACATTGCTAGTGAAATGGTTAAGGCGATAGTCGCTACTGCCAGGAACGAGAGAGGTCAGTGAGAGGAGACTTATCATATCAAAGATCATTCCAGAAAGAGGTGTAGTTCTTGGAGCCAAGAGAGACACACATGCTAGCACGAAAGGTAGGGAGAGTAGAGAGAATATTGTTCTAGATGGGAGTGTCAAGGAAGTGAGAGTCTCCTATGTCGCGAGATCCGTACCACCCATAGAACCGGTGGAACCAAGAGGCCCAGGGGCCATCATCACCGGCATAGAGTTTGACAAAAACTTAGAGAGAAGAGAGATGTTTTGAGTGGGAGGGACAAAACCCAAGACCACCCATAAAAGTTAGTTTTTACAGAAAGCCTATTATAGGTCACCTGTTAGAGATTCTCTAGACCGGTGGATAGCATTTTTAATCAAGTCAAGGTAGAAACCACAATAGATATACCAAAAATTTCAGCCATGCGAGGAGGTGAACACTGTTCGGCAGGGTTAAACGGTCTTGTGGATCTTAAGGATTACATGCCTATTGGTTTATGTAATGTCATATACATGATTGTCTCTAAATACTTGGTTAATAGATTAAGACCTCTACTTGGTAAGGTTATTTCTAAAAATCAAAGTGTCTTTGTTCCTAGTCATATGATAACTGATAATGCTCTCCTGGCATTTGAGTGTTTACATTATATGGAACATGGTACAGTGTGAATCTGAATTTTGTGCTTATAAGGTGGATTTTTCAAAAGCATATGACAGGTTGGATTGGTATTTTCTAGAGAATACTATGCGTAAATTAGGTTTTTCTCAGCGGTTGGTGCAATGGATCATGGCGTGTGTGACCACACTGAGGTATTCTCTGAAAATCAAATAGAACCCTTCTGGAAGCATTCTCTCCTACTCAAGGCCTTCGACGAGGGGATCCATTGTCCCCTATCTTTTTCATGTTTGTTGCAGATGGCTTATCATCTTTGTTACAAAAGGAGGTGGAAAATAATGGAATCACTCTACTGAAAGTGTGTTGTAATGCTATTGATATCTCACACTTATTATTCGCGGATGATACTTTATTTTTCTTTAGTACAGCTGAAGTTCAAGCTGCTCGGGTGAAAGAGGTCATTAATGCTTTCAAGGTTGGTACTGGGCAATTAATCAACCCATCCGAGTGCCCGACCTTTTTAGTGCACATGTCAAGAGGATAATCAATCGCTAATTCAGAATATTCTGAATGTGGAGCAACAAATGTTTGATATCAAATATCTTGGTTTATCTACACTAGATGAGAGAATGCATAGAGAAAGATTTCAAAGTTTGTTGTCTCGGCTAAGTAAATTATTGGTTGATTGGGGTGATGGAATTCTAGCTCAAAGTGAAAAATCCATATTAAAGTAATTGCCCAGGCTATCCCTGCATACGTCATGGGGGTCTTTAAACCCCCTTTTCAGTTTGTTATGAGTTGACAAAAGTAAGCCAGGACTTTTGGTGACATTTAGAGAATGGTAAACGAAAAATCACTGGAACAGTTGGCCTAAACTCCAACAAGCTAAGACTCAAGGAGTCCTCGGTTTTCGTGATATGAAATTGTATAACCAAGCTTTACTAGCTCGGCGGGCCCTGGTGGTTATTGGAATTCCCAGATATTTTCTGTGCACTAGTGCTAAAGTAAAAATACTACCCGAATGGTGATTTGTACGATATGGTTTTTACTTGGAACCCTTCATCGACTTGGATGGCAATTTCACATAGTTTAGAATTGCTAAAGAAAGGACTAATTTGTCATGTTGGTAAGGGGAAAAAATTACTAATTAGGTGTGATAGTTGGATCCCCTAGTTGTCATGTATGAAAGTTCTCACATGTAGAGGAAATTATCATGTCTGATGTGTCTCCGAATTGCTGGACGATCTTGGAAACTAGAATGAGGCGTTGGTCCGTAGCATCGTCTTGCCCATGGATACATCAACCATTATGACAATCAAACCTTCTCACCAATTGGATGATGGTCTGCTCGCATGGCTAGTATAACCTTGGTTTTCAAGAGTCCCTTAAACAGTACATGTTTCCTACTTCGAGCTCGGCTCCTGATGGTGCAATCAGTTGTTGGAAACAAATTTGGAAGGCTGGAGTTCCACCTAAAGTCAAAACTTTTGCTTATAGAGTTGCATATAATAGCTTAGCTCTAGAAAAAACAAAAAAAAGACACTGACTTTGAGGTTACATGCAATTGTCTTATTTGCGATAAAGAACTGGAGGGCGTTGCATATTGCTTGTTCAAGTGCTCTCATACAAGAGATCTGTGGTATGCCATGAGGGATGTGTGGCCTTTACCTAATGAAATTGATCTCCAGGTTGACCCTCACAAGTGGTTTGAGAGTGTTACTGAGGAAGTCCCGGCCAGAGTGCTGGATTTTATTTTACTGATTGCTTGACACATTTGCTATGATCACAATGAGGTTACACATCATAAACCGCTTTGTTCAATTGAGTGCTCTAAGCGAGTCTTGATATACTATGTCAAGACTTTGAAGAACATTAAATTCTTAACCATATGGAGGAAATCATTAAGGGAAAGACCCCTAAGTCAGATGGTACAAAAGCTGCTACGGCTGTTCGAAATCCTATTTTGCATGTGGCACACTGGCATAATCGTTCTCCGGGCTGGGTTAAACTTAATTGTGATGGTTCTTATAAGGAGGAAGGTTCAACAGGGACGGGTATGATCTTGCGTGATGAATTAGGAAGGATTGTTTTCTCCTCATGTCGTCTGTTGTTTAATTGCGGTGATCCCCTATAAACTGAAACGAGGGCTTGCATAGAAGGCCTTCATCTTTTTCTCGAATGGAGCGATAAATCAGTGGTATTAGAACTGGACTGCTCTAATGCAATTTGTGGAAGATCGCATCTTTACCTTTTCTCATTAACAAGATTAAGGATTTAATTTTGGGTATTAAAAGTATTTCTATTGTGAAAGTGGACCGCGAACAAAATAGAGCTAGTTATAGTTTCGCGAATTTCGTGAGAACAAATGGTAAAACTGCGGTATGGCTTGGATTAGTACATTTTTTTTTAGGGAAGCTTGGATTAGTACATGAGTTTTTGTCTCACAATCTGGATCTGGATCTGCGGTAAAGCCACATGTTCTCGAAAAAAAAAAAGGTTCGCATTTACGCCACCAATTCCGTCCGGATTGGAAAAGAATGAATAGAAGAAGTCCAATTTACAACAAGAAGAAAGAATGTTTGTATACAGTATGTTGGACTATGTACATTTCACAACACAAACACAACAAATCAAATGGTATATATGTCTGCATCTACTCCTGCCGTGTGAGCTTGTATTCTGATGAATTTCTGTGGAACTGATCCGGACAGAATCTCAGGACAAGATCCCGGCGGGGGAGGCAAACGGGGCGCAGTACAGGGCAAGCGCGGCGGCCTCCGAGTCCATGCCTTCGCCGGAAGAGTACCGGCAGAAGCTCACGGGGCTCTTCTCCTCTTCCCGGCCGCCATCGCATTTCTGGCAGCGGGCGCACGCGCAGGCGAGGCTGCTGCCCAGGACGTCGTCATCCGGCGGCTCGGTGGCCGCGACGGCCTTCCTGAAGGAGGCGATTCCGCTCCGGCAGAGCGGGCACGGGACGGTTCCGGCGAGCCCGGGCACCTCGTAGGCCTTCATCACCGTGCACAGGTCCATTGCGCACTTGAGGCACAGCTCGTGACCGCACACTGCACGATCATTATTAATTCGTCAGATCGCACTGCGAGTTCTGAAAGATTTTGGACGACGAACAAACAGAGTAGTATATGTAGTACCTTCGGCGGTGACGTTGCAGGACCTCTCGAGGCAGACGGAGCAGGCGTCGTCGATGTTTTCATCGTCGTTGGCGGCGGGGATGAGCGGCGTCGAGGCGGCGGCGTGGTCGGCGGCGATGGCGAGGAGGGAGGTGAGCGGCAGGGAGAGGTAGGCGGAGGGCGGGAACTTGGGCACGGGGAGGTGCGACTTGGGCGACAGCACGTGCTCCAGCCAGTTGCAGTTCCACATCCGGGCCACGTCCACCGCCAGCCAGCCGTTGAAGTTGGCGGCCATCCTGTCGGCGCCCCTGGACACGAGGATCTGGCAGCACTTGACCTCGCCGCCGGAGGCCGCGTAGTGCAGCGGCGTGCTCCCGGCGCCGATGGCCGCCATGGGCGCGGCGGCGACGGGGACCGTCTGCGCGCCCAGCGCCGCGTGCTCGTCGATGAGCAGGTGCACGCAGTCCACGTGCCCGTGCAGCGCCGCCAGGTGCAGCGCCGTCACTCCGCCGCTCGCCGCCCGGTTCACGTACCTGCAGAGCGCGCGTGCCACGGACGGTCAATCCATCGTAGCCGATACAAATATCTCCGGCGTCTGGAAGGCGGCGCTTGGCTCTTACCGGACCCTGTCGCCGCTGGCGCCGCCGCCCGCGTCCGCCAGCAGCAAGCGGACGCACCTGACGTGCCCGCCGGCCGCCGCCGCGTGAAGCGCCGTCCGGCCGCTCAGGCCGTCCGCCTTCCACACCTAATCAGTTCACCGACAAGCAGAAGTCAGAATCAAATACTACCTCTCGTTCGATGATCTGCGGGAGCAGGAGGATGCCGAATGATCAGTTCCACTGGACGAACTTACATTGCATCTGAAGGCCAGCAGCGTCTGCACCACCTCCCAGTGGCCTGAACGGCACGCTTGCATCAGCGCCGTCTGCAGTTCAATCATGCACAAAAACACAGGCAGAGCACATGAATCAAAACAACCTACTGCATCTATTCTAGAAAGAAAGACGCATAACTTTTTCCTAAAAAAATCAAACGACATAAAGTTCGATCAAACTTACAGAAAAAATATCAACATCTATAATAGTATAAAATCTACACCTTGCAATAGGCTTTCATACTGTATCTAATTTATCCAGTAAATGTTGATGGTTTATAAGTTTGGTTAAATTTTACACCGTATCGCTCAAGAAAAAACTACCCCTTGTTTTCTTGAAATGGACGTAGTATTTACATGCGGTGCGGATGAAAAAAAAATGTGCTCATATGAAACCTTCTCCTGGGACCTTTTTTTTTTGAATAATTATGAAAATTATTGGTGTGTAGGTAGAAACCTATGTGCCATAAAATGATGGTTGACAATATAACCACCCGTAGCCAGGGTTCAGAATTTCAATGAAATTGTTTAGCTCGGAACTTAATACAAGATTTAAATCAGCGTAAAATTTTGTCTCGTCACAACAACAACAACAACAAAAATAAGTCTGGTCAAAATTTATCTAACTTCGACGGGAATACTTTTCAGATTCTTAGTATATATTGTTCTGTGATAAAAAAAAACAAGACAAGACACGACACGACACGACACGACATGGTCGAGCAGCGCCGCATTGACGAGCTCGATCAGTCAGGCACACAGTTGGTAGCAGCGCCGCATTGACGAACTCGATGAACCCATAAAAACTAATTAAATTCATGCACGAGATCTTGAAATGAAATGCGGTCGGTAGCTGTTGTTCAGTAGCAGTAGCAGTAGCAGCACTTGAGCTCACTGACGTACCTGTCCGTATATGTTCCTCGCGTTGACGTCGGCTCCGTTCTCCAGCAGCAACGCCGCGATCTGCACACGCATCAACAGTGAGTTGGTTATCAGACCTATTAGCCGATCATCGTCGTCGTCGTCGTCACAAGTTCAGAAACAGGAGCTCTCTTTAAATTTTTCGCCGGCAGAATTATTGTTTAAGTCCCTGTTCTGACACGACGTACGGCGTTGAAGATATGGATGCAGCTTAAGCTTGCTGGACTGGCTCTACTGTGTTGACTAATTAGCACACATATACTACTCCATCTGTTCGGAAATATAAGACGTTTTAGCTTTGTGAATCGAATGTATCTAGACGTCTTTTAGTGTATAGGTTCGTAGAGGTTCGGAGTGAACCTATATACCCTAAAAGGTGTCTAGATACATTCGTTTCATAAAGCTAGAATGTCTTATATTTCCGAACGAAGGGAGTATTTTTTTTAGAAATTAGATGATAGGTATGATAAAAAATGTTTGACTAGTATACATTCTTTGGAGCAAATTAAACGTGGGAACACGTGTGATGACTTGGCTAGCTGTAACGATTGCACAATGCATGGATCTCGGTGCAGTTTTCAGCTGCGCGGGAAACAGTTAGTTGAGCAGCTGGCTGGTTTGGCGATCTCTCGCTCGATCGGCACAGCCGTGTCCTTGCTGTGATGTTTGTTCTGACGCGACGGCCCTTAAAGGAAAAAAAATGGATGCTGCTTGACTATACTGTTCTTTTTTTTTTTGCGGGTAGACTATACTGTTCATTGATTGGGTTACATATACTGTGATTTGTCTTAGATTGGGTTACATATACTCCCTCCGTACCATTTATGTTCTTCTTCGCTCCTAACGAAATGGTATTATGTACTATAGAAGACATGAATTATGCTTCGGTGTCCCTCTTCTGCAAACTTACAAAACCGAAGAACAAGGTCGGCCAGAATTGGTCGATACCCTTGTGGTATGCCATGCGTGAAGGGGTATCGGCTAATCCTTAATTATCATCCTTATGTTTTCAGTTTCGTATATTTTGGAAAGAGCGTGGACACCACCAAAGCACACCTCCTCAAAGAACATAAGATTGATTAGTTGAATCTTCTATTTGTCTATGAAATAACGCTTGGTGTCGCTATCCAATGTTGAATGTGCATACCCTTCCATGGACGTAACACGATAGGAAAATCGAGTCAACAAAAAACTTTTCCATCGATCGATCATCTACCACTAGCTACTACGGATCACACATTCTCACATCAGCGTGAAAGTAACCCCGGCCCAGAAATTCAATTAATTAATTAATTAATTAATTAATTAATTACTCCGAGGCCACTTGCGTCCGGTGACGCATCTCTCTAACAGTGACTGCTGCCCTGGGTTTTGCCACAAGACAAAATGAACGAGTCGTGTTGCTTTGGAAGTTAGTCAGCCCAGATGTCGATTCATCGAGCAGTAGTAGCTCTCGTGTCAACTAGTGATCAGATTGTTCCTGTGTGTGGTTAACTAAAGCTGCGGTGATTATGCTACATGCGTGTCTACCAAGAACACAACATGTTTATTCATTCACGGGCCAATATATCTTTCTTTCTTTCAAGAACAGTGAAGATATTTTGAATTTAATTATTGTGCGATATATATACTCGATCGACCCACGACGTGTACTGCTGCCTATTTCACTAACTTTTTTGGGGGGGGCTAGTAACTTCTTCGACAATACTATATATATCTAGACTAGATCTCGACACGCAATATTATTCAATTTCGAAATAAATCGTCTGCGACTCCTAGCTGGATGCTTACTGCTCTAGGAGTCCAATGCATCCATGCATGCTATAGCTAGCTAGCTCTCCGTTTCGAAACAAAATAATGGCGAAGAGTAAATAATCGACTGAAATGAGCCGGCAGAATCTTAACCACTTATATTATGCTTGCCGGAACGAACGAACGTGCTCCCCGGCCGTACATCGTCGTCAAGAACGGGCCGGCCGGCCGGGCGAAGAGTAAAGACCATGGAGAAAATTGCACCGCCGTACGTACGTCGACGAGCGTGCACGTGCAGCTAGTAGCTAGGTACACCGTACACGTACGTACCTCGTGGTGGCCCTTGGATGCGGCGAGGTGCAGCGGCGAGCTGAGGTTGCCGAAGGTGGCCGTGCAGCGCGCGAGGCCCGGGTCCGCCGCCAGCAGCCGCCGCGCCTCCGCCGCGTCGCCGTCCCTCGCCGCCGCCGCCAGCCGCTCCCCCAGCCCCGCGCACCCCAGCGCGTTCCCCATGTACGAAACGCTCGTGCGTGTGAATGATGATCGATGCACCGCCGCCCGACGCCGTCCACCACTGCACCCACCGGCCGGCGACCCGTCGTTAGCTAGGCGAGCTAGCTCACGGGCGAAACGTGAAGAGAGTTTGGCGAGGCCGGCCGGCCGACGGAAGGCTATTACTCCTCCTCCGGTTGTTGGCAAAGGAGACTGAATCTGGTGAGGGGTGAGATCGATCCAGCCTACCACTATATATGACGAGACACCATATCTATTCCTGTCTCTTCGAGCTAGCTAGCTAGTAGTTTTGTATGTGCACTCTTCTGGCCTAGTGTGATCACGACCCATGAGAGACGATTTTTTCTTCCTCTTCTTTCTTCTTTCTCTGACTAATGTGTAATGAGCCAGGTAGGCACACTAGCGTATTCATTGGTTGTGCATGGCCAGTTTTGCGCATAAGCCCCTGCAAATTTGTGCATTCACTCGCCTACAAATTTGATATGTGTAGTAGTTTCATTCAAATTGCCATGTGCAAAAATAACCCTCGTTTGCGACACTTAACCCTCGTTTGAGAATCCCACGTAAGGGTTGTCACTTGTCACAATTGAGAGAAAAGTAGAAAGTCGATAATAGGTCGAATGTCGGCTACAGTGACTCGGCCGAAAATCCCATGTAAGGGTTGTCACTTGTCACCCATTGAGTGAAATGTAGGACGTCCGTAATGTACGAGACGACGAGTCACACAAGGCATGGACACATGCAAGTTGCAACTCGGTCTCAACTCGTCCTGATCGACACCGAAGAATGTACGGAGAAAATGAAAGTGTCATGTCAATCCAAAACGCTGGCTACGAGACTAGCTCGGCCGTTAAATAGATAAGTTAAAAGAAAAAATTGTAAAAGTCAACCATAGTACTAAAGAGTCAACCATAGGCGGCACCTAAGTTAACAAATGAAAAAATCTAGTGGCACCATAATAGGTAGACCGTCCCCAGCCACTGGTATTGTGAGTATGATGTAAGTACTTGCCAACCCCACTTAGCACTAACTCGCGGGTGCACCTAATCAAGCTAGTGGATCGTGTTTCTCCACTTGGTAACATCAATTTCCTTCTCTTTCTGCCACTTGCATTCCGTGTTCAATCACCCGAAAGGAAACCCTCCAATTTGGTTTTATCGCCTTCCTTGTCAGAAATAAAAGGTTAGTCGTTAATTAGCTAGGGTATTCTGATTATTTTTAGTGGTTTTTTGTGAATATAAACGTTCCCTGATTTTTGTTGTAGAACACATGTACCGCGATAAAGATGTCTTAACAACATTGGATCCCAAAAAAACTGGAAAAAATCTCATGAAAAGAAATGTTGGGTCAGAATGTCACCGGAGATAATTAAGTTACTCATTCGAAGAGAAGAAGAAAAATGTGAAATTTAGTCCTTCAACTAACAACTTTTTATGGGGAAAATAGAATAAAACAATTATCAACATATATTTTAGGAGGTACCTGAACTCATCAAGCAGGATATGCCCAATTAATGGATACATCAAGAGAGTGACATGATTTATTATTATTGTTATTATAGTCATAGGAGAAAAATGACTTGAAAGAAGAAAAAACGACTTGGACTGAGACTTCACAGAGAAAGTAAGGCATCCTCCATGGACGTAGAGACGGGATCGAGAGCAATCAATGATGATACCTTTCTGAAATTTCATTACTAAGAAAAGTGACTCTTTGGTGTTAAAGCAATTAGGTAAGCGTTAAGCAAACAAACTGCTTGCATATGGGGTCACCATCTCATTTAGAGTATGTGTACTGTATGGCCCTATTAATTGACCCCCAAAGATATACACACAGGATCGGAGTAGTTTTCAGAGGAAAAATATGCTCAAAATGTATGCAAGTGGGCGTACAAAAATTCTCGAGAGCGAAATTTTAAAAAATGTATATTTATATCCTTGGTAAATAGTAGCAGCTCCTGGCAGTATTCATTGCATGATCTGTGAGTTTTCTTCATACACTTGCATGGTTGCACCATCACTACAAGATAAGGCGGAGCAGACCATTGTCTCCTTGTATAGAACACTACACCAAAAAAATATTTCCGATAATTTCATGCACACGACTTGGAAACCTCGAGAAGAGATATAAAAATTTATTGTGGCGGCACCAATTTCATCTCCGGGTGGCACCCGCCAGGTTTGGGGCTGGGTCCCCCCACCCCCATATAATTTGGCGGGTCTAATTTTTCATCAGACCTGCGACTTGGCCAGGTTAGGGGCCCGACGGGTATCCGGCAGCACACGAGGCGTGGCGGCGACGTAGCAGCGTGCGAGGCGGCGACACAGAGAGAGGTGGGGCGGGTACGGGTCTGGCCTCCCTATACCCGTTTCATATAATTTTGTTAGGAATAGATAACTTGTATTCCTCTGGGGGTCAAAGTCCACAATATATAGTACATGTATAGGTGAAAATATGCAGGAAAACCCCCTAAAAAGTGGGGACATACAATATACAAATATACATCTAACACCCCCCCCCCTCAAACTCATGGTGGCTTGACAACACTGAGTTTGGAGAAAAAGAAAGTATGCTGCGCAATAGTATGTGCCTTCGTAAAGAAATTCGCCAACT
The DNA here is from genome assembly GCA_916181665.1 of Avena sativa. Taxonomy (NCBI): domain Eukaryota; kingdom Viridiplantae; phylum Streptophyta; class Magnoliopsida; order Poales; family Poaceae; genus Avena; species Avena sativa. The sequence continues at coordinate 57,548,743 of OV702285.1, read as the reverse complement.
GTAACTCTGAAGGTACATACTGAAGCGCAACAACCAGAGCCTGCATCTGATCACGTGTATAGAAAGTATCAACACCAATATGCTTGGTAAGCTCATGCTTGATCGGATCACGTGCAACACTAATAGCATATGTACTGTCAGACAAAATCAGAGTAAGTGTGGTAATAGAAACCCCAAAATCCGCAAGCAACCACCGTAACCAGGTCAGCTCAGCAGTCAACAAGGCCATAGCACGCAACTCAGCCTCAACACTCGAACGGGAAACCACTGTCTGTTTCTTCGTCTTCCAAGCAATGAGCGAACCACCAAGAAACACACAGTAGGCAGAAAGTGAACGGCGATCCGAAGTATCACTCGCCCACGTGGCATCCTTATAGCACTGGAGCTGGAGGGAGCTGGAACGAGGAAAGAAAAGGCGACGAGTGATCGTACCACGAAGATAACAAAGAACACGGAGAAGCTGACTATAGTGAACAGTGGTAGGAGCGGAAACAAACTGACTCAGAATATGAACAGGATAAGATATGTCAGGACGAGTGACAGCAAGGTAAACAAGACTCCCAACAAGATGGCGATAACAAGTCGGATCAGGAAGAGGATCACCATCAGTAAGGTGAAGCTTAACATTAAGCTCCATAGGGGTCTCAACAGTGCGCTCATCCCCAAGAGCAGAACGAGCAAGAAGATCTTGAATATACTTTTCCTGGGAGATGAAAAATCCATCAGAGGTGGAGGAAACCTCAATCCCAAGAAAATATCGAAGAGGACCAAGATCAGTCATAAGAAACTGATCACGAAGACGAGCCTTAACAACGGCGATATACTGAGGATCATCACCAGTAATGATCATATCATCAACATAGAGAAGAAGAAGAGTGCGTCCATGAGGAGAAGTGTGAACAAACAGCGCTGGATCATGAGCACTAGGAGAGAAACCAGCAGCAGTTACCACAGAGGCAAAGCGCTCAAACCAGGCACGAGGGGCCTGTTTGAGGCCATAGAGAGAACGCCAAAGACGACAAACCATCCCAGCGGGAACGGAATACCCAGGAGGAGGCTGCATATAAACCTCCTCACTCAACTCACCATTAAGGAATGCGTTCTGAACATCAAGCTGGGACACAAACCAGTGACGAACAGAAGCGACAACAAGAAGAGTGCGCACAATGGTCATATGAGCCACAGGAGCAAAGGTCTCATCATAGTCACGACCGTGCTCCTGCTGAAAACCACGAGCCACAAGACGCGCTTTATAGCGCTCAAGCGATCTATCAGAGCGAGTCTTAATTTTATAGACCCACTTACAAGTGATAGGACGAACACCGGGAGGGGGAGAAACAAGATCTCAGGTGCTAGTGCGCTCAAGCGCAGCAATCTCCTCAGCCATGGCCATCTGCCATTCAGGATGATGCTCAGCATCCCGATAAGAAGTCGGCTCAGAGGCAACAGAAAGACCATACTGACTAGGAGAGTAACGGTTGGGGGCACGACGCTGACGAACATGACGAGTAGAGGGAAGCTCATCAGAGGAAGACGAGTCATGAGATGACGATGAAGAAGAAGAAATAACAGAGGAAGGCTCCAGAGAACGAGGAGAACTAGGAGAACTAGACGGATCAGAGGAGGATGGTGTCGAAGAAGAGATATCAGGGAGAGTGGGTCCTGAAGAAGACACGATAGGAATAGAAGGAGATGTGTCAGGAAAAAGAAGAAAATAGATACTTCCACCAGGTAGGTACCAGCGGTGGGACGAGGATAGAAAGAGAGCGTCTCATCAAAGGTAATGTCGCGAGAGATACGCATCCGACGACCAACAGGGTCCCAACAGCGATAGCCTTTATGCTCATCACTGTATCCAAGAAAAACACACTCAACAGACTAAGCGGTCAGTTTGGTGCGTTCGCGAGGGGCAAGAAGAACATAGCAAACACAACCAAACAAGCAAGCATGGATTAGTCTGGAGAATGACCAGATAGGCGCTCAAGAGGGATACCACCCTGAGCGGCAGAGGGCTGAATATTGATGAGGTAAGCCGACGTAGCGACAGCCTCAGCCCAGAAATGCGGCGGAAGGGAAGAAGCAATCATCATGGCATGAGTGGTCTCAAGAAGATGGCGGTGCTTGCGCTCAGCAACGCCATTCTGGGCATGTGTGCCAGGACAGGAGAACTGAGCAAGGGTACCCTGCTCAGCAAGAACACCTCGCAGCATCTGGGAGATATACTCACCAGCAGAATCAGCACGAAACACACGAAATGAGTGTGGAATATTGAGTACGGACCATGGCCGCAAAACGCTGATATATGGAGAGCAATTCACTGCGAGAGCGCATAAAATACAACCAAGTGTACTAAGAAAAATCATCTATGAATAAAATATAGTAGCTATGGCCCCCTTTCGAAGCGAAAGGAGCCGGACCCCAAATCATCTAACAAATTTGACGAGTCTAACCTTTTATCAGACCTATCCCATTTAAGGCGGGTATCCGTCGAATATGCGGGTTTCGGAGCCCATTGCAATCCCTAATTTCATATTCTGATCTAGCATCCTACCTACTGGCACTTCATTCATCAAGATCGAACCACACGTACGATTCTGCAAGGCAAAGGATATAGGTCAAAATAGCAATTTCACGGAGGTTAAGGCTACGAAGCTCATAGTTCAAGTTGCTGATCACGTCAGTGCACGCAATTAAGAAACTGCAAACTATTTATGCTGGGAATAAATAAAAGAAGTTACGTATATTACTTGTGCCACCACTCATCATGAGTGTTTTGATCTGTTCTAAGTCAAACGGAAAGAGTATCTCGCGCGCGGGAATCTGTCCAGAGGTGTTGGATTCTTGCAAGGAATAAACAGAATCTCCCTGTTGCTTCAGCCACACCAACTCTGTCCACAGTCCACCTATTATTGCTCACGCATGCACTCGGTTGTGCTTCCGTATCAACTTAACCCTCCCTGTGGATAGTGTTTAAGAAAAGAATAATTAAACCTCTTGCACCAGTTTTGGCTTTACCTAATCTGTTCTGATGATGTAGGCGGTTTCATAGAAAGGTTTCTCACGGCTATGTATTATTAGTCCGGTTGTTTGTAGTTTTAGCTATAAAGCGGGACGAGATCATGTTTCGCTAATAACCTATTCCCTCTGTTTTAAAATATAAGATGTTTTAACATTGTGAAAGAAGTGTATCTAGATTCATTTAGTGTGTAGGTTTACTTCGAATCTAGATACTAAAATTGTCTAGATTTACTTCTTTTATAAATCTAAAACGTCTTATATTTTAAAGAGGAGGAAGTAACTATACACAAACAACAACATGATAAGTGGACATGTGCTGTCCACGAACCGACAGTCCAAACCCACTTTCGCTAACTGCACATCCGTGGCAACCAAAAGAATCCTGGCGGGCAGTCACGGCACACGCGCTATCGCCGCCACCGCGCTCCATCAAGAGTCCCTCCATGGCGATGGAGGCACGTGCCATGCCCCGCCCTGCCCATATGCTTCTCTTCTTCGTATACCCCCATCCCGCCCCTCAAGAAGACGGCTTGGCCAGATCCGTAGGTAGCAGCCGGCGTTCGACGAGATCCATGACGTGAAGGACGGTAGGGAGGTTCAGTAGAAGAAGAGCCAAAAAAGAGGTAAGTTTAATGCCCCTTCCATAAAATTTATCATTGTCCCTTACAGATTTAACAACTCTCTGATCTCCTCATTTCGATTGCAAGGAAATAATTGTTTGTAATTTAAAGATGTTTGCATCTGTGTTCTTGTATTCATGTCCTGGTTAGCAGTAGTAGAGAGAAGCACTACTCTGTTGTTTCCTCTAATAATAAATAATATGTACTAGCATTTGCAACTTGCCTGTTAGCTCTTGCAAATTCATGGAGAGTATGCTAAAACGGATACCAATAGTATGTGGAAAAAGCAATTTGTTGGTTGACTTTATTAGAACTATGGTAACTTCATGAATACAATAAGAGCAACTTTTATTTATATATTGTTTCAGTAGAATTATTAGAACTATGGCAAGTGTAAGTCATGTATAATTAAGGTAGTTTGATCTAGGGCATTTCTCTGTGCTAGTGTTGGTGTATTGGTTTATGTACATTTGTGTAAGAGCATCTCAACTCCCTCCCCCCCCCCCCCCCCCCCGGCACACACAGAGGCCCCATAGGGGCATCGACGCTGAAAATTCTGCCTAGCCAGGCTCCCATAGCCCAATTTTGCCCAATGTAAACCTGGCACCCCCAGGCCGCACCCAACCCACGGATGAGCGTAGGCCCCAGATGGAGCCAAAACGCGTGTGGGCCTTTCATGTTGGTGAGAAGCATGTACCGTGTGGGCCTTTCATGTTGGTGAGAAGCATGTACCGTACAGTCTAGAGGTGCACACGTAGTGTACACGTGTGAAATGTTGGCCAACTGGAAGTTTGTAAAGGCACGGAATTAAATGGTGCAGCCTAGCAGGGAGTACGTGTGTGTGTAAGGAACTTTTTATTTAGATTACGTGTGTAAGGAAGTGGTGCAGTCTAGTAGCAGGGTACACGCAGCAGCAGATATGCGTACACCTCCACGGTCGAAAGCGACCGGTCGGGCACGCCAGCCAGCTAGTGCGCCGGCCGGGCCCTGAATCATCTGTGGGCTCATCGCGATCGGCGGGCGGCGTGTCGCTCGTCGTGGACGCAGCCGTGCACGGCAAGCTGGCTTGGATCATTGGATGGATGATCGCCGAGGAGGTCCGACGGCACGTGGATCGGGCAGCGATGGGCCGTCCGTCGCCCTCGCCCGTCGGCGTCGCAGCATCTCGATTGCATGCATGATGATGCTGTGCAGAGGTAGGTAGGCACGGCAGAGTGATCGGAACCACCGGGATTGGTGCCAAGCGCCTCATATAATAATCCTTGGATTAAGGAACGCATTGGAAATACTTGCTCCGTCAAAAAATACTCTCTTCGTTTAAAAATATAAGATGTTTAGCTTTGTAAACCAAACTTCTCTATACTTTTTTTTAGCGTATAGCTTCATATATTGGTAGTGAACCTACACACTAAGAATGTGTTTGGTTCGAAAATTTTCGTCTGATATCCGATTACAGTAATCGGAATCCCTTAAACGTGTTTGGTTGGGCTGGGCCGTAAACGGTTACCATGTAAACGGATTACAATCCAGTTTAAGTCTGATTCGACTACCTCCCTCCGAAAACAGATCGCATTACCAGAGGAACCGACGATGGCTCGAACCCCTGGTCCATCGATCCCCTGATCCGGCGACCCCTCTGTTGTCTTCCTCCTGATGCGGCGATCTCTCTGTCCCCATTCTTCTCCGTGCGCCGGCGATGGTCACCGTCGAGGAAGAAGATCTCCTCCTTGGCTTCCTCTATCACAAGAAACAGGCCGCTGGAGGAGCTGTCGCCGGAGGAGTGGCGGCCTCGTCGATCCCCCTTCTTTGTCCGATGTTGTTGCCTGCCAATCTCCCCCTCAGCTTCGTCTATTACACGAGCAACTCGTTGGAAGGTGCAGTCATTGTCTCCCTGGAAGAGCACCAGTAGCAGGCATACAGTAATCAATACCATTACTGAGTCGAACTAAACAAAATAGTGAAATGTTCTATTACAGTGCAATTCCACTGTAACATGATTCCTTTTCCATTTAAGTTACCGCTAGCTGAAACAAACACCTTCTAAAAATCGTTTAGATATATTTATTTTATAAAGCTAAAATGTCTTATATTTTAAACTGGGAAAGTATACGTTATTTTAGCCTTATGAAACAAATATACCTCAACGTCTTTTAGCGTATAGGTTTGGATAGTAGTATTTTTTTAGCGCTCGTGTCTGGCCGTTGAGATTTGAATGGAACAACGGTAGCAGTGGCATGTGCCAAGATCCATGTCTCCTTTTCGGGAACAATGCTAGTACTACTCCTTCCGTTCACAACTAGATTGGTTTAGTTAAAGTCAAACCTTTTAAAGTTTGACTAAATATTTAGCAAAAAGTAAAAATATCTACGATCTAAACTTATAATATATACATATTTGGAACAATGAATGTTGATATATATTTTTATACTCCCTCTGATCAATATTAATTGACTCAAGTTTGTCTAGATTTAGATGAATCTAGACACTATTTATTACTAATATGGGTCGGAGGAAGTATTATTGGTCAAAGTTAACAAAATTTGACTTTAAAAGATCTTAAAACACGAAGTAATAAAAACGGAGGGAGTACTATATCTGCACCTTCTCGGCAGTTATAACTTACACCATGTAACGCGGTTGAATAATGACTAGTACCACAGATGAATATACATGTGCAACATTTGGAGTTAATGAGAAAATTGCACGAAACCTAGACTACCCGATATGCAAACTCGAGTGCTTCTTTGCAATTGCTACTACTTAGGAATATTATAACCGAGCCAAATAGGAGAGCCATCAGCTAAGTCAGTCCATCTCAGCTGCCCTCTTCCCCTCCCTTCGCTACAGTCCCAAGCTCCTCTTCGAGAAGCCCCGAACCAAACCGAAGCCTGTCTCATCGATGTTGCCGGTGCGAGATGGCTGAGGGGCGGTGCCGGCGGTGGTAGTCTAGGTAGGGTTTGGAGCGTTCGGCTGGAGTTGGGCGAGATGCCCATAGTTGGTAGCGGAGCTCCAGATTTGGGCAGGAAGATCTGCAGCTGCCTAGGGTTCTTTCTTTGCTTGACTCTGCTTCGGGACAGGCAAAGGACAACGGCGAAGGCCACTGCTAATTCAAATAAACCCGCGTCTGGGATATGGTTTGGCTTGCAGCAGCCAGTTCTAGTCCTCTTGCTGGCCGGCCATGGCGGTGAGGGGTGGAGGACTGCATCTGGTGTTCTGCAGCGGAGCTTCGCGTCCTCGAGCTACTCTCTGGCGCAGGCAAGTAATGCCAGGAGGTTGCGGACGTCCCTCTTACATGTTGCTCCGGCGGTGGGAGCTAGTGTTGAGAGGTACGGTCATCGTAGCTCGATCAATAAGCTCGTGTGTTTGTGTCGTTTCCTTCAATGGAGCAGAGAAGCAGTGGATTTTCCTCTAGTCGGCCTCAGTGGCGAGGGGAGGGAGCCTACTGCTTCTATTGTTCTTCGTTTTGGGAGACGGCGAGGATGGTTCGTGCAGCGATTTGGAGAACACTACACGGCGGCCGAGTTTTCCGGCGGGATACATGGCGGCATCGTCGGCCTTTTCAGACGCCAGAGATACGTCGTTGCTACCTCCAAGATGGAGGCCTCTTCCGGGGAGCCTTTCCGGCGTACCACGTCCTACTCCCACCAAGTGGTTCGTCCCGGGTGGTGGTTTGATGGCCGGAGTTGGCTCGCCGTCGTTGGTGGAGAAGGCTAGGGGCTGGATTGCTTTTTTTAATTTTCTCCTTGGGTCTTTTTTGTAATTCTGCAGGGTTTTTTCCTTGTTCTACCTTTCAACAGGGACTTGTATGAAATCATGTACCCACCGCTTTGAATGGATGCTGCTTCGGGATCCTTCGCGACCCCTCACTTGTGCAAAAAAAATATAGGAGAGCCATTGTGTTTTTGACGGTCAGATCGCTGGCATCATCCATGTTTCTGACCGTTTGAGGTGTAATCAGCTCCATGGTGGGCCGAATGTCCATGAGACCAAAAATTGGGCCTTTAATGTGGGAGCGAAGGCCCAACACGGTCCACTGTACGATGACAGCGACCAGCCTGGCGGCATGGTGGTGTAGAGGCAGTCCAATGGTGGGTCTAGATAGTGCAACTATGACATGGCTGTCTTGTGGCGGCAGTAGATTGTCACAGCGAGGCGGCTTCGTTAGACTAGTTCAAGGTCCTAGGGTGGGGGTGGGGGCGTCAGATGTGCGACACACCACGGGTAGGTCCTACCCATTTCGGTGTCGGCAACATCGCGATCATCGTTTCCTTCATGGAGGCATCAGCGAGGAGTTTTCGGCATCCCCTCACCCTCAGAACATTGTCTCTTGTTTAAAACCTAGATCGGGGATGGCGGCATCCTCAATGTCCGTTGGAAGCATCACTTCGAGAGACAAGGTATGGTGGAGCACACAACTTTCGGAAATGCATCGCTCTGGTGTCCGATGTTGCCCAACGCATGAGCCTTTGGGGCGCAATGCACACAATTTCCGGTGCTTAAAAGATTGAGCCTCTATCGGACCAGTCGAGTCTAGCCGTCACTTGCCGACTATTTTAGGCGCAAAGGATGGGAGTTACGTCAATCAAATTATAAAAGTCTCAAGAGTGTTCTCCTTGTTTAGAGGTGAATGGTGGTGGTCGAGAACTCGAGACATAACTTTTGAGTTCTCCCACTGAGCAAGGCCGAGACCTTCTTGTTGTAGGTCTATCTAGAGTGGTGGTGGCCTTGAGTACTGTTTCATGCAAGAGCAGAGCCTGGCAGTTTGCTACCAATCCAGCTAATACTTTTTTCTATACAACGACAGAGCAACTTGTGGCGATCCCAGAAACGCAGGATCAAGTCCCGTGACAGGGAGCTAAACTGTCCACCTACCAAAAGAAATGGCAATACATGACCCTTGTAGCATTCCCAGCTTGTCTACATTTTAGTCAGAATTCGGCACACAGACACATGGGTTCTGAATTATGGACCGGCCACCAACCAGCTCCTCACCACCAAAAATCATAGCACTGCATAAGTACAGGGTACTAACTCACAATATCCTCACGCGTTGCTGGGCAGGGCAGGGCAGGAGACAGGAGACGTCCCTGTGATCCCAAACTACAGAGAAGGAGCCGCCATCATACGGTACACTCTGAAACTGACCGACGACGGTGAAAACAAAGCATCTGTTCATCCGTCCTCCTCCTCTTGGTTCGCCAAGGATTGATTGAATGAATGTCAGTGTTGTGGCCAAAGCATGTCGCATTGCGCACTCTGTCGAGCGGCTATTTGGTCAGAGGTCACTAACACATCGTCTGCGAAATCTGTCTCGGGGGTACCCCAAGGATGGCAGTTGGTCTTTGTACATCTTCTGGGGGAGGCATACAATACAACAGAGAAAGAAAACAGATTCTTTCTGCTCAGCTTCGGCACGGTGAGTTGATCATCCGCTTCATCTCCGCGGTCCTCCGAGGATCAGATCAGGGTCTGCAATGGCTTGCTCCGTCAGGACGTGCTTGATTCGGCACATCGATTTCTTCACCTGAAATTACGTGAGGGCACGATTATGCTTCAGCCAGTCAAGCTCGATCTGCTTGAGAAACTGAAAAAAGGAGCCTTGAATAAAAACATGCTATAATACAACACTTTGCAGGAACCAAATGTGGGGAGGGGGGCATATTATTATGATGCTATACAGCATTTCCATGATGGAAAAGATCACCAACATGCCATTGACTACCTATTTACTCATTGTCTCTTTTTCGAGAAAACGCAATAACATTGCGTTTCTTTTTATTGAAAAGAAGGGTTTAGGTTATAGATCCACCAAGCAGGTGTTGACAAGTTACATACATGTACCTAATTAATGTACGTCCCAGCCTGTAGGGATCAGGACTCGGGAGGCCAGCAACTCCAGCCCTCGCCGGCTCTTGGTCGCAGAGTAGGCAGCGCGCATGGTAGGAAAGTCCATGGCGTCGCCGTCGCTCCGCGGTCCAGCATTTGTCCTTGTTGGTGCCTAGGTTTTTCAGACGAGCTTCCAAGCGTCGCAAGTTTTGGATCCCTGGAAAGTGTGGCAAAGGTAGAACGACTTCGCTGAGTAGGCGCCACTTGACTTCCACTTCTAAATGAGTTGGTCAATTTCCTGGTTGCTGAATTTTTCTCCACAGCATCAGATATTGGCCAATTTCTTGAATGCACCCCCCCCCCACACACACACACACTGGATGTCACGCGCCCAACTGTTGGCGTGAAGGCCGTCTGCGATGGTTCTGGCCTTGCCATGTCGCTTGGGGATACAAGCGAATAGCTGCGGCGCGAGCTCGCTGATCGACCAACTGTTAAGCCAGCGGTCCTTCCAGAATTTGACGCTGCACCCGTCGCCTACGGTCAAGTATGCGGAGACAAAGAACAGGTCCTTCTCTCGTGTGTGCCGTGAATTGCATATCCAGTCCATGCCAAGGGCGTCCAGTGTCAGTCCTGATTAGCCAAAGCCAGCGCAGGCGTAGGGCCAGGCCGGTACAGTGCCATTAAACGGAAGAGGAGAATTGAAAAAAAAAAGCTCCACAGAATAACATGACAACATTTTCATAAAATTCCCTCTAATGTTATAAAGAAAATTCATTTCAGGCATGTTCATACAGGCATACAGCTTCACTTAGAGAAGCAGTTAATCTAACATATCGCTTTGTTCCAAAAAAAAAAGTTAATAATATTTCTGCAGTTTAGTCATAGTTCGGCAGACACATGGGTTCTGAATTATGGCTTGGCCACCAACCAACTCCTCACGACCAAACTCACAAGGAGACGTCCCTGTGATCCCGTGCTCGTCCCGCATAGAACTGTTGTACCGCTGCAGGGAAGGAGCCGCCGTCATACGGTACACCCTGAAACCGACCGACGATGGTGAAAACAAAGCATATGTTCATCTGTCCTTCTCCTCCTCTCGATTCGCCAAGGATTGAAAGAATTTCAATGTTATGGCCAAAGCATGTCGCATTGCGCACTAAAAGTAATCGCTCAGCCTCGAAACAGGCTTTACGCCCAGCTTTATAACAATTATACAGCATACAAGCGAGTCACCGACGCCTAGGCGTCAAAAGAAAAGAAACCGGGGCCATAGCACATGACGTCAAGGCAACAAAGAGAAAAAAGAAAAAAGAGGAGCATGGGGCTCCCACTACAAGGTCGCGGAGGAAGAAGAAGGTGCCATGAAGCGTTGCGCCGACGCCCTGAGCGCCTACAAGATGCCGTCCACGCTCTCCCGGTCCCACTGTCTAGACAGAGGGTACCACTGCTGAAGATAGGCAAGCAAAGAAAACACAGAGTCAGAAGCCTGGCGAGCAAAGATCCTCTCAATCACCATCTTATTCTGAATATTCCATAACGTCTAAGTAATGGCCGCGAACACCAACCAGAAGAGGTGGCGCCTTCTTCTGGTATGGTTCACCTCTGTCTCCAAAAACTCACCGAGGCCTGGGCCTGCCAAGTAGGCCCAAGCACTTCTCGGATGAAGTTCCACAGAAGCTGAGAGGCGGGACAAGTGAACATGATGTGGGTGCACGTCTCCGGCGTCCCACATAGCGGACACCGCCCATTGCCCGGACCATTGCGCTTCAACGCCTAAGGCAGGCAATCCCGTAGCAGTTGCCACACGAACATCCACAAGCTCAGGGGGAGGGGGGACTTCCAAAGGTGCGACGTCCAAGGTAGCTCCGAACCCTAAAAGAGGGTCTGATAAGCCGAACTAGCAGAGAAGGCTCCTGAGGGAGAATTCCGACATTTTAGTCGGAATTCGGCACACAGACACATGGGTTCTGAATTATGGATGGGCCACCAACCAACTCCTCAACACCAGAACCATCGACACATATCACTGCATAAGTACAGGGTACTAACAATATCCTCACGCGTGCTCATGTTCCATGGGGGACACACACACACACACACACACACACAGGGGGGCAGTAGACAGGAGACGTCCCTGTGATCCGGTCCTCGTCCTGCATAAAACTCTTGTACCGCTACAGAGAAGGAGACGACTATCATACAGTACACTCTGAAACCGACCGACGGTGAAAACGAAGCATCTGTTCATATGTCCTCCTCTCGGTTCGCCGAGGATTGAATGAATGTCAATGGTATGGCCAAAGCATGTCGCATTGCGCACGCGGTTATCACATCATAGGCCACTAATGCCGTCTGCGAAAGATCACAGTTGGGCTTATACATCTTCTGGGGGAGGCATACAACAGAAGGAAAAACGGATTCTTTCTAGATGCTAATGCTGCTCAGCTTCGGCACAGTGAGTTTATCAGAGGGTGTTGATCATCCGCTTCATCTCCGCGGTCCTTCGAGGATCAGGGTCTGCTATGGCTCGCTCGGTCAGAACGTGCTTGATTCGGCACATCGATTTCTTCACCTGAAATTGCGTGAAGGCATGCGATGGTTCAGCCAGTCAAGCAAGCGCTGATTGAGAAACAGAAAAAGCGCATACTGATAATAAGAAATTTCAAGTCAGCTTGGCACTTGACAAGAACCAGATGGGAGGGGCATATTATCATACTATAAAGCAGGTCACATCTCCATGATTGAAAAGAGATAATCAACATATCCTTGACTACCTGTTCACTCATTGTCTCTTGAAAAATACGCTTGCCAATTGAAAAATAAAGCTACATAAAGTAACAATAATAGATTGGCTAAGTTGTGCCATGTTGAATCTCATCGGCGCACCATCTTTTTCGAACCTAAGGTACTTCGAACAAGATGACCACAATTTCATAAATTTTCCTCTAATGTTGTACTTCCTCCGTTTCAAAATATAAGATGTTTTAGCTTTGTGAAAAGAGTGTATCTACACCCCTTTTAGTGTGTAGGTTCACTCCGAAGTTACACGAACCTACACACTAAAAGGGATCCAGATACACTTCTTTCACAAAGGTAAAACATCTTATATTTTAAAACGGAGGAAGTATAAAACAAATTCACTTCATACATGTCCATACAGCTTCATTTACAGACGCAGTTAGATTAACATATCGCTTTGTGCCAAAAAATATGACGAGATACCTCTACAATTTAGTTTAGCAAGATAAACTGAACACGCTAATGTTAGGTGCGCACTGCACAGTATCTTTGGTTGCGGTATATTTATAAGAGTAAAGAAAAGTGTACACCTTAGTTTAGTCACTCCTTCGAGTAACTTGACAGGACTAGCAGAATAACCAATTCTATCCGATTTATGAAACTAGAGACAATTGGAGTTCTAGTACCTAGCAATAAGCTCGTGCAAGTGCAATTTGAAGTTCATAAAAGTGCAGTTAAGATTTCAGGGTTCGGATGGATACCATTTTAATGTGCAGTTGGCAAACCAACATATTGCAAATAGTATGATACAGTTACTTTATTAAAACAAATCTGTGGCACATGGACATGGTTACTCAAACTGAGACCCAGAACAGTACTATGAGTGAGCAGCTACATGCTAGAGGAATGGTGTTGGGTCATGACAGTTCAATACCTTGGAAATACGCTCTGGGTTTGGGAAGCGCATGTTCTCTGAATTAAGCATCTGGCGTTGAGACATAAGCATGTTCTTTTCCTTCAGAAGGACATACCATAGCTTCTGAAGGTCATCCCAAGATTTCAGGCGTAATTCAGAAGCCTTCCAACTACGACCTACCAATTAATTAATGAAACAAAAGGCACCACTGGTAAGTTCTCTTGACAAAGGATGGTGCATAACTTCGGGTCTGTTTGGATGGAGGCCAACGGTTACCATACCAAATTTTTGGCGTTGACTTCTTGCATAGGCTTACGTTTGGATCGAAGCCCAACCATCGGAGCCACACCAAAATTTTGGTCGCTACTCCTGAATTTGCGCCCACGCATTGGCTGAACATGGGCGGGCGAATCCTTCGCCAAAATATTGGCACGCCCGTGAATTGGCGTGGCTGGCGTGGGCAAAAACCAAACAGCCCCTTCATTTGTTTGTCATAACTAAACAATTCAAAATCATACAGCTATTGCATGGCCTTAGACACTAACTGTCTAACATGTAAAATAGTTAAATAATTGAATTTCATCGCAAATTACTGAGCACGGTATTGACGCAATAACATGCTGATGTATTTCTTCATTGTAACTAAAAAAACTCAAAGTAAACACTGAACTCTAGGCATCACTTGTAAACAAGCAGTAGGCTATGATTTGATTCCGAAGTAAACAGAGACCAGCTGCTATTTGATTAGTTGGGAATTTCTCAGAGTCCATAATATATCCTAGTATGCCCGTGGAGTAACTAGATGATGCATACATCAATACCATCTTAAATAGATGGCATCTTACACTAGAAGTTATATGAGAACAGGTATACGCAGACAGAATACTTATACATGTACATACTGTACACCAAATTTGATATGTTGTTATTTTCAGTGAACAACTAGGTGTCATATTTTTACCATACAGCTGGAGCATGTCTGTTATGTGTATTCCCGCAAAAAAAAAAATGTCGTGTATGAGCACGCATGACATCCAGTACCAGCTTCAGTACAGGGTATCTGTACATTAGTGGTTCTACAGGTGGGGGCTTACACCGGATACAGCCTGTATGGCAAATGTTCAGCGCCATTCGTTCCCTTCAAGAACAACCCAGTGACACAATTTTCCGTGGAGCAGAGCAAGGTGTACTGATAGTTCTTTTAGCTAATCTAGGCTTCCTATAAGGGGCAGTTCAGCCCTCAAGCGGAAATTGGGTTGGTGCTCCACAACCATCTGCAGTAACTAGGACTAATCACTGAACATTCCACGAGCGAGCGAGAGAATGGATATATACCGTAGTGGGGAGGGGCCTGGTCGTCCTCGGTGCTCCGCTCGACCTCGAAGAACTCCTCGAGGGGGTTCTGCGCCTTTCTCACCACCGAGGTCGAGGCGGCAGCGGCGGCGGAGGCGCCCTCGGACGCGGCGGCGGCGGACGAGAAGAGCCGCCTCCCGAGCACCCTTGACAGGGAAAGCATCGCTGCGGCGAAGAAGACCTGCAGCACGACGGATCAGGTGATCGTAACGGGCGGGAACTCAGTGGATCCGAGGAGAGGAATAGCGAGCTGGTCAGTGTGGTACCGGCGGTCGGGCGGGGGCGACGGCGGCGAGTGTTACTTCCACCGGAGGGGAGGGGAGGGGGAAGAAGGGTTTAGATGCAAAAGTGTTTTGGGCCGGATTTGGGCGAGGAAATGGACTGCTCTAGGTGTGCTCGCGACAACAAATGCTGACAGTCAGGGCCCATTACTCTTTATTTGTTTCTTCTTTAGAAAAACACACAGAATTTTCACATGAAAAGTTGACGAGAGTATCTCTGGAAAATAGTTCAATCTCGTGAGCAAGAAATTAGGCTTTGCTCGAAATTCGACATCGAGAAATGAACCGATTATTCCGAGTACAATGTCAAACCCACCCAATTTAATCCGTAGTGCAAATGCTTTTCTTGCGTTCCGACAAGCATTAATGGTTGGAGTTCTTGCTTCTGTTTTGGTACTGGTTTCCTATTAGCTACTTTTGCTGGTGAACCTGGTGTTTCTTTTCTACTATGAAAGGCAACAGAGAAGTAAAATAGTTTTTTATCTAAAAAAATTATTGCCATAGCACAGCAATGCTCTTTCTCGAAATTGTGAGACCGCTGCTGTGTCAGACAGCATAATGCCCAAAGACAGAGACACAACACGATACACGATGTTGGAGCAACAGCACACACACGCCCGAACTAAAACAAGGAAAAAACAAAAAGGAAAGAAACGGATATGGATCAACTAGATGAGAAAGACCGCAACCACTGCGTCCTCCGAAGAATATCCACCATGCTCCTAGCCCCGACTCGTCAAGCACCAAGCAGCACCCTCAAGAGGAAAAACGATCGCTGTTGCCCGGACCAGAGACTGGCCCTAGGGTTTTCCCTGGCACACGTAGGGGAATGGATAAAGGGAAGCCACGACGCCCTCCAAAAAAGAATATGCCACCCATGGGCGGCACCGCATCGGTGTCAATCGAGCCGACAAGGATTTCTTCCAAGGGCCCTATCCATAACCCCCGAACGAGCTGAAGCACAGGAGACCCGCGAGGGCGAGGCCTCGCCACCACAAAAATGTGTCACCCACGAGCATGCGCCACTCTGGTGCCGACTTCGTCATCATCGTCTCACCGAGTAAGCCATCACGATGTCTACAACATCGCGGCACGGGTAGAAATGAAACAGGGCCCACAGTACCGTGGTCGTGCGGGAGGGAACTTCCTCCACCACCGAAGGCGGTAGTCGACTGGACGCGACCACAGACAAACTAGTCCCCCATAGGTCCGGCCGGGCCCAGCAGACCCGTAAAGCCTCCGCGGAGGCAAACCAGTCCCATGGCGGTTCGACCGGGCCCCGAGCCCGTAAAGTCTGCCGCCGCGCTACAACAGACCGGGCAAGGACACCGAGGATCCCATCAATCCTAACCTGCCAAGATCTGCAACACAGCCAAAGCAAGGCCAGTCGGCCCGTCTAACCTAGATCCAGGGCCAACAGAGCCCGACCTGGGCCGCCATGGCCGTGCCCGCACAGAGCTCTGCCTGACGCGGAAGCGCCGCGCTGCCTCGCCGCCCAAGACCGTGTCGCCGCGCTGGCTCGCCCCTGCCGACGCAGGCCCTCCCAGGAGGCGGATCGAGGCAACACATGACCAGATCGGGCCCGGATAGGGCCAGATCTGGCCCGCGTCACCCAGGCCACCAGCCCTGCCGAAGCCGCACCGCCACCTCCTGCCACCAGGAACCCGGCTGCCGGCCGAGAAGCGCCTCACCGCCACCGGAGTGTCGCGTCGACGCGCCGCCCAGGCTAAGGCTGCAGGCCCGCGCGATGAGCCCCGCGCGAGGGGAAGAAGGGGGGCCCCCACTGCCAGCGCCCAGCCTTCGGCCGGCAACGCCCTCCGGTGGCGGCGAGGGAAGGGAGGGGAATGAGGGGGCAGGGGAGCCCTCCCATCGCCCACGGGAGCGACGAGGAGGGGAACGAGCTGTGAAAGAGGACACATCTAGAATCAAAAGTTGGCTTACTTCCACAGCAATGCTAGATGCGACATTTTAGAAGCTTTCGGAATTCAGATCATGCCGAAAATAGTTTTATGAGATCTCGGCTACTCCCTCCTACCCATATTAGTTTTATGAGATCTCAGCTACTCCCTCCTACCCATATTAGTTTTATGAGATCTCAGCTACTCCCTCCTACCCATATTAGTTGACTTGGATTTTTTAAAATTTGGATGAACCTATATCCTAAATGGTGTGAATCTAGACAAATTTGTAGCTATATACCCCAAAGAGCGATACAGTTTACCGGAAAAAAAAACCGTGTGGATGTACGAGGCAGCTGCTGAATTTGACCTCGAGATCGCCATACATCTCACAGCCCAGGTGTTTCCGCCATATGAATTTTTCATAGCCGCCTGTAACTGAGTGAAATCCCAGCGAAATATTCACCATCTCAAAAGCTCCCATGGCCATGGGAGAGCAGCAAACAGGCAGCAGCACGGTGGTGTCTTCAACCTTGAAACCAGAGGGTGCCCGCTGCTCAGTCCCTTCCACTTCTCCTTCTTTTGCTCCTTCCCCTGCCTCTGCCTCCCCCTCCACCAATCACTCCACCTCTTCTCCCACGGCCACCTCCGCCTCCTCTGCCACTGCTTCCACCAAACAAACAGAACTCGGATTGGCCCTGCTTCAACCCCAGGGACAGCACGCTTCTCCTCTTGTTACCTGTAGCCTCCTCTTCGCTGTGTTCATCTTCTTCTTCATCGCGCCTTCTTGCGATTCTAGCGATATCTTTCGTTGCCTGTCCAGTGCAGCTACCCTGTCCCCAAGGGGCAAAGCGTCCTCGCCGCCAAGGGAGACGCTGTTCGCGAATGCTTCGGCATGGCGTTCGTCCTTGATTTCGTACAGCCTGAAATGTAGAAAGCAATTAGCAGATTTCCGATGCGACAGCGGAATATCATATTCAGCGAAGGATGAGAGCATAGCACACATAAGATCTCACCTTGGACGCTTCGAATTATGCATGCCATCGTCGTCGCCGTCAGACTCTGCTGACCCGTCAGAAGAACCAGCATCTCGTTCGTCCTCATCCT
This sequence comes from Avena sativa, assembly GCA_916181665.1. Lineage (NCBI taxonomy): Eukaryota > Viridiplantae > Streptophyta > Magnoliopsida > Poales > Poaceae > Avena > Avena sativa. Next base: position 57,530,982 of record OV702285.1, on the reverse strand, counting down.
CACTGACACTCTCAAGATGTTCCTCGATCGGAGGCTCCTTTGCACTAGCCACTTGAGGATGGAGCGCGCGGTATTCTACCGAGTTTACATCGATTTCAAAGTCCTGCCAATAAGACGGATGGGATTAGAAGATCACACATGAGTCATGGTTACGGAAAGGAACTCTAAGCATGTGGTCCTGTCATGGTTTTCAAAATGAACCGTGTTGTTTAGACAAGTTTAATTCAAAAAACGGACTGCAAATCCGAACGTGTACCTTATTCACAAACATTTCCTCGAAACGCGGGTCGGTCAATAATGCCTTTTTCAATTCCAATCTACTTCTCTTCTTCCTGGTGCTTGATTTATCAATATGATCCACGTCAGCGTCCAATTCCTCTTCCTCTCTACGTATACTGTCCAAAATATGCCGGTTAACCTTCGGTATTTTGACAACTTGCTGCATGCATGAGAGAAAAATGTTGGCACTCATTTCATTACAGGAAGAATCAAACAGATTGACAGATGTATAGACATAAGGAACAGATGAGCAAGCATACCGTCACACGAGATTTCCTTTGGGCGTCTAGTTTCTTCTTCTTCATCTCTTTTTGAAGAGTCTCATAATAATCAACAATATCAAGTTTCGCCCGTTGCTGAAAACAAATACTACAAATCTTAGTAAAAAGAGCATGTATGAAGTGTTCATTTGTTCAACCCAACCAACACACAAATAGATATAGGAAGTCCAAGTTCATGTTTAACTATGTCATCATCAGATACCTAATACACTTAAAAAGAACAAGCTAGTATGTGTACAAAATAAAAGTGTCTTTAGGATGGAAATTCAGGTGGATAGTCAACCTCAACCCTGACTGAACTGCTCAAACAAATTGCAGCACCATGAATAATAATGAACAGAAAACAAATTACCTTCTTATATAGATCATATCGTATCACATATCCATGTAAATGTGCTCTGACAACATCACTGTTTTTGTACTCAGAGAGACCCAATCGTTCCAGCTCTTCTTCGGTCAAAAACTTGTAATCATCATATAATGTGTTTTCTTGTTTATCTTCCATCTCCTCCTGTTTGAGGAATCGACAGAAAGAAATGTTAAGGTAAGGATTTATTGGAAAACATTAAAGCACCTAGTCCAATAAATTTACCAGAGACAGAAAGAAAGACACTAAGGCTGGCCTCCAATAACGCAGTAGGCCAGACTTTATTAACTAAATTCCCTCTAGAGAGTATAAACCACCCTCTAAATAGAAGTTATACTCAATTGTAGTGGTGGAGTGGAGGCAAAGCATGGCTTAGAGCCTTAGAGGTTATCGCACAAATAAAATGTGCTGGAATATACATACGAATACCTAGATTAGATGAGAAAAGCTAACGACAGAATATAATATATTAAGTGCAATTTAGTTTGTCAAGCACTTGAGATCTAGCTATGCAACAAATTATAAGGTGTTCCAAGCAATATACTAGTATATGGTTTTTTTAAGCAGACAAATAGACGACGCTTATTAAAAGTAACATAAAGGTCTGTGACCTCATTTTTCTAGAGTGGAAGTATTAAAGAATACTGCCACAAATAGTAGCAGCCTCCGCTGGTACTCTGAAACCAAACAAGTAGTAGCAGCAGCAACGCCACAGATGAATAAAACGTCTACAGAATATCAACGTACAAAGAAACAAATAGAGGAATCTCATCGAGCTCGTGCCTGTGTCCTTGCGGGGGGCACGCTTCTTCGTGGCGAGGACCCAGGGGGCGACGTAGTTCTTGCCGGTGACGGAGCAGAGCTTGACCCGGTTGATGGAGGTGGACTTGAGCGTCCCCACGCCTCCGCCGCCCTTTGTGGCCGAGCCTGCCACGCACGGGATCGTCGACGGCGTCTCTGGATGGAGGTGTGGCGGCGAGTGCTACTGTGCTAGGTTTTTAGGAGGGGCAGTGCTTTTCCCGGTCCCTAGCCGTCCGATTAAAGCACATCAACGGTCGGATCTTTTTGTCTCGTTCCTTTATTCTGTTTTTGCTATAAACAAATTTTGCTATAAATTATCCTGTTTTTGTTACAATAGTAAAAAACGGTTCGCTTAAAAATTAGAAAAAAAAACTGCCTCACCGGAGTTTTTTTTAGCAAAACGTTGTGCTAATGTAGATCCGACCTCCCCGGAGACTTTTATCAATAAACCTCGCCGAAGACCGTGTAGCAAAACTTTACGCTATTATAGCAAAACCACAAAACATATGTAGTAAATTATTATAGCAAATTCGACCTCGCCGGAGACCTCGTAGCAAACCATATATTCTATTATAGCAAAACAACAAAGCCTTTGTAGCAAAAATTTAATAGCAAATTCAAAGATGCACATAGCACCGCCGGATGTCTCGTAGCTCCACCGTCGGCCGCATGTAGCAAATCCAATGGCCGCATGTAGCAAATCCACTGACCACATGTAGCAAAACCCGACATGGCTTGCACATCGTTGTTGGACACACGTAGCATCGCCAACGGGCCCCATGTAGCAACCCTCGATGTCGTACGTAGAAGCTTCGTCGGCTACATGTAGCAAATCTAGTCATGGCAGGGAGATTTTGCACGACTGCGGTGGGGGCACGGCCAGGGCCACGAGAGCGCACGTCGGCGGTGGCGCGCACGGTCACGATGGAGAGGTGACGCGGATAGGAGCGAGAGGTCTGCAAGGGCTAAAGTAGCGCGGTCCAAGGCGGCGGCGCGCGACTAGGACGACGTCGGCTAGGACAGCGGCTCGCGGCAGAGGAGGTGCGTGACTAGAACGATGGTGCAGGAGGACAGTGTCGGCGACACGATATGTTGGTGGCACAAGCTACACGGGCGTACCGCTGCGGCGCGACCGCGCGAGATGCAAGCGGGCGGCGCTAGCTATGTCGCGGCATCGCAAGATGTACTGACTCCATGTGTATGTAGAAGAAAAAGGGCGAGGAACGGAAATAGATAAAGTTTGGTGGGGCCATCACAGACAGGCAGCACGAGCGATCAACCCGGGGATCCTTTCATTCAACGTTATCCTCTTGTTTTCCTTTAGGAGGTCAGTTGGGAGAGCTAGAGAAAGAAGACGGCGACTATAGAGTAGTGTGGATTGAGCGCTTCGGATTCTCCCTACAGTTGGATCTATAATGTGTCTCTTTGCGGGCTTGGCCGTGTCATTGGTGTGTTGTGAACTATCAGTTGTCGGCCCATTCATTCATTTGGCGCGTCCTTGTCGCAAATTTGTCACGTGAAGCCTGGATGGGGAGGCCTACTTCCCTTGTAGCAAAACCGGCGCGTGGTCGGTGGAGGTGTTGTTCGATCATCTCGGCCAGATGTTCCTCGCCAACTGATGGAAGGAGTTTGCCCCACGCACCAAATCCAAGTCGTCCACTTCGTCGTCGTCAAGTACGATGGCGAAGCCATGCTCACCATTAGCGTCTTCGACGCCACCATGTGTCGTCCCCACTACCACTCTGACGAGTAGGCTTAGCATTAGACTAGGATGTGTACTCACTGTGTATCGTCTTTGGAATCAAATTTGCAATATGAGCATCAGTCATTTGCAATGAAATTTTTTCATTCAAGTGTAGAAATATTTTATAAGCAAACCCAACCTAAAACAACAATCTAACTATACGCTGCCTACGGCGCTGGCGGCGGCGACAACGGGTCAAACAATACCCCGTTCTTCTTTGAGAGCCGTAGATCACAACCTGCGTATGCAACTCCTATTTAGCTTGGGCGAGGCGGGCAGGTATGTGAGCGTCGTCGGATTGAACTGCACCACTGCTAGGGCCCATCGCGCACGTCTCTGAGCGCTTGACGCCGCAGGTGCTCTAGCAGAAAGACGCGGTCCATTACCTCACACGTGAAAGGCTCGTTGGTGGTCCTGTTGCAGTCGAAGCGAGTGTGCCATGGCCGCCGATTCCTGAACAAACTGAATATCTAGGGCCGTCCCAGAATCGGAGGCGGCAGCACGTCCGGTAACTTCGGCGGGTCCGACGGCCACAACGACTCTTCTCCATTGGGAACGCCAGTGCCGCCGATGGCCATACATTGTGGTTTGTGGCGATTTCTGGTTGTATATATCTGGGCCGCCCTCCCGTTTTTATGGTTGTTCCTAAACACGACGGGAAACATCCAAAACAAACGGGAAAAAAAGACGAAAGCGACGGGACAACGAAAACGGAAGTGATGGCCTATTTGCCAAACACGAACAGATGGATCACGCCGCTGAGCGCGGTTGACCGAACAAACCGGACCACGCTCCCGTGAACCGGCCTAAACGAACCGTTTTGGATCAACTGTTTGGGTTGGCCCAGGAGATTCCCCTTGTTCTTAGAGCATCCCCACTCGTTGGCCGTTCCCAGGACAAAATTCAGACCTATTTTGGGCCAGACGAAACTCGTTTTTGGCCTGGGAACGTCGAGTTTTCCATTCGTGGTCCTAGGCCGAGTTCCCGCATTCGGCTAAAATTCAGTCAAACAAGGCAAAATTTGGGTGAATATAGACGGATTTCATTAATTAGGGCGAGTACATATATATTACATCGAATTTAAACTATATTTAGGCTAGATAATAACTAGGAAAACATAAAAAGGCCGCTGCCGTGGCCGATGCCGATGCCGATGCCGGACGCCGCTTCTACATGCCGAGGCGGGGGTTGTTGCCGGCGTGGATGTGTTCCAGCACGGTGACAAGCGTTCATTCGGGAGCGCTCCACCAGCGGTGGCGCGACGCCGCGTTGTTGCGCTTCGGCGGCGACCCCGACGGCCCCCTCGTGGCGGGCGATCTCCTGGAGCCGCATGTTAGCGAAGAACTGCTCCAAGAAGAGTAGGTTGCCCGGATCCTCGGCGAGATCCGGGTCTTCCATGGCGGCGATGGCCGCCTGGATCTCGTCGACGATGTCCTTGTCGGTCGGCATCGGCGGAATCGGGACCCCGCTGGCGCTGAGATTCCGGCCGAGGGGAGGGGGGGGAGACGAACGTCCGACGACGCCATGTAGCCCGCGTCGTGGAGCAACCGGGCCTCCCACGGCTGCAGCGTGCTGCGGCCGAAGCCGTTTGCCGCCGCGATGTCGCCGGGGAATCTTTCGGCCATGGCTTTTCGCCGAAGTTGTGGAAGTGAAAAGGCGTGAGCGTTTGGAGTTCGCCGGAGTTGGGAGCGCTGTGAGAGAGTGTGAGGGGAGCCGGCGAGGGGTACGGCTTTTATAGACCGAGGCGGGCGGCGAGGGCGGGAGGGGGTGTAGCGGCGAGGGCAAGATATTGCCCGCTGGTCCATCGCGGGAGCCGAGGAGGCGGCGGTGGTGCATTATTTCAGCGACGCGTGGCCGAAGCGACGGGCCAAAGGATGGCGACGACTCGACTTCTGTTGCTAACTGGGCGGGTCGACTCGTCGTCTGTTTTCCGGGATATCGAGAATGACCTGAAAAGTTCGGATCAAAATTGGTCCAGGATCCTAAAAACACGACTAGACTCGGATTTTTTTTTTCCGCGTCTCGGAAGCCAAGTGGAGATGCGAAGCAAAATCAGGAAGACTCGAACTGGAAGTTATCCAGTTCCACCAAACGCCGGACCCTCCACCAATCCCGCCAGTAGCAGGTAGCAGCTCATCAGTGTCAGGCAGACAAAAACAGCAGGGTTGCCACGGCGACGAGACTGAGGACAGACAGGCCAGCGGCACGCCGCTGTACAGCCAACCCCCCCCCCCCCCCCCCCCCCCCCACCCCCAAATACCACGCAAAAACCGTCACAATTTTCAAACCCCAAACAAACAACTCACTCAGGCCAAACCACCCAACCCGAGCCGGCCGCCTATGCCAGCCTAGTACAGCCACGCCGCCCACCTTCTCCCCTCTCCCCCCTTTCCCTTTCCCCCCGCGTCCTCGGCGACGTCAACCCGAAATCCCTCTCCCCCGCCGCCCCAATCCGCCGCGCCCCCCGCAGATCCCGCCCGCCGGTGGCCTCCCCGCCGCCGGCGCCGCACCCAGCAGCTCCTCCGCCTAAACCCTAGCTCCCAGCCTCCGCGTCCCGGCCCGGCCCAGCGGGTGGGTCGGGAGATCTGACGGCCGCCGCGATGGGGGACTTCAACGTCGCGCTGGTGATCGTGGCGGCGGTGGTCAGCGTGCTCGTGCTGCTCGTCAGCCTCTACCTGCTCGTCAACTACCAGCACCCCGACGACGCCAACCAGGCCGTCTTCCCCAAGATCGTCGTCGTGCTCGGCATCACCGTCGCCGTCCTCTCCATCCTCATGCTCCCCGCCGACGTCGCCAACAGGCAGGCCTGCCGCAAGGCCGTATACAACGGGGCATGCGACCTCACGCTGCCCATGAAGACGCTATGGCTCGTCGTATACATCGTCGACGCCGTACTCGTCTTCCTCGTCATACCATTCGCCATGTTCTACTACGAGGGCGACCAGGACAAGTACGTCGTGCCCGGATTCCTTGCTTACCAGCACCGCTTCTCTGCTTGCTTGCTTTGCTTGCTGCTTCCGAAGTGAGTCCTCCTGCTACAAATGTCTGATTTGGATCCGTCCTGTGTTGCGCTGCTGCCTTCAGGTCCGTCGGGAAGAGGCTCAAGACCGCCCTCATCTGGGTCCTCGCCTCCGCTGTCGTCTGCGGCCTCATCCTCGGCATCCTATACGGTAATAATTTCCTTCGAGGAGGAACGCTGTGAAGTTTCAAACAGATTTGAGCTTGAAAAAATGTGGCCCTTGTTTCGCATTTCGGTATAAATTGGAGCCACATGCACCTCTAGCTTTATTAAAGTTTTCACGTTATTCCTCTGTGAGCAGTCAATGCTGGATAGTCAGATCTGGAACTGAGGTCTTACTCACTGTTCTGTCGGTTCATCCTTCCTGTGCATATCTATCTTGTGCCCATCTAGGCCTCTAAATTGTCTCTACTTCACCACCTGTTTTCTTGTCCTAGGTTGCAGCGTATACATTTGGACTGGTTTGTTTTAACCTAGGAAACGTAGAAACCAACATATCACTTTGTCCTTTTCACGTTTGCCATGTTATCCATGTTGAATCCTCACAAGTCGCATCATATGGACCTTATTACTGAGTTGGCCTTCTGTCAAATACTGCAAATGCTGTATAGTTACTTCAAATGGCCTGAACATGATAAATTCATAGGCCAATACTTCATTTTTTACCTGCATGGGTTGAAATATACCTCTAGTGTTATTAACTTTGTATAATCCGTGATGTCTTGACTTTACCTGACTGCACTTTCACTTTGTCGCTTCAGCAATTATTGGTAAAGTGGACTTCACTGTCAGGCATCTCTCTTCATCAGTTCAGGCATTTCCAAACCAGTTCAACGGATTCTCAAGTGGCCAACCTTGCATCGCTCCATTGACCCGTCAGGTTATTCCGCTGATGGAACTATGTTTTTCTGTGTTCCACTTCATGTAGCTCAGCATTTCTTAATTTGTATTCGTTTGTTTTCTTCAGTGTTCAGCTAATACTGCACCTGCTAACTCTCAAACAACTTGGACGATGCGCGCTACATTCCCTGAATATGTGGTTGCCCTTACTACCATTGTTGGATCTGTACTCTTCACAGTGAGTTTTACTACTTCGACCTTCACAATTAGCTTTATCACTGTTTTTGTAGATCTAGCATGCCATACGGTACTTTCGTTTATGTCTTGGACAAAGCTCTATGGGAACAATCTTATGCATGTATTCCAATATCCAACTGCTGCATGCACTTATGCTGGTCTATTTTGTAGAATTCTGCCTTGGTTTCTGTTAATAACTCTGTTTATTTGATAGATATTTGGTGGTGTTGGCATTGCTTGCCTCCCATTGAGCCTTATATTCTCGTTTGTCCGGCGTCCAAAAGCTGTCATTACTCGCTCGCAATATATAAAGGTGCGTATGTTCTTATATGCTTTATTTTAGTCATGAAGACTGTTTGCCTGTACTGATTAGAGCCAAACTTTCTGTTGCATGCAATTATTTTTGTGATTTGGATATCGGTCTAACCTTGATGTTCAATATGTTTCCTTCAGGAAGCAACTGAATTGGGTAAGAAGGCCAAGGAATTGAAGAAGGCAGCTGAAGCCCTTCACCAAGAAGAGAGGAGTGGGAGCAAGGGCAGAAAATGGCGCAAAAATGTGAAGGCTGTCGAGAAGGTATGCATGTCCTTCAAACGGCATGACATTCCTTGAAGCTTTAGCTGCATTTATTCTGTGAACAAACTTATCTTAGAGGATTGTGTGGAGTAGGATGACATTGCGTTATATCATTTTACGTGGCTGAGATTTTTCCATTGAACTGGTGCCCATATTTGCATGCGCATGCGATGCACCATTCGTATAATATATGTATCATACGAATCATTCCCTCTTTAGCTTGTTATACATACTTCTGTGATGTTCTGTTCGGTTATTGTAATTAATATATTTGCTGTCTTAATCATCAGGAATTATTACTTTTGGAAAATGACATGAATGCTCTAGAAGAGATGTACCCTCAAGGAGAAAAGGTAATTGCATGCAAGTTCTCATGTTTTTTGTTTTTCATGATTGTCAGTTACTGTTTTGACATCTATTATGGTGCAGGCTGAAGCTACTTGGGCTTTTACAGTTCTTGCTTACATCGGAAAACTTGTATTCGGCGTTGTTGGGTAAGTGTAAATATTTCTCTGAGCTGTACTTCTGTTCAGTAAAACGTATTTGCAAGTGCATTCGTCTGACAGTGGCTAATGCTCTTAGGTTAATTATATCTATTGCTTGGATTGCACATATTGTCATATACTTGTTGATTGATCCTCCCCTATCTTCTTTCCTGAATGAGATCTTCATAAAGCTGGACGATGTTTGGGGTACATTTCTGATCCTTGACATTGTTTACTTTCCTCTTTATAAGAATAGACTAATTAATTTTTTGTTTTACCAGGTCTGCTTGGGACTGCTGCCTTTGCATTCTTCTGCTTCTATCTCCTCATTGCAGTGATTGCCGGGGAAATGATGCTTGGCCTGAAATTAGTTTTTATCACCATTCACCCAATGAAGTAGTTGATTCATTCTCTGTCACTCTTTTCTTCGCAGTCTCCATTTTTCCTGGTATTCGCTAACAACCATTTAACTTGTTTCAGATGGGGAGGAACATTGATGAATTCGTTCCTGTTTAATGTTGGACTGATCCTACTTTGTTCCATCAGGTATGCTGCTGATGTCTTGTTTTAGAAGTGCATGTTGTATTATAAGTCCTGATGAAATGTATGGCTATATGTCGCAGATCTAAAGAAGTTGGTTCCATGTTACTTCAGGACAGTAGTTTTTGTTATTAGTCAGTAATAGTGCAAACTCGGAATGTACATCCCTACAGAACTATTTAACACTGACATAGCTTTTGGGCCTATGTTCTGTTATATTAGATGAATAATGACCTCTGCATCAACGTGAATTTTGTCGGTTTCATTAACTATATTTCTTGTTCACTATTTGCTGTTCTTTAAGTTCTCTCAATTGAATTTCCATGCTTGTGTTTTATGCAGTGTGATCCAGTTCTGCGCAACAGCCTTTGCATACTACTCACAAGCCACTGCAGCTCAGGAGATCTTTGGCCACACACTGCAGTCTCTGCGTGGAATTAAATATCTCTACAAGTAAGTCTTGAACTAGCATGAAGCCATAGAATTATCAGCCCACAGTTGTTGCTGAATAATTCAATCCATACCTTTGTAGACACCAGAGTCTCCGGGTTTTGACTTTTGAGTGATATTGAACATTCGAATGTGCAGGTACAATGTTTTCCAGTACGGCTTTGTTGCACTTGCCATACTCACGCTCTTCTACTATCTGATTTTTGTAAGTCCTTTACTTCGAAGTACTCAGCTGATACACACCAAGTTCTGTAAAAGTTGAGCCTGCTCATTTCTAATCTTAATCTTTGTACAGGGATGGCGAAAGAGGAAACCGACAGGAAGGTTCCAGCTCTCAAATTGATTTTTGGTTTGCTCTGTATGCGAAGCCTGACGAATTCAACATCATATTTGTTCCTGAATGGGTAGTTTGGTTAGCGATGTATATGATCTTGCAACAGCTTTCTTGATAGAGCTGGGGAGTTTCCATCAGTGTAAATTAGCGACCATCGAAATCATGGAAGATGAAAGCGCCCACGGACACGGACGCCAAAAGTAGAAGAACCCGGTTTCCTTTGTAATGTACACATTCCTCGTCTCAGGTTCTTTTCTGTATTATTGTTATATGATCAATCGGCTGATGTTATTCTTGAGGTTGATGGGTCCTGTGACTGGGAGATGTTCTGTGTGCCCTTTGTTGTCTTATATGATGGATCGGTACCGAGTCAAGTTAGTTTGTTTTTTTTCTTTCATATGTGATTACCACGTAAACTTTTAGATTGTATCGGGGTCGAGGATGTCTTGTTGCCTGAGGATTGCCTGAGTTCTTTTCTTTCATATGTACCATTGCTGATTTTGTATCTTTATATGGAAAGTGACTTAAGGAAATCAAAACAAATTAATCTATATAGTACAGGGCCATCTCAGGTCAACGCCATGATGCTAGTCTTGAATTTGTGGCACACTCGATAATCCGTACAACTATTCACAGCTCCTTGCAAGTTCTTATAAAATGTCACCTCACTAGTAAGAACACATGGATAGGGACGAGTATGTTCATCATTCCAAAGATACACAATACAGGCATGGTGTAAATGGTCAGAACTCAGAAGTCTTCGAAGGTTCATGTCAGGTCAATAGACAGCAATCTTCCAAGCTTCATGAACTTAGCAACTCAGAAAGTGTGACGCTGCTGAATGCTGCAAAAAGAGCATGCCATTCAGCAATTCTTTATCAACTTAGATCGAGATTTGCAACTTTGTGCCCCTTTGTTGTCTTTTGATACGTCTTTTAGTTAGTTAGTTCACTTCTTTTCTTTCATGTGTACCATACGGTGATTACAATGTAAACTTGTTGATTGTATCGAGGATGTCTTGTTGCCTGATGATTGTTGTTTGTGTCTCAACTGAAACCTATACAACTATGCTGATGTTGTATCTGTATGGAAAGTGACAGAAGGAAACCAAATCAAATTAATCTATATAGTACAGGACCATCTCAGGTCAACGCCATGATGCTAGTCTTGAAATTGTGGCACGCTCAATAATTCGTACCACTATTTACATCTCCTTGCAAGTTGTAAAATCTCACCTCACCAGTAAGAACAAACATACATATGGATTCATCATTCTTAAGGAACACATTGCACATGGTGTAAATGGTCACAAGCATACATAGATGCCTGGGCAAGCAATCTTCGAAGCTTCATGAACTTAGCACCTCAGAAAATGTGATGCCGCTGAATGCTGCAAAAAGAGCATGGAATTCATTAGTGTTTTATCGGCCGAGATCGATATTGGCAACTCAAGACATGCAATTGAACTCGCTAAATCAGTTGACATCAGCTCATTTCCCCCCTCCAAACACATCACAGTGTGTAGGAAAGCAAGTATATGTCAGTTCTAATGGATGACAACGCAAGCACATATAAATATTGCGAAGGGGTGTAGTTAGAAGATATTAGTGGCCAGACACAAAACCTTTTGTTAAACCCTGAAAGCAGTATGAATGTATGATGCTAGGTGACATGATTCGTGATCCATGCGTAAGCCAGAACGTCCCAAATGCTATTTTTGGGAAATTGGTCAGTAACTAGACGGGGCTGCACATTATTTTCAGTTATTTCCGAAATTTCTTTAGTTTGATTTTGAGAGTAAAGGGTATGGAAGCTGAAGATTCATGGTTGACTGGGAAGTAAACTTGCACCTTATATCATCTGCCTTCCTGTAGTATCTAGAGATTACATGGGAAGTAAAGAGATCCTTCGGACATGGAATCCTTTCTTGATTTTAAGAGTAAACGAAATGGAAGCTGAATTTGCCCCATGGTCCCATTTCCCGGGGTGCTTGGGATATCAGGTAACCGAATTTATCTACCAGTAACCAAAACCTTGGGTACATTGACAGACTAGTCCAATCCAATGCACGCCACCGGCTCCAAGTCTAGAACATCACCATCCAAGTGATTCTACACACAAATTAGATTGAGCTATAGTTCTTATCAGAGTAAAATATATTTATTGTGCCTTGGCTTTGTGAGATGTGCTAAGTTAACCATCCAACTACAAAGAAACTATACATTTTCTTGTGAAAACAGCATGCCTTTTATACTTGGTGGTCATGCTAGATAATGCCATCGCTCGCGTATCACTTAGCATCATACGAATGATGTTTTTGAACTAACTGTAGGTTTGGTCTCTAGCTCAACCTAATTTTTTTTTCAAACTGATCTCTGCTTCAGCATACACATCTCCACCTGATTTAATTAATTAATTAGGACATGAGATGTGAACCATGCATCTTCCGTGATTTCCTTCATGCTAATGCTATGTTATCACGCTCATGCTAGTTGATGGCTAGCGTTGCTCATGGGTTAATTACTCGATTCAGAATACCACACATGGTTCCTTGTTGTTTCCGTTCCAAAGTTTGTTATAGTTTATTTCGTCGGTCACGAGTTATGTAACTCTCTGCCTCATTTACATACTGATAGATCTTCCAATTTGCACCAGTTTTCATCTCTTTTGTGAAGTCCTGGATGTAGATATATACCGCCGTCCAACTAGCCAATTGTGCTGATCTTCTTGATGCTATGACGAAACTTATGTTGTGTCGATCGATAGGATGTGAGGTTTTAGAGTAAACTGAAGTCCAGCGTGGACATTGTTCAAATGAGTTTTGAATAGAGAAGGTTCGGAGCCTAGAGCATCTCTAACCGATCCCAAAAACTTAGAGGACTAAAACTCTTCCTATCCTAGACGAGCAAATTTTTGCTCCTCTAAACGATGGCCGCCAGAACCGATGTCCTAATTTAAGCCCCTAAATTTAGATTCTTATGTGCCCATTCAAACAAACACCTTGTATGCATTTGAAATTGAGACAATTTTAACATAGTTCATCATACAGCCACCGGCGTCGTTGCTAAACATAGACTAAAACTTAGATAACTAAAACTTAACTAAAGAGCCGCCAGAGTCGGCGTTGTCGCCATCGCCTCTGAGGTCAAGGTTAGCGCCACCTACTAGTCGTAGAGGGTATCTAGCCACCTCTCGAAGGATTCGTCACTGTCGGGATCGAGGTCGCTGACGACGGAGGAAGAGGACAGCCTCGGAGCGGATGAAGAGGACAGCCTCGGAGCGGATGAAGATGAGCCCCCGTGTCGCTTTGTGGCGTACTCCTCGTACTCCCTGATTGGAGATGTCGATGGGTGGAGGAGAACGGCGGTTGGATGAACCGGCCATCTTTGGCGCGGCGAGGAGGGCGGTGGAAGGGTTTGGGCGACGCCGGAGCAGAAGCTGAGCGGTGGGGCTGGATCGGTGGTGGGAAAACGACTCGGATGTTCGTTAGTATGCTTTCTCGGTAACCACGGTAACCAAACCAAGCCCCTCAGGGAAAAACCCAATCCGTTAACCAAAACCTTGAATGTACCTAAGAATGGACTCCTTGTCTTGCATTACCGTGCAATGATTCCTGATAAGACATTGCTAGAAGTGTTTTTGATTCTGAGGATCAGCTGATTTGGCAGCATGACTCCAAATGGGTTTATTCTTCTAGTTTTATGTACTTTTTAGTTAATTTTAGAGGGATCACATAGATTTTCCGCACTGCTGTGTGGAATCTGAAAATCCTCCTCGGATCCAGGTTTTCTTGTGGATTTTCTCTTAAAACAAAATTCTAACCGAGTGTACTTTCTGCAAAGAAATAGAATCTGTTAAACACCTTTTCTTTGATTGCATCATCGCAAAAAATTTGTGGACTGATGTCTATGAGGTTTTTGGTGTTTTAGTTACTGATTTCGAGTCCATTGGCTCAAAATGGCTAGCAAATAAAAATACTTGCAGTTCAGTGTTATTACTTCTGCTGTTCTGTGGAGCATTTGGAATCATAGAAATAGTTTAGTCTTTAATAAAATTCCTGGTTAAATATCAAGCGGGTTTGGCTCATGGTTCTTCTGTACCTGAAGAACTGGAAAGTCCCTTTCAAGGATTTGGAAGGAGGGAAGATCACTCAGTTCATGGATGGGATGATGCACAAACTCAAAAGTCCCCTGGCACTTCCAGCAAGCTGATTTGCAATGGGTTTGAGTGGATCTCAACCTGGAAAACAACAGTTGCTTCGAGTCATGGTGGCCAAACATCGCCTGAAGGGTCACCCTGAGGAAGATGTCTCTATCCATGTGGTGTTCTAGTATGTTTGAGTTTGCATCATGTAATCCTCCCTCCCCACTAGTGAACTGTTCTGTCTCTTCCTTCTTCCTAAGCTTCTATCTGTTTTCAGCTCTTAGTCAGGTTCGTAGAGTTGGTCTTTTGGCTCTTCCGTTTTTAGCGCTGTCTGGCTGCTTAGAGATAGACCTTGGTTTAGTTCTAGACTTCCTTTCTGTTGTGGTGTGTGTGTGTTTGTGTTCTCAAACTCAGGTGGTTTCATTAATAGAAAGTGGAGCCGCGGAGAGATCCCTTTTAATCTAAAAAAATAATTCCCGATAAGCACCTGAAGGATAAAACATCTCCTGCATGTGTAGCGATGCTTCAGGGAGAACTTACAATCAAATCTAAAATCAGTGTGAGTTATATAATAAGTGAAACGAAATGGCACTCGGCTGCATCCTTGGATGCCAGAATCGTTGAACTTTGGACATTGTCCCTGTTTCTTCTATGCGTTGGACACACAAAGCTTTTGCGTGTTTGCAAAGAAAATGACACTCGGCCTAGGTGAATGCCGGTATGCTCGTCAATTTAGTCAACTAATGTGGTGTATCTTTGCTTCATGTGATATCTAAGATATTCATGAGGACATGATCCTTGATCCTCAACTTGTTCCGACGTCCGTAAAAACATGAGCTCATTAGTATGATATGCCTAACCCAGCGACCAATGGAACGAACTTATGCACCCAATGGGGGAAAGGCCGGGTAGAAAGGTTTATAAAGAGGTAGAGTTAGCAGCGGCTAAGAGTCTGGTAGTCAATAGCGCAACGAACGCTTAATGCTGCTTCTCATGAGGAATAACACATTCATAATTAAAGATGTGTCTGAAGGTGGCCATCACAAGCTATGCAATAATTGCATGAAAGCGGTAAAAATCCAACAACGGCTGGATCGAATCTTCACAAGTGAAAGGTGCTCAACATCCATTCAAGAAACTAAAAGAAATATGAGACTCTTCTGTAAGCACGTCTAGCTAGCTACCTTCCTCCTGCTAGTATTTACTGTATCTTCTTCCCCAGTTGCAAAACCAGCTTCTCTGATCTGCACACTGGCATATGCCTTTCAGACGCTATACATTGCCAATACGTGCTGCCCAATCATCTCAGTTCCTACCATTGTATGGAGCAGTTCGTTGTACAGTCCAAACTTGTCTGACCATGCAGTGTGCGGCACTAATAAACACAACTAGATACGGTCATGAAACAGAGTCTGTTGGTCTACATCTCATCTCAGTTTCTTCTAAATTCTCAGCTCGTCGGCCGGAGGCACCATGGAAATCCAGTATTGAATGTAGCACCTCATGGCTTAGCAGCCAACGGAAGGAACACAAACTGTACAGATGGTCTAGAGGTATATAACAAGGGCAGAGTGAGCAATAGCTAACAAATTCAGTTATACCTGCGGCACAGTAAATGTGATGGTAGTGGTACCAAGCCGTCTAACTCGTGAGTAGCAGCAACAATCATGAACAAACGAGCATAGTGAATGGACAGCATGAGTGAAATCGAGAACAAAATTACAGAGTTAAAAAATGGAATCAAACTCTATAAACCAGCTTAAATAAATGAAATTGTACCTGAAAATGCATGGTTATGAGAAGCAAATTTAAAGTTGCATCACATTTTCTTATATAAAGGGAACTGGCCAACTCAAAATTTACATCAAGGCTATACAAGCAAAATAGTTTACACCGTTCTGCATAACAAGATGCACACAACACATAAAGACAGAAACAAATAAAGCTTGAAGCAAAACTCTAATCCATACGACAAAAGATAGAAAACAGCCTAAGGCGTCGGAGGCCCAATCCGTAGACTATGTCTCCTTCGTGTTGGATAAACAACTCATTGGCTACCTGCTCCACTTGTATAGAGGTCGTCATGAAGAGTTCCTTGTACTACGGTTGATGCAGATGCGACCAATTTCGAAACCAGTGCATGCACGACTAGATAACCTGTAGTGTGTGAAAGAGTAGCCAGTGCATACATGAGTTACCAACGATACGTTGCATCACTACGGAAATATGTGTGATGGGCAGAACCCAAACCTTTAGTTCAGTCAGCATGCACTATGCTTTTTTTTTGAGGAATCAGCCAGCACTGTGTTAAGTATGGCGCTGATATGATTAATGAGCAACTACGTTATTCGACATGACCTAGAGAATGGCATCTAGTTGTTTATATAAAGCAATTATTGGACGTTATAGATGCAAATTAATGATAATGAGCAACTAATTGTCTATGTTTTATCTTATTTTTGATTTTAAACACATGTACTTTGCGTTTTCATTGAGTAGTTTTACATGACCTGTACAACAGCTACCAACAATACGAGGGCAGAGAGAATGTCGAGTAAGTGCTATTGGAAATCCGACACCACCATATGACAATACAATTTAGACAACAAAAAGTGAGCACATCTGCATAAACATAATTTACATATAAACAGACCATCTTATCCCAGATTCTCAACACACATCTTCTAACCAGAATTTGCAAATAAGTACATGGCATCAAACCATCGAGAACCGGAGTTGGATGCAGACAATACAAGTGGCCCAATGCAAGTCATAGTATTCACCATGATTTTTGAGTTGAACCCACATTTTGACATTCTCCAGGCCATGATACCCGTTAAGCTTGTCAAAGGAAAACTGTTTCCCCCATTTGATGCATCGTTTCCTGGAAAACTCATAGTCTGACCTTTGTTCATTGCGAGTTATGGAAATTCGATTGTAGTACCTCCGCTATGCCCCAACATTCAAGAAACTATATCTATCGAATCCTTCTTTCGGTCGCTGCTAAGATTCGTGAGAAAGTGATCCTTGATCCTCAGATTCTTCATGTACACATCCCCTTTCAATTTCTCCCATCCCAAGTAGAAAATCTAGACGCATAGCCTGAAGACTAAGTTTTTTTTGAAACGGGGGCAAAAGCTCCGTCTCGGTCTATAAATTAAAAATCAATGAGTTTGACAAGAATGAAATTACATCACAAAAGGCCCTATTCTCCCAGGAAGTTGTAGGAATATATACAAATGGGGTAGAGAGAGCAGCATGGATAATGGTGTAGACACTAAACAACACTAACAGAGTCCGGGGTCATATCCCTCTTAAAAAGACAATAAACAACACAACAAGTGTGATGGTGAATGGTGCAATCCATGAGGAATAACAATAACCGGAATGACCATATAGTAAAAATTGCATGAAAAAACTACTACTAATCCTACCTTCACTGGAATCTAGCCAACCCACAGCGACGTTCCGGCCATAGAGAGTTCACGCCTCTCACCATTGTTGCCGTCACCATCGCCAGACGCCCAGCCGTGCAGAGAATACCTAGGCAGACATTCTTGATTACCAAGAGTGCTCTTCGAGTTCCGAGTATCAGTTTTCCGGTTGAAAAACCATATGTCTAAACTTCACAGATTATGTCTGGCCTTGGTCGTTTCCTTGTTTAAGGCATTGTGTGGAGATTTGATATTACTTTGATTTGATCACTTCCACTAGTTGAAAACCAGTTAGCCTAATAGACTAACATAAACCCTTGACTTAGTTCGACAAGACGTGGCATTATTCAGTTGTGCGTTAACTTGCATGTTATTAGGATCAATAGGGAAATGGAGAAAGCTGATTCGAAACAATAATCAACATAATCTAGCTTACAAGCACTTATTTACTTAGCGACAAGCAACATGGCTAAAATGTCCGAAATTATACACCATCCACAAGCGTTCACCGCATCGTTAACCTTGGGTTTCAGTTCACTCCAAAATCTCACATGTTACCGGTACAACTTGAATTTCTTCTAATTTCTTCTAATAATAATGAAGCAACTCAAATGGGCTGGCTAGTTGTACGATGTACGTAGCTACATCCATGATCGGATAGAAGAGATGCAAACTGAAAGCTGGTACAAACCGCAAAGGTCTAGCAGTATATATTGATGCAAAACCTAGATACCATGTGGCACAAAGATGAGAGCAAAGAGGTCGATAACTGACTTTGCAGTCGATGCAATCCTGAACGTGTGATGCTGAATGGAGGTACTCATGAGCAGTTATGTCAATAAGCATGACCAGAGAATAATGTAACAGAAGGGACTTGGAGGAAAACGAGATTTGTCTGTATTTTCTGGATCTTCCTCCATACTACATAAAATGAGTTTCCTTCCTCAAGATGACAAGCGCTAAGTACAATAAATACACCTTGCTGGCTAGATTTGATGCCTAATCCGGTCACACCGAGGTGGAAAAGGTCCCCCTAGTCGTCGGATCAAGTACGACCGATATATCTCATCCATCCACCTAGTCCTGTAATAGTTCGATCTGGTCAGACCACCAGCCCAACAACTCATTTAGGCCCAGTTCTTTTGGCGGCTTCTCCGAGAAGCCGCCCTACCCCCAGCTTCCTGGGAAAGCCGGTTCCAAAATTTTATGAGGCTTCCAAGTTAGTTTTGCCTTAACCACTTTGGAAGCCTTCTAATTTTTTTAAACCGGCTTTCCCAGAAAGCTGCGGGTAGGGCGTCTTCGAAGCCGCCAAAAGAACTGGGCCTTAACCTTGTGGCAACTTCTTTTCGTCCTAGGATTCAATATAATCTTATGGAAATACCAGATTTTAATTTTACCTACAGAAAAGCCCCGCACGAGTAGTAAATTTCCAAGAAAGATCTTGGAGGCTTGCAATGCGACCAAAATTTGTGGTACAGCCCACGAAGGCTCAGGAATCTACATTAAAGGTCTCACACACCGGCGCTAAAATCTCCTACATAACCCACAAATATATGCATGCATTTCCATAAACGTTTTATTACCACCTTCCATCCCATAGTATATGTATGTCAGTGAGCATGTGAATGCACATAAAGACAACAAATCAGCGTATATTTAGTATCATAAAAAATCATCGGGCAGCGATGCATGACAATAGAACCCTACTACAAAGACATTGTACCTATTTCTTCACTTTATACCTTTTTAGTCACAAAATGATCAAACCTAGCTAGATGTACGCACCCGATAGTCAATAGCCCCAGCATAAGTGTCATTGCACTTGAAACCGCATAGATTGTTGGGTGGCCGCTCTCCGGTGTCCGCTCCATTGGCTAGATCGACCCGACGTCGCATGAGGTTGCACCTGCGCCCTGTTGCCCTCGGGAATCCCAGCCTTGGGAATAACGGGTCAAATGAGGAAGTACCATATAGATACTTAGACTAGTCACAATGGGAAGTATCATATAGTAGTATCATGCATATGATACTAGTATATGATACCATCTTCACAATGCACAGTATCATGTAGTAGTATCATAGTCTTAGTGTATTTATTGTTTTGTAGAATCTCAATGTAAATTTGTGTGCAAGATTTATTTGGAATTAGTTTTTCTAGTTATATGTGCTATGATACCATATCTACCTATGATACTAACACAATCTCTTTCATCATTAATTGCAGTGACACATAAGCATTTTGCATGCATGTGGTGCATGATACTACCTATGATACCCCCATTGGGGCTAGTCTTAGGGCGTGTGCACGTGTCAAAAACCAGGTGCTAAGGAAATATTTCTTCGGCTAGCATGAGGCTAAACGGTGGGGTTTGAGTCTAGCAAAAATATTCATGTACTTGAATCTAGTATAAGAATCAAGGTCTAAGGAAGTGAATTGCTAGCTAGGCCCACTGTCAGTACCTAATTTCTCTCTATGGTGCCAATGCATGCACACCAAAAAGGTAATAATTTCGTCCTTTTGCTTGTCAGTTCGTCGCTATAAAAGTTTGCTCTATGGCCTTTCATAATGGATATTTTTTAGCGGTGTATCCTAGTCATTTTGTCTATATGGCACCATAGTTAATGAGAAAAGAGATTGAGGTTATATCTTAGCTAAGAAACACATTTTGCACAAAACCATAGGTAAAAAGCATGGTTAGGCCAATCAAATGCATGCATGTCATCTAAACGTTAAATGTAGATACACCACTTAAAAACAATGCATTGGAGAAGTTGTCTCTTAATAATTTATTTCTCGTAGGATAATATGCTAAGATACATTCTATTGTGAAAAGCCTACTAGCACCAGCTTCGGAGATCAGCTTTTTCTGACAGAATTTTTTAGACCTAAGTCTAAACTGTGTACACACTCTTCTCTCTCTGTGTCACGAAGTGTGTTGACTCGGTAATAAAATCAGTAAATTGTGATCTTTGCTACTTCCTCTGATCCATATTACTTGTCATTGGAATGAATGTATCTAGCACTAAAGCATGTCTAGATACATCCATTTTAGTGACAAGTAATATGGATCGGAGGGAGTATAACGAATCACGTAGACTTAGTCCGTCGCCCGTTTGAAGCAAAGGAAATCAAACCTATAACTGCTACAAAGCAGACGTTCCAGCGCATCTCCTTCGGCGGCCTATACCAACAGTTTCATGTAGTTGCAATTCATTTTCGAGATGGGGAGCGGAGCAGTTGCAATTCATTCAGTAGCCAAATTGGACCGACAAGATAACCTTCATCCACAACTGAGCCATGTATTCGTGGTTGCATTCTTCGTTCCCGTTAATATGAAGCCTTAACTTCAAATTACGATCAACAACGGAGAATGCATAAAGATGTTTTGTACTCCCTCCGTTTGGAAATATAAGATGTTTTAGGTTTATGAATGAGATGTATCTAGACACCTTTTAGTGTCTAGATTTATTTAAACCTATACACTAAAAAGTGTCTAGATATATCTTCTTCATAAACTTAAAACATCTTATATTTCTAAACGGAGGGAGTAACAATAATCAGCAGAACTAACCTGCGGCCACTCAATTACTTAGCGACAAGCAACATAACAAGAATGCCCTAAATCATACGGAGACAGAGCACCGCTCCATTGTTAATCTTGGGTTTCAGTTTACTCTAAAATCTCACATGTTACCGGCACAACATGAATTTCTACGAATAATGAAGCCTCTCAAAGGAGCTGATAGCTAGTTGGCCGATGTACGTAGCTACATGCATGACCAAAGAGAAGAGATGAAATCTGGCGTAATCGCAAAGGTCTTGCAATATATAGAGATGCAAAGTCTTAGATATATTGTGGCAAAAAGGAGAGATCGATAACTGACTCCGCATTGGAAGCAAAGGTGAACGTGTGATGCTGAATGGAGCAACTCATGAGCAATGATGTCTATTAGCATAACCAGAAAATAATGTAAAACCACACGAAGAAAAACGTCATGTTCCCCTCGTCGCCCCGCGAGGCGACAGGGGAACCTCTGCCTCCCGTCCGCCGCCGCCCCCCTCAACCCCTTCCCCTTCCGTCGCCGCCGCCAGGAGGGCATGTCCGAGCGAAGCCTGGCCGGCGGCGGCGACGGCGGGGAGTTCTCGTCTACTTCCTCGAGGGGCTGGTCACGGGGGCGTCCGCCCGGGGCGGTGCGTGGCGTTGGCGCCGGACGCCATGGCGACGCGGCTGCGTCGGCGCGACGGGCGGCGGGGCAGGACCGTGGCTTGGGCTGACCGTGGCTTCGGCAGCACGGTGTTGTGGTGGTGGCGTGGTACTGGGCCGACGGGTTGCATCTTCGGGCAGCTCCGGCTAGCCCAGATCTGGGCCCTTTTGGGCCCGATCTGGGTCTGAGGCGGGCCTTGCGCGATGCTGGCACCCTCTGGAGGCAGCGTGGCAGCATGGGGCGTGTGGGAGGGCGGCGGTGGTTGCGGCTACGCAGCATCAGCGTGGCGGCGGGGACTTTACGAGCTCCTTTTTGGGGCCCGGCCTGGCCGAGACCTAGTGTTGCTGCCGCGCCCCGGTCGGCAACCGCATATGGCGGGTGGAGGTCGGTCTCCTCCGCGCGGCCGTGCCACTGCTGCCATCCTATGCCAACCATTCTTCCCCTGCCTTGCCGGCCTCGTCATGTACCTGGCCCTGTGGGTGCTAGTCCGTGGATGCCAGGGCGGCGGCCCCGGAAGGTGGTCTGCAAGTCGTCCCTTCAACGGAGGCGGCTTCGGGAGGTGACTTGCGATGGTGTTCCTCAGACCTGCGTAGGTCCGACTAGCTCGGGTGAGCTCGGTGGCGTTGGAGCTGTTACTTGACGGCTGGGACTTGCCGCGGTGGCGATTCCCCCTAGTGGACGATGGAGTTGGACCTGGTGCTGGGGTTGGCATGTACGGTGGCACCCTTGCTGCAGTGGGGCGGCGAGACTTTACGAGCCTTCTCGGGCTCGGCCGGGCATGGAGGGCCTGGTCTGTCTTGCTGCTACATCCGGTCGGCTACCGCCTTCTGGCGGTGGAGGTAGTTCCCTCCCGCGTGCTAAGGTCATCCCGACCCTCGCCAATGGCCCCTCTCTCTGTCTTACTGGCCTCGCCTCATGGCTCACGGTGTGACGACGATGGTGACCTCAAGACCGTTCTGGCGCGTGCAGGTGGGCGGCGAGTTTGGTGGAACATTTCAAGGGGTCCGGGAGTGTGGCTAGTGAGAGGTCGGGAGAAATCCTTGTCTCTTTGACCCCGACGCGGTGACTCCCGTGGGTATCGCCTTCCTTCCTGAAGGGCGTCGGGTGTATCTCTCTCACACCTCCCGGGGCGTACCGGGGGAAACCCTAGGACCTGTCCGGGCAGCAGTGTCGTTGTCGTCACCCCCCTTCTTGGAGGTGCTGCTTGGTACGCGGTGCTTTGGAATGCCAGGCCTGTGGTGGTACTTCTTCGGTAGGCGCAATGGTGGCGAGTTACCTTCGTTCTTATCGCACCGCCGATGTCGGCTTTATTTTCTCTTCCTTTCTTTTGTATTTCCTTTTGGGCTTGGGTTTGTCTGCCCCAGCTGTGGTTCCGTTGTTGTTCGGTTTGTTTCTTGGGCGATGTGCTATCTGGCCCAGCAGCGGTCTCACCTGTGTGCTTTATTTATAAAGCGGGGCGAAAGCCTGTTTCGAGGAAGGGACTTAAACGAGGCTTGCATGCATTTTCTGCATCTTCCTTCACGCTAGATAAATTGAATTTCCTTTCTAAGATGACACGCACTAACTACAATATAGATTGACCTTGAAGGGAAGATTTTATAGGGTAGCCCGAGCTCACCCCTGCCCAGTGGCGGACCCAGGAAATTGTCGAAGCCTCGGCATGCCGGAAGTCAACTAAAATTTTTCTCGGACAAATATAAGCATCATACAGAGTAAATATAGTTTCCACAATAGTTTTAGTGTGGAAACATGAATAGAATACATTACATGTCCACAACACATTCAATGTTCACACAAATTCACAACACACTCGAATATTCACAAGTTTCAACGCATTCAAATGTTCATATACGCTAATTTTAGTTATGATGAGCTCCCAAAAGAC
This sequence comes from Avena sativa, assembly GCA_916181665.1. Classification (NCBI taxonomy): domain Eukaryota; kingdom Viridiplantae; phylum Streptophyta; class Magnoliopsida; order Poales; family Poaceae; genus Avena; species Avena sativa. The sequence goes on along the minus strand of OV702285.1, from coordinate 57,507,361 downwards.
AAACGGAACTTTGACGAACGATCGGAAGAGTTGAAGTGTCCAAATTCACTCACATCAAAGACTGTACATGATAAAAGTACGAAAGATGGATTAGTAAATCATATGAACCTTTATTCACAAGACAAAGAAATACATCAAGATTATGACCAATCATGTGCTAATAGCCCTTGTCCTATTAGGTAAATGTTTTCTTCTATTTTTCATGGCTTGAAACCGTTGAGAAATAACATCACTATCAAGTTATCTAAAGATCTCTCGCTCGGTGTAACATCACTAGCAATAACATCATGTATGAATATGGACAAACTTTGCCAGTTTTTAGCGCGAACTATCTATGTTTGAATTTGGAAAAAAGGCGTCGCCCTGCTTGCCAGACACGGACAAATGGGTCGCACCGCTGGCGCGACCGGACCCCGACCCAAAAGTGACCGCAACCCGACCCAAACAGACAGAAACGTACCGTTTGGGTCGGCTGTTGGGGTCGGTCTGGTGAAGATGCCGTGATGAGTGTGTGGGTTGGGGAATTTGGACGAGAGGAGGCAGATAGATCAATATGGTGCTCGCGGAACGCGTCGAGTTGCTGTTGTGAGCCCGTGTGCCTTGCTGGACTCGCGAGCCAAAGGCCCATCATGACCAAAAATTTTTGCCCATCGCTCGGTCAAATTTCCTTCTGATATCGATCTCCCGCAGGAGGCAAGCAGACGTGAAGCCCGGGAAAGCGCTGGGTGACAGGGAAAATGTATCCGCCCGTGCCCCCTCCCTAGGGCGACACAGGGGTTTCCTCGTGAGATCGGAAGTACTAATCATATTATTTAGTTAATCATCCCGATGTTGAGTGCCTGTTTGACATCTTCAAACTTCCCTGGCCATCATCCTCGCGGCTGTTCATCCCTTTTTTTCTTACTTGATGCTTGTTAAATCAAGCTGCGCTGATTTTCTTCTGACTTTGAGGCTAGGGTTTCCGCCCGTGCCCCCCCCCCCACCCCAGGGAGACGTGGGGGTTTCCTCATGCGTGAGACCAGGAGTACTAATCTTATTATTTAGGTAATCATCCCGATATCCAGTCCCTGTTTGACATCTCCAAACTTCCCTGGCCATCATCCTCACAGTTGTTCAACCATTTTGTTTCTTAATTGATGCTTGTTAAATAAAGTTATGTTTATTTTCTTACAACTTACTTATTTGTCTTTAGGATAAACAATACTTGTAGGTTCCAAAGACAATAGAGATGTTGATTCAGAAGTGGTTATACGCTGAAAACAAACGTTGTATGAGTGAGTTATGTTTGTTTTAGTGAATTCTGTGCAAAACTGGTTCCGAAGTGAAATAAGGACTAGGTGTAGGAAGGAGGACGCATTTATCACGACGGCCAGTGGAGTCGGTAATCTGACTGCAAATGTTGTTCTAGGGATCCAAGCCGTGATGTGCCATCTCATTACTTAAAACCCCTCTTTTGTAGAATACAGTTCAATCATACACGTAGCGTGGGTGCGGAATCCACTTGCTATATGCCCGATATTTATTGCGTCCCAGGCTCCTGCTACCTATAGGTGTAGTATATTTTTAAACTAACGCTTTCTCTTTACAATAGCTAATTATCAATACAATAAAATCCAACTCTAAAAAGGTCCTAGATAGGGTATGTAAGGACTTTAGAGTATTTTGGTCATCTTATGGTGTGTGGTCGAAACCAACTCAAATAATGTGATGGGTTATGCTTTATGGTTCTACTTTTGATTTGTATATACTATTGATCTAAAATTCTAATTGTATTAGTTTGGCTAATATCTTTGGTTAAGGGTGTGAGTACATGCTTGCTAAATTGGAGAAATAATGGTTTAGGGCCCTCGTGAAAGAGGCAAATTCACGCAGAAAATAATATCACAATCCTAAGTATGGATGAAATGATAACAAAATGAGTGAAAAATCATTAAAAGAGAGAAAAGACGAGGCCACTATTGATTATTTTCAGTGTGGACATATTTTTTTTCTATACACTATATTACAGCTGATTGTGACAACCACTTCGCTAAGCCATCATTAGAGTTTCTTCAGAACTTGTTGTCTTGACTCAAATGACTCATTTTATAGGTTCAATGTGGATACTATTTCTCAGCTTACAGATATTTATCATGGAGATTTATTTTATTAGGAGCATGCGCCTATATAAGATAACCTTGATATATTTGTTATTCCTATGCGGAGAATTGAAAAGTTTGGAGTTTTTTTTTGAGGAATTACAGCAGGAGAGGCTCCTACTGCTTATATATTAATAAAATAAGAATATTTACATAGATATTACAAAATAGCACCATGGTTCCAAAGAATCAGATCAGACTCTCAAGGTTGCTACAAAGGAGGTTATAATATCTCTATGTTCATGCTTAACCCTGCAACAAAGAAGCTCAGAATCAACTAAAAATTGAGCAAGCCACTTTTGAGCCAAAGGTATAATGCCATCAAAGTGCTTCCTGGTTCTTTGTTTCCATATATTCCAAGCACCTATGATCACATACTCCAGGAAGAATGGCCCCTTCCAAATGTTTGTTGCTGCCTCCATTCGGTCACTCAAACCAAGAGAGCAATCCCACTGAGTACCCATTATAGACCAACATATGGTGCTGAAAGTACATTCCAAGAACAAATGGTCCCTGGTCTCTCTAACCTGATGAAATAGTATACACTTGACATCAGGTATAGGGCATTGTCGGCGACAAAGCATATCACGAGTATTCAGTATATCCATAACAAGTAGCCAAGAAAAAACCTTTTGCTTCATCACACATTTCGTTTTCCATATAAGTGGTAAGCTGGGACCTGGAGTCACCTCTCTAAAAAAGAAATCATAAAAATCTTTTACTATGTACGTGTCCTGTCCCCAAATACGTGTCCTGTCCCCAAATATAAGACCACTTGTCTGGTAGTGTCTATCACATTCAGTTTTAATGAGTTTATTTTGGAGCTCAGTTAGCTCGGTTCCAGCTTCTACAGACATTGGCAGGAAGAAATGTTTAGATAGAGATTTTCGTTCACTATACTGTTGCACTGAACAATCTTCATTTAGAGCAAACGAGAACAAGTGAGGGAAAATATCTTGTGGAATGTAGTCAACCATCCAACATTCCTTCTAGAGTAAAACCGTGTCGCCTATGTTGACTGAACATTTGGTAACACCTCTTTTAGCATGTGGAATATCAGACTGGTAATATTTTTCCCAAATCAGCATAAGCCAAGGCACATCATGTTTGTTAAAGAATTTGTGAAGGAATTTCAATAGTAGTCCTTGGTTCTGAACTCTCTAATCCATTATGCCCAAACCATCCTTTTTCTTCGGCTAAAAACTATATCCTAAGCAGAAAGTGAATAAGTTTTTTCATCCCTATCCTCTGTTTTCCTCCAAAGGGAGTGCCTCCTAGCTCTATCAATGAACTCTATAAGTTGCAGTGGGATTTTTAGCACACACAAGGCATATATAATGAGGGGAGAAATGGCTGAATTGATGAAGGTCACTCTGCCTCCGTATGTAAGCCATATTGCCGTGCTTGTTAGTCTTCTCTCCACCCTGTCGACAAGTGGCATTAGTTCAGCAACAATTGGTCTCGTTGTGCCAACCAGTAAACCAAGATATGTGAAAGGCATGGTGCCCACTTGGCAACCAAGAACCTGAGCAAGACCTTGTGCTTTAACATCGTTAATATTTATTGGAATCATCTTAGACTTGTGAAAATTAATTTTAAGTCTAGTACATTGCGCATATGCCTCAACGATGGAGTGTAAGTTTATGAGCTGATATCTATCTCTAGGCGAGATAATAATGGTGTCGTCGGCGTATTGTACCACTGGATAATCTTCAGAAGTAGGTTACCTTAATAGAATGAAACATCATGCAATTAAGTTTTATCGCCTTGTTGAGCTAACATTGCTTTACCGCTGGCAACAAAAACAGCTGAGAGGACTTTCTTCTTGACAAAGATCATCAAGACCGAGTTGCACAACAAGATTTCCTGATTGCTTCTTCATTTTTCTCACAAAATGATTGCTTCTTCATGACTTTATGTTATTCTATATCGAGAAAGGCATAAAAGTCTTCATCGGTAAAATTACATAATATTTTGATAGAAAAAATTAATCTTTTGCTATTCCCTAGGTCATTAAAGCTTCATAAATGATATGTTTTTTGGTATTAATTATACGCAAATATTTTAATATTTCTATTGCATTAAGTGATTATATTTGGATCACATGTAGTGTGTCCACCTATTTTGGTACTTACATCTTCTTTTTGGAGTTCGTCCTACCTTAGATTTTTTTTCATCCTCCGCCACTGAATAAAAGAGACTATTATCCTTTGATTGTTCTTTTGCTCATAAATTAGTGACATAGTGGAGTTTTCCAAAGGGCGGGATAACATCAGTATTGCTCACTTTAACAGAATGTCCAGAACAAATTGTCCGCACTACAAAACATATACGCCTTTTATTTCGGTGCTCAATAAATGTCCTGTCGCAAAACAAAGTATATGCTAGGATATAGGTTTGGCGCAAAACTGCAAATAACTGCTTAGTAAAACCCTGAACTATGGCAGGTGCAACCAAAATGTAAGAGGGAGAGTAGCTATAAGAGGGGCTTCTTATTTCAAGGCTAGTATTATGGTAGATCTGGTGCCAACACATGTGTGTTGTTTATGGAGCCAACTGGTTGTTGTAGGGAAAGGTTCAGCGGGAACAGCTCCCACTGGGCACTGTACGCCATCAGCTGGTCCATGAGGACCAATGCCGCCATCGATTCCACAATTGGGACAGCTACAACAATGATGGAAAAAATATCGGATCATAGGATACCAGTGGAAGTAACAAATTAGAAGGTACATTATTAGATTGATCCATTACCCCGAGGGACAACACATGGGTCGTTGCGACCCTTTGTCCTATGCTCGATATGTTGATGGTCCCTTGTTACAGTATTTTGCTTCTTCTGAAAAAATTAAACTAATACCTCAGAAAAACGACTATCTAACCTTTCACAAGTAGCAAGCATAAAATGTTACCCATATTCTACAAATATTTGCAAAGTTACCCCAATAGAAAGATGTCACGTATTTTTCACCCAAAAACAATTGCATATGCATATATTTTTGCTGAAAAGTTTGATTCTTGGATGCTGTAAGTTACAACTACATAACATCACTGTTCTTATCATTTGAAAAGCATGGCATGGCATGGCATGGAAAATGTTCATACACTTCATAAATACAATAATTTCTATCTTTTTTTGCAAAATAAGTTTGCTGAATAGGAAATGGCGTACCCCAATACTTGCTGTTGCCTTGAAAGCTACTTTGAAGTATATAGTTTCACCATTCGATATCCCTCCCTTCAATCACATGCAATTTACAATCAGTGACATACTTCTGATTACAAGTAGTACTTAAAATGAACGTTAAATCAATAGTGTGGTACGATAAATACCCGCACACCTCCCGAGCAATTGGTTCGTGTTCCCACATTTCTAGTTTCATCCATATAGAACTCATCGTTATGCTCACTTCTAGTTAAGTCAGTACCTGGGACCAAGTTACTAGTACTTAGGCAAGTATAAAGTATAACGCATTCTCAACACATCAAATTTTGTGCAAAATAATTAATTACATGCAAATCCACCACCGATCTCAAAGCCCTTGCTTGCAGGAAGAGAAAGCATAGCCTTTGCCAGTAGAGCTTCAAGTTTGTCAAATACAGGAGAACTAAGACCCTATAAATTATACAAGCAATCATAAGTCATTGTGTTACTATTAATGAATTGGTCCATTACGATTAAGCAATAAACATATGATGTATCCCAAACCATGGTTCTGAGTACAAAACAAATATAGGAGGTCTTATTTGGTTTATTATGCTGGAACTCACCAAAATGAGCATAAAAGGGTATTACTTACACGCGGAACATTTCTGACAATACATGTGACCACCCCACCAACTGAATCCCCAGTAACTCGTACTTTATGAATTGCAGCGATCATCTTCTCTGCATATTCAGGATTGGGGCATCTACAAATGTTGCTCTCTATCTGGGGAATTTTAAAAAAAGAAGATAAAAGCCAGAAACCACGGAGAGTATCATGTAGTTTTAATGAAAAGGGTGGGAGCCAATGACATGGTCAAGGGTTAAACTTTCATAATCAACTGCGTCTTCAGGAAGTATGACTTGATGCACTTTGGAAACAAATGCCAGAATCTGCAAGAAATAATTTTATGTAGTATAAGGTACTGAAAAATTAAGTTTTCAAGAGAGAGCCACAAAATTTACCCTTCCGATGGGATAGAAAAGGGAAAGTAAAGCAGTGTTCACTGTAGCAATATACTTGTACTATTGTAGAATTTTGGTCTATACAACTTGTACATGATGGATCGAATTGCATATTGTTTATCAAGCAGTAGTACTAGGGGGAATGACATGGCTTTGTTACAGATGTGGAACAATTAACAAAGAAAGTGCCTGAGTAGGACCGAACCTCGACTCCAGATTTGAGCTTGAGAATTTTCTTGGCAAGAGCTCCTGCAGCTACCCTTCCAATGGTTTCTCTTGCCGATGCCCTTCCACCTCCCTATTATTTAGTTGGCATAAAAAGGTACAACTAAACTATTCACATTGTCGAGAAAATGGTAGCCACACGGTTGGCTAGCGAGTAGGGGATTAATAGGCTAACTGGCTAGTAATCAGTTAATTGGACGATTTATCGGTTTAATCAGCTACTCGGCGTAACCTCCGAGCATGGATTAATCAGCCAGTTAACCGGTTAAGTGGCCGATTTCCTGAGCACCGACTATTCAAGTAAGTAAAACAAAGTAAGTAAAACATCTTGCACATGTAGAGTTGTAGCAGGAAAGATGCAACAGTTAGTGCTTCAATGTGATAATGTGGTGTATATAGACCTTATATATGTATCACAAAAGGTACCTGTACAGATCTAATACCGTACTTGAGGTCGTAAGTTAAATCCGCATGGGAAGGTCTGTATGCCTTGGCCATTGCAGTGTAATCCTGTTGAACCAAATTAAAAATGATTGTGTGACAGAAGGATAAATACCAACTCTTTTGCCCTTCCAAATGTCCCGCTACCATGAGTAGCTATTAGAATATAAAGTAGTAGTATTAAATACTTACGCCTCTTCTTTGATTTGTGTTTGGCACAAAAACATGAATTGGCATCCCAGTGGTCATTCCTGCAGAAAACCCATCAGCCCTGTCATAACACTGAAACAAGATGGTTCGTTCCTATTTACAAACATATGTGCTTCCGTATCCCCCCCCTAGGGCAATCGAAGAGAAAAACCGGGTCTGGGCGGGCTTCAGGGTGGTTGCTGGTTCGTCTCGGACCGGTGGAAGTCGTATTGGCCGGTCCGTATACGTGACCGTATACCCACTTGACGTCTACGCACGAGTGTATCGATGTACGCACGAGTGTATCCATCTGCGGTCGTCATCCTCCCCCTTCGTATATAAGGAACAGCCGAACCATCCGCCCCCCTTCGACGTTTCATTCCCCATCTGGATTTGGCAAAAGATCTCACCTACCCACTCCCACCGCCCACACCCAGCACTAGCCACCGGAGTCGCCTCGCCGCATCGGCTTCTCTCCAACTACGACGATGGAAGGCCGCGGCCGTGCCGTGTCCGCCGCGGATCTGCAGAAGAGGGAGGAGAAGGGCGAGGCCGTGGTGCACGAGGTGGAGGTGGCCGTGGCGGTTGCAGAGGAGAAGGAGGCGGGGGTGCAGATGATGGCGCCCGCTGCTGATCTGGAGCGGAAGCGGGCGAGGGAGGAGGATGTGGGGGGCTCTTCTTCTTGCAAGAGGAAGAAGGAGGCGGGAGACGAGCTAGAGGTGGTGCCGGAGGAGGGCGGTGCCGAGTCCGCTCTCGGTGCTGATCTGAATCAGGAGGTGTCGGAGGAGGCCCGGGCGGTCGTGGATCTGGTGGTGGGCGACGATATCCTGGCGGGCGGCGATCTCGTTGTGGCGGATGTGGGGACGCAGGTGGCGGTGCAGGACGTGGAGGTCACTTCCGTGGTGGTGGCTGCCGTGTCAGCTCCTGCCGTGGCGGTGCCTGGCGTGGCGGTGCCTGGCGTCGTGGATCCTGCCATCGTGGAGCCTGGCGTCGTGGATCCTGCCATCGTGGAGCCTGGCATCGCGGAGCCTGCAGTGCATGTTGGCGAGCCTCAGGTGAGTTAAATTCGCTCTCTTTTAGATTGTAGGGTTCGTATATATGGTTTTGATTTGTACTTTGGGTTTGTGGTTAGGGTTTTGATTTGTAGTTAGGGTTTGTACTTAGGCAGGGGCGAATCTACCGGCTATGCATCATTTTTCTAGATTGATTGAAACCATAGTTTTTCCCCTTCATCTTGTATTTATCTATTAGCCGCGTGATCCGGAATCGGTGATATGTTAGATGATGGAATTTCCTATTGTAAGGAAAATGGTTGGATTGGATCAAAGCCAGATATTGTTAAATGATGTAATGTGATCTATTTATCACTTAGGAGTTCACAGTAATTCTTAAAAATAGCGTTTGAAGGCCATTTTCGGCTATCTCTGCATTCACAGAGGAGCAAATCCCACTGTTGAACCCTCAGTAATCATAATTTTCCAATTTATCGATAAACAAAAACTTTTTGATTATCCTATTTCCATATGTTGGTAGCTATCTACAGAAGTTATAGCATAAAGATATAAGCATTAATAATGAAGATGGAAATACATAATAATATTCATTATTGTCCCTAGGATATTGATGGTGCATAAGTGTTATGACATGATCTTCTAGATTTATTCCATCCTATTTCCATATGTTGCTAGCTATCTAGTGTAGATACTTGTGATCTGTCTGTGTAAACTTAGATGAACTGCTGCTACAAACTTGATATAGCTAATTAACCATGTTGTTGAATTGTAGCTTATTTTTTTAGATGTTGAATAGCCTACTTTTTAAGGTTATTGTACATCCCCTAGATCTTTGGCATGTTTCCAAGTTTCTCTAGCTCACAATCTTGCTCTAAATCAATTCTTGGGTGTTTCTACTTTCCTTGTTGGTGTGTAGATGGGAAACCTTGCTTTCAAAGTCTCCTGTATGATGGCTAGTGTTGCTTATATGTTGTTCATGATGTTATCTCTAGGTTGATGCCTAGATAAGTTGCATGGTGCTTGTGTGTTTCTACCACGTGGTCTCATGTGATGCAAGTTACCACATGTCCTAGTTTACTCTTTCCTAGTGGTTTGTTTCATATGATGCATGTTAATCCATCTTCAGCTAAATTTTGTGGGTTTTGAAGTGGAATATGTTATTGGTTTATTGCTTAAAGCCTGTGATTTTATCTATGGGCTTGTCAAGATTATCCTTTGATAGGAAATGCATATTGTTAACCAATTATGTCCATATAGATTTGTGTTATCCATTTGTTTTTTCATATATATAGTTTATTACAAAGTCTGAAACAATTAACTTTGCATCCGTTTCTTTTAATATGGAGGTACAGTACATTGATCCATATGAGTTCCAGGAGGATGGAAACCCACTTTCGGTGATACATTCAACTTTTTACATATTATATTACATTGCACATTCATTTTGTAATATTTTTTTTTGCATTTTGTAAGATTGAATGTTTGTTGTGTGCATTATAGTTTGACTCGCAGGACAGTGCTGAGTCTGTGGACAAGAGGAATGAAATTTCCTTCATTCAGAAGGAAGTGATCCAGCTGCAAGCGAACAAGCGCGGCCCATATGTGGTGAACAACAGGTACAGGTGCCCATACCATCCAAGGAAGCCTAGGGGTGGGATGCTTGTGAACCTGCTGCAGCACGTTCAGCAGCTCGCCAAGAACAGTTCAGATGCTCGTGAGAAGGCTCAACATAAGGCTCTGTGGGAGGTGCTTATCCAGGCAGACTTGGTGTAGTTGTTAGTTATTTGGAATGTGTTATGTATGGTATGTAAGAACATCTAGTCTATGTTTGCTAGTTCTGGACATGGTTGGTATGATCTTTTGGTGCACTTTCCTGTGATGAAGGTACTCTTTTGCTCTGGATGTTGTGAACAATCTAACGTTTTAGTTATCTATGACGGTCTGAATCTGTGCTGTTAAAATGTGTGTGAAAATACCTGTTATTTTGCACTTTTGCCATTATGTTTGAATTTGTTATTTGAAAAATATGTAATGTTTTTTAAGAATCACATATGGTAGCATATTATCTTCCGAGCGACAGAACACACCACCATCACATATGGTAGCATCATAGTAGCAGAACGAGGTAGCATATTATCTTCCGAGCGACAGAACACACCACCATCATAGTCAAATATGAATTTTGAACAAGAAAACTTATAAATTTTGAACAAGCAAAATTTTGAACTAGAGCTACATAATTGAACAAGCAAACTTATAAATCTTGGCATGGCATACATTTCATCTTTTGGTGTCTGTGAGCAAGTATGCTTTTAAATACCATTTTCCATTTTAAAATTCAAAATTTAGCTATATTTTGTGAAGGAAGTACAAATTTTATAGTTGAAACCTTTGTTTCACCAGCATGTTAAGGTAGATGGGGACATTTGGTGGGAACATAACCACTTTGGTGGTCTTTAATTTCTATTTTGGTCAATTTGTACCATAAGTCAAAGTTTGGTCAAATATGAGAAAACATGGAAAATTTGAACTAGAGCTACACAATTGGAACCTATAATATTTTGGGAAAAATCATTTTTAGGCCCACAGGATGTGGTTTAACCATGGATCTATTGGTAGATCGGCTAGGTTCATCCATATGGCTACTCGGTGTTCGACGCAAAATTTGACCAGACTTTGACCTGGCAGTATAAAATCACAAAAAATCAAAAAATAGTGAAACCTTGTCCATTGGGCTTATATTGTACCGTAGTTAGAATGAAAAATAATAAACTTTGAGTTTGTGGAAGCAAAGATGAGTTTGTTGTCTCACTCTTGGTTCCAAGTGTGAGTCTCATGGGTGTGTACCCAAATTTCATAAGACATGGCCATCTCCATGTCATACTTTCTCAGAATTGACTCAAACTTGGTAGGGAGGTGTGTCTTGGCATGGCATACATTTCATCTTTTGGTGTCTGTCAGCAAGTATGCTTTTAAATACCATTTTCCATTTTAAAATTCAAAATTCAGCTATATTTTGTGAAGGAAGTACAAATTTTATAGTTGAAACCTTTGTTTCACCAGCATGTTAAGGTAGATGGGGACATTTGGTGGGAACATAACCACTTTGGTGGTCTTTAATTTCTATTTTGGTCAATTTGTACAACAAGTCAAAGTTTGGTCAAATATGAGAAAACATGGAAAATTTGAACTAGAGCTACACAATTGGAACCTGTAATATTTTGGGAAAAATCATTTTTAGGCCCACGGGATGTGGTTTAACCATGGATCTATTGGTAGAGAATAAAAGATTAGTTGGAAAAATTATATGGGTTTGAATCATATTAAATTTAATTTGAAAAAAGAGAAAATACCTAATCATAGATAAATATTAAATAACAAGAAAATTATAATTGAGTGGACTTAATAACACAGTAAAAAATAATATGAAACCTACTTAAAAGGTTTCGTAAAGGTTTAAAATCAAATTGAGTTTTGAAATCATTTGATTTGAATTGAAATAGAAATTAGAATTGAAAAAACGAAAAACAAATAAGAGGAAAAAATAAATAAACGTACCTGATAACCAGGCCCAGCGAGACAATCTAATCACTGGGCCAACTCCCATGCCCGTGGCAGCGCCGCATCCTGGTGGGCCGGCAGTAAATCGGCCCGTGTACGCGTGCTGCCCGCGGTGCCGATATGGGTGGGAGTTTTAGTCCCACCTCGCTAGTTGGAGGTGAGACGGACCAGCTTATATACCCCGGTCAATGCTCACCCTCGAGCTCCTCTCAAAAAACAAATTCGATTCACCTGGTATCCTGCCCCTGTAATGGGCTGACATCTGGGGCCGCTAGGCTGTACCACTCTGGTCTAGTTCGCTTGTAATGGGCTTGAGCTAGGCCAGTGTGTGGAACCCAACCTCTAGAGTGTCAAAAAAAATTTCATGTTTTTTTTGCCAATTAATGTACTGCGTACGTCGGCCTAAACTGGGCCTTTAGGGTCGTTTTCACTTTTTTTTTAGTCATACGCGCAGCGACGTGGTGGGTCAGATAGGCACGACCGTGTCGTGGCTACATCGTCGCCCTACCGCCGTCTTCTCTGTCCCAGTTTACAACCGTGTTTCGAGTTGACTCCTTCGAGGAGCGACCGTCTCTACCTTGCGGCGACTCGGCGGAGTGCGCCATTCGTATAACGGCGGCGCACGGGAGAAGTACAGCGGCGGCGCGCGGGAGAAGTACAACGGCGACCGTCTCAGGTATGATCGCATGGATCTATGATCGCATGCACCCTATCGCTTTGTGCCTAGATCTATGATCACGTAGATCTATGATCGCATGGTTTCGCGTTGTGCAGAGAGGGGTTGGCGGGGCCAGGGGGACGTTTTGATCTGTGGCGGCGGAGGTAACATGGTAGGGTGCAGTAATGGTGGGGATTACTAGGAGAGAGGCCGGGGTTTAGCCGCACTAATTCACGTAGATCTATGATCGCATGCCGGGAGTAAAGATCATGAGCAGCTGATTGAGTTGGAAGTCAAGCCTGACGACTCTTTTGGTTATGCCTCGGTCTGACAACCTGAGGATCTTGTTTCACATTAGACCTTTTTCTAAAAACTTCCTCACAGATTTGTTTACTACAGGTCATAGTTGAGCACCTTTGTGTATAAGAAGTGACTGTCATAAAGTATATTTTCAAGTAGACAGACCTTAACAAATATGATATGATTTATTTTGATGGTCCGAAGCTTGGTCTACATACGTTTGGACACAGAATGTCTGTTCAAATGTCAAGTACCGATGGTTGTTGTGAATAAGCATTTTTTTTATTCAGGGGAACTTTTGCATATCTTTATCTTTAAACATGAGACTTTTGTTTTTTATAAAATAAATGATTAATGTAGACTTGTGGAGAAACATGCATGCATGCACTAACTTTGCATGCACTAACTTTACACTTTACACTTGTTTTTAATATAGACTTTTGTTCCATTTTTTTTATGCTAACAATTTCCTTTACATTGTATAAACACATGCATGCACTAACTTTACACTTGTTTTTTATTGTCATGTTGATTTTTCTTGCAGCGTGATGGAACTGGATGGTGATATTGCTTGCTCTGTTGAAACATAGTGTAGACTTATGGGCAATTTTACAAGTCAACAACGTAGCAAATTTATGGAATCAAATATGCGAAGTATGTTACAAATTCCACCAATTCGGATGCGAGTTGTCTTGCTGCAGTACATGTTTCACATTTATGATCATGACTCTAGCACTTTTGTCCTGCCTAATAAAGGCAAATTTGCATTGACTGCACAAGATGCAGAGTGCATTTATGGATTACGAAACTATGGTCTGTCTGCTAATCGTATAATTGATGAGGAAGGTGAAGACGGAAAGTCCCGTATTCCACCACATTTTCTCATCGCAACTACTGGCAACATTGTTATTAAAGATTTAATAGCTGATATTGTCATGAGTAAAGCTGTGGACGATGACTTCCTCCGCAAATCTGCCCTTGTTCTCCTTGGTACAGTCCTGGCGCCTATGACTAAGAGGATTGTACCGAAGGATTATTGGGTACTAGTGGAGGACGTAGACCGTATGTCCACCATTAATTGGAGTGAGTTCACGGTAGATCATCTCATTGTATACTTCAGGCTTGTAACTAGATATAAACAAATTAGGCAGTGGCCTAAGGGAAATTTGTCTTTAATATAGGTATTAAATATGTTCTCAACATTATTTTTAATATGGTAGTCATCTTATTTTATGATGCACTAACATTACACTTGGTTCACATGCAGTATGCTTATTGGGAGAAGGTCAAGCATGTAGATGATCCTTGTAGGATAAATCCAAGTTTGTCCTTGAGACCACTCATGCGTAATTGGACAGATGATGCTGCTAGGATCAGGGATACAATGGACTGTGATCATGGTCGGGGTGAAGGACCTATTCTGGTAACGATCCATGTTTCTAATATCATCTGTATATATATCATGTGGTTATGTTAACAAACTTACGCCTCTAGTTTGATTAATAACATTGAGTTATACTAATCTGTATGTATCAGGTTAAAGATAATATAACGTTGGAGTATAGGATTGAAATGCTAAATAAACCGGCGCTTGTTCTCAAGTTAAAGGCAAGTTCGGCTAGGAAGGCTGTAGCCAGAAATTCAAACCAAAAAACTACTAAAAACGTGCAGGAGGTACTGACGGAGTCTATGATGGAGCGAGTGATGGATCGAGTGATGGAGCGAATAATGAATAGGATGAAGTTAACAATGGAGAAAATCGTCAAAAAAATGATGGACTCATATGCACAGGTAATCACCGTGTTATTACATGTACTATTGGGAGTTCTTATTTTTATATCTGATAGCCTACGAGTACATTATATATTTCCATTTAATTTTTCAGGAATTAATTGTCAAGTTGAATAAAAATGGCATTATGTACAAAAGCAAAGAAGTTGAAAATGGAGATGACAACCTATCATTGAATAATGGATCCTCTTTTCTGGGAAAAGAATTTTGGTATGGGAAAGAGAGTGCAGGTGCTTATGCTGATCAGATTATTAAGGAAACTATTGATTCAATGAAACACACTGGGTTGAATGGTAATGCAACGCCCGACGATGCCGCACATAAGGATGGTTGTAAAGATGCAATAGGCAGCACACCTTCCAACCCAGAGTTAGTGCTTGATATTTCTACAAAAGCCGTGTCAGACCTTCCATCGGAAATGTACGGAATTAGCAAAAATGGGAAAGAGCTGGATGGAGCAACTGCGTCAGACGATTCCAACAGCATCGATAGTAAGTTGGACGTTAACAATGAGCCGGAACAAGGTTTGGGGAAACGTAAGCGCAAAATTTCTACAAAACTTGAAGGTTACGTGGGATATGAGCCCCCCAAACGTCGTGCACTTAAGAAAGGTACTCCCTCCGGTTCAGTTTACACGACACCTTTTATTTTTCATACAGTTTCACTAGGAATGCTGATTTAGGCGCATAGCCATTTAATACTGAATAATTGTGGCATTTTAGCCTAGTATAATCTTCTTTCTTTCCTTTGACATTAAGCCATGTGAATCGGTTTGTGAGTAATGTGCATGCAAGTGGGAACACATATTGGCACTATGCATGCATGCTGAGGAATTAGTTTCAACCGATGCATGCGTTCCCTACAAATAGATTTGACAATTATTTAATGTGTACCTACTATTTACATCTTTATGTAGTTATAACGAGTTTTTTTTAACCATTTTCGTAGGATTATTTGTAAACCAAGATGATGATACACGAGTCCTGACTGCTAAGCAAATACAAGCAGCCGTGGCATTGGTTGAAAACGCATGTAAGGATGAATCGAATGGTAAAAAGGTTGTTTACCAACATGCAAATGGAATTATGTTGAATTCATTAAAGGTTAAAGATGTGTTAGA
Organism: Avena sativa; assembly: GCA_916181665.1. Lineage (NCBI taxonomy): Eukaryota > Viridiplantae > Streptophyta > Magnoliopsida > Poales > Poaceae > Avena > Avena sativa. Next base: position 57,491,757 of record OV702285.1, on the reverse strand, counting down.
CCATGAGTGGGTTAGCGATCGTGTAAGTTCTACTGTGTTATGATTATTTTATATCATGCTAATACATAATAATGTTACCACTCTGATAAAATTAATTTCTCTTATGGTTACAGTTAATAGACAGTTACATTGGAGATTTGTCACTTCGTGTGGAACATGATCGGTACCTTTTCAGTGTATTAAGAACAACGTTCCTTGTGAAGAAGGGTATAACTTTGGAAGAAGCGAAAAAATCCAAGCATAACATGGACTTCACTATGTCCAAAAGTGGCTCAATTGGAAGAGTCATGGATGAATATTTCTTGAAATAAGGTAATTAGAACGTACATCATTTGTATGTTGAAAAGTGTTTTGTTGATTACATTCTTCAATTTCTGTAGGTATATTTCCCTCTAAATATAAATGACGCGCATTGGACGATAGTAGTCATGCACATACCGAAACAAGAATTTCAAGTTCTCGACTCTTTGTACTCTTTATCTACAACGAAAAAAATAATTGAAACAATGGTAATTTATTCTCTTAACTTTATCATGTACTACCTTAATACTTGTGTACATTACAATAATTTTTGTATTTTTCAGAGATATCAAATAGCGTATGACATAAAACAAACTAACATGATTACAAAATCACAATACCCCGACGTATCAAAATGGCCTATAAACGTTATGAATTGGCTCGGCAAAGAGATGGGTGAGTTTAGTTTACTTTTTTTTGCCTTGTATATTTCATGTTATCCATCATGCAAAATAAAATTAGTTCTTGTGCTGTGTCCCAGAAATTCATGTGGCTTATTTGTGTTAGAGTATATGGAACACTGGGATGGCGATAAAATGACTAGAGAAATTTCGCGGGTTTGCATATTCTTTTAACTATCACTACCCGACCAGCTGTACCAAAAATATTTGTACTTACTTAGATTTGTCAATGCAGTCCACAGTGAATGATAACAGAAGACTGAAGGTTGCTCAGGTTGTTCTGTCCCCTTCAAACATCTGAACTGTCAGAACCAAGGTTCTTGAGGCGGCCAAACACATGAAAACCTGAGGAACGAATTATGGCTTGTAGGTTGGGTTTTAGTCCCGTAGAAGGTTTCCCACCCTACAGGTTTTTTTGATCCTATGTTACCATGACATGCTTGTAAAATATACTGAATATTTTGGGTTTATACTTAATATTTTATGTTTATTACTCTTGGTGTGAACATATTCAATATTTTGTGTTTATTACTCCTGGTATGAACATATTCAATATTTTGTGTTTATTAGTCCATGTTTCAACAGAGCAAGCAATATCACCATCTAGTGGATCTATTTTGCATACTAATGATACATATTTGCATATAGTTCCCACTGTTGATCCCCTTCAGGTTCCAGCTCTTCACATGCCTGCTACTTTGTCTGAACAAACGGCACCGGAATCGAGAGCCTACAACCCATATACTACATCAAATATTGCATCTAAACAAACAATCACTACAAGCCAAAACGCTGCAATAATCGACACAGATTCTGTGGGCCCGTCGTCCTCTGCCCGGTCCCCCTCTGTCTCAGGTGTTGCGGTGCCACCTCCGCGCGTCCAGTTCTGCGCGCGACTCGGCATCCCCGGTGCTGACGACTCCCTCCTCTCCACGCTGGGACGAGGGGGAGTCTGCTCCCGCGTCACCTCGGTCCCCCCAGTTCCCTCCCTCCTCTCCACGCTGGGACGAGGGGGAGTCCGCTCCTGCGTCACCTCGGTCCCCCAGTTCCCGCCCAGTCCTCTCCACACGGTCCCCGCACCATACGTCGCCAGGGCCGCTAGGGTCTACTCTATCCCCCCACCGTATGTCGCCACATGCGTCGGCTGACGCATCAGACGAGGGGGCAATCTGCCGCGGTGCCGCGGCACAGAAAAGACTGTTTTTTTTGCCGCGACATGGCTGCCAGATTTCTGCCGCGGCATGATTTTGCCTTGTTTTCCTGCCACGACAACTTTACACATCAAGTTATCATCATTGTTTTTTTGGAAACTTTAGCAACAACCATTCATACATAGCCATTGTTTTCTTCAAAACGGATTGCAACATTAATCCAGCTTAATTTCATGATAACCAATAAAGATAAATAAACATAATATCCACATGTCGCTATTATGTCCCTAATCAAGCCTTACAACCAATCAAGATAACCAAACAACGTTCTCATAAACAAGATAAAATTCTCAACTACTGTTTATGATCTTTTTCACTTCTGGATAATCATGATGATGAGCTCCCTCTCGTCAGCATACTTTGTTACTGTTGCTCACGTCGAACTAACATTTCTGCAAGATACCTGCAGTTTACAAACACAAAAATCATAAATAACTACATTACAATAATTAATGCCAAAATTAAATATAGTGGTTACATGTGATAGAGTTTGCATTTCACACTATTTTTGTTGTGTCCAGGCGTTTTGCAAACGCTACACAACTTTAACCGCTTTTTCTCATCATACCCGAGTGGTCTACCGTTTTTACTCACAACATTGCTCTTCCCTTTATTCTTTCCCTTCGGAGCACCTTTTGTGTTGACTTTAGCAGGATCACCTATTGGAGTAGTTGCACCTGCAGAAGGCCCTCCATCAGTATTAATGGAATTTCTTGGACCACGTACTCCTGCATCGTACACCACTTTTTTTAATATAATTTCCTGGTACAAGGTCTTTACTTGTTTGTACAACTCAGGATTATTGCAGGCTACATGTAATGCTTCAGACGACATCACACTGAGCTCGGAATACCGACTTCGCTCCTCTGTCCCAGCAAATCCCCAGCCAAACAGATCGCTCGTGCGCCTCGAAGGTAACCCACTTCTGGCATTTTTTGAGAATCGTGCAAGAACAATACACCTTGGTAGTTCAACCAATTTCAGCTCCGTGAACACAAACAGAATATGCTTGCAAGGAATTCCTCTACGTACCATCCTCCGGCAATTGCAATCTATACTTTGTGCTGGATTGTTTGGTGTATAGTCCACAGAAAAATTATGGCGTCGGTTATTTGACCATGCCACAAGATACCTTACTGAATCTTCTATTCCCACACTTTTTTCTACAGTCGTCATGCCTTCGATCTTACGAAGATCATCCTACAAGATATAAAAATTAGCCGGGTGAATGTGCTGGCCATTGCTAACTCAATTTGCTGCCATTTGATAACAATCACATGCATAGTCTGTGAAGCCGTGCAGTCATCTCGCGCCTCTGTTTCCCGGATACGTACAATGGCATTCTCATAGTGCACAATTAAATCCAAAAGCGTCATCCCATAATCGAGATGAAGATGAAGGGACGAGTTGAGACTTTCACTACGCTGGTTGCTTTTCATCCCTAGCCAAAATCCATCTGCGAGGTAAGCAGCCGCCCATAGGTGCTTCTTCTTGTACATTCTATTTAGCCACGGTTTTGTCTTATCTGTCTGCCATTTTCTCACATATGCGTGCCATCCTTCCTCATACTTGGCCTTCGTGGTGGAGTAATATAATAGAGACCGAAACTCTGGCAATGATTTGGAACTTAGGTGCTTGCACATGTTCTTTTCAATGTGCCATGTACAAATACGGTGTCACACGTCTGGTAATACACTTCGTATCGCTCTCATCATCGCAGCATCCGCATCCGTGATTATAGACCGTGGCCTCTTCTGACACATTGCTTTCAAAAATGTTTTCAGGAGCCAAGCATAAGTATCCTCGGTCTCGTTTGATATGATGGCACACCCGAATACGGTAGTCTTTCGGTGATTGTTCAGGCCGACAAACGGAACAAAAGACATACCGTATCGATTCATCTTGTAGGTGATGTTAAACACCAAAACGTCACCATAATCTTGGTAGTCCTGACGTGACTGAGAATCACACCAGAAGAGACATTTCAAACGTCCCTTATCGTCAAGCTGATGATCATAAAAAAAAGTCAGGGTCCTTTTCCTTCCTGCTTTGCATAATGCCGATGGCCGTGGCCACATCGCCGCTTGAAAGTAGCTTCCTTTTCTCTCTGGCACACATGTTATACAAATCCTTCCTCGTGAATCCAACTTGATTGTATCTACCGTACTTGCTGATGAAAGAACTCATGATCATATGCTTTCTAATCCCACTAGCTGCCATTGCTAATATCTCTGCTCTTTGGAAATCTTTGATCTTCCTATGAGACCAAAGAAAAGGCACCTCATCAGGTCTAGCTAAAATATGATTGTGCTTGTCATCAAACTTCTCAACACACCAAACACCTTTAGATTTATCTAGCTTCACAACCAGTTGCGATGTGCATCCACAACGAGATTCTGCTCTTGGCTTGTATTTTCTGCCTTCCAAAGGCAAGTATTTGCTACTATGTTTCCCTTCCCTGGAGCATACAAACTGCCTCTTACGTATATCATGCGATGCCTTTTTGTTTTCCTTATACCTGCCCTTTCTTATGCTGAATCCATGGTCTTTAGCATAGCTGTTATAAAAATAATAATCCGCAGGTTTAGAAAAAAAAGTCATATCCATTATTTTCCAATACTTCTCCCGCTCTTCACCTGGATGCCCAATATCCCTGTCACATTCCCCCTTATATTCTTTCTCTTTAAGAACATTCCCAAACACCTACAAATCCATAACATATAACACATAAGTTATTAGTACAATGGTACAACTTGGGTATATATATCACATAAAATATGAAACACATACCTCAACATTATCACATGTCTCCAAGTCTGAATCACCATAGTAGTCAAAACTTTTATCACTCCCAACTATTAACTGAACAATTCAATACGAAAATAATAGTAAGTTCTATTTTCATGCAACTAATTTCATCCACATATATACCTACAATAATGCACATACCTTATTCACGTACTCACTGTCCAATACCTCAAAATCGTTCTCCTCATTAGCAACTTCTAACTCAATCTACACAACACAAATGAAAATGAACATAATTTTATTTTGTTGTCTTCATTGCCATTACTAGTACACCACATAAAATTAAGGCCACTCACATTTTCGTCTGATGCATCATCAGGATGGACGTGCCCATCTACATGAGAATCTGATCCATGGTGGTCAGAGGACTCGGAATCTGATCCATGGTGGTGAGAGGACTCGGCCTCATTGTCCAAGTACTCGTCATCTTCTTCCATCATACTTGAATCACTGCTATCCACCATTATCTGCAACCACTAGAAACCATGAGAGTCGGAATTATCTTACGACAACACGGAGGAGTAGGAGGAGGAGCCGTCACCGAACCCTAGAAGGCGACGATATCTCACCTCTGACGCGTACTAGGTCCAGATCGTCTCCGATCTGGAAGTGCTGCGATCTAGACTCGTACGATCTGGAGGTGCTCCGATCTCGATTTTTTCTAGAAGACAGGAGCGGCGATGAGGTCTGTCCCGCGTCTTAGGGTGCCGCCGTGTCTAGAGGAGAGAGGAGCGGCAATGAGGTGTGATCTCGTCGGCTGCTAGGGTTACGCCGCCGGTCGGATCGCCATGAATCTCACAAGGGCGCTACTCTGCGTAGAGGTTCTTAGTAACAGCACCTCTAGAACGTGGAACCTAAACCTTTTTTTCCCCTAAACACACCCTATACAAAACGGATACGTACACCGATACAAAAAACATACACCGCTAAACCGGCTCCTAAACTAACCCGGGACATACCGTCAAACCACCCAGACCCGGTTTTTCTCTTCGATTGCCCTCAAGGGGGGATACCGAAGCAAGCCTCATTTACAAATCGACTTCCACAAATTAATAAAGTAATACCGTGTCTTTAAAGATCATACTACCCTACCTCCATATGTCCCTGAAAGAATTTTACAAGTATCAGTCTCCTTCCTTGGTGTGGCTATTCTGCTCTGACCTGGCCGCCTGTAATCGATCTTTTCATATTAGCAGCATCATGGAAATATATATTCTAATAACCATATCTCCAAACGGTTTAACGGGATGCATTTGCAATATAGTAATTCGGGATGCTACGTGTCTTTAAATTATAGTAATTCTGGCAGCAACTAAACGGTTTAAACGCTTGAAATCTGGAAACACACACCTTCGATCGAGGTCCGCTTGCATGTCTTCCTCGGTGAGTGGTATTCTGGGTGGACAACCACTGATAACACAACCCACACCACCTCCGTGAGACTCTCCATAAGTCGCAACCTGGAAGTAGTCCCCGAAGATATTTCCAGACGCCTTCACCTCTGTTTTCGGGTTCACGGGGGGCACCAAAGCTCTATTACGGTTCAGGTTCCAACATAACAATAGCCATGCCATGTATTTGAAGTTTTGAACTTACATACAGCATAGAAATCAAGGTTAAGAAAAGATCAGCATTGGAACTAGGGACCATCACAACAGCGAGGATGGACACGTACGTACAGGCGATGGACACATGCACGATGAACACTGCACGTTACAAAGCTATGCGTGATGATAGGATCAAAAGAACTCCTAAGCTATGTATGAGTTTTGAAATTGCAATCCTGGGAACCTGGTTGCTAGAGATGGCATAAGAGAGACGGCTTCTCTCCGTACAACAATTCACAAACACTCTTCCGCATAGCCTACCAACGACGGTCAATCGTAAGGAATCCCAGCTACCCCCATTCCAACAAACGGAGCAGACACTGCTGGAGAAATGGGGTTCTAACAGCAGGGTAGTAGGGCTGAGCAGACGGACGGACCTAGGCGAGCAGCGCGGCGGCGGCCGACGGAGAAGCGGATGGACGCGGGGGCAGAGTCGTCCGTGAGCGCACGGCGGGGGAGGGAGCTCCATGGCGCCCCGGCGGCCACCTGGTGCGACGTGGGTGCGGCTGCCATTTGAGGTGGTAGATTGGTTGGTTTGGTCTCTCGGTTGGTGTGAGCGGAGGAGGAAGGAGAGGGGGTGGACTCTATTCTAAATACGCCACGGAGGGTCGCTCCGGCGGGAAAACATATAGGCTTTAAAATGCCAGGAACAGAGACCGATGGTGCAAAGCATGTGTCATCCCATGATACTCGGCACGAGAGAAGCGCATCATCACGTTAGTGTTCATTAAAGAGATTTCAAGCATCCATACTGGATTAGTACATACTCCCTCTGTTTTAAAATATAAGATGTTTTAGCAAGGGGTATGGTTCTTCCTAGTATACTATAGATTTTTGTGTAGCTCAAAATACATATTTTTTTTTAATTGATATTTTGCAGGTTTATGGTATAAATCACGAGCTACATCCTGATTTGTTTTTAGAATTTTTTGGAACTCAGAAATATTCTTTAAAAAAAAGCGGGATCACCGATGCCAATGTGATGGATACAGCATAAATCTTAATAAGATAGTTGCATCGAGCCAAAAACATAGCCTAATAAACATGAATGATTACCACACATAAATAAAGTACATCATGCAGTTGGTTATGCCACTGTGTCTAAACAATATATAAAATAACAGATCGTTAATATGCAACTAAAAGAAAAATACACAAGTTTATAGGCTATCAAAGGTAACAGTCAGTACTAAGTTGATGGCGTAAAGTACCCTAAAAGCTACTTCCTCCGTTCCAATGTTTTATTTTTTGTAAAATAAATATATCTAAAAGTCTTCTAGCGTGTAAGTTAACTTCAAACATACACACTAAAGGGGGTCTAGATACATCCATTTCACAAAAGCTAAAACATAGGGAGTACTACATATACAAAAAGTAAAAGAGGACACAAAGAAATATGGGAACTGATCTCTATTATCAATTGGTGTATCTTCTCATGCGATTTGGGAACTGATCTCTACTACATATGCAAATAAGGACCAACTAGCGAGAAACCTCCCATGCATCCCAAGAAAGGGTGAGGCCCGCATGTGCCGTATGGTGCAAGTTTCCCAACATCAATCTCAATATGCTACACACAACTGAGATTGGGGAAGGGCGGTAGAATGAAATCTCAAACATGTTTAGTCAACTAACAGGATTAGAATGAAATCTCTTTGAATCAAATTGTGACCGTGATGTGATTGTGAACGTCATCCTGATATGGTTGGTTTAATAGCCTTTTAATCTCATATGATATAAATAATTATATATTACAGAGGCCTTCCCTAGAGCGATGCATACAACTCTATCAAAGAAATCTAATTGTTTTACCTTCAAACAATGCACGAATTGCGTCAATCCGTAGCAGGCCTTGGCAGCACATCGTTAGCCGGCATGGCGGGTGCACGAAGTACACTGGCGCACCAGGATTTTGGTGATGTAGTCAATCGCCAAGCTTGCTTCACTAGAAGACTTTGATTAAAATTAGAGTAGTCACGGAACCCATCCCCCACTGCCCAGCTAAACCAATGAACCTTTTGTTGAGCATCAACAACTCCACACCAAAACCGTGACGACCGATTAATTGGCTAGAAAATTAGTGTTTCTTTGTTTAACCAAATTTATATATTATTTGGTGGAATAATTTCATCATCCGACACCCTCTAGATTATAGATGAATACAATCCACATCTTAATAAGCTACATCGAGCAAGAAATATAACCTATAATAATACCTGATTACTACACATAAATAAAGAACATCAAGCAGTTGGTTGTGTCGTTGTCTAAGAAGTTTACAAGCCAACAAATCCCACCATGCAACTAAATGTAAAATACACACGTTTAAGGCTATCAAAGGTAAAACTCAGTATGAACTTCCCAGCATGGTAGATTTCTTGGTTATGTAGAAGTCTTAGCAAAGGATTGAAGAATATATTGGCAATGACTTCCCTCCTTTGCTTCAAGATGCCGCTGCACTGAGAACATCCAACACATCAATCATCGTGTAACTATGAGTAACTATAAAATTGATGATAAGTAGTTGATATGCATAATTATAAACTAACTAAATGTAGAGAAGTTGAAATAATGAATAGCGAGTCATCAAGGTGGTTCTAGTTGATTGTCGTGAGGTTGTGCGGGTCATACTCTAGGTTTGACATGTCCTAGAGCCCTAGCTCTATGTACTCATACGATGCTAGACTTATTTTCCTTCTGAATGTAGATACCGAAATAATATCATACCCTGAAAGGAAGCAAAAATCAGATTCCTTTCATCCAAAGGTCAAGTCGCAGATACCTTCTCCAAGTCATCACCGGCTTCATCATTTCAATCATGTAGATGCTGAGATCGAGTGAGGACCATAGAATATAGTGTTTAACATGTTTAGTCAACTAAGAGGATTAATCAACTCTCAATAAATCAAATTCTGATCATGATGTGATTGTGATCTGGATACGGTTGTTTTAATAATATTATAATCCCATACAATATGAAATAGCTAAATACATATGATGGAGGCCTGCCTTCGAGCGCTGCACACAACTCCATCAAACCGATCTCACTGTTTTTCCTTCAAACAGCCCACGGGTTGCGGCATTATATTGCCAGGAGGCTCTCGGCGTGTCGTTAACCGGCATGGCTGGCGCAACAGCAGACGTAGTTGGAAACATTAGAACAAGGTGAATTTCATCCCCTTTTTTTTGAATTTCATGTACAATATCCTAAAATTTGTAGTTGATACTGCATTGTTCATCTTTGTTTAAATTTGTAGCTCTATGAGAAAGAACAAAAAGAAGCAAAATGGTCAGAGTATGAACACAATGATTTATACTTCTCATGGTGTCATCAGAAACTGTTGATATTTTTCATAGAGAATGGAGCTAGCCAACCATTCTATTGTTCATAGAGAATGGAGCTAACCAACCATTCCAAGAATTTTGGGGAGAAATTCATGAGCGTTACAATTGAGCTACAAGTGGAGAAACTAGATCGGTATCATCACTTATGAATAGGTAGCACTTTCTAGTTATGTGCTCTAATGCGTAACTAGAACACTATCCATATCATGTATGCCTAGGTGGTCGCTATGTGTGACTTTGACGGTTATTTATCGCGTAGAAGAACCCTATTTGCCGGGCACAATGATGATGCTATCGATTTGAACCACAAATCTATTGGCCTATATGAATTATGGATCTCTTATATTATGTACTATTATATATTTATGCGCTAGCTCAATTGCAACACTTATTTTTAAATTACTATTTTTAGGGAGTTAAGAATAAGAGTTTGGCTAGAAATTAACCTCAGATTTTTAGAGGAACAAAATTATACTCTTCTAAAGAATAGGGAGACTTTTACTCCTCTAAATTATACGTGTTCTGCTAAATATGCTCTGACGTTCGGAGCTGGTAAAATCCTCCCAGATCAACACACGTGACGCTAGTTGACTGAGAATTAGTTAATTCTCAGTGAACTAGTCACACACTCACACCCCCCAAAAAATTATGGAGGCCGCCCTCGAGTGCTGCACCTAAACTCCATCAAATCGATCTCATTGTTTTCTCTAAGCTCTCGCGGCGCGCCGTTAGCCGTCATGGCTGATGCAATGGCAGATGCCGGGGACGTGAAGGTGGCCACGCGGCGGCCCTTCCGATCCTCGTTTATGTCGGTGTTTGCACACGCGGAGCCGGTGGACGTGATGCTTATGGTGCTGGGTCTGGTGGGTGCCATCGGCGACGGCATTTCGATACCGGTGACGCTGCTCATAAGCAGCCGCATCTACAACGACCTCGGCAGAGGCCCCGAGCTTGCCGAGTTCAGCTCCAAGATCAACGAGGTACGCATCTATGGCGATCGATTAATTTCATTTCTGATTTTCTATTTACACGGTCACTTTGCTAATTAACTTGCGATTATTATCGTGTGGGTTGAATAATGGTCCATTTGACCAGAACGCGATGAACCTTGTCTTCTTGGCGTTGGGCTGCTGGGTGATGGCGTTCCTAGGTGAGTGAGAATAATGTTTGGATGCTACCACTGGCGTGCGTGTGTGCCCACATCTGCCTGAAACCACTAACTACGATGTTCGTGCAGAGGGGTATTGCTGGTCTCGGACGGCGGAGCGGCAGGCGTCACGGATGCGTGCACGGTATCTGGCGGCGGTGCTACGGCAGGACGTGGAGTACTTCGACCTCAAGGTGGGCACCACGGCCGAGGTGATCGCCAGCGTCTCCACCGACAGCCTGCTCGTCCAGGACGTGCTGAGCGAGAAAGTACCCAATTTCGTGATGAACGTGGCCAGGTTCCTGGGCAGCTACGCTGTCTGCTTCGCCCTCGTCTGGCGTCTTGCCCTGGTGGCGCTCCCCTCCCTCATTCTTCTCATCATCCCGGGTTTCATGTATGGTCGCATCCTCATTGGCCTCGCGCGCAAGATCAGGGAGCATTACACCTGTGCCGGCGCAATCGTAGAGCAGGCCGTGTCCTCGGCGCGCACCGTGTACTCGTGCGCTGCGGAACAGGACACCATGACGCGGTTCACGGCTGCTCTGGAGGAGTCGGCAAGGTTGGGCATCAAGCAGGGGTTAGCAAAGGGCGTCGCCATCGGCAGCAACGGCATCACCTTCGCTATCTGGGCCTTGCTAGTCTGGTATGGCAGCCGCCTCGTCATGTACCACGGCTACAAGGGCGGCTCCGTCTACACTGTCCCCATGTCCATCGTCGTCGGCGGCCTGTACGCAGAATCACATTACACAACTCTTTCATCACATTTTTGGATGGAAGACCCATGATTGATTGACTGATGCTTCATCATGGTCTATGTGTGTAGGTCGCTGGGATCCGGGCTATCCAACCTTAAGTACTTCTCCGAGGCGAGCGCGTCAGCTGAGAGGGTGCTGGAGGTGATCCGGCGGGTGCCCAAGATCGACTCGGGTAGCGACACCGGCGATGAACTTGCCAACGTAGCTGGCGACGTGGAGTTCAAGAGCGTGCAGTTCTGCTACCCGTCGCGGCCTGAGAGCCCCATTTTCACGAGCTTCAGCCTACGGGTGCTGGCGAGGAGCACAACAGCGCTGGTAGGGAGCAGCGGCTCCGGGAAGTCGACAGTGCTGGCACTGCTGGAGAGGTTCTACGACCCGTCATCCGGGGAGGTGGCGCTGGACGGTGTGGACATCCGGAGGCTTAAGCTCAAGTGGCTCCGTGCGCAGATGGGGCTTGTCAGCCAGGAGCCCGCGCTGTTCGCAACTTCCATTAGAGAGAATATATTGTTCGGCAAGGAGGACGCTACGCCTGAGGAGGTCACTGCTGCGGCCAAGGCCGCCAACGCCCACAACTTCATCTCGGAGCTGCCGGACGGCTACAACACACAGGTAAAATATTCCACTCCCACGAAATGTCTCTTAGAACTTCTTGCACCACGGTAGACTACAATTCTCCAAGTTGATTCTATCTTATATACCAGTAGGTAACATTTTAATGTAGTTGTTGGCCACACTTTATTCAAAATAATCTGATTGGATGATGAAACAGGAGATTTAATGATATTTTTCTTAGATTCAGCTAAGAGACCGTCTGTACTCTGTAGGATGATGATTACAGTTGTTAGCACATAAAGAAACTAGTTCATCTTCAGTTGTTGATCTTTTTCTAATCTTTATTATGTAGTTATGTGAACAAAGTAGTGGTTCATACACGCATAGTCTAATAATAAACATATCCGATATAAAAGCAGGTGGGTGAGCATGGTGTGCAAATGTCAGGAGGGCAAAAGCAGAGGATTGCTATTGCTAGAGCAATCCTGAAGTCACCCAAGATCCTCCTCCTTGATGAAGCCACCAGTTCGTTGGACACTCAGTCAGAGAGCATTGTACAGGAGGCGCTTGACCTGGCTTCCATGGGCCGCACGACAATTGTCGTTGCGCATCGCCTATCTACTGTCCGGAATGCTGACATGATTGTTGTAATGCAGTACGGTGAGGTCAAAGAGCTGGGCTCCCATGATGAGCTCATTGCCAATGAGGATGGTCTCTACACCTCTCTTCTCCGCCTGCAGCAGACTAAAGAATCAAATGAGGCTGATCACATCAGTGGAACTGCTGTCAGCACTCCCCTTGTAGGGCAGTACGGAAACAACAGTATAACCAGGTCAAGGTCAGCGCGGCGGTCATTGGATGATGCAGGTGAGTCTAATAATATTGAGGCGCCAAAGCTTCCTTTGCCATCTTTCAGAAGACTGCTTATGCTGAATGCACCAGAGTGGAGGCAGGCGCTTATCGGAAGCTTGAGTGCAATTGTGTGTGGAGCCATCCTGCCTGCTCATGCATACGCCAAGGGAAGCATGTTGTCAGTATACTTCTTGACAGATCACGATGAGATCAGGGTCAAAACAAGGGCCTACGCACTGGGCTTTGTTGCCCTTGCAGTGTTATCTTTCCTGATCAATATAGGACAACATTACAACTTCGGTTCCATGGGTGAATACCTCACCAAGCGGGTCAGGGAGCAGATGCTCGCAAAAATCCTCACCTTTGAGATTGGATGGTTTGACCGTGATGAGAACTCCAGTGGTGCAATATGCTCACGGCTTGCCAATGATGCCAACATTGTAAGTACCATACATCGATTCAGAGTGCTGATACTTCAATGGATATTTATTTAACCTATATATGATGATGTTTTTTTATTGTAGGTAAGGTCTCTTGTGGGTGATCGAATGGCGCTGGTGATTGAGGCAGTTTCTGCAGTGTTTATTGCTTGCGCCATGGGTTTGTTCATTGCCTGGCGTCTGGCCCTTGTCATGATAGCGGTGCAACCTCTCATCATTGTATGCTATTATGCTCGCCGTGTATTACTCAAGAGCATGTCCAAGAAATCAATAAGTGCACAATCAGAAAGCAGCAAGATAGCTTCTGAAGCTGTCTCCAATCTCCGTACCATCACGGCCTTCTCTTCCCAGGATCGCATCTTAGGCCTCTTCAACCAAGCACAGAATGGACATCGTAAGGAAAGCATACGACAGTCATGGATTGCAGGCCTTGGCCTTGGCACTTCCACGAGCTTGATCACATGCACATTGGCGCTTGACTTTTGGATTGGTGGCAGGCTCATAGCTGAGCACCACATTACCGCCAAGGAACTCTTCCAAACATTCATTATTCTGGTAAGCACGGGACGAATGATTGCGGATGTTGGTAGCATGACAACAGACCTCGCTAAGGGCACGGATGCACTTGCTTCAGTTTTTTCTGTTCTTGATAGGGTAACAAAAATCGACCCTGACAACCCTGAGGGATACAAGCCAGAGAAGCTGAAAGGTGAGTTGGACATCATAGGCGTCGATTTTGCATACCCATCAAGGCCAGATCTCATCATATTCAGAGGATTCTCATTATGCATCCAGCCAGGAAAGTCAACAGCCCTGGTTGGGCGAAGTGGTTCTGGCAAGTCTACCATTATTGGTCTTATAGAGCGTTTCTATGACCCGCTTAAGGGAATGGTAAAGATTGATGGCAGAGACATCAAAACATATAATCTTCGAGCCTTGCGGCAACGCATTGGACTGGTCAGCCAAGAACCAACTCTATTTGCAGGCACAATCAGAGAAAATATTGTGTATGGCACTGAAACAGCCAGTGAGGTAGAAATTGAGAATGCGGCAAGGTCTGCCTATGCACATGACTTCATCAGCAACCTAAAGGATGGATATGGCACATGGTGCGGTGATAGAGGTGTTCAGCTGTCAGGAGGGCAGAAGCAACGCATTGCAATAGCTCGTGCCATCCTAAAGAACCCATGTATCTGGCTACTAGACGAGGCTACAAGTGCACTAGATAGCGAGTCTGAAAAGGTGATACAGGAGGCGTTAGAGCAGCTGATGGTTGGGAGGACAAGTGTTGTGGTTGCACATAGGCTGAGCACGATACAAAACTGTGATCTGATCACGGTGCTCGACAAAGGAAATGTTGTTGAGACGGGCACACATTCATCGCTCATGTCAAAGGGTCCCTCTGGGACATATTATAGCTTGGCTAGGTTGTAGCAAGGAAGTAAAAACAATCTGTTTTTGCATGGATATACATCCGTGTTTTTCAAATTAGAAGTGCAAGCAAGACTATTTCTCTCTTATCGAATAACCCTTGCAATCATTGGTGTTGATCCTACAGAGCCACCTGGAAACCTTCATGGTGTCTTTTGAAGCGTTCAAGAGTTTGTGAAGGCGTGAGATCGCGTTCTAAGTGTGAAGATCAACCTCTTAGTGGTTGGGTATTGACTTGTTTCCTTAGATCAAGGGGAAATAGGTTGGTCTTGGTGACCAAGGACTTTGTGCCCAATCCTTATCCACCGAGGACATAGGTAGCGCTAGCTATCCGAACTCGGTATACATCTTCGTGTTTGAGATCCCTTCTCCTAGCTCCCTTACTATATTGCAATCTACTTTTGCACAAGTTTTATCTTTGTAAAATTTCATATGTGGGGTGTTGTAGGGAATAAATAGAAAATAATTTTCCAAAATCTATATTTTTTTGCTAATTTTTAGCATTGTCTATTCACATTCAAGCATTGTTTCCATGTTTTGGATTTACCATAAGGAAAAACTATGTCTATTAGATGTAGCTACTTTCATGAAGGAACTTACTTTGATGGTGATGACTTTGAATCTTGGAAAACTGGCATCCTTGATATCTTCCGTTAGATGGGTCCTAAAATTGGAAGGATAATACATGAATTTCTTTTTCCTCCAAGGGATCGTGAAAATCTCACTCTTGGAAGTTCAAGAGCTTCACGTAAATGCAGTTTTGAAATATACCATGTATCGTAAAGATGATCATGAAATTTGGAATAGACTTCAAGACATATTTGGTGATCCCAAGACAAGTTGGCCGCCACCATCTTCCCTGTGTGTCTTCCCGAAGCCTTCTTGCAGGCAACATGCTTGGGCTCCTCCCATGGCGCCTCAGGGGCAGCCGCGATGTCGACAGGATCGTCCTCCAGGGGGTCGTCAGAGGAGGAGAGCGCATCGATGGCCACCGGCTCGCTGATGCAGACCTCCGACCTCATCTCACAGTGGTACGGGCCCCCTCCTCATCTGTCCTCGTGGAAGAGCGCTCCCCGATGAGCGTCGCTAGGTAGGAGCGCAACGTCTCCTCCGAGTCAGAGCTGCGGCCTCTGCTCCACCTGTCCTCATGCACGCGCAGAGGGTAACCGGTGCTCTCTCCGGGGAAGGGGGAACGGATGGGGGAGGGGGAGCGTGAGGGGTGGACGCCGCTGCCGGAGTGGTGGGCAGGGGCTGGGGACGCCGGAGCCGGAGTGGCCGCCGGAGGGGGGTTGGGGGTAGGGCGCTCTCTCCTCTGATGCGTCCATCAGCAGGATACATCAACTGCACTCAAAACAATTTACTGCCACATGATATCTGTATGGATCAGTCTTTTGAGTGCGCTATACAAATTGTAAGTGCGCACCAGAATCCCACTATAACGATCAACCAAACATCATAAAAAGCGAAATTTAGTGGGTTTTTTCTCTCTTGTTCTTCAGTGCAGAGATTGGCCGGTGTGAATCAGATATTCTGTACACCTGGCACTTCTTATAATCTATATCGCTTTTTTGGAACAGGTGTCTTAAACCTAGTTTATGTGTAAATCTTCTAGACACATATCCATACAGAAAGGTATCAATTAAGCTATAAAGCAATTGCTCTAGTATGACGACATTGGTAAAGACGATCGTTAGCGGTAGTTGCGTGACAACCATAGAAGTGTGCTTCTAGTAGAACTACGTCCGAAAAAATCATCAGATGATACACGCCAAGTGCTTGCTACAACGCATTTAGATGGATCATGCCCAAACTTTTCTAAAATAAGAACTCAGACAACCCGGAAATGGAATACATCCAGTAGGATATTACTTTAGCTACCGACTGGAAGTGTATATGTTCTTACCTCCAGGCCGACGGGACAGTGGTAGGCCACAGATTCTGGGTGTAACTAACTGGAAATGGTTGCAGGGGTCTTAGACAACCTGTGCTAGTTGGGTCTCATGATGATGACGGCATTCGAGGTGGGAAGTGGTATAAGACGCGGCCTACCCCTATAGATTGGGTTGGATACGGCTCCATAGGTGGTAGCCACGACGTTTATTTTGACGGGCTAGGATATCCAGATACGTTGATACGAATACTGGTTGATACGAATACTGATACGGATATATTGTGATACCGCGATACGGTAATTTTCCTTAAACCCGGATGCAGGGGTACGTTTGTATATATGTAATAAATTTAATGATATGTATATTAGTGAGTTTTTTTAGGAGAATGAGAATTACTATATCGAGTACCATGACAAATTGTTGTTGCCAGAAAACATGACACAACTGTAGTGGTATAGTAAGCAATTTACTGTACTAAATTTGCCAGTATAGTAAGCAATTTACTATCCAGTTTGCAAGATGCAAGTAATAATTTAGTAAATTAGTATTGTAAAGGAAGGATAAAAGCAAACTGGAAAGATACATCATGCCTACATTGCAAGCCTGCAACTATTCCCATTCTCACTCCTTTCCTCTATTTCTCCATATCCCAAACACCCGCAAGATCAAAGAACAATTACATCACAAAATAATTTGATACTAGTAGCTAGTCAATCCATCGGATAGCAATGTATCCAATTCAATCGAGGTGTCCTATAATCTATACATCTACGCATCTATTTGTTTTGGCCTGTCTAATCTTTAATGAACTTGATCGGCACTTCGCCTAAGCCAGCCGCGCCGGCGGAGCACAGCAAGAAGGAGAAGTGGAAATAGGACTAGGAGGAGGGGAAACTGACCGCAGAGGCGGGCGGTGGACCGCCGAGGGGGCTGCTCGTCGGCTGGATCTTTTCTCCGGTGCGGCGTCGTCGCAGCAGAGGTCGCCGGCGATCTGCTTCACTGTGACCGCGCGCGGGCGCCCAGGTCGGGGGGTCGGAGGAAACGAGAGAAATGGGCTGGGTCGCTCCATCGCTGACAGATCGATGGATTAGGGTATTCCCATATCCTGGGTGTATCCGTATCCGCATCCAATTTATTTTCTTATTATTTTGAAAAAAGAAAAATCGGCCGATACATATGGGAGTATCCGGACATATCCCCATATTTGGTCGTATCCAACTGCTGACACGTGCTTCTATTTATCCATGAAACAGAGTCGGCAGGTGGTCTTAAAAACAGAGATCGGAGAGACAAATGAATGACCAGTTATTATTCATTGACGAAAATATACTATCTTTATTTAGAATTATTGTTGAAAATATAAGTAATAATCCATATTAATCCGAATACAAAATTGATAAAGCATGATCATACAAACTGTACTAAAACCAATTATGCAGATCAACAAAGTAGATGAACAAATTATATCTATAGGAGATAAACCTATCACATCTACACCAAACGCTAAAACAGAGAACTCTAGCATAATACGTAAAAGACAGTTGAGTATCACGTACAGTGTAGGCTGAATAGTAGCCACGGTGGTCGCAGCAGCGTCGCCCATGTTGAGGTTGTCGAAGAGGTCGCTGACGTCCGGGAAGAAGTCGTCGTTCAGGAACTCGTCGTCGGACGATGTCATGGTTGCCTGTAGTCGCGCTTGAACTCTTCCTAAAAACCTGATCACCCCTCACCCGTACAGATTCACGAGAGACGAGGTTTCGGAGACCTACTGTCCCGATCTGCGATGCACGCCGCAAGCCGGGATGGGGAAGACGAAAGCGGCGGCACAAAGTTCTGAAGGTAGGCGTGTGTGCGTATTGATTCACCGATTAGGCTTAGCGCAGACGCGCTTATATAGTGCATGTTAGGAAGATCTAACAGCCATGTCCATAAAAACTGGAAACAGCTATAATTAACGCGTCCGTTAATGACTCATAATCAGTTTTCCCAACCAGCAAAATAAAGCTCGGCTCGGCGAGATTTCCGCAACACGCGGCGCGGCGTGGCGAGGCGGGCGGCGTGGGAGGAGTGCGCGAGGGATACTCTTTTTGTCACACCTTAGTGAGTGGTGCAACACTCTACTATATAAGGTGGTCCAACTCCCCTTTAACTAGCAATATGGGACTAAACTTTAGCACCACTAGCACAGCCATATGCTGCCATATACAATTGGACCAAAAAGAATTTCAAAATTTGTCTAATGGGCCAACAGCTCAAAACTTGTTAAATTCCAATAATTATTAGTCCTAAGGGCCAAGTTGTTAATACCAAGACAATTCATAACTCTTTCTTTTTAATATATGCATGCACCAATAGTACTACACGCATGAGAGAAGTGAGAGAAAAAAGAAAACATGCATTGGACGAGAAAGAGTAACCTTTGTGTAGATTAGCCTATTTTCTTCATATTGTTGTATAATTTAAAATGTTTATAGATTTTTAATTACAAGTTCACTTTAAAAACCGTTTGCATATATGGATTTTTAACGGAAAGAGATTTAAAATAAGACTAGTATTAACTATATTTTGATAATATTTAAAATTGATAAAACAAAAAAATGAAACTTGGTGGTTTTTTATTGCTAAAACGGTCCCTTCCTTTATGTTTCAAACTTTTTCCATCATAATTAGAAAATAGTTGATAAAATCCTTCAAGTTGAAAAAATAAAATATATTAAAGAAAAACAAGAAATCAATAATACAATATGTTTTATTGTGAATCATGACATTTCATTATGTTTCGAAATTTAAATTTTCAATTTTATTAATTTTAGGCTTGTTTAAAAGATTTAATAAAAATAAATACGCCGTTCAAAAAATTTTAATCAGATAATTATTTCGAATTATATGACTCTTTTAAATCTAGTATTGAGAGTTAAAGGAGTGAGAGAGAGAGTGTGTGTCATAGATTTGTCAGATGTTGTACTAAGTGCATGCAAAAGATTTTTTTTTGTATAAATATCAAAGCAAAAGCAGTAGATGGACGTCTCTAGCATGCACGGGCATGCTAGAGTTGCATTTCTGAATGAGATAGCTCTTATAATTTCAAACAATATAAAAAAGCTTTTAAGACTAATAATTTCAAACAGAGGTAATACATATTTATAGGGGTGAACAGACGTCTATTATAACGGTTCCTGGAGGCGACGCTTAGTGGCGGAGCCAGCAGGCCCCATCCTAAGATTTAGCCCAGCCCATATTGCATACATAGAAAATAAGAAAAAAAATAAAAAAACCTAACCCAAGTTAGCTTTGCCCACCCTAGCAAAATGGGCTGGATTCGCCACCGGCGACGCTCCAGGGACAACTGCCTACGTCGGTTTTCCACGTGCGGATTACAAGCAGGGATTTTCCCATCTAATAAAAAGATTAAATACTAACAGGTGGGAAGTCATGGTACCGGCAGGTGGTAGGCACTTACATGGCGTCGAGTCATACATGTATTCATGTTGAACCTTGGTGCGATATGTAGCTGGAAACAATGGTAGAGGCTGTTTTTCATTGTCTAAGTATGCGTGTTCGCACTGGTAGAAAAGGGCCCATGCGTCCCGGTTGGTAAGGGCCATTAGTCCCGGTTGCCCAACCGGGACGGGGCAATCGGGACTAAAGCTCTAACCATTAGTCCCGGTTGCCCCACCAACCGGGCCAAATGTGGCACACGTGGCGGCATCAGAGCGCGAGGGGGGGTGGAGCATTCGTCCCGGTTCGTAACACGAACCGGGACTAATAACCTGCTGCCGTGGCAGAGATTTGGCCCATTTCTCTGCCGCGGCAGAGAATTCATTTTGGCACATTTTGTTGCCGCGACAGCATTTTCGTCACTTTTTGTGCCGCGGCAGAGAATTCATTTAGGTTGTTTTATTGTTTATTTAGTGTTTTGCACTTATCAATGAAGGAACCTTATATTACACAAGATCATCATGACAACATTTTACATTCAATACACGGATCGAATTCATGCACTACATACAAAAGTTGCTATTCGATGCTACCGGCCAATTTCTTAAAAGTTGCTATTTTTACAATTCCTATTGTCTATACACAGCCGAGTAGTATTCCCCTTGTGTGTTTAGGACTTCTACATCCAAGAATCCCGCCAATTCCTCCTGTATTGCTCGTATGCGATCCTTTGGCAGAAGACCGTCCCGTAGACGTTCGATCTGATTTAAAAAAGGAGTCAGCCTATATGAATATGAAACTAAACACAATTTGATTGTAATTAAAAACTATAGAAATTGTTTACGTACGTGGAGTTGCTCTAAATTTCTGCCCTTCTCATCGCACGTCTGCCGGATGAACTCGCATACATAGTATCCACATAGATTGTTACCTGGTCCCTGCGTCAGGCACTTTACGACAACAGAGTTCAATCAAAATAATAATCAAGCATGATAATAACTGTATCAAAACTAGAATCAAAGAGATGCGCGGATATAGCTAGTGGTGCTTACATCTAGTGGTTGAAATGTAAGCTCCTCTTTCCAAACACCCCTAGCCTTCTTGGTGAACCGTTTCCAAGCGTTGCCCGGCGTAGAAAACGAATAAAATAAGTTATTAAGTACTTGATATCATAAAATTCACGAACGTTGCCGATATAGTGTCGTAATGATTATAATTACCGCTGGAGAAGTATCTGCATGTCCTTCCACGTCTCAAGGGGTTTATGTTTCGAGTCCATGACTAGTACACGCCCTTTGTCAAGTTGAATGATTAACAAAATATAGTGGTACCTGCGAATGCAGAACTAATCAATTATATACTTAACATCGAGTAAGCGAAATAGAAAGTGTATACAAGACAATAACACTCACTGGAAGTTGTAAGGAAATAGTATTTCCCTTTTGGTTTCTTGAAACCTTAACGCGTGTACTATATTATCCTCCGTATCCTGGGGGCTTATTTTGAGATTAGCTTCATGAACCCAATATGGGTCAATGAAGCCAATGTCATAGATTTGTCCTCTGCTGCATTCGAGAATCTTCATTCTGCATATTAAAGTATGATTATATACATGCAATAAACAAAATAATATAGATGGAGACTAAATTAATTACAGAATTAGTACTTACAGACAATAGGCACTCATGATCGATTTGTCCAAGGCGTCTTGATTGAATAATTGAAATAGTTCATCAAATTCAATGGATATCATGTCATCCTTATCTTTCCCATGATGCTTTTTTGTAACCCTCAGCACTATCCAGTTAGCCCCGGCCCTTGTGGCATGCATGTACCAGTTATGCAATCTTCGCATTTTTGTTGGAAGATTGTTTACCTCCTCAGGTTTGACGAGAGGTTTTCCGTACTGGTATTGGTATGCTACTTCACTCACGGGGAAGAACTCTAACTGGGATAAGTACTGGGCAATACTCATACCTTGAGCAGCGGCAGCTTCTCCGTATTGTGCAACTACCTCTGGATCATACTGCTCTTCGGCCCCATATTTGCTCGACCCCACATTGGTTTGAGAAATCACCTTGAGAGGGGCGCAAGTCTGTTTTGCTTGTTCTCCGAGCTGGGCAACAGATTTCCGCTTGCATCAGTACTGCTCTTCGAGGCTTTTTGTGCTGCATGTGACTTGAGAATAGAACGCTCATAGTCTGATGACAGCTTTGGCTCGGGTTGATGAAGAGTCTTTAGCATTTTCAACACTTTGGCTTTTTCTTCTTTGGTGCTGGGGAACTCTGGCTCTTTCGGCCGCCTCAGCTTAGCGAAAAACGCTATCGTTTCCGCATCAACGATCGCCGCAGTCTCCTCTTCAGTACAGTCATAAGCTCTCTTGGGAGGAAACGTTGGTACTTTTGGAAGAGGCTCTTGTTTACGTTTCGGCGATCGCTTACGACACACAGTAGCGGTACGCTTACGCTTTTTATCCTGAGGCGCCGGCGATGGCTCCCGCGGCGATGGCTGCACCGGAGATTGGTGAGGCGACGGAGCCGGGTGAGGCGACGAAGACGGCTGCCGCGGCGGCGACGACCTCGCTGGAGACGGGTGAGGCGGCGGAGAAGATGGCCTTGGCGTGTGATTTCGAAGCACGATACAATCCTTCGGCCATAGAATGGTGACGTTTTTTGCGTCACCCAGCACAGTCACATCCCCTTCACCAGCAGGGTAGTGAAGATCCAAAACCTCAAAGGTGGGCATGATTTTATCCACGCCAACAACAGCGTAGCCCTCTGGAACCGGACGACTGTGGTAAGTTGGTGTGGGTCCAATTGGTAAGGCATAGCCGACCGCCACCTTCATTGATATGTTCACAACTTTGACATGTAGCTCGCAGTGTGTCATCTCTGTGATATCATCCACTGGGTAGCCAACATGAGCCATCGTCGGTGCATCATCGGCATCGCCATTGTCATCACCCGGGACCTCGGTGGAAGCCACACTGCTTTTTCGATTATTCGATAGGCCGGTAGCATCGAATGCAGTGTGCTGCTGAGATGGGTCGGTAGTACTTTGCTCTTTAAGTGAGTTAATTTCATCTTGTTGTTGCTTTAATCGTTCTTCAATTAAACGCATTCGCTCTTTCTGACTTTCTGCTTCAACTGTCGCCCTGTCCTTACTCCTCTGACGGCTTCTATCAGGATATTTCTTCCTCTCTTCGGGAAACCCAGTCCTCCATGATTGGGAGCCTATTGTGCCTTGTGTTCGTCCATCATGTTCCTTATTTCCAAGGGCGAGTGTGAGCTCATCATTCTCTCTATCGGGAATGAAGTCCCCATCTTTAACAGCCTTTACTGCTTTTCTCATCCTCTCGATTGGCAAGGGGTCTTCTTTATGTCGTATGTTATATATACACCTCCCTTCCGAGTCCAACGTGCCCCCATGCCCGTAAAACCAATTCCTTGCACGTTCTACCCAATCGTCTGTCTCTGGGGTGATATTTTTATCACGCATTTCCTGCTCAAGTTTCTCCCACTTAGGAATGCCAACCTTGTAGCCACCTTGCCCCATAGTATGGTGATACTTCTTCTTAGCAGCATTCAGCTTATTCGTTTCAGACATTTTCTTAGCTTTTTCTGATTTCTTGTATTCCACAAACTCATCCCAGAATGGTTTTATCTTCTCAAACTGAATATTCTTGAAATCGGGAGTCTTCTTTTTCACGACATAGTCAAGGTGCAATCTTTTCTTCCAGTTGGTGAAACACTGGGCCATCTTCTTCAAAGCCCACTCCCTGACCTTAGCCTCCATGGCTCTCCCATGTTGTAAGGCGTCCTCAACTGGATCCTCCGCATTTGGATCCAGCTCTATCTTCGGTAGTTTGAAATTAACCATGAGCCTCTTCCACAGTAAATCTTTGGCGTGGTTAGGGACAAATAAACATGTTCCCTCTTCATCCGCTTTAGCAGGCCTATTCCAATTTCTATTGGTGATCGGGATTAAGTCCCTAACGATTACTCCGCATTGTGCCACAAATTTGGTTGCGACAACTTCGGGAGCTGTCGGTCGGCCGTCTTCAGCGACATCTTCGATCCTAAACCTCTCATGGTCTTGCAACTTTTTGGTTGGGCCTCGTCTGCTCTTTTCAGTAGATTCCTTCGATCCGGAGGGCTAAAAGAAGAAAGATCATCATTACTATTTCTATATAGATAGCAGATGATTAATTAATGAATTGATTTATATTACATGCACCTCGCCGGAGCGGTCGTCTTCTCGATTACACAAGGCATCGCCTTCTCCCTCGCGGAAGGCAACACCTTCAACCTCAAACAAGTTGTCTACACTGGTAAAAAGAGGATCACCCTCACCGGAGTTGTTCAGAAACGTTGATACGTCTAAATTATCTTCCCCACGGATCACACCTTGGATCAACTCTTCCTTTTCTTCGTCTCTGACGTGTGGGTCCATATTTTCTGCATAGGTGGAAAAACGAATAAGTCAAAGCGGCTAAAGGAGAAAGTTAAGTACGGTGTTGAGAGATATAAACCTTAATTCAGAGAAACCCTAATATATACATACACAATAATAAAAATGAAGAGAAAGGGAAACCGTGTAGTAGATAGGCACATCGTCGAACCCACATGCACCTAAGTTGCTTGAAAATGTGAATCGGGTCTGGGGCTACCCACAGTGACTGACCAGTGGGGCCAAAGACCAATAATACCAAACTAATTAATAAACCTAATAATACCTAACTAATAATAAACCTAATAATCCAAACACCAAAAAGAAAGGGAAACAATCAACACATGGCATCGATGCAATGCTCAAGCAGGTATGATGATATGACAAGTTAATTTGCATTGGAATGTAACCCTAAGAAATGCTCGACGATTTAATCGGGGTTCCGAGGGGTGAAAACCCTAACTCGGAGAAACTCCGAAACACATGAGAGGGGTGGATTTGTTCTTCTAATTAAACTTGTAATTTAAGTTGTTGAACAATGCATGATTATAGCTTAGATAGCTAGGTTTCATTTTTCTGAACATTTTGATATATTATTCATATTTTTATGACTTATAGATTAAAAGTTATTGAATTTATAAGATTATAATTATTTCTGAAATTATTAAAAGCTGGTTAAACTTTTTACACCGCATGCAAACCTACCCACAGTGACTGACAGAGGGGCCCGGAGCCACCTCAGCAGCCACACAAGCAAAAGTGGTTCAGGGGGGCATTTTTCACTCGGGCTGGGGCTAGCCAGAGACGCTGACATGTGGGCCAGAGGCCACATAGGAAAGCCATGCAGGTAAAGTGGCTCCCTGGCTGGGTCGCGCTGATGCACGGGTGATGTCACGCCGGCGGTGGCTTGCAGGACGGTGATCGGGAACGGCGTTAGGGGGCGATCTAGGGCGCGTGCGTGCGCGCGTTAGAGAGAGGAGGTTGAGGCGAGCCAAAGAGTAGCGGCGCCGCCTCCAAAAGGTCACCGTAGAGAGAGCACGACGACGGTGAGCGGCGGTGGTGGCAGGTGGTCGACGGGGAGGATGAACCAGAGCGAGAGGGGGCGAGAGAGAGGGTCCACGAGGACCAGCAGCATACCAGGTGTGCGGTGGTGGTGTCGGGGAGGCGAGGCGAGGTCGGGAGCCGACGAATCGACGGCGGCGATCGTCGGTCTCGAGGGTCGTTGGCGACGATTGGGAGCGAGCGGGGCCGATTCCTTCAGGGAGAAGCCTCGGGGCGACGAGGCGAAGCTTCCTGCACGCTTGGCTGGGCGAGGGGCGGCCGGTAGGGCGTGCACGGCGGCGGGGCAGCCTGACGGCGTCGTGCGCGAGAAGAGAAGAGGAGGGGAGATGGGGAAGAAGAAGAGGAGGGGCACCCAGTTATAACCAAAGGACCTTTAGTCCCGGTTGGTGGCTTCAACCGGGACTAAAGGGTTATACGTCCCGGTTGGAGCCAGCAACCGGGACCTATACTCCAATATTTTCAGCAGACCAAGGGTTGGCGCGCAGGGGCTCTTTAGTCCCGGTTGGTGGCTCCAACAGGGACATATTCCCCTGTTTTCAAAAAATTTCAGGTATTTTTTCTCTGTTCCCGCCTTATTTTTTATTTTGGGGTTTAAATTTGTATTGTTTTTTAAATGATAATTAATTTGGAATTTAGAAAAACTTTAAACATAAAAAGTGTTTGGATTTGAATAAATAATTCAAAACCATTTTCTGTTTTAAAAAATAATTAATGTAACCATTTAAAATATGAACCATTTACAATTAAAAATGAATTAACTTATATTTTTTTAATATCAATTTGGAATTTAGAAAAACTTTAAACATAAGAAGTGTATGGATTTGAATAAATAATTCAAAAACATTTTCTATTTTTAAAAAATAATTAATGTAACCTTTTAAAATGAATTAACTTATATTTTTGAATATTAATTTGGAATTTAGAAAAAATTTAAACATAAAAAGTGTTCAAAAACATTTTCTGTTTTAAAAAATAATTAATGTAACCATTTAAAATATGAACCATTTACAATTAAAAATGAATTAACTTATATTTTTTTAATATCAATTTGGAATTTAGAAAAACTTTAAACATAAGAAGTGTATGGATATGAATAAATAATTCAAAAACATATTCTATTTTTAAAAAATAATTAATGTAACCTTTTAAAATGAATTAACTTATATTTTTGAATATTAATTTGGAATTTAGAAAAAAATTAAACATAAAAAGTGTTTGGATTTAAATAAATAATTCAAAAACATTTTCTGTTTTAAAAAATAATTAATGTAACCATTTAAAATATGAACCATTTACAATTAAAAATGAATTAGCTTATATTTTTTTAATATCAATTTGGAATTTAGAAAAACTATGCATAATATGGGCACAACATCACAAACTATGCATAATATGGGCACAACATCACATAACATCGGTCATTTGGACCGAAAGCCATGAAACCTCGAACATGATAGGTCATTTTGTGAAGGTTTTTTCGAAACATGATCATTGTTCGGCACACATTTAGTCCCGGATGTAGTCACAAACCGGGACTAAAGGGATTGCGGCAGAGTGGGCCAGACAACACTAATAATAGGGGTGAGTGTCGACATTATGTCGTGCGGCTTGTACCTTGTCCCGGATGGTGTCACCAACCGGGACTAAAGATGAACCTTTAGTCCCGGTTGGAGACACCAACCGGGACTAAAGATGAGTCAGCACTAATAATAGGGGTGAGTGTTGACATTATGCCGAGCTGCTTGTACTATAAATATGCATCCTTGTGAGTCCAGTCCTCCAGCCAGTTTGAGGCATCTCCAAGATGGTTTTAGAGAGCAGGGACACCACTACGGCCAGTTTCAGGGAGATGCCGACGGAGCCCAGTCCTCCGGCATCTCCGAGAAACTGGTCATAGAGGCACTCCCTAATATGTGAAATTAGTTAGCTCCGAGGCGTATTGATCTAGTTAGTGAAGTTACAAGCTGCAAGATGGTTTTCGAGAGCAGGGACACCACTGCGGCCAGTTTCAGGGAGATGCCGACGGAGCCCAGTCCTCCGGCATCTCCGAGAAACTGGTCATAGAGGCACTCCCTAATATGTGAAATTAGTTAGCTCCGAGGCGTATTGATCTAGTTAGTGAAGTTACAAGCTGCAAGATGGTTTTCGAGAGCAGGGACACCACTGCGGCCAGTTTCAGGGAGATGCCGACGGAGCCCAGTCCTCCGGCATCTCCGAGAAACTGGTCATAGAGGCACTCCCTAATATGTGAAATTAGTTAGCTCCGAGGCGTATTGATCTAGTTAGTGAAGTTACAAGCTGCAAGATGGTTTTCGAGAGCAGGGCCACCACTACGACCAGTTTCAGGGAGATGCCGACGGAGCCCAGTCCTCCGGCATCTCCAAGAATCTGGTCATAGAGGCACTCCCGGTCCAGCCACAAAATGGGACTAACACTCAAGACATTTATTAATATTAAAAACTGAGACTACAAAACCGGGACTAAAGGCCACAAATCGCGAAAGATATCCTTCGGTCAAGCCACAAACCGCGAAAGACATGAACTAGAGTTACATAATATGAGCATGAACTTCTTGGCATATGTCATTCCTTATGACCGCTTCAGACGTAACCATGGAGCATCTTCTTTACTTAACGGAATGCTTGGGTCAGTTTTCACTGTGAAGGGCGGAATTTCATCAAACTTATTATAATCTTCTGACATGTCTGTCTTGTCCTCGATTCCCACGATGTTTCTTTTCCCTGAAAGAACTATGTGACGCTTTGGCTCATCATATGATGTATTCGTTTGCATATTTTTTCTTTTTTTCGGTCTGGAGGACATGTCCTTCACATAGAAAACCTGAGACACATCATTGGCTAGGACGAATGGTTCATCTCTATAACCAAGATTGTTGAGATCCACTGTTGTCATTCCGTACAACTGGTCTATCTTTACCCCTTCCCCATTCAGGTTGACCCATTTGCAGCAAAACAAAGGGACCTTAAAAGAGACTCCATAGTCTAGCTCCCATATCTCCTCTATGTAACCATAATATGTGTCCTTTTGTCCATTCTCGTCTATTGCATCAAAGCGGACACCACTATTTTGGTTGGTGCTCTTTTTATCTTGGGCGATCGTGTAGAATGTATTCCCATTTATTTCGTACCCTTGGAAATTCAATACAGTAGAAGATGGTGACGCGGCCAACAAGTATAGCTGATCTCCAACAGTGGTGTCATTCAAGAGATGTGTCCGCATCCAACCACCGAAAGACTTCATGTGTTCATCTGTAATCCATGATTCAGGCTTCCCCGGGTTTTTGGAGCGTACAATATTCTTGTGTTCCTCGATATACGGAGCTGCCAAGGTGGAATTATGTAGAACTGTGTAGTGTGCTTTAGTGAAAGAATCCCCGTCCCTACATATCATTGCTTTCTTTCCCAGCGTGCCTTTTCCACTTAGTCTTCCCTCATGCCGCGAGTCAGAAACACCAATCGGCTTAAGGTCAGGAATAAAGTCAACACAAAAATCAATGACCTCCTCTGTTCCATATCCCTTGGAGATGCTTCCTTCTGGTCTAGCACGGTTATGAACATATTTCTTTAAGACTCCCATGAACCTCTCAAAGGGGAACATATTGTGCAGAAATACCGGACCGAGAATGGCAATCTCTTCCACTAGATGAACCAGGAGATGCGTCATAATATTGAAGAAGGATGGTGGGAACACCAATTCAAAACTAACAAGACATTGTACCACATCCTTCTGTAACCTTGGCAGAATATCTGGATTGATTACCTTCTGAGATATTGCATTGAGGAATGCACACAGCTTCACAATGGGTACTCGAACATTTTCCGGTAGAAGCCCCCTCAATGCAATCGGAAGCAACTGCGTCATAATCACGTGACAGTCATGAGACTTGAGGTTTTGGAACTTTTTCTCTGCCATATTTATTATCCCCTTTATATTAGATGAGAAGCCCGACGGCACCTTGATACTGTAAAGGACTTCAAAAAAGATTTCCTTCTCTGCTTTGGTAAGAGCATAGCTGGCACGACTTAAGTGACGCCCTTTATCCGTCTTGTTATCTGTATGCATGTTCTTTGGGTCTTTCATAATTTGTTGGTCCTCCCGTGCTTCAGGTGTATCTTTTGCCTTACCATACACGCCTAGGAATCCTAGCAGGTTCACGCAGAGATTCTTCGTCACGTGCATCACGTCGATTGAAGAGCGGACACGTAGGACTTTCCAATATGGCAGCTCCCAAAATATAGATTTCTTCTTCCACATGGGTGCGTGTCCTGTAGCGACGTCGTTCGGAACTGATTGACCGCCGGGACCCTTTCCAAAGATTACTTCTATGTCCTTGACCATACCAAATACATCATCACCAGCAGGGAGTTCAGGCTTCTTCCGGTGATCTGCCTCACCTTTAAAATGCTTGCCTTTCTTTCTTACGGGATGATTGGTCGGAAGAAATCATCGATTCGCTAGGTACACAACCTTCTTGCATTTATGCAAATATGTACCTTCGGTCTTATCTAAACAGTGGGTGCATGCCTTATATCCTTTGTTTGTCTGTCCTGAAAGGTTACTAAGAGCAGGCCAATCATTGATGGTTACGAATAACAACCCTCGTAGATTAAATGGCTCCTGTTTGTTCTCATCCCACGCACGTACACCTGGTTTGCCCCACAACTGTAAGAGTTCTTCAACTAATGGCCTAAGGTACACATCAATGTCGTTGCCCGGTTGCTTCGGGCCTTGGATGAGCACTGGCATCATAATGAACTTACGCTTCATGCACAACCAAGGAGGCAGGTTGTAGATACATAGAGTCACGGGCCAGGTGCTGTGACTGCAGCTCTGCTCCCCAAAAGGATTCATGCCATCTGTACTTAGACCAAACCATAAGTTCCTTGCGTCACCTGCAAAGTCTGGGAAGTCTCTCTCGATTTTTCTCCACTGTGACCCATCAGCAGGGTGTCTCAACTCCCCGTCTTTCTTACGGTCTTCTTTGTGCCATCGCAACAACCTGGCATGCTCTTTGTTTCTGAACATGCGTTTCAACCTTGGTATTATAGGAGCATACCACATAACCTTAGCAGGAACCCTCTTCCGGAGGGTCTCTCCCTCAACATCACCAGGGTCATCTCGTCTGATCTTATACCGCAACGCGTTGCATACCGGGCATTTATCTAAATTCCCATACTCCTTACCGCGGTAGAGGATGCAGTCATTAATGCATGCATGTATCTTTTGCACATCTAATCCCAGAGGACAGAGAGTCTTCTTTGCTTCGTAGGTACTCTCGGGAAGTTCGTTATGTTTTGGAAACTTCGGCTTCATTATTTTCAGCATCTTTTCAAATGAGGAGTCAGTTAGACCACACTCTGCCTTCCATCGCAACAATTCCAGTGTGGTACCGAGCTTTGTGCTGCCATCTTCACAATTTGGGTACAACAATTTCTTGTGATCTTCTAACATGCCCTCTAACTTCAACTTCTCATTTTCTGTTTCACAGTCTTGCTTTGCATCAGAAATGACCCTACCAAGTTCATCAGCTGGCTCATCTGATGCCCGTTCTTCACCTTTTTCCTCTCCATTGTCTTCCATTGCAGTATCACTGTATTCAGGAAACATATGATGATAGTTGTTATCATCATCTTCTTCTTCACCATCTTCCATCATAACCCCTCTTTCCCCGTGCTTGGGCCAGCAATTATAGTTGGGCATGAAACCTTTCATAATCAGGTGGCCGCGAATGATTTTCGAGGAAGAGTACTCCTTGTTGTTCCGACATTGAACACATGGACAACGTATAAATCCATTCTCTTTGTTTGCCGTAGCCACATCGATAAATTTATCCACGCCTTTGATATACCCGGCTACCCGCCGGTCACCGTACATCCATTCCCGACCGTTCATCTGCATCATATAAGTAAGTTTATCAAAAAACAGGACATCATAAATAGTGAAATAACCAATTCACACCGACACATGAATTGTATCAATGACCTAGAAAATATAAGATTGCTAACCTCGATCGAGGGAAATAAAGAGGAGAAAGCTCAAGTGCGTCTCGGACACCTTCTATATTTTTGTTCTATGAGAAATTCAACTGGATTTTTCACTCAAACATTTCAACAAACACCTTCAATGCATGCATGAGAAAAAACTAGCACACACCCTCACACCTTACACCATTCGAAAAAACAGAGTGGAGGCAGAGGGGGCTGGGGCGTTGCATTTATAGAGGGCAAGGGGTCTTTAGTCCCGGTTGGAGCCAGCAACCGGGACTAAAGGTGCGTGCCACGCCACGTGGCTGTGGCCAAACCTTTAGTCCCGGTTGGTGGCTCTAACCGGGACGCATGCCCCCTTACCAACCGGGACCCATGCCCCCTGGCCCCGTGCCCGCTCCAACCGGGACGCGTGCCAGCATTAGTCCCGGTTGGTGGCGCAACCGGGACTAATGCTCCGAGGGGTCGCGAACGGATGGCCCTTTTTCCTCTAGTGTCGGTGGAAACACAAGATCTGCGTCGTTCCTTATTGGAGGTGGTGATTTGAAAGTCGGATTTTAGGATGAAAAACTCATGATCGACTTATGATTGGACACGTCGTCATTGGTACGCGGCGATTTCTTCTTGGAGACTTACTATCTATATGGTGGACTTCGGGTTGTTTATTTTCTTTCCCGGATTTAATTTGTTTGGTTCTAGCTTTTGAAAAATGAATTATATATAACTATGTGTATCAATTGATGCAAAGACTGGAACATCCTCCATTTCGAAAAAAAGGTAATGATTAGATAGTGGGTTGTTAAGCAGGAGTGTTTTTTTTAACCGAAACTACGGCGGGGGCTTACGCCAGCCTGAACAATTCCATTCAACCAAACACAGTTATAGGGCTCTCAGCAGAGCTTTAGAGGACAGAGGGGGCAAGGCAGACAAGAGGATTCACGGCGGATCATAGATGTTACACCAGGACCTAAGGCTAGATGCAGAGCCCGGGTTCGTACAGCGGTACTCCCAGAGTCGCAGATCCTCGATGCATCTGCTACAAATAAGGGAGAGAGGTTCATCGATGTTGTTGAACACAAGTGCATTCCTTCGTTTCCAGATGTTCCAGAGGACAGCGATGCAGATGGTGGCTGCTGCAGGGCTCGCGCTGCGGGAGGCCCAGAGCTCAGTGAAGTCTTCGCAACGCTCGTCATCCGTAAGGGAGAAGAGCGCCCAAACCTCCTTAGCCCGGGGACAGTTTGTAAACAAATGATCAATAGTTTCTTTGTCTTGACACGTGGGGCAGTCAGCCGTCGCGGAGATCTGGTGGCGAAATCTCCGTTCATTGGTTGGAAGCCGTCAGTGGCGTGCAAGCCAGCAGAAGATCTTGCATTTCAAGGGTGCGTTGCTACCCCAAATCATCGTCACCTGTTCATATTTTTGCAAATGCCTGAAAGAATTGACATAGAAACCTTTGTTCGATAATTCCTTGTTAGTGAGTCGGCAATTCCGTAGATCAGGGATAGTTGGGCGAAGGGGAACAGAGAGAATATCAGCGGAGAGAGAGCTGAGCTAAGCAGCGGCAGTGGTGGTGAGGCGGGGTACGAGGCAATCGGAAAGGCGGTGCGTAAGGATGTGAGCGACTGAAGCATTGGGCCTAGTCGTATGAGAGAAAAGGGCGGGGAAACGGTCACAGAGCGGGGCATCGCCATTCCAAGTGTCAAGCCAGAAGGCCGAGGAAGAGCCACAACCGATAGTGACAAGGGAAATCGATCGGAAAACAGTGAGCCCGGCGACAATGCCCTTCCAAACCGGAGTATCCAGGCGGTGTGGGTCTCCGAGGTCTCTGTTGGCAGACCAACCATACATGCGACGAAACTAGCAGGCCCAAGGGGCAGGAGAATCGGAATGAAGCTTGGAGAGAAATTTGGCAAGGAGAGCGGAGTTCTGGGCAGGAATAGAGAGAATGCCAAGGCCGCCCACATCCGTAGGCGTGCAGATATCAGTCCAAGCAACCTTACACTGTCCCCCATTGCAGGTTTCCTCCCCGGTCCATAAGAAGGCACGACGCCTTTTATCAATTGCCTCGATGACACCTGCCGGGAGAAGGCCACTCATAGCATGGGCAATCATGGCGGTGAGAACGGAGTTGACGAGTAGGAGGCGGCCTCCAATAGGAAGGGATCTGCCTCGCCATCCAGAGAGACGCTTGTCGCTTTTGGAAATAAGAGGGGCAAAGTCCAGCATCCGAAGCTTATGAGTAGACAAAGGGAGGCCGAGGTAGGTTTGGGGGAAGGAAGAGATGGCACAGCCGAAGGTGGAGGCCATCTGAGAGGCTTCGGCAGGCCCAGTTTTGATAGGGACGAAGGTACTTTTATGGAAGTTAATGGTGAGGCCAGTGGCCGAGGAGAAGGCATCCAGGAGGTTTTTCAGGTTTTCTACATGTTGCGGGATGGCCCGGATAATGATGAGAGTATCATCGGCGTACTGGAGAATAGGGCAAGGAAGATCATCAACTAAAGGGTGCAGGAGTAGGCCATCCCTAGAAGCCTGGAGCAGGAGCTGTTGGAGGACATCAGCAACGAGGTTGAAAAGAAAGGGGGACAGAGGATCGCCTTGGCGAAGCCCCCTGCGGCATTGGATCCACTTCCCGGGAATGCCGTTGAGGAGGACAGCCGTCTGGCTGGTGTGGTTAAGCATTTTTATCCAGGCTCGCCAAAGCTCAGGGAAGCCTTTGGATAAGAGGATGCGGTCCAAGGCCTCCCAACTGATGGAGTCGAAAGCTTTGCGGAAGTCGAGTTTGAAGACCGCGGCCGGGGCCGCACGCTTATGGCAAGATTGAACAATATCAGCAGCTAGACGAAATTTTCGGCAATGGAGCGCCCGGAAATAAACCCTGTCTGATCTGGGCGAACAAGGAAAGGAATAAGGGTTCGAAGACGAAGAGTGAGACATTTGGTGTGGAATTTGAGGCAGGAGTTTTGCAAGGATATAGGCCGGAAATTGTCAGGCCTGTTGGCCCTAGATTTTTTGGGAAGAAGAACAATGTAGGATTTATTAATAGGACGGAGGTCAGTCGTTAAGGAGTGAAAATCTCGAAGAGAGTCCATAAGGTCGTACTTTACTAGATCCCAGTTGCGCTTGAAGAAGGCCGGGCCAAAACCGTCAGGTCCAGGGCTCGAGTTATCTTTCATGGAGAGGACGGCGAGGTGAAGCTCATCCATGGTGAAGGGACGGACAAGGGAGGCAGCTTGAGCAGAATCAAGCTTAGTCGAGGACACAAGCGTGGCCAAGTCTAAGTTGTCAGAAGCAGGGAGAGGAGTTCCCAGAAGGTTTTTGTAGAAGGAGTGGAGGATGGCGGCCTTGGAGGGGTGGGAAAAAATAGTGTTGCCATCATCATCATCAAGAACCTTAATCTGGTTTTTCCAAAGACGCCTAGAGGCACACAAATGGAAGTAATGAGTGTTCTCGTCGCCAAGGGTGCAGTGGCGGATTTTTGCGCGCTGGCGCCAGTAGGTAGCCCTCGCAGCGTTGATGCGACTTAGATTGCTTTTTGCCAAGAAGAGAAGGCGACGTTCAAGGGGGGAAAGGAGGCGCACCTCTTCAAGCCGGTCAAGGAAGGAAATAACAGCACGACAATTAACAAGGTAAATGGAAGGCAGCTGACGGCTGCGAGCCCAAACTCGAGCAGCAGACCTGACACGTTTAAGCTTTAGGTTGATACGACAAGAAGAGGCTAAGTGACCGTGGCTAGGGCCAACGCTGTGCCAATTAGAAGTGACCAAAGGAGGGAAGGAGGAGTGTTGTAGCCACGTGTTGTCGAGCCTGAAAAAGGAGCTTCTTGGGGCTTTTGACAGGGCCTCAAGGTGAAGGGGAACATGGTCCGAGGTAGGCCGGTGAGACGAGGTTAGGGTAGTGTTTGGGAGAGCCATGCTCCAAGCAGGGTTGACAAGGGCGCGGTCGAGACGGGCGAGGATAGGTGGGGTTTGTTGATTCGACCAAGTGTATTGTCTATCCAAAAGGGGAATTTCTAGAAGACCGAGGTTATTAATGAAGTCGTTGAAAAGGTCAGCCTCGACAGAGTTAAAATTGTCGCTGGATTTATCTTTGGGATTGCGAACAAGGTTGAAATCCCCCATGACGGCAACGGGATTGGCGAGGGAGGCGAAGATTTGCTCAAGAGAGGCGAGGAAGGGGGCTTTTTGAGCATGGACGCAAGGGCCATAAACGTTTATAATAGAGAAGCAGAGATTGTCACAGCGGAAGGAGAAGGTTGTGGTGACGGAGAAATCGTCAATAGTGTGATGGAGGAGCTCTACAATATTGTCGTCCCAAGCCGTTATGATGCCGCCATAAGAACCGTCAGAAGGCTTAAAGACAAAGGATCGGAGTGAAGGCGGGAGGAAGGAGGCGAGGAAGGTGGAGATGTCGGAAAGTTTGGATTCCTGAATGCACATGATGGTGGGAAGGAAGGATTCAATGGCCACCCGAATGTCATCGCGTTTACGGCGCTGACCAAGACCATGTACGTTCCAGCATGCAAGAATAAGCTTAATTAACATTAAGAAGCAATGATCGACAAGGGGGACAAGGATAGAAACAAAAGGTCCAGGCATACAGCTTAAAAGTCTTACAATTAAGGAGATTACGATTACACGAGCAGAAGATAGGGCCCGAACAAGAATAGAGGCACATACT
Organism: Avena sativa; assembly: GCA_916181665.1. Classification (NCBI taxonomy): domain Eukaryota; kingdom Viridiplantae; phylum Streptophyta; class Magnoliopsida; order Poales; family Poaceae; genus Avena; species Avena sativa. The sequence continues at coordinate 57,455,385 of OV702285.1, read as the reverse complement.
AAAGGAAGAAAAGGAGACTCTCAGAGCAAGCTGGGCAGTGCAGTCTGGCGGGATGAGCAAAAGGAGCTGCCACATTCTGGGAGGGCCTCGTAGGCTAGCAGAGCATCTGGAGAGGGCTTGAATGTCCGCACAGGTGAGGTGGAGGCGAAGCGAAGCAGAAGCAGCCTCATGAGCCTGGCTACGGAACCGGGCAGTCATGTGGAACTCTGGATGTCCTGGTCGACATTACACGGTACATTAAGCAGGAATGTTATGAACCATGATGCATTATTCGGTACATTGGAGCATTTTAATTAACTAGGCAGCAAGTGCTTCCTCGACAAAATAGACGACATTACACCACGCCCCTTCATATCGAGCTCTCTATAGAACAGGCTAACATGCGTGTCTACATTGCCAGGATGTCCCTATATTACTGATGATACAAACCATTTACATAACGGTTCAGGCAAACTTTTCCGTTTGCATTGTTTAGGAAGATATTGCTCGTGCTCCGAATTTTTCAAGAAAGACCAAATACCAGTGAAGAAAATTTGGCAGCAATCTACTACGGTCATAGCAAAGTTCTAGAAAATGGTCTGCACATGCTGAATAAAAAATGCATTGATGAGATTGTGTTTTTCCTAGAAACACTAGTGTTGGAGTTCTATGAAAGAAGAATGAATTTCTCAGGTTTTTATGTAGAAGAGTCCTACTTTCCTGAATAGTAGGAAACATCACAGAGTACCAATCATCTGAAGTCATTCCTCACTAAAAGAACATGCCTATGCTAATCTAAAGAATGACCATCCTACTAATTTCCCTCATAAGTGCCTATGGAAGTTAAAGGGAAGGGTCAACTGCTTCAGCGACCGGTGCTTCATTTGTCTGGTAGAGTCTATACTAATTAATAAACTAGGATCCTTTGTCTTGTAGATTCTGTACTAATTAATTAGTCAGTTGATGTAATGTACAACGATTAGCTGGTTAATATTGACAAAGCTGCGCATTACAGAAGTTCAAAAGCTTCCTGTGTCCTTACTTTCAGAAGTTCTCTGAAGACAAAAATGACATGAAAATTTTCAGAGAGAACGCATTGACAGGAGCTATTCATCTCTCTTCTATCATGTAGTACACAACAGCAACAGCACACGGAGAAACTGGCATTGTCAATCATGTAAACAGAACTGATAAACCAACATTGCAGCGCTTGAGACGCACCAGATTGGCATAACATGGAGGGGTTATATTACGCCTACATTTCCAAAAACCGACCAAGAAAAAGCTGCAGAACAGATGACCTGGCAAGAGAGCGTGTCGCTGATATGGCAACATACTTGCCCTAAGTACCTACATTTTGGGTCTGACTAACAAGAAAACTACTTCCGCCCAGGAAGCTTTCTTCTTTTAGCTACTTTCAGAGGTTCAGGGCTCGAAGGGGGTTCAGAAACAGGTGACTCTGTCTGGTCAGGCTCTTCCTGTGCGGAATCACTGTCCATTGTATCCACATCAGAAGACTTACCACCAGCCTTGTCCTCATTTGCATCCTCAATAGCTTTGAAAATATAAATCTGCAACAAATAAAGAATTGCAAGTGAAGGCTATAGAAGCAGATCCCCAAAGATGTGACTGAATATACATATGAACAAATTGCTAGACCTGACGTTTATCAATGTTTCAGCTTGATAATACAGTTATTCAAAATCCACTAATTAAGCGCAATACTATATGAAATTAGCAGTAGCACACCTTTTTTCTTACATGCCAATTGACATGTTTACATTGGTACATTAGGGGCTCTTGTCTGAGTATGCTTGCATACTCTCTCTCAAAGGTATTCTTGTCAGAAATTTATGTCTTCTTTTCACTTTTATAGTTCTATTCAGGCTCCATAATTGGGAATTGGGACAAGATTACGAGTTTTTGTAGTAATGATCAGGAAGTTCCTCTGTTCCACATAAATGGAGAACTAAGTAAGAGCAGCACCTTGAATCTATCAGGCTCAGCCAACTCAAAGACCAATGAATCCCCATCTTCCAAATCATGGTGCAACGAGAAGCCTCGCCATCCACCACTCAGACCTGTTCGTTTTCCAATGTATACAGCATCAAATTCATCGCCCTCTTCATCCTCCAGAACCATCTTATGCTCATCAGGAGGCAGATGATCTTTGCAGAACCCAGAAGGGAGACCCTAGTACAATGGAAAATTCATAACGATGATTTTTTGTTGACAGTAGTACATATTTATCAGCATTAGTTAAACAAATAACAGAGAACAACATCTTACAAGCCAAAAGCAGCTGGATACATGTGATCGAACCATGGTCTTAACAAACGATGGGTTGTCCGAGTCTAGACTATCTTGAAATTTCTCGGCTCTGTTAAAAGCACGCTTTTGTTGCTGATGAGAAGAAATTCTTCCAGTGTATCCCCTTCCGTTGTCTGGACCTTTAGTGACCCTGGTGGTGGTTCACGTGGGCAAGTAGCGAATTACATTAAGAATGGGACAACCATGACCAAGATAGATCAATAAAGTCGATGAATGAATTACCTTCTGCGGCGCACAAAATTGTCAACTTCAGGAAACTGTGGAAAGAACCAAATGCCAGCTTAGTCACCATTGCAAAGGAAAAAAATCATCATTTCATAAACAAAATAAAAGTATGTCCTTGCACTGCAACTCTAACCAAGTAAAACTATAGTCAAGGGAAACAATCAAGGCACCAAGGACCATTCGTAAAAAAAAATACTCATAAGAGGTTCCCATGAACATGCCAAAAAGAGGATATGGAAGATTATGAATTTTGCAATAAGTATCTGCATATTAGAAACATAACGACATTATCTTACTTCATATACTCCCTCCGACCCATATTTGTTGACTTGGATTTGTCTAGATTTGGATGAATCTAGACACTATTTAGTATATAGGTTCATTCAAATTTTGACAAATCCAAGTCAACTAATATGGGTCGGAGGGAGTAGCACATTTTTCATTATGCGGAAAGACAATATAGCACATGAATCTTAACTACTATGTAAGCAGGCCACATGGTGGCACAGGAGACTCCAAATAGAACATCACAATCAGTGCATCAGATTGCAACAATGGTAGAATCAACTCTTTGTAAACTTGACAAAAAAAAAGGCCGGTAGCTCACATCCTCCTTGTAGGAAACTGGAGTGCTCCTGGCCCTGGAGGAGCGCCTGACTTCGGTGGTGGCCTCGAACTTATTCCTGGTCTTGGGGCTGGAACGGGTGCTCTGCAAAAAACGCAGCGGCAGGAACGAATCAAACCCACCGCAACCATGGAAAACAGAGAACTTTGCCCCCTACCGCGTGACCACCCGGACTGCAGTACAGTCAGTGCAAGGGATGTGAGAGATGGGCGCCTACCTTGTTCTGCTGTCTGGTAGCCTGGACCAAGCTCTTGGCCATCTTGGTTATGCCCAGATCCTGCGGGAAAAGGAGGAAAGATGCAGAGAAATTAGTAGCAGATCGAAGCCGCTGCTGCGAAGAATCCGCGAAAAAATCGGCATCGTCGCGAAATGTTTCATCTTTCGCGCAAAACCAGAGGGGATTAACGGATTGATCCGTGCTGGTTGGTTTGGTTGGGTGTTGGAACTGAAGAATCGGAGGCGAGCGTACCTGGAGGTGCTTGAGGTTCTCGAGGATCCTCTTCCTGCGCTCCTCCTCGTAGGCGGCGCCGGCGCCGGCGCTGCTCGCCTCCGTCGCCATGGGGCTGCCTGCCTCCTTCCTCCGCAGATTCGTTCTCTCCCTTTCTGGCTGTTCGCGGAGGGGGAGCCGCGGGTCAAGGGAAGGGTCAAACGAACGAAATCCTCTGGAAAGATCGCTTGGCGCTTGCCTTTTGGGGATTGGGAAGACGCCCACGGGTTTCAAATTTGAACGTTTGAACCGAGCGCCTCTTCCTCTTCTTCGTGGGCTGGCTGGGCTGGGAGATGAGTATCCGACGCGTAGTACGGCTGCTAGGTGGGCATAAAATGGCTTTCCGACCTGCCTGCCTGCCTTCGTGGAAGTAAGATCACACTGATGGCAACTAAAATGTTCGATATGGCTAAAACTAAACTCCCTTGGTTACACTGGCGGACCTTGGGCCGAATTTCTGGAGGGGCAAATGGGCTTGGAGGGGGGGGGGGGGGGGGGGGGGCAAAAATATGAGCTACGGGCTGATTTTAATAGACAAACAGCCAAATATCTGTAAATAAAAGCCCGTTTCTTCATGGGCTTGGGGGGCGGCGGCCATTTTCGCCTCCAAGAAGGTCCGTCGGTGCTTGGTTATATCTTGTTAGGTAGGTGAAACCTTCTTCGAAAGACAGACAAAGTGCTGGAAAGAATGCTATAGATGAAATAAATGCTTCGTTTGCTAGAGATCCTGTCATGATGGATAATGTCGATATGGGGGATGAGGAACAAGATTTTGATTGCACATAGAATCCTTACAACTCTGCGAGGAAGCTGGGGCTGGGGACTCAAGCTATCAGAGAGATTGATGAGAGACTGGCGAAGAAAGTATGGATGGATAGGTATCTTGAAGAGGATGGTAACAAAGAAAATTTGGGACCTGTGGGTAGGGATTAAAGATAATGTTTGGATAGAAGAGATGGACATTAGGAAGCCAGGACAGACAGTCACTAACATAACAGGGGCAGGAGTAGGAAAAAATGGTGAAGGACAAATACTTGCAAATGAAATAGAAAAAGTTAGAGGCTAAAGAAAGGATTCAAAAATCCAAGGCCAAAGCTAGTGCGGATGAAGCGGAGATCAGAACAAGAAGTGACAGAAACAAAGACAAGAAGACACTCATACCATGGACAAGACTAAAGATATGGCCAGGAAGAAAAATCTGGAGTATATTCCTGGTAAAGAAACTTTCCCCACAGTTTTAAATACAATTTCTAGCTTTATAGTAGATATTACTATAGGTATTGGTGTAAGCCTAGGGGATAACGAAGAAGAAGTAGAGAAATCTATTTCTATGATAAAATAATTAGAACATGCTAGATGCAATTTATTTTTAGCTAATAAAAGAAAACAGAACCTTGAGGATTTAAATGAAGAATCAAAACTAGAGAGTTTTGAGATTCTGAAATTGATGAGGAAGATGAAGAGCTTAATGAGGAGATTATTCAACTAGCTTCGGTGTTTTGTGGTAATAAAAGAAGGAGAATAGGGGTAGAAAATTGTTCTGAGTATATTATGATAGGTTTTATTTGGAATAGTGGAGGTATAGGAGAGCCTGGGAAGAGTGATTTCCTTAAGGAAAACATCTCTGAGTATAAAATAGATTTTATTTGTATTCAAGAAACTAAGAAAAGTTACTTTACTGATGCATGGTTGGACAATATTAGTGATAGATTTCGCTACATTTGGCTTTGGGAATCTGCGAGAGGTGATTCTGGGAGGGCTCCTTATGGGAGTGAGAGAAGATAAGTTTGATGTAGATACTGTTTATACTAGCAGTTTTTTTTCATATGGTGCTTTTGGACAAAGAATCTGGTTTTAAGTGGAATCTTGTTAACATTTATGGAGCGTCAAATTATAGTGATAAAGGTGACTTCCTAGTAGATTTAGTTCAAGTGCTTGGCAAAAACTCGTATCCCTTTTGTTTGGATGGAGATTTTAATATAATTAGGAATACTTTTGAGAGAAAAAATATAAGAGGTTGAATAAATGGTCCCATTATTTCAATGATATCATTTAGCATTGGAACTTAATTGATTTGAAATTTTCTGGTAGAAGTTTTACCTAGTCAGACAATCAACAGGACCCATTGTTTGAAAAACTTGATAGAGTACTTGTTAGTCCTGCATGGGAGCAACATTTTCCTTTAGTTAATGTCAAAACCTTGGTTAGAGGGTTTTTTGACCATGTGGCTCTTGTTGTAGATACTGGAAATATAGATCTTGTTCCCTTTAAGCATTTTTGTGTTAAACTTTTTTGGTTTAACAGAATTGATCTTAGAGACGTAGTTGCTAAGGTTTGGAGTAAAAGTTTCAAAGGTAAAAGTTGTCTAGATATTTGGCAACAAAGAGTGAGAGTTCCTAGGAGAGTTTTGAAAGGATGGAATCTTAATATTGAAGGTGCTCACAGAAAAGGGAGGAAAAGAATTTCGTCCCAATTAGATAGTATTGATATCAACAGTGAGTTTGCTGGGTTATCGGACAGCTAACTATGAGCTTAGGAATTATTTGCAAGATCAATTAAATGTATTGTTGAGAGAAGAATAGATTAAATGGAGACAGAGAGCGAGAGAGAGAGAAGGATATTATGGAAGGAGACAATAATACAAAAAAATTATGGCAAAAGCTAGCGGTAGAAAGAGGAGAAATAGGATTTTTTTTTGTTTTATTCAAGACGAAGGGATCATTCGGGGGGTGAAAATATTCTAAAATATGCAACTAACTATTACAAAAGTTTATTTGGGCCAGTGAAGCTGTTGCCTGTACTTGGCATGTTGATTCTGCACTCACTGAAGACTCTAAAATCAAACTAGCGGCTAGATTTACTATGGAAGAGATTAAGAAGGCAGACTTTTCTATGAAACATAATAAAGCATCTGGTCCGGATGATTTTCCTATTGAGTTGTACCAACAGTTTTGGGAGCTAGTTTATGACGACTTATTTACTTTATTTCAGGATTTCTTTGATGGTAGGATAGATGTGTCTAGGTTTAACTAGGGTACTATTATTTTGATTCCTAAGGGAATGGGGGCAAACATGATTCAAATGTTTAGACCAATCCGTTTATTGAATGTTTTATTTAAAAAAATTACCAAGGTAATGAACAATAGAGCCACTCAAGTTGTAGATGAGATTGTTTCAAAAATTCAATCTGCTTTTATGAAATGAAGATTTATACTAGATAGTGTGGTTATTTTACATGATACTATGCATTACCTTCATGTTAAAAAGAGTCGGGAGTTGTTTTTAAAGTTGATTTTGAAAAAGCATATGATAAGATCAACTGGGAGTTTATGTTTTCAATGTTGGAAATGAAAGGATTTCCAACAAAGTTTGTTCATCTAACTAAGAAGGTAGTGCATAATGGTAAAGTTAATGTTATGATAAATGACAATGTAGGACCATACTTTGTTACAAGAAAAGGATTAAGGCAGGGAGACCCTTATTCCCCAATTCTTTTTAACATTGCAGCCGATGTTCTTGTGACTATGATTTCGAGAGCACAAGAACAAGGTTTCATTAAAGGATTGATTCATGAAATGTATGAGGGGGTTGTTTTTGCTACAATATGCAGATGATACCATATTTATGTTTGAAGATGATTTGGAATATGCTAGGAATCTAAAGATAATTCTCTATACCTTTGAGCATTTAACTGGGCTGAAAATTATTTTTTTGAAAAGCGAAGTTTACTATTTTGGTTTAGCTAAGGAAAATCAAGAAGAATATGCTCATATATTCACTTTCAAGGTGGGTGACATGCCTTTTAGATATTTAGGCATGCCTCTACATTATGAACGTCTTAGTAAGATAGATTGGAATCCAGCGAAGAAAAAGGTAGAGAAGAAATGCCCATGCTGGCAAGGTGGTTTACTGTCTTTTGGGGGCAGGCTCGTTTTGACTGAGACGTGCCTAAGTAGTGTACCCATTTTTATGATGTCATTTTTAGAGTACCGAAAGGGGTATTGAAACATTATTTCTTTAGAGCTAGAGTTCTTTGGCAAGAAAAAGATGGGGTTAGGAAATATCACCTTGTGAAGTGGGCTGATGTATGTCAGCCAAGAGACCAAGGGAGATTAGGAGTAACTAATTTAGACATTAAGAATATTAGTCTTCTTTGCAAATGGTTGTGGCGTTTAGAAAATGATGAGGGACATTGGTAGAACATTTTAAAGTGTAAATATCTGAGAACTGGTACTCTTACGTAGGATAGAAATTATGTAGGATGCTCACATTTCTGGTCTGGACTGATGGAAGTGAAAGATATCTTTTATAGTTGTTGTAAGCAAATTCTAGGGGATGGTTGTAAGACAATTTTTTGGAAAGATGTTTGGGTGGGAGATAAACCTTTGTTTGTGCTTTTTCCCAGGTTTATATAGTCTAAATTTTTCACAGAATGTTGCTGTAGCCAAAGTTTTTTCTCAGGATTTCAATTGCATTAGATTCAGGCGTTGCTTGTATGGTAAATCTCTAGAAATGTGGAATAAACTGTTAGATATGTGTAAAGATATAATTCTTACCGACAAGCCGGATAGAGTGAGTTGGAGTTTAACTAAATCTGGTATTTTCTGGGTTAAGTCTCTTTATACTTACCTCGTTGCGAGAAGAGTCTTGTTTCCTTTTTAAATGATTTGGAGAATAAGAATTCCTCTTAAAATCAAAGCATTTATTTGTCTGCTTGTTAAAAATAGAATCTTAGCCAAGAATAACTTGGCTAAGAAAGGTTGGAAAGGGTGTACTCTTTGTGAATTTATTGGCTGTAATGAAACTCTCACACATCTTTTTTCGAATTCCCTCTAGCTAGATATATCTGGAGTGTTGCAGGTTGTGCGCTAGGTATAGTCGATAAACCTGAAAGTTTGTTTGATCTCTGTCAAAACTGGTTTGCCAAATTATCTGGTAGAGATAGGGTGGTTGTTATGATTGGTGTTGTGGCTTTGCTTTGGAATTTATGAAAAACAACCCTGATTGTTTTCAAAGGAAGATACCAAATAATCCTACTGATGTGATTTTTTCTATGTGTCACCTTCTGGGTGATTAGAACATGCTGCAGAAAGAAAAGGTCAAAGAAACCGTGCGTCGGGTGTCTGATCGTTTGAGGAGGAATTGCAATTGATTTTTTTGTGAGACGACATGGCTGGGCTCCAATGGCAAGGATGATTTGCGATGGTTGACTATGGCTATTGCAGAGAAGATTGTGGCTTAAAAAAAGTGTCCTAGATGATGTAATATGTTTAAAACCTCTGTTGGGCTTGTTTCCTGTATGATGTTTCATCGTTCTAGAGAATTTTATGCTTGGTCGTCGGATAGATGTGAGTTTAGTCCCTGTGGGGTGGTAGGAAAAAAGATCGTAGGTTGCTTTTTTGCTGATGAGATGGTAGATGGATAGAGCTCTCGTTTTGTATGGGTCATTTTACTGTGAGACAAACTCCAGTTTCTTAATGAAATTGGGGGCCGTGTGGCCCTTCTGATAAAAAACATTTTTCGAGCATGCTTCAGCTGGGGCTCGAACCCGGACGGGCTGGCCTCCACACCTGAAGTGTCAGCCACCAGGCCAGCACCTGGTCCTCTTTCGATATGGCTAAGAAATTTAATTGCAAATATAATAGCATTATTTAGCATGACGGTATTTTTTTTAAAATTGGTTTGGCTAGTGTAACGACTACTTTCACCGGTGTTTGGTGTAGTCTTTCACTCTCCCATGCTCGCGACTCCTTGTATTGCCTGCCTCGGGTATCAGTGAGTCCTGAGATCGAGGGAGAAAAATGAACATATACTTGCACAAACAAAAAGGTAACCCAATCTTCAAGCAGACAAAGCTTCCTAGTGTAATCTCATAGGAATTAACGTCATGAAACCTCCTCATGATAAAAGCAGGGTTAGCCATTATTTAGCAAATATTTCTAAAATTTCTTCTTCATCCGATTGATGGCTTGGTCAAATTGTTATTGTGCAGCGAGTGAATCCCACTTTTTACCCCTTAGTTATGCATTTGTGACACTAATTACCCCCTTTAGTATAACTAAAACCGAAATATATCATTTAAGAGTCTGTGAACACATTTTTATCCCTATTTAGAACTTTGCTTGTTTAGATTACATAGAGCTGGCATGTTACGTTGGGGTGACGTGGTAAAATGTGTAAAGATCCGAGGACATGATCGACAAGCATGTTCATACTTCTCGTATCCATACTTTCAATTCCTCGTCATCATCTTGATACATTTAAACTCCGGTTAATACCTTACACCTTGCCCAATAGACACAAATCAGAAAAGGAGGGTTCAAAACTTCTAAAAAGGATAATCCAGACAATTTTTCACTCGATGGGGTAATTAGTGTCACAAATGCATAACTAGGGGGTATAAAGTGGAATTCACTCTTGTGCAGCACACACCATGTGTGCAGAGTGCAATCCTCTATTATTTTCCTAGTGAAAATATAGGATATGGAAGTGTCGTTTTCTCCACTTTCTCCTTTTCATCTTGAATACAAAAGGTCGAACTTTCTATGTCAGTAGACTATATGCAAAACAAAGTGTTATACGAGATCTCCTCACTTAGGACTAGAAAAGGGGTAAATTAGTTCTTGGTACTCACGCATATAGAAAGCTATGAATTAATCTGTTCTTAGTTCCTTCTAGCTCATGATACAAAAGGTTGTGAAGTACTCTATTCTTAGTTCCTTGTAGCTCACCATACAAAAGGCAAATACAAATGATATTTCCCAATTTATGTTTGCAAAGGAAAAAATCATTGATCTTTTAAGTCTTACACCAAGACGATGCAATCTATTTGTTTGATAGACACATGTTTTATGAACAAATGTAGGGTTGTTGAACCCCAGTGATCTTTAAAACTTTCTCGCCAATGACAACAAAAGGAGTTAAAGGAAAAATGAGATAATTCTGCTATAAAGGCATATCACAAGCTAGCGTCTTTGCTCCTACCAAATCTTGCTCGCTCTATCTTCTCAATGGTAAAATGAGCTTTCTATGTCACGCAAGCTCAAACATAATCCTCAGATGCCACATACCCAGTTCTTGTTAGAAATAATGAGACTAATCCATTTAGGCCCATGAGTATTTCAGATTTTCCCTAAATCTCAAAGCCCAAATTTGTGGCAGCCCATATGTGTTTGGGCCCATGTTTGTGGCAGCTCACATGGGAGTGGAGTGGGAGCTAAAGTTTAGTCTCACATGAAAAGTTGGAGGAGAGTTGCACCACCTTATAAGGTGGAGTGTTGCACCACTTTGTAAGTGAGTGGCAATAAGAGAGATACACACGCGCGCTCCTCCTCCGATGACGCCGCCGCTCGCACGCACGCTCGCCTCGTCTCGTCACGACGCGCGCGCGCCGCGGGTTGCGGGAATCTCGTCGAGCCGAGCTTTATTTTGCTGCTCAGGAAACAGTCAGCTTATACGGGTCGCTCCCGGATCGTGGGCTACTGTAACCGACCCAAACGTGCGTAACGTGGACTCGGCCCACGTTCGCCTCCGTTAGGGTTTCCTGAGCCGCTCTATATAAAGTCCTGCGCGGCTACCGCCACAACACCACCGAAAACCAATCTAGGGTTTTGCCATCCTCTCTACTTGCGCCGTCACCATAGTCTACTCCATCCCGCTTGCTGGCGTGCACCGGCGAACGGGAGAGCAGGTCTCCGGAACCACTCGCCCTTGTGATCCTGTACGGGAGAGGGCGAATAAGGTTTTTGGGAAGCGCTCTGCGCGACTGCTCGAGTTCTCCATCACGGGTCGTCTTCCATCCAAGTCAGGCGGTGCTGCCTACCGCCGTCTTCGTCGCCATCTGCTGCGATCACTCTTCCCCAAAGTTTCTACTACGGCAACTGAACGGTACGTGCTACGTGATCCTGTTTGGTTATTCATCATGTTCTGCGAGTACATGTTAAGCTGCTGTTTGTTTCCGATCATCTTGTTGTTTAGTACATCTAGTATGTTCGAGTTACATGAGCTAGTAGCTGGTTTTGTCATGATTTATATTCTGGAATTAATCGTGGAAATTATGCCTAATAATCCAACAGTTCTTGCATTTCTATGTTTAGATACATCGTGCCCAAGCTGGTCTACGGACTACGGCTGCTCTGCTTTGCAAAAGTGTGGGTTTCAGTTGAATTTTTGTGAAATGTTCAGTTCGACATGAAAGGTATTGTACGCATCCCCTTGCAGTTTCTTCTAAAATCCCAGCTTGTCGAATATTCCGAGTGGAATGTAGCACAAAGTGACCTAAAAACCAAGGGAAGGCGAGTGGACACCAGCAGAGCAAATGGTCTAGATATAAATAACAATGCAGAGTGAGCAATGGCAAAAACTTTAGTTAAGTAAATCACACAGTAAGCGTGAAGCCACTGAAGGGTGTGACTCATGAGTAATAGTAACAATACAAAGCATGACCAATGGACCATAGTGCAACAAGGGCATGATGGAAACCGTGATTTACCTAACTAATCTGCACTAAAAGGGTACTGGACTATATGTACATGTTATAACGCAGCAGGGCACTACAGATGTGAGCAAAGCACTAAAGACCTCTAAAGAAATAGAAATTGGAATAGTGCGGACTAACATGCCCCAAAAGTTAATCAAAGTCATGTTTATTGTACATTGTTGACTAGGGGGAAAGTAACATCATGTTCCATGGTCAAGTAGATGAATTAAAGCAGATGGATCCATGGTGACCGAGCCATTCATCTCAGAGACCAAACCTTCGGTTCAGTCAACAATGCACCGCTCGTCAACGATGTTACCATATCCGAGCAGTACAGACACGAGGAGATGAAATCATCCCATTGGTGAGAGAGAAATCCATATGGTCTGTGAAATGAAGCTACTCATCTCACTAGTGACAGAGAAATTGATGTTAAAAAATTCATCAAACGACAAAGTACGTTTTGCCATTAGTTGGCAATGGAAAGACTTTGCATTTCGTCCGACAGTGTGTTTGATTAGTCTCCTGAGTGTCTACACAAATTACAAGTGCATACCGAGTAATCCCACTATCATGATCAACCAAGCATCACACAATTAGGTGAAGTTTAGTGATATTTATCTCATTGTTTCTTGTTCTTAAGTACTGAGGTGGGACGGATGCGAAACAGAAATTCTATATATACATGATATTGTTTTGAGATTTATTTATTTATGGGATTTATAAGTTAAACCTAGTTTTGATGGAAATCTTCTAAATACAGATCCATACAGAATGCTCTAATCTGCGTACAATAATTCATCATTCTTTGGCTCGATAACTCTATTCCGAGGAATGTTCTCTAATGGATCCTTTCCTGCGGATCCTAAAACTATGTTTCGTAGTACAACCACGTCCGACAAAATTGTCAGACGCCATACACCAAGTTCTTGCTATGCCACATTTAGATGAATCATGCCCAGACTGGTCTATGGCTCCTCTGTTTTGTAGCACTGTGTTCTAGAATCAAAGTAATTGTGGACTACGCACCAGCAGGACTGACAATGGAGGTATTGTCGACATCTCCTTGCAGTTTCTTCTAAAATCTCATATCAACAGCGAGGCACAACTCAGCAAATAATGTGGCACCACAAGCATGTCAAGCGCTCTAGCAATATATAGCAATGCATATATAGAGGTGAACAATATATATAGCCATAACTGTAGTTAAGTAAACCACATGGTAGGCATGATGCGGTTGAACGGTGTAGCGTATGAATCACAAGGAGTAACAAGCATGACAATACGACCATAGTGTTGTTGTGTCTAAGAAAAGAAGATACAAGAAGGGCATGAAGGAAGTCATCATATGTTAACCCACACAACACCATATCATACAATTCATGAGAACTCCTATTAATAATATAGTTACTCCCTCCGTTCCCAAATATAAGACATTTTTGCACTCTAATTTGAACTGCCAAAACATTTTATATTTAGGAACTGAGGTAGTAGTTTTTATTTTGACGTTCCCAAGATAAGATATTTGTTAGCCTCGAATCTTTGTGCGTGACCGGTTCATCCATCGTTGCAACACTAAGAGCTTCTGTCTTAACAGCCCCTGCCAACATACGTTCACTATGATTGTGGTTGTCTTATCAGGCAACCGGTTCGGCAAATGTTGTGATTGTCTTCAGATGATATTCTCTTGCTGGCAGAGTGTGCTTGAAGGTTGCAGTGATGCTAATGGGTTCTGAAATCCGGCTGCGCTCAGGGAGAATCAAGAGACCAGTATTTGGGTCTGAGTTGCCTACTGAGAAATTAATTTGTTCCAGGAGAACATCGTCAAGACTGTCGTGTCATGATGATACTAAGGAGAGATGATTTACTAGAACAAAGTGGCTCAGGAGAATGTAGGTTTTATTCTAAGCAGCAGAGAAGGCGATGTTTGGAGGTCTCTAAGCCTGTGAATGGGTTGAAAATGTGAAGCCTGCTACAATTGGTACTCCATCATCTCATCTATGCGCCGTCATTTGTTCAACAAGACTTCTGTCATTCTGCTCTTGAGAATTGCTAACAAATTGTTTAGAAGCTTACTTCAAAGACAAGCTGTACCATGTGCATTGCCATCTCAATCAATTACAAGCTGGGACTGAAGGAATGGGAGGAAAGTTCTCTGAATTTTCTCAGTTACCAACTCCAGTCGGTGAATTTGTTCTCTGAATTTCAGTAACAATTCTGCACAGAACGGCAACCTTCCATTGTTCTATCTCCACCTTGATCTTGCTACAGATTTGTCTGCCTGAGCATTGCTGACAAATCGTGTAGAAGCTTAGTTCAGAAACATGTTGTACCATGCATTGCTGCCATTTTACATCTGAATTTGTTCTCTGAATTTCAGTAACAATTCTGCACAGAACGGCAACCTTCCATTGCTCTATCTCCACCTTGATCTTGCTACAGATTTGTCTGCCTGAGCATTGCTGACAAATCGTGTAGAAGCTTAGTTCAGAAACATGTTGTACCATGCATTGCTGCCATTTTACATCTCAATTACAAGCTTGGATTGAAGGAAAGTGAGTGCGGTTCTCTGAATTTTGCCTAGTCACCAACTTCAGTGGATGAGTTTGTTCTCAACAGTACTGTAGGCAGAGCACATGAATTTAGTACAGCAACTCCATGGGAACATTAGCTGTTGAATCAAAACTACAGTTAATAAATTCAGAAAGCATGGGATGCAGACAGGAATAAACAACCCCTCCAACACGCACATTCCAGATGATTATACAACAAGAAGGATGGATGAAATAGTCTTATGATTCCGTTTCATTTCTGACTCTGAACAAAGATTACAAGTTGCATATAATGGCTGGAAAGAATGTAACTGCTGCTTCTTCTACATTGCAGCTGGGATCTTAGCTCTAGCAGCCAAAAGAATAAAGAATTATTACATATAACTAATAATAACAATTGAATCTTTCTTCTCCTATCACTGTAAAACAAAAGAGAAAAACTACATATTTCTTTGCTTCTTCTTCTACAACCTCCGATAATGAATGAGAATGTATAAAAGAATGGTCAGACTGTATTATGGACCAATTGAATGAATGAATGAATCATTAACAGCAAAAGAACCACTGAAAAAGATCAGTTCTTGCTTCTTCACTTCCTGCTTAGCTCTGCAGAGAATGCGACGCCGTGGTGGAGGCGGACACTGTGGTGCTGCCACCTGCGCCGTCGACGGCCGGCGTCCACGCCGTCACGGTGTAGAGCGGGCTGTCGAGCCATCGGAGCGTGAGCCCCTCACCGTCGCCTTGTGGGTGCACGCTGTAATTGCCTGGCGCAAACATCCTCGCGATCATGCGCCCCTGCATCGCCTCCCTGTCGCCGATGCCAGCGTTCTGGAACCCGCCGTCCTCCATGCACCGCCGCCACACGGCGAAGCTCTCGTGCCGCTCGGACCTGTCGGGGCCCTCGAACGCCACCACGTTGCGGATCTCACGGGCGAACATCTCCTCCGCCTTGGCCCTGGCCGCGCTGGCGGGCGGCAGGCCGGCCGCGCCCACCGCATCGAACGCCGCGGCGTAGTGCCACAGCGCGCGCGCGAACCGCGCCTCCCAGCGCCCGGTGTTGAGCCCGGCCGCCTCGTGCTCGCCGAGGAGGAAGACGGCGGCACCTGTGCTGCGCACGAGCCCGAGGAAGTCGGACAGCGCGCCGCCGGTCTCGTCGCGGAGCAGGCGGTGTGCGGCGAGGATGCAGTTGACGGCCACGCGCTCGCCGCGCTTCACGTGGAGCATCCACAGGCGCACGTCCTCGAGACGGTCCACCACGGCGTGGAACTCGAATGCGAGCCCCAGCGCGGCGGCCACGCGTGCGAGCCGCGCGCCGGTGTCCTGCAGCTCCTGCCTCGACGAGCCGACGCCGGTGATCCGCACGTGCGACGGTGGTTCCGGATGCCTCGCCGCAAGGCTCTGCAGCAGGCTCGGCCACTGGAGCCCCTGCTTGATGTCGAAGTCGATGACGTGGACGCGGTCGTGGCCGTCGAAGGCGCGGAGGAGACGCTCGTTGAGGGTGAAGTGGAGGAACCTCGGGATGGGGGTGACGCTGTTGAGCACCCGCAGCGCCATGGCGTCGTCCTCGTCGTGGAAGGAGCCGTCGGTGAGCTCGCGCGGCGGGGTGACGTCGAACACGAAAGGCCACATGTGCGCCGCGCGGAGCGCCAGCGCCTCAGCGAAGTAGGCGGCCACGCGGTGCATCGGCGTGGGCCCTGACGGCGAGGCCGTCTCACCGAGCCGCGCCAGGTAGTAGTTGGCGGCGTCGTGGCTGCAGGTGGCGAGGGAGTCGGCGCACGCGGTGAGCGCGCGCACGAGCTCCAGCGCCTCCCGCTCCGCCTCCGGTACGAAGCTCCTCGCGCCAACGGCCTCGAGCGGCAGGGGCGGCGGCATCGCCGACGAGCCACCGTCCGTGCCCGACGAAGACGACGAATGGGACGACGGCGACTTGCTGTACTCCTCCTGCTTGGCCGGGGCCAGCGACGACGTCCCCGCGGCCATGCCATGCGGGAACGACGCGGCGCTCGGCACAAGAAACGCCTTCTGCTCCTCCTCCGCCTCCTCTCCCCCAGCTCCTTCTCCGGCGGCCGCTTGCATCATCCCGCTCCCTGCAATGGATTGATGGAACCATACCTCGTCGCCGTCGCCACCCATCATCCTCGTCCGCTTGGCGCGGGCGACGGGGCCATACTCCTCCACCGCCCCCTGCTCCTCCACCTCCTCCTCCTCGTAAGGGCGCTTAACGGCTCTGTCCCTCCTGTCCCAGCCGCCATCGCCGACGCCAGGCTCCGGCTTGGCGCCCCATGACACCGCCTGGGTGACCGGCGGCGCCGGGTGAGGCCGGAAGGAGCAGGTGCCATTGCCTCCCCTGCCATCGCCGCCCGCGACGCGCGGGGCGGCGGCAGCACCGGTGTCGCCACGGCCGCCCCGCTTGGAGAAACCGCATGGTAGGCGCTGCGCTGTGCTCATCTGATGCCTGGACGAGAACGAGCAGCCTGCCAACATCCCTGAGACGAGGGTCACCAGCGAATGCAGCAGTGTACTCTGTCTCCTCCTCCTCCTTCTCCTCTGCTGATCACACTCTGCTCTCTCACTCTCTTTCTCTCTCTCTGGTATGTGGCTACAGGTTCAGTGAGGCGGATGGAGTGTATGAATGGATCAATGTAGTAAACGAAAAAAAAGGAAAGAATTTGTTTGGTTCTTGGAAAGAATTTTGTCAGTTCCCTTTGGGGCAAAGAAAAGAAAAGAAAAAGAATGTAATGTTGTCTTGTGTATATAGCTAATGCTGCTGTATATGCAGGGAAAGAATTTCAGTGGTGGATTCTTGATGGACTCTGCAGAATGCTGCCTAGTACAAAAGAATGAACGAATCGTTAGAGAGGGGAACAAAGAATGGCCTAAAACATCTAGAAAAGAAGAAGAAGAAGAAGATCAGAAGCTGCCGGGTGCGCTGATCACTCTCTGCAGAGCTGCAGGCACTGCCCCCAACACCTCCATTGCTGTTGCTTGCCAAGATCAAGAAGGAACCGAAGAAGAAATCAAAGAAGAAGAAGAAAGAAATCCTAAGATGCAGTGACCATGGATGCAATGCAGATGGGGATTGGGTTGGGTGGGGTGGGGTGATGGGTTCTTGCTACTCTTCTCCCTCCTCTATCCTACCACTGTTCTTACCTCACCATCGAAGATCCTCTCTCTCTACCCTATCTCTCTCTCACGCAGTGGGTGGTGGTGGTGGTGGCTCTGTTCTGACGATCTCACCTTCCCCTCTCTACCTATGGAGCGAGGGGGAGGGGGGAGGAAGAAGCCCGGGCAAAAGAAACGGTCTGGACAGTGAGTGTGGCGGCGGGAACCCCGAGGCGCCGCGCGCAGCCGTCGGATGGGGAACGGACGGATGCGGCGATGTGACCGTTGCCTCGCTTTCGGTCAATGTGACCGTTGCGGGGGACGTGGGCCTGGCTCGTCAGCCGGACAGTGAGGTGCGTCTCACGTGACCCGGCCTGGCCTGGCCTGGCCCCGTCCGTTTCCTACCGTTGGGCTCCCACCACACGGACGGACGGCCGGGATCGCGTGGATCGTACGCCACGCGGGTGCTGGGTTGACGCGGTCGCCAAGCGCCACGTAGGACGCGCACGCGTGGTCCGTGTGTTCCCTTGAATGCTTCTTCCGACGCACGCTGGCAGAAATGACAAAAGAAATGTGTGATGCGCACTTGGCTCTCTCTAGAGTGAGTCTAGGGACATCATGTATATGTCCACGCTGGACACTGTGGTGTCGTTCTTGTTATTTTTGCCACCTGCCAAGTTTCACTTGAAGTTCTACCAAAGAAAAAAGAAAAAAATACATCACTCCAAAAAGAAACTTTCACATGTACTAGTTTTGGACCGGGAGTTAGAGCACCTCCACTCGTTTGAAGTTTGTCAGGCCTATAAATTTATGGTCGGATGGAGCAAATAGGTTTGGATTGATGTTTTTTTTGAGGCAAATTAAATAAAAATAACCTAAAGTTGTAACAAATTCAAAGATTAACCCTATTCGAAAAGTAATTCAAACTGACTAACCCTTTTCTGCCACTCCCGCCCGCGTGGCGCCGCAGCCACTCATGCAGCGCCACCTAGGACGGCGCCGCACGCCTGCCACGCTGGCCGGCTGGGGCCCGGCGCCGCACAGCTGCCACGGTGGCTCGCCTGTGCAGCGCCACCGAGCACGGCGCCGCACGCACGCCTTCCGCGCCACTCGGGATGGCGCTGCACGCCCTGCCACGCTGGCTCCGCGGGCCCCAGCACCTTAAGTGCGGCGCCAGGCGGGGTGGCGCCGCACCCACCTGTGTCACGCCGTGCTGGCTAGCGCCGCACGCCTGGAGCCCTTAAGGTGGTGCCGGGTCGGCCCAGCCCGACCCTCTTCTCCTTTTCCCCTCTTTCCTCTCCCCTCAGCGAACACACACATGGCAGCGGCGGCTAGGGTTGATACTCCCCTCCTCTAATCCCTCCTCCAATTGCTCAGATCTTGAAGAATCTCTCTGTGGATCTTGTTCTTCACCACATCCCCCAGGTATTTGTCCAAGAAATCTCTCATTTTGCCCTAAGGGAAACCCTAGTTTGGCAATATTCTTGCTTATTAGTAATTGGTAATTGTTAGTAGTAAGTAGTAGGAATTGTTAGTAGTAATTGTTGTGGATAATAATGTGGGATAGTATGTTTTTGTTATTGGAACCTTGGTTACATAGAGATGCCTTCATAGAAACTAGGGTTTGTAAAATTAGGTCACAAAGAGATGCCCATATAGAAACAATGGTTTATAATTTTTCTCACATAGAGATGCCACATTGGAATAATGGTTTGAAAAATGTAGATGCCTACATTGCTCACATAGAGGTGCCCACATAATTTGGCTCACATAGCAATCTATTCGTATTAGTAGTTGGTTTATAATATGCTCACATATATAGTTCTACTTTTTTTAATTAACTAGGATGTCGGAATCGGAATCGGAAGAAGCCCGTACACCGCCCCATGTACAACCCGGGTTCGTAGAAGGCATGTCGCTTCTTGAACCGTCGTATGACAAGGTTCACCGTGGCCGCATTCTTGCCGAGGGGATCAAGGTAACAAAAAAAACCTCGAAATCATTATATGTTTCTCAAGTTGGATGGACATGTTATAACCGAGCTTCTATGTGTGCAGCCTCTTGTTCCCCTACGACTTAGGTATCACGGGCATTTCCAAGAGATGATGCGGTACGATGATCGGTACATGGTGCACATCAAAGCGCTAGGATTGCTCCCATTCATCCATATGGTCAATTGTGGTTCACCGCACATGAACCCTGCTGCTATCACCACGCTCGTCGACCGATGGAGGACGGAGACGCATAGTTTTCACCTCTATACCGGTGAGATGACCGTCACTCTGCAGGACATGTCCATGATCCTTGCACTCCCTATCCAGGGGGATCCTCTGTGTATTAACACAGGCTCCAACGACTGGCGTGAGCGGATGTGTGGCCTTACCGGTGGTAAGTGTCCTGGTGACACTATAAACTCAAAGGGGGAGAAATTAAGAGTCACGGCCGGTGATACTTTCAAGTGGATAGCACAAAACTTTAGTACATGTCCTGAGAATGCTAGCGAGGATGAGATTATTATATATGCCCGTGTGTATGTGTGGTATGTCATCACGAAGACTATATTTGCTGATGGTAAGGGCAACATGGCTCACTGGCACTGGCTGAAGGCCTTAACTGTGATGGATAAAAAATGGAGCTGGGGTTCGGCGGCATTAGCCTTCTTGTACCGGCAGGTAATGGAGTGTTTCTATTTTTCCCCTCTTTATATATGTTCTTCGAACTTATGCATGACTAAGTTTGTTTGCTTTCTTGTGTAGCTGGACGAGGCTTGTCGAAGGACTGGGGCTGAGGCTTATATCGGTGGTCCGTTGCTACTCCTCTCGGTGTGGATGTGGGAACGCTTTCCAGTTGGTAGGCCAAAACATATGCCTTCTAAACCCTATAGTGATGGCGGGGAAAGGTTGAAGTGGCCCACATGGGCTTACAATTGGGACGTGGTCTCAAAGCCTCCAACCGACCTACAAAACGCGTACATGAGATACACCAATGAGTTTGATAACCTTCTCCCGGAGCAAGTAAGAATTTCTGAACATACACCGTTTAGCATTCCTTGCAAGTGCTCTTCTCATTAAACTATCTTGTTTGCGATTAAGGTTGTATGGGAGGTATATGGTCCTAGGGACAATTTTGGTTGTGAGGAGTTCCGTCTTAACCCACAGTGCGACGCGGAACGCAATCTATGGTATATGGAGTGCCCCATGATATGCATGTGGGTTGTTGAGCATTATATCCCGCAGCGGGTTATGAGACAGTTTGGTCTCTATCAGGCTACACCTCCGGATTACCAGGACACCGACGAAGCTCTTCATCGGTAAGAATTGGTTCTATATATGTTTTTGAATACAATGTATGATAGTTGTGTGTGCTTCAAAAGTTGCTCTTTATTCACATACAGGTTGGACAGGCTCAAGAGCAAGAAGACTGACTGGGGCAAGATTCACCAGAAACACGTAGCTAGATTTCTTTTATGTGTGAGAGAAGCTAAGAAATCGAAAAGAACGGCTGCAAAACCCCATTGTGAGGACGCTTTCAGCGAGTACCTCCATTGGTTTCTAGAGAACACTCGTGTGAAGCTCCTACCGGATGCATATCCGGAAGATATATTGGAAGAGCCGCTGCCTGCGTGGGACGAGCTAAGGAACCTTGAGTACAACCAAGATGTTAGAGAAGGGCGGCAAACCTCCTTTGCCCCCGTGATGAACTTTGTGGTAAGTCGGTAGTTCATGTTCCCGTTACTATCTTAGTCGGATTTGTGTAATGTGTCATTGATTTGCTTGCAATGCAGCGCACGGAGGTCCAGAAGCAGGCGGATGAGTTGGAGGGCGCTTTGGAGTTCCCGAGGGATGAGGAGGGAAATAACAAGTTAAGGGATTTCGTTAGGAAGCAGGCACAAAAGCTACGACGCTTCGCGAACTTGCTTGGTTGTCGGGATCCCGAGGTTGTTGCGACGTCGTCCAACGAACCGGCAAAGTCCACTTCACGAGAGGAAAGCAGCCCTGACGATGAGCAATCTTCCACGGTAAGAGATAAACTTTCACCGATGACATCGTTCTTGAATTTCCATGTATCACTCTAATGAGATCATTGCTCTTATTGTAAAGGCCGAAGACGAAGAGGTGCTGGATGACATGTCATTGGAGAAGTATCAACGGAAGGTACGGTCCGCAATCAAGCTAAGGCCAAGAAATCGTCCTATTGTCGAGTCCGATCCAGAGGACAAGCCGCGGCAGAAGAAGATTGCTCCGAGGAGAGGAGGCAAGAGCAAGCGTGCTAGAAAGTAGTTGCTAGAAGAAGATTGCTCCTAGGAGAGGAGAGGACTATGTTGTTTCAGTGTTGTGTGAGACTATGTTGGGAAAATGTTGTGTGAGACTATGTTGGTTCAATGTTTGAGGTACCGTGATGTAATCCTATGACAATGTTCTATGTTTGAGACAATGTTAGAGATGCTTGAGTCAAACATGTTATAAATGTTAGAAAGTTAGAAATGCTTGAGTCACGTATGGAGTTAGAAAGTTAGAAATGCATGCTAGAAGGAAACTGTGCACCTCCAGGCCTGCGGCGCCAGGTCAGGAGGCGCAGCAAGAGTGCTTGCGGCGCCGTGTCATCTGGCGCCGCAGCCTCCCAGGCCTGCCGCGCCTGGCGCCGCAGTATCCCAGGCCTGCCGCGTAGCCATTCCCAGGCCTGCGGCGTCGTGGCAACTGGCGCCGCATACTCACATGCCTGCCGCGCTGGGCGCCGCACCCTCCCAGGCCTGCCGCGCTGGGCGCCGCACCCTCCTAGGCCTGCGGCGCCGTGGCACATGGCGCCGCACAGTTAAAGTGGTTCCTCCAGGCTCAACCACCTGGTAAATGAGCTCGTCGTTATAAAAAACAGTGGCAACTTGGGAGTCAGCTTTCCTTGACTGAAATGTCCTCCAATCATCAACCCTAGGTGGGAACTCGTACTTGTACTCCTTCTTGTTTTGTCCCGCAATTTGCTTATCGGTTTCAAGTGAGTAGTTCAGAAAATAACCATTTAACTTGTCAAATGTGTATCGAACTATTGCTGTGACGGGCAATGCACGGACACCTTTAAGGACCTTGTTGAAGGCCTCTGCCATGTTGCTTGTCATTTGACCATACCTCCGGCCATCCTCATCATAAGCCCGTGCCCACTTGTCACGGAGCTGAATGTGCTTATTGAGAAACTCTTGACCCTTGGAATCGAGTTTTTTGTTGTTTCACAATCTGAGATATAGATTTGTGAAACGTCAGTCCGTGAAAGCAAGACAACAATCTTGAATATCATCAACCAACTCCTTGCTCTTACATGCCCTATAGAATTTGGAACAAAAATGTCTCATGCACCATCGGTGGTGTAAAGGAGGATGCCCGGGAATGTCAATCGTCACCGCGTTGAGAATTCCTTGATGGCGATCTGAGATGACACATATTTCCCTATCAAGAGGTAAAACCTTCGTTCTCAAAAGACGGAAGAACCACTCCCAATTAACATTGTTCTCCGCCTCTACCAAAGCAAAAGCCAAGGGAAGCAACCGGTTGTTTGCATCATTTGCTATTGCAATCAAGAGAGTGCCACGGAACTGCCCGGTCAAAAAGGTGCCATCCACAGAGATTACCGGCCTACAATGTTCGAAGCCCCTCACACATTGCTCGAATGACCAAAAAGCACGCCCAAATATTCGAACATTTCTTTCATTACGAACCATCGTTTCGGTGCCATATGGCTCAACCACATGAACCATGCCCGGGTTAGCATCGGCCATTGTTAGCAACAACCTAGGGATTCGGCTGTATGATTCTTCCCAACCACCGTACAACATCCTGAATGCGGCCTGCTTCGTCTTCCATGCCTTTCCATACTTCACCTCATAGTGAAAGATTGCTTCCACGAACTCCATGACCATCTTGATGGTCATTGTCGGAAGTGAAGAAATTTGGTTTGAAAGCCTAAAGGCGAGAAACTCAGAGGTCAGTTGTCGGTGCTCGTGCTTCACATCTTTGCCATCCACCCTTTTTCCATGGCACATGTGCGTTGACACGCAGCTTGAAATGTGCCAATCAGCCCCCCCCCCCCTTGTATGGTCTTGCCCGCACTATCCAAGGACAACCATCATCTTCGCATTTAACCGTGTAACGCTTCTTCACGTCTGAGTGAACCACCGTGAAAGGGCGATGATACCTAATAGAGAAGTCCTTGATCCATTGCTTAAGTTCCAACAATGTGGCAAACCTCTGTCCTTTTGAAATCCCATTCTTCTCGTGACTAACATCCCGATAGGAAGTTGGCCTTGGTCCAAGCACTACACCCTTGCCGCCATCAACCGTGGCTTCATCCGCTAGACTAAGATCACGAAACAAGGGTACCCGATGATCCCTGCCCAATACCTTCTCATGCACTTCGGCCTCATCCTTAGTGAACCCCTCCTCATCAACTTCTTCATCGGGACCATCCTCATCCGAGTCGGATACATACATTCGAGAAAACGGGATGTCATGATCCATGTTCTCTTGTGTATGATATAAGTCTAAATTTCCAATAGTATTGTCATAGAGCTCAACCTCCCTCTCACTATCCTCATACTCATCATTCTCCTCTTCCAATGCTTCAGCTTGATTCTTTGAAATGGGGCTCAGAGATGTCCTCAATTCATCTTGCTGTGTCAAAGGAGGCTCAGTCAATTCCTCTTGGTTCATGGGTGGAGGACTCCGAGCTTCATATGGGGAGGCAACCGGTATGATACTCCTTTGAATATTACCATCAACCTTTTTCGTGGCAAATAACTCAAGAGCTTTGTCTTGTGATTCGGCCACCACTTCCTTGTATGCAAACCAACGTTGCTCCGAGCTGATACGCATTGTCTTCCAACGGTTGTGCATCCCAAATCCCACATTGTGCCTACCCTCCAACTCAACAGCATCACTAGGATCCATCCAATTCAAATCTACCCGAATTTGTTGCAACACCTCCGCATAGGTTGGACTACGATCAAACACCAAGTCAATCTCATCCGGGTCTGGCTCAATATTGCCTCTCAAGAAAGCTTCCTTGTCCATATGATGAACATGGACAATTCTAGCCATCCCTAAAAAGAATATAAGAACATAACGGTGCATAAATTAAATAAGTATCTATGCCGAAATTTACCCTAACAACAAGCTCATACAACCATACCCTAACCATAACCATAACTCTAACCCTAACCCTAACCCTAACTCTAACCCTAACCCTAACCCTAACCCTAACAATCTTATCTATATACATGAAGGTTTAATATAACAATTCTAACTCTATATATCAACCAAAGACCTCATTCCTCCATACAAATTTACATATCTAATTGGTGGCCTAGCATTTGGAAGAATTTCTCAATTTAGGGACAAAAAACTTAAAATTTGCGGATGAAATTGAGGGGAGAAGAGGAAAATACCTTGGTGAGGCTATTGGGGAAGAAATCCCCTAAGTTTTTCTTCAAATCTTGGAGTTTTGAGTGGAGATTGGGGAGGAGTGAGCCCTAGCCGCCGCCGCCGCCGTTCTAAGTGGTGAGGGGAGAGGAAAGAGGGGAAAAGGAGAAGAGGGTCGGGCTGGGCCGACCCGGCCCCACCTTAAGGGCTCCAGGCCTGCGGCGCCAGCCAGCACGGCGCGGCACAGGTGGGTGCGGCGCCACCCTGCCTGGCGCCGCACTTAAGGTGCTGGGGCCCGTGGAGCCAGCGTGGCAGGGCGTGCAGCGCCATCCCGAGTGGCGCGGCAGGCGTGCGTGCGGCGTCGGGCCCCAGCCGGCCAGCGTGGCAGGCGTGCGGCGCCGTCCTAGGTGGCGCTGCATGAGTGGCTGCGGCGCCACGCGGGCGGGAGTGGCAGAAAAGGGTTAGTCAGTTTGAATTACTTTTCGAATAGGGTTAATCTTTGAATTTGTTACGACTTTAGGTTATTTTTATTTAATTTGCCTTTTTTGGGGGGGCCTGGAACGTCGGTTTTCTAGTCGTGTTCCTAGCGCGTCTCCTCGCGGCGCGACCTTGCCTTCTCGCGCGTATTCGAGGCGCGCCCTTCGTCTGTGGCCTTAGCGCGGACGACGGCAACACGTCTGTGCTCCTCTGCTGGCCGCTCACACTAGTAGAAATAAGGGCTTCGGTTCGGAGTAGATTCTTGTTCTAGTCCCGAGAAGGTCTTGGGCCAGGACTAGTGTGAGCACTAGTCTCGGTTCGTCCAGGCTTCAATGGCTAGGCGGCCGGGGAAGCTTTAGTCTCGGGTCGTTTTGGACTTTTAGTCCAGATTCGTGATACGACCCGGACTAAAGGGGTAGAGGCGGGTGCGGGCGCGGGAAACACCCTTTAGTCCCGATTTATTTCTCCAACCGGGACTAAAGAAATTTGGCAAACAAAATTTGATGTGTTCTGCCACGGCAGGAAAACGAAAAAAATCCTGCCGCGGCAGGAGATTTCTACCCCACCCACCCACACCTTTCTCCCGGAGATCGCCTTTTCTAGTTTCAAAAGAATGACCTCCTCGATGAGGCCCCTTTCCAGGTTGGCGGCCGCATTCCTCGTCTACGCGGAAGCAATTGGTTTCGTCCCTACTTTCGGACTTGATGGCGGCGAGTCTGACTTCCGGCTCGGCGGTGGAGAAATAGAAAGATCGGTTTGTTGTTTTCCATCTTTCAGTGAGGTTTTTCTGCATATATCAGGGACCTATAATTTTTTTCTTATCACATGGGGTCCTTTGTAACAATTTGTACATCCAATCCCTTCGGGGGCACTCCTTGTTCAAAAAAATGTAGATTATGGTGTTAGCCTTACTTTTGTACTACAAAACAAGAAAAGGATGAGCCAAAAAGCAATAAAAATGCTAAGTCATTTTGATCCTACTTATGTGTAACATTATTTCAATCATAGTGAATGCTCTTGACGATATTCTCTCTCCCACGACATAAAATTAACTCCACTTCACGGATCAGATGGACATACCATGATTTGTTCCCCTCGTGTACATAGCTTGTATCCCTTTTTTGTAGGGACATATTAATAACTTGGATCATGCATGACCAGACAGAGAGGAAGTACATTGTTGAATGCCTGAAGGGTTTAGTTTCTAAGCTCATAATGTAGACCTCCAACTACTTCAGTTCCTCTACTTAACCATTTGGATATGGTTCCTAAGGGCATCTCTGTCGGGTCGACCTATCCAGTCCGAGCGTGTCTGAACTTGTCCGCGCGGACGCGCGGGATATACGCGGCGTCCCAGCGGCCCGACCAATCCGGACAAAGGCATCCGACTCGACCCATCCGTGCACCAAATCTGGGCAACGGTTGTGTCGGCCCGGACATGCACGGACAAAGGGCGTGTGCTGTCCGTCGGCCACTTGGACCCATATGTAAGTGAAATATTAGTACTTAACGATAGCTATACATTAGATTAAGCACTGCCAGTTACAAAAAGGTCGTCTGAACAAAATAAGGGGGTGCTACTGCTACGGCTACTACTGCTGTTGCTCTCGTCGACGTTGCCATGGCCACCGTTGTCGCTGCCACCGGCCCCGTCGATCGCCGCCCTAGCGGATCAAATTATCCGTTGCTGGACACATTCACGGTGACGTTCGCACACCAGGGCACGAGCCACCGCCTTGCTCGCCGCCTTCCTGCGGTCCTCTGCCGCCCGGTTCGCCAGGGCCTTGTCCATCTCGACGGACCAGTGGTCCCTCACCTTCTGGTCAGCGAGCTCCCTCGCTGCAGCAATGGCAAACGCCTGGCGCTTGAGTTCTGTCTTAGCCGCGAGCAACTCTGCAGGAGAAGGGGTCGGAGCCGGAGCCAGAGTCGGAGCACCATTGGGGCCAAAGCCCAGCGCCTGCGCGATCTGCACAGGGACATCGATCGCCTCCTCAACCTGCTCCTCCTTCGGCTGATCCCACTCCTCCCCCTCCTCGGCGTCGTCCTTTGCCACCTCCGTCTCGTCGCCGTCAATGATAGCCCACGTGGCCGCCACCCCAGCGGCCATAGCTATGCGCTCCTCCTCCACCGCAGTGTCGGTGACGTGCTCGTGTTGCGCCTCTTCCATGTCATTGGACGCTTTGGCGGCGTGTCGAAGATCGCGGACGGTGATCTTGGCTTCCTCCTTGACCACCTCCTCCAGCGTGGTCATAGCTGCCTCGTGGTGGATCTCGCGGAGAGCCGCTGATGCGGCCTCCAAGGCCACGGCCTCCTTGGCGGCGACATGGTGCATGTTGCACGCCGCCCATTGGGCGGCCACCGTGGAGGCCTCCTCCACCACCCGCTCCAGTGCCGCCTCGGCCACATGGCCTTCCTTATCGAAGACCAACACTTCTGCCTCGCTCATGCGCCTGGCCAGCAACGTGGCCTCGAGGTGGACCTTGTCGACCTCCACCTTCGGGAAGCGGGTACGGCACATCTCTCGGATCTTGGTTCAGTTGGCGATCTTGAGGCGAGGCATGATCGCTGGTGGCTGCCGCTTTTTCGACTATTGGTTTGCTCTTGATTTGGGCTTATTGTCTCCGCCGCGCCGGCGGCCGTCTTTTATAGACCACGGCGAAGGCGGGAAATGGCTGGGGAGGCGCCGGAAGTTTTCTAGCCACAGGAAGCGAGGTGCGCGCAGGAAACGATGACGGGAAATGTTGGCTATGCGGGAAGCTACCGGCGCTGATAGCTAGCATCGCGTTGCCATTAACGTCCCATGCAAGGGTGTCAAGCGGTAACAGCGGGAGGGATATAGACAGATGGGTCGCCCTAGTGGGCGCGGCTGGCCGGACAGGACGGACCCCGACCCAAAAGAGACCATGACCCGATCCAAACGGACAAAAACGAACCGTTTGGGTCGACCGGATGGGTCGTCCCAGTGGAGATGCCCTAAAAAACTATGCAGATATGAGATGCAAATTTTCTCAATCAACCACACATCTCTAGCTTTTACACTTTGAATAAAAATCATGTGCTACTGCATTATCTGAGATAATCTTGCTAATTTTGGTATTTTATTGGATATTTGGACATGCCAATCAAGATTATTTCAGTTGCAGTTGCCTTAGTTTTAACATCATTGGTGCCATGTGGTAAAACATGTGACGATCTCTTTCATGTCCTTCTTGTTTTGCATTATGGTAAAAATTATGGTATGCTTGTATTGTTACTCCTCATGCGTTACTCCATTTCAGTAACACCATCAACAACATCACACTTACCACGTTGGTTCCACTTAACTAAACTTTTTGTTGTTGCTCACCACTATGTTTGGCTTGCAACATATATCTAGACCCATTTGATATGCTGGTGTGTCCCTCTTCTTCTATTAGTTTCTGGTCATGAAATGCTACATTCTTTGCTGAAACCTTTGACGTGTTTCACCGGTGAGCTGAGATTTTAGAAGAAACTGAAAGGAGATGCATGCGATAAGAATTTTCTCTCGCTGGTTGTTTCACATACACAAAATTTGTGTTGTAGAACACAAAGTTGCAAACCAGAACAACCATAGACCAGTTTGGACACGATGTTTCTAAATTTAGAGTAGCAAGAACTTGGTGTGTGGAATCATATGATTATGTACAAGTCTGCAACATGGATACACATAATATTACCATTGGCACGTCTAGTGTTCTGAAAATTGTCTATACGGAAGTCACACGATTGACAAGAAAGACACATCAAGAATTGCAGGAGCACCCAATATTGTAATCCCTGATGTCTTAGATTTGTCAAAATTTGAATGGATCTAGACACTATTTAGTATATAGATTCATTTAAATTTTGACAAATCTAAGACATCTATTTAAGGCCGGAGGGAGTATGATTGATGTCGTTGATTTGCTGATTTTCAACTTTGAATTTTACTTTTTTTCCCTATTTGTACTTTAAATACAATTTTTTATTCCGCTTAACTTAGAGATAGTAAAATTCATTTTAGGAATTTTTATTATAATATATTTGCAGTTTTGACCCACTGTGTCTAAAAGTAGCATTTCGCACTAGGAGAGGCAACATAATGTTACACGTTGCAGTAATTCATTAAATATTGTCCTTGTTCAACGAATGTGCCTTTGATGTGTGAATATATACATCACTAGGTTGCAACACATCATTGATCGGAAAAACTAAACAATCTCAATAAGTTTGTGAATTGGTGAGAAAATTTCAACTAACGAGACCAGCGAACCAAGTTCTTAAAGAGTATACATGCTTAACTTGTCTTAACTTGGGGAGATATCATATTCAAAAAAATAACCAAGAGATAATAATTCTACTAATACGGGGCCTTGGCGGATGCATTGAACGCATTTGATCGATCAATATCCTGGTGAGGTTCAGTCAACCACATATGTTCATCCTTTACTCTTTGATAGAAAATCATATGCTACTATAGGGATACTCATGCTATTTTTTGTATTTTGATTAAATATTTGGACATGACAATTAAGATCATTTCAGTTGTAGTTGCCTCAGTTCTAACATCATTGGTGCCATGCGGTATAACATATGAAGACCTCTTTCATGCCCTTGTAAAAAATAATTAGACACCATTATGGTCATGCTTCCATTGTTACTCCTCATGAGTTACACCATTTAGCGGCATCACACTTTTCATGTTGGTTTACTTAACTAAAGTTTTTGCAAATTTCTCACAACTATATATGACTCGCTACATATTTCTAGACCATTTTCCATGTTGGTGCTCCCCCTTCTTATGTGGTTGTCTGGTCATGAGGTGCAACATTCTTTGCTGAAATGTTTGATGTTTCTCACACGAGCTGAGATTTTAGAATAAACTGAAAGGAGATGTGGACCATCAGAAAGCTTTTTGTCTAAATGTTGCACATTTCACAAAATCTAAACTATAAAACACATTGTTGCAAACTAAAGCAACAATATATCAGTTTGGACACAGCGTGTCTAAAAGTAATGTTGGAAGAGCTTATGTGTGAAATCTAAGGATTATGTATGAGTGTGCAACACGACGAGACATACTTTTTTCATTGGCATGAAAGGCGCATTGGAAATTGGCGGATCAAGGTCACAAAATTGACCAGAGAGACACCGAGGAATTGGAGGAGTGACGCAATCTTGATGGTTGATGTTGTTCTTTTGCCAATTTCCAGGTTGAAGTTTTACTTATTTTCCTATTTTTTCTATTTAATTTAATTTTGGTTTTCACTTAACTTAGAGAGAGAAAAAATCGTTTTAGGACATGTTTTAATATAATACTTGCAGCTTGGATGATGTATGTATAGAAGAAACATTTTGCACTAGGAGGGATCACCTAATGTTACACATTGTAGCAGCTCACTCAAAACCGTCCCCTTTCTGTCTTTGATGTGTGAATCCTTACATCTCCAAGTTGTAACACATAATTAATGGAAGAAACCAAACACTTAGAACCATTTCCTCAATCGATATGCATGCTTTGCTTGTCTTGACTTGTGGGGGGAAATCATATTCAAATAAATAATTGAGAATTTGAGAGAACGTTCCTGGTGATTCGGGGATTGGCAGATATAATGAAAACATTTGATGGATCAATATCCCGGTGAGGCTCGGTCACCTCATATGTGGATATCCAATGGACACATCAGATTATTTGTAACGGGCGATGACTCCTTTTGTTGTTTCCTCTCCATATAATTTTTCCTTGTCGGGCATGGGGAAGATGGTATGTGAAGAAAGTTGATTTTCTTCCGGTGTTGCAATACAACACTCATGTATGCGTTCATCCATATTCCCTATATGGATGAGCTAATTTTGCTCACAAGCAATGTTGAGTAGTGACTTTTTTCACTCTTTTTTTAATGATTTAGCTGTGTGAATCCTCATTAGCTCGGGTATGATCTTGATATCGTTTCATTGCAGAGATCGGATGTACTTCCGTGGTAGCCATATGTTATTCTATTCTAGCATCCTATTCAGCGGAAGCAAATTTATCTAGTTTAGCTAATAGTAACTCGCAAGTTCAGTTGACCATGCTCTGAAGACTGCCCAATCCACATGTAACAACACGGAACTAAACCCTTAAATGCCTTGTTCGGTTTACCCAGAAATGCAGGCCGTGTCCAAAAATTTGGGGCCCCAGTGGAGACCCAAAACAAGCCCTACAGTTTGAATATTTCACATAACAATACTAACTAAAACATACTTTCACTTTATATATGACATTGCTGAGTTACATTGTTGCGTGTTATTTTGTATAATATATAGGAATATATCAAACATTGATCGCACTAAAAGGTGCCAGTAAGGCAATAATAAACTACCCTCATTCTACTGAAAATCATCATTTTGGCTGATATTTCTTGAAACAAAATATTTAGTGACATTCATTATTAATATTCTCTAGATACAATTCCAAGTCCTATTATTGCAAATCCATAGAGTCTGTCGTGTGTCATAGTAGATGCAAGTAATAATAAACAAAAAATAATAATAAGACTGAATTCAAACACTACACGAATCTTAGGCTTGTCAAGATGACTAGATAAAATAATAGAAGAAGTCATGAAGACCTATTGACCAAACCTTGATCTACCGGTAGTTGGGTATGGGGATCAACACATCAAATTTTGATTGGCGGCAGTTGTAGGGGTTCGTAGCATGGAAAACAAAAAAAATTCTACCGCATGCAAACAAACAAGCCAAGATCTATCTACTAGATTATAGCAACGAGTCGATAGAGGAACTCACCCTCGAAGATTCCAAAGCGATTAACGAAAGCAGATTCTCATGGGTGATGTAGTCGTACACTTGCCGATCTCAAGATCGCATAGACGATCCTTCCGGCGCTGCGTTCCGGCAGCGCTTCCGTAGTCGGTCACACGTTCGGTACTCGATGAAGACCTTCCTCTCCCTTGTTCCAGCAGGCAGCGGAGGTTGTAGCACTCTCCTCGTGATTCCGGCAGCATGACGGCGTGGTACCGGAAGTAGAGGGGAGATCTCGCAGGGCTTCGCCTTAAGCCGGAGCGAGTATGGTGGAGTATGAGAGAGGCCTTGGTGATCTAGGGTTTAGAGGGCACCAAGGGGAGGGTGTAGCCGGCGGCTAGGGTTTGGGGAACACCCCAATTCGCCGAGTTGGACGTGCCCTAGGCGGCGGCGCAAGGAGGTGGTGGCGCCGGCGACTTGGAGGCTAGGGTTTTGGGTGTGAGGGGTAGGGGGCGCCCTACCCCTCCTTATATAGGTGGAGGGTGGCCGGTTGGGAGGAGGGAGTCCTCCCCCAACTCGACCTCCTTGGCCGGCGGGTGGAGGGAGGGGAACTCCTCCCCAAGTAGGTTTCCTACTCTCCCTCCACCAAGCAAACTTGCCGTTTGACTTTTTCAAATTGGCATTTTGACTTTCAAACTAGGATTTGATTTCTCCCTTTATTTTTCCCAGCCAAGTGACCTAGTACATGATGCAACCATTCCATATTGTCATGACACATTCATGTACCCTTCCCCTCCGGAGTGCCGGACCTTCCGGACCCTTCTAGAACATTCCCGGTAAAAACACCAGAATCATTCCCCAACTCCGAAACAGGACTTTCCTTATATGAATCTTATTCTCCGGAC
The DNA here is from genome assembly GCA_916181665.1 of Avena sativa. Taxonomy (NCBI): domain Eukaryota; kingdom Viridiplantae; phylum Streptophyta; class Magnoliopsida; order Poales; family Poaceae; genus Avena; species Avena sativa. The sequence continues at coordinate 57,422,076 of OV702285.1, read as the reverse complement.
CATTCCGGATCTCCTCATGATATCCCGGATCCCATCCGAGACTTCGAACAACATTCAGTCTCTTACTCATCATTCCATAACTACTCAACAACATCGAATCCTTAAGTGTGTCTCCCTACGGTTCGTGAATTATGTGGACATGATCGAGACACTTCTCTGATCAATAACCAATAGAAGAATCTAAAAATTCATATGACTCCCACATATTTATATGATTACTTTGCGATCGAATGAACCACTTACATACGATACCAATTTCCCTTTGTCTCACGATAGTTTACTTATCTGAGGTTTTGATCGTCAGTATCTCTTCATACCTAGTTCAACCTCGTTACCGATAAGTACTCTTTTCTCGTTCCCGTGGTATGTGATCCCTTGTGAACCAGTCACATGCTTGCAAGCTAATTGGATGACATTCCACCGAGAGGGCCCAGAGTATATCTATCCGTCATATGGATGGACAAATCCCACTCTTGATCCATGTGTCTCAACCCATACTTTCCGAACACTCAATGCCACTTTTATAGCCACCCAGTTACGGTGTGGTGTTTGATGTCATCAAAGCATCCTTCCGGTGATGGTGATAAGCATGATCTAATGGTCGAAGGAATTAGGTTACTATGTATCAGAAAGCTTATAGCAATTGAACTATTAAAATGACTTGATCTTTATGCTACGCTTATCTACAGGAGTATGTCCATCATATCATTCTCCTAATGATATGACCTTGTTATTAACAACATCTCAAATGTTCATGATCAAGAAACCATGATCATCTATTAATCAACAAGCTAGTATTATAAAGAGGCTTTACTAGGGACTCTAATTTAGTTTACAAATCACACAAGTATTAATGTTTCTGGTTAATACTGTTATAGCATGAATATAAACATTTATCATAAACACAAAGATATAATAATAACTATATTTATTATTGCCTCTAGGGCATATCTCCAACAGTCTCCCACTTGCACTAGAGTCAACTAATCTAGACTACATGGTAATATACCGAACACCCATGGCAGTTTGGTGTTGGTCATGTTTTGCCCTCGGGAGAGGTTTAGTCAACGGATCCGCCACATTTAGATCTGTGTGTACTTTTCAAATCTTTATGTCACCATCTTGGACATGTTCTCGAATAGCGTGAAAACGTAGCTTGATGTGCTTCAGCTTCTTGTGTGACCTTGGTTCTTGCGCATTGGCTATGGCGCCCATGTTATCACAGTAGATAGACATTGAGTCCAGCGCACTTGGAACCACACCGAGCTCTCTGTAATGAACTCTTTCATCCATATCGCTTCTTGTGAATCCTTTTAAGCAGCTATGTATTCCGATTCAGTTGAAGATCTCGCCACAACGCTTTGCTTTGCACTCCTCCAGCTAACTGCTGCACCATTCAAAGTAAATACGTATCCAGATTGAGATTTAGAATCATTTGGATCGGTGTTCCAACTAGCATCGGTGTAACCATTGACAACGAGCTGTTCATCACCTCCATAAGAAAGAACCATATCCTTAGTTCTTCTCAAGTACTTAAGGATGTTTTTGACCGCTGTCCAATGATCCACTCCTGTATCACTTTGATATCTGCTAGTTAAACTAACAGCATATGCAATGTTGGGTCTAGTACATAGCATGGCATACATTAGAGATCCTATGGCTGAGGCATAGGGAGTATTACTCATCCTTTCTTTATCTTCTACCGTTGCTGGACTTTGAGTTTTACTCAAGGTCGTATTGGGCAACATGGGCAAGAACCCTTTCTTGCTATCTTCCATTCCAAACCTCTTTAGAACTTTGTCCAAATATGTACTTTGTGACAATGATATTAGGCGTCTTGATCTATCTCTATAAATATTTATGCCCAATATGTAAGCTGCTTCGCCAAGATCTTTCATTGAAAAACTATTATTCAAATAATCCTTGACACTATTAAGAAGGATCGACAAAACCTTTGGGTTGCATCATATACAACTCTTCATCAATGTATCCATTGAGGAACGCCGTTTTGACATCCATCTGCCATATCTCATAATCATAATATGCAGCGATTGCTAATATAATCCTTATAGACTTTAGCTTCGCTATAGGTGAGAAAGTCTCATCGTAGTCAACTCCTTGAATTTGTCGAAACCCTTTTGCGACAAGTCGAGCTTTATAGACAGTAACATTACCATCAGCATCTGTTTTCTTCTTGAAAATCCATTTGTTCTCGACAGCCTTCCGGCCATCCGGTAAGTCCACCAAAGTCCATACTTGGTTTTCGTACATGGATCCAATCTATTTCATAGCTTCTTGCCATTTATTGGAATCTAGGCTCATCATCGCTTCCTCATATGTCGCAGGGTCATCGGTGTTGTCCACCAACATGACACTCATAACGGGATCATACCAATCAGGAGTGGTACGAGTTCTCGTTGACCTGCGAGGCTCTGTAGGAACCTCAACCGAAGTTTCATGATCATCATCATTAGCTTCCTCTCTTATTGGTGTAGGCGCCACAGGAACTACTTCCGGTGCTGCGCTACTCGCAAGTTCGAGAGAAGGTTCAATAACCTCGTCGAGTTCTACTTTCCTTCCAGTCACTTCTTTCGAGAGAAATTCCTTCTCTAGAAAGGATCCATTCTTGGCAACGAAAATTTTGCCCTCGGATCTATGATAGAAGGTATACCCAATAGTTTCCTTCGGGTATCCTATGAAGACGCATTTTTTCGCTTTGGGTTCAAGCTTGTCCGGCTGTAACTTCTTTACATAAGCTTCGCAACCCCAAACTTTAAGGAACGACAATTTAGGCTTTTTCCCAAACCATAATTCATACGGTGTCGTTTCAACGGATTTAGATGGTGCCCTATTTAAAATGAATGCGGTTGTTTCTAATGCATAACCCCAAAACGATAGCGGTAAATCTGTAAGTGACATCATAAAACGAACCATATCTAAGAGAGTTCGATTACGACGTTCAGACACACCATTACGCAGTGGTGTTCCCGGCGGTGTCAATTGTGAAAGTATTCCGCATTTCTTCAAATGCTCGCCAAACTCGTAACTTAGATATTCACCTCCACGATCAGATTGTAGAAATTTAATCTTCTTGTTACGTTGATTCTCTACCTCACTTTGAAATTCCTTAAACTTCTCGAAAGTTTTGGACTTATGTTTCATGAAATAGATATACCCATATCTACTCAAGTCATACGTGAAGGTAAGAACATAACGATAACCACTGCGCGATGCTACACTCATTGGTCCACACACATCGGTATGTATGATTTCCGATAGGTCCGTAGCTCGCTCCATCATACCAGAAAATGGAGTCTTAGTCATTTTACCCATCAGACATGCTTCGCATCTTTCAAGTGATTCAAGAAGTCCATCGGAATGGAGTTTCTTCATACGTTTCACTGCAATGTGACCAAGACGACAGTGCCACATATAGGTCGAGTTATCGCTCAATTTCAAACGTTTAGCCTCAATGTTATTTATGTGTGTATTACTACAATCGAGATTCAATAAAAATAGACCATCTATCAAAGGTGCATGTGCATAAAACATATTACTCATATAAATCGAACAACCATTATTCTCGGACTTAAATAAGTAACCGTCTCGCAATAAACATGATCCCGATATAATGTTCATGCTCAACGCAGGCACCAAATAACAATTATTTAAGTATAAAACTAATCCCGGTGGTAGATGAAGAGGTACTGTGCCGACCGCGATCACATCAACCTTTGATCCATTTCCAACGCGCATCGTCACCTTGTTCTTCGCTAGCTTCCGTTTACTCTGCAGCACCTGTTTCGAGTTACAAATATGAGCAACCGAACCAGTATCAAATACCCAGGAACTACTACGAGTACTAGTGGGATACACATCAATAACATGTATATCGGATATACCTTTCTTCTTGATGTTGCCGTTCTTCAAATCCGCCAAGTACTTTGGGCAATTCCGCTTTCAGTGACCTTCTACCTTGCAGTAAAGCACTTAGTATCAGGCTTAGGCCCAGCCTTTGTCTTCTTCGCCGGCGCGACAACTTTCTTACCGCCCTTCTTGAGGTTTCCCTTTTGCTTAGACTTGCCTTTCTTGAATTTGGTGGTCTTATTGACCAACAACACTTGGTGCTCTTTCTTGATCTCCACTTCTGCAGATTTCAACATGGAGAAAAGTTCTGGCAACGTCTTGTCCATGTTTTGCATATTGTAGTTCATCACAAAGTTCTTGTAACTTGGTGGTAGTGATTGGAGGACACGGTGATTCCCCATAGAATTAGGAATCACTATACCCAAACTTTGGAGTTTGTTTGCGTGCCCAGACATCTTAAGCACATGCTCACTGACGGAGCTGCCCTCTTCCATCTTGCAGTTAAAGAACTTTTCAGAAGCCTCATAACTCTCAACTGCCGCGTGAGCCTCAAATATCATTTTGAGTTCACGGACAATATCATGTGGGTCATGGTTCTCAAACCTTTTCTGAAGCTCCGATTCCAAACCATACAAGATAGCACACTGAACTATGGAGTACTGATTCTTCCGAGTGAGGTAAACATTCTTTACTTCATCGGTAGCAGTAGCTGCAAGCGGGTCACCCAGCGGTGCATCCAACACATAGGTCAAATTACTAGCATTGAGGACAATCCTCAAATTGCGGAACCAATCCGCTAAGTTGCTTTCATTATTTTTCAACTTTTCTTTCTCTAGAAACGCATTAAAATTGATGGTAGGGGCCGCCATTGATCTACAACATATTTGCAATAGTTTAGACTAAGTTTATGACAAATTGAGTTCTAATTAATAGTTAAATTAATCTAGGTGAACTCCCACCCAAAACAATATACCTCACATTGTTTTAGTGATCACACGAACCAAATCCACCACATCAAAACCAATCAACACGAGAGTTGATGTAGCTTCAATGGCGAACAATCAACATGTTCATCATATCTACTATATGACTCATGCTTTACCTTTCGGTGATTCATGTTCCGAGACCATGTCTTTACATGCTAGGCTCGTCAAGATCAAACCTTAGCTTCTGCATGAGAAAATCTGGCTTGCTCACGTTGTACACACTTGCAGAATCTAACACACCCGATCATTATGTGGTGCTTCGAAACAACGAGCTTTAGCAATGGTGCTTACTAAGGATGAACACTTTAAAACTTGAAATTTATGTGCTTGAGGGATCATCTTATAATGCTACTGTCGTTAACTAAGCAATACAAGATGCATAAAGGATTAACATCACATGCAATTCATAATATGTGATATGATATGGCCTTTCTTCTTGTGCTTCCGATCTCCATCTTCAAGCACGAACATGATCTTCATCATCACCGGCATAGCGTCAAGGTAAATGGCGCCGTTTCATGGTTGTCGTCCACCAGCTTCAACTATTACAACTACTTTGAATAGACACGCGGGTCTTAACAGAATTTAAAGACAACCATATGGCTCCTGCCGGTTGCCAACTTACAATGAGGAACATTGCATACATCAAATATAATTACAATCATGGCCATATCACATCACAGCACACACCTGCAAAACAAAGTTAGACGCCTCTAATTTTCTTTGCATATTTTACGTGGTTTGGGGATTTCAATAAGTGTCGTTCTAACTTACGAACAAGAACCACAACGTTGATGTTTGAACTATCAAGTGCCCGTTGTAAATTGGATCTATACTATGATGGAAGAGACAGGCACCCGCAAAGCCACTTATGCAATACAAGTTGCATGTTCATCGTGGAGCAAGTCTCATGAACGATGTCATGTAAGGTTAGCCCGGGCCGCTTCATCCCATCATACCGCAAGATGCAAAGTACACAAGAAGCAATTGATAATAAAAGCACCACCGCCCACAATGACCATTGTGTTCTACTCGTGCAACATATCTACATATAGACACGGCTCTGATACCACTGTAGGGGTTCATAGCATGGAAAACAAAAAATTTCTACCGCATGCAAACAAACAAGCCAAGATCTATCTACTAGATTGTAGCAACGAGTCGATAGAGGAACTCACCCTCGAAGATTCCAAAGCGGTTAACGAGAGCAGATTCTCGTGGGTGATGTAGTCGTACACTTGCCTATCTCAAGATCGCGTAGACGATCCTTCCGGCGCTGCGTTCTGGCAGCGCTTCCGCAGTCGGCCACACGTTCGGTACTCGATGAAGACCTTCCTCTCCCTTGTTCCAGCAGGCAGCGGAGGTTGTAGCACTCTCCTCGCGATTCCGGCAGCACGACGGCGTGGTACCGGAAGTAGAGGGGATATCTCGCAGGGCTTCGCCTTAAGCCGGAGCGAGTATGGTGGAGTATGAGAGAGGCCTTGGTGATCTAGGGTTTAGAGGGCACCAAGGGGAGGGTGTAGCCGGCGGATAGGGTTTGGGGAACACCCCAAGTCGCCGAGTTGGAGGTGCCCTAGGCGGCGGCGCAATGAGGTGGTGGCGCCGGCGACTTGGAGGCTAGGGTTTTGGGTGTGAGGGGTAGGGGGCGCCCTACCCCTCCTTATATAGGTGGAGGGTGTCCGGTTGGGAGGAGGGAGTCCTCCCCCAACTCGGCCTCCTTGGCCGGCGGGTGGAGGGAGGGGAACTCCTCCCCAAGTAGGTTTCCTACTCTCCCTCCACCAAGCAAACTTGCCGTTTGACTTTTTCAAATTGGCGTTTTGACTTTCAAACTAGGATTTGATTTCTCCCTTTATTTTGCCCAGCCAAGTGACCTAGTACATGATGCAACCATTCCATATTGTCATGACACATTCATGTACCCTTCCCCTCCGGAGTGCCGGACCTTCCGGACCCTTCTAGAACATTCCCGGTGAAAACACCGGAATCATTCCCCAACTCCGAAACAGGACATTCCTTATATGAATATTATTCTCCGGACCATTCCGGATCTCCTCGTGATATCCCGGATCCCATCCGAGACTCTGAACAACATTCGGTCTCTTACTCATCATTCCATAACTAGTCAACAACATCGAATCCTTAAGTGTGTCTCCCTACGGTTCGTGAATTATGCGGACATGATCGAGACACTTATCAATAACCAATAGAGGAATCTGGAAATTCATATGGCTCCCACATATTTCTACGATTACTTTGCGATCGAATAAACCACTTACATACGATACCAATTTCCCTTTGTCTCACGATAGTTTACTTATCCGAGGTTTTGATCGTCGGTATCTCTGCATACCTAGTTCAACCTCGTTACCGATAAGTACTCTTTTCTCGTTCCCGTGGTATGTGATCCCTTGTGAACCAGTCACATGCTTGCAAGCTAATTGGATGACATTCCACCGAGAGGGCCCAGAGTATATCTATCCGTCATATGGATGGACAAATCCCAGTCTTGATTCATGTGTCTCAACCCATACTTTCCGAACACTCAATGCCACTTTTATAGCCACCCAGTTACGGTGTGGTGTTTGATGTCATCAAAGCATCCTTCCGGTGATGGTGATAAGCATGATCTCATGGTCGAAGGAATTAGGTTACTATGTATCAGAAAGCTTATAGCAATTGAACTATTAAAATGACTTGATCTTTATGCTACGCTTATCTACAGGAGTATGTCCATCATATCATTCTCCTAATGATATGACCTTGTTATTAACAACATCTCAAATGTTCATGATCAAGAAACCATGATCATCTATTAATCAACAAGATAGTATTATAAAGAGGCTTTACTAGGAACTCTAATTTAGTTTACAAATCACACAAGTATTAATGTTTCTGGTTAATACTGTTATAGCATGAATATAAACATTTATCATAAACACAAAGATATAATAATAACTACATTTATTATTGCCTATAGGGCATATCTCCAACAGCAGTCTCCGGACGCAAGCTCACAAATGAACAGGGTGAGCGTGAACGGCTCTTGGGCAACGGGCGCCGGCATCGCTGGCTGCCGGTGTTCTGCCGTTCCGGGCGAAGTGGGTGGTGGAGAAATCCGATCAGGACTCACGGGACGCTTCAGTTTTGGATTGTTTTGCCAACAAGCAGGATTAGATCGGAAAGTCTGGACCAGTTATTGGGCCAGAAGCGGGACGAGGCCCAGCTGCCCAGTTGGAATTTGCTATAAAATACAGACACATACGGCTACAAGTATGGACTGAGCTAGGAATTTGGGGGCCCTGTGTGGTCGTCCAGCTCGCGCAGGGCCTTGGACGGGCCTGCAGAAATGGACAGATATGACTTGGATTGAGGGGCCGGGATTAAATCCCATCTAAACCAAATTCCCCTCTAATCCTCTCCATTCCACTCCAATCCAATAGTGAAGGAGGTTAACCTAACAAAGCCTAAAGGAACAAAGAAGCTTACCCTAAGATCACTAACATAGTTATTCGCCCCAACTTTCTCAACTTTGCCCTCAAACTACTGGAAGGAGTAATAAGGGGTCAAGCGAGGGTGCTAGTCCACGTAAAGCTTGATCAGATTGCCGAGGTCCTCCACCTGACAGTAGAACACGAACTCAAAATTAGGAAGCCAACAGAAAATCGGAATAAGCACACGTGTATATCGAGCAACAACAGGCTGCACTATTTGTTCATATGCAGTACAGACAAGTCTCTGAATATTTGAATTCTGATGCCACATACACTGTAAATTACTGAATAATTGCAGGACATCAGTTTCCCTGTATTTGTACAAAACATTGTTATTTCAGTCGTTTTGGCAAACAAAAGAGCTCTATCGGATCGACTTGGAAGAACAAAATAGGTAGGACCAAAATCGAACGAAACAATCTGAAATGTAACAAGAACGAGCAGCAAAAGCGCCTCTGCATCTACACAGACTGATCACCTAATTGCATCGGAACTGGAAAGGAGTTGGAGTTGATCAGCGGCTTGAACACCTCGGGGAAGTAGCGAAGGAGGAAGCCCAAGCCACCGTGAGCCTAGGCATGCGAAGCAGGGGGACGCCTCCGGCTGTGGGCTCTGTTTTGGTGGGGGAGGACCGCGGTGCGCCTGGGCGGCCCCGCACTTGAAGCAACCCATCGGCGACAACGCCGCCATGGAGTGAGGCGGAATTGGGCATCGATTTACTTCTTTTTTGGCGGGAGCGACGATCTGGATTGGCGCCATTTTTTCCTAGTTTATTCTGGCTTAGACGGACAATCATGGGCCGTATTTATGGGCCTTACCTGATAGTGTTCCAAGTTGCGGCGGAATACTAAAGCCCAACAGCATCTTTTTGTTTTTTTCAAAGCACAACCTTTTTTATTACGTCGGCTCATAAGATAGTTCATATTTTTGTCCTTTATTTTCTATATTATATTGATATTTTATTTTTAGTTTCAGACATTTTATATTAATTTCTTTTCTTAACTTTTTCAAATTTAAATATTTCATGTGTCCCGTCAACACATAATTTATTAATATCATTTTTACAAAAAACATTCATATAATAGATTCTTATTCACCTTTCTACGCGATATGTTCCCATAGAAAAAATTTGTTTTAAAAAAATAGAACATATCAAAAATGAATTTATTGTCTTTCCCTTTGAATTTTTTTTGAAATTACTCGGAAAATAAATAAATGATGAACATACTCAATGGAAGGTGGAACATATAATAAGTTTAGTTTGATGTACTCAACATTTCTACATGTTGAGATAATTGTTAAAAGTCGCGTGGAATTTTTTTATGCGCGTTTATAGGGCATATTTGAATATTTCTCATAGCAGATGGAATACATTGAAAATCATATGGATGTTTCTAACTATTGAAACGGTTTCAGAAACCGGGTGAACATCTTTTTTAGCCTACCTTTTCCAAAGTCGGCAAAACAAATTTAAAGAAACTTATTTTCCACAAAACTTTAAGAATATTTTGTGTTATTCAAAATTGAAGAAATGATAAGATATGATTATAAGTTGTAGTTTCTTTTTTTGAAAACTCATAAGCTTTATTACTTTAAACCATATTGTAGACAAGAGGCGTGAAAGGATCCACGCACACTTCTGAAGTTCTGATGGAACACCTCTAACAGATATCTAAATGACAGGAATCTGTTTCGGATCTTCAGCGCTAGCCTAGCCTGATGATGAACTTAAAAGTTAAAATTCCTCAAAATGCCATAGATCCTAACAGCGATCGAAGGGATACTGCGGTGTGATCTCCCAAGTCCCAATTGCCTGAAGTTGAAACAGGTAGAGTTAGTAAGGAGGCATGTGTCACGATAGCAAAGCAGAAGGCGTCAGTAGTCGGCCTTAAGAGAGGATGAGCCTGAGGAAGAAATCGCTGCACAGGTCCCAGTAAGTTGAATGAAGGATGATGATCCATCTTTCCTTCCAAGCAGCCAGCATATGTGTATATTCTTGTACCTGCAATGATCCAGGACCAGGGACCAATACTTGTGGCTGATCCAAATCCTGACGCGGGGACGGAGGCCTGAAGAAGAGAGACGGCTGCAGACTTTTCCTACAGATGAGCTCTGGCCTTCGTCGCTGCGAAGACCTGTGCTGGCTGGAAGATGAACTTTTCTGCCAAGGACACCAAAGGAAGGTATACACGTTACACAAGGCGCTAGGATGCCCAGAACAAAGTTATAGTTTGAATTCAGACGAGAAGAGTGTATAATGGGGTTGTATGTGCCCATTTTCATCTAGGTTAAGAAATTTTCTGAACTTGACGTGAAAACTAATATTACACAAAATAGGGGAAAACTTTGCATTATTAGGTCAGAATAGCATCCGAGAAGACGCTCTCTTTCTGAAAAAAAAAATGTCAGGGACTCACACGAGGCCATAGCAGGAGACAGCCATGTGAGGCGTGATTAACTAAACACAAAATCTCTGCCATATCTTCTGTGGAAATAATTAAGCACATGTGGAAATAATTAACTAAACACATGGCACCAGCCTAGCAAATGCTACACACAGCAAGCCTGAGCTGCCAAGGTCTAAGTATGGGTCTTCACTAGTTAAGTTGCTACAACAAGGAGCTGTCGAGAATAACGAGCTCAATTTATTATACACCTAGTCAACCGGTTTGTGAACATGCTGAGATATGATTGATTATTGGCTCTTTTTTAATCAATCTTGACCAGAACAGATTGACATGAGCATTTCCACCTAGTTGGAATGTGTTGTTCTGGAGTAATAACATGCATGATGTGCTAACTAACATCAGCTGAAGAGATGGGACAGGAGTGGACTCAAGTCTTGGTTTCTGCTAGTTTAGTTGCTAAAACAAGGAGTTGGTGGAAAATCAAGAATAAACGTGCTCCAATTACATGCTAATAATTCAGTGAAGCAGCTATGCTTGTATTGTGCAGGGTATTCATGAGGTCAACGTACCCCAACTGCAAGAGCCAGCAAGCATTCTAGCTAACTAATGGGAGGGAGGAAATTAGAAACTAACCAGTCATCTAGCTAGCTAGCCTAGCAGACCTCCAACCATGGCGGAGACTGCCATCTCGGCGGTGCTTTCCAAGCTCGGGGAGCTCGCGGTGAGCGAGGCCAGGGCCCTGCTCCAGGACGGCCACGACATTGTGCTGCTGCGCGACCGGCTGGAGTGGCTACAGGCCTTCGTCCGCGACGCCGACCGGAGACGCCGTGCCGGCACTGACGGGCTGACCCGGGTGTGGGTGTGCCAGACGCGCGACGTCGCCTTCGACGCCGAGGACGCCCTCGATGACTTCTTCTACCAGGAGGTAGGTTCGTCGTCCTCCTCTGCACTAGGAAAGTGTAATAGAAGCATATGATGCACTAAAGTAGAAACACGCCTACAAGTAGAAATCGAAAGAATAAAGTGCAAACACGAAATGTAGTAGAAAATATGCAGTACAAACACAAGGTGCGATAGACACACGTGAGCAGTAGAAAACATACAGTAGAAACAGAACACCTGTTGTACAAACAAAACTTTCATGGAGGCTCTATACATTATTTCTTTCTGCTTGATTCTACAGCGCTTTCCTCAATCTTTCTCTTTGGCCTCTTTTGCTGTGAATCGAGTGTTGGTGATGCTATATGTTTTAGTTTCTGGGTTCAAGGGGTTGCCCAAATTCAGACCTTGCCTGGAAGATTTAGCTCTACAAACAATTTTGGAAAACTGTGTTTATTCGCTCTTTGTTGGGTTCATGAATAGATTTTCTCGCTAATAATGCAAAATGACAGGGTTCTCGTCGACGCTGGATAGCCCTGCGCAGATACTTCACTGGCCTGTTTGCAAAAGCCATGGTCCGACATGGGTTGGCTGGTCGGATCAAAATGATTAAGAGCAGGCTCGACCAAATCTCTGAGAACCAAAAGGAATACCAGATTGTGCATACACCATCAGTGGTATTAGCATCCTCCACCACAGCAATTGCAGCATGGTACACTATATAGACACAAATTTGAATTCAGTATATTAAATCCTTTAGCAAAAACTGACAAAAAACATATATACATACATATATGAACAGGCGGGATAACCTGGAGAACGCAGTGGTATTTGACCGGGACGTGGAGATTCTTAAGCAGATGCTGGTCCGTAAAGATGAGCGTAGTCATTTCCTTTTTATGAGAAACGGTCCACAACACCCAATGTTCATCTCCGTAGTTGGGGATAGTGGTGCCGGAAAGAACACGCTCGCAAAGATTATCCATCGTGAGATGAAGTCAGAGATGAAAATGTTAGTTCGGTACGACATGGAGCCCGGTTCCAGCACGACAGATTTCCTTACAAAGGTATATGAACTTGCATCCCTTCTGTGCTACGACTATGAGCGGGAGATGATAGCAAAAGAGGGCGAAAAAGAGGGCTGGGATATCAGTCACAAGCTCCGTTGCCTTCTGCAAGGAAAGAGGTACCTACTGATTCTAGGCGGCATATCCTCGACAGCCATCCTGAACTGCGTCAGGGAGAGCCTGCCTGACCCCACGGACGAAAATAATATTGGTGGCTGTGTGATGCTCATATTGGATACCGAGTACGAACAAGTCGCTTGGCATGCTAATACCATGAACTTACATGGCGTCAACGGAGTATACGTGCTGACTCGTCTGGATAAAAAAAGAAGTGGACAACTTTTCCTGTGGAAGGTGCTGAGGAAGAGTCAAGAAGGAATAAGAAGGGTGAACAGTCAGGAGGATTATGGGAGGTACTTGGAACTGGTACACCGTATAACAGGGGGATACCCTATGGCTATAGTGCTTCTGGCCGGACTTCTCCGGTTCAAAGAGAGGCATGTCCAGTGGGAAGCAGTTCTTCAGCAGCAGCTCGAGTCTGTATATCCACCACAACAAGACAGCAACGGTGGCAATCACGGCTCTAGGAGGCACGAAAGTAACCACATGTGCAACATAAGGGCGATCGAGATAATATTCTGGGCGAGCTTCGAAGATCTCCCCAACGATGTCAAGTCATGCTTCCTCTACTTCGCCGCTTACCCCAACGGTACATGCCACTATGCCGATGAGATCGTGCGGATGTGGATTGGAGAGGGCTTCATCAAGCCACAAAACAGAAAGACCATGATGGAGGTTGGGCATGACTACCTCAAGGAATTAGTCTTGAGGTGCCTCGTTGAGGTGGAGGAGACGAAAGTTGGCGGTGGCATCCAGCTTGTCAGAGTTCACAAGAGCCTCATGGGGTTCCTGCAGTCAGAGGTCCGTGAATCTGGCTTGATGGAGACCATCAATGACAGCGACGTACATGATGTCCATGTGCCACCATCGGCACGCCGCCTCTCCGTTCAGAGTGACTACGGCAGACGATACACAAGCACCTTCGCCAACAAAAAGTTGCCTAAGCTGCGTTCCTTCATATGCCGCATCATCAACAATGGCGGCCAGCACCATTCCCATGATCTCGAGTTCTTGCGTGGTTCTAAGTTCATCCGCATCATCTCCGTACAGGGGTTGAGGCTTGAGGGGTTGCCGGATAGGATTGGTGACATGATTAACTTGAGGTACCTGCGCATTGACTCCCAGTCCCTGAAGCAACTCCCGTCCAGCATCTCGAGGCTGCTCCACCTGCAGACGCTCGACATAAGGAACACAGAGGTCGAGGAGATTGACCTGAAGTTCTGGAAGATCAAGACGCTGCGGCATGTGCTCGCAACCAAGCTCATGCTTCCAACAACAATGCCAGTCGTCGTGAAAGAACACGAGGGTGGTCCTGGTGGTAGCGAGCTACAGACGCTACACGGTGTCAGGCTCGATATCTCCAAAAAGTGGAAGGAGGGAAATTGCCCATTGGACAAGATGACAAGCCTACTGTCACTGGAACTGGAGATGCAGGGTACCGAACAAGAAACAAAGGGTCTGCCTGCGCTCCAGGCTGCTCTCAAGAACATGCCTCTCCTTGGCCACTTAAATCTGAAGGGTGATAGGATACCTTCATGTCTCGTCATCGAGAAAAGCCTTCGAAGTCTCGAAACCATAGTGCTACAGGGAAATGTCAACTGGAACAGAACAGTCACAGAAGTAATCCCTGATGCAGGTCATCTTCTTCGCAAGGAACGGCCAAACCTCGTTCAGATTAAATTGCACGATACCAATGGGGTGCCTGAGATCATCAAACAGCAACTAGGAAATATACTAACCAAAGATGATTAGAATCTGCAGGTTCCTTCTGCCTTCTCAATACTCATGCAAATTACCTTTCCTACATATTGTTTTTCAGCTTTCTAAGAAAAGACTGTTTTTTATTCTCTTCCAAACGTTCTGCGGTGAAACAAGATGTACTCCCTCCGTCCAAAAAAGGATGTCGTAGATTTGGCTAAATTCGAATGTATCGAGACACAATTTAGTATATAGATACATCCAAATTTAGACAAATTTGCGACATCCTTTTTGAGACACAGGGAGCATTTAATTTGTTTGATTGTTTGCTTGGAATTCAATCTATACCCATTATGTTTCTCAGCTGTAAGTGAACTTTTTATGTATGTCAATAAATAAATAAATAAAGAGTGTATTTGCATTCAGTAATGTCTTCTTCGGGTAGTTTCCTTTAATTATTCTACAGGAGCATTTGGTGGGTGCCTTTTACTATGTGCTTCTTGCAGGAAGACAGAGGTAACATAGGCATAGCCTACCTAAATTTATGGAGCACAAGACAGATTAATTAGTTTCTTGCTTTATGATGCATGCTGCACAAATTCAGTCATCGGACATAAGTTAAGAAAAATCCTTTATGCTGCAAGAACATACCTCACATCACATGGACATTTGAAATGCCTTCCTCGGCTGTACCATATACCTCGTGGAGCATGGTAACGCCTTTGGGGGAGGTAGCGGAGGACGAAGCCACCAGGACGTCGGCGGAGAGAAGCCAACAGGCCGTCGTTATCTTGGCCCGCGCGCGTCGCCCTCTCCTTCCTCCACTTCTTCTTTCCGCCTTCCGGCAGCGCCTCGTCCCCCTTTGCCCCTGCCGCTGCCGCCGCCGCCGTGGGAGAAGCGGGAAGAGAGCGCCGGGTAGTAGGCAGCGTCTGTGGGGTTGGTGGAGGACGGGGGAGGGTCAGTCGCGGGGCAAGAGTCCCGCGCGGCCGCACTTTGAAGCACCCCGTCGGCCCCGGCGACGGCGGTGGGGTGGCCGGGGAAGAAGCAGTTTTTGTTTTTTGCGAAGAGGGAGGAGGGCAGCTGGAATTGGGGATCGGAGTGGGCCGTAGGAGATCGATTAGCGACGAGGTGCGTTCGATGTTTCACGCCATATTTCTGTTTCTGGGCTCGGTAGGCCTTTTTCATGAGCCTTTCCGCGGGTCCGGCTCGGCAGTTTGTATTTGTTTATAAAGTGGGCCGGACTGTTTTGAGGAACCAGCGATAAATAAAATGCCGATCCATTGCATAACCCTGCCCGTCATGAGTCTGCCTAGGTTGAGCGGAGAGGGAAGCGTCGCGGCATGTCTCCGGACGTCCTTGCCGAGGAGAAAAGCTGGAAGGTGCTATGGGCAGTTCAATCTTCTGGGAAGATGCACATCACCTTGTGACGCTTTGCGCATAATTGCCTTCGGAGTGGTCAGCAATTCCAGCGGCGGAATATTCCTATCTCGCCGTCGTGTATCCACTGTTCTGTCGACGAAAGTGTGGAACATGCCATATTGTTCTACCCCTCTGCTCATACTGTTTGGGACGGCGTGAAAGAACGAGTCGGATTCAGCTAAAACGTAAGTGTTTCACTACTCCTAAGTTATGGCTCTTTGATTTCCTGATTGGATGCAGTGGTGAGGAGGCCACTACACTATCTGTTACCTTCTGGTACTTCTCTGGTACTTGTGGGATGCAAGGAACAAAAAGCATGAGAAAGGCGGCAATATCTCTTCAGCGATTTCTTAGTCTTGGTCGATTGAGGGTACCCTGATGATTAATGTCGACGCGGCATTGTTCGCTGCCTCCCAAAGGATGGGACCTGGCGTAGTGGTGTGTGACCACTCTGGGGATTGTATTTTCCGAATGTGACAGTTCCTAAGATGGCTGAAGCGATGGCAGTCAGATGTGCTCCCTCAGATGAAGGGCTCGACAATTTTATTTGTGCGACTGACTATCTTTCGATGGTCCAACGGTCCAACGGGTGATCTAGTTCTGTTATTTATGTCTATCGCTCGCAGAATGTTGCCCCGCATGTTTTAGCTTATTTTGTTGAGTCCTCTAGTAGGTTTGTGTGGCGTGGTGTGCCTTCCGAGTGTATCCGGGATTCTATTTGTAATGACTCTATGGCTGATTGATCAATAAAACACACGATGTTCTCTAAAAAAAGGTTAAGAACGTGTTATGTCATTTTTTAAGGAACGTGTTAGGATGATAAAATGCCGATCCAGAAAAGCGTAGCTCACGAGATTAAGAATGGCAATAAGAAAGGTAGAGCAATAATGTACCATATGGTCATACCCACATAATCTATGGATACAAAATTTTACACATACTCGCTACTTGTGGGTGTAAGACTTCACCCACACCCATACCTAGCGGGTACCTATACCAATTAGGTACTCGACGGATAGATAGATTTAATAGTACACAAGTAATCACAATTTTACTTTAATCAAGAAGTATATTTGATGAAAAAAAATCTCTGCTTAATAATAAGTAGACGGATACATGAAATTATCGATGTTTAGAAGTCACAAGCTCATACAAGTTTCTAGGCTGCTCGACTGCATAATTTGAAATTCTACGGTTAAATTTTACATGTACCAGCAAAAAAAATTACTCTCTCCGTCCCAAAATAGATGTCTCAAATTTGTCAAAATTTGAATGAATCTAGACACTATTTAGTATATAGATTCATCCAAAATTTGAAAACCTAAGACATCTATTCTTGGACGGAGGGAGTACATGTCACTCTGTAACACCCTCAGAATCGGCCCTATGCAAGTTTTAGCGAAACCCGCCAAACCCGCATAGAAACGATTCAAAGGTGCCCACCAGGCACTTTCGTGCGGGTGGAAAACGAAGTAATAACATTACACAACAGTCCTCGATGGGACCCACAGAACAGATATATATAACAGCGACTCAATGAGTCAAGAATACAGATTTAATATACAAAGATCCAAATCACCTTGAAAACGATAGAGCGTCCAGCTACGGACAAGATGCAATGGGGCTAAGAGCCCTGAAGAATAACCAATGGCGTCCATAACCCTGCCCAGGCCAAGCCGGAAGGGTAACCCTGCTAACGGCGTCGATCTCAAAACCTGCTAAAACAAAAGGGGTGCCGACAAAGGGCAAAGGAAAAAGAGGAGCGTCAGTACTGAGGCCAGTACACGGCGAGGCTAGAATTCGGCGGTCCTCGCCTACAAAGGTATGGTGGACTGAGCGGCGGCGCAGCATGCACTAGACAACCTATAGAGACTCGATACAACTGGCGACTATCAGAGAGGGGTAAGAAAGACCTATTCGGAACCCGACTGATACTAACACCAAACAATCCCTTCCTGGTATTCCCCCTCGAGACCAAACGAGGAAGTCAACCGAGGAACTCACACCGTTGGCAGTTTTATTTATTCGGTTATCGTTGCAGCAATTACTAGTCAGGTTTAGATAATCATCCTGATTAAGTAAGCAGTTGGCACTTTTAGTTAACCATTCCGTGATAGTTGCAACACTTACTAGTCAGATACAATTAGCATGAGATAACCCCAAAACCCAGCAGTTGTTAGTACTTTTACTTAGCCATTCCGTTGTAGTGAAGCGGATTACTAGTCATATCGGATACAAGTCAATTTATAACAATAAACTTTAGTTATAGTTGTCTATGATCAAGCACTGTGCTCCAAGTCGTCCATAACCGCGGACACGGCTTCTCGAAAAGATTTAACCCTGCAGGGGTGCACCAAAGTATCCACAAGCACTTCGACCCTTTTTGCCAGATCAGTTAACATACACCCATCGGTATGTCGGCGGGGCCTAAGTCATGACGTTCCCAGACCCAAAGCAAGCACGGGGGGCCACCCCACTAAGTCTACCCGCAACGAAGTCGGCCGGTCTCCGAGACGGACTTAGGGTTTGGGTAGACGGCTGTGAACGACAGCAAATCCCAAAACTGGGACTGTCGACACCGCGAAAACGTGTCCCGATCCTAAACAGTACAGTGTGCTCCTCGCACAATCGTAAATAAAGCAGTAGCATGGCATAAGTACAGGATCGTAAATAAAACCTCAAACTAGTTTGTGGCCCCCAGTACAATACTTTGAAATCAGGTAATAATCAATAGGGGGCCCATATCTCTCCACCTGTGGTTAGCGCGCTCGATCTCGGAACAGGTGTCAAGAACTCGGGGTCCTACGGGACACAAGTGGGCGGTCGGAAACCAACATTATCTATCACCCACCGATGTCTCTGCTTACTTACTTCAATTTTAGTTGTTAAACAGTAATTAAAGTGAACGAAAAGTAAAGCCATGATCATCTCCAACATTGAACGTGCGGCACTTCTCCAACAACTGTGGTAATTGACGACACGCAAAAACACTTGAGCAAGCGACTACGACGCGCGGGTCCAACTATCTACCAAACAACAGGTAATAGGATGTGTCCAAGGCTATATATGGCTGCAAGGGATATCACGGGTACGAAAACTAGAGCAACGCAACACAGATAGCAACAGATCAACAGGAGGGGAATAAATTCTATAAAAGTAAGATAGGTAGAAAGGGGGAGATGCTCGCCTGAAAACATTGCCGAAGGTTCAACCGAAGATCGGGGCGACACTCGCATCAACTCAACGGCCTTATCCGCGAAGAAGCAAAACACTAGAATAAACACCGGGTGCAATATTTAATACTACGGCAAAAGATCGGGCATGATGCATGTATGATGTATGGCATGGCAAAGGTGCGATGCAATTAGGTCAGATTAAGCGGAACCGGGGTCCCGACAATTAATTAAACGGTTCAAGTGAAATAGCTACCCCGCAATTGAAATGTTGTTTTAACATGGCAAAATAAGTTACCGGTTCGCTACACAAATTTAAATAGGGCCAATATGAGACTAGATTTGCCCGCATATGGGCCCCATATTTAATTAGGTGAATCGTCATAAGGCCCCCAAACCACATGATAATATGCATGCGAGTAAGACAATTCAATATGCAACAAGTATATATATATCATTTTATAAAATAGGGCTCGGAAAGGGAACACACATCGGGGCGAAGGTCTTGGGCTCCGAGGGGTTCGGGGTTGGACAGGGTTCAGGGTTCGACGGATCGTTCTCGGAAAACGGAAGTCGATCTTGTCGCACGAGCGTCAAAGCTTCCGGGAAGGATAACTTGGTTGGCGTCGGGGGCGCATCGGGTTCTTCCGGGTCGGTGTCGTTCTTATCGTCGCGAAGATCTTGTCGGGTCCGCGTAGACGGTCATGGCGTTCGGGATGAAGAACTCGGTGTCCGGGACGGAGTGCTTGTCGCCCCGGGGTCTCGGGTCGAAGAACTTGGCGCGCCCGGGTTCGGTCTTCGGAAACTCGGCGTCTTTGAATCCGGGAACTTGGCGTGTAGGGTTCAAGAAGTAGCACTTGGGGGTCTCCGGCTTCGAAGGTCAGCGCACTTGGTTTATCTCTGATGATTCCTTAGGTTTGCCGGATTCCCTGACGATCTTGACGCGCTCACATGCTCTTACACGAGACAGGTAGCACTAGAATCGCCGCATCAACACCATACCACCATCGTTGCAACAACAACTGATCTTCATGACCAAAACATCTGCACTCCTCCAGTACCACTCCAACACTACACCAAACATACTGCCGCGGTCGTGCACCACCAGGACTCATCTAGAGCGGCGACACTGCCGGGCCCGGGAGACGACGAGGACGCAGACGCAGGGGTGGACGAGCTTGGTCGACGACGGGCGGCCGAAAAGAAGCAGGCCACGGGCTCCTGGAGGCGGAGGGCGACGCGGCTTGACGGCGAGGGCGGCGGTCCGAGGCGACGCTCCGCGAGGTGGAGAAGGGGCTTCCGGCGGCGGGGATCGGGCTGGCCGAGGAGGAGGAGACGAGCCGACGCCGGCTCGCTGGGAGGCCGACGAGCAGAGGGGGGGGCGACCGGAGGGCACGGCGGGGCGCTGGCTCGGGAGAGGGGGGGCCGGCGGCGCGGGGCGAGGAGGCGAGGTGGGCGGAGGAGGCCGGAGGAGGGGTCCAGGGAGGCGGCCGACGGGGCCTCGCGGCCGGGGAGGAGCGCGTCGGGGAGGGGCAGGGCGGTGGCCGAGGGGACGTGGCGGCGAACGGCGGTGGGGAGGGAAGCGGAGACGGGGAGGTGGTCGCCGGCTGCGAGGGGGAGAGAACGGGGGACGGCGAGCGCGGCAGAGAGAGGGAGGCTGCGGGGGAAGACGCGGAAAGGGAGGGGGTGGCGCGCCGGAGCTGAGAGAGGAGGGGAGCTGAGAGAGCAACAGGGGAGCGGGGGTGGAAGAAATGGGAGGTAGGAGAGACGTGGGGCGCGGGGCTGGTGGGGGGGGGGTCCCGCGGGGCCAGGGGTGGGGCCAGGGGCTGTCGGTACCGGGGCAGGGGGAGGCTGCAGCGTGCGTGTGTGCGCCGTGTGTTGCGTGCGTGTGGGGTGTGTTGGGTGGCAGGGTGAGAGAGGAGGGAGAGAGAGTTGGGGGGTGAGGTGGCATGGTTTGATAGGATAGGGGGAGGGAAGAGGTGAGGTGGCGAGAGGAGATTGGGTGGGGTGAGGTGGCTGGAGGGGTGGGTAGACTAGGTTGGGTAGCTTTAGGATTATGGGTGGGCCGTTTTAATTCCTGGGGGTGGTCGTTCGGGTCGAATCGGCCCGTTCGACTGCCCCCACTAAAATAATTTAATATTTTATTTGTTTTAAACGGACCGTTTGCAAACCGTGGTTAGTCAAAACAAAAGATTCTGGAGACCCGGTTTTGGGTTTGAATTAAAGGCGGGGCGTTTAGAAAACAAAACCAGGCTTTTCAAAATAGTTTTATGCGAACAGATGCAAGATGATGACGATGCTCAAATGCGATGTGGCATGATGACATGAGCATGCGGTCATGACGATGCAATGCACAAAAACAACGCGATTTTCTAGTAGTGGTTTTGCGGGATGCCACAATTCGACACCACTAACAATGGATCTCGCCCTCGAGATCCGCCTCATGGTACCGGAAGGAAGGTTGGCGATCTGCGTCTTCTCGCTTCGTGTAGATCTTCGCGACACCACTAACAATGATGCTTTCTTCGTCTTGAAATCGGCGACACCACCAACAAGACGTCGTTGATCCCGTTCGTCAAGAGAACACTCTGGATAAACAACGGACGAAGTTAAAGGTAAGGCCACCTCTAACTTTCATGGAAGGAGTAGAATTGCATCGATCCACCATTCCATATACAAAAGCAAATGATAAGAGTAGTGGTATGGTCGCGACTCCATCCCGCACTCAAAGCATTACCCTGTACACGAACAGATAGATTATGCAACCAACCCTTAGGATTTAGACTAAAGATCTCGACAACAAGGTTCAGGAACAAAGGGGTGATGCAGACTCTGCATCGGATCTAGCGTAGATGATGTCGTCGCGTCGGAAAACACCGGAGGCACGAGAAGGATCACAGAGAAGTCCACCAGATGAAGGATTCCTCGGATAGCATGAAGACCAGATGTAGCAACACCGTTATCAAAGGAGGAAGCGAATCCCTGAAGGTACGACGGAACCCAACCACGAGAAATCCTGGACTCGAAGAAAGAGACGAGAGCGGATTCAAAACACGTAGAGGTAAGAGGAGAATAGCAGAGAGGTAAGGAGTAAAATCAGACCTATCCAACCGATTTTCGAAAATAGTTTTGACACTCTACTTCGGCCGTTAGCTAGGTTATCCTACAGGCTGGACTTGTGGGGTATCGCAACTGCTGAGCTCTGATACCACTCTGTAACACCCTCAGAATCGGCCCTATGCAAGTTTTAGCGAAACCCGCCAAACCCGCATAGAAACGATTCAAAGGTGCCCACCAGGCACTTTCGTGCGGGTGGAAAACGAAGTAATAACATTACACAACAGTCCTCGATGGGACCCACAGAACAGATATATATATATAACAGCGACTCAATGAGTCAAGAATACAGATTTAATATACAAAGATCCAAATCACCTTGAAAACGATAGAGCGTCCAGCTACGGACAAGATGCAAATGGGGCTAAGAGCCCTGAAGAATAACCAATGGCGTCCATAACCCTGCCCAGGCCAAGCCAGAAGGGTAACCCTGCTAACGGCGTCGATCTCAAAACCTGCTAAAACAAAAGGGGTGCCGACAAAGGGCAAAGGAAAAAGAGGAGCGTCAGTACTGAGGCCAGTACACGGCGAGGCTAGAATTCGGCGGTCCTCGCCTACAAAGGTATGGTGGACTGAGCGGCGGCGCAGCATGCACTAGACAACCTATAGAGACTCGATACAACTGGCGACTATCAGAGAGGGGTAAGAAAGACCTATTCGGAACCCGACTGATACTAACACCAAACAATCCCTTCCTGGTATTCCCCCTCGAGACCAAACGAGGAAGTCAACCGAGGAACTCACACCGTTGGCAGTTTTATTTATTCGGTTATCGTTGCAGCAATTACTAGTCAGGTTTAGATAATCATCCTGATTAAGTAAGCAGTGGGCACTTTTAGTTAACCATTCCGTGATAGTTGCAACACTTACTAGTCAGATACAATTAGCATGAGATAACCCCAAAACCCAGCAGTTGTTGGTACTTTTACTTAGCCATTCCGTTGTAGTGAAGCGGATTACTAGTCATATCGGATACAAGTCAATTTATAACAATAAACTTTAGTTATAGTTGTCTATGATCAAGCACTGTGCTCCAAGTCGTCCATAACCGCGGACACGGCTTCTCGAAAAGATTTAACCCTGCAGGGGTGCACCAAAGTATCCACAAGCACTTCGACCCTTTTTGCCAGATCAGTTAACATACACCCATCGGTATGTCGGCGGGGCCTAAGTCATGACGTTCCCAGACCCAAAGCAAGCACGGGGGGCCACCCCACTAAGTCTACCCGCAACGAAGTCGGCCGGTCTCCGAGACGGACTTAGGGTTTGGGTAGACGGCTGTGAACGACAGCAAATCCCAAAACTGGGACTGTCGACACCGCGAAAACGTGTCCCGATCCTAAACAGTACAGTGTGCTCCTCGCACAATCGTAAATAAAGCAGTAGCATGGCATAAGTACAGGATCGTAAATAAAACCTCAAACTAGTTTGTGGCCCCCAGTACAATACTTTGAAATCAGGTAATAATCAATGGGGGGCCCATATCTCTCCACCTGTGGTTAGCGCGCTCGATCTCGGAACATGTGTCAAGAACTCGGGGTCCTACGGGACACAAGTGGGCGGTCGGAAACCAACATTATCTATCACCCACCGATGCCTCTGCTTACTTACTTCAATTTTAGTTGTTAAACAGTAATTAAAGTGAACGAAAAGTAAAGCCATGATCATCTCCAACATTGAACGTGCGGCACTTCTCCAACAACTGTGGTAATTGACGACACGCAAAAACACTTGAGCAAGCGACTACGACGCGCGGGTCCAACTATCTACCAAACAACAGGTAATAGGATGTGTCCAAGGCTATATATGGCTGCAAGGGATATCACGGGTACGAAAACTAGAGCAACGCAACACAGATAGCAACAGATCAACAGGAGGGGAATAAATTCTATAAAAGTAAGATAGGTAGAAAGGGGGAGATGCTCGCCTGAAAACATTGCCGAAGGTTCAACCGAAGATCGGGGCGACACTCGCATCAACTCAACGGCCTTATCCGCGAAGAAGCAAAACACTAGAATAAACACCGGGTGCAATATTTAATACTACGGCAAAAGATCGGGCATGATGCATGTATGATGTATGGCATGGCAAAGGTGCGATGCAATTAGGTCAGATTAAGCGGAACCGGGGTCCCGACAATTAATTAAACGGTTCAAGTGAAATAGCTACCCCGCAATTGAAATGTTGTTTTAACATGGCAAAATAAGTTACCGGTTCGCTACACAAATTTAAATAGGGCCAATATGAGACTAGATTTGCCCGCATATGGGCCCCATATTTAATTAGGTGAATCGTCATAAGGCCCCCAAACCACATGATAATATGCATGCGAGTAAGACAATTCAATATGCAACAAGTATATATATATCATTTTATAAAATAGGGCTCGGAAAGGGAACACACATCGGGGCGAAGGTCTTGGGCTCCGAGGGGTTCGGGGTTGGACAGGGTTCAGGGTTCGACGGATCGTTCTCGGAAAACGGAAGTCGATCTTGTCGCACGAGCGTCAAAGCTTCCGGGAAGGATAACTTGGTTGGCGTCGGGGGCGCATCGGGTTCTTCCGGGTCGGTGTCGTTCTTATCGTCGCGAAGATCTTGTCGGGTCCGCGTAGACGGTCATGGCGTTCGGGATGAAGAACTCGGTGTCCGGGACGGAGTGCTTGTCGCCCCGGGGTCTCGGGTCGAAGAACTTGGCGCGCCCGGGTTCGGTCTTCGGAAACTCGGCGTCTTTGAATCCGGGAACTTGGCGTGTAGGGTTCAGGAAGTAGCACTTGGGGGTCTCCGGCTTCGAAGGTCAGCGCACTTGGTTTATCTCTGATGATTCCTTAGGTTTGCCGGATTCCCTGACGATCTTGACGCGCTCACATGCTCTTACACGGGACAGGTAGCACTAGAATCGCCGCATCAACACCATACCACCATCGTTGCAACAACAACTGATCTTCATGACCAAAACATCTGCAGTCCTCCAGTACCACTCCAACACTACACCAAACGTACTGCCGCGGTCGTGCACCACCAGGACTCATCTAGAGCGGCGACACTGCCGGGCCCGGGAGACGACGAGGACGCAGACGCAGGGGTGGACGAGCTTGGTCGACGACGGGCGGCCGAAAAGAAGCAGGCCACGGGCTCCTGGAGGCGGAGGGCGACGCGGCTTGACGGCGAGGGCGGCGGTCCGAGGCGGCGCTCCGCGAGGTGGAGAAGGGGCTTCCGGCGACGGGGATCGGGCTGGCCGAGGAGGAGGAGACGAGCCGACGCCGGCTCGCTGGGAGGCCGACGAGCAGAGGGGGGGGGCGACCGGAGGGCACGGCGGGGCGCTGGCTCGGGAGAGGGGGGGCCGGCGGCGCGGGGCGAGGAGGCGAGGTGGGCGGAGGAGGCCGGAGGAGGGGTCCAGGGAGGCGGCCGACGGGGCCTCGCGGCCGGGGAGGAGCGCGTCGGGGAGGGGCAGGCGCGGGGCAGGGCGGTGGCCGAGGGGACGTGGCGGCGAACGGCGGTAGGGAGGGAAGCGGAGACGGGGAGGTGGTCGCCGGCTGCGAGGGGGAGAGAACGGGGGACGGCGAGCGCGGCAGAGAGAGGGAGGCTGCGGGGGAAGACGCGGAGAGGGAGGGGGTGGCGCGCCGGAGCTGAGAGAGGAGGGGAGCTGAGAGAGCAACAGGGGAGCGGGGGTGGAAGAAAGGGGAGGTAGGAGAGACGTGGGGCGCGGGGCTGGTGGGGGGCGGGTCCCGCGGGGCCAGGGGTGGGGCCAGGGGCTGTCGGTACCGGGGCAGGGGGAGGCTGCAGCGTGCGTGTGTGCGCCGTGTGTTGCGTGCGTGTGGGGTGTGTTGGGTGGCAGGGTGAGAGAGAAGGGAGAGAGAGTTGGGAGGGTGAGGTGGCATGGTTTGATAGGATAGGGGGAGGGAAGAGGTGAGGTGGCGAGAGGAGATTGGGTGGGGTGATGTGGCTGGAGGGTGGGTAGACTAGGTTGGGTAGCTTTAGGATTATGGGTGGGCAGTTTTAATTCTTGGGGGTGGTCGTTCGGGTCGAATCGGCCCGTTTGACTGCCCCCACTAAAATAATTTAATATTTTATTTGTTTTAAACGGATTGCAAACCGTGGTTAGTCAAAACAAAAGATTCCGGAGACCCGGTTTTGGGTTTGAATTAAAGGCGGGGCGTTTAGAAAACAAAGCCAGGCTTTTCAAAATAGTTTTATGCGAACAGATGCAAGATGATGACGATGCTCAAATGCGATGTGGCATGATGACATGAGCATGCGGTCATGACAATGCAATGCACAAAAACAACGCGATTTTTTAGTAATGGTTTTGCGGGATGCCACACACTTCAAATGGAAGAGTATATGGGTATACCCATGGTACAAGCATAAACGATGTATAAAAGTGTACCCACATACTGCCCATGCTCATGCGGTAAAATTTTCTTCCTTAATGAGATTGCTAGGTAGTGTGTCCATAACCCCCTAGTGTTCTTCTCGATAAACCTGTAAACGATGTCCGTTGGAGATTAATAAAGTTCAAAGCAATATGGATTCCTGGCTGTTTCCTAAAGAAAAAGATTTAATCACATATATCTATCTATCTATTTACTAATTTACGTAGAGAGAGGTAGGTTTGTCCGCACAGATTTTAGTTCTGATTTTTTATTAAACCATTTTGCCCCTGCGTGTTTGGATAATTTACGTTGTGTGCCACTGCAAAGCCAATAATCAATAACTGGTTCGTTAGCATCCTTCTACGCTCTCCGCCACCGGTCACCCACCCGAGATCTCCACCACTGGCCGCATCCTGTCAGAGGTGACCTGCCTCCCAGCCCCAGCGTACGCACGCCGACCTTCTTCACGGACGAAGCACCTACTCCACCCCAATCTCCTGCTGCCACCCCGCCTCTATAGAGAGTCCCGGCGGCCCTTGATCTGCGCATCTACTCTAACCCCTGAATCCTCTGCACCACCGCTGCCCCTCCCCGGATCCCCGCACAACCGCCCCCTCCTCCCCCGTGGTCCAGTGCCACCTCCTCCTCCTTCTCCGGCGTGACACGCCGCCGCGGGAAACCTTCGCGGTCCTCCCGTCCTCCTGTTCTTGTAGCGAGGGCGATGTCAGGATGGGTGCCGGTGAGGCTCGTGTTGGTGCCCTGGAGCGCACACTGGGTCTTATCAAAGTCAGAGTACCATCCGCTGCTCCGGCCGAGTGGCTGGCTCGCTTCCCTGGTGGTGTTCATGTCCTTATTCTGCATGCTTTATCTGTCCGTTTGTTTGTAGCAGATGATTTAGAATTCGATATCTGAAATTTTAAGTACTAATACTTCTCTCATGGTGGCTGACTGCGGCATGCGGCTGCCGGCTGGAGCTCATGGTGAACTCCATGATGCTGAGCCGCTGTGCCGGAAAGGGGACATGGACACGAATTCATTTTCGTTGTCAGGCTTCCCCTCTTAATTGCAGCAACGATGCTTCTAAAATCACAATTTATTTTGACGGGAACACACTGTCCCCATTGTTTCTTTACCTGCGATTCTTTCATCTGCTTTTAGAAAATGGAGTCTACATCCTGTATGAAAATTGAAAAGTGAGGTCATTTTCGTTCGTTTTAGGGTATTCTCTGAATATAGGACCATGAAAATGTATATGAAGCATGAAATCATTTTGTTTCGAAAATTCAGATTGCTTTTGAATAAACGCATGTTGCCCAGCCTTGTCCAGATTTACCTTGGCTCAATCATGCATGTGTTATAATATAAAATTGAAAATTGATATTGTAGTTTTCATACAGTAGTTAAAATCATTTCCCAGTAATATAATTGTGGTTCCGTATACAAGGAAAGAATATCCACGAATTCAGTATTCTCATATTAGTTGAGGCGCATAGACAAGTGCAGCCAGCACATGTTCAATGAGCTAATCTGATGGAGGACGGTGCTGCTGACTGATATGATTGACGCAGAGTAACGGGCGGACCTAGGATATGAGATCTTAGCAAAAAGAGGCACCTTAACCAGTAGTGTGGATACTTTGAAAGCAAAGAAATATGCGTGTCTTCAGAAACCTTAAACAACAATGTGGCATGGAGCAGCACATTCATAAGATCAAGGATGAGTTAGGGCTATGGGAGCTAGCCAACACCGAAGGTTCATCATAGCGTAAGGGTAGGCTCATTGATAAGATCAATGATGAGTTAGGGGTATGGGAGCTAGCGAACATCGAAGGATCATCCGTAGCGTGATAGTAGCCTTATGTGTCTCTAGGAGTGTGACTTGTGTTAACCGTCATCATCAGTTGCTCACAGCAGAATCACAATTTCTTGTACTCTCTCATATTCATAATAGTTGTCACACTAGAAACATTATTAGGGACCGGAGGAGTAAAAGGTTTTTGCTACTTCTTTTTCAATAAAGATATTATATACACTCTTGGTGTACCGATGAAAAATTCTTTCTATCGAATTAGTTTTTAATCAAAGTAGAAGGTAATATGTGGATCATTTTATATGACCGCTAGCCAGCACGGGCATTATGGTAGTTTCCCCTTTGAAAAATAAAGAGACTGTCGCTCGGCCAGCCAGCCCAGCCCGCTGGTGGCTAACCAGGGCTGTCCGCGCCTCCGCGGTATGAAGCCCAGTAGCCCATACGGCAAATGCACACCGAAGCGCTCATTCCGCCCGGTCGACCGACACAGCAGGAGAGGATCTTGCCCATCATCCTTGCGCCGCCACACGGCGGCGACATCACGGAGTCCGCTCGACCATTCCAAACCCCGGTCCCCGAACAAGTCCCGCCCCCCGCCAGTCGCCGATCCCGTTCTTCCTAGTCGGGAAATCGCGCTCCGCAGCTGCTGTCTCCACCCGCTCCGCGGTCCGTGGCCATTAGGTTTCGAGGTTCGTTCGTTTTCATCCGAGGATTAGTTAGCCACACTTGCCCGTAGAGTTTCTGGGTGCACGCCATCTCGATCCGTGTCCGATTCGATGGAGGATTTCTGATCCGAATTTCCCAAATTCAGGCAAGGATCAAACCGATTCCCTTTGCAATCGGTCTCGGTTCGGCTCTTATCATAAGTGGGTGATTGGACTGGATCTGTTGGCCGCCGGCACGCAGGAGGAGTCAGAGGTATTTCGGAGACCAGATGCTCCGGCCGGGGGAGTTCAGGAAGACATATGCCGAAGCGCCAGCTGAGGCCTCAGCCAGACGGCCACCACACGGCCAAGCGACGCAACAAGAACCAGCAGCAGCAGCACCCGCCGCCGCCGACGCAGCGGCATTTGTATCTGGTAGTGGATGACTGGGAGAGAGGATACAGCGTCCGCAAGATAGACGTCGACGCCTTCTGTGAATGCAACCTGCAAGGGGAAGTGGCGCCGGAGCCGGAGCCAGAGCCCCTCCATGAGCCCCCTGCCGTGCGATTCGAGGGCCATCATGGCCGTCTGAGGTTCTTCGGCGCACATGGCACCAAGATCCTCGCCTTGCCGGCCTACGGCGCCACCGACTTCCCGGTCTACGATACTGAGACACTGGGGATCACACTCTGTTCCCACCCTGCTGGCCATAAGGTTTGCGGGCCTCCCGTGCTGGTGTCCGTCGCCGGCATGCTGTACATGCTAGTCGAGTGCTCCCTGGCCATGCTCGGCGCCCCACCACCGCCCAATAGCGACGAGAACAAGACATGGGCCTGGACATTCATGCCTGAGCACCTCCCGTTCGAGGCTTCGTATGTGAAGTCCTTGGCAGTGCACCCGGATGGGTGGACGCTCTTCGTCTCGGCCAAGGGGAAAACCTTCTCCCTGAACACCAACAGCCTCAAGTGGACATGCCGAGGAAATTGGGTCATGCCTTTCAGCGGGGAAGCCTACTTCGACGAGGAGCTGGATGTCTGGGTTGGGCTCTGCATCCACGCGGATGGCTTTGGCCGTGTCTGCTGCTGCGACGCCATGCCTGTAGCCGCCGACGCTGAATGCCAGACTATGCTGGCGTGGAAGCTCGGGCAGGAGCAGCTGTTCTACGCGGACCGCAAGAGGCACCTTGGCGCCACGCTCCTCTCCATGGGTGACAGCAGGTACTGCCTGCTCGAGTGCGTGGCGCATGAGGATCAGGCTGGAAAGGATTATGCAGCCCACCGTGTGTATCATGTCACAACATTTCGTCTCAAGTATGATAAAGATGGAGAGCTGAGGACTAGCAGGCGACTGGCACGCTCCTATGAGATGACAGATGCCCATGAGCTTAATGAATCATACAAGCGTCCAGTGGCATTCTGGATGTGAGTTACATGTACAACTTGTGATTGAGTTTTGATGTTAGAGCTGAAATTGTTATGATTCCTGTTGAGATTTCAGATTCTTGGATCCAAAGTTTCATCTTCAGTAACATGTTATTCACTGCATAAATCCTCCTGTTTGCGAGCCAAGGCTCCTCAGAGTGACACTCTTATATAGACCATAAAGTGCGAAATGAAGCATCGAATGTTGGTAGTGTTCTCTGCCACATTCAATATTAGTAGCTTTTCAAAAGAGTGACTTCTCAGAATTTAGACTGGTAGAATTTAGCTTTTTAAAAATAGTAACATATCAGGAGCTGGTATTTAGCATTTCAAAAGACTGACATTTAATGAGTTTGAGGTCGCCGAGGCTAAAATGATTTCTTTTGACATATTCGTTATGCTGTTCAAATTTTATATGAACACTTGATACTTTGATGTTATATCTATATATGCCACTAAGGGTGATTATGTAATTTATTCAGAATGTTACTGCTGTTTGCGTTTCGTTGTTTTCTTCTATATTTCTTCAGCAGATTGCACGTCCCTTGGGTAGGATGCAAACTGGGTACTTAATAGATTTGTCACCTTTCTCTTCTTATTTTCTTCGAATTGGTTTGGTTCTACAGTTTCAGTTAATTTCCATCAAATTCCTTCCTTGCCTAACATTAAATTTGTGCTTGTTACCTAGTTTTATTATAGAGCCTGGTAGTGAAGGTAATATCTTTTCACATTTAGTAAACTTTCATCCGGAGTTACTTCGTGACTATTTTTGGCTTCTTGTTTTCAACTGAACCTTGTATTTTCTTCTTCTTCAAGTAGCTAAATGAACTGTTTCTGATGTATATTTGTAATGTTACTGTTATTCCTGTGTCGATCTTCTTTTGCTGTCCATTTCTGCACCTGGGTGAAAGTTCTTTGTGTAGAATGGAAACCGACTATTTATGCATATTCAGTGCTGTTGCATGGGGATGATTGATCTTACCAGGCCATATGTTTTTTACTTCTGCACTACGTTCTTCAGAAGAGGGAACTGTAGTGATGATTACCTGTCTCGAAATAGATCTCGCAATATAATAAGCATGAAAAAGGGAGACAGAAAAGAAACTTCATGTGACGTAAAAACTAGGCAATAGTAGACATGAAAAAAGAAGACAGAAAGGAAACTTCATGTGATGCGTCCAAGCAAAACCATAGATTGTCCGATCTTTCCAAATTCAGTTGCAAAAAGCTCCAAACTAGCACCAACAAAAAAAGAAATGAACATTGCCCGCGCGCTTTGCCCTCTTATCTCTTGATGAATCACTGGATCCATAAATCCTTGACTGCAACTCTTGGATCTGTATGCTCCATTAGGCCAACAAGAACAAGTTGAATCGATGGCATCCAACAACCTGTTCCTCCTCCTCTCCGGCGCCGTCGCCCTGCTCTCGGTCCTCGCCGCCGCAGACGGCGCCGAGGATTACTCCCGGTGCCGGCCAGGCGTGGCCTTCCCGCACAACCCGCTCGCCACCTGCCGCGCCTACGTGGTGAGCCGGGCATGCCGCCGCGGGCCTGGCCTCCCCATGCTGGCGAAGGAGCGGTGCTGCCGGGAGCTGGCGGCCGTACCGGAGCACTGCCGGTGCGAGGCGCTGCGCATCTTCATGGAAGGCGTGCGCGCGGAGGGGGGGCACGTGGTGGAGGGCCAGCTTGGTGACCTGCGCGGCTGCCCCAAGGAGGTGCAGAGGGGCTTCGCCGCCACGCTGGTCACGGCGGCGGAGTGCAACCTGCGGACCATATCAGGGGACACTTGGTGCTACTGGCTACTGCCTGATCTGATCCATCCTCAGGTGCCAAAGTACTGAGGCGATGGAGTAGTAGTTATCACCGTATATATAGAATAAAAGTACTCCGAGTGAAGGGGCCAAGAAACCAGTGCCTGCCCGTGAGTTGTATGCGTATGAACTATTAGTAACCCATCTATCGCATACATATATAAATAAATGTCTCATACATACATAGATGTTTCTCACATGGATAGATATATGTCTCATACAGATATATATCACTGTCGTCGGCCACGGCGAGGTTGCGGAGAGGGAAGTGTACTCCAGCCAAACGTATGGGGTGCGCCCACATTACGAGGAGGAATCTGTGAGCCGTCATCATGTGTTGTGTATCCTGTGTGGGCTGTGGCGGTGGAGTCTGAAACATACCGAACCAGTCAACCTGATCCTGTTGTGTCTGGTGAACACGTCTGTCTCCTCACTCGCCCACGAGCCTAAAGACATACTCGGATGTCCGTTGGTTCATGCACGCGGAAATGATTTAGTAAACAGGTATTGCATGATATACGGAACAAAGTTGATAGGACAATGTTTACCCTCTCCATGCTGTGGTCGATAGCCATAGTTCATCAAAAGAACATGATGTTGCTGCTACTGGTTGAAAGAAGCCTACTGCCACAAGTAAATCGTTAGATACTAAGCAACCGCACCCACATTTATTCACAATAAAAATAAGTAAATCATAAGATACTAAACGCCACGACAAAATACAGCCTATAAATATGCATCTAATCCAATGCGCCAAAATTCTAACATCTAAAAATAAGTAAATCATAAGATGCTAAGCGCCATCACAAAATA
Organism: Avena sativa; assembly: GCA_916181665.1. Classification (NCBI taxonomy): domain Eukaryota; kingdom Viridiplantae; phylum Streptophyta; class Magnoliopsida; order Poales; family Poaceae; genus Avena; species Avena sativa. Next base: position 57,388,981 of record OV702285.1, on the reverse strand, counting down.
CAGCCTATAAATATACATCTAATCGAACGCGCCAAAATTCTAACAGCTAACAGACAACATTCCATATAGCCCATAATAATTCTCAATGAACTGTAATTAGCGAGAAATTAGGATATACCCTTGAAGCTTGTGAATCCCGGCACTATACCACGCAGCTCAACTATGGATCAAACAACAGGCTCCCCATTGACATTGCTCTCCAGGAACACCATCACTTTCCCACCACAAAAACACCACAAATCATTTCTCCAGTCTATCCCATCAACAAATCAGGGTTTCCCTTACAACCTACTGCAATTTAGCACAAGATTTGGTGAAAAACGGAGCTGAATCGAGTTGATAGGTGTTGCCACTAGTAGAAAAAGAGCAATTCGTCCACCCCAGTTCGGAGCATTACTCCTGGTTATGGTTGGACCCGGGACTAATTGTTGGAATTATGCCCTAGAGGCAATAATAAAGATGTTATTATTATAATTCTTGTTCATGATAAAGTTTATATTCCATGCTAGAATTGTATTAAGCGGAAACATTAATACTTGTGTGGTTTGTGAACAACACCGTGTCCCTGGTACGCCTCTAAAGACTAGCTCATTGATCAATGATGGTTAAGGTTTCCTAACCATAGACATGAGTTGTCAATTGATAATGAGATCATATCATTGGGAGAATGATATGATGGACAGACCCAAACTAAGCGAAGCAATTAGATCGTTTCATCGTGCTCATCTTTGCGAAGCTTTTCCTATGTCAAATATTGTATTCCTTAGACCATGAGATAATGCAACTCCCTGGTACCGGAAGAAAGCTTTGAGGTCATCAAACGTCATCCTATGAGAGGGTGATCATAAAGGTGTCTCTCAGGTGATCGGAAAGTATCTGTTGGGTTGTATGTATCGAGATGGAATTTGTCCCTCCCAAGTCGGAGAGATATACTTCGGGCCCACTCGGTAATCGATATCAACACCGCTTGCAAGCATGTGGTTAAGGAGTTAATCACAAAGTGATATCGGATTACGGAACGAGTAAAGTACTTGCTGTGAACGAGATTGAACTAGGTATGACGGTACCGACGATCGAATCTCGGGCAAGTAAAATATCGCGAGACGAAGGGAATATATATATATATATATGGGATTGATTGAATCCTGGCATCGTGGTTCATCCGATATGATCATCGATGAATGTGTGGGAGTCAATATGGGTGCCCAGACCCCGCTGTTGATTATTGATAGAAGATCATGTCTGCATATTCTCGAACCCGCAGGGTCACACACTTAACGTATCTCGACGCTAGGATAGATTGGATAATTGGTTTATGAATTTTTGTTCGGAGTCTCGGATGGGATCCGGGACATCACGAGAGGTTCCGGAATGGTCCGGAGAATAAGATTCATATAAGGCAGTGCAGTTTTTGGAGTTCGGAATTGTTCCGGGTTAATCGGTATTGTACCGGAAGCTTCTAGAACCTTCCGGAAGGGGACCAACGTGGCCTCACCTTCCGGGAGGGGGCATGGGCCTATGAGGGAGTGTCCTGGCCGCATTGGGACAGGGGCACAAGGCCCCATAGGGCCCAGCCGATCCTAGAGAGTTTAAATCGTTTAAACTAGAGATAGGGTTTCTAGAAGAGGGGAGAGTCCATGCCCCCCACTCCTTATCCTTTGGGCTTGGGGGAGGGGCTAGGGCTGCGCCCCCCCTCTATATAAATAGGGGTGGGGGCGCACCAACCCCCCACACCTCTCCTCCAAACCCTAGCCGCCTTGCTAGCTTTCCTCTCTCCCTCCCGACTGTTTGTAGGCGAAGCCCTGCTGCAGAAATTCTCCACCATATACACCACGCCGTCGTGTTGTAGATCCAATCTATCTCTCCACCATACTTGCTGGTCCGAGGAAGGAGGAGACGTCGAGGTGCTGCACGTGTGCATCTCACGGAGGCACCGCCACTTGTGGTGCTAGATCGGATCGGATCGCGAGGAGGAGAAGCGAGTACAACTACATCACCCACGTTCCGACGAACGTTCCGCTGTGCGAATCTTCAAGGGTATGAAGATCTAATCCAATCTCTCTCGTTGATTGCATCTCCTAGATTAGATCTTGGCTTTCCCTCTGTTCGCGTCCATAGAAAATTTTGATTTACTATGCCGCGAAACCCTTCAGTGGTATCAGAGCTAGATCTATGCGTAGATGTGTTTCACGAGTAGAACGCAACATGGTTGTTGCGGGCGTTGATGTTTTCTGTTGCAAGCCTCTTGTTTGTGTTCTTCTTATGACGCGGGATAGTGAGATTGAAGCGGTCCAGGCCAACCTTACGCGACGTCGTTCGCGAGACCGGCTCCGCACTTGACGTGTGGCTTGTTCCACACATGCGGCTGGTGGATGTCAGTTTCTCTCACTATAGTTGTCATGGGATTAACACCGGAGTTTGGCAACCATAATATCACCGTTGTGGCTTTCCGTAGGTAAGAATCGTTCTTAGCATCTACTCCCATAAGCCACGTAAAACATGCAACAACAAAGTAGAGGCGTCTAACTTGTTCTTGCAGGGAGTGTTTTCTGTGATATGGTATGGCCCAAGATGTGATGTGTATATTGTATGCGATGATCATGTTTTGTAATGTTTCACGACTTGCATGTCGATGAGTACACAACCGGCAGGAGCCATATGGTTGTCTTTATAATTGTGTATGACCTGCGAGTCAACTTCTTATACGCCATGTAATAGCTTTACTTTATCGCTAAGTAGTTAGCAATAGTTGTAGTTGCTATTCGTGGTGGAGGCAATCATGGTGGAGTGATGGAGATCATGCCGGAACGCACAAGATGGAGATCATTGCGCGAAGATTGGCTATACCATGTCACATAAAGTTATATGCATGTGATGTTTATCCCTTTATGTATCTTATTATGCTTAGATCGCGACGGTAGCATTATAAGATGATTCCTCACTTAAAGATCAAGATAAAAACTATGTTCTCCCCAAGTATGCACCGTTGCGAAAGTTCGTCGTGTCCAAGCATCACGTGATGATCGGGTGCTATAGACTCTACGCTCACATACAACGGGTGCAAGCCAGTTTTTGCACACGCGGAAATACTTGGGTCTAACTTGACGAGCCTAGCATGTACAGACATGGCCTCGGAACACAAGAACCGAAAGGTTAAGCATGAGTCATATGAATGATATGATCGACACTTTGTTGTCCACCATTGAAACCACATCTCTTCTCGTGATGATCGGATTAGGTGTGGTGAATTTGGATCGTGTTCACTAAACAACTTGAGGGATGTTAAATTTAGTGGGAGTTCATCTAGTAATTTGATTAAGTTGAATTATTTATCATGAACATAGTCTAAATTGTACTTGCAAATACTGTAGATCACATGGCCAAGTCCAACTTCAACTTCAACGTTTTTGCTGAGAAAGAAAAGCTTAGAAACAATGGGTCTAACTTTACCAATTGGTTCCGCAATCTAAGAATCATTCTGTCTGGCGGACAAAAGGACTATGTCCTTGGGAAAGCGTTAGGTGACCCCCCCGCTGCAACTACGCCGGCTGATGAGAAAGCTGTCTATCAGTCGCGCAAAGATGATTATGGTGTGATTAAGAGCACCATGTTGTTTGCTATGGAACCGGAGCTTCAAAATCATTTTGAAGAGTATCCCGGGCCCTTTGAGATTCTCGAGGAGCTGAAAACCATGTTTCAGACTCAAGCCCGTTCTGAGAGATATGAGATCTCTGAGAAGTTCTTTAACTGCAAGATGGAGGAAGGGAGTTCCGTTAGTGAGCACGCCATAAAGATGTCGGGCTACACTCAACGTCTTGAGCAACTGGAATGCACGATTCCAGAGGAGCTCAAGATTGACAGGGTTCTGCAATCACTCCCTCCCAGCTACAAAAGTTTTGTAGTGACTCATAATCAGATTGGTTCCACTGATACGATCATCGAGCTCTTCGCAAAGCTGAAGGCTGCAGAGGTGGACATCAAGAAGGATAATCATGTGTTGATGGTCAACAAGCCCTCCTTTAAGAAAGGTAAGGGAACAAAGAAACCCTTCAAGAAGGGCGGCGGCAAGCGCAATGCCCCTGCTGAGAAGAAGCTCAAGTCTGGTCCTAAGCCCGACACTGAGTGCTTCTATTGCAAGGACAAGGGTCACTGCAAGCGCAACTGTCCGAAGTACTTAGCGGACAAGAAGGCTGGCACCATCAAAGGTATATTTGATATACATGTTATTGATGTTTTCCTTACTAGCCCTCGTTGTAGTGCCTGGGTTTTTGATACCGGTTTAGTTGCTAATATTTGTAACTCGAAACAGGAGCTACCGAATAGACGGCAGCTTGCGAGGGATGAGGTGACGATGCGCGTTGGCAACGGATCAAGAGTTGATGTGATGGCCGTCGGCACGCTCTCCTTAGTTTTACCTTCGGGATTAGTTTTAAACCTTAATAAGTGTTATTATGTGCCTGCGTTGAGCATGAACATTATTTCTGGATCGTGTTTATTGCAAGACGGTTATTCATTTAAATCGGAGAATAATGGTTGTTCTATTTATATGAGTAACATCTTTTATGGTCATGCACCTCTTGTGAATGGTTTATTTCTTCTAAATCTCGAAAGGGATGAAACACACATCCATAACATTGAGGCTAAGAGATGCAAAGTAGATAGTGATAATACTACTTATTTGTGGCACTGTCGTCTAGGTCATATTGGTGTAAAGCGCATGAAGAAACTCCATTCTGATGGACTTTTGGAGTCTCTTGATTTTGAATCATTTGACACATGGCAACCATGCCTCATGGGCAAGATGATCAAAACCCCGTTCTCCGGTATGATGGAGCGAGCAACGGACTTGTTGGAAATCATACATACCGATGTATGCGGACCGATGAGTGTTTCGACGCGCGGTGGATATCGCTATTTCCTCACTTTTACCGATGACTTAAGTAGATATGGGTATATCTATTTAATGAAACATAAATCTGAAACATTTGAAAAGTTCAAGGAATTTCAGAATGAAGTGGAGAACCATCGTAACAGAAAGATTAATGATGCAGCCCGTCCTACGACCGCTACTACATCTACTCCCACAAGCTCCCCAAGTGGACCCATGACTCGCGCCCGAGCCAAACTCCTTCAAGCTAAGGTGAACTCGCTCCTCTCCTTGTGTGACTTCGATACACCTTTGGATGGCCTGCTACTTCATACCCATACCTTGTGCATCATCAGGTACGAAGAGAAGAACCCACAGGACGGAGGAGCGCCAGCAGACAAAACCAAATGCTCTCTGTCGCCAGCGGTACTACCGGACCTGGCGACCGGTACTACCGCTTGGCGGCACTACCGCCAAATGCTACTGCCAACAACAGAAGGTTCCAGAGCTGCCCAAATACTCTCTGTCACTGGCGGTACTACCGGCCCCGGATCCGGTACTACCGGGCTACGGTACTACCGCCCCCTGCTACCGCCACCAACAGAAGGCCCCAGCGCAAGTCCCAGGACGACAAGCGGTACTACCGGCCAGGAAGCGGTACTACCGCATGACCGGTACTACCGGTCGGGCTGGACCGGTACTATCGAACCTGGAAAAGCCTAAACATGTTAATTCGGCCCAGCGCCTTGTAACCCTCTCTATATTTCGCTATTTGTTCCCAAAATACCCCTGTTTATGTGGTTGGTCTATATATAGCCCCCACCCTCTATTGTAAACCCTAGACTTGGATAATAATAGATATTAAGGAAACCCTTTGAGGAACTTATATCTATTGGTCTCATGCTCCTACCAAGGAGCACCGGATTATCCACCCCCCTCTTGGATCTTGCCTAGTGCGTTCAAGTTGTACAAGGCCTTGGGTTCTCGGTTTCTCGCCCCCAAGTCGTCAAGATCTCACCAAGCACCTCATCCCCCGTTGTTGGCGTGGAGAGCGAGCTTCGCCCAACACCGATCCTAGGGATTATGTTGGACCGGTTGCCACCGGCGTGAGGAGTAGGCGTGTATCGTGTTTTGGAGTGTGTGTGTTCGTGGTTTTCATCGCTTTCCTCGATTTCATCCCCCGACCACCTCTTTCCCCTCGTTTCTCGTGGAATTCGTGAAAGATCGGGCCAACCCCAGGGTTACCCCCCTATCATATTGGTATCAAGAGCACGGTTGATCACGAATTTTCCCCCAATTTTTCTTTTATCCACCTTAAAATCGAAAATCTCACCAAAAAGAGCCCCAATTTGCCTTCGGATCGATCTCTGGATTTGGTGCGTTTTTCGTGGTTTTGGTCCATAGATCTGTTGCTTTGGGAGTCAATCTATAGCCCCTGTTGTTCCTAGCCAGCCTTTCGGTCAGTTTTCTCACGGATTTGAGGTTTGTGTCAAGTGGATCTCGTTTTCGTTCGTGTTCTGTGACCAGCGGTACTACCGCCCGTGACAAGCGGTACTACCGCCATCCGGTACTACCGCCCGTAACAAGCGGTACTACCGCCGTCCGGTACTACCGCCTGTCCCAAGCGGTACTACCGCCAGTAACAGAAGGTTTTTCCTTCTACTTGACACCTCATTTTCGCTTGCTGACTTTTCCCCTTTAGCTTGTTCGTGTTTCGCGTGTTTGTCGCCATCTTAACACAAGCTTCCGCATCCAAGTCATCCGCGCTCATCGACACCGCGACACTCGAACATCATCCACCACCAACGGTTGCAAGTCCTCAACAATACCAAAGGTATAACTTGCGCCACTTTGACAACCCCATATCTTCCTTTGTGTGTATCTATCCTTGAGAGCAACTCATTTTGTGTTTGTCTAAGCATTGTGCACTTGCCTTCGGAAAGTGAGAGTGTGAGGCCAAATACAAAAGCTAACATAGTAGCATAGCAAGGGAGAAAAAGGAGCAAGAATCAAAAAAAAAAAGAACAAAAGAAAAAGCGAAAAAAGATACATGGTCTCCCAATCCAAAGAGAATACCAAGCTTGTAAGCCAAGAAAGAGAGAAGAAAGAGCGCACCGAGGCAAGTGCACAAATCTATTGCTTATCCTCTTTTGGCAAACGAGTTGTGGTCTCTCCTTGCGTTGGCACGACAACCGAGCGTCGTCTTCGTTAGGACCTTTTGGGCTCATTTTCATAGTCGTGCTAACCCCGTTTTTCTCCACGTGTGTGTTTTCCGTGTTTTTCGTAGATCGTATCCTTTTGCTTTTGATCTTTGGTTCTTTACCACGTTAGACAATAACCTTTTGCTTGGATCGTTTTGTTTGGTTTTCCACAATCCTAACCTTCCACCAAAAGCCTTTTGAGAGTTGTAGCATATTTGTGTGTGAGTTTCTTGCCATTTCACTTTGCACGCTTTTCGCTCATTTGTGTGGCAATTGGTTTGATATAATCTCCAAGGTGAGGTAAAAGGCTAACTCTACGCACCCTTTCTCTCCATATACAACCCTTGTGGCTTTGCATCATGGACAGGCATGGAGAGCCATCCCAACCACCACCACCTCCGGAGGATGACACACAATTCATGACAAGATGGGACCATTGGAAGGTCCGAGGAGAATTCAACTATCGTTGTGAAGCTCTCGAGCGGCGCCAAGATGAACAATTTAGCGAGGCCCTTGTGGAATTCAAGAACATCGACAACCGCTTCGAAGAAGTCCGTGGCCAAATGCATGCCATGCAACACAACCTCGGTCATCAAAATGAAGCTCTTGGTCGTGCACTCGCCTCAACGGATGAGAAGCTTCAACGCATCATCGATGGACTCGCAAGGCCACGCTCGCGCGAATCAAGCTCATCTCGGCACTCCTCAAGTGAACCAAGTGTACCTCGCCGTCACGCTTCAAGGCATCGGGATGGACTCGTTCTTCAATCCATGAGCTCTTCACAAGCGGTACCATCTCCGCGTCACGCCGCAACGTCAAGCTATGATGGTGACCTCTCCGCAAGACCTCCAAGGCGCGAAGCGAACCGGCCACACCCAAGGGACTTGTGATTCAACAAGAACAACCTCGCATGGACCACCTGAAGGGAATATGCCCTGAGAGGCAATAATAAAGTGTTTATTATGTGTATTCCAAGTATATGATAGATGTTTATTTTGCATGCTATAATTGTATTAATACGGAAACGTTAATACATGTGTGTTTAATAAACAAACAGAAAGTTCCTAGTTATGCCTCTCTCATAAACTAGCTCGTTGATTAACAAGATGATCAAGGTTTCCTGATCATGGACATTGGATGTTGTTAATAACGGGATCACAACATTAGTGTAATGATGTGATGAACACTCATCCGAAGTATAGCATTACGATCAAAGTCATTGAGTTTATATTGCTATAACAACTTACGAAGTGATCCTAATCCTTAGACCATGAGATCATGTCAATCACTAACACCGGAAGAGTTTCTTGATAACATCAAACGTCACACCGTAACAGGGTGATTATAAAGATGGATTCAGAACTAATAAAGTGTTATGTTGAGGCTCATGGATCAAGAGTGGAATTTGTTCATCCCGATGACGGATAGATATACTCTGGGCCCTCTCGGTGATATCACATTGATTAGCTTGCAAGCAAGTGATTTGATCACTAGAATGTTATATCACAGGAACGAGAAAAGAGTGCATGTCGGTAACGAGATCAAACTAGGTATGGAGATACCAATGATCGAATCTCGGACATGTAATATATCGTGAAACAAAGGGATTAAGATACTAGCATAAAAGGTTCCGACGATCACAAGAAAGTCATCGTTGAATGTGTGGGAGTCAGTATGGGTCTCCAGATCCCGCTTCTGATTATTGATCTGAGAGGGGTCTCGATCATGTCCGCATTATTCACGAACCGTAGGGTGACACACTTAAGAGACACCGACATCCAATTGGAGCAAATGTTTCATGCCGAAAGAATGTACAAGCGCAGGAATTTATTTCACTAGATACCGAAACAGGTTTTCGGGTGAAATTGCATAAAGTGGTTATGCATGTGAAATAGAATTCTAGCAAGGGGTTATTTGTGAATGTTTGTCATTAAAGTAATTGACAAAATTCTGAATAAAACAAAAGAGTTTTATTTAATGAGAGTTTGCATTAAATTTGGTGGAAATTTAATGGGTTTTTGAGTGGACTTTTGAGTGGAGGGAATTTAGAGGAGTTTTGTGAGTGGAGTGTCCACCCACATGAAGAGGGGAGGGCAAGGGGGCAGCCCCCATGCGCCGGCCACCCCCTTGGGGTTCCCCCCTCCTCCTATAAAAGGAGCCCCTCCTCCTCACTTGTCTCTCACACCTCCTCGTGAAGGATCTCTCTCCCCCTCTAGAATTTATCCCCCATGGTCTCGGACTAGCGAGATACATGTTCCCGGTGGCTATTCGGCAAGAAAGAGTTGTGCTTCCGCTGCATCGCTGGAGCGAGAAGGCGGAGGTTGCTCGGTGCCTCGAACGTGTGTGCGAGCACGGATGCGCTGCTGATTTGCGGCGCTAGGACTTCCTCTCGATCTTGAGATCGGCAAGAGATCGTCTACATCAACCACGAGTTGAACTCGTTAAGCTTTGTCGGTCTTCAAGGGTATGTTCTCTACGGATATACATCCGCCCGTTGTTTGTATCTAGTAGATAGATCTTGGTATATAGTTCACATCGTAGGAAATTTTTTGTTTTCTATGCTGCGAACCCTACAGTGGTATCAGAGCCGGATCTATGCGTAGATACTTTACACGGGTAGTACACATATGAGTATGTGGGCGATGATGATCATGTTGTTGCTCCTTTGTTGTGATTTTGGATATTGGTGGCATAGTGGGATGAAGCGGCCCGGACAAACTTTACATGTCCTCGCACATGAGACCTGTTCCACGCTTGACATGCAACTAGTTTGCATAAGTGGCTAGCGGGTGTCTGTCTCTCCTACTATAGTCAATATCTATTTTGCAAGCGAGTTGTCAACAATTTGATTATCTTCGTTGTGGTTCATGTTCGTAGGTAAGAACGGTTCTATCTCGAAAGCCCTAAGCCACGTAAAACTTGCAATGGATAAATTAGAGGCGTCTAGTTTAGATTGTTGCTGGGCTAGTGTTATGATATGGTAGTGTTGTAAGTAGAAGTATGAGATGATACTCTTACAACACACATAGCGTGTAAAATCCATAGACCTTGGATTTACACATATAGGTATGATAGTGATCATACCACGATGCACATGATAGAGATCATCTGCGGGAACCATATAATTTCACTAATAAACATATGATGTTTGATTACATCTTATATTGCTTGTTTAGCACTTTGTTAAGCATAATAAGATGATCCCTCATTTAAATATCAAGATAAGAATGTGTTCTTCCTTTAGTATGCACCGATTATGTTTTCGTCGCTCCAAGACATCACGTGATGATCGGGTGTTCTTGGATCCACGACCATATTTCGGGTGTAAAACAGTTACACACGCAAATACTAAGGTTCTAACTTGGCGAGCCTAGCATGTACAGACATGGCCTCGGAACACAGACCGAAAGGTTAAGCATGAGTCATATAGTTGATATGATGCCCATTTGATGCTCGCCTTTGAAGCTATACCGACTCACGTGATGATCGGACTTGGTGTAGTGGATTTGGTTCATGTAATCACCAAAAGGACACGAGGGGTGTCGCTTTTGAGTGGGAGTTCATTCGTAATATAGATTAGTTGAACTCGATCTATCATACACTTAGTCTAAACTTTACAAATTCTGTTGTAGATGGCACCACCTGCTTTTAATTTCAATGCGTTCATGGAGAAAGAGAAACTAGCAACGAACGGTAGCAACTTTACTGAATGGGCCATGAATTTGAGGATTCTCCTCTCTGCTGCACAAAAGCAATATGTGCTAGAAGCGCCGTTAGGCCCCCCCACCTTTTGATGATGCCCCTGACGAGGAGAAGAATGTCTATCAGACTCGTCAGGAGGACCACAACTTAGTTCATTGCGGCATATTGTATGGGCTAGAGCCGGAACTTCGAAAGCGTTTCGAAAACGGCAATGCATTTGATACAATGGGTGAGTTGAAAATGATTTTCGACACACATGCTGCTGTAGAGAGCTACAATGCTTCAGAAAATTTCTTTAGCTGCATGATGGAAGAGCACAGCTCCGTTAGTGAGCATGTACTCAAGATGTCGGGTTACGCCGATAAGCTTGTGTCCTTGGGAATATCGATTCCCATTGACTTAGGCATCCATCGTGTTCTGCAGTCTCTGCCACCTAGCTATAAGAGCTTCGTGATGAACTATAATATGCAAGGCATGAAGAAGTCTCTCCCCGAGCTTCTGTCAATGCTTAAAACTGCAGAAGTGGAGATCAAAAAGGAACATCAAGTGTTGATGATCAATAGGAACACTGGTTTCAAGAAAGACAAGAAGGTAAAACGGAAGGGAAGTAAGGGCGGCAAGCCTGTTGCCGCGCCTGAAAAGAAACCCCGAGTTGGACCTAAGTCTGATACGGAGTGCTACTATTGTAAGGGGACTGGCCACTGGAAGCGCAACTGCCCCAAGTATCTGGCAGACAAGAAGGCCGGCAAGGCAAACAAAGGTATATATGATATACATGTTATTGATGTGTACTTCACTAGTGCTCGCAGTAGCACCTGGGTATTTGATACCGGTTCAGTTGCTAATATTTGTAACTCGAATCAGGGGCTGCGGAACAAGCGACCGCTAGCAAGGGGTGAGGTCAAGATGCGTGTCGGCAATGGATCAAACGTTGATGTAATCGCTGTCGGAACGCTGCCTCTCCACTTACCGTCGGGATTAGTCATAAAATTGAATAAATGTTATCTGGTGCCTGCACTGAGCATGAACATTGTATCTGGATCATGTTTGATGCAAAGTGGTTATTCATTTAAGTCTGAGAACAATGGTTGTTCCATTTATATGAATGAAATCTTTTATGGTCATGCACCAATGATGAATGGTTTATTTCTGTTAGATCTCAATGATAATGTTACACATATTCATAATGTTGATGCTAAAAGGATTAAACTTAATGATGATATATCCGCATATATGTGGCACTGCCGTCTAGGTCATATTGGCATTAAACGCATGAAGAAGCTCCATTCGGATGGACTTTTGGAATCACTTGATTATGAATCATTTGATACATGTGAGCCATGCCTTATGGGCAAGATGACTAGAACGCCGTTTTCCGGTTCAATGGAACGGGCGACAGATTTATTGGAAATCATACATTCTGATGTATGTGGTCCAATGAGTGTGTCGGCGCGAGGTGGATATCGTTATTTTGTTACTTTCACGAATGATTTGAGTAGATACGGTTATATCTACTTGATGAAACACAAGTCTGAAACCTTTGAAAAGTTCAAGGAATTTCAGAATGAAGTGGAAAATCATCGTAATAGAAAGATCAAATTTCTACGGTCCGACCGTGGAGGTGAGTATCTAAGTTACGAGTTTAGCACTCACATGAAAGAGTGTGGAATTGTTTCACAACTCACACCTGCCGGAACACCACAGCGAAATGGTGTGTCGGAACGTCGTAATCGTACTTTATTAGATATGGTTTGATCTATGATGTCTCTGACAGACTTGCCGTTGTCATTTTGGGGTTATGCACTAGAAACTGCTGCATTCACTTTAAATCGGGCACCATCTAAATCCGTTGAAAAGACACCGTATGAATTGTGGTTTGGAAACAAACCTAAGCTGTCATTTCTTAAAGTTTGGGGTTGCGATGTTTATGTGAAGAAACTTCAACCGGATAAACTCGAACCCAAAGCGGAAAAATGCGTCTTCATAGGATACCCTAAAGAAACTATTGGGTATTCCTTCTATCACAGATCCGAGGGCAAGGTTTTTGTTGCCAAGAATGGATCCTTTCTAGAGAAAGAGTTTCTCGCGAAAGGTGTGAATAGTCGGAAGGTAGAACTCGAAGAGGTTGTGGAACCTTCTCTTCAAAGTATGGCGAGTAGCGCAGCGCCGGAAGTTGTTCCAGAGTTGGCTCCACCTGTTGAAGAGGGAACTAATGATAATGATCATGAAACTCCGAAAGAGAGTACTACCGAACCTCGCAGGTCAAACAGGACGCGTGCAGCTCCCGAGCTGTACGGAAATCCTGTCATAAATTTCATGGTTGATGAAAATAATGACCCTGCGACGTATGAAGAAGCGATGATGAGCCCGTATTCCAACAAATGGTTAGAAGCCATGAAATCCGAGATGGAATCCATGTATGAAAATCAAGTTTGGAACTTGGTGGAATTACCTCACGACCGAAAGGCCGTGGAGAACAAATGGATTTTCAAAAGGAAAACTGATGCTGATGGTAATGTGACCATCTATAAAGCTCGACTTGTCGCAAAGGGGTTTCGACAAATTCAAGGAGTTGACTACGATGAGACTTTCTCTCCCGTAGCGATGCTAAAGTCAGTTAGGATTATGTTAGCAATTGCTGCATATTTCGATTATGAAATATGGCAGATGGATGTCAAAACCGCGTTTCTCAATGGTAATATTGAAGAAGAGTTGTATATGATACAACCAAAGGGTTTTGTCGATCCTAAGGATGCTAACAAGGTGTGCAAGCTTCAGCGATCCATCTATGGATTGAAGCAAGCATCGCGAAGTTGGAATATCCGCTTTGATGAGGTGATCAAAGAGTTTGGATTTGTCCAAACTTATGGAGAAGCTTGTATTTACAAGAAAGTGAGTGGGAGCAATGTGGCATTTCTGATATTATATGTGGATGACATATTATTGATCGGAAATGATATAGAACTTTTTAACAGTGTTAAAAGTTATCTAAACAGCAAATTTTCAATAAAGGACCTAGGTGAAGCGTCATACATATTAGGCATAAAGATCTATAGAGATAGATCTAGGCGCCTAATAGGGCTATCGCAAAGTACATACCTTGATAAGATTTTAAAGAAGTTTAAAATGGACGGAAGTAAGAAGGGGTTCTTACCTATGTTGCAAGGCAAGACATTGAGTAAGACTCAAAGTCCGGCTTCGGCGGAAGAAAGAGAGATAATGGACAAAGTCCCCTATGCTTCAGCCATAGGCTCTATAATGTACGCCATGCTATGTACAAGACCGGATGTGGCACACGCTATTAGTTTGACTAGTAGGTACCAATCGGATCCAGGTTCGGAACACTGGATAGCGGTCAAGAATATCCTTAAGTACTTACGAAGAACTAAGGATATGTTTCTTGTATACGGAGGTGAAGAAGAGCTCGTCGCTAAGTGTTATGTCGATGCTAGCTTTGACACCGATCCGGATGACTCTAAGTCTCAATCCGGATACGTATTTCTCATGAATGGCGGAGCGGTTAGTTGGAGGAGTTCCAAACAACCTGTGGTAGCGGGATCAACAACGGAGGCCGAATATGTTGCTGCTTCAGAAGCAGCTCAGGAAGCAGTTTGGATGAAGGAGTTCATATCCGAACTAGGAGTTGTGGCAAACACGTTGGACCCAATGGTGATCTATTGTGACAACAATGGTGCCATTGCCAATGCCAAAGAGCCAAGGTCTCACAAGCATTCCAAGCATATTAAGCGCCGGTTTCACTCCATCCGCGAGCATGTCAAGGATGGAGATATAAAGATTTGTAAAGTACATACGGATCTCAATGTAGCAGATCCGTTGACTAAAACTCTCCCTAGAGCAAAACATGATCAACACCAGAACTCAATGGGTGTTAGATTTATCACTATGTAACTAGATTATTGTCTCTAGTGCAAGTGGGAGACTGAAGGGAATATGCCCTGAGAGGCAATAATAAAGTGTTTATTATGTGTATTCCAAGTATATGATAGATGTTTATTTTGCATGCTATAATTGTATTAATACGGAAACGTTAATACATGTGTGTTTAATAAACAAACAGAAAGTTCCTAGTTATGCCTCTCTCATAAACTAGCTCGTTGATTAACAAGATGATCAAGGTTTCCTGATCATGGACATTGGATGTTGTTAATAACGGGATCACAACATTAGTGTAATGATGTGATGAACACTCATCCGAAGTATAGCATTACGATCAAAGTCATTGAGTTTATATTGCTATAACAACTTACGAAGTGATCCTAATCCTTAGACCATGAGATCATGTCAATCACTAACACCGGAAGAGTTTCTTGATAACATCAAACGTCACACCGTAACAGGGTGATTATAAAGATGGATTCAGAACTAATAAAGTGTTATGTTGAGGCTCATGGATCAAGAGTGGAATTTGTTCATCCCGATGACGGATAGATATACTCTGGGCCCTCTCGGTGATATCACATTGATTAGCTTGCAAGCAAGTGATTTGATCACTAGAATGTTATATCACAGGAACGAGAAAAGAGTGCATGTCGGTAACGAGATCAAACTAGGTATGGAGATACCAATGATCGAATCTCGGACATGTAATATATCGTGAAACAAAGGGATTAAGATACTAGCGTAAAAGGTTCCGACGATCACAAGAAAGTCATCGTTGAATGTGTGGGAGTCAGTATGGGTCTCCAGATCCCGCTTCTGATTATTGATCTGAGAGGGGTCTCGATCATGTCCGCATTATTCACGAACCGTAGGGTGACACACTTAAGAGACACCGACATCCAATTGGAGCAAATGTTTCATGCCGAAAGAATGTACAAGCGCAGGAATTTATTTCACTAGATACCGAAACAGGTTTTCGGGTGAAATTGCATAAAGTGGTTATGCATGTGAAATAGAATTCTAGCAAGGGGTTATTTGTGAATGTTTGTCATTAAAGTAATTGACAAAATTCTGAATAAAACAAAAGAGTTTTATTTAATGAGAGTTTGCATTAAATTTGGTGGAAATTTAATGGGTTTTTTGAGTGGACTTTTGAGTGGAGGGAATTTAGAGGAGTTTTGTGAGTGGAGTGTCCACCCACATGAAGAGGGGAGGGCAAGGGGGCAGCCCCCATGCGCCGGCCACCCCCTTGGGGTTCCCCCCCTCCTCCTATAAAAGGAGCCCCTCCTCCTCACTTGTCTCTCACACCTCCTCGTGAAGGATCTCTCTCCCCCTCTAGAATTTATCCCCCATGGTCTCGGACTAGCGAGATACATGTTCCCGGTGGCTATTCGGCAAGAAAGAGTTGTGCTTCCGCTGCATCGCTGGAGCGAGGAGGCGGAGGTTGCTTGGTGCCTCGAACGTGTGTGCGAGCACGGATGCGCTGCTGATTTGCGGCGCTAGGACTTCCTCTCGATCTTGAGATCGGCAAGAGATCGTCTACATCAACCACGAGTTGAACTCGTTAAGCTTTGTCGGTCTTCAAGGGTATGTTCTCTACGGATATACATCCGCCCGTTGTTTGTATCTAGTAGATAGATCTTGGTATATAGTTCACATCGTAGGAAAATTTTTGTTTTCTATTGTGCGAACCCTACACCACCAAGGCCATCGACGTCGCCATGTCCCTTCAACAACAAGTGAAGCTTCCGAAGAGGACGAACAAGATCACCGTCGACGGGAAGCACTCGACGATCCTCCAAGGCGTCATCATCGACATGATCGTCCATGTCGGCAACATGATGGTCATGACGAGCCTCCCCTACACCAAGAAGAAGAAGAGCAGCCCATTGCGCAAGCGGCTCGACGTCCTCCTCGCCACATGGCGCAAGCTAATGCACCTCGGCACCAACCACGACAAGAACAAGAGCAAGCTCCCCAAGCTCGTCGTGAGGACCATCAACCTCCTCCTCGTCCTCAACCGCGTCAACAAAACGAGCAAGCTCCCCAAGCTCGTCGTCAACAACAAGTTCCTCCACCAAACGCGGCACCTCAACAACCACAAGAGCAACGCAACAATCACCAAGCAAGACATGAGAGCTCGGATGATGATGATGACCGCCAAAATCATGGCAACCGACGCAACCGGAACCGCAATGGAGAAGAAACTTTTGGCAAGCTCAAATTCACCATGCCCAAGTTCGCCGGTTCCAATGAGCCCGAAGAATATCTCTCTTGGGAACTCAAGGTCGACAAGATCTTCCGCATGCACAACTATAGCAATGAGAAGATGATGGCCATGGCATCTCTCGAGTTTGATGAGTATGCCAACCTTTGGTGGGAACAAGTCCAACTCGCTCGCGAAGCAAAAGAAGAGCCTCCAATCACAACTTGGCAAGATATGAAGGCTCATATGAGATCCCGCTTTGTTCCTTCACACTACACGCGTGACCTTTTCAACAAGCTTCAAACGCTTAGTCAAGGGACAAAGACCGTGGAAGAGTACTTCAAGCAAATGGAGCTCAACATGATCCGTGCCAACATTGAAGAGAGAGATGAACAAACAATGGCACGCTTCCTCAATGGCTTGAACCATCCCATCAAGCGCATCACCGAGTTCCAAAGGTACAACAACATGGTTGAGCTTGTGCTCATCGCATCCAAGGCCGAGCGTCAAGTGCAAGAGGACATCAAGTACAACAAGCCAAAAACGTACTTCACCTACAAGCAAGCATCAACCACTACCCCAACAACACCAAGTGGAAGCTCCTCAAGTACCACCAAGCTTCCCTTCAAGCCCACTCTCCCTCAAGGAAAACAGCCCCCAAGTGGCAAACACACAAGGGATGATCTACCATTCAATGGTGAATGCTACAAGTGTGGAGGCAAAGGGAACAATTCAAATGCATGTGGAAACAAGAAAGTTTTGTTCATCCACGACAACGGCGATGAAGAATACTTGAGTGAGGAAGAGTTTGATGCAAGAGTGAAGGAGGCTATGGCAAGGCAACATTTGGAAGAGGACCAAGAACTTCTCGTGTGTGAGCATGACGCAAGTCCATCGCTTGTGGTCACAAGGGTCTTGACTACCCAAGCCAATGAAAATGAAGACCAACGCTCGAACATCTTCCAAACTCGTGCCAGCATCAATGGGAAGTCCATCAAAGTTGTCATCGATGGAGGGAGTTGCCACAACCTTGCAAGCACGGAATTGTGTGAGAAACTCAACCTCACCCTTCATCCGCATAGACACCCCTACCATATCCAATGGCTAAGTGACCAAGGATCCGTCAAGATCAAGCACACCGTCTCGGTGACGTTCTCAATTGGGAACTATAAGGACACGGTGGAATGTGACGTGGTCCCAATGACGGTTTGCCACATGTTGCTCGGAAGGCCGTGGCAATATGACAAGTGTGCTTTGCATAATGGTCACTCAAACACTTACACCTTCAAATGGCTTGATAAAACTTGTGTGTTGCAACCAATGACTCCTAGCCAAATAATTGCGGACAATGCAAAGGCTTTAGCGAGGGTGCAATACACAAAAACACCTTGTGAGAAGAGTGGTGAGCGAGAGAACCACACCATAGTGAGTGAGAGCTACAAGCCAAACTCGAGTGGAAAAACTAAGAGTGTTCTTCTTGCCACCAAAAGTGAGATGAGAGAAGTGCGGAACAACCCATCCATCTTGCACTATGTCCTTGTTTGCAAGGGACTAGCGCAAGGAACTAACGACTTGACAAATGTTCCTCCTTCTTTGATGGCTATTTTGCAGGAATTCCAAGATGTATTTCCCGAAGAGCTTCCTCATGGCCTTCCTCCTCTTCGTGGAATCGAGCACCGCATCGACCTCATACCCGGCGCTCCACTCCCAAACCGCGCCGCGTATCGCACGAACCCGGAAGAGACGAAGGAGATCGAACGTCAAATCAACCAACTCGTCTCCAAAGGTTTGATCCAAGTAAGAACTAGCCCAAGCGCGGTTCCCGTGATCCTAGTCCCAAAAACGGATGACACGTTGCGGTTATGCATGGACTGCCGTCCAATCAATGCTATCACCGTGCGTTATCGACATCCTATACCGCGTCTTGATGACATGCTTGATGAGTTGTGGAGCCACTATATTTTCGAAAATTGATCTTCGTAGTGGTTACCATCAAATTCGCATGGCTGAAGGTGATGAGTGGAAAATCGCCTTCAAGACCAAGCTTGGTCTCTATGAATGGTTGGTTATGCCTTTTGGCTTATCCAATGCCCCATCTACCTTCATGCGCCTCATGAACCATATTTTGCGATCTCTCATTGGGAAGAGTGTAGTTGTTTACTTTGATGACATCCTTGTCTATAGCAACTAGAGGAGCATGTTACTCATGTTAAGGAGGTCCTTCAAATCCTTCGTCATGAAAAGCTTTATGCTAATCTCCCAAAGTGCACTTTTGCAAGAGACAAGCTGATTTTCCTTGGTTTTGTTGTGTCTTCTAATGGCATAGAAGTGGATGTCTCAAAAGTCAAGGACATACGAGATTGGCCCATTCCAACAAATGTTAGTGAACTTCAGAGTTTTCATGGGTTGGCTGGCTTTTACCGTCGCTTTGTGAAAGATTTTTCTACCATTGCTTGCCCCCTTAACGAATTGACTAAGAAAAATGTCACGTTCGTTTGGGGAAAAGCACAACAAAAGGCTTTTGATGAGCTCAAAAAGAGGCTCACCGAAGCACCACTTCTTGCTTTGCCGGATTTCACAAAAACCTTTGAGATTGAGTGTGACGCTAGTGGTATTGGCATTGGTGGCGTCCTTATGCAAAATGGGCGTCCTATTGCTTACCATAGTGAGAAACTTGATGGCGCACGCCTCAATTATCCCATTTATGACAAAGAACTTTTTGCCTTGGTTCGAGTTCTTCAAGTGTGGCAACACTATCTTTGGCCTAAAGAATTTATCATCCATTCCGACCATGAGTCGTTGAAGTATCTTAAGGGTCAAGCCAACTTGAGTAAAAGGCACGCAAAATGGGTTGAGTTTATGGAGTCTTTTCCTTACATTGTCAAATACAAGAAGGGCAAAGAAAATGTGGTAGCGGACGCCTTGTCTCGCAAAAACACAAGCCTTCTTACACGACTCGAAGTCAATGTGTTGGGTCTTGATGACATCAAATCTTTGTACGCGTCCGACCCTTTCTTTGGTCCAATATTTGCCCAATGTTCATTAGACAAAGGGATTGATGATTTCTATTTGCATAAGGGTTTTCTTTTCAAACAAAACAAGCTTTGCATTCCGAAATCGTCTCTCCAACTTTTGCTTCTTCAAGAGTCCCATGGTGGAGGGCTTATGGGTCACTTTGGCCGTGACAAGACATATGACATGCTCTCCACTCACTACTTTTGGCCAAATATGAAGCGCGACGTGGAGCGCCACGTCCAACGATGCACTACATGTATCCAAGCTAAGTCTAAGTCCAACCCCTTTGGTCTTTATATGCCATTACCTATTCCTCATGCACCTTGGTCGGACATTAGCATGGACTTTGTATTAGGCTTGCCTAGATCTAAACATGGACATGATTCCATATTTGTAGTCGTGGATCGCTTTTCTAAAATGGCACATTTCATTCCGTGCCATAAGACCGATGATGCTTCACATGTAGCCAATTTGTTTTTCAGGGAAATAATTCGGCTACACGGTGTGCCTAGAACAATCGTCTCCGACCGCGATGTAAAATTCATGAGCTACTTCTGGAAGACTCTCATGGCCAAGCTCGGCATCAAGCTCCTCTTCTCGTCCGCCTCGCAACCTCAAACCGATGGACAAACCGAGGTCGTCAATCGAAGTCTTGGAACACTCCTCCGGGTGTTGATAAAGAAGAACCTTAAAGACTGGGAGGAATGCATTCCACACACCGAGTTCGCCTACAACCGCGCCAAGCACTCCACCACCATGAGGAGCCCGTTCATGATCGTCTACGGTTTCGAGCCTCTCACCGCGCTCGATATACTTCCACTTCCACTTCATGAACGTGCCAATATGGACGTTGTCAAGCATGCCCAAACAATGAAGAAACTCCATGAAGACACACGAGCTACTATCGAGCAACAAGTCCTTCGCCAAGCATCAAGGCTAAACAAGACCAAGAAAGAGATGATCTTTGATGAGGGCGACCTTGTGTGGATCCACTTGAGTAAAGACCGCTTCCCCAAGGAACGCGACTCCAAGCTAAAGCCAAGAGGTGATGGACCATTCAAAGTGCTCAAGAGAATCAACAACAACGCTTATGTCATCGATATCCCAACATCAAAGTATCTTGTGAGCTCGACATTCAATGTCAAGGACCTCTCACCCTACCATGGAGAAGATGAAGTTGAGAAGGTTGAAGAGTCGAGGACGACTCTTTCCCAAGGGGGGGGGGAGCTGATGCAGCCCGTCCTACGACCGCTACTACATCTACTCCCACAAGCTCCCCAAGTGGACCCATGACTCGCGCCCGAGCCAAACTCCTTCAAGCTAAGGTGAACTCGCTCCTCTCCTTGTGTGACTTCGATACACCTTTGGATGGCCTGCTACTTCATACCCATACCTTGTGCATCATCAGGTACGAAGAGAAGAACCCACAGGACGGAGGAGCGCCAGCAGACAAAACCAAATGCTCTCTGTCGCCAGCGGTACTACCGGACCTGGCGACCGGTACTACCGCTTGGCGGCACTACCGCCAAATGCTACTGCCAACAACAGAAGGTTCCAGAGCTGCCCAAATACTCTCTGTCACTGGTGGTACTACCGACCCCGGATCCGGTACTACCGGGCTACGGTACTACCGCCCCCCTGCTACCGCCACCAACAGAAGGCCCCAGCGCAAGTCCCAGGACGACAAGCGGTACTACCGGCCAGGAAGCGGTACTACCGCATGACCGGTACTACCGGTCGGGCTGGACCGGTACTACCGGACCTGGAAAAGCCTAAACGTGTTAATTCGGCCCAGCGCCTTGTAACCCTCTCTATATTTCGCTATTTGTTCCCAAAATACCCCTGTTTATGTGGTTGGTCTATATATAGCCCCCATCCTCTATTGTAAACCCTAGACTTGGATAATAATAGATATTAAGGAAACCCTTTGAGGAACTTATATCTATTGGTCTCATGCTCCTACCAAGGAGCACCGGATTATCCACCCCCCTCTTGGATCTTGCCTAGTGCGTTCAAGTTGTACAAGGCCTTGGGTTCTCGGTTTCTCGCCCCCAAGTCGTCAAGATATCACCAAGCACCTCATCCCCCGTTGTTGGCGTGGAGAGCGAGCTTCGCCCAACACCGATCCTAGGGATTATGTTGGACCGGTTGCCACCGGCGTGAGGAGTAGGCGTGTATCGTGTTTTGGAGTGTGTGTGTTCGTGGTTTTCATCGCTTTCCTCGATTTCATCCCCCGACCACCTCTTTCCCCTCGTTTCTCGTGGAATTCGTGAAAGATCAGGCCAACCCCAGGGTTACCCCCCTATCAATTAAGTTTCTACGATCCGATCGTGGAGGTGAATATTTGAGTTATGATTTTCTCACGCATCTTAAAGCAAGTGGAATCCTTTCACAACTCACGCCACCTGGAACACCACAGCGCAATGGTGTGTCTGAACGCCGGAATCGAACCCTATTAGATATGGTCCGATCAATGATGTCTCTTACTGATTTGCCGTTATCATTTTGGGGTTATGCATTAGAAACCGCTGCATTCACTTTAAATAGGGCTCCATCTAAATCCGTTGAGACGACACCGTATGAACTGTGGTTTGGTGCTAAACCTAAGTTGTCGTTTCTTAAAGTTTGGGGATGCGAAGCTTACGTCAAGAAGTTGATGCCGGACAAGCTCGAACCCAAAGCGGAGAAATGCGTCTTCATAGGATACCCTAAGGAAACTATTGGGTATACCTTCTATCACAGAACCGAAGGCAAAGTGTTTGTCGCAAAGAACGGTTCCTTTCTTGAGAAGGAGTTTCTCTCGAAAGAAGTGAGTGGGAGGAAAGTAGAGCTAGACGAGGTTATTGAACCTTTTCTTGAATTGGAGAGTAGCGCAGCACCTGAAATTGTTCCAGTGCCGCCTGCACCAACAATAGAGGAAGCTAATGACAAGGATCATGAAGCTTCGGACGATGCTGCTACTGAACGTCGCAGGTCGACAAGGTCGCGTGCCCCTCCTGAGTGGTACGGCAACCCTGTCTTGACTGTCTTGTTGGTAGAAGACAGTGAACCTATGAACTATGAGGAAGCGATGATGAGCCCAGACTCTAAGAAATGGCTGGAAGCCATGAAATCCGAATTGGGATCCATGAGCGAAAACCAAGTATGGACTTTGGTGGATCCTCCTAGCGACCGAAAGGCCGTTGAGTGCAAATGGATATTCAAGAAGAAAACAGACGCGGATGGTAATGTTACCGTCTATAAAGCACGGCTTGTCGCAAAAGGTTTTCGACAAGTTCAAGGTGTTGACTACGATGAGACTTTCTCTCCCGTAGCGATGTTTAAGTCCATTCGGATTTTATTAGCAATTGCTGCGTTTCATGATTATGAAATATGGCAGATGGATGTCAAGACTGCTTTCCTCAATGGGAACATTGATGAAGAGTTGTATATGATGCAACCCGAAGGTTTTGTCGATCCTAAGGATGCTAGTAAAGTATGCAAACTTCAGCGTTCCATTTATGGACTGAAGCAAGCATCTCGGAGTTGGAACCTTCGTTTTGATCAAGTGATCAAGAGTTTTGGATTTGTTCCAAATTGCTACGAAGCTTGTATCTACAAGAAAGTGAGTGGGAGCTCGGTGACGTTTCTGGTACTGTATGTGGATGACATATTGATTATCGGAAATGACATCAACATGCTTAACGATGTGAATAGTTATTTGAACAAGTGTTTTTCAATGAAAGACCTAGGTGAAGCTGCTTATATATTGGGCATCAAAATCTATAGAGATAGACAAAGACGCCTGATAGCTTTAAGCCAGAGTACATACCTAGACAAAGTTCTGAAAAGGTTCAGAATGGATAAGGCAAAGAAAGGTTCAGTGCCTATGTTGTCAGGTAAGATATTGAGCAAGGCTCAGTGTCCAGCTACGGTAAATGATAGGGAAGCTATGAGCAAAGTGCCTTATGCCTCGGCCATAGGTTCCATCATGTATGCCATGCTGTGTACTAGACCAGATGTGTCCAATGCTCTTAGTTTGACGAGCAGATATCAAAGTGATCCAGGAGTGGAACACTGGACAGCCGTGAAGAACATCCTAAAGTACCTAAATAGAACTAAAGAAATATTCTTAGTCTATGGGGGTGATGAACAGCTTGTCGTAAAAGGTTACGTCGACGCTAGTTTTGACACCGACAAGGATGATTCCAAATCTCAGACAGGATACGTTTATATTTTGAATGGAGGGAGCTGTGAGCTGGAGAAGCTGCAAGCAAAGCGTGATCGTGGGATCTACAGTGGAAGCGGAATACATGGCTGCTGCAGAAGCGTCAAGTGAAGGAGTTTGGATCAGAAACTTCATCACTGAGCTTGGCGTGGTTCCAAGTGCATTGGACCCACTGGAGATATTGTGTGACAACACTGGCGCCATAGCACTCGCTAAGGAACCAAGATATCATCCAAAGACCAAGCATATCAACCGCAAGTTTCATATAATCCGAGATTATATAGCAGATGGAGATCTGAAGATTAGCAAAGTACATACGGATCTGAATGTCGCAGATCCATTGACTAAACCTCTTCCACGTGTAAAACATGATCTACACCTCAGTGCCATGGGTGTGAGATTGTTGCCAGATGTAAACTAGATTATTGACTCTAGTGCAAGTGGGAGACTGTTGGAATTATGCCCTAGAGGCAATAATAAAGATGTTATTATTATAATTCTTGTTCATGATAAAGTTTATATTCCATGCTAGAATTGTATTAAGCGGAAACATTAATACTTGTGTGGTTTGTGAACAACACCGTGTCCCTGGTACGCCTCTAAGGACTAGCTCATTGATCAATGATGGTTAAGGTTTCCTAACCATAGACATGAGTTGTCAATTTATAATGAGATCATATCATTGGGAGAATGATATGATGGACAGACCCAAACTAAGCGAAGCAATTAGATCGTTTCATCGTGCTCATCTTTGCGAAGCTTTTCCTATGTCAAATATTGTATTCCTTAGACCATGAGATAATGCAACTCCCTGGTACCGGAAGAAAGCTTTGAGGTCATCAAACGTCATCCTATGAGAGGGTGATCATAAAGGTGTCTCTCAGGTGATCGGAAAGTATCTGTTGGGTTGTATGTATCGAGATGGAATTTGTCCCTCCCAAGTCGGAGAGATATACTTCGGGCCCACTCGGTAATCGATATCAACACCGCTTGCAAGCATGTGGTTAAGGAGTTAATCACAAAGTGATATCGGATTACGGAACGAGTAAAGTACTTGCTGTGAACGAGATTGAACTAGGTATGACGGTACCGACGATCGAATCTCGGGCAAGTAAAATATCGCGAGATGAAGGGAATATATATATGGGATTGATTGAATCCTGGCATCGTGGTTCATCCGATATGATCATCGATGAATGTGTGGGAGTCAATATGGGTGCCCAGACCCCGCTGTTGATTATTGATAGAAGATCATGTCTGCATATTCTCGAACCCGCAGGGTCACACACTTAACGTATCTCGACGCTAGGATAGATTGGATAATTGGTTTATGAATTTTTGTTCGGAGTCTCGGATGGGATCCGGGACATCACGAGAGGTTCCGGAATGGTCCGGAGAAAAAGATTCATATAAGGCAGTGCAGTTTTTGGAGTTCGGAATTGTTCCGGGTTAATCGGTATTGTACCGGAAGCTTCTAGAACCTTCCGGAAGGGGACCAACGTGGCCCCACCTTCTGGGAGGGGGCATGGGCCTATGAGGGAGTGTCCTGGCCGCATTGGGCCAGGGGCACAAGGCCCCATAGGGCCCAGCCGATCCTAGAGAGTTTAAATTGTTTAAACTAGAGATAGGGTTTCTAGAAGAGGGGAGAGTCCATGCCCCCCACTCCTTATCCTTTGGGCTTGCGGGAGGGGCTAGGGCTGCGCCCCCCCTCTATATAAAGAGGGGTGGGGGCGCACCAACCCCAAACACCTCTCCTCCAAACCCTAGCCGCCTTGCTAGCTTTCCTCTCTCCCTCCCGACTGTTTGTAGGCGAAGCCCTGCTGCAGAAATTCTCCACCATATACACCACGCCGTCGTGTTGTAGATCCAATCTATATCTCCACCATACTTGCTGGTCCGAGGAAGGAGGAGACGTCGAGGTGCTGCACGTGTGCATCTCACGGAGGCACCGCCACTTGTGGTGCTAGATCGGATCGGATCGCGAGGAGGAGAAGCGAGTACGACTACATCACCCACGTTCCGACGAACGTTCCGCTGTGCGAATCTTCAAGGGTATGAAGATCTAATCCAATCTCTCTCGTTGATTGCATCTCCTAGATTAGATCTTGGCTTTCCCTCTGTTGGCATCCATAGAAAATTTTGATTTACTATGCCGCGAAACCCTTCACTAATGTGAGTATTAGTCCCGATTCCAACGGCTAGAACGCCAGCAATCTTTAGTTCCGGGTCAAACAAGACCTTTAGTCCCGGTTTGTATCACCAACCGGGATTAAAAGGGGTGCCCCCGGTGCCAACCCCTTTATTCCCGGTTCATATCACCAACCGGGACTAAAGGTGTGACATTTAGTCCCGGTTCGTATTACCAACCCGGACTAAAGAAAGTGGGCAAAAAAAGTCTCAAGTTCTGTCGTGACAGTAAAACGGGCACAAATCCTTCTCGAGATCGTCTTTTTTAGATTCAAAATCATACAGAAAAATTATAAATTTTTCTAAAAATAAAATCCTTCAAACTGTAGTTATATTAAGTGATTTAGTTATTACGAAAATTAACAAATATAAATTTCGACATAATTTATAAAAAATGTTATGAAAAATTTAAATGGCCATAACTTTTGCATACAATGTAAAACAAGTACAACCTATCAAAACGTGCAGAAAAAATTAGCTCTTTGATTTCAACATCCTTAGGCCGTTTTGGATTCTTAAAATTCGAAAAGAAAAAATTTATTTTAGAAATTAAATTACTTTAATATTTTTATGTCATATTTGAATTCCTCGCATTTTTATGATAATAATGGATATATTATTTGTCGAATTTCAATTTACAGATTTGAAGATATTATTTATGTCATATTAAATGAATAAATGGCAAAAAATGAATAAAATATTAATTTAATTAGTTTTTATTTTCATTAGAATAAAATATTATTATTACTTATTTATTGTTGTTTACTAAAAATAGTTGTTCTTAATATCAAAAAATAAAAACGTGTCACGTATTGATATGAGTTAATAGGATTGATATACTAGTCTTTACAACAAAGTATAAGGGTCCTTCGCGCGGGGTGGAAGAGATGGATTGGAGAAGTTAAGTGTGCTGGGGGTAGAGTAGTGCTTGGATGGGTGACCGGCCAGGAAGTTTGATCGTAAGTACAATTTAAACTAAGATTAAGTATAATTAGTGTTAAAAATGAGAGATGTGGGAGATTAACGAGTCAAACAATTCAAAAGTTTAAGAATAAATTGAAAAAAAAATCAAAAGTAAATTTGGAAAAAAAATAAAAAAACCTTTAGTCCAGGTTCGTATTACAAACCGGGACTAAAGGCCCCGCGCGCTCGACGTTGTCCCGTGAGTGTCTTTAGTCCCGGTTTATGGCCAAACCGGGACTAAAGGATAGGCCTTTAGTCCCGATTTCGTAGTCCCGGTTGAAAAACCGGAACTAAAGGCCTTTACAAATCGGGACAAATGGCACATCTTCCACTAGTGTGCTACAAATGGAGAGAGCTAGAGGAAGAACGAGGAAGAAGGAAGAGAGAGCACGAGGGGAGCCGGAGTAGGGCGCTGCGCGAAGTAAAGGCGTCGGTCGGTAATGCACGCACCAAAAGCAGAGACGGAGCCAGCTTCTCAACTTAAGGGGGGCAAAATTGGCATGAGGGGGGCAGACTTGGCTAAATCAATAAGAAATTGGAGCTTTAGTGAGAAGAGTTCTTCACAATTTTCAAACCATGGGGGTGGCTAAGCCCCCCCCCCCCCCCCCGTCCCCCTTGTCTCCGTCCCTGACCAAAAGGCCCTGCCGGCCGGTCTCCCCTGGGCGCTATCTCTCTGTCCGCTAACAGACCGCGCGACGGGGCTCGCAGAGCAACCTTTTGGTGCCGTCGGAGCTGGCAGCGCGTGAGGGGCCCATGGATCCACCTTTTGGTGCCGCCGGAGCTGACGGGGTCCTTTTGGTCTCGCCCGAGATGAATGGTTATAGTCAGTCCGCGCCGCACCGAATAAGTACTAGTTTTGAAAATCTATAGTTTTGCGTATTATTATTTCCAAAATTAATTAAAAAATATATTATTAAAAAATAGTCCTTTTCTTCTAAGGGGTGCGCCAGATCCTGCCATCCAATGGCAGGATGCCCGCTAGACCAGCCCTTATATGAATTATGCATGAAACAAATAACAAAATATGTTGAAAATATTTTGAATCCTGTTGAATCTTGTGAGGCGGATTTGGTAAGAAATTATTGATTAATCTTGATAAATCTTTGAATAAGCTTGGCCTCATCTAGCTATCAACTTAGAGTGTGTGTGATGTGAAACAGAATCCTCATATGTAAAAAAACTGAAAACGTAGGTGGCGTGCTGCAAAATGCAGTGGATTTAAAGAAAATAGACAGTACAGAGGTGGGACGGAAAATTTGCAAAGTCTGTACCAAATTCTCTAACAAATATAGACTGCGGAGATGGTACCGTGGCCTAGGGTATTGCATTTCTGGAAGAAAATGATTCTAGATGTATATGATGATTGATCAGATGTGCCAACATTACCGGCGATCGACCAGACATCAAAGGTGACTGCACATCTCTCGATCGCATTCCTGGAAACAAGACAAGGCTAAAAAAAAGATGGATTGGTAGATATCTTGCCTTTCTCGACTACCATTACACGGCTATACAGCCAGGCACGCAATGTCCTCACTAGTAGTGATCATCGTACACGGCAGACAGAAGCGGTCTAAGAGCTGCCACCTGTCACCGTGTCCATACCTCTCTGCCGTATTTTGACTTGTATTTGATGTATATAGGTTGTATTTCAATTTAGAAAATAATTTTTATTAAGATATTATAAAATATGTTTTCGATGGGTTTCCATAGAAAACTTTTAAATAACTTTTCCAGAAATCTGAAAGTTTCTTTTTTTTATTTAAAGTATTTGGGGAAATAATTTTGACCATGAAACATTTTTTGGGATATCTCATCTTTTAGAAAATCATGTCAAATAAATATAAAAGTCATGACATAAATTTCAAATACTTCGGATACATTGTTATTTCAAATATACTTGGACTTTTTAGTCCTATTTTCAATCTTCATAAAATATATGTGGTGTCACAGAGAATCATAATGAAATATGCATGAAACCTCTAATATACTCGTCCATATGTTATATCAAATATGCGAGAAGTATTACTCCCTCCGTCCAAGAATAGATGTTTTAAGTTTTTTAAATTTTGGATAAATCTATATACTAAATAGTGTCAAGATTCATCTAAATTTTAACAAATTTAAAACATCTATTTTGGAACGGAGGGAATATTTCTCCCTCTATTTCTTTACAAACCTAAAACATCTTATATTTTAAAACGAAGGGAGTAAGTGTTATCGAAATAAAATGTAACACGATATGCATGGAACCTCTACTATACTCCAACATGTATCATTAAAATTTCATTTCAATTTCAGTACAATTTCAAAATTCAAATTTTAAGATTTTTCAAAATATGTTCAATATTTTGGCGAAAGCCCTGCTTGAAGTTGGCGACGACGACGCCTGCGGGCGCCGTTTCCTCCTTGGGGGCGTCGTCATGGCACTGCCCGTGTTGCCTCTTCTCGAGCGCCGGGGGAAACCCTTGATTTGACTTGCCGGATCGGACAGCGGCGGCACCACGGTGTCGTCCCCTTCTTGGAGGCGCTGTCTAGGCTTCTCGTGGAATCCCGGAGAGGCATGACGAAGTCCAGGTTGGCGGCTGCTTTGAGCGTGGGCTTCCGGGGCGCAATGTACATCGTCGGTGGTGCTTCTTGGTCGACTTCTACAGGTTGGTCCAGTCCCGCCGCTCGCTCGCGGACTCTTAGGCGCTTAGGGGTGGATGGTGCGTTGGCTGTGCCACCCTTGGTAGTTTTGGTCTCCTGGAGTTTCTTCCTTCGACCGTGACGCGGTCCGGGAGCTCAGTGTATCCCTTCCCCACCATTCGTGTTGGGAGGCGGTTTGAGGAGAGGCCTTGTTGTTTGGCGGTTGTGGGTTGTGTTGTAAGCCGTGTGGCGTCAAGTTTGTATCGTTAGCCTTCGCGGCGTTGTACCGGCCATCTTGGTATTTCTTCTATGAAAACGATACACCTTCCAGGGTGTATCCTTGAAAAAAAATATGTTCAATATTGATCTTGTTTTAAGATTTAATCACCGGAAACTAAAATACCAAAACAGATCAGAAATCCGGTTTTTGGTGCAAAAGATAAAAAGATACTCCCTCCGATCCATATCAATTGACTTGGATTTATCAAAATTTGGATGAATCTATATACTAAATAGTGTCTAGGTTCATCCAAATATAGATAAATGTGAGCCAATTAATATGGATTTAAGGGAGTACAGTTTTGAGAAGCAAACTAAAAAGCATGGGTGAGTTGACAGCAATATTGCTCTTTTTAATGGAAACATACCCACAACTCGCTTAGTGTGGGACACAAATTGGCAGTACCCACATGTCATTGAGTGTGGTATTAAATAGGTAAAAAATGTGGTATTAAATAGGTACAATATACCGCTACAAATCTGCCTTTTTTTATACATAAATAGAAAATAAAGATATACTAAAATACAATACGAATCAGTGGGCGATGGTTGTCCGCTACGAAC
This sequence comes from Avena sativa, assembly GCA_916181665.1. Taxonomy (NCBI): domain Eukaryota; kingdom Viridiplantae; phylum Streptophyta; class Magnoliopsida; order Poales; family Poaceae; genus Avena; species Avena sativa. Next base: position 57,358,262 of record OV702285.1, on the reverse strand, counting down.
CGGTTCCGCCAGAAAAAGCCTGTTCAGCAGCACACGCAGGTATACAACCAGGCACGCACTGTCCTCACTAGTAGTGATCATCGTACACGGCAGGCACACGCAGCTAGCTAGCTACTCTCTCCATCCAACAATGTCGACGACGAGGTGTGCTACGAGTAACACCGCGCCGCCGGTGAATGTGATCATCGTCGGTGCGGGGCCGTCGGGGCTGGCTGCGTCGGCGTGCCTGGCGCTGCGCGGGGTGGAGAGCGTCGTCTTGGAGCGCGACGACTGCGTGGGCTCGCTATGGCGGAAGCGCGCCTACGACCGCCTCCACCTCCACCTCCCCAAGCACCACAGCGCGCTTCCACACGCGCCGCACGCGGACGACGCCCCCGCCTACCTCCCCCGCGACCACTTCGTCCGCTACCTCGACGCCTACGCGGACCGCTTCGACGTGCGCGCGCGCCTCCGCCTCCGCCGCGAGGTCCGCAGCGCACGGTTCGTGGACGATGGGCGGTGGGAGGTGGAGGCCGTCGACCTCGGCACCGGCGAGGCGGAGCTGTACGCCTCGAGGTTCCTGGTGGTGGCCACGGGGAAGTTCGACGAGAAGGTTGTGCCGGCGGTGCCAGGGCTGGACACGTTCCCGGGCGAGACCATCCACGCTGGCGAGTACCGGTCCGCCGAGGGGATGCAGGGGAAGGCGGTGCTCGTCGTCGGTTGCGGGAACTCGGGGATGGAGATCGCGCTGGACCTGGCCGAAGGCGGCGCCGGCAGCTGCTCCGTCGTCGTCCGTGGCGAGGTCCACCTGATGACGAGGGAGATCATGAGCGCGTCCATCCCGCTGCTCAGGTACCTGCCCCTCTGGATGGTCGACAGGATGACGCTTCTCGCCTGCCGCCTCGTGTTCGGCGACACCGCCAAGCACGGCCTCCCGCGGCCTGCCGTCGGGCCCTTCGCCTGGATGCAGCAGGGTGGCGGCTACCCGGTCATCGACGTCGGCACCTTCGACAGGATCAAGGAAGGGCAGATTCAGGTGCTGCCGGCGGTGGCGAGCATCGACCGGGACGTGGTGGAGTTCGCCGACGGAAGGCGGCACCGCTTCGACGCCATCATCTTCGCCACCGGGTACCGGTGCACGGCCAAGAAGTGGCTCAAGGTCCGTGCCATGCATGCCAAGAATCAATCCTGAGTTTTTCCTGTGAATTCCTCAGCTAGCTAGAATAATCTGAACTGGTTTTAGGACGAAGGCGACGAGCTGATTGGCAAGGACGGGAAGGTAACGGGGAAGTCTCCCAAGGGAGAGAAGGGGCTGTACCGCGCGGGTATGGCGGCCAGAGGGCTCACCGGCAGTGGCACGGATGCCGAGTTCATCGCCGACGACATCAGCAGGCTGCTGCTGCAGAGCTCCGGCCACGAGGAGAGCGGCAATGTGGACTAGAGTAGCAATTTGCCAACATATTTAATTAAGAACTAGCTGAATGATCGTGCGTTTCTATAGGATAATAAAAAAAGAAATTATGGACACACAAATGAAACAAATGAAATCGAATAAGATGTGAGACGACATGTGGTGTCTATTTATGCATCAACAAAGTCCAATTATCTCTACAACCTCTTTCATCTTGGATTTTTTTAAAAAAACTTTAGCATACATATGAAGATGTCCTCACATATCCTCGCATAATGCTACAAGCTAAGAAAACAAGACTCTGATGACAGTAGATTCGAAGTCACCAGATCGATGGCTTCTTGATTATTCTGTAAGTTTCATCCAATGTATCATACTCCCTCCGTTTCAAAATATAAGATGTTTTAGGTTTGTGAAGAGAATATATCTAGACTTGTTTTAGTGTGTAGATTCACTTCAAACATGAGTGAACCTATATACTAAAAGATGTGATGCAAAATCCAGATTCTCTTCATACTCACACATAATGAACTATGATATTAAATTTCCATAGTAGAGTCACTCTTGCGCCCTAGTCATCTTCTTTCTAGAGCATCTTCGATACAAAATTATGAAAAGCCAAATCTGCTCCACCAAGCTCGGGGTTTTCTGCTCGGGAGCACGGAGGATGATGACCGGCGACTCAACAATACGGACATCACAGCCCAGCACGCCCACCCACTTCAACCTCTTATTCAGCATGAAATGGGCTAGAACAGCTCTGTCCCTGAAATTTATGACAGAATCACACCCATGCACATATCGGAACGAGCTTGAACAATTGAACTCAAAATATTCCACACATGAAAAGAAACGTCAGCTATGGTACCTGACTATAACTGGTCATCTCCCCAAGAAGGACCGAAAAGTTGCAATTTTGCTGAAATATTCCAGTCCAGTTCTCATATGATTACCATGAACAAATGAAGGCTAAGAGGATAACGAAGGCTTAGTGTTGACCATCTCGACCCACCCGAGCAGCTCTTAGAGTATGGCCCAATCAGTCCGACACATGTAATTTTCGGAAGTTCATGTCATCGGATACCATCAATTGACCCGGACCGTGAACAGAGAATCAACATTTCTCACAAAGAACCAGACAGCATGCAGTGTACATGCTTGAGATACATATATCATATGAGTTAATCCATGCATTTATCTTCAGTTCTAAAACAACTTGAAGATATGCATACGAAAGGCAACCTAGCATAAGGGAAACTAAGTTTCGTACAGTCAAATATCTATCTTTTACCATCGTGCAAGTTTGGAGCTACATTTGATGCTCACCTCCACCTTACATTTTGAAAGTGGCTGTAAAGGGTTTAGGGTTTAGGAAATCTCAAAAGACAGAGGCAGGAAAAAATCATGCAGTGTACATTCTTGAGATACAGGCATAGCCGATGAATGATAGAGGAAGGAAAACATTTATTTCTAGATGATTTGGAGGCACCCCGGAAAGGACAAAGCCAAACATTGTAAGGAGTAAATCAATCTTTCAGGGCCATTTAGCATCTACACAAAAACAACAAACAAAGCTTCAGACCACAATAAGCGCCAGTAGCCATAACTGGAACAGATACATACTTTAGGCAGCGCCTGACACGTAGTCGAATTCACCGTCAATCAGGAGGCAGGCAGCAAGGACTGGGGCGGCGTCGGGAGGAGGCATAAGTGCGGGTGTGGCCTACGGGTGAGCATCCCATGGATTACCATTTGTTTGGATTTGGATTCACATGTCGATTGAGCACCTTGAACACCGCCTTCGCCCTTCTACAATACCTGCATAAATTGAGCCTTCGCCCTTCTACAATACCTGCATAAATTGAACAGTTAACCATACAAGTCTGAATACTTAATTTAAGCGGAGTTTTCTTTGTCAGATCAAAGAAGTAGAGTAGAAGTAATTGTCACTTCATCACCTAGTATATCAAGAACCGTGAGAAAATATATAGTCACCAACAACACCAACTAAGGCCGGATGACTGCAGTACCATCATGTGCTGAGTTCAGTATCAACCAATCAGCTATTTTCGATTCCTGTTTCCACTATTCAAGAATGGCAAATCACACGAATATTTGGATCTTCAGTTCATACGATTCAATTTCTGAAATCTGCGCAATCAAACGGATAAAACAAACCAATCAGTCAAACACACCTTTGACCAACCACTGGATCCTCCAACTGGCCAATTCGTCGAGCACTTAGAGAGCAAGGAAACTCACTTGGTCGCAGCGACCTCCAGGCAAATGACGGCCTTGCACACCTCCCCCAAGCGAATCCAACATCAGAGACACACAGACCAGGGAGATCGAGGGTGGGAGAGGGGGCGTCAAGTCTTTCTCACGATGCCCAGGATGGAGGAATCAAAGGTGATGTCGCGGAGGCGGCGGAGCTCAGCGGCCTTGCGCACGACAGGGCGGGAACCGGAGAGGCCGAGGCGAGTGGCGATCGACGACATGTCCATGGCCGCCGGTGGGTTGTTGATGGGAATTGGCGAGTAGCGAGAGCGGGAATGGGCGGATTCGTTCCTCTTGCCGCCATAACCACAAGGAGCAAAATTGGTGCCCCTACATGGCCGCCTCTCGCCCATGCTCACCACCGTCCGCCCGTCGGGAGTCGGGAGTCGGGACTCGGGACCCCGTCTTCCCGGGGTCCTCCTCGATCCCGTGGCCGGGCCGCATGTCCCTTCTGCGCGCCAGAAAAGGCCACCCTCAACCCCGATGAGGACCATCCCCCACTCGGCGGCCTCCCTCTCTGCTCCCGCTTGTAGCCCTCCTCCTCCCGTATGTGGACGCCTCGTCGAGCTCCGGGACGGAACCGGTTGGCGCCGCCGGGGCCGGACAGCCCTTCCCGCTCGTAGACGTCCTCCTCGTCGCCCTCCGGGGCTGCGGGCCTGCGACGGCGTGGACGAAGTAAGAGATGAGGATAGGATTTGTTCGGGACAAGAAAAAAACAAGGTTCAACTTGGCGGTGTCAGTGCTAGTAAAATCCTCGAACAGCTATGGGCAAAGGCATCCAACCAAAAATCAGAACGAAAATCATTATACACGGAAAATCTCTACTATATAATTTATCTCTCTCTACTCTATAATTTTTATCTTATAAGGAGGTTTTCGTCCATCTCGTTTTCGTCCGTCGACCGTGCGCCTTCGTATGTCCGTCGACCGTGCGCCTTCGTATCTTATAATTTTTATCTTATAATTTTTATCTTATACTGGGACTCTCGCCTACAACGATGCATCGCTCGCTAAAGCCAATCGTGCGAGCACCGGAGCACGATTTCTGCGACCTGCCCAACACACCGACCAAGTTGCTCTAGATCTCACCGGAGGAACAGGACGAGGCTAAGCCCATCTGGTCATTCTCCTCCTATGGCGATTCTATCGTCGTTGTGGGCCAACTTTGGTGGCCACCAACAATATCATCGGCCCAAAATGAGCCGAGCTCGAGCTCCCCATCCTCCCGGTGCCCGGCCGAACAGCTGTTCCTCATGCGTCAGGCCGGCCTGCCTCCTTCTCCACTGACATGTACCACCAGCAGAGCTGCACCACCTCCCACATGAACCTGCTCCACACGCGACCATGTCGAGGCACTCGAGCCTGAGCTCCATCTATAGGGACGCAGATTTCAGGTAGTAGCAGGGCAATGAAGAATGTTCAACCAGGTAGCTGCACCGGTATAGAGTCCCTCCACTTGGTTGATATTTTGACGGAGAGCACACACTAGTGGAAGCTGGGCCTATAGTCCCGGTCCGTAAGGGCCTTTAGTCCCAGTTGTGGAACCGGGACTAATTAGACGGGACTAGAGGCCCACCACTAGTTCCAGCCTAGTTACTAGCCGGGACCATTGGGTGTCCACGTGGCTGCCCATGCGCGTTTGGGGTGCACCCCCACTAGTACCGGTTGGTGTTACTGATCGGGACTAGTGGGTCTCTGCCGCCGCGGCAGCATTTTGCGCCTATTCTCTGCTGCGACAGAGCATTACCTTGCACTAGTGCTTCTCTGCCGTGACAGAATTTTGTGCATTTATTTTTTTTATTTACTTATTTTTCATTTCAACATAGTTTTTGAATATTTCTACGCCACCACATATATATCGTACATATTCCTGCATATATAAGATAACTTGTATTACGATATCGAGCATATAAATATATATATATAATTTACATAGTTACATGGAGATCACAAAATAGTTCGATTACATGGAGATCAGTACCCTTATTCACACTAAATTCTCCGGCATCATCTACGATCTCTTTGAAAATAAATCCCGCCAGCTCCTCCGCAATTGCTAGTACGCGTTGCTCTGGTAGTAGTTGATCCCGCATTCTCTCGAACTATATATAAGAAAAAGAAGATCAATATGAATATCAATCATGATAACAAAAGGTGACGGCAATAAAATGATGGTGTGAATGCATTGCTTACATCGACTCTATAATCGTTGTGTTCGGTGGTAAACGTGTGAATGAACTAACAAACGTAGAATCCACATAGATTCGACCCCCGTGACTACCTCGCGCACTTTACGAGAATAGAATTCAATCAAAATAATAATCTAGCATCATTATTGTATTGAAACTAGAAGTAAAGAGATGCGCAGACATATCACGTGCTACTTACCGAGACCGCCTTAAACATCAGTTTCTCACTAAATATACCCGTAACCTCGCTTTTGAACCGGATCCAAACCCCGCCCGATGAAGAAAATGAATGAATGAGTTATTCATTACCTGATATCTTAGGAAATCAACGAAAGAGACCGATATAGCGTGAATCTTACTTCTGGAGCATGTCATGCATGCTGCGGAAATCTTCCAGGTTTCTCTTTGATGGGTCCATGACATCAACTCTTCGCTTATCAAGTTGAATGTCTAGCAGAACCCAGTGGAAGCTGCAAACATTTATATATACATCAGTAATTCATCAGTTACACTTATTAACATCGAATAACCAAAAGTGAATGTGTACAACAGAGTAAGACCCTCACCTGAAATTGTAAGAAAACAGTATATGGTCAGAGAAATTTTGCTCCAGTAGAAACCTTAGAATGTTTTCCTCCGTCTCCTCGGGGTTATCCCTTAGCGTGGCTATATGCACTTTATCTGGGTCAATTAATCGATATTATAGATTCTTTTTCTTTTACATTCCAGCATCTTCATTTTGAATAATAAGGATAATTACATGTTCTGAACTGAACAACTGAAAAACCGGACATGTAGATAATGAATTCAACAACTTATAGACAATAGCAGCTGAGGATGGATTTGTCCAGGGCGTCGAGATGGTATAACTGTAACAGTTCTGAAAACTCAATATGAACCTCTTCGGGTTTGAAGTAGTACTCACGTGGGACATTGGCTACGATAAATATTCTCCCCTGCTTTATGACCGTCGAGTACCATTGATGGAGATTCCGCATTTGTGTTGGCAGTTCTTTCAGCCTCTCTTTGCTGACCAAATGCTCACCTGCGACATATTTAGGGGCTATTGGCATCTTGGGTAGAAGGTCGAGTTGGGGGCCTAACAGTTCATCAGGACTAATTTCCATGCTGGCCGCCAACTCCGCAGCTATTGACATATCTACTGGCTATTGTGCGAGGAGTGGAACGTTTTGTGAAACCACCTTGAGGGGTGCGATCATTTGTTTGGCCTGTTGTCCGAGAAGGGAAACGTCTGTTTTTTATTGATTGCAGTTTTGGTCCCGCTGCACCTGTGCTTGCTGATTTTTTACCGCTTGCACTTGATTTGCTCTTCGCCACTTCTTTCTGAAGTGTGCGTAGATAGTCATCTGGCTTATGGTGCAACTCATATTGTGATTTTGTGTTCAGAAAATCAAGTGCATATGCCTTTTGCTTCTCGGTGTATACCAAAGCGGGCTCGGGTTTCTTCTTCTCAAAATGCGCTGCCACTTTGGCCTTTTCTATCGTTGCAGATTCTACATCAGTATGATCGTAAGGTCTGATGGGAAGATTCTTATGAGGCATTGTTGTGCGGGGCGACATTTTCCATTTTGGGCTGTCACGTCCTTTAGTACTCACTAACGGAGCACGCTTCCGCTTATTGTCCTTAGCAGGCAGTGATGTGGTGGTCGTAGTCATCATGGGGTGGGCTTCTTGGAGGTGATGGAGGTGGAGGTGAAGGAGACATGCGACAACTCGGAGGCGGTAGTGTTATCCTTGGGGCTGATCCTAGAAACCGTATGTTGTTCTTGTCCCATAGAATGATCCCACCAAGTACTTCTCCGAGTGTGATCTCACCTTCAGGTCCAGGGATGTCAAGCTCCATTGACTCCTACTCCTTTACGATTTGATCCACCCCGACTTTAGCATAGCCATGTGGAATCTCACGGCCATGCCAACGTGCGTCAGGCGGACAAGGCAAAGCCGATCCGACCGCCACCTTCATAGATACGTTCTTCAATTTATTATGGAGCTCACAAGGTATCTGCTCCTTAATTCCATCCACGGGGTAGCCGGGACCGCCATATGTATAGGATGCATCGTTAGACGGGACCTCCGATTCATCCACGCTGCTTCTCCGCTGAGATGGGTTGGCAGTAATATCGAGTGGATGATTTTGCAAGCGCATTATTCCTCTAAGTTCGTCGGTCTGATGCTGCTTCTTGTCAAGTCTTGCTAACAGCTGGTTGAACTTGTCTGCCTCCTCCTCCTCCCATCGCTGCTTTGCTCTTTCTCAGCTTCTATAGGTACCTTGGTCCTTAGGAAACCCAGTCTCCCACGTGAAACTCCCGTCAAGGCCGCAGACTCGTCCTGTATGTTCGTGATTCCCGAGGACCAAGGTCAGCAAGTCATTCTCTCTATCAGGATGAAACAGTTTTATTCCATCTTTAATATCTTTCACCACTTTTATCCATGCACTCCTGGGTACCTTTATCCCGTCACTGCAAACAAGCCCCCCTATAAGTTTGTCATATGTACTCCCATGACCAAGGAACCAATTTCTTGCCCTCAAATCTCATTCTTCACGAATTGGTTCTGGAATGATCCCTTTAGCATGAAGCTCTTTCTCTTTTGCATACCACTTAGGCATGGCATCCGCGTATCCCCTTGGCCCCATGTTATGGTGATATTTCTTCTTCGCAACATTTATCTTGTTTTTTCAGACTTTTCCTCTGCAACTCTTGACCCCCTATACTCCACAAATGCATCCCAGTAAGGCTGCTGCTTCGCTAGATAGTCTTCGAATAATGGGGTTTTCTTCTCCTTCTGATACTGTTGCCATAATGACTTGTTCTAGTTCTTGAATAGTTCGTCCATCTTCTTCAGTGCAAACTGCTTGACTTTCTTTCTCATTTCATCCGTCTCGGCATCAGTGTCACATTCTGGCAGCTTGAAATGTGCTATTAGGTCAGTAAATAGTTGCTCTTTGAATCTATCGTCGATATACACATCACTCCATTCCGCCTCTTTGGGCTTATTCCACTCTCGAACAGTGATCGGGGTGCGATCTCTAGCAACAACTCCGCATTGTTGTACAAATATTTGTTTTGTTTTTTTCGGTTCCAATGGTTCGTCGTCTCCTGAAACCTCTGTAATTTCATAAACAGTACCCTGGGGCAACTTTTTTGGCTGGGCCGCGCTTGGTTTTCTTGCTCGATGTAGAGGCCTAAGAGAAGAAACATTCGTCAACATAATATATATACAACTAGGTACATCTAGTGACGATCATCGGACATCATATATATATACCTCTTCGGTCTGAGTTACGCGTCCATGGGCTTCTTCCTCTTGTCTGTTGGTCTCCTCTCCCTCACCGGATGAGTTCAGATACCTCGAGGGAGATCCCGGCATCGTGAATCATATCCTCGAGCAAGTGTTCCGAATCTAGGTCTCTGCGGATTGGACTAGGTGGATCCATAGTTCCTGCAAAATGCACACAATATTTATTTGAACTTAACAAATAAACCCTAAACCCGGAGGAGCGGTGGCGATGGCCGGTGATGGTGGCCGCGGGAGAGGCGGGCGACTAAGCGGCTTCCCGCGAGAACCACCACCCTAACCCTAACTTACGACACACATGAGTTCTTCCTAAGGTATTACCCATCCACACACAAATGTTCTCTCCATCTGGCTTTAAAACTTACGACAACAACATGTATTTTTCCGCATGTCACACATGATAAAACACATAGCCAAGGACATGCGTCATATCACACATGCTATAGGTCACAGAACGAAATGATAGAAAGCGCGGCAAAAATAACGAGGCCAATTGGCCGGACATGCCATAAACAAATGTATGTGGTATCGAGTATACCATCATGTGGAAATCACAAAAGAAGTGATTGCGGTGCACATATCAAAAACCACGACGAGGTGACGATGGTTTCTAAGACACAAAGGAAAACCACAACAATATGAGGATGGTGGCTAATTACACAAGTGAAAGGACAAATGACATTTCCTTTGACCGATTCTTGACAGAACTTGACGGATGGCAAGAGGACGCCGTTAGCGGAATAATGCCATCAACCGACGATACAAATATTGCGGGATCATATGATGGCTATATCGGATGACAGTCCATGCGTCGATATAACAAAATCCTAAACTAAATATATACACTAATATAACAGAATCCTGAACTAAAAAGATTCTAAACTAACAAATCCTAATTAATCCTAAATATATACACTAATATAACAAAATCCTAAACTAAAAAAATCCTGCACTAACAAATTCCTAAACTAAATATATACAGTAATATAAAAAATCCTAAAATAAATATATACACTAATATAATTAACAAAATCCTAATTAAAATCCTAACCCTAACCCTAACCCTCACCGGAGTTGGCGGCGGCCGGCGGTGGCGCTGGCGGCAGGCGCGGGTGCGGGCTTGGTCGGAGTTGGTGGCGGCAGCCTCGCGACGCGTGCTTCGTCGGAGTTGGCGGCGGTGGTGGCGCTGGCGGTGCGTGGCCGAGCGGGCGCGGCAGGCTCGGAGGTGGTGGCTGCCGGCGCTAGAGAGGGAGGCGTGACGGGCATGGAGAGGGGGGCGCACGTGGGCTTCGTCGGCGGCGCTGTTCGTCATCGTCTCTGGCCTCTAAGTTCTCCCGGTGAGTGGAACGCACCGGGGGAGAAGCCCCCATTTTATATCCCCCCTCTAGTCCTAGGGGGTCTCTAGTCCCGGCTGGTGCCATGCACCAGGACTAGAGGGGGGGGGGCGTTTCATTTCGCGTGATGGGCCAGACCCTTTAGTCCCGGCCTGTAACCTAGGCCGGGACTAAAGGCCCAAATTTGCGCGCGCTAGGCCAAAACCCCCAGCGCGCGCAGTTTTTTTTCAAATTTTTGAATATATCATTTAAAACATTTAAATTATACTTTTTTGCATACTTATGAATTTGAGAAAACTTTCAACATGAAAAGTTCTTGAATTTGAATAATTAATTCAAATCCATTTTCTGTTTTATAAAATAATTATTTTAGGTAGTCAAATTATTAATCATTTTGCCATTATCAATTAAAAAATGCATTAACTATTATTTTTTGCGTATTTTTGAATCTCACTAAACTTTCAACATGAAAATTTCTTGAATTTGAATAATTAATCCAAATCCATTTTCTGTTTTATAAATTAATTATTTTAAATAGTTAAATTATTAACCATTTTTCCATTATCTATTTAAAAATGCATTAACTATTATTTTTTTTTGCATATTTTTGAATCTCACTAAACTTTCAACATGAAAAGTTCTTGAATTTGAATAATTAATCCAAATCCATTTTCTGAATAAGCTTTAGTCCCGGTTCTATCCACTAACGGTGACTAAAGATATTTCTTGCCATTTCTCACTGCTTCCCGCCAAGTTTTTCCGCCCTTTCCTCTGAACCGAGCTTTTAGTCCCGGTTGTAGCCACTAACAAGGACTAAAGATATTTGCCGCCATTTCCCACCGCTTTCCGCCCTTTCCATCTATATATAGGCCGACCGCGCCATGGTTATGCACACATCCACACCTTCCTCTCTCACAGAAATGGACAGCGCCTACTGGGCCATTTCGACCCTCGAGGAGACAGAGGCGTTGTGCGCCTCAAGCTACACTTGCCCACCAGGATACCGGCCGCCCGCCGGATGGATGATGAGGGCTGGAGGGGTTCCTGTCCCTCCTGTGCCTCAAGGCTCTGCCCGACAGGCAGCCATCACGAACCACTTCTACCACGAGCTCACGCCGGAGCAACGGATGGATCCCTAGTGGGATCCCGACAACGACGACACCTGGAATGCCTTCTTCGCTAACCGGCAGGAAAGGGAGCTCGCCAGGTACGATGGTGATGGCCCGCCCCAGGTGAACCACAACGAAGACGGCCGCCGTCTGTGGTGGGCGAACCATACTATCATCGGCGTGATGCGCTACATCACCGGGGGAGACCATCCTCGTCTGCGGTGCCCATAAGTCCACCCGCCACAGAGCCACAAGGAGGCCCCTCCCCCTCCCGGCAGTAGCGGCATCGTCTTCCAAGAGACCCCTCCCCCGCCAGCCGTGAATCCGAGGCCGGAGTGGCAGGTGCCCCCGGTATATGCCATGGCTGGGCTGAGGATCCCTAGAGTGGCAGGTGACGATGACGATGATGATGATGACGATGAAAAAGAAGACCCTGAAGCTATGTACTATAGGACTAGGCATGATTATGACTAAAGGGGCGGCTTTAGTCCTGAGTATTATCTAGTCCCGGTTTGTCCCGGTTTTTAATATTAATAAATATATTGAGTGTCAGTCCCGGTTTGTGGCTGGACCAGGACTAAAGGGGGTCTTTAGTCCCGATTCTTTAGTCTCTTTTTTTAAATATTAATAGATGTATTGAGTGTTAGTCCCGTTTTGTGGTTGGAGCGGGACTAAAGGGGGGCCTTTAGTTCCAATTCGTACTACGACTTTCCCAAACTATGAAGATGTTGTCCCGATTCGTACTTACCATGAAGATCTGATCTCCAAACACGTGCGATCACATATTAGGGAGTGCCTCTATGACCAGTTTCTTGGAGATGCCGGAGGACTGGGCTCCGGCGGCATCTCCCTGAAACTGGCCGTAGTGGTGTCTCTGCTCTCGAAGACCATCTTGCAGCTTGTAACTTCTCTAACTAGATCAATATGCCTGGGAGCTAACCTAATTTCACATATTAGGGAGTGCCTCTATGACCAGTTTCTTGGAGATGCCGGAGGACTGGGCTTCGGCGGCATCTCCCTAAAACTAGCCGTAGTGGTGTCCCTTCTCTCAAAACCATCTTGCAGCTTGTAACTTCTCTAACTAGATCAATATGCCTAGGAGCTTACCTAATTTCACATATTAGGGAGTGCCTCTATGACCAGTTTCTTGGATATGCTGGAGGACTGGGCTCCGGCGGCATCTCCCTGAAACTGGCCGTAGTGGTGTCCCTGATCTTGAAGACCATCTTGGAGATGCCTCAAACTGGCTGTAGGAATGGACTCACAAGGATGCCTATTTATAGTGTCGACACTCACGACATAATGTAGACACTCACCCCTATTATTAGTGCTCACTCGTGTTTTGTCCCGGTTGATGTCTCCAACCGGGACTAAAGTTTCATCCAACCGGGACTAAGGGGGTGTTTGTTTGGGCTTTTGACCACTTCTCCACTGGAAAAAGCCAGAAAAACGAAACAAACGGGCAGCTGTACGTTGGGCTTTTGGTAAAGTACTTCTATAAAACAGACCTATCAGGCAAAGCACGTCTGGGGGTGCTTCCCGCAGCTTCCCGCAGCTGCGGGCGAACCGTTTTTTTTACTTGGACATGTTATTCACCTAATTTACAACATAATGCCACCCAACGACCCGTTTCCCAGAAAAAAAAAGCCGACCCAGCGCCAGGAACCATACGCGAGGCCTCCCTCGCGATAGGTTTTCTCGCTAGCGCCGCCACCCCACGCTCCTGTCTCCTCCCTGCCGCCCGCTGCCCGTCGCCCGCCGCCCTGCCGCCCGTCGCCCGCCGCCCGCCGCCCGTCTCCCGTCTCCCGCCACCCGCCGCCCGACGCCCTTCACCCGCCGCCCGTCGCCCTTCACCCGCCGCCCTGCCGCCCGTCTCCTACCGCCCATCGCCCGCCGCCCGCCACCCCCACGTTCCCTGTCTCCTTCCTGCCAGCGTCGCCACCCCCACCTCCCTGCCTCCTCCCCAGCGCCATCATCCCTGCCTCCTCCTTTCAGCAGAGTCCCTCCTCCCTGCCATTCCCCACTGCCCGACGGTCCTTCTCCCTGCTGCCAAGAAGGCCTCCCTCATCCGATTGCATAGGCAAGGCTACTGTTGAAATTTAGATGTTGTACTGATCTGAAATTTAGATGTTGTCTTGGTATGAAATTTCTTGATGTGGGATGTTCTTAGATGTTGTACTGCTATAAAATTTGTTGATGGTGTGCTGTTTGAAAACTTGATGTCACTTGAAACCGAATGACCAATTTGATGATGTTTGCTGCTAATAATGTGTTGGTCTTGCTGAAATTATGTTGCTTGTTGTAGTATTGCTACGTGTTGGTCTTGCTGAAATGTCGAAGATGGTTTGGGATCCATACCACACTAGACTTTTCTGTGACATTTGTATGGAGGAAGTGAACGGCAACAATAGGGATGGGGGTTGCTTGAGTAGAAAGGGGTAAAAGAATCTTGGAGATAAATTTGCCGAAAAAACAGGGGAAAGATTAACGCAGAAAAAATTCAAGAACAAATGTGATGCTTTAAAGAAGGATTACATGGGATGGATGGAACTGCAAAATGCGACCGGGCTTGGTTGGGATCCTATAACAAAAACTATGGATGCAGATGATGATTGGTGGAAGAATCACATAGCGGTAAGTTACCATTTTCTATACTTGCCCTTTCTTTGTATTTGTTATTTTGATCATCGGACTGATTTCTCTATTATGTTCTTATTTTCAGATTCGCCCTGACCATGCAAAATTTAGGAATGGGCCACCTCCCAACTTGGAACAACAAGATGTTATGTTTAGGAAGGCACATGTCACTGGACAATCAGCTGCCATTACAGGTCAGGAAGAAGGAAATGGCAATGAGACTCCAATAATGCTTGATGATGATACCTCGGCTTACGACAATGCAATAGCGAAATGCAAGCATGTAGAGAATGAAATGGGAACAGGGAAACGCAAGCATGGGGAGAAGGATTTTTTCTCGGCTTACAACAATGCACTGAACACAATTGTATCAAGGCACACTGAAGGAAGTTCTAGAAGCAAGGATGATCAGGTCCCAACTATGAAGGAGTTTTTAGGAATGGTTCGAGATTATGGAGTGAGTGAAGGAACTGCTATCATGTACACTGCTGGCAAGCTAGATATGAACAGGGATCATAGAGAGGTGTTCGCAGCATTTGCAACAACTGCGGGCAGGCTCGATTGGCTCCAGAGGACCCATGATGAGATGAACAAGTAGATGTGTAATTGCTTTGTTGTCATTTCAGAACTTGTATCCGTTGGAGACTATTTGTTATTATTCTTTATTTATTTATTTTGTCGAGACTATTTGTGATCATTGTAAAACTTGCCAACCATTAAGATTGTTGTGTGAAATATTTGATGATTGTTGCATGTCTAGTCATTATTGTGTGAAGCATTTAATGATTGTTGCATGTCTAGTCATTATTGTGTGAAGCATTTGATGATTTTTGCATATATAGTAATTATTTTGTGAATCATTTGCTGATTTTGACATGTTCTAATTATTTTGTAGATGGATGGTGGTGGTGATGATCGTGACTATGAACTAGAAAATACACTGCAGTTGCTCGGAATGGTGCATGACCTTGCCATGTTGGGATATTATGGTAATCTCTATAGTCAGAAGTACTTGAATAAAGAACCTAGGAGGGTTCCAGAACAAACTGGTCTTGAATGGGTGAATGAACAACTTGGAAATAGGAAAAGATGCTACAAAATGTTTAGAATGTACCCTGATGTGTTTCATGCATTGCACGACCTTCTAGTTTCTAGCTATGGGTTAAAGTCAACTAGAGAAATGACATCCGTTGAATGCCTAGCTATGTTTCTATGGATGGTTGGAGGACCACAGTCATTTAGCCAAGTTGAGAACCATTTTTGTCGTTCAACTGAAACAATTCATAGGAAGTTTCACATGGTTTTGGATTGC
The DNA here is from genome assembly GCA_916181665.1 of Avena sativa. Classification (NCBI taxonomy): domain Eukaryota; kingdom Viridiplantae; phylum Streptophyta; class Magnoliopsida; order Poales; family Poaceae; genus Avena; species Avena sativa. Next base: position 57,342,696 of record OV702285.1, on the reverse strand, counting down.
TTGTACAAGTTGGGTAAGGATAACATAAAGCCAGTAGATCGAGAGTTCAAGGATGTGCATCCAAGACTTCAAGATGCACGCTTTTGGCCTCATTTCAAATATGCCATTGGCGCCATAGATGGCTCACACATTTCAGTTGAAGTGCCTGCAGAAGAGGTGGTTAACCATACAGGAAGGCATGGTTACACATCACAGAATATTCTAGCGATATGTGACTTCGATTTGAGATTCAACTTTGTTGTTGCTGGATGGCCTGGTTCAGCGCATGATACACGCATTCTACAACGCTCCATTGAGAAGTATCTAATAGAGTTTCCGACCCCTCCTGGTGGTAATATTCTATATCTTTGTCAACATGGTACACATATATTTACAAATGCATTGTCGTTGATGTTTGATTTTTTTCGTTCATGTGCAGATACATATTACCTTGTTGATTCTAGTTATCCAAATAGAAAAGGGTTAGCTCCTTACAAGCAGAATACATACCACATACCGGATTTTTGTCGAGAAGGGAGACCAACAAATAGGGAAGAGATTTTCAACTATCTACACTCATCGCTCCAGAATGCTATCGAGCGTGTCTTCGGTATATTGAAAAACAAATGGCACATATTGAAGTATATTCCTTCTTACGGTCTGGTTACTCAGAAAAGAATTATTCTTGCTTGCATAGCGCTTCACAATTTCATTAGAGACTCCAACTTACGCGACAAGCAGTTTGATCGGTGTGATGCAGATGAGAACTATCTTCCTAAGGTCCAAAGGCAATCAACAACATCAGTCGGTGATACTGCTCCTAGTGGACTACACACAGTAGACATGAACTCAACACGTGATCGCATCGCTACTGCATTATATAATGCTAGAAGAAGATGATCAGTGTGGATGTATCTATGTTCATTACGCGACTATCTTTATTTGTTTAATGGTTGGATATGTATTTTGGACAAACCAATATGTGACATATGGTATGTAATAATAACATATGCGTTTATGCACTTCAATAGTGAAATTTACGTGTTATATTAATTTCAGGGATATTACAGACAATTACTTAGCACATAGCCAGACAGCCAGTCAAGTTGCCAAACAGTCAAACTCAGAGAAGTAGATTTTCCTGCACAGCAGCTTTCCCTGCACAGCTGCACAGCCATCCACAGCCAGCCAGCCACAGCCCAAACAAACAGGCCCTAAAGGTTCAACCCCTGTTATTAGTGTTGCCTGGCCCAGCCTACTGCAATCCCTTCAGTCGTGGTTGGTTTCTCCAACTGGGACTAAAGGTTCAACCCCTATTATTAGTGTTGCCTGGCCCAGCCTGCCACAATCCCTTCAGTCGCGGTTGGTTTCTCCAACCGGGACTAAAGGTTCAACCTCTATTATTAGTGCTGCCTGGCCTAGCCTGCCGCAATCCCTTCAGTCGCGGTTGGTTTCTTCAATCGTGACTAAAGGTTCAACCCCTATTATTAGTGCTGCCTGGCCGAGCCTGGCCCGCCCTTTCCCTCTATTTATAGTGCGACCATCATGGCCACCTGCGATGACCCAACATACCACTGCATGATGTAGTATACTATAGTCGTTGACATAACATCAATGAAACACCATTCACTAGTATTACATCCCTCAGAATGGCACAACATAAACACAGTGGGTCCAAAACATGGATAAAGGTTACAACTCACTCTTTACACGAGATCCAGAGAATATTCTAGGTTAAAGAGAGAGAAAGAACTTCCTACAAAGAAGAATCAAAGATAAACAACGCAAGAACTATTATACTATCAAGACTAGTATTTTAACTAAGGGGTTGGCATTGCTTATATTGCAATACACTACAGAATTAGGTTCTTGTCTAGAGATTATATTCCTATCTAATCAGTAACTTCATCTTCACTTGAGTTGAGGTATTTGTTGACTTCCTTGTCTTTGAATTTTTTTAACTTTGAATGATGATACCTGGAGCATAACATGGTGTAGACGTCGTCTTAATGGCTTCAGAATCTAGCAAGGGTTAAGAAGATACTTTGATTACGAGCGTACTCAGCAAGTTCACTAGAAAAGGAGTGTTTGATGCACTATAACTATAGCCACAGACCATAGGTCGTAGGCAATGCAAGTTTTCATAAACATTTCTTCAAAGGTTGCTTTTATTCTAAAAAGCTATGTCCGTCAGCCTTCACGAGTTTACCAGAACTTTCATGGAGTTCCTTTCCCGCCGAGTTCGCAGCTCCTTCCCGGAACAGGGAGTAACAAGTTATAGTTCTTACACTCTGCAGAGGTGCGTTACTTTACCCATGAGAGATCAACTCTTTGTTGCATAACCGGGCAGCTTATTCCCGTCCACAATTCCATGATGTGGGGCCCAGAAGATGATCCAAGCCAATCACTGCCCCCTTCGCGACCTCACATGCCTCCTTGGTGTACACCATGCCCACATATTGAATTACGGCAATGGTTTGTACAAACCGTTAGATGTCAGAACTATCATGGGACGTTGAGGGTTCTCACCCATATGCTGCATATCCTCTATGAATTACCAAATAATATGCACGCTACGAGGATAACAACCACGACCTGCACATCCGGCTTCATGCGAGAGGAAGAAGATACAACTGACTTCTCCGTCCCATTCCAAATCTCATGGTTAACGCGTAATATACGACACAAGAATCACTGGCGACATTGGTTGTTAAGTCCTAGATAATATGTTCCTTTACCACCGGAACTTTCATAGTAAGTTATTACCTCATGGTATTAACCTATATTCACATTATTATGAAAATAGTGTTTTCTGACCTTTTTCAAATGCAGGTGATGTCCACATTGGATTTGTAAGATACTTTACATAAAATAATTAAAGGACATAAGCAAGTGTGAACTTGCCTTTTGTGATTGCAAGATTATGCACTCACGGTCTTCAAGATAATATAATATCCAATATCTGAAATCAGCATCATTGGTCCGGTAAGGATTAATGTTTAAAGAAGCAATATGCTCTTATGCATAAGTAATGTGATGCATTTTATAAACGTGAATCCCGGGGATAACGTTATTCTAGGGTTTGGATACTAGAAATGATGTATTTGAAATGTGTTGTATTTTTGGATAAGTTTTATACTCGTGCTTCTTATTAAGGCTTGTGAGTGTGTGTGAAACAATCATATAATTACAATATAATAATACAATAGGACACACACAAATGTGAAATGCTACTCAAGATTGCTTATATAAGAGTTCTTGTTTGAAGTGGCAAAAAGAATAACATTTAAAGAAAAGATTTCTTTTCTAAGGTCTAAACAACCTTTGTGGTTAGTTGAGTCTGGTCGATGTTATTGGTGCTTGCTTGAATAGTTTGGGCTTGATATGCTTTATGACTTAACTATATTAGACCAAAGTTAACTATAAAACATCTAACAATGTTTATAGTATTATATTTAGAGTCTTGTAGACTAAATTTAACTTTAAAACATAGATAGTTTGAAAGTATAATGCTTATAACATTTGTATTTTGTGTACTTGGTAATGTTGCCTCAAGGTTACTTAAGAATGGTTATATTTTTCTTTGATGTGATGGTTTTCTTGATTTTATAAGGGAATAGTACTACTTATCCCTTTTATGGATGAGTGGTTTTAGTTTGTAAACCATGGAGTAATGTTACTTAATTGCTTATGAGTTCACTATAGTGTTTTAGTATGTTGATAAACTTGTGGTTAAAGTAAAGGAAATAAGTTTTTATTTAACTACAAATTATTCTTGATGATTTTATATTTGATAAGGATTCTTTTTAGAAAATATTACACACCTATGGTTGAGGAGAATTCAATAAAATTTTAATTAAAATTTGTTAAACTATTTGGACTTCATATTATTAATGTTGAAGACTAATACTATTTATTAGACACAATTGGTTAATTTTAGACATATTAGCAATTTTTATTTACCCTTATATGAATTAACAATTAAGTAAATAAGTTTAAATTTGAGTTATTAAAGTATTTGAGTTTTTATTTAACTCAAAAGTGGAATATTATATTTTTAACATGTAGATATTATTTTTGTGATCATTTTGGTATATTACATTTATTTTTGTGATTTATAAATAATAAGGTATGATTTTGACAATTCTTATTACTTTATAATTACTTAATAAATATTTAATTAAGTGAAATAATAATACATGATTATAGTTTTTAAAATATTGTTTTTATTTTTCCAAGATTTTTGGTATTTATTTATATTCTTAACATTTACCATTATTAAAATAGGAATTATCAAAGTTTTATTACCTTTAAAATCTTTATTAAATAATACTTATTTAAACTTTTAACATAATAATGTTTAATAATAGTTTTAATTTATAGATTTTATTTTTCTAAACATTTTCATATATTATACATATTTTTCTGAACTATAAATCAGAAGTTATAGATTTAACAAGTTTTAATCATTTTATTTAATTTCTGGAATATGTATATTTGGATTTATATCTTTTATTCTTTCTTTAAACAGGAAATAAATTTTTACACCGCACCCACACCTAGCCCTAGTCACTGACCAGTGGGCCAGAGGCCACCTAAGCTTTCATGTCATTAAATGTCTTTGTTACCGATCCTATTTCTACTCCTAGACAATGACATATGTGCCCAGGGCCATGTCATCTGCCACGCGAGACAAAGACTGGGTCAAACTGGCTGACTAGGCTGAGGGTTGCATGGGCATGACATCATCTGAACTTGATCCTCTCAGATCGATGACGGATCAGATGATTTGGTGCGTCCGCGGGGCCGTGGTTAGGTTCATTGGAAAGAGGGTATTCCGGGGGACCTATTGATGGTGGCGCCGCCCTATTTTGGTCACCGGAGGACAACCGACGACGAGCACATACGGCGGTGCTTGCGTGTGATCATGGTGGCGTGGATTTAGGAAGCAAACAAAGCACCTACGCATGCGAGGAGATTCAGTGACTCACCAGGAACACGATGGTGTGGTCGATAGGCGAGGCGAGGTCGACGAACAGCGACGGGAACCGAGGGTGCGATTGGGTTGATTCACGCCTCCTCCGCTAGTGCAAGTTGGGGCAAACGAACGAGATGAGCACGACGGTCTCCACCGTGGTCTTATCTGGCCGAGGTGAGCACGGAATCGCCGGCACCGGTTCACTCCCGAGCTAGGGTTCTCGGTGAAGAAGAAGAAATTGAGAGAGAGAGCTACAGAGGGGGAAATGGGGATGAGGACGAGCAGACGACATCGTGGCGTTCTTATCCCTTCCTTCCAGGAGCGGTAGCACGCATCACGGTGCGGCGGTCCATCGATGGCGGAGCTCCTGGCTAGCGAGCTGCTTCCAGTAGGCGAGGTAGACGACGAAGTATGTTTTGCAGAAAACCCCCTAGCACTTCTTTTCTCTCAACCCGCAATCCTCCTTTGGTCCCACCCGTCAGTCACAGAAGTGAACGAGCTGGGCTGGCTATTGGGCTTTTGTGGGCTCCACGTGCGCGACAGGTAAGAAAAGAAAGAAATGGGCCACGGCCAAGAAATGTTTTTTATTTGCTTTACCTTTTTCTATTTTCTGTTTTACTTTTCAGATTTGTATTTAATCTTTAATTTGAACTTTTCTAACAAAGTTTATTTGCTGAATACTTACAGCAACAATTAGTATTGATTGAGATTTATTTTGTAAACCTTAATGATAAATATTTTCTTTATATATTTCCTTATTTTCTTTATATAATTCCCCTTTAATATTTTGTAGAAGTCTTTATTATTAATTTTCTTTCTATACTAAACCATGGCTTTATTATTTGATATTTTCTTATTTGTTTATAGAACTTAACTCTTGTTGGCTCATAGTTTGAATAGAAATTTTTATATGTATAATGATCCTATATCATTATTTGATGCATGAAATGCAAAAGAAATTAATATGGTGAATACCACTTTCATTAATTTAGAAAATGGTATTGTATATATTCTATTATGATAAACATAGAAGTTTAGGGTTTGAATTGTAAATATTTACTCAAGATTTAGGGTTCTTAATTTAGTTATATTCTTTTGTTGATGTGAGTAAAGGTTTAATAACTAAGCATATTATCTTATGTTTGTGATCTTTAATGACATCACCTTTTTTAAAATAGAAAGTTACATCTAAAAGGTTTTATGGAAAAGAAATGGATAAATATAGCTTCTAACACATATGGTTAAGACAATTTGGAAATGATAAAGATGTGCTTATGTGATTTGCTATGGGAAAATGTTCCTGTAAAGTGGTATGGAGATAAGATGATAGTTTAATAACATGAAATGGATATTATGTTTGGTTTGAGATTTAGAGTTAGGTGTTTGCCAAGAATTCCTCTCTTCCATAGTTCACAATCTTGGTCTTCTAATGAAGGAATTCCTTTCCTAGATATACTATCTTTTCCTATCCATCATCATGGTTAACATAAGAGCTTTACTTCATAAAAACATCCTTATCCACCTATTATTCTACTAAACTCATGGATGAATCCAATGGGTTTAATACTAAAGCATTTCATGATCTTCGCCTATCAGACTTGGCTATATCAACTACTCTTCTATAGATAATCTTCAATCCAACAAGTAATTCCTTCAAACTCCACTCATAATCTTTCTTAATCATCCATCACTAATATTTCTCTATTAGATGTATGCAACAAACTATCTTTCTCTAAAGCTTACTATCCTTTAAGGTGAATAATACTACTTCCATAACTCCATGCTATACTAAACTGAATGCACCGTAAAAATACACACAATGTTGCATACATAGATGATACTCGGCACTCCATATAGCGCACATTATTTGTGATGCAACACTAAGGTACGTACGGTGGGCTGTACTCTGGAGTCTCCAGCTAGTCTCTCCCCATGAGATCTGTCTGGCTAAACCTTCTACCGCCTGATCCACCTTCCCTTTGACAAGTGAAATATGAGGCAGCCACAACGTTGAGGTGGTGTTGGTGTGCAAAGCTCCTGCAGCTGAAGTTGTGTCGCACGCCCGGTGCAAAAACTGTACCCCTACCTAGTTGCTGGAACAACACAAATACCATCCGGTGGATTCCAGATCTTGGTTCAGGTCTTTCGTAAAGTACAAGCTCTTGACCTGCAACGAAAACACCTAAGTATTAACTAGTTATCCCCCACGAAAAAAGTACTCCCTCTGATCCTATTTAATTGTTGCCTAAACATACAACACTTAAACACTTAAATCAGATCGGAGGAAGTATATATTAAGTACTCCCTCCGTTTCAAATATAAGATGTTTTAGGTTTATGAAGAAAATATATCTAGACTTGTTTTAAATGAATCTACACACTAAAATAAGTTTAGATATATTTTATTCACAAACCTAAAACATCTTATTTTAAAACGGAGGGAGTAGTTATGAATTTAAATAGGCACTACGGGACACGCGCGCTACGCCGAGGGCAAAAGGCCATCGGCGTAGGCCAAAATGCCCTCGGCGTATGGTACGCCGAGGGCTGCCCTCGGCGTAGCCTCCTCGGCAAAGATCTCCCTCGGCGGAGCACACTCAAGCCGTCGGCGTATCAAAATGCTGTCGGCGTATGCTACGCCGAGGGTTTTACCATCGGCATAGCCTGTCGACCGGTTGCCAAAATATTTTGTTTTTGATATTTTTTTGAATAATAATAATTTTTTTTATTTTTTTTTCTCAATTTTTTTATTCTTTGAATTGTTTCACTTGTTAATCTCCTACTTTGAACATTTTTAACACTAATTATACTTACTATTTGATTAAATTCCAGTCTTAGTCAAACTTCCCAGCAGGTCACCCATCCTAATACTACTCCAGCTTCAGCACGCTTAACATCCTCGTTCCTTCAGAATCCGTTTCCGCAAAGTAATTCATACATTGGTGTCAATACTATGATATCAATCCTATTAACTCTTATATCATCATGTCACATGTTTGTATTTTTTGAAATTACAAACAATTATTTAAGTAAATATTAATGAATAAGTAAAAATATTATTGAATTCAAATAAAAATATAATAATTTTATTTTTTTTGTATTTTTCTATTTAATATAGAATAATTAATATCTTTAAATCTGTAAATCGAAATTCAACAAATAATATGTTTAAATTGATCAGAAAAATGAGAGGAATCCAAATATGATATCCATATCAACTAATCACAAACCCTCTGTTTTTGAATTAGCTATTTGGTGGTTGCTTTAGAAAATTCTCTTTTTGCGCTCGGATAATGAAAAATGCCTTTTTGGTGCAATGAAAAGGAAAACTTGCATTGGATCTTTGATAAAATAGCATATTGTGAACCTAAAAATGATTTTTGTAAAAAAACATGAGCATCGGATCATGTACCTGTAGTTCATATCTGACCCACTTCCTACCGATTCGGCAGGAATTTGTCTTTTTCACCAAAGGTGGACAGAAAGGTTTCGGATCCCCCTGTTGGGACATTGTCCATATAAGGTGGTATAGTATTTTTGTAAATGTGGTGGTAGTATTTTTGAATTAGCCATTTGGTGGTTGCTTCACAAAACCGTCCGTTTTTTATACTCGGAAAATAGAAAATGGCCTTTTGGTGCGACGAAAAGGAAAACTTCCTCCTGCAACATTGTTCGCCATCCCATGATGCATGTGTATGCATAATATGGGCACATTATCACAAACTATACCTTGATTCTAGCCATAACATTGGTCATTTGACCCGAAAGCCAAGAAACCTCGAATGAGATAGGTCATTTTGTGAAGGGTTTTTTGAGACATAATCAATATATCAAGTTTGCTATTTTTCCTTATAAATATGTCACATAATATGACACCACGCGAAGGTTTCGCATTGTTTCGATCATTTTTCAATTTTTATGCCCGTTTTAAACTATCGTTAAACTTTGTCGAACGGCGGACATAAAGATTCTTAGCTCGGGGCCGAGCCTCGCTAAACTTTCATTAGATCTTTGATCAATAGCATATTGTGAACCTAAAAATTATTTTTGTAAAAAAACATGAGCATCGGATCATGTACCTGTAGTTCATATCTGACCCACTTTCTACCGATTCGGCAGAAATTTGTCTTTTTCACCAAAGGTGGATGGAAAGGTTTCGGATCCCCCTGTTGGGACATTGTCCATATAAGGTGGTATAGTATTTTTGTAAAATATGGTGGTAGTATTTTGAATTAGCCATTTGGTGGTTGCTTCACAAAACCGTCCGTTTTTTATGCTCGGAAAATGGGAAATGGCTTTTTGGTGCGACGAAAAGGAAAACTTCCTCCTGCAACATTGTTCGCCATCCCATGATGCATGTGTATGCACAATATGGACACATTATCACAAACTATGCCTTGATTCTAGCCATAACATTGGTCATTTGACCCGAAAGCCAAGAAACCTCGAATGAGATAGGTCATTTTGTGAAGGTTTCTTTGAGACATAATTAATATACCAAATTTGATATTTTTCCTTCTAACTATGTCACATAATATAACACCACGCGAAGGTTTCGCATTGTTTCGATCGTTTTTCAATTTTTTATTCCCGATTTAAACTATCGTTAAACTTTGTCGAACGGCGGACATAAAGATTCTTAGCTCGGGGCCGAGCCTCGCTAAACTTTCATTAGATCTTTAATCAATAGCATATTATGAACCTAAAAATGATTTTTGTAAAAAAACATGAGCATCGGATCATGTACCTGTAGTTCATATCTCACCCACTTCCTGCCGATTCGGCAGAAATTTGTCTTTTTCACCAAAGGTGGACGGAAAGGTTTCGGATCCCCCTGTTGGGACATTGTCCATATAAGGTGGTATAGTATTTTTATAAAATGTGGTGGTAGTATTTTAAATTAGCCATTTGGTGGTTGCTTCACAAAACCATCCGTTTTTTATGCTCGGAAAATGGGAAATGGCTTTTTGGTGCGACGAAAAGGAAAACTTCCTCCTGCAACATTGTTCGCCATCCCATGATGCATGTGTATGCACAATATAGGCACATTATCACAAACTATGCCTTGATTCTAGCCATAACATTGGTCATTTGACCCGAAAGCCAAAAAACCTCGAATGAGATAGTTCATTTTGTGAAGGTTTCTTTGAGACATAATTAATATACCAAGTTTGATATTTTTCCTTCTAACTATGTCACATAATATAACACCACGCGAAGGTTTCACATTGTTTTGATCTTTTTGAATTTTTTATGCCCGTTTTAAACTATATATAATATTTATATTTTACTTAATTTTTATTTATAAATGTGTAATATTTAAGTGTAGATAGATAGGTCTTATTTTTCTGCAAATTTTGATATATTATTTATATTTTTCCGAATTAGAATGATTTAGTTATGATTTTTCAAAGTTTAATAAGATAAAATAAAAAATAGCTACGCCGAGGGCAGCCGTCGGCGTATGCTACGCCGAGGGCAGCCGTCGGCGTAGCATAGAATATGCCGAGGGCAATTTTACGCCGACGGCTGCTTGGCGGGGCTGGCCTGGATGATGGCTACGCCGACGGCCCCGACGTTTGGCCGTCGGCGTAGCTTCCCAGTCCTGTAGTGAGGTACGTAAATTGGTGGAAACATCTAGGCAATTATTTGCAATGAAGTTACTCTCTTTGGTTGGAGACAAATAGAAGTCTACCTGTATAATCTTATAATCTTCAAGGACAGGAGTAATTGTGTTTCTACATATTTCTTTTGTTTTTTTTCTTGTGAGGGTGTTTCTGCTGCATATGTTAGTTGCAAGGGAAAACTTTCTAAATTATCCCAGGCTATATTTTAAACTGCGCACCTTACTTTACTACCACGTGTAGAGGCACAAGATTATATGAACTATGGGTGCAACATTTCGGAGATGGCCGTTTGTGTTTGACACGAGAAAAACGTTCTGGAAAAGTCGAACGTAGGCTACTCGAGGGAAGAAGGATGGTAGCGTGTTTTTCTCATGCGGGGGTAAAGAAAATAAGTGCGGGCGTGCCAGTGTACCGTAGTACACAAGAAAAAGGCAGGGAAGATGCATTTCATTAATCTCTCATGGAGAAACAAAGTACAAATCCCTAATACAGTGCGCTCCGTGGCCTGCTTGCGCGGCCAACCTGACTAGGGCGATTGCGATCTCATGGTTCCCGGGGCCTCGGAAGGCACCCGGTTAATTACTCCCGCGGGTTACGCCGCGAGACACCTCCGATTAAGCCGTGTGGTCGTCTTCGTCGTCTTCGCTTCGCGTTCTCCATGCATGATGTGGTGGTGGTGTGTGTGTGGGCGGCGGCAGAGCCCGTGTCCTCGTCGGTACACGCGCCGCGAGTAGCATGGCCTTTGCTCCGGCCATGCCCGCCCTCGCCGGCGTGCCTCGTCGGTCTTGACGGCGTCGATGTAGTTGGAGTTGGAGTAGCATGGGTCCGCTCAGCTGGGACTTCTCGACGACCAGCAGCCTCGTCAGGGTGCGCAAGGGGTATGCCACGCAGGAGTAAGTGTTGGTGGAGATCGGCGTCGGTGCAAAACCGACACACGCCTACAAGTCGGTGCAGCCAACGTGGTCGACACCTCGTCTCGGTCCGACGCCGAGTTCACGGCTGTCGTCCTAGACAAGAGCGTCGTCTCACGGGCTCGTGGAGATGGGAATGACGCCGACTTGCATACTAGCAGCCCGCCATCACTCGTCTTCGGCACGCCTCGCCGGAGCGAAGAAGGCACCGGGCTCGATGGGAGAAGAGATGGCGCCAGGCTTGCATACTAGCAGCCCGTCATCACTCGTCTTCGGCATGCCTCGCCGGAGTGAAGAAGGCACCGGGCTCGATGGGAGAAGAGATGGCGCCAGGCTGCGCGCCAGGCTGCCGTGCGCCCTCGGGTCGTCGTCTGTGACGTTGGAGATAGCGCCGGGCTGTACGCCGGTAGCCGCACGCCCTCGGAGCCGCCGTCTTGTCGACGTTGGTAGGAGGTGAAGAAAGGTTGGGCTGCACGCCGGCAGCCCCGCCGCCATCTTGGGCAGCATGGTTCGTCGAGATGGACGTGACACCGAATGCACGCCGGCCGCCTTATCGCCGTCGTCTTCGGCACGCTTCTCCGGTGTGAGGAGGTACCGGGCTCCACGCCTCCATCGTCTTCGGCGCCGCCGTAGAGCATGGCTCGATGGGGAGGATATGGCGCCGCTACGGCACGCCTACAGTCGCATGGCCGCCGTCTTTGGCGCGCCACACAAGAGTGGAGATGGCGATGGCGCCGGGCTGCACGACGGCAGCCTCACGTCCTCGGGGCCGTCGTCTTGGTGGCGACGGAGAGGGAGATGGCGCCGGGCTGCACGCCGGCAGCCGCGCGCCCCCGAGACCGTCCTATTGGTGGCAGCGGAGGTGGAGATGGCGCCGTGCTGCACGCCGGCGGCCGTGCGCCCCCCGAGTCGTCGACTTGGTGGCGTTGGAGATGGCGTCGGGCTACACGCCGGCAGCCGTACGCTCTCGGGCCGTCGTCCTGGTGGCGTTGGAGATGAACGTGGCGCCGGAGATGGAGATGGCGCCGTGCTGCACGCCGGCAGCCGCGCGCCCTCGGATCATTGACTTGGTGGCGTTGGAGATGGCGCCGGGCTACACGACGGCAGCCGCGCCGTCTAGGCCGTCCTCTTGGTGGCGTTGGAGATGGCGCCAGCTTGCACGCCGGCAGCCGCGTACCCACGGGACCATCGTCTTGGTGGCGGCGGAGATGGAGGCGGCGCCGTGCTGCCCGACGGTGGCGGAGATGGAGGCGGCGCCGGGCTGCCCGTCGGCAGCCGCGTGCCCTCGGGTCCGTCGTCTTCGTCGGTGCTGTTCATGGCGGAGATGGCATCCAGCGTTCCGGTTGCCCGAGGCCCGTCATGACGCGGCTGCGAGAGTGGAGGAGGCGCCGAGCTACACGCCGGCAACCCCGCCACCGCCGTCTTCAGAGTGGTTTAGAGTGACGAAGAAGGCCACGAGCTGCACGCCCGCGCCCCGGCTGCGTCGCGCGTCCAGCTGAGAGACGTCGGCCGCTCTGGCACGCTCCGGTCTTGCCACCGTTTCCGGCGCCACGGGCTCCAAGTGTCACGGCCCCAACAGCATGCGTGCGTGCGTGTGAGAGAGAGAGGGTTGGGGAAAGAGAAGGTAGCAGTCAACCTTGCTTCTTACCGTTAGAGATCATCGGCTGGTCTCCCATGGCGTCTCCTCTTTGTTGTGTATGGATAATTGGTGCTGGGATAGGTGCTGTGTCTATGGTTTAAAGTGGATACGAGCTCTTGCCTCCGGCCGGATGGTTCCGTCTCCTTCCGTGAGCTAGCCTCCAGCTAGCCGATTGTGTGCCTGTGCCTCCAGGTACGAGAGCTTGCTCGCACAGCGTGAGTCCTCCGTCTTCTTCCCCCCCCCCCCCCCCCCCCCCCCCCCCCCCCCGCGTCCAGTTGTTGTGCGTATGTGCTTTTATAGACAGCAGATGTGAGCGGGAGGGCAGTAGATAGAGATGATCGCGTGATATTCGGCGTTCCTGAACGGCCGCCGCGTGATCTTCCGAGAGAATCTCACGCGATGTTAATCTGATCGCTTCAATGGATATAGATATATATTGTACCTACAGCCAGCCAAATCTTGTTAGTTGCGGGTACGTGCATGGATCGGCAAATCTGGCTGTGCGCGCGTACACGAAATGCTACGCCTCTGAACCAGCCGGGGTGTATGTACGTAGCCTGTACATGTACGGCTTGATGTCTACTATGCACGGCATCCATCGATGTGTCAATCTTGAGCAGTTTATTCAGCCATGCACAAGTGTTTCTATCCGTATATATATGCACACCGGCTCGTGTCATGCTTGTACAAAATGAGCATGTTGATCTCACGTGTACAAAATTTGACCCGTGTGATATACAGTACGTGTGGCTTTTCAGGGATGAGATTGTAGTACAAAATCTCATCAAACAAATGCCCCCTCACCAAGTCGAATTCGGGAGCGAAGCTAATCGGACTTGACTTGGTGAGAAACTAATTTTGGCGCAAATATAGCATTGCAGCCTAGGCTCATCGTGTAAGGCGGCACAGGTAAATCCTTCCATGTTTCTTTTTGTTTGAGAAAATTCGTTGGGCCATGTAGCAGCTATGGCGCCAACCAACAAAACATCCTCAATTTGCCTCCATTGTGCAGCGAAGTACCATGCTATGTCTTGGGAGAAAATTTATCGACCTAGTCGTGACCGCGTAGCTGCAGCGATGCCGGCCAACTAGATCGAAGGGTTTCACAGATTCATGCCAGCCGCACTGCACTGCTCCCTTATCTTGATGTGTTGGTGTTGATGAGACGCCGGAGAGACATCGGCGTCGACACCACCCCGGTATTGCCGGTGAGGTTGGTGGAGCCACTTGATGTTGAAGGCACTCGAAGTATTGCGAATGCCCAATCTCCATTCTGCTTGTAAAAGCATATGGCCGAGTATTTAATCGAGGAATAAAGCACGCAAGAGCCAGAAAACACGCAATCGAGAGAAAAACATGGTTTGAGTTTTGGATTTTTAAAATGTTGGCTTTCCCGTTATACACTAGCTATATGTGTGATATTGAAAAAGGCCGCCGAAGGACTTGTCTTCGAGAATCATCGCAAGACCATGACGATTACAACTTCGTCCTTCCGTGTACGTGTATGGAGACGTCGTCTTCGGAGATGCTTCCGAGAGGCAGTAGAGAATCATACTCTAGCCCATCCTGGTACCGAGGAGCCCCACGGCTCAGCCATGCCCCCTGCACGATACCTCGCGAACCTAGAGACTTGGGCATGGTAAAACGAGGGAGTAAGGCTTTGGGACAACAGCTCTGAAACTTCCGCGCCTTATTGAGGGGTGGTGAACAGCTACCTTCGGCCTTCCTTCGAATGGTTCCCTTATGCTTGGGACGGTTTAGACTTGCTTCTTGGAGTTTATGTATTTTTACCCTCCTGCGGGGACTGCTTGCGAGGTCCACTTGGGTGACCATGGACTTCATGAGATTGCTTGCACTCTTGGGGATACTTTTTTTTTGTTTTTGGCTTAAACTTCTAAGATTCTCTTCTTCTTTCTTTGCTCGGGGAGCCATCTTGGGAATTTGTAAGGCATCGTTCACCTTGGTGGACTAAGGAACCCTCTGGCACTTTATCTGGGGCTTTTTTGTGGCACACCCCAGGGTTGTCACGCGGCTACGCACCGAGTGGGGCAGCCTTTTCATGATCTTTTCCTATGGTTTTCCCCAGGGTGCGAGCCTCTACGAGCGCGAGGCTCGCCGGGGAGAATGAGGGGCGTGGAGTCTCGGTACGCTGAAGTGCCCAAGTGATCTTCTCCACTGCCTCTGGAAGCATGCACTTGGTACGTGTCGTGCTTTGTGGGTGTAGGTGTCGCTCCACTTGCAACTTGGCACCTCGTGCCGCCCTCCGACAAGTCCTAAGGCAGCCAGATCTTCAATCACCAGCACGGTATGATTAGGGGAAGCCAGTTTTGTTTTGTTGTTGGGGGAAAACAGATGATCCACACTATGCAAAGGAGAACGCATCATGGACATGAGCCGACTGAAGGACTCCCCATAGAAAAAAAACGAAAAAAATGAAAAGGCAACGGAAGAAGCAAATATTTAGCAAAAATATTTTTTAAGAAACCTTCCGTTGATTGGAGGCATGGGCCGGGCTCCTTGAGGATCGACCAGCTGGTATGCACCCCCGTCGTAGGCTTGCTCGATGGCGTAGGGTCCTTCCCACTTTGGCTCGAACTTCCCCTTCGTCTTGTGCATGACGACGATGGGGCGCCTGAGGACAAGAACTAGCTCGCCCTTCCGAAAGACGCGTTGCCTCACGAGCTTGCCGTAAGCTCTCACCATGTTTTGACGGTAAAGCTCCAAGTTCTGCAGGGCTTGGAGACGCTCCTCCTCTAGGGCGTCAAGCTCCTGGAATCGCAGTTGTACCTGTTCATCTTTTGTGAGTTCATCTTGGATGGCGACACGAAGAGAGGGTAGTTGGACCTCCAATGGAAGTACCGCCTCGCTCCCATAGACAAGGGAATAGGGTGTAGACTGAGTTGGGGTACGGACTGTAACGCGGTACGCCCATAGAGACTCGAAGAGACGGTCGGGCCAGTCCCTTCTATGTCTTGTCACCGTCTTCTTGAGTATCTTGCCGAGCGTCTTGTTGAAGGCCTCGATTGCTCCATTGGCTTGAGGGTAGTAGCCGGTGGAGTAGTTCCACTTGATCTTGTACTTCGCCATGAACCTGTACATCTTGTTGGATTTGAATGCCTTGCCGTTGTCGGAGGTGATACGGTGTGGTATCCCAAAGCGATGTATGATATTTCGCTCTAGGAAGTTGATGACGTTGTCGCTCTTCACCTCCCGCAGCGGAACGGCCTCCGCCCACTTGGAGAAGTAGTCCGTCGCTGCAAGGATGAAACGATGGCCCCTGGAAGATGGCGGATCGATGGGTCCAATGACGTCAATCCCCCATGCATCGAATGGCCATGAGGGAATGGTGGGGTGTAGTGGAACTGGCGGATGATGCTTGAAGTCGCCGTGGATTTGGCAACCATGGCATGACCTGGCTACCTGGAGGCAGTCCTTCATGATGCCGGGCCAATAGTAGCCAGCCAGGCGTATGGCATGGTACATCTTGGCTCCACCTTGGTGTCCACCGCAGACCCCGTGGTGCACCTCTTGTAAGATCTTTTTGGCTTCATCTTGGTTGACGCACCGAAGTAGAATCTCTTGCCCGTGAGACCGTCTGTACAAGACGCCGGCCTTATATACATAGGAGGGAAGTCGCCGTTGGAGTTGGCGCCTCTCGACGGGGTCGTCGGGGAGGCTGCCGTGCTTGAAGTAGTTGAGGAAGGGTTGTAGCCACTCGTCCTCTTCCACGACGTTCGTCGTGATGGTGTTGACTTCTTCTTCCTCCGGGATGAGTTCTAGGACAGCGGGAAGAAGCCACCTTTCTTCCACCGTCACTTGTGTGGATTTATCACCTGGGAGCACCAGTGCCGACGCCAGTTTTGCCAAGGCATCGGCAGGTGCATTCCTGCTTCGCGGGACATGGAGAACTTCAACATGTTGGAATTTCCCCATAAGCTTCCGGGCCGCACCGTAGTATGGCACCAGTTCCGGCTTGCGTACCTCGTAGATGTCGTTGACTTGCCGAACGATGAGCTGGGAATCTCCATAGGCCTGTAAAGAACGAACCTCCATGGAGAGTGCTAGGAGGAGGCCAAAGATGAGTGCCTCGTACTCCGCCTCGTTGTTGGAGCATTCTTCCTTGAGGAAGGAGCATCCTTCCAATGTTTCCCTCCACGTAAAGTGGGCGGTTATGGGCACCATCTTCTATGAGATTGTCCTCTTCGTCGAACGTGATCTCATTCACGAACAAGGGATTGGCCAAGAGACGATGCTTCGCCATGCACACTTCATAGATCTCCGGAGCCTGGAGCGCCTTGATGAGGGCTTCACGCAGGTTTGGCACCAGCATGAGCGCATCGTGCACACTCAGGAGCGCTGGAATTCGCTTGAGGTGGGCGATGATGTTGTAGTCGATGTCCTGTGGTTTCGCCTTCCCACCATCATGCGCTTCTGGTGTCTCTTCATGCGGTGTTGCCTCCTTCTGGGCCGCCGGCTTGTCCACTCTTGTTTGCTTGGCCTTCAGGGGGTCGGGCAAGACCTTTCCCCCACGCAGGTTCATGTTCACCTCTTCCACCTTCGGGTTCTTTGTGGCACCTTCGGCGTGGAACGCCTCGTGCTCTTCAGGAGTGAACATGTCGTCCGACTCGGAGCTAGGCACGTCCTTGTAGTCGAGGACGACGTTGCAACTTGCCGTGTTTCGCGCTTGAGAGGAGCGGGCCTCATCTTGTACTCCTTCGACACCCTCTGTTGGCCCTTGGTCCCAACCATGGGGTAGGAACTGCGCCAAAGTGCGTAGTCCCCGCCCTGGTCGGGGGAATGACTCATCTCCCTCGGACTTGGGGACGAACCTCGGTGGGGGACGGCGTTGGCTTGGATCAACTCGCCTTAGAATTTTTGGGGGAGAGCGTGTTGATGATGTCAGACGAGGAGGTCGGGTTGGAAGGTCCCTCGGGTATGGCTTCCGACGGACCGTGCTCCAAGGCTTCTCCATGGACATGGTTGGTGTAGAATCCTGCTGAAGGAGAGGTGTTGATGATGTCGCCAGGACGAGGTTGGATAGTTGGCCCTCAACTTGTGAGAGGGGCGCCCATCCATCTTCATATTCATCGCCCTGCCTTGATGAAGAGGGCAGAACTACGCTCACCATGTTCACAGCTTGGTAATCTGGATTGATAGCTTCCGGGTCCAAGTTGATCCTCTTTTCATTGATGGCTCTCTGGAGCCATTCCTTGAAGGCGACGCAGTCCTCGATGACGTGTCCCACGTACCTATGATATGGGCAAAACAAAGCATTATCTGTCATCCCTAGTTGATCGGGTCTTCGAGCTTCTGGAAGGATCAAGGCTCGATGTTCCATCAACTGGTTGAACATGTCCTTCACCAGCTCTCTGCGGAAGATGTATTGCTTCTTGAGGAGCTCTTGCATCGTGGGTCGTTGCCTTACTCCAGCTTGCTCGCCTCTTGCACCCAACATTGGCACATTGCCTTGTGGCATGGAGGAGAAGACCCTGGTGGCGTTTGCCTCCGCCGGTGCCTTCATCTTGGCCCCGTTATTGGTTGGCTTGGATGTTGATGCGAAGCGCTTGGACGGGTCGAATGTAGTGGCGTTCTTGTATAGCTCCATGATCTGCGGTGATTTCTCGAATTCTAGCTTCGTTGCTGCCACCGCCGTGCTAAGAGCACTGAAGGTCCTAGGCTCGCGCCGAGAGACCTCGAGTGACCAATGTTGTTGCATCCCGTGGACACACATCTCGATGGCGTCCTCAAGGTGCATCTCCCGGGCGAGCCGCACATAGCTGTTGCGGAAGCGAATGACGTACTCGTCGATGGACTCATCTCGTCGTTGACGAACTTGTGCAAGCTCGACGACAGAGAAGTCCTTCTTCATGGCGACGAAGTGCTTCTTGAAGACCTCCTTCATGCCTGACCAACTTTCGATGGATCCAACCGCCAGGCGGCTGTACCAGTGGAAGGCAGGGCCGGTTAAGGACCCTGAAAATTGTCGAAGGAGAAGTGACGCGTTGTTTGCAGTATCACCGCACGCCGCCTCGAAGTACGCCAAGTGCTCCCTTGCATCACCCGTCCCATCGAATTGACGGAACTTTGGTGGGTGCCACCCTGCAGGGAATGACACCAGGTCGTGCCATGATTCATAGGGCTTCTCCAGCTCGCTCCCCGTGGTGTGAGGAGCATTATCGACCTTCAATTGCTCGAATCTTTTGTCCACCATGTCTTTAAGCATGTCGTGGTAGCCTTTCAGCATGCTTTGTTGTGGCGTTGTGTCGGCTGGACCAGAGGGTCTAGCCCACTGGCGAGCATGTGTGCTTGTTTCTTCGTGTTGGCGCTCATGATGGGGTGGCGCACTTGTTAGAGCGCCCGCCTGCAACTCCTCCACTTGTGGGTCTACCACTCCTGGTGGTACGCTTTGTGGCGGGACACCGTTGTTGTTGCTGTTGTTCATCATGAGCTCGATGAACTGGTCGAGTTTTGATGTCAATTGATCAATCTTCTGGCGCTGCTCCTTCATCTCTTCTTCCAGTGCAGCTTCTCTTCCCGCCGCTGCACTAGCCTGCGCGGATGCAGAGCCGTCGTTCTTTCCACCGTCTACCGCCATGTGGGCTGGTGCGGTATGGAGATCTTCAAGGCCATCTTCATAGTCCGATAGGACCGAAGGGGCGAGCTCGTGGTATGGAGGGGAGTTTGTAAGTTTCTCCAACGAAGAGGTGGAAGAAGAGTCGGAGAAGCTCTCTTCATCGTCAGCGTAGTCGTCAATCCCTTCCTCTCTGGTTGATCTGTCCGTCACACTCCGAAGTGCGACAGACCTTAGCCGTGTCTTGGCTCCAGGTCGACTTGCAACCTGCAACAACTCGTCGGGATCTCGTGGGAGTCTTGAGGTGATGTCGGTGTAGAGTCGCGGCGAAATGTTCGGGTGATATCCCGAGTCTCCATCAGAAAGTGAGCCTTTCCCTGCCATGATGGGAAGGCATGGGGCAGTGGATCTTGCTCCCTCTTCCCTTGTAGAAGCGTTGGCCTTGGCCTCGGCGTCAGTGCCCTTGAACCATGAACGTACATGGCCAAGGCGTGGCAAGAAAGCCTTCTTGAAGTCAGCTTTGGGGTTCGGCACGATCTCCTCATCCGAGGGATAGCCAAACTCGTGGGTGACTTGAGGAGGTTGCCAACCGTCGTTTGGCTCAAGCCTTGGGCGCACTGCAACTGTGCCGCACAAAGCAAGGTTCTTATTTGTTGCCTCCTTTTCCTTTCCATCCCGCTGCTGAAGGGCATCATCTCCGATCTTCTCGTCTCCTTGCGGAGAAGTAAGCGAAGGTTTTGTGGGAGGCATCTCGTCTCTTCCCGGGGCAACGAAGGTTGAAGCCCCAAGATCCGCCTCGGGGTTGGAGGCAGTTGCGGCTGGAGTCTCCTCGACGCCCTCCATTGGCATGGCTGTCGGTGTTGGTGTCTTTTGCCTTCGAGGAGGCGAAGATGACGATGTGTCCATCGCCTTTTCATCGCCTTGCTGAGGATTTGCTGAAGGAAGCGGTGGTGGAACCGCTTCGCCCTTTTGTTCGACACCCCCTAAGGGCATCTTGCGCGGTTTTGGAGCGAGGCGGCTGAGCAGGTAATTGTACCGCTCGTGCCGCTCCAGGTTTGGAGAGATGCGGAAGCCGATCCTGTCACTTTCTTGAATGACCCCACCATCGGGTCGTACCCGAACTTGGGTATGGCGGAGCACCAGATCTTCGAGTTCTTTGTATATAACTTGGCGATTCCTCTGGCGCCTCTCGCGCTTGCGTTGGTTCTCTCTGAGGACCTGCCGGGTTCTTGAGGGTGCTGGTGGAGTTGGTAGAAGAGGCGGTGCAGCTCGCGGCGTTGATGTGGTAGGCACATCCCTTGCAGGGCGCACTTGGAGTCGCTCTCCACGCCTAGGCGGGGATGAAGGCCGTGGTGGAAGTGCATCTCGTGGAGGATCCCTAGGTCTCCACTGTTGAGTGGGACGAGGGTCCCTCTCATCATCTTGATGTCGTGACCAACGGTTCCAACGTGGGGGCATGTTAGGATGCCCCCGGTATGCACGTCTGATGGGTGAAGGTTGGCGTCGGGGCGCCAAGGTATGGCGTTCATGTTGAGGACGATGACTAGGGGCTTGGTGCCTAATCCTGCCCCCAGCTGGTGCTGATGAAGAACTTGGCGCTCCTTGCTCATGGAGCCGCCTCTGGATGCTATTCATTTGATCTTGCAAGCGGCGGAACTCCTGCCGTAGGTCTTCTCCGCGTGGTGCAGGTACCTCGTTCCGAAGAACGGCGAACCTATTGTCGTTGGGGATGGGGCGACCATTGATCGCCGAAGTGTGGCAGCATGGTGCACACATGCTTCTTCGAGGATCTTCAAGGTTGATGGAGAGCGTTGGGCCTGGCAAGACGGACTCTTTTCGGGAGTACCGTTTCCAGAACTCCTTCATGATGGCTCTTCTCACCACCAACTTGACCTCTGATGGTTCAGTGCTAGTACATGTGAACACCTTGTCCGCGAGGTCCCTTGCGCCGAGGGACCAATCTTCCGCAAGAACCGTGCTCCTGGTGATGCGAGAGCTTAATAGCTGGTGAAGGCGTTGTACCTTACGGCACTTCCTCAGTTCCTTAGTGGATGCAGGCTTTCTGACAAACAGGCTTTTGCCATGAGTCTCCCAGGTCACCGGAGGCGGCTTCCAAGCCTCCAAGAAGCTCCACCCCGGTGCGCCTAGGTGTCGGCGTCGGCAGCTCCGGGTGCAAAGGCAGGGTAGGGGCGCGAAGTGACACCGCTCCCGCCCGCTTGTCGGTGACGTTGGAAGAGAGGAGTTGGGGCGCCCCCATGTTCCCTTTGACGTCATGTCCCGTTGACTTCTTCAACAGGACGCGCGCCTCGAGCATCAACTCGCGGCGCTCCTTCTTGGCCATGGCGGATGCCCGCCTTTGGGCCTTCTTGGATCGCGCAGTTTGGAACTGCGCCGGCTCCTGGGCTTGGTGCATGAACATCTTGGTGCCGACCTCGACGACCACCATGGGCGGAAAGGATGATCCAAAGTGGATCACCCAGGGCTCCGCGTTGATGGCGTGGGGGATTCCTCCTGCATGAAGATGACCTTTGATCAGCGGAGGTCCTCGCCGTTGGCTTGTCATGCAGGATGCTGTGTGGGTTGAGTGAACGGGCTAAGACGATTCTGACGACCACAGCGGAGCAAAGATGGGAGGAGAACCAGGTCCCACCGGGCGTGCCAATTTGTTTGACACGAGAAAAACGTTCTGGAAAAGTCGAACGTAGGCTACTCGAGGGAAGAAGGATGGTAGCGTGTTTTTCTCATGCGCCGGGGTAAAGAAAATAAGTGCGGGCGTGCCAGTGTACCGTAGTACACAAGAAAAAGGCAGGGAAGATGCATTTCATTAATCTCTCATGGAGAAACAAAGTACAAATCCCTAATACAGTGCGCTCCGTGGCCTGCTTGCGCGGCCAACCTGACTAGGGCGATTGCGATCTCATGGTTCCCGGGGCCTCGGAAGGCACCCGGTTAATTACTCCCGCGGGTTACGCCGCGAGACACCTCCGATTAAGCCGTGTGGTCGTCTTCGTCGTCTTCGCTTCGCGTTCTCCATGCATGATGTGGTGGTGGTGTGTGTGTGGGCGGCGGCAGAGCCCGTGTCCTCGTCGGTACACGCGCCGCGAGTAGCATGGCCTTTGCTCCGGCCATGCCCGCCCTCGCCGTCGTGCCTCGTCGGTCTTGACGGCGTCGATGTAGTTGGAGTTGGAGTAGCATGGGTCCGCTCAGCTGGGACTTCTCGACGACCAGCAGCCTCGTCAGGGTGCGCAAGGGGTATGCCACGCAGGAGTAAGTGTTGGTGGAGATCGGCGTCGGTGCAAAACCGACACGCGCCTACAAGTCGGTGCAGCCAACGTGGTCGACACCTCGTCTCGGTCCGACGCCGAGTTCACGGCTGTCGTCCTAGACGAGAGTGTCGTCTCATGGGCTCGTGGAGATGGGAATGACGCCGACTTGCATACTAGCAGCCCGCCATCACTCGTCTTCGGCACGCCTCGCCGGAGCGAAGAAGGCACCGGGCTCGATGGGAGAAGAGATGGCGCCAGGCTTGCATACTAGCAGCCCGTCATCACTCGTCTTCGGCACGCCTTGCCGGAGTGAAGAAGGCACCGGGCTCGATGGGAGAAGAGATGGCGCCAGGCTGCGCGCCAGGCTGCCGTGCGCCCTCGGGCCGTCGTCTGTGACGTTGGAGATAGCGCCGGGCTGTACGCCGGTAGCCGCACGCCCTCGGAGCCGCCGTCTTGTCGACGTTGGTAGGAGGTGAAGAAAGGCTGCACGCCGGCAGCCCCGCCGCCATCTTGGGCAGCATGGTTCGTCGAGATGGACGTGACACCGAATGCACGCCGGCCGCCTTATCGCCGTCGTCTTCGGCACGCTTCTCCGGTGTGAGGAGGTACCGCGCTCCACGCCTCCATCGTCTTCGGCGCCGCCGTAGAGCATGGCTCGATGGGGAGGATATGGCGCCGCTACGGCACGACTACAGTCGCATGGCCACCGTCTTTGGCGCGCCACACAAGAGTGGAGATGGCGATGGCGTCGGGCTGCACGACGGCAGCCTCACGTCCTCGGGGCCGTCGTCTTGGTGGCGATGTGATAACCCGGAAATTTAGGAAATTAATTAATTTGAGAAAAATAATGTATGCCTTTTTATTATGGTAATTTAGCTAATCTCTAATGTTTAAGTTGGATTTTAGTTTTTTTGCATACCATAAAAGTTTGGAGTATTAATTAATAAAATGGCTAGAACCTGACTAGTCTTTGTGTGTGTGCACGTCAACTAGTACAAATGTATGAAAGTACTAGTGTATGTCCATATAGTGTATGTGTATGTGCATGTCCTTGTGCATGTCCATTGACCCATGCATGCGGTGAGATATTTTCTAGCAAAAGGAAACGTGGCTTGTTGTGAGAGGATGTAGATGATGTGTTGGCAAAATATAGTAGCTTAGTCATTCTTGACCTTGCGTGGACTCTTGCATGTTGGACAGCAGGTAGGCGGCAGGATTTAGATATTTTAGATAGCATTTGACCCATGTTTCCTTAGCAGTGTCGAAGAGTCAAACCGCAAAGCGGCGGAGTAAGATATTTTTAGCTAGCGTTGTGCCGACGTTGCCTCTTGGAGTAGTATAAATAGACGTCCTTCCTCCCTGCCTCAACGCAGAACACACTGATCAATTAGTTTAGGTCTAGAAAGTGAGAGCTAGCACGAGTAATCTCTCTAATAGAGAGAGAGGTTGACTAGAGAGAGTTCGAGATCATTTAGTTGCACATGTTGCTTGGAGGAAGTGAAATATACAGAGAGAGGTGCTGCCCAAATGAAGATATGGGAGTCGAATAGTAGATGGGTGTTTATTCTATTATCGGTTTTCTCGCATGGTGGAGATATATCATCTATATCTATTTATATCTGTGGGTTTTTCTTCCCGAATAATATATTGATCTGCATTTTTGATTCAGGCAAGCTTTTCATGCATCTCTCATATATTTTATAAAGTACATTTTATTATTAAAACTATGATATAATATTTAAGATATGAGAGTTGTGAATGTTCCAATGAAGTATTCGTGGGCTGATGCGCTGGTGTCGTGATATGTTGTGATGGATCCGTTTGGAGCCACCGATATGAACCAGGAATTTAGCATGAATATGGATATAGGGAATGACATGAAAATTAATATGAATGATTTCAAAAATAAAACTTGGTGCTACGAAGGTAATCGTATTGTACCGGTCACAGTCCAGGTATGGGACTGGCTGAGTTCTCCGCTGGAGACGGCCTTTGTCTGGAACGTGTCGGTGATGGATCCGTAGGAGCGACCGGCATAAGTAAATCCAGGTGTCTGGGTTCTAGTGGGTAAAAGGGCTCTGCTCTTCTAGTGCTTGTGTGGTGCTAGTCGAGGCTGTCGACGTCGGGTACCCCTCTGCAGAGTGTAAAAGCGTTAATATTAACCTCCGTGACTCCCGGGTTTGGGAATGCTTACTTTCATGTGTGGCACCATGCTTTTTTTAAATCTGCTTAACAAGTTCATTCATCTGTTTTTGAAAAGGAAAATCTATTTTACAATTTATATGATTGTGTATATGATTAGTTTGCTGAGTACTTGTCATACTCACCCTTGCTCCCTAATGTTTTTGGATGCAGTCGAGACTAACATGCGGGAGTTGTCATCGTTTCGAGGAATAGGCTGGATCGGTGGGCGGGAAGCGAATTAGATAACATAGTTGTATTCTTGTGTAAATGTAAAATAATCTTGTAATAAAGTTAGATTTTGGGCTTCTCTTGATCCACTGTGCCAGCTTATAGCTGTCTTTTTAGCCTTGCGGGTATATAGACCTCCCGGTCTATATGCGCGCGGCGGCTGTCATCCTCCTGGGGCTATTCTCGGGGCGTGACAGTTAAAGTGGTATCAGAGCTCTAGGTTCCAGGTTTAGGACGTGGAAAAAATTGGATAGACCGTTAGATAATTTCCCGACTAACCTTTGTTGTCTATTGTATTGTTTCAGAGTAGTATGCAAATATGTTTGTTAAGTTATTGGGTTGTTTGCATTCTCAAATCTATCGATTTGGAATGATTGGTTAGATAAAAGCTTGCATGCTTGTTTAATAATAATAAAAGAGATTAAGTTTGTTTTGTGTTAAATTTCGAGGACGAAATTCTAATAAGGTTGGTAGGATGTGATAACCCGGAAATTTAGGAAATTAATTAATTTGAGAAAAATAATGTATGCCTTTTTATTATGGTAATTTAGCTAATCTCTAATGTTTAAGTTGGATTTTAGTTTTTTTGCATACCATAAAAGTTTGGAGTATTAATTAATAAAATGGCTAGAACCTGACTAGTCTTTGTGTGTGTGCACGTCAACTAGTACAAATGTATGAAAGTACTAGTGTATGTCCATATAGTGTATGTGTATGTGCATGTCCTTGTGCATGTCCATTGACCCATGCATGCGGTGAGATATTTTCTAGCAAAAGGAAACGTGGCTTGTTGTGAGAGGATGTAGATGATGTGTTGGCAAAATATAGTAGCTTAGTCATTCTTGACCTTGCGTGGACTCTTGCATGTTGGACAGCAGGTAGGCGGCAGGATTTAGATATTTTAGATAGCATTTGACCCATGTTTCCTTAGCAGTGTCGAAGAGTCAAACCGCAAAGCGGCGGAGTAAGATATTTTTAGCTAGCGTTGTGCCGACGTTGCCTCTTGGAGTAGTATAAATAGACGTCCTTCCTCCCTGCCTCAACGCAGAACACACTGATCAATTAGTTTAGGTCTAGAAAGTGAGAGCTAGCACGAGTAATCTCTCTAATAGAGAGAGAGGTTGACTAGAGAGAGTTCGAGATCATTTAGTTGCACATGTTGCTTGGAGGAAGTGAAATATACAGAGAGAGGTGCTGCCCAAATGAAGATATGGGAGTCGAATAGTAGATGGGTGTTTATTCTATTATCGGTTTTCTCGCATGGTGGAGATATATCATCTATATCTATTTATATCTGTGGGTTTTTCTTCCCGAATAATATATTGATCTGCATTTTTGATTCAGGCAAGCTTTTCATGCATCTCTCATATATTTTATAAAGTACATTTTATTATTAAAACTATGATATAATATTTAAGATATGAGAGTTGTGAATGTTCCAATGAAGTATTCGTGGGCTGATGCGCTGGTGTCGTGATATGTTGTGATGGATCCGTTTGGAGCCACCGATATGAACCAGGAATTTAGCATGAATATGGATATAGGGAATGACATGAAAATTAATATGAATGATTTCAAAAATAAAACTTGGTGCTACGAAGGTAATCGTATTGTACCGGTCACAGTCCAGGTATGGGACTGGCTGAGTTCTCCGCTGGAGACGGCCTTTGTCTGGAACGTGTCGGTGATGGATCCGTAGGAGCGACCGGCATAAGTAAATCCAGGTGTCTGGGTTCTAGTGGGTAAAAGGGCTCTGCTCTTCTAGTGCTTGTGTGGTGCTAGTCGAGGCTGTCGACGTCGGGTACCCCTCTGCAGAGTGTAAAAGCGTTAATATTAACCTCCGTGACTCCCGGGTTTGGGAATGCTTACTTTCATGTGTGGCACCATGCTTTTTTTAAATCTGCTTAACAAGTTCATTCATCTGTTTTTGAAAAGGAAAATCTATTTTACAATTTATATGATTGTGTATATGATTAGTTTGCTGAGTACTTGTCATACTCACCCTTGCTCCCTAATGTTTTTGGATGCAGTCGAGACTAACATGCGGGAGTTGTCATCGTTTCGAGGAATAGGCTGGATCGGTGGGCGGGAAGCGAATTAGATAACATAGTTGTATTCTTGTGTAAATGTAAAATAATCTTGTAATAAAGTTAGATTTTGGGCTTCTCTTGATCCACTGTGCCAGCTTATAGCTGTCTTTTTAGCCTTGCGGGTATATAGACCTCCCGGTCTATATGCGCGCGGCGGCTGTCATCCTCCTGGGGCTATTCTCGGGGCGTGACAGTTAAAGTGGTATCAGAGCTCTAGGTTCCAGGTTTAGGACGTGGAAAAAATTGGATAGACCGTTAGATAATTTCCCGACTAACCTTTGTTGTCTATTGTATTGTTTCAGAGTAGTATGCAAATATGTTTGTTAAGTTATTGGGTTGTTTGCATTCTCAAATCTATCGATTTGGAATGATTGGTTAGATAAAAGCTTGCATGCTTGTTTAATAATAATAAAAGAGATTAAGTTTGTTTTGTGTTAAATTTCGAGGACGAAATTCTAATAAGGTTGGTAGGATGTGATAACCCGGAAATTTAGGAAATTAATTAATTTGAGAAAAATAATGTATGCCTTTTTATTATGGTAATTTAGCTAATCTCTAATGTTTAAGTTGGATTTTAGTTTTTTTGCATACCATAAAAGTTTGGAGTATTAATTAATAAAATGGCTAGAACCTGACTAGTCTTTGTGTGTGTGCACGTCAACTAGTACAAATGTATGAAAGTACTAGTGTATGTCCATATAGTGTATGTGTATGTGCATGTCCTTGTGCATGTCCATTGACCCATGCATGCGGTGAGATATTTTCTAGCAAAAGGAAACGTGGCTTGTTGTGAGAGGATGTAGATGATGTGTTGGCAAAATATAGTAGCTTAGTCATTCTTGACCTTGCGTGGACTCTTGCATGTTGGACAGCAGGTAGGCGGCAGGATTTAGATATTTTAGATAGCATTTGACCCATGTTTCCTTAGCAGTGTCGAAGAGTCAAACGGCAAAGCGGCGGAGTAAGATATTTTTAGCTAGCGTTGTGCCGATGTTGCCTCTTGGAGTAGTATAAATAGACGTCCTTCCTCCCTGCCTCAACGCAGAACACACTGATCAATTAGTTTAGGTCTAGAAAGTGAGAGCTAGCACGAGTAACCTCTCTAATAGAGAGAGGTTGACTAGAGAGAGTTCGAGATCATTTAGTTGCACATGTTGCTTGGAGGAAGTGAAATATACAGAGAGAGGTGCTGCCCAAATGAAGATATGGGAGTCGAATAGTAGATGGGTGTTTATTCTATTATCGGTTTTCTCGCATGGTGGAGATATATCATCAATATCTATTTATATCTGTGGGTTTTTCTTCCCGAATAATATATTGATCTGCATTTTTGATTCAGGCAAGCTTTTCATGCATCTCTCATATATTTTATAAAGTACATTTTATTATTAAAACTATGATATAATATTTAAGATATGAGAGTTGTGAATGTTCCAATGAAGTATTCGTGGGCTGATGCGCTGGTGTCGTGATATGTTGTGATGGATCCGTTTGGAGCCACCGATATGAACCAGGAATTTAGCATGAATATGGATATAGGGAATGACATGAAAATTAATATGAATGATTTCAAAAATAAAATTTGGTGCTACGAAGGTAATCGTATTGTACCGGTCACAGTCCAGGTATGGGACTGGCTGAGTTCTCCGCTGGAGACGGCCTTTGTCTGGAACGTGTCGGTGATGGATCCGTAGGAGCGACCGGCATAAGTAAATCCAGATGTCTGGGTTCTAGTGGGTAAAAGGGCTCTGCTCTTCTAGTGCTTGTGTGGTGCTAGTCGAGGCTGTCGACGTCGGGTACCCCTCTGCAGAGTGTAAAAGCGTTAATATTAACCCCCGTGACTCCCGGGTTTGGGAATGCTTACTTTCATGTGTGGCACCATGCTTTTTTTAAATCTGCTTAACAAGTTCATTCATCTGTTTTTGAAAAGGAAAATCTATTTTACAATTTATATGATTGTGTATATGATTAGTTTGCTGAGTACTTGTCGTACTCACCCTTGCTCCCTAATGTTTTTGGATGCAGTCGAGACTAACATGCGGGAGTTGTCATCGTTTCGAGGAATAGGCTGGATCGGTGGGCGGGAAGCGAATTAGATAACATAGTTGTATTCTTGTGTAAATGTAAAATAATCTTGTAATAAAGTTAGATTTTGGGCTTCTCTTGATCCACTGTGCCAGCTTATAGCTGTCTTTTTAGCCTTGCGGGTATATAGACCTCCCGGTCTATATGCGCGCGGCGGCTGTCATCCTCCTGGGGCTGTTCTCGGGGCGTGACAGTTAAAGTGGTATCAGAGCTCTAGGTTCCAGGTTTAGGACGTGGAAAAAATTGGATAGACCGTTAGATAATTTCCCGACTAACCTTTGTTGTCTATTGTATTGTTTCAGAGTAGTATGCAAATATGTTTGTTAAGTTATTGGGTTGTTTGCATTCTCAAATCTATCGATTTGGAATGATTGGTTAGATAAAAGCTTGCATGCTTGTTTAATAATAATAAAAGAGGTTAAGTTTGTTTTGTGTTAAATTTCGAGGACGAAATTCTAATAAGGTTGGTAGGATGTGATAACCCGGAAATTTAGGAAATTAATTAATTTGAGAAAAATAATGTATGCCTTTTTATTATGGTAATTTAGCTAATCTCTAATGTTTAAGTTGGATTTTAGTTTTTTTGCATACCATAAAAGTTTGGAGTATTAATTAATAAAATGGCTAGAACCTGACTAGTCTTTGTGTGTGTGCACGTCAACTAGTACAAATGTATGAAAGTACTAGTGTATGTCCATATAGTGTATGTGTA
Organism: Avena sativa; assembly: GCA_916181665.1. Lineage (NCBI taxonomy): Eukaryota > Viridiplantae > Streptophyta > Magnoliopsida > Poales > Poaceae > Avena > Avena sativa. The sequence continues at coordinate 57,312,427 of OV702285.1, read as the reverse complement.
TGTGCATGTCCTTGTGCATGTCCATTGACCCATGCATGCGGTGAGATATTTTCTAGCAAAAGGAAACGTGGCTTGTTGTGAGAGGATGTAGATGATGTGTTGGCAAAATATAGTAGCTTAGTCATTCTTGACCTTGCGTGGACTCTTGCATGTTGGACAGCAGGTAGGCGGCAGGATTTAGATATTTTAGATAGCATTTGGCCCATGTTTCCTTAGCAGTGTCGAAGAGTCAAACGGCAAAGCGGCGGAGTAAGATATTTTTAGCTAGCGTTGTGCCGACGTTGCCTCTTGGAGTAGTATAAATAGACGTCCTTCCTCCCTGCCTCAACGCAGAACACACTGATCAATTAGTTTAGGTCTAGAAAGTGAGAGCTAGCACGAGTAATCTCTCTAATAGAGAGAGGTTGACTAGAGAGAGTTCGAGATCATTTAGTTGCACATGTTGCTTGGAGGAAGTGAAATATACAGAGAGAGGTGCTGCCCAAATGAAGATATGGGAGTCGAATAGTAGATGGGTGTTTATTCTATTATCGGTTTTCTCGCATGGTGGAGATATATCATCTATATCTATTTATATCTGTGGGTTTTTCTTCCCGAATAATATATTGATCTGCATTTTTGATTCAGGCAAGCTTTTCATGCATCTCTCATATATTTTATAAAGTACATTTTATTATTAAAACTATGATATAATATTTAAGATATGAGAGTTGTGAATGTTCCAATGAAGTATTCATGGGCTGATGCGCTGGTGTCGTGATATGTTGTGATGGATCCGTTTGGAGCCACCGATATGAACCAGGAATTTAGCATGAATATGGATATAGGGAATGACATGAAAATTAATATGAATGATTTCAAAAATAAAACTTGGTGCTACGAAGGTAATCGTATTGTACCGGTCACAGTCCAGGTATGGGACTGGCTGAGTTCTCCGCTGGAGACGGCCTTTGTCTGGAACGTGTCGGTGATGGATCCGTAGGAGCGACCGGCATAAGTAAATCCAGGTGTCTGGGTTCTAGTGGGTAAAAGGGCTCTGCTCTTCTAGTGCTTGTGTGGTGCTAGTCGAGGCTGTCGACGTCGGGTACCCCTCTGCAGAGTGTAAAAGCGTTAATATTAACCCCCGTGACTCCCGGGTTTGGAAATGCTTACTTTCATGTGTGGCACCATGCTTTTTTTTAAATCTGCTTAACAAGTTCATTCATCTGTTTTTGAAAAGGAAAATCTATTTTACAATTTATATGATTGTGTATATGATTAGTTTGCTGAGTACTTGTCGTACTCACCCTTGCTCCCTAATGTTTTTGGATGCAGTCGAGACTAACATGCGGGAGTTGTCATCGTTTCGAGGAATTGGCTGGATCGGTGGGCGGGAAGCGAATTAGATAACATAGTTGTATTCTTGTGTAAATGTAAAATAATCTTGTAATAAAGTTAGATTTTGGGCTTCTCTTGATCCACTGTGCCAGCTTATAGCTGTCTTTTTAGCCTTGCGGGTATATAGACCTCCCGGTCTATATGCGCGCGGCGGCTGTCATCCTCCTGGGGCTGTTCTCGGGGCGTGACAGTTAAAGTGGTATCAGAGCTCTAGGTTCCAGGTTTAGGACGTGGAAAAAATTGGATAGACCGTTAGATAATTTCCCGACTAACCTTTGTTGTCTATTGTATTGTTTCAGAGTAGTATGCAAATATGTTTGTTAAGTTATTGGGTTGTTTGCATTCTCAAATCTATCGATTTGGAATGATTGGTTAGATAAAAGCTTGCATGCTTGTTTAATAATAATAAAAGAGGTTAAGTTTGTTTTGTGTTAAATTTCGAGGACGAAATTCTAATAAGGTTGGTAGGATGTGATAACCCGGAAATTTAGGAAATTAATTAATTTGAGAAAAATAATGTATGCCTTTTTATTATGGTAATTTAGCTAATCTCTAATGTTTAAGTTGGATTTTAGTTTTTTTGCATACCATAAAAGTTTGGAGTATTAATTAATAAAATGGCTAGAACCTGACTAGTCTTTGTGTGTGTGCACGTCAACTAGTACAAATGTATGAAAGTACTAGTGTATGTCCATATAGTGTATGTGTATGTGCATGTCCTTGTGCATGTCCATTGACCCATGCATGCGGTGAGATATTTTCTAGCAAAAGGAAACGTGGCTTGTTGTGAGAGGATGTAGATGATGTGTTGGCAAAATATAGTAGCTTAGTCATTCTTGACCTTGCGTGGACTCTTGCATGTTGGACAGCAGGTAGGCGGCAGGATTTAGATATTTTAGATAGCATTTGGCCCATGTTTCCTTAGCAGTGTCGAAGAGTCAAACGGCAAAGCGGCGGAGTAAGATATTTTTAGCTAGCGTTGTGCCGACGTTGCCTCTTGGAGTAGTATAAATAGACGTCCTTCCTCCCTGCCTCAACGCAGAACACACTGATCAATTAGTTTAGGTCTAGAAAGTGAGAGCTAGCACGAGTAATCTCTCTAATAGAGAGAGGTTGACTAGAGAGAGTTCGAGATCATTTAGTTGCACATGTTGCTTGGAGGAAGTGAAATATACAGAGAGAGGTGCTGCCCAAATGAAGATATGGGAGTCGAATAGTAGATGGGTGTTTATTCTATTATCGGTTTTCTCGCATGGTGGAGATATATCATCTATATCTATTTATATCTGTGGGTTTTTCTTCCCGAATAATATATTGATCTGCATTTTTGATTCAGGCAAGCTTTTCATGCATCTCTCATATATTTTATAAAGTACATTTTATTATTAAAACTATGATATAATATTTAAGATATGAGAGTTGTGAATGTTCCAATGAAGTATTCATGGGCTGATGCGCTGGTGTCGTGATATGTTGTGATGGATCCGTTTGGAGCCACCGATATGAACCAGGAATTTAGCATGAATATGGATATAGGGAATGACATGAAAATTAATATGAATGATTTCAAAAATAAAACTTGGTGCTACGAAGGTAATCGTATTGTACCGGTCACAGTCCAGGTATGGGACTGGCTGAGTTCTCCGCTGGAGACGGCCTTTGTCTGGAACGTGTCGGTGATGGATCCGTAGGAGCGACCGGCATAAGTAAATCCAGGTGTCTGGGTTCTAGTGGGTAAAAGGGCTCTGCTCTTCTAGTGCTTGTGTGGTGCTAGTCGAGGCTGTCGACGTCGGGTACCCCTCTGCAGAGTGTAAAAGCGTTAATATTAACCCCCGTGACTCCCGGGTTTGGAAATGCTTACTTTCATGTGTGGCACCATGCTTTTTTTTAAATCTGCTTAACAAGTTCATTCATCTGTTTTTGAAAAGGAAAATCTATTTTACAATTTATATGATTGTGTATATGATTAGTTTGCTGAGTACTTGTCGTACTCACCCTTGCTCCCTAATGTTTTTGGATGCAGTCGAGACTAACATGCGGGAGTTGTCATCGTTTCGAGGAATTGGCTGGATCGGTGGGCGGGAAGCGAATTAGATAACATAGTTGTATTCTTGTGTAAATGTAAAATAATCTTGTAATAAAGTTAGATTTTGGGCTTCTCTTGATCCACTGTGCCAGCTTATAGCTGTCTTTTTAGCCTTGCGGGTATATAGACCTCCCGGTCTATATGCGCGCGGCGGCTGTCATCCTCCTGGGGCTGTTCTCGGGGCGTGACAGTTAAAGTGGTATCAGAGCTCTAGGTTCCAGGTTTAGGACGTGGAAAAAATTGGATAGACCGTTAGATAATTTCCCGACTAACCTTTGTTGTCTATTGTATTGTTTCAGAGTAGTATGCAAATATGTTTGTTAAGTTATTGGGTTGTTTGCATTCTCAAATCTATCGATTTGGAATGATTGGTTAGATAAAAGCTTGCATGCTTGTTTAATAATAATAAAAGAGGTTAAGTTTGTTTTGTGTTAAATTTCGAGGACGAAATTCTAATAAGGTTGGTAGGATGTGATAACCCGGAAATTTAGGAAATTAATTAATTTGAGAAAAATAATGTATGCCTTTTTATTATGGTAATTTAGCTAATCTCTAATGTTTAAGTTGGATTTTAGTTTTTTTGCATACCATAAAAGTTTGGAGTATTAATTAATAAAATGGCTAGAACCTGACTAGTCTTTGTGTGTGTGCACGTCAACTAGTACAAATGTATGAAAGTACTAGTGTATGTCCATATAGTGTATGTGTATGTGCATGTCCTTGTGCATGTCCATTGACCCATGCATGCGGTGAGATATTTTCTAGCAAAAGGAAACGTGGCTTGTTGTGAGAGGATGTAGATGATGTGTTGGCAAAATATAGTAGCTTAGTCATTCTTGACCTTGCCTGGACTCTTGCATGTTGGACAGCAGGTAGGCGGCAGGATTTAGATATTTTAGATAGCATTTGGCCCATGTTTCCTTAGCAGTGTCAGAAGAGTCAAACGGCAAAGCAGCGGAGTAAGATATTTTTAGCTAGCGTTGTGCCGACGTTGCCTCTTGGAGTAGTATAAATAGACGTCCTTCCTCCCTGCCTCAACGCAGAACACACTGATCAATTAGTTTAGGTCTAGAAAGTGAGAGCTAGCACGAGTAATCTCTCTAATAGAGAGGTTGACTAGAGAGAGTTCGAGATCATTTAGTTGCACATGTTGCTTGGAGGAAGTGAAATATACAGAGAGAGGTGCTGTCCAAATGAAGATATGGGAGTCGAATAGTAGATGGGTGTTTATTCTATTATCGGTTTTCTTGCATGGTGGAGATATATCATCTATATCTATTTATATCTGTGGGTTTTTCTTCCCGAATAATATATTGATCTGCATTTTTGATTCAGGCAAGCTTTTCATGCATCTCTCATATATTTTATAAAGTACATTTTATTATTAAAACTATGATATAATATTTAAGATATGAGAGTTGTGAATGTTCCAATGAAGTATTCGTGGGCTGATGCGCTGGTGTCGTGATATGTTGTGATGGATCCGTTTGGAGCCACCGATATGAACCAGGAATTTAGCATGAATATGGATATAGGGAATGACATGAAAATTAATATGAATGATTTCAAAAATAAAACTTGGTGCTACGAAGGTAATCATATTGTACCGGTCACAGTCCAGGTATGGGACTGGCTGAGTTCTCCGCTGGAGACGGCCTTTGTCTGGAACGTGTCGGTGATGGATCCGTAGGAGCGACCGGCATAAGTAAATCCAGGTGTCTGGGTTCTAGTGGGTAAAAGGGCTCTGCTCTTCTAGTGCTTGTGTGGTGCTAGTTGAGGCTGTCGACGTCGGGTACCCCTCTGCAGAGTGTAAAAGCGTTAATATTAACCCCCGTGACTCCCGGGTTTGGAAATGCTTACTTTCATGTGTGGCACCATGCTTTTTTTTAAATCTGCTTAACAAGTTCATTCATCTGTTTTTGAAAAGGAAAATCTATTTTACAATTTATATGATTGTGTATATGATTAGTTTGCTGAGTACTTGTCGTACTCACCCTTGCTCCCTAATGTTTTTGGATGCAGTCCAGACTAACATGCGGGAGTTGTCATCGTTTCGAGAAATAGGCTGGATCGGTGGGCGGGAAGCGAATTAGATAACATAGTTGTATTCTTGTGTAAATGTAAAATAATCTTGTAATAAAGTTAGATTTTGGGCTTCTCTTGATCCACTGTGCCAGCTTATAGCTGTCTTTTTAGCCTTGCGGGTATATAGACCTCCCGGTCTATATGCGCGCAGCGGCTGTCATCCTCCTGGGGCTGTTCTCGGGGCGTGACAGGCGACGGAGAGGGAGATGGCGCCGGGCTGCACGCCGGCAGCCGCGCGTCCCCGAGACCGTCCTATTGGTGGCGGCGGAGGTGGAGATGGCGCCGTGCTGCACGCCGGCAGCCGTGCGCCCCCGAGTCGTCGACTTGGTGGCGTTGGTGGCGTTGGTGCGACGAAAAGGAAAACTTCCTCCTGCAACATTGTTCGCCATCCCATGATGCATGTGTATGCACAATATGGACACATTATCACAAACTATGCCTTGATTCTAGCCATAACATTGGTCATTTGACCCGAAAGCCAAGAAACCTCGAATGAGATAGGTCATTTTGTGAAGGTTTCTTTGAGACATAATTAATATACCAAATTTGATATTTTTCCTTCTAACTATGTCACATAATATAACACCATGCGAAGGTTTCGCATTGTTTCGATCGTTTTTCAATTTTTTATTCCTGATTTAAACTATCGTTAAACTTTGTCGAACGGCGGACATAAAGATTCTTAGCTCGGGGCCGAGCCTCGCTAAACTTTCATTAGATCTTTAATCAATAGCATATTATGAACCTAAAAATGATTTTTGTAAAAAAACATGAGCATCGGATCATGTACCTGTAGTTCATATCTCACCCACTTCCTGCCGATTCGGCAGAAATTTGTCTTTTTCACCAAAGGTGGACGGAAAGGTTTCGGATCCCCCTGTTGGGACATTGTCCATATAAGGTGGTATAGTATTTTTATAAAATGTGGTGGTAGTATTTTAAATTAGCCATTTGGTGGTTGCTTCACAAAACCATCCGTTTTTTATGCTCGGAAAATGGGAAATGGCTTTTTGGTGCGACGAAAAGGAAAACTTCCTCCTGCAACATTGTTCGCCATCCCATGATGCATGTGTATGCACAATATGGGCACATTATCACAAACTATGCCTTGATTCTAGCCATAACATTGGTCATTTGACCCGAAAGCCAAAAAACCTCGAATGAGATAGTTCATTTTGTGAAGGTTTCTTTTAGACATAATTAATATACCAAGTTTGATATTTTTCCTTCTAACTATGTCACATAATATAACACCACGCGAAGGTTTCACATTGTTTTGATCTTTTTGAATTTTTTATGCCCGTTTTAAACTATATATAATATTTATATTTTACTTAATTTTTATTTATAAATGTGTAATATTTAAGTGTAGATAGATAGGTCTTATTTTTCTGCAAATTTTGATATATTATTTATATTTTTCCGAATTAGAATGATTTAGTTATGATTTTTCAAAGTTTAATAAGATAAAATAAAAAATAGCTACGCCGAGGGCAGCCGTCGGCGTATGCTACGCCGAGGACAGCCGTCGGCGTAGCATAGAATATGCCGAGGGCAATTTTACGCCGACGGCTGCTTGGCGGGGCTGGCCTGGACGATGGCTACGCCGACGGCCCCGACGTTTGGCCGTCGGCGTAGCTTCCCAGTCCTGTAGTGAGGTACGTAAATTGGTGGAAACATCTAGGCAATTATTTGCAATGAAGTTACTCTCTTTGGTTGGAGACAAATAGAAGTCTACCTGTATAATCTTATAATCTTCAAGGACAGGAGTAATTGTGTTTCTACATATTTCTTTTGTTTTTTTTCTTGTGAGGGTGTTTCTGCTGCATATGTTAGTTGCAAGGGAAAACTTTCCAAATTATCCCAGGCTATATTTTAAACTGCGCACCTTACTTTACTACCACGTGTAGAGGCACAAGATTATATGAACTATGGGTGCAACATTTCGGAGATGGCCGTTTGTGTTTGACACGAGAAAAACGTTCTGGAAAAGTCGAACGTAGGCTACTCGAGGGAAGAAGGATGGTAGCGTGTTTTTCTCATGCGGGGGTAAAGAAAATAAGTGCGGGCGTGCCAGTGTACCGTAGTACACAAGAAAAAGGCAGGGAAGATGCATTTCATTAATCTCTCATGGAGAAACAAAGTACAAATCCCTAATACAGTGCGCTCCGTGGCCTGCTTGCGCGGCCAACCTGACTAGGGCGATTGCGATCTCATGGTTCCCGGGGCCTCGGAAGGCACCCGGTTAATTACTCCCGCGGGTTACGCCGCGAGACACCTCCGATTAAGCCGTGTGGTCGTCTTCGTCGTCTTCGCTTCGCGTTCTCCATGCATGATGTGGTGGTGGTGTGTGTGTGGGCGGCGGCAGAGCCCGTGTCCTCGTCGGTACACGCGCCGCGAGTAGCATGGCCTTTGCTCCGGCCATGCCCGCCCTCGCCGGCGTGCCTCGTCGGTCTTGACGGCGTCGATGTAGTTGGAGTTGGAGTAGCATGGGTCCGCTCAGCTGGGACTTCTCGACGACCAGCAGCCTCGTCAGGGTGCGCAAGGGGTATGCCACGCAGGAGTAAGTGTTGGTGGAGATCGGCGTCGGTGCAAAACCGACACACGCCTACAAGTCGGTGCAGCCAACGTGGTCGACACCTCGTCTCGGTCCGACGCCGAGTTCACGGCTGTCGTCCTAGACAAGAGCGTCGTCTCACGGGCTCGTGGAGATGGGAATGACGCCGACTTGCATACTAGCAGCCCGCCATCACTCGTCTTCGGCACGCCTCGCCGGAGCGAAGAAGGCACCGGGCTCGATGGGAGAAGAGATGGCGCCAGGCTTGCATACTAGCAGCCCGTCATCACTCGTCTTTGGCATGCCTCGCCGGAGTGAAGAAGGCACCGGGCTCGATGGGAGAAGAGATGGCGCCAGGCTGCGCGCCAGGCTGCCGTGCGCCCTCGGGTCGTCGTCTGTGACGTTGGAGATAGCGCCGGGCTGTACGCCGGTAGCCGCACGCCCTCGGAGCCGCCGTCTTGTCGACGTTGGTAGGAGGTGAAGAAAGGTTGGGCTGCACGCCGGCAGCCCCGCCGCCATCTTGGGCAGCATGGTTCGTCGAGATGGACGTGACACCGAATGCACGCCGGCCGCCTTATCGCCGTCGTCTTCGGCACGCTTCTCCGGTGTGAGGAGGTACCGGGCTCCACGCCTCCATCGTCTTCGGCGCCGCCGTAGAGCATGGCTCGATGGGGAGGATATGGCGCCGCTACGGCACGCCTACAGTCGCATGGCCGCCGTCTTTGGCGCGCCACACAAGAGTGGAGATGGCGATGGCGCCGGGCTGCACGACGGCAGCCTCACGTCCTCGGGGCCGTCGTCTTGGTGGCGACGGAGAGGGAGATGGCGCCGGGCTGCACGCCGGCAGCCGCGCGCCCCCGAGACCGTCCTATTGGTGGCGGCGGAGGTGGAGATGGCGCCGTGCTGCACGCCGGCAGCCGTGCGCCCCCGAGTCGTCGACTTGGTGGCGTTGGAGATGGCGTCGGGCTACACGCCGGCAGCCGTACGCTCTCGGGCCGTCGTCCTGGTGGCGTTGGAGATGAACGTGGCGCCGGAGATGGAGATGGCGCCGTGCTGCACGCCGACAGCCGCGCGCCCTCGGATCATTGACTTGGTGGCGTTGGAGATGGCGCCGGGCTACACGACGGCAGCCGCGCCGTCTAGGCCGTCCTCTTGGTGGCATTGGAGATGGCGCCAGCTTGCACGCCGGCAGCCGCGTACCCACGGGACCATCGTCTTGGTGGCGGCGGAGATGGAGGCGGCGCCGTGCTGCCCGACGGTGGCGGAGATGGAGGCGGCGCCGGGCTGCCCGTCGGCAGCCGCGTGCCCTCGGGTCCGTCGTCTTCGTCGGTGCTGTTCATGGCGGAGATGGCATCCAGCGTTCCGGTTGCCCGAGGCCCGTCATGACGCGGCTGCGAGAGTGGAGGAGGCGCCGAGCTACACGCCGGCAACCCCGCCACCGCCGTCTTCAGAGTGGTTTAGAGTGACGAAGAAGGCCACGAGCTGCACGCCCGCGCCCCGGCTGCGTCGCGCGTCCAGCTGAGAGACGTCGGCCGCTCTGGCACGCTCCGGTCTTGCCACCGTTTCCGGCGCCACGGGCTCCAAGTGTCACGGCCCCAACAGCATGCGTGCGTGCGTGTGAGAGAGAGAGGGTTGGGGAAAGAGAAGGTAGCAGTCAACCTTGCTTCTTACCGTTAGAGATCATCGGCTGGTCTCCCATGGCGTCTCCTCTTTGTTGTGTATGGATAATTGGTGCTGGGATAGGTGCTGTGTCTATGGTTTAAAGTGGATACGAGCTCTTGCCTCCGGCCGGATGGTTCCGTCTCCTTCCGTGAGCTAGCCTCCAGCTAGCCGATTGTGTGCCTGTGCCTCCAGGTACGAGAGCTTGCTCGCACAGCGTGAGTCCTCCGTCTTCTTCCCCCCCCCCCCCCCCCCCCCCCCCCCCCCCGCGTCCAGTTGTTGTGCGTATGTGCTTTTATAGACAGCAGATGTGAGCGGGAGGGCAGTAGATAGAGATGATCGCGTGATATTCGGCGTTCCTGAACGGCCGCCGCGTGATCTTCCGAGAGAATCTCACGCGATGTTAATCTGATCGCTTCAATGGATATAGATATATATTGTACCTACAGCCAGCCAAATCTTGTTAGTTGCGGGTACGTGCATGGATCGGCAAATCTGGCTGTGCGCGCGTACACGAAATGCTACGCCTCTGAACCAGCCGGGGTGTATGTACGTAGCCTGTACATGTACGGCTTGATGTCTACTATGCACGGCATCCATCGATGTGTCAATCTTGAGCAGTTTATTCAGCCATGCACAAGTGTTTCTATCCGTATATATATGCACACCGGCTCGTGTCATGCTTGTACAAAATGAGCATGTTGATCTCACGTGTACAAAATTTGACCCGTGTGATATACAGTACGTGTGGCTTTTCAGGGATGAGATTGTAGTACAAAATCTCATCAAACAGTTTGGTACAACCAGTTTGAATGGCCGCTTGAGAATATGATTGATGTAGTATGAGTGCAGTATTTCAGTCCTATTACTATTGGTTGCCGCTTGAGAATAAGCCCATCTTGTTTTTCTCGTCTTTTTCCTTTTCTTCAGATTTTATGTGCAGATAAAATCTTGCAATAAAGTTATAGCTGTGTGCATCAGCCGATGCAGATTCCAGGGTGTACCCCCTCTTCGAAGAAATATAGTAAAGCTATTTAAAAAATATATAAATATATAAGATTTATGATGTATATTATGAAGAAACAATTTAAGTTAGGTAGTATTTGTAACACGTAGGAGAATGTAGTATACAGTTATTGTACCGAGTCTTTGTTTTCTTGGGTTGTACAATGGTCATGACTTACAAGTTTACCATTAACTTTTTTTAATATATACATACCGTTTTGCGCTGTCAAATACTTATTATTTGTTTAGCACTAATATAATGCAGTGTTTATCGATCAATGGGCTACTAATTCTCTGTGTTTGAGGGAAAGAACCTTTTTGTGGCCCACGACTTGCAGCTAAAATCAAGAATCATATAAATTGAACATAGAATGTTATGCATGTCACACATCATACCAAAGCTGACACCAGTTGTTCCAGGGATGTCTGCCACCATCCTGTACAGGAGTTAATATATATATATATATATATATATATATATATATATATATATATATATATATATATATATATATATATACCATAATGAGAAGGGAAATTAAATAGGATTGATATTGCAAAAGTATCGGGGCAAAAAACAAATTGGTGGTGAATATGTAAAAATATGTTGCATTTGATTTACCAGTGCACATACTCCCTTAGTGACGGGTAACTTGGGCTTGGGGCGTCCGGATCCACCAGCATCTTTCCAAGTTGAAGACATACTCAAAAAGGTTAGCATATGATTATGTTCTGAGTTACCTCAGATTAAATGAAAGTACACCATCTATGAGAATTTCTCCATGGTAACAATACTAATAAACAATGCAAAAATCGTTTACATAACCGAAGGGTTTGCCTATACTAATTTCTCCTTGGTCCAGTTAGAAGCTTACCTGGGTATAGAGAACTCTCATGTCATTGCCACCAACATCAACTCGCGGCTTGCTTACAACTTGAGATGGCCTTAGCTCAGAAGCAGCATGAACTAGCCTATTGTTGTAGGCTATTCTGAGTGGAACGGTTGATGTAAATGGATCCAACACATCGTGTATAACACGAGCTGAAACCAAGGGATCCAGGGCCGACATCATGCACAAGAGGAGTACAAAGCCGTGAACAGACTTTTCTGTCTACCTAGCTCTCTCTACGGACCTGGGGAACTACTTGTATGGTGTGAGTTGAGGGGTGTCTTATTCACCTTTCAAAAGTTTTGATACTAGTGTGCACTTGACGTCCTTGATATTTGTCGACCAGAACATGATATTTAGGCTGCAGATATTTCGTCAAACATGCACAAGCAGCCTGTGAACCGTGGTACATCTATTTCTTTCGTCATAACCTCTTTGGAAATAATGGGTACTATACTTTTTGAACCTAACGGTGTTGTGGTGCTAAACTTGTGCTTAACATGTCCAGGTTCTCATTTCAACTGGATATTTATGGTGGTATAGTACTAATTATTTTTGCCATTGTAATTTTTTATATGTATGCAAAATATTGTTTACTGTTTGCATGTAAGAGCATCTCCACTCGGCTACCCAGGACGCCGATCCGGACGCCGAAATTTCGTCCAGTCGCATACCTAGGAACCTGTTTTCGTCCGGATTTGGGCCAACTTTGGTCCGGACTCCCCAGGCCGTATCCAGGATCCCGGGTACGCCCTGAGAACGCCGGACGAAGCGAATTCGGCGAGTGGACCCGCCTAATCAGCATATATTCGCCCATATTCATCCAAAGTTCGCCCAAAGTTCGATCATATAGACCATATTCACCCAAAATTCGGCCATATTAGCCCAAAGTTCGTCCGTATCACCCAAATTTCGCCCAAAGTTTGCCCTAGTTCGTCCATATCGCCCACATTCGTCCAAAAAGTTCGTTCATATCGACCATATTCGTCCAAAGTTCGCCCAAAACCGATTATATTCGCCCAAAGTTCGCCCAAAGTTTGCCGAAATTTGTTAAATTTTAGAATTTGGCGTTCCTAGACAAAAAACGAGTTTCGTTTGGTCAAAATTTGATCCGAATTTCGGCTTGGGTTCGCCCAACGAGTGGAGATGCTCTAATGTACATGCAATAAATATAGTTGTGTGCATTGATTGATGCAGCAGAGACTGGAGTTATCCATCCTTTTCAAAGAAATGTGATGCATTTCTTTGTAATGAAATCTTGAATGACATTTTTTACTTTCAAAAATATCAGTCGACACGCTGGAGGGACTCGCATAGTGTGGAAATCCGGTGGGAGTAGTTCCGTGAATCATCCCCTGGTTGCAACCATTGAGGTTCCCAGCATCTAGTTCTGGCTCATCCATTCTGGGGTTGAGTTCTGATTTTTAGGTTAAGTTACAACTTTAGAAATGTAGTACGCAGTCTACTATTTTCTGTTATTTTTGTAAAAAAATGGTCATATTTAAGTTTCAAATTTTGCACACATTCCAGCATCAATTATCTACGTGCATGTTTTCCAGATTATTTTGAAACTTGGAGATACGGTTTTATAGGGGCATAAAAAAACTTTGATTTTCCTTGCGGCCCCTCCCGGTCTCTCCCAGTGGCTGCTGAGTGGGGTTCCACTGTACACCCGACCAAAAAAAAACTCCTATGAGTAGTCCGATTATAGCATACGGTTTCTTGGTTTTTTGAGTTTTGGGTGTGTCCCCCTCCCCCTAAAGGCATCCCTCCTGGCCATAGATTTTCTCTTCATGTATTCTCTCTATCCCAAATTATTCTGTGTTTTAGGTTTAGTCAAAGTCAAACTTTATAAACTTTAACTACGAATATAAGAAAAAATATTAATATCTAAAACATGTAATAAATATAGTTAGACTCGCCATAAAACATACTTTTATATTGTATACAATTAATATTATAAATATTATTATTCTGTCGAAGATGTTTAGTCAAGATTTAACATGTTTAACTTTGACCAAACCTAAAACGCAGAGTAATTTGGGACGGAGGGAGTATATGAATATCCAGAGCTCCTGGTTGGTTTTCCCAAGAAAAGGAAATCGTTTACAACATTAACAGATTTTACACCTCTGAAAGCTCATATGCTTTGCAGCCCACTTAAATGCCCTAAGAGTACCACAATAATGGTTAATTGCTTCTAAGGGGTCTGCCAAGTTGGGAGCGATACACTATGTTGGAACAAGTCCACAGTGAGCTGCATGGATGTTCTTGAAAAGGTCGGTCCACTTGCATCCCTAAACATCAGCACAATGTCTAAACTACCTATGGATATTACTGAGAGCTGTGCATATAGAAGTCCTATAGATATGCATATTCAAAAGTTGATTGCTACTTCGTGATAAAGGATTCTATTTGCTGCTCCGAGATAGCAAATTAGAATCCCCTTGCGTCTTTCTTCACATGGGGGTAATATACCTTCAAAAGCTTTACTTCAGGATCGTCCTCCATGTCACCTACAGATGACGAATAAAAAACATCACATACACACACTAGGTAACCTTGTCAAGTGTTATTAGTAGAAGTTAGTGTTATCTCTTCCAGAACAATCATTCCTTCACTAAAGAAAGGCTATATTCTATCTGGCCATCCCCTCATCTCTCTTTCTTTTTGAGGAATCTGATCCTCTCGCTTTCATATGTTAACAAAATTTCTACATGACCACCTGGTTTCCATAAGACAATTCTTTTTGTACCCGTGGTCCTTTTCCAGCGAAATCCTAATCCGAGGGCCCCACATGTCTATCCCCCTAGATTTCTCCGTATGAGGGTTGACCAATACACTTTACTTTTGGTTTAGGATTATTTTAGGCCACACCTACATGGAAAACCAAAGTTGGGCCTGGAATCCCTACAGGTCCAGCACTTCTTTACGTGTTATCGCCTGCAACCGTAGACGGTCATATCCGGGAGCTAGGTACTGCATATAAGGACATTCTATCACACTTGTACATGTATGCTAGGATCACGCAGGTTTTCTTGGCATTTTGGCGCTCAAGTGGTCCTATTCACACGCATGCAATAACAGTTATGCAATTTCTCGGCGTGCAGCTATGAGAGACAAAATTGGCATGGTCATTTTAGGTGGGTGGAGACCGTTATTCGGAAGGCAAGAATCCATACAATTGGAGAAAAAATAGCACATTAAAATAATTGAGACTAATAAATTCATGAGTATTAATTAAGGGTCCATACAAAAAAGATAAAATAGTTACGCTGAAGGCTAAGCCGTCATTATAGGGTTGAATGCAGGGCAAAGCCGTCAGCATAGTGTTGACGTCGTCGCCACACCGTCACGGCCCGGCCGTCTGGGCCGACGCGAGGTCCCCTGCGCCGACAGCTTATCTACGTCGACGGCAACCGTCCTCCATCCTGGGGGTATGCCGACGGCCTGTTTGTTGGCCTGCCCGGCTCGGGGCCTACGCCGACAGCCTCGACAAAAGGCCGCCAGCATAGCCTCTGGCCATCAGCGCCTTGAGCCGTTCCTATAGTGAGAGGGAGTACTAGGTTACAAGCTCATGCAAACTGTTTTTGACGCGGCGGGATAAGGCATCTGCTAGAGCTGTTTTTAGTAACAGTCCTCTAGATTTGCAGGATTTTTTTACAGATTTTAACGTTTAGGATCAATAATATTCTAATGAGTAAATTCCACTTTTTACTCTAGTTATGCATTAGTGACATATTAATTACCCCGTCGAGTGAAAAATTGTCCTTGATTACCCCTTTTAGAAGTTTTGAACCCTCATTTTATGATGTGTGTCTATTGGGCAAGGTGTAATTTGTTCAACGGAGTTTAAATGTATCAAGATGATGACGAGAAATTGAAAATATGGATACAACATTTTACCGTGTCACCCTGACGTAACATGTCAGCTCTATATAACAAGAAAAGCAAAGTGCCAAATTGGGATAAAAATGTGTTAAAAGCTCTTAAATGTCGACATGGTTGTGGTTTTTGCAAATGTGCTAGCCTAGTCAGCACAATTTAGTCGAGAGACAAAACTATAATTTCCATTGTTACTCCGTATACATTATGGACCCCTAACCAAAAGGCGCTTGAAGAATTGATTTAGCCGTCAAGGAGAAAATATATGTGTGCCAATTGATTGTAGCCCAAGTCATGATGAGTCTGCAGTTTGGGTCGCACACGTAGCAGAGCCCAGTGATTTTACGATCTGACTGATCTGGGTGTGGTACGTCAAGGGTTTCCGCAGAGGCCCGAAAGGGGTTTAGCGGCGCTACCTGTTGATGTAGCCATCCATATACAACACGCGTGCGTGCGTCTCCTGATTTGCCGAAGCAGCGACGATCCTGAATCCGCAGGCCCCGTGTTGGCATCATCATCATGTCGACCTCGACGATCTTGTCCGCCCTACGCGTCGGCGGCCGGCAGCACATCACCGCCTCCAGCCTCGGCGCGAGGGCGCCGGCGACGGGCTCCCATCTCTTCAGGATCCACAGGTTCACGCAGGTCAGGGAGAAGGTGGCCAATGGCGCGGCCGTGTATTCAAGCCCGTTCGGCGTCGGCGGCCACGACTGGCGTATCAAGTGCTACCCAAACGGCGAGGAAGAAAAGACCCAGGGGCATATCTCCCTCTACCTCTCGCACAACAGCCACGCCAGGACCGGCGACGCCACGGCTAATTACAAGTTGAGCATACTCGACCAGGCCTCGAAGCCGACGTGCACTCAGGCATCGAAACAACGCGTCTTCTCGGGCAAATGTTGGGGCTGGGACAAATTCATGAGGCTCGAGGATCTGGATAATAAGGAGAAGCACCGCCTGCTCGAGGACGACTGCCTCTCCGTCCTCTGCGACGTCACCGTCGACCTCGGGCTGACCACGGACGACTACACCGACGAGGAACTCGCCAGCAAGGCACCACCGCCGTTCCACTTGCATGGCCTAGCGGAAGCCCTTTGGAACAGAGAGGCTGTGGACGTGAAGATCGATCTCGGCGACGGTCGACAGACGTTCGCCGCTCACCGGTGGGTGCTCGAGGCCGGATCCCCTGTCTTCAAGGCGGATCTCGCGCTCGTCTCCAACGACGGCGGCGTCGCTGAGCTGCGCGTGGACGACATGGACGCCGACGTGTGCAAGGCGCTGCTCCAGTTCATGTACACCGGCTCACCGCCCAACAACAAGGAGCTCGAGACGATGGCAGAGCGGCTCCTGGTCGCGGCGGACAGGTACGAGGTGGAGAAGCTGAAGCTGGTCTGCGAGGAGGCGCTGTGCAAGAACGTGGACACGAGCTCCGTGGTGGCCACACTGACGCTGGCGGAGCGGCATGGCTGCCCCATCCTGAGGGAGGCGTGCATGCAGTTCCTCTCTTCTCCGGGTAACCTGAACGTGGTCTTGGCGTCGTCCGACGGTTTTCACAAGCTCAAGACAGGCTGCCCTTCTGCCCTGCTGGATCTCTACATGCACAAGAAGATGCCGCCACAGGACCAATTTATTATTAGTACTACCATCTAAGTAGTTAATTAGTTCATTTTCCATGCTCTTTAGTTCTCTGTATTTTGGAGTTTTGCACAAATACTCATGTGTTTCTTCCGTTAAAAACGCTATAGTAACAAATATATTTGAGAGCTACCGTACCGTTTGTGCCATATATAGTAGTATGAAACATCTCTATTTGTTCTCATCCCCAAAACCAAACATATATGCAAGAGTGCTCACTGCAGCGCGGCGGGATTGAGTGAAGAACTGTAACCCTATGGAACTACAAGAAGCATACAGGTTTCAACCTCATATAGTAATACAGAATTCAAACTGTAACCCTCTATGCTACTTCGCTGATTTTTTTATTTTTTTGAGAGGTCGACTTTTGGTACTATATAACAACTCATGTATATGCCTGACAAGGTCAACATAACTTTTTAAAACTATTGATTTCTTAGATAGATGTGAATAAGCGACACATGTGGATTTAAAATGAGTTACGGATGACTGACTTTTAAAATGGCAAAAGAAGAAAATTTCATCTTGGTTTATTAATTAATTGGTGAAATAATAGAGAAAGCATACATACGGGAAAATTAGTGGAGTACATAAAGAATTCATGTCCGGCCGTACCGTACCCATGGATGAACCAAACAATCTTATGGTTCGAAATAAAGCCTATCAAAGTTGAAGGGAACATTGTAATTCAAATAACAAAAGGGAACATTATTTGTGAACTCAAGGACTAGCTAGTAGATATATCAGCGACCGTGCGATTGAAGGCATCATCCGTCACACGAGCGTGAAGGACCAGAGCTTCCAGCTCATGGTCCCAAGGATGCCCCAGACCGCGGCGTTGTAGTTGCGGTAGTTCCTGGGTGCCGGGCCATCCGACACGGTGATGACAAGCTGGTAGTTGTACCCGGCGTTGAACGGCTGGGTCTGGCCGCTGACGACGCCGACGAACCCCAGCTTCAGCTTCCCGGTGCTGAGGGCGTAGATGCGCACGGCGAACTGCGCAACCTGCTGGATCGCCAGGTCGCTTGTGTTCGTCACGGTGGTCCAGGCCGGATCCACGGGTGTCGGCGTGGAGGTTTGGGCGTGGGCGATGGCGAAGAAGGTGGCGATTAGTAGGGCACGGATCAATGGCGACATCTCTTTGTTGCACTTGCTATATTTTGGTTGTGTGGCTGCTCACTTGCTAGCAAGCTAGATTTTTCTTGTACTTGTGACGAAGTTGTGAGAGAGCTACTGAGTGTGGGGATGTGCTTTGGTGTTGGATAGATCGTTAGATTGTATCCTTTTTATAGCGCATGGACTACTAGCTACTTTCTAGGGTTAAGGGTTTATGAGTTCTGACTTTTGAGTCTTGGCAGAGCTATGCATCTTAATAAGCACATGGTTTGAGCAATGTGTCAAACAGCTAGTGGCTTAATACAATGTAGCCGATGCAACTTCATGTAAGTAGTCAACCTTGCCCAAAACATATATTAAGGTTGGCCGACATAGAACACCGACTACAATCCAAATATAAAGTACTCCCTTCCTCCTAAAATAGTTGACTTAAGTTTATCTAAATTCGCATGTATCTAAAGGATTTATGCACTAGTCAAATATCCCAAAAGACCGATCTGATGGAAAGGGCTAGACAGTGTATTTATATTCAACACTCCCCCAAACGTGTAGACTATGTTAGTCCTTAGCGTGGGATAGGAGTAGGCCACATAATTTTTCTCCTTTTTTTTTAATTCTGCGTGAGCAGGGTCTTGAACTCAAGACCTCTTGGCTCTGATACCATAAAAAATTTATGCACTAGTCAAATATCCCAAAAGACCGATCTGATAGAAAGGGCTAGACAGTGTATTTATATTCAACTGTATCTAGATACTAAAACGTGTCTAGATTCAAGCACCCCACCTAAAACAAGAACAACTTCTCGTGAGTACGTAGAGGGAGATCAAAAGTGGCTCGTTTCGTCTGTTGATTGGTTTGTTTGTTCAGTTTTGTAGTAGAGGGAGTAAATTTTATTAATCCGGTATATTGAGGGTCGAAAAATGAATAGTTTCTCTTCATATTGATATATACCCGACCAGAAGAAAGTTCAGTCTGGATCATGAATTATACAACATGAAGCTTCCAATCAAAGGTCTCACAGGGAGTATCGTGTCTCGTGGCAGCCCTAATAGACTAGAGTTTTTTTCATCTTTTCCAAGCTATGTGGCGGTGTGGTATATATAGAAGTTATGACATTATTAGTTCAATGATAATGTATCGTCAACTCTGCTTAAAATAGGTACGATATACGCTCCCTACACATGATGTAACTATTCGGATATTCGAGTTTGATTGATGTGCCAAATTCGTAATGTTAAATACCTAATTGGCTATTAAAAATGTACATACAATTCTTGTTTGACAAAGCATTCAAGGATTATATTTCACAGACTTCTGTAGCGTCCAACAGGGTTTTGGACCGTTGACATGTCGCAGCCCAATACAGGTGCATGCAGACCCACCTTTCTCACCTCACATAAGTCGGCACCGTTAGAGAACTTGCATACCTGTCTAGGACCAAATACCATGCCGGCCCATGCATGCATGCATAAGATCGAGATGGTCTTCAGACAGCCAATTGTACAATGTACTTGGGACACGAGACGGTAATAATGATCTCAACAGGTCGACGACTAATTTCTTCCAAGATATTCACGGCACTAGATGCTAGTAAGTGAGACAAGACAGCCATGTCAACTTTGCCATATTCATTCATGCACAAAGTAAAAAGCGAAAATCGATGGGTTGACAATGGAATCAGATGTAGTTTGGTCAGCATGTTAAGCTTGGATGCTTATTGTCAGTTTGTCTTCTTATGAGAGCTTTTGGTAGCCATGATCACCTTCCGTTATTTTAGTTGAAATATATGATGAGGATAATTTATAGTTGACATGATATAAGTTGAGCCAAGATTAGTTTACATAATTTCTCGAGAAGTGTCCCTAAAAATAAAAAAAGCAGTCTTCACATGATGGTATAACAAATTTACACCACGACGACGTTTTGGCTCCTAGATGCATTTACTCCAGGTTGAATAGTAAAAGTGTACAAATGTATAAGAAAAGAAAAATAAAAAAAATACTTTGATAGCATACATGTTTTTGTTTTTATGTGCCTACAAAATTTCATGAAGAAAAGTCATCTGGTGTGCCAAAGGTAAACAAACAAAAATCAGGTTTTGAAAAAAGCAAATTTTAAAAGCACCAAATTTGTTATTTAACTCATGATACAAAACTTGTCATTTTTGTACCAAAGATTCACATGTGCACTTGAAACATGGGCATGATCACATGTAGTTTTTAATTTTTTTAACACGCGGACACCATTTTTGCACGATGGAAGACATGGTCATGGATGCTATACTTAGAATTACCAAAGAATGCAGTACATGCAACTCTAGTAAAAGTAGTGCCCCTATGTTAGAAAATTATTATAGTATTAGAAAATAATGAAAAAAGAAGCCTTAACATCTCTAGTGGTACAAAACCTACACCATACAATTGCCAGTTTCCACAACCACCTTGACATGGCCATGGATGGTGTGGTAGTTCAATATAGTGTGTGTGTGTGTGTGTGTGTGTGTGTGTGTGTGTGTGTGTGTGTGTGTGTGTGTGTGTGTGTGTGTGTGTGTGTGTGTGTGTGTGTGTGTGTGTGTGTTTGCTGTAGACGGCTTTTCAAAAGAAAAAATGGGCTTATCTTCCAAAAGTATTAAGATACATAGCACATAATTAGTCATAACTTACACCACAATTCCTCCCTTCCGAAATAACGAAGAAAACTCCAAGTAGCTAAAAAGGTGTTCACTCTTGTTCATGTAATATTGATTAATTTTGCATATGGAACATGGTTTAGCAAAAAAAAAAGGACCTTTTAGTTAAGATCTAAAAGTTACATTATGTTTTAACGCAAACCCATGTTCTTTCCTTCTAGTGAAAACATCGTTAGAGGTGACATGCATGGCATGTAGTTAACTTAAATATAATTTTGGTCAGGTTTGGAACAACTTCTAGACCTACAATGGTCCAAAATAAGTTATAAATTGTTCCAAATCCAATACTTATATTATATGTACCTTAATCTCACCACTCTCTCGGTTCCACGTTGGTAGCACGAAGACTCGATGTGTGGTTTCCCCACTTACCGATGCCATCTCACACTATCCTAGTGACAATGCACTTAAAATCCACAGATATTTACATCCAAAATGCCACCACTTATCTATAATTGTTTTTTGCACATATCCACCAATTTCTCACCACTAATGGAAAAACCTTTATTTGTGGTATTTGGGAAAAAAAGGGTTGGTGGCGTTCAAAAAACACGTCACCACTATCACGCCACTGGTAACCGCTACTGGTAGCGTGTGGTACAAACGTCACCGATAAAAAATGTAATAGTGGAGTTTGAGCATATCGCCACCAGTAACCTATACACAGGTGGCGTGAAACCTGAACGCCACCACTATAATTTACATTTGTGGCGTTTCGTAGATTTCGAACGTTGTTAGTACATTTTCAAAAATTAAAAAATGGTTTTATATTACTGAATTTCACAACAATTATAATATAAAGTAATATCGTCCAGGAGTTATTGTTACTGAATATAACTAGCTAGAGAGATAGCATGCATGCATAATACTAGTAGCAACTTAAGCTAGTTACTCCGCGTCATAACCATCATCATACTCATCCTCATACTATGGGTAGTTGGGGTCAATGCAATCAAAGTAAGTGATGAAATGCACATAGTCGAGGCTGAAGATGATAAAGTCCCCGACATTCATCTGGTAGCGATTGACAAATTGTGTCCAAGTAGCTCCACTAAAATAGGTGACGGCCGACTCATTGGTGATTTGAACCATGAAGGTGGGTCCGGGATTTTTTTTTGTGACTCAATGATGACTTCAGACTGTCCTTGTCTTGCATTCTTCTCAAGACCCGATCCAAGAATCCATGTATTAACTTGCATGGCATGTTCTGAGTAAAATCATTAGAAAACAATAGTTAGTTCCAATTGTCGTAGGAAATATAGGTTGACCAAGATAGATTGGATATATATTCATACGGTTCTATTTTCAAAGTTCTGAGGAAGTACTATGCTAAACTTCATTTACATGCACGAGGTCTAACCACACATGATGCATGGTGGATCCATGTGATGCATATATGACCATATTAATATAGCATCACATTACATAAACATTAAATATTCTAAATTCTAGCAAGATATAGCACGATAAGTAGCATATTAATTAAACATAATTAGACTTTCCTCTGCGCCCCCCGGGCGCGGCCGGAAGGGAGAACGCTTTATGATATGTATGAGAAGAAGACGACAAAATTGTATCATCGCAGAGATATCCGCAAAGCAAACATATCAAATTTGCCGCAATTGTCGATAAGAAAAATTGCAAGTAATAGGAGAATACAACTTTTGTCGATAACACAATTAACATACATTTATAGATTAACAGTCTTTCTACACTTGTTTGTCATGGAGCAACGTTGTAAGAAACCAGTGCCTCATTCATGTCTCGGAGCTGGTGGATGAGTGCACTTGTACACTTGAACGGTCGAAAGCCACCACCTTAAACACCGAAGACTTCACCAACTTGAAAGTGAGAAAACATCCAATCTAAAGACCATGAGCTGCGATAAATCATCTCCAGCCATCGTCCATCACCACTTCGTTGTCTTCACGCATCTTTATCTTCACGTACCAGGCACAACCCCTATTTTCAGCTTAATACTCATTGGGATTGGAGGTCCCAGAGGTCAAACAAAATAAGGTGGAATGCACATAACCCTTAACCCATCGCCGCTCTGACAAATATCCTAGAGTACTTCCACGAACTTGTCTACAATCTCGTCTTCATAATAATGTACAATCTTGAGTGTCCTCCCACACTTGGTAGGACCGGTGGCTTCAAATTCCTTCTTATCGACGTTGTTCTCTACACTCGTGGTAAGAGAATCAATACGGGGTGTCATCTTCTCTCCTTCTAAAACGCTTTCTGAATTTTCCACCACATCAACTCTTTTCTGGGCTTTTCGGACTTTTTTGGTCTTAGATGTTACACTTTCGTATACAATAGCTTCGTTGTCTGCATTGAGCATGCTATGAGATCCATCTCCACCTGTGGGACGCCGTAGCCAGTCTCCACCTGGATATTCTTTAGCTTCGCTCCTGGTCTCTTCTTTGGCACGCCTAAGGACAAAACTTTCTGTTTGTTCTTCTTGATTCTAACATAAAGTGTCTTTGCTTTGCCCTGCCTTGTGAGTGGCTAAAAGAGACATATAAAATAATTACGTGATACTTTCGATCCGGATCACGGATGCAGAATAGTAGCTTTTTCCCTAGTAGACCTTGCTTCAATAGAACCTTTGGGAAACAATTTTTGTATGGAAAATATGAGGGATGTCTACGAGACTTGGTTATTCTTTTTACCTTATGTTTAATAGACATTTCTAATTTACTTTGAATCGTTGGTTCTTGCAATGGAAGGAAATAGGCCAGGTTTGAAGATTCACCTGCAGCTGCACATACATATGGGATAAAGATAATAATAAGCACATTCATGTGTGAAATGATCTAATATAGATAGGGTTGTGGCCAGCACATCCAAATACACTAAAGCCCCTGTAAGACATAGGCATAACAATAGTATTTTGATCCAACTGTTATACCACGAAGCACCAGGATATAACAATTATTAAGTAAAATACAGATCAAAGCCTTAAGAATGGTGTTCTGTTACTCCTAAGTGGATCCCTAAATGAATACCATATTCCCCTTATTGCCACTAGGTTTCGCATGAAGTCGTCGTTCACCACTCATCTCACCTCGAGCATTTATCAATCCCTAAGATCTTGGGTACCTACAAGTCCATGGACCGAGACAAGAGATAAAGATACAAATATACATATCTATATTCAATCACCACATAATATTCCCATGTATTAGATACAAATAATCACTGGGAGGTTTCACCCCAACTCGCAGTCATGAGGACTACTCACTCATAACAATAAGATCAATGATAGAGAACATTGTGTAAAATACTTAGATTGAAATCAAATATTTTTACAATGGTCGCCAACTCACAAGGAGATTCAAGTTCAAGATGATGGCTATTGGATGGAGGCTGGAGATGATGAACTATGGTGGTGGATCTCCTTCAGTGGTGTTGTGATGCAATCTAAGAATGACGGCCCTCTGTGCGACGCCTAGAGTCTCGAAATATATAGTCGTCTTCTCTGAAGTTCCAGTGTTTGACCTAGTGGAGCCGTCAACACCTAGTACAGACGGACCGTACTGGTGGGCCTTGCAGGTACGTCAGGTCGTTAAAGCTTCTGAAGGTTCCCTTTTTACCCTGGTTTACTTGGCTAAGTAGGGAACATCATAATCTTCAAATAAATGCTCCTGATTTCGCCTTAAAGTGTGATTTCTTGCACAATACAATTTTAAACAAAACATTGCACATTTTTGCAATAATTAGTCATTAGTAGCAAGGCTAGAGAGATTCTTGGTCAATTATTTGACTTAAAATGCGATTTTAACACAAAGAAAGATGGCTATTTTTATAGCCATCAACTACCCCAACGCTCAAACTTTAATCGTCCTCGAGCAAGAAACAAACAAAACAATAAGAAACTCATCATTTAAACTGAAATAATGAGAAGATAAATCAACTTACGGTTGGTAGTCATATGCATCTAGAACCTCTTCCATTTTAAAAGCTCGTCAAAATTAGATAAGTTACAAGAGTACTATACAATCTTTGTTAAGTCAAAACAATCAAAGTGAAGTTTGATATAAGTATAAAAATAAGAAGTGTAACAATCATTTTAATTCCTCTAGTTAACTCTCAGCTTGTCAAGTAACGCTAGGATGCTCCATAATAGCAAAATTAAGTATGAAAGATCATGTCATATGTAGCATAACAGTGAAGTGTCTTATTGACGCCCACATCAATAGATCAAAATTATCAAAACACTACTATTGCATTCATTGTCTTTCAAGAAAACTCATGAAGTAGTAACGAGGCCATGTCAAAGACTCTTTATGTGAATCTCTATTAATTTCAAAGATAGTTTCCAACAAGGATCATTGAATGACCTTTTAACAATATTATGCACATTATTGAAGAGTACCAATACTTTTGCCCATTACGGTAACAGTTGCTACCCATGCCATCAACTCAATAGACGAAATCGGGGGTTGTACCATTGATCGTTCGTAGGCCATCAAAGTTGTTAGCATCCAAAGGTGTGCATCAAAAATATGTAAATAAGCTTTAAACAATATCACATTTTTGACCAACAACATTAAGCTTTGGCATGTATCACGATTACCACTAGACTTCATTTCAATCGAACAACTCTTTTTAAGAGTTCCATCAAGTCTATCAAAATATCTATGGGGTTAAGTATCTTTAAATCTAAACTCTTAAAACAATCACTTAACATACAAGTCATAAACTGGAGAACTTTCTTATTGTACTTGTTTGGCACTATTATTTTCAAGAAAAGACTCGGTTAGCTACAAGAACTAGAGAAAAATCTTCCACAACTAATTATTCATACAAATAAAAAGATTTACTCTAACTATTTTGAATTAATCCCACTAGCATAGCATCTTAAAAAATCAACTAACTAGGATAAACATTTCAAAATTCTAAAGTGGGAGACATAGGACATACCTCTCATGAGTGAGTTCACGGTTCTCTTCCTTATAGGGATGTGTTCTTTCAAAACTCAAAGCAAATCATTCTCATAATAATATTGAAGCAAAGAGACAATAGGCAAATCCACTTTGACGAAAAAGGTATAAAAGGAAAAATGTATTTTTAGGATGGGAATTAAAGAATAGAAATACTTGCGACCAATAAAGATATTAAGAAAAGAAAACAAACAAACACAAAAAAGGAAAACCGAAAGCTAAAAGCAAAAGAAAAAAGAGAAGTGTTGGAATAAGCCCAACACGAGTGTTTCAGAGCTCACACAGAGCTGGAATCCAACCTCATTATTACACAAATATGAATGCTTAGTGAACACATCCCCAAACTTGGGTTTTTTTCAAGCCCTTTTGTTCCTCATTGTGGTGGCGGTGGATAATCTCCCAAGTTCGATTAGCTGCTCCAATTGGTGAACTGGACTGAGAGGTTCGCGGTGGCATATCGAAGGTTGATGGAGAGGTTGATCATGTTCTGGATACTTTCTTCGAGCGCGTAGATATCTTTATAGGTGGTGTAGTAGTTTGGTGGTTGCTGCTCTTGTTCGGTACCTTCTTGTTGTACTTATTTATCTTCTCCTTCTTGATCCATAAATACTTCTTGTTGGGTAGGCTTGCTTCAACCTATGCATCATAACGCAACCGTCCATTCCTGATAGAGAACAAACCATTAGACAAAGGAGATGAGATCAAGTGATCGGCTCAATGTATATCAAAAAAGTATCTACCATTTGATTTAGAAATCATACCACAAGCTTTGAGAGTAGTGAAACCGAGACGGAGAACACCTGCCAACGGTTGGTTATTACCTAGGTTAACATGGAGTGATTGAGCGAGAGCGGTGACAGCTCCTCCTCCGCATATGGATCCACGGGTTTGAAGACCTTGATGCTTAAGATAAAACATGAGAAGGGCGTCCAAATTTGGTTTCAAGTTACGGCTCAGAATAGCATATGTTGTGAGGATCATCACATCCACTTCATTGACTCTAGTAAAGTCACCACGTGCCTGCAAGGTGTTATCAATGACATAAAACAAGTAAGGAGCAGAGCGGTGTGCCAAAGGAATAGGGGCGACCATCCATGAGGAGGAGGGTTTGGTAGTAGGGCTGACAGGGGGTCCCTAGGTTGCCTTGGATAAGAAAATAAGATCTAAAGTTCTTGTAAAATCAAACACAACTATAGGCTGACAGCATGTCTGCAACACGCCACGCCCGACAAATACATCTCTACGACACGAGCGGGAGTGACGCTTTGACACGTCTTCAATGAACATAAACTCTTATTTCTGTTGTCTAATGACAATATTGATTTTGTCATACAAGTTTATTGACTAACAGTGGATTCTAAACCAGTTGAATAAATGACGCAAAACCACCACATTTAAAGCAAAGGGCACACATAACCACCATAGGGGCTCGTTTTGACTCAAAACAATGCATCTCAGAGGCAGGGTGATGACAAAAAGCACCGATTATCCATTTTACTGGATTAAACCATTTCCTGACCATTAGGGCCCGCCTGTCGGTCCTACGTGGCAAAAACAGACCGTTGTTAGACTTTTCTTACTTTCCTTTTTTCTGTTCTTTTCTTTTTCCATCGTGGCGTGACCAATCCGGCCATCCCGAGCTGCTCTGCAGCCGGTGCTTCGCACCTGCCCGCGCCGCCTCCCTGGCACGACAGGGACGATGTGTTGCGTGCCAAGGCGGAGGAGGACGTGGCGCCCATGCGACTGCTCATTGAGGTCGACCTGTAGGCAGAGGTGCGGGCGAGCTATGGACGAGCTCTGGACGAGCAGGACACGAAAATCCCCTTCTCCATGGCGTTGTAGTGGTCCGATGTGCCACCGCGAGGGAGAGTGAGAAAACGTCCACGTCGTCGGAGACGGTTGCCTCCATGCCCTGAGGATGTCTGAGCTGAAGCAGTCGCCGCCCCAGCACACCTTGTACGTCACCACACGCGCGCATTGCCATGCCCTTGGCCGTCCCAGGCGTATACCCGAGCAGGTCGGTGCCGCGCAAGGAGGAGCCCACCGTCGTGCTGGAGAGCTGCATGCAGAGGCGTTGAAATCGCTGGCCTCCTCGCACTTGCCCATCCAGCTCGCCGGCAGGGGGCGAGCCCAGCGTCGTCGTAGCTCGCCCTCTCCGACCACACGCCGGTGTCCAACACGCCGACGACGTCGCTCGCGGTGCCAGACTATGGGAACAGCTTGTCCGCCCTATCCAGCCCCAAGAACTCCAGGGTGCGCATGGTGTGCAGCTCGTACCGCGTCTACCGGTTGACAACAGCACGCCGGGTTGCGCCTCCCGCGCCTCGTCCTCTGAGTCGAGTAGCCGTGGCAAGCTCGGGTGCTGGCGCGGGTGCGAACGACACGGATGCGGCCAGGCACAGCCAGTTCCGACACGGGTGGGGCCAGCTCCGGCGCGGCCGAGCTCCGTTAGGTCAGCATGAAATGTGGAGGAAAAATAAAGAAAAAGAAAAGACAAGAAACTGTCTGTTTTGCCACGTAGGACCGACAGGCGGGCCCCAATGGTTAGAAAACGGCTTAAGTCCAGTAAACTGGACAGCCAGCTCAAAAAAAAAAAAGTAAACTGGACAACCAGTGCTCTTTGTCACCACTTGCCCTTGAGATGGTTGTTTTTGTTAGAATTAATTAAACAGAGATAATTAAGGGGTTAATTTCTGCTCCTGTAATCATACGTTTATGGAACCATTGGACGGTTGGAATTTCTGAAGCGCCGCCTCTCGGAACCGACTTCCCTAGAACCGACTCTCCCGTGTATAAATATGTTGATCCAATCATCAATGAAACAACTGTCCTTTTCACTTTGTCTCTCGTTTTTCTTCTTCGAACATGTTATCAAGCACACTCTACCGAGAGAAAACTCCGGCGATTGCCGAAATAACAAGAACAGGTGAGAAACATTGTTGGATATATGCCCTAGAGGAAATAATAAAAGTGGTTATTATTATATCTTTGTGCTTATGATAAATATTTACATTCATGCTATAATAGTATTAACCGGAAACATAATACTTGTGTGATTTGTAAACTAAATTAGAGTCCCTGGTAAAGCCTCTTTATAATACTAGCTTGTTGATTAATAGATGATCGTGGTTTCTCGATCATGAACATTGAGATATTATTAATAACATGATCATATCATTAGGAGAACGGTATGATGGACATACTCCTATAGATAAGCGTAGCATTAAGATCAAATCATTTTAATAGTTCGTTTGCTATAAGCTTTCTGATGCATAGTAACATAATTCCTTCGACCATGAGATCATGTTAATCACCATCACCGGAAGGATGCTTTGATGACATCAAACACCACACCATAACTGGGTGGCTATAAAGGTGGTATTGAGTGTTCGAAAAGTATGGGTTGAGGCACATGGATCAAGAGTGGGATTTGTCCATCCATATGACGGATAGATATACTCTGGGCCCTCTCGGTGGAATGTCATCCAATTAGCTTGCAAGCATGTGAATGAATCACAAGGGATCACATATCACGGGAACGAGAAAAAAGTATTTATCGGTAACAAGGTTGAACTAGGTATGCAGAGATACCGATGATCAAAACCTCGGATAAGTAAACTATCGTGAGACAAAGGGATTTTTTTTTTGAGGAATGACAGCAGGAGAGTCTCCTACTATGTTTTATATATAGGTAGAGAAATATTTACATCGTTTGTACAACTGGTCCCTTCAGGGATGACCAAGCCCAACCAGCGAGAGGAAATTAACTACTACAAGAGTTTCCCTTTTACAAGTGGATACGTGCTATAATCCCTCTAAGAGGTTCCTGTAGATCCTCCTTGATCCTACACTCTAGGATAGAAAGGTCCTGCTTAAGTTGTCTCCGCCAGTTTTCGATGTCAGGCTGCACCCCTTCAAAAT
Organism: Avena sativa; assembly: GCA_916181665.1. Lineage (NCBI taxonomy): Eukaryota > Viridiplantae > Streptophyta > Magnoliopsida > Poales > Poaceae > Avena > Avena sativa. Next base: position 57,282,570 of record OV702285.1, on the reverse strand, counting down.
AAGCTCGGTTCCTTATTTTTCAGATGTTCCATGCGCCTAGAATCATTGTTTCTCCAAATAGGGGTTTGTTCCACACCTCCTTGGCACCCGCGATCATAGGTTCAAGCGCAAGACTGGTGTCCCATTTGAAGACAAAGGGAAATTGGTATCGTATGTAAGTGGTTCATTTGATCGCAAAGTAATCGTAGAAATATGTGGGAGCCATATGAATTTCCAAATTCCTCTATTGGTTATTGATCGGAGAAGTGTCTCGGTCATGTCCGCATAATTCACGAACCGTAGAGAGACACACTTAAGGATTCGATGTTGTTTAGTAGATATGGAATGTTAGTAGAGATACCGAATGTTGTTCGGAGTCTCGGATGGGATCCGGGATATCACGAGTAGATCCAGAATGGTCCGGAGAATAAGATTCATATAAGGAAAGTCCGATTCCGGAATTCGGGAAAGTTTCCGATGTTATCATCGGAGAGGTTCTAAAAGGTTCTAGAAGGTTCTAGAAGGTTCACCAAACCGGAAGGGGAATGGACCATGAATGTGTCATGGGTAAGTGGAATGATTGGATCATATCCTAGGTCACTTGGTGTGGGAATTTGCAAGAGAGAATTGAAGCTCTAAATTGATAGTCAAACGGGAAGTTTGAAAAGTCAAACTGGAACAATGGTTTCCTAGTGGGAGAAGAAACAAGTCCTTCTCTCAATCCAACTTGGGTTTGGGTTTGGATTCAAACCCACCCCTCCCAAGGCTGCCCCCCTCTCATAAATAGAGGGGGAGGGCTGCCCCCAAAGCACACAAGAGCCAAGCCCTCCCCACACCCGCGTCGCCGTCGCCGCGCCCAAGCCGTCGCCTAGCGCCGCCGACACCTCCTCCTCCTCCCGGTCATCTAAACCCTAGATCTCCAGGAAACCCTAATCCACCATATCTCGCATCCGGCTTAGGCGAAGCCCTGTGGGATCTTCCCTCTACTTCCGACACCACGCCGTCGTGCTGCCGGAATCGCGAGGGGAGAACTACAACCTCCGCTGCCTGCTGGAACAAGGGAGAGGAAGGTCTTCATCGAGTACCGAACGTGTGACCGACTGCGGAAGCGCTGTCGGAACACAGCGCCGGAAGGATTGTCTACGCGATCTTGAGATCGGCAACTGTACGACTACATCACCCACGAGAATCTGCTCTCGTTAACCGCTTTGGAATCTTTGATGGTGAGTGCTTCTATAGACTCGTTGCTACAATCTAGTAGATAGATCTTGGCTTGTTTGCATGCATGCGGTAGAATTTTTTTGTTTTCCATGCTACGAACCCATACAGTGGTATCAGAGCCGTGTCTATATGTAGATCTGTTGCACGAGTAGAACACAATGATCATTGTGGGCGGTGGTGCTTTTATTATCAATTGCTTTTTGTGTACTTTGCATCTTGAGGTATGATGGGATGAAGCGTCCCGGGCTAACCTTACATGACATCGTTTATGAGACTTGCTCCACGCTTAACATGTAACTTGTATTGTATAAGTGGCTTTGTGGGTGCCTGTCTCTCCCATCATAGTATAGATTCAATTTACAATGGGCACTTGATAGTTCAAGCATCAACATTGTGGTTCTTGTTCGTAAGTTAGAACGACACTTATTGAAAGCCCCAAACCACGTAAAATATGCAAAGAAAATTAGAGGCGTCTAACTTTGTTTTGCAGGGATGTGTTGTGATGTGATATGGCCATGATTGTGATTATATATGATATATGCAATGTTCCTTATTGTAAGTCGGCAACTGGCAGGAGCCATATGGTTGACTTTTAAATTCCGTTAAGACCTGCGTGTCTATTCAAAGTAGTTGTAATAGTTGAAGCTGGTGGACGAAAACCATGAAGCGGCGCCATTGACCTTGACGCCATACCGGTGATGATGGAGATCATGTTCGTGCTTGAAGATGGAGATCAGAAGCACAAGAAGAAAGGCCATATCATATCACATATTATGAATTGCATGTGATGGTAATCCTTTTATGCATCTTGTATTGGTTAGTTCACGATGGTAGCATTATAAGGTGATCCATCAAGCACAAAAAATTCAAGTTTTAAAGTGTTCATCCTTAGTAAGCACCGTTGCTAAAGCTCGTTGTTTCGAAGCACCACGTGATGATCGGGTGTGTTAGATTCTGCGAGTGTATACAACATGAGCAAGCCAGATTTGCTCATGCGGAATCTAAGGTTTGATCTTGACGAGCCTAGCATGTACAGACATGGTCTCGGAACACGGATCACCGAAAGGTAAAGCATGAGTCATATAGTAGATATGATAAACATGTTGATTGTTCGCCATTGAAGCTACATCAACTCTCGAGATGATCGGTTTTGATGTGGTGGATTTGGTTCGTGTGATCACTAAAACAATTTGAGGGATATTGTTTTGAGTGGGAGTTCATCTAGATTAATTTAACTATTAATTAGAACTCAATTTGTCATAAACTTAGTCTAAACAATTGCAAATATGTTGTAGATCAATGGCGGCCCCTACCATCAATTTTAATGTGTTCCTAGAGAAAGAAAAGTTGAAAAACAATGGAAGCAACTTCGCGGATTGGTTCCGCAATTTGAGGATTGTCCTCAATGCTGGTAATTTGAACTATGTGTTGGATGCACCGCTGGGTGACCCGCCTGCAGCTAATGCTACCGATGAGGTAAAGAATGTTTTCCTCGCTCGGAAGAATCAGTACTCCACAGTTCAGTGTGCTATCTTGTATGGTTTGGAATCGGAGCTTCAGAAAAGGTTTGATAACCATGACCCACATGATATTGTCCGTGAACTCAAAATGATATTTGAGGCTCACGCGGCGGTTGAGAGTTATGAGGCTTCTGAAAAGTTCTTTAACTGCAAGATGGAAGAGGGCAGCTCCGTCAGTGAGCACGTGCTTAAGATGTCTGGGCACGCAAGTAAACTCCAAAGCTTGGGTATAGTGATTCCTAATGCTTTGGGGATTCACCGTGTCCTCCAATCACTACCACCAAGTTACAAGAACTTTGTGATGAACTACAATATGCAAAACATGGATAACTCGTTGCCCGAACTCTTCTCCATGTTAAAATCTGCAGAAGTGGAGATCAAGAAAGAGAACCAAGTGTTGTTGGTCAATAAGACCACCAAATTCAAGAAGCAAGGCAAGTCTAAGAAAAAGAGAAACTTCAAGAAGGGTGGTAAGAAAGTTATCGCGCCGGCGAAGAAGACCAAGGCTGGGCCTAAGCCTGATATTGAGTGCTTTTACTGCAAGGGAGAAGGTCAATGGAAGCGGAACTGCCCAAAGTACTTGGCGGATTTGAAGAACGGCAACATCAAGAAGAAAGGTATATCCGATATACATGTTATTGATGTGTATCTCACTAGTACTCGTAGTAGTGCCTGGGTATTTGATACTGGTTTGGTTGCTCATATTTGTAACTCGAAACAGGCACTGCAGAATAAATGGTAGCTAGTGAAGAACAAGGTGACGATGCGCGTTGGAAATGGATCAAAGGTTGATGTGATCGCGGTCGGCACGCTACCTCTTCATCTACCATCAGGATTAGTTTTATACTTAAATAATTGTTATTTGGTGCCTACGTTGAGCGTGAACATTATATCCGGATCATGTTTATTGCGAGACGGTTACTTGTTTAAGTCCAAGAATAATGGTTGTTCGATTTATATGAGTAATATGTTTTATGCACATGCACCTTTGATAGATGGTCTACTCTTATTGAATCTCGATTGTGGTAATACACAAATTAATAACATTGAAGCTAAATGTTTGAAATTGAGCAATAACTCGACCTATATGTGGCACTGTCGTCTTAGTCATATTGGAGTGAAGCGTATGAAGAAACTCCATTCCGATGGACTTCTTGAATCACTTAATTTCGAATCACTTGAAATATGTGAAGCATGTCTGATGGGTAAAATAACTAAGACTCCATTTTCTGGTATGATGGAGCGAGCTATAGACATATTGGAAATCATACATACTGATGTGTGTGGCCCAATGAGTGTAGCATCACGCGGTGGTTATCGTTATGTTCTTACCTTCACGGATGACTTGAGTAGATATGGGTATATCTATTTCATGAAACATAAGTCCGAAACTTTCGAGAAGTTTAAGGAATTTCAAAGAGGTAGAGAATCAACGTAACAAGAAGATTAAATTTCTACGATCTGATCGTGGAGGTGAATATCTAAGTTACGAGTTTGGCGAACATTTGAAGAAATGCGGAATACTTTCACAATTGACACCGCCGGGAACACCATAGCGTAATGGTGTGTCCGAACGTCGTAATCGAACTCTCTTAGATATGGTTCGTTCTATGATGTCACTTACAGATTTACCGCTATCATTTTGGGGTTATGCATTAGAAACAGCCGCATTCACTTTAAATAGGGCACCATCTAAATCCGTTGAAACGACACCGTATGAATTATGGTTTGGAAGAAACCTAAATTGTGGTTCCTTAAAGTTTGGGGTTGCGAAGCCTATGTAAAGAAGTTACAGCCGGACAAGCTTGAACCCAAAGAGGAAAAATGCGTCTTCATATGATACCCGAAGGAAACTATTAGGTATACCTTCTATCATAGATCTGAGGGCAAAATCTTCGTTGCCAAGAATGGATCCTTTCTAGAGAAGGAGTTTCTCTCGAAAGAAGTGACTGGAAGGAAAGTAGAACTCGACGAGGTTGTTGAACCTTCTCTCGAACTTGCGAGTAGCGCAGCACCGGAAGTAGTTCATGTGGCGCCTACACCAGTAAGAGAGGAAGCTAATGATGTTGATCATGAAACTTCGGTTAAAGTTACTACGGAACCTCGCAGGTCGACGAGAACTCGTACCACTCCTGATTGGTATGATCCCGTTATGAGTGTCATGTTGGTGGACAACACCGATGACCCTGCAACATATGAGGAAGCGATGATGAGCCCGGATTCCAATAAATGGCAAGAATCCATAAAATCCGAGATTGGATCCATGTACGAAAACCAAGTATGGACTTTGGTGGACTTACCGGATGGCCGGAAGGCTGTCGACAACAAATGGATTTTCAAGAAGAAAACAGATGCTGATGGTAATGTTACTGTCTATAAAGCTCGGCTTCTCGCAAAAGGGTTTCGACAAGTTCAAGGAGTTGACTACGATGAGACTTTCTCACCAGTAGCGAAGCTAAAGTCTGTGAGGATTATGTTAGCAATCACTGCATATTATGATTATGAGATATGGCAGATGGATGTCAAAACAGCGTTCCTCGATGGAGACATTGATGAAGAGTTGTATATGATGCAACCCAAAGGTTTTGTCGATCCTGAAGATGCTAACAAGGTATGCAAACTTCAACGGTCCATATAAGGATTGAAGCAAGCATCCCGAAGTTGGAACCAATGTTTTGATAAGGTAATCAAAAGCTTTGGTTTTATACAAACTTATGGAGAAGCTAGTGGGAGCTCTGTAGCATTCTTAATACTATATGTAGATGACATATTGTTGATTGGGAATGATGTAGACCTTCTTAATAGTGTCAAGGATTATTTGAATAATAGTTAAACAATGAAAGATCTTGGTGAAGCAGCTTACATATTAGGCATAAAGATTTATAGAGATAGATCGAGGCGCCTAATATCATTGTCACAGAGTACATATTTGGACAAAGTTATAAAGAGGTTTGGAATGGAATATAGCAAGAAAGGGTTCTTGCCCATGTTGCCCAATACGACCTTGAGTAAAACTCAAAGTCCTGCAACGGCAGAAGATAGAGAAAGGATGAGTAAGACTCCCTATGCCTCAGCCATAGGATCTCTTATGTATGCCATGCTATGTACTAGACTCGACATTGCATATGTTGTTAGTTTGACTAGCAGATATCAAAGTGATCCAGGAGTAGATCATTGGACAGCGGTCAAAAACATCCTTAAATACTTGAGAAGAACTAAGGATATGGTTCTTTCTTATGGAGGTGATGAACAGCTCGTTGTTAATGGTTACACCGATGCTAGTTGGAACACCGATCCGGATGATTCTAAATCTCAATCTGGATACGTATTTACTTTGAATGGTGCAGCAGTTAGCTGGAGGAGTGCAAAGCAAAGCATTGTGGCGAGATCTTTAACTGAATCAGAATACATAGCTGCTTCGGAGGCTTCACAAGAGGCGATATGGATGAAGGAGTTCATTACAGAGCTCAGTGTGGTTCCAAGTGCGCTGGACCCAATGTCTATCTACTGTGATAACATGGGCACCATAGCCAATGCGCAAGAACCAAGGTCACACAAGAAGCTGAAGCACATTAAGCTACGTTTTCACGCTATTCGAGAGCATGTCCAAGATGGTGACATAAATATTTGCAAAGTACCACATATCTGAATGTGGCGGATCCGTTGACTAAAGCTCTCCCAAGGGCAAAACATGACCAGCACCAAACCGCCATGGGTGTTCGGTATATTACCATGTAATCTAGATTAGTTGACTCTAGTGCAAGTGGGAGACTATTGGAGATATGCCCTAGAGGCAATAATAAAAGTGGTTATTATTATATCTTTGTGTTTATGATAAATGTTTACATTCATGCTATAATAGTATTAACCGAAAACATTAATACTTGTGTGATTTGTAAACTAAATTAGAGTCCCTGGTAAAGCCTCTTTATAATACTAGCTTGTTGATTAATACATGATCGTGGTTTCTCGATCATGAACATTGAGATGTTATTAATAACAAGATCATATCATTAGGAGAACGGTATGATGGACATACTCCTATAGATAAGTATAGCATTAAGATCAAGTCATTTCAATAGTTTGTTTGCTATAAGCTTTCTGATGCATAGTAACCTAATTCCTTCGACCATGAGATCATGTTAATCACCATCACCAGAAGGATGCTTTGATGACATCAAACACCACACCGTAATTGGGTGGCTATAAAGGTGGTATTGAGTGTTCGGAAAGTATGGGTTGAGGCACATGGATCAAGAGTGGGATTTGTCCATCGATATGACGAATAGATATACTTTGGGCCCTCTGAGTGGAATGTCATCCAATTAGCTTGCAATCATGTGACTGGCTCACAAGGGATCACATATCACAGGAACAATAAAAGAGTACTTATCGGTAACGAGGTTGAACTAGGTATGCAGAGATACCGACGATCAAAACCTCGGATAAGTAAACTATCGTGAGACAAAGGGAAATTGGTATCGTATGTAAGTGGTTCATTTGATTGCAAAGTAATCTTAGAAATATGTGGGAGTCATATGAATTTCCAGATTCCTCTATTGGTTATTGATCGGAGAAGTGTCTCGGTCATGTCCGCATAATTCACGAACCGTAGGGAGACACACTTAAGGATTCGATGTTGTTTAGTAGATATGGAATGTTAGTAGGGATACCGAATGATGTTCGGAGTCTCGGATGGGATCCGGGATATCACGAGGAGATCCGGAATGGTCTGGAGAATAAGATTCATATAAGGAAAGTCCGATTCCGGAGTTTGGGAAAGTTTCCAATGTTATCATCGGAGAGGTTCTAGAAGGTTCTAGAAGGTTCACCGAACCGGAAGGGGAATGGACCATGAATGTGTCATGGGTAAGTGGAATGATTGGATCATATCCTAGGTCACTTGGTGTGGGCATTTGCAAGAGAGAATTAAAGCTCTAAATTGATAGTCAAACGGGAAGTTTGAAAAGTCAAACTGGAACAATGGTTTCCTAGTGGGAGAAGAAACAAGTCCTTCTCTCAATCCAACTTGGGTTTGGGTTTGGATTCAAACCCACCCCTCCCAAGGCTGCCCCCTCTCATAAATAGAGGGGGAGGGCTGCCCTAAAGCACACACGAGCCAAGCCCTCCCCACACCCGCGCCGCCGCCGCCTCGCCCAAGCCGCCGCCTCGCGCCGTCGCCGCCATCCTAGCCGTCGTCGACACCTCCTCCTCCTCCTGGTCATCTAAACCCTAGATCTCCAGGAAACCCTAATCCACCATAACTCGCATCCGGCTTAGGCGAAGCCCTGCGGGATCTTTCCTCTACTTCCGACACCATGCCATCGTGCTGCTGGAATCGCGAGGGGAGAACTACAACCTCCGCTGCCTGCTGGAACAAGGGAGAGGAAGGTCTTCATCGAGTACCGAACGTGTGACCGACTGCGAAAGTGCTGCCGAAACGCAGCGCCGAAAGGATCGTCTACGCGGTCTTGAGATCGGCAACTGTACGACTACATCACCCACGAGAATCTGCTCTCGTTAATCGCTTTGGAATCTTCGAGGGTGAGTGCTTCTATCGACTCGTTGCTACAATCTAGTAGATAGATCTTGGCTTGTTTGCGTGCATGCGGTAGAATTTTTGTTTTCCATGTTACGAACCCCTACAAACATGCCTATTTTGTTGCCCGAGTTCCTCCGTCGCTCCCGCTTCGTCGCTCGTCGCCGACGCGGAGTTGGAGGACGCCACCGCGCCCTTGACCATGGACTTTGCCACCTTGACGGCCGCCACTTCGGTGAAGGATAGTACATGGGCCGCCGCCACGGTGCCGAAGGCGATCGTGAGCACCGCCATGGTACTCGCGTCTTCCGTGGCCGCCGCGACGTCGGGCCGTCGGTATAGGCCCCTGCACCGGCAGCGCCGACGGTGCCCAATTGGCTCTTGGCCGGTCTGGCCGCGTCAATGCTAGGGGACAACGAGGTTGCCCCGACACTTGCTGCGCCTCCGCTGTTCTGGTGCCCGGAGCGCGGATGGGTTGTCTGTCCTCTTCACGAGTACGGACCCCCCCGTTGGCACTGCCACTGTCGATGCCGTCGCGCCGCTCCTTCCGTCTCCGACCCCGGCAGTTGTCGAGATGGAGGTGAAAGAACATTTCATAATCCCTAGTGTTTTGAGTGTTAGATAACAATATCAAGGATTATTTAATGTGTGTTGAAGTGTTGCAGTTCTCTCTAAGCAAAAAAAAAGGAAAAGGAATCTGCCCTTGGAGGGCGGATAATCCGCCCCCACCAGGGGCGGATAATCCGCCCCACCCTTTTCCCAGATAGGCGCAAGCCTCAGAAGGGGGGCAGAGTTTCGGCCAGATTTTCTGGCCCCGCCGGATAATCCGCCCCTCATGCTCGGTGCCAAGGCGCAAGCCCTAGAGGGGGGTGGAGTTTCGGCCAGACTTTCCGGCCATGCCGGATAATCCGCCCCTGGAGGGGGCCGGATAATGTGCCCCCCAAGGTCTTCATCAAGTTCTTTACGCGCCATCCCCAGAGAGGGGGCAGATTTTCTCCCCGGAATATCTGCCCTAGGGCGGAGTTTTCCCGGGGGGCGGATAATCCGCCCCCAAACTTGTTCAACAGCCAGATCTGTGCAGGGGGTATTTAAGCCAGCCTTCCCCCTCTTGCCAGATCCCTTGGTTTATTCGAAAAAGTCAAGATCTGATCTGCAACCTTCATCCAAGAGAGCTCCACCTAGATCCACCCAAATGCCCTGTCCCTTGGGGAATCGAAGGAGGAGGACTCGATCTTCATCAACTGCAATCAAGCGCTTCATCTCCTCTCCATTCATATGGAGAATCACCGATCTAGTATTTCTTGCAAATACCTAGATCCTTGTTTTATTTATATTGATAAACCTTGTTCTTGTGACAGCTTGTTGTCATCTCGGGAGCCCCCAATTCAGTTGTGGGTGTGTGCCCCGGTAGCGTTGTAAAGGCACCGGTTCCCGCCTCGAAGGGTACCAATAGTGGAGAAGGTGGATCAGGCCTTTCGTGACGAGATCCATCAGAGAATAGGGTGAGGCCTATTGTGGCGTGGTGGCCTTAGAACCACCCACCCCTCCAACGCAGATGTACTTCCCTTAACAAAGAAGGAACTGCGGTAAAACAAATCCCTGTGTCTCCGCGTGCTCCACTACGATTCCCTCGCTCCTCTCTTTATGTGCTTAGTAGCTAGGTTTGCATATAGGGAAATTCTCGTAGCTACATATCTAGAGAATTTACTTTGTGTCAAGCCTAAAATGGAAAAAGAAATAAAATTGGGTAGCACCTATTCACCCCCCCCCTAGGTGCCCATACGATCCATTTCAAAAGGACGACGCTACAGCCGTCGTGCCGCATGCCAATGCCGCCGCTGTCACGCCACGCGCTAGCACAACGGTTGTTGAGGTATAAGCCGCCGCGCCGCGCCTGTCATCACCAACGCCCGCTACTCCGCCTTCTTCACCGCGCACGAGAGCACGGGCGCTCGCCGTCGCCTCGCTGCTTTGGGGCTCCCGCTGCCCAGCCCACCTGCGAGTGGCCATGGGCGCCGCTCCGTTGGATGGAGCCCGACCGCGCTCGGGCTCTCCAGCGGCCTCCTCAACGGCGTGGCGTCGACTTCCGGTCTCCTCAGTGGCTCTTCTCCAGAGGACGGAGAGTCTGGCACCTCCGTGCGTCGCCGGTGAACCGGCCACTCGGCTCCTTCCTGGGAAAGGTCGTGTGGTGGGGAATTGCGGTGATTGAGGCCACCACCTGGTCACTTTCCTTTATCCCTTCTAGTGAATAAAAAAAACTCAATTCCCTGCTTTGCAGCATGCAGTCAAGTACAGCACTTGCGGTCAATGCAGCGTAGTACTAGTAGATTCTAGTATTTATCTAGTTTGCTATTCTAAGTATAGTTATCTTTTAACATCTATCTCAATAGTAAATTATTGTGTGTTGTAAATTGGTTAAAATATGTATATAGTACTGTTTATTTGTCGAGTACTATGTGTACTCCAAAAAATATTTGGTGTAATATATTTCCGTGTGTGTGCACATGTTGAGATATATTACATTCATCGTTTGCAATTGAGATTTTCAATTTCTTGCAATAGATCAATTCATCGTCTTAATTGAGTTATTTTGACTCGATACGAGCATGAATTGGTCTGCAAAATTCAAAGTGATTGCTTTACATTGATGTTTTGGGAACACAAGGTAGTGGCCAGATCTACTGTACTGCAGATTATCACCACTACTGTTTAAAGCCTATATTTTGTCATATTTGACACTATGATTGCTTAACAACATGCTCTCCCAAACATTTTATTAAGTCATGACATAAGGCATTAAAAGTATGAGTATCTACTGATTTCATCAGATTATACTCTCTAGTGCTGCGAGACGGACTCCAAATATTCTTCGGAGATTATCTACAATGTGTCATACTTAACAATTTGAAGTTCACACTAATGATTTCGAGCCCACTTCTTGAAGTCATCATTTAATTTTGCATAGTTCATTACAACATGACCATGATGGATTTTAATTTACCGAACGTAGATTAATATTCTCTGGTTTACCATGTAGGTAACCGATGGTTGGAAAAGAGTTCGATTCACTTGAGCTTAATGGCCACAACTACCCTACATGGGCCATGGACATCAAGATCGCTCTTGCGTCCCGTGGGATAGTGCGTGCCATCCAGAACCCGGACGACCCCCTTCCGGCTGGAGCCGCACCGCTGAGAGAAGAGCAGAAATATGCTACCTTGTACATTATAAGGCATCATATTTACCCGGATCTTAAGTTCGAGTATTTGGAGGAGGAATCCCCATTTACTTTGTTTCAGGCCCTCAAGACAAGGTATGAAAAGCAGAAGGCAGTTGTCCTGCCCGAAGCACTTCATGATTGGACTCATCTTCGATTCCAAGACTTTAAGTCCGTCGGGGATTACAATCATGAGGTTCATAAGATAAGTTCCAAGCTGCGCTTTTGCGAGAAGGAACCTACATATGCGGAAAAGATAGAAAAAACTCTATCCACTATGCTCCCATCTGAAAGGCTCCTCCAGCAACAATACCGCGCTCGCGACTACCAAGTCTATTCAGACCTTATTCATATCCTACTTCAGGCTGAAAATCATGATGAGCTTCTTGCTAAGAATGTCTCTCAGCGTCCGGTTGGTTCCCAACCTTTGCCGGAAGTTCATATGAATGTTGCGAACGGAAGAAATTTTGGTGGTGCCTTCAACGGTAACCAACCAAACTTCAAGGGTAAGCGTAAGCGCAACCGAAACAGGAAGCCTCGAAACTCGGACTGTGGGAAAGGCACCGCAAAGCCAAAGTATGACAAAACTAGGCTTTGTGACAAGTGTGGATGCTACACGCATCCTACTAACAAGTGCAAGACCCCAAAGCATCTGGCAATCCTCTACCAGCAATCCCAAGGATGCAAGGCACCTCTAGGGAAAAGGTTTGAAGCCAACTTCAACCTTCATCCAGATGGCACCAATGGAGCTGGTTGTTCGCAAGATGCTCCTCCTGGACCTAGCAACATCATGACTCTCCAGCAGCCCGAGGACCCTATGAGAACGGAGAACATGATGATCGAGTACGCCTCAAACAATGTGTTTAGAGACTTCAACTAGTCCCACTATCTCCTTAGTGATCAATTTATTTTATGTCCATTTGTGATGTTGTAATAAGAACATAAGTATTGTTGGCATGTATATTGTATCAGCACTTTGATATAATAAATATTGTATTCTATGTATCTAAATAAGGTTTTCTTATTGAAAATGCTTCATTTTTATATATAGCTCTCTACGGGGACAATCCGATGGAAGAGAAATTATGCCTTGTGGACAGTGCTACCACAAACTCCATACTGAGGGATTTGAAATATTTTCAGAATCTGAAAAAGATGAATGGAGATATTTTGACTATCGTTGGACGCGATACAGTAATTGTTGGCACTGGGCGTGCCATATTTACCCTCACAAACGGTACACAAGTGACAATTGAGGATGCCTTATTGTATCCCGATTCATCACTTACCTTAATCAGTTATCGAGATATCCGTAAGAATGGTTTTCACATTGAAACTCATGAAGACAACAAAGAAGAGTATCTGCTCTTCACAAAATATTACGGATATGGCAAGCAAGTACTTGAAAAAATTCCTTCTCTATCGTTCGGACTATACTATATGTACATCAAGCCCGTAGAACATGTTGTTTACAAGGTAATCTTCCATAATGTTGATGCATTTCAAACTTGGCATGATCACCTAGGCCATCCCGGCATCGGGATGATGAGGAAGATTACTAGCAATTCCATTGGTCATAATTTGCATGAGTCTAAATTCCCTTAGTCATCAGACTTTATGTGTACATCATGTGCCACAGGGAAGCTAATTTTGAGGCCTTCGCACCTCAATATACAAGTTGAACCACTTCAGTTCCTTGAATGAATTCAAGGTGATATTTGTGGTCCTATCCAACCATTATCTGGATCATTCAGGTATTTCATGGTTTTGATTGACGCATCTACACGATGGTCACATGTGTGTCTTCTTTTCACACGAAACCATGCATTTGCCAAGATAATGAGGGAAGTAATTAAGTTACAGGCCCAGTATCTAGAAAGTTGAATTAAATTAATTCGCATGGACAATGCTGCAGAATTCTCTTCACGCGCCTTCAATGACTATTGCATGGCCTTGGGGATTGAAGTTCAACACTCTGTTCCATATGTCCACACTCAAAATGGTTTGGCTGAGTCCCTCATAAAGAGGATCAAACTCATTGCAAGACCTTTGTTAATGAATTGCAGCTTGCCAGCTTCATATTGGGGTCACGCGGTTTTACACGCTGCTGACCTAATCCAATTGTGACCTACTGCATATCACAGTACTTCCCCTCTGCAATTGGTACGTGGAAATCCTCCCAGCATTTCCCATCTGCGTAAGTTCGGATGTGCTACATACATCCCAATCTCACCACAACAGCGGACATCCATGGGCCCACACAGAAAACTAGGGATCTATGTGGGGTAAAAATCGCCGTCGATTATTAAGTACCTCGAACCCCTTACTGGGGATCTATTCACAGCCCGTCACGCTGGTTGCATATTTGATGAGGAACATTTTCCGGCATTAGGGAGGAGATTTCAAGTACCAGAAAGAATGCCCAGAAATTGATTGGAATTCTATCGCCATTTCAACCTCTGATCCACGTACCCAAGAGACCGAACTCCAAGTTCGGAAAATCATCAATTTGCAACATCTTGCAAATAATCTACCAGATTCATTTACTGATCTAAAAGGTGTTACTAAATCCTGGAAACCGGCCAGAAATGCGCCCGAAAGAGTGGAGGTACTAACAAAAACCACTCAACTCCCTGATCCTAAAAAGAGGGGAAGTAGTACGACCTCTGATCCGAAACCTGCTTCTCGCAAGCAACAAAGGAGAGAGAGGAGAAAATCCTCCAAATCAGTAAATGCAAGTCATCTCAACATTGATGAACACCTTATGGGTAGTATACACCCAGTGGAAGGGAAACCTCCACAACACAGCTCCAGCTTGCACACACTGGCTGGAACATCGGAACACCTAGACTCACGCGTATTGGGAAATCACGAAGAGTCATCAAGGGTGCATGAGATATCCACCAACTATATCGATTCTGGAGAATCATTCAACCGTAAGTCTATGATTGTCGACACTTATTTTTCTGCTACAATTGCTGATACCCTTCTCAATGATCATGATCCAAGGACTATCGTTGAGTGTGAGAAATGCTCCGACTGGCCTAAATGGAAGGAAGCAATACAAGCAGAACTTGCTTCGCTCAATAAAAGGAAGGTATTCATAGAAGCAATACCAACACCTCCCAATGTTTTTCCTATGGGATTCAAATGTGTTTTCCTCCGGAAACGGAATGAGAACAATGAGGTTGTGAGATACAAAGCGAGGCTCGTAGCACAGGGTTTCACGCAGAGACCCGACATTGATTTCAATGAGACATATTCTTCAGTAATGAGTGGTATCACTTTTCGATATCTTATATCTTTGGTAGTGCAAAATCGTCTATCTATGGAGTTGATGGATGTCGTGACCGCATATCTTTACGGGTCACTAGATTTGGACATATACATGAAGGTTCCTGGTGGAGTCTCTGTCCCGAATGCAAGCGCTAAACGCAACATGTACTGTGTAAAACTGAACAAGTCTTTATACGGCTTGAAACAGTCGGGACGGATTTGGTACAACCGACTTAGTGAGTTCCTTCTTCAGAAGGGTTACTCCAACAATGATGATTGTCCATGTGTCTTCATCAAGAAGTCCTCTTCAGGATTTTGCATCATTTCAGTGTATGTCGATGGTCTCAACATTATTGGCAACGCACAAGATATTGATGAAGAATGCAATCATCTAAAGACAGAATTTGAGATGGAGGATTTGGGTCAAACCAAATTTTGCTTGGGTCTCCAACTCGAGCACCTTCCCTCGGGAATAATGGTACACCAAGCTTCCTATATCCAGAAAATATTGGAGAAATTCAATATGGACAAATCCTATCCATCTAAAACTCCCATGGTGGTTCGCTCTCTAGACGTAGAGAAAGATCCGTTCGGGCCAAGGGATGATGGAGAAGAGATGTTGGGACCCGAGGTTCCATATCTCAGTGCTATTGGAGCGCTTATGTATCTTGCAAATTGTATGAGACCTGACCTCGCATTTGAAGTGAATCTACTTGCTAGACATAGCGCAGCTCCCACCAAACGCCATTGGTCGGGAGTCAAGAATATCTTTCAATATCTCCAAGACACAAAGGATCTTGGCCTATACTTCTAGTTTCAGAGAAATCTGGACTCCAGTATGATCGGATACACTGATGCTGGCTACTTATCTGATCCCCATAATGCTAGATCACAGACCGACTTTGTGTTCCTACATGGTGGAACTGCTATATCATGGAAGTCTTCGAAACAGACTCTAGTTGTCACTTCTATCAATCATTTTGAAATAATTGCATTATATGAGGCATCACGCGAATGTGTGTGGCTTCGCAGAATGATAAACCACATACAACAGTCATGTGCAATTGGTTCTATCGAATCACCTACCATTATATATGAGGATAATGCGGCTTGTGTTGCACAGATACAAACATGATACATCAAGAGAAATATCACTAAGCATATTGCCCCAAAGTTGTTTTATCCTCATGAACTTCAAAAGAGTGGAAAAATAAACATCTTGCAAGTCAAATCATGCGATAATCTCGCCGACTTGTTTACAAAGTCTCTACCAACTTCAACATTTCAGAAATATATTCATTGAATCGGTATGCGACGGCTTCGAGATTTGCAAGAATCATGGGGAGTATCTTCCTGAACTATTCCTGTTCAAAGCATCATAATACACTCTTTTTCCCTTAAATGAGTTTACTTTACAGGTTCTCATTAAGGTTTTTAATGAAGTAATATCAACATAAGATCATATGTCATACTATCCGTTTTCCCATCGGGATTTTAAGATGACATAAACGTCATATTTATTGACCTCTAGATTCTATGGATTTATTTCATATTGAGTTAATAGAGGCGATGATCATTATATGTTGTGTTATTTTCTCCTTATTTTTCCACAGGGTTTTTAAAGAAGTTTTAACAGCATATCCTACACTACTCCTCATATTTTTCCCATAGGATTTTTGGAGGAGACTTGAATCAAGATGATGGATCTTACAATGAAGCGGTGATTAGGGGGGGGTGTTAGAATTAATTAAACATAGTTAATTAAGAGGTTAATCCCCGCTCCTGTAATCATACGTTTATGAAACCGTCGGACGGTTGGAATTTCTAAAGCGCCGCCTCCGGAACCGACTTCTCCGAAACCGACTCTCTTATATATACTAGTTGAATGCCCGTGCGTTGCCACGTGGTTTAGATGTTCTAATGTTTCTCATCATGTCGAATATACAATTGGGATACTTGTGGGCATGAACATTAAGCATGACTCAAGTTTTGAGCAAAGGCATAATATATGTTAAATTTATGCATGGGAGATCTTTTGGCCTGTATTGTAATCAGCACCGGTCCAACTCAGCTTAACCTATCGTTGTTTGAGTGGCTAATAAACTGTGTTGGTAGAAAGATAAAAATCAGGTTAGCCAAGGAATATCATGCATATTGCTGTAAACAAAACGGACAAGCCACAAATGAGACATGTCAAGATTTGAGTCTATGGTCCTTCATCAATGTTATTTTATCGCTTTACTAACATACAGTAAGTTATAGAGAGTTAAAATGGACACAATTAAGAAATTCAAATGTGATATACCAGACAACAATTCAAACAAAATACAACATGTTTTCCTTCAGACAAAGGAGTAGCTTCTGAAAATCAATTGGCATAAGTAGTTTGGGTAAACGAAAGAAGAATGCACAAGAATATTGCTATATCCAACCACTATTACACAAGTGTATGTCTAACTCTCTACCACCAAACTCAACAACGCCCTCATTCATAGGCAGTAGTCAAACTCAATTTCAACACAACATAATCTCTTGACTTGAACTGTAATCAACGGGATGTTCTCCCAGGGAAGCCCATTGATCTGAACATTCAGCAGAAGGAGCGCGTAGGTGGATGATGCCGTAGTGATTACCCGTGTAAAGCAAGGTCATACTCATAACTCCAGGACCAGTGTAGACATGATCTTCAACACATCATCCTACATAGAGTCGCTCAACTTTGAGGGGTACATCAAGCGTTCTGACCGGATATAGCCATTATCAAATATATTTTTTAAAACAAGGGCAAAAGATTTTCCCTAATCTATTAATTAAGAAGAATTTGCTCAGTTAATTAATGGAAAACCAGACGAAAACCGCTACAACAAACACCAAACATAAGAGGGCAACATCCAAAAAGACGGAACCTCTAGAACCAACAAGCACCCAGAACCTACTACAACCACAAACTGACGACACATGGAGCACTACACCGCAAAGATGACCAACCTAACCGACGACCAAAAAGAAACTTCAACGCTCAAGCATCAACTGAAACCTTCCTCGCTGTACCATTATCAAATATGGTCCATCAACTTACAAGTTGGAGCAACGCGCCAAACGCAGCAATGTTTGTAGATAAATGGGCTAGGTAAAATGAGTGACTGTATGTGTATATATATATATATATATATATATATATATATATATATATATATATATATATATATATATATATATATATATATATATATATATATATACACACACAAGAATGGACCCATTGGAATTCAGCACAAATTTCTAAAGCGCAGTCTCTGGAACCGACTTCCCCGAAACCGACTCTCTTATATATAAGTATATTGATCCAATCATCAATGAAACAATTTCATTTTGTGTCTCGTTTTTCTTCTTCGAACAGTTCTGAGTCGAAACAAGCCCGGTGGTTACTCAAACCAAACGCGTGCCAGATTCCTTCTGAAACGAGCTCGTGGAACCCATCCGGACCGTTCACGCGTTGTGCGTGTCCACGGAACCAACGGTGTGATCCACCAGTCTACTTGCCCTAAATAAAAAAAACTAATCGCGCTCTCCGGAACCGGATTCGCTCCTCCGATCTCTCGCCGGCGAATCCAGAACCTTCGACCGACGCCGGCGCGGCAGCCATGGCCGATGCGCACTGGAGGTACGCCGAGCCGCGGCAGCAGCATCAGCATCAGCAGCAGATGCTGCCTCCCTCCGTCGGGGCCCCGAACGCGGCCGCCCCAGGGCAGCAGCAGCAGCAGCCCCTCAAGCGCCCTCGCGCCGCCGACTACTCCGCCGGTTCGCTCTCTCCCTCTCTCCTCTCCCCCGCACCTTCCGCGGTTTGATCCGCTCGTCGTGTGGCGCCTTCGGATTTGGCGCCGCCGCGGATGTTTAGGGTTTTAGCGCCGCGCACGTCTGGACAATTCGCTTCGGCCTGGCCTACACCCAAGCTGACTGTCACCCGGGAGTAGGTCCGGCGTTCGTTGCCTTTGGTCGAGTTGCTGTCTCGATTTGGTAGCGTGGTCAGTGTGCTAACTGTCAAGTAATGCTATCTGGAGAATTAGCGTCAGGGCTGCGGGGATTTTGGGTCTTCAACCTTGAAAGTGGTATCATTCGGAGTGTACCCAAATGGGAAAATTGCATGACTATTTAGTTTCGCGGTGCAGAAATCGGTATTATCAAGCGGATTCACGTGGTATACCTCACAGTGGTGGACCTAGGATTTCACGGAAGGGTATGCCACAAAATAATTCACATATAATTTGACAACATCAATTTTTCAAAGAATTTATGTTGAAAGAATAAATTTACATGCATTTTAACAGATTAGCAAACTACATGTTCGGAATAGTGTAAGCTAACAAAGAGCCTATTTTGGTAGCAGAACACGGCCATGTCCAAATATATGCAAACTATAATAGAGATGAAACACTTCGCAAAAAAAATTCTATACTCCGGGCATGTTGAAAACAAGTGGGACTTCATATGTAGCAAACAAAAGTACATTTTTTTGCAAGTACATGGCACGCTAAAAATACAATTGTGTATTTTTTGCCAATGTTATAAAATAGTGTTTGTTTCGGGTAATCCTGTCTTGACCTAGCAACTTATATATGGCATAAGGGTGTCTCCAGTGTGGATTTAAGCCTCGGCCATAGGAAGCAAAGGTAATATCTACAGTAAATAGCATGCACCTCTACTATTACCGCTTAAAAAGGTAAGAGAATAAGAAAGTAGTCTCAGGTTATAATACCAAAGAAAGAAAGAAAAAAAAAGGTAAGAAGAACTAAACGTACTAGTAAGGTGAAGAAAAAGCATAATTACTTTTAAATGTGGGATTCGATCACACGACCTAGGACTGAAGAAACAAGGACTACACCAACAGTAGCAATGACCAGAAAGACTAACACTTCTTCGTGAACAGTTCTAGATGTTTTTCTACTCATACATATACCGTTGAATAATTTTAGTACTTTTTCTTTTCATATATGTATAATGTATAAAGCTGGGCTCAGGGTATGCTGAGGCATACCTGGCATACCCTGTAGGTCTGCCCCTGATACCTCAATTTAGTGGAGCTGCTCCTTGAGGGAGACTGGGATTTTGCGAGCTTGGTTTGAGTTCAGGACGAAACTTACGGACAGTTCTGTTTTGCATTTAAGTGGTGTAGGACTCAGCTTGCAAATTTATTTTTGATTGCGTCGTACTAGTGGTTGCTTGTGAGCTGTGACTGCAACATTAATTATGTCACAAAAGAATGCTCGTCGGACATTATGTCTCGACCAAAATAGTAATATTTGAACCCAGTGCACTAAATGAACGGCTTGAGAGAGGCGGGGAGCTCTATCTCTCATTTTGTGGTTGCATATAAAATTAGAAATGTTCCTGGAAAAAAAGATCTGCAATAATATGCCTTTGAGCCCTACATTTACTTCTAGCTTTCCTCCCCTTTTAGATGTACATGGTGCTCATGAGATGGCTGGCTATTACCCTCGTGAGGAAGAGAGGGCAGGATATGCTGCCGTGAGAGAAACACAGGCTCTTAATGCTTCCTATGAGCGTTTTCTACGTACTGGGGTATTGATCTTCATTTTCTTGTGTAACCGTTTACTGAACAACACTCTCAGCTAACGTTTTTGTGAACTTCAGCAAATTCAGTCCTATGGTGCTGGACCTGCTGGGGGATCTATTAGGCCTGCTGAGGGAGCTAATGATGGTTACCAACCAGATGACCGTCCAGTGGTGGCTGCTGGGGGTATGGATAGCAGGAGTACTGGTTTTGCTGGTGGAATTTCAGAACCTCCCCTTCCCCCAGATGCCTCAAACACCTTATTCATTGAAGGCATCCCTACTGATTGTGAACGACGAGAAGTTTCGCGTATCCTTAAACACTATAGGCCTATACCTTTTCTGTAACTTGCTTCTAAACCTTTGTGTTCTTATTAAACTGCATTTGTTGTCCTTCATGCCTTCATATTGTAGCTGTTGGTCCTTCATTTTTCCACCCCCAGATATATTTCGACCATTTGTTGGTTTTCAGGAGGTGAGGCTCGTAACTAAAGACCCAAGACATGTAAGTGAACTTTTGGGTGCTTCCGTGTTTGTCAGGCCTTGCCTCACATTTGATTTTCATTCATTCTTATAACTCATTTGCTTCCGACAGCCTGGTGGCGATCCAATCGTGCTCTGCTTTGTTGATTTCGCTAATGCTGCTCAAGCAGCTATTGCCATGGAAGCTTTGCAAGGTAAGATATATTCTGCTGACACTAACCATTTGCCAGTCTTTATTCCCGAGCTACTTTTGGTTGCATTAAGTATTGTAGCAACTCTGGGGTCCTGAATTTGACTGCTGTGACCACACAATATGCTGGCGTTGGTCTCATCAGCACCAATTTGCCATGATTTTCTTATGTTGCGTATTGTTTTGATCTTAACTATTCTGTTCTATTTTCTTTTCCCTGGAGTGCTAGTTGTATGATAATTTTACTACAAGCATAAACTTGAATCATTCATGTCTGAATATCCATATGGCTGTTTGTGAGTAATATTGGTAGTTCGAAGACTTTGGGCAAAGTATTCAGTAGCTACTCTCTGCCATTTTGTTAACTATTTTAGCAGAGGTATGGATGGCATGTAATTATTCAGTGCACACATTTTTCTAGCTGGGTAAAAGTATTCAAGTGAGTTAACGTGTAAAATATGTCGAGGTAATGCTTTAAACGTATGCATGCAAGAGTTTGTTATGGCATCTCGTGGTACTTCTGAAGGCATTTTCTGAATGGATGGCTGTTATTTTGGGTATGCTATTCTGCAAATCTTGTCGCCATTCTGAGAGAAGTTGCTGCTGTCTGTCGAGCGCCTGCTTGGAATTGCTTACGTATATCTCTAACAGAGTTTTACTCATAATATAGCTGGGCCGTTTGATAATCTGTTGCTGTTTAGATGCTAACTTTTGCACGCAGCTTCGTAACATTAGTAAATATATCCTTGGCTGATTTTGCAGGCTATAAGTTTGATGAACATGACCGCAGTTCACCTCATCTGCGGCTACAGTATGCTCGTTTTACGGGTCCGAGGGGGCAGTCAGGACCTGGTGGTGGTGGTGGCCGTGTTAGGCGTTAAGTTGTTAGCCAGGTCATTTGTGAATCTGCTCGGTCCAGTCGTTTGTTGACCTAGCTGGAGGTTCTTGGTGTGATGATAACGTTAGCTACCTTGTTGGCTTGATCACATCGCGTCGTTCAATGTGAGATGATGATATATTTTTTGTTGTTGTACACCACATATATTTTTCCTCATAGTAATAGTATTGATAGTTTGTACCATTGACCGTTCCAACTTTGTTATCCTGGTCTTGCAAGATATTTTATAGGAACGAACTGGTTAATCATTGATAGCTATGTCGGAATCATGCTGAATTGTATCTACAGACGGCTTTTGTTGATTAACTCGTTAGGTGTCCGCTAAATTCTGGCCTGCTCCATATAATCTGCTCTTCCATGTTGTGTTATTATCCAGCTGTGAAATTTCCTTGTCATGGCAACTACAGTTTCTGCTGTCAGTTCTTTTTAAGTGGTAGCTTCTCAAATTTGCATGATGCAAACCTGTGTTTCAGTTATTTTGGCAATACTGAGCCATCGGATCTTGAAATCAAAGATTTGGAAAAAGAATGAAGGTTTAGTGTTGTTACTATGTTATTCTGTATATATGAGATGAGATCAAAATCTGAATGCTTCTTGCTGTGCCGCAAGGTACCAGTTCTTCACTGAATTTCGCCGCTGCAGTGGCTACTTTCGCTGTTCTTTGTTCCACATTCCAAACTGTTCCAAAACGCATAAACTGAATATATATCATATTTTTGGTTTTCGTGTCAGATGGTCTGAATGAGAGTGAATATAGATACTCCCTCCGTTTTAAAATATAAGATGTTTTAGGTTTGTGAAGAAAGTGTATCTAGACTTATTTTAGTGTCTAGATTCACTCCAAATCTGAGTGAACCTATATACTGAAAATAGTCTAGATACATTTGCTTTATAAAACTAAAACATCTTATATTTTGAAACGGAGGAAGTATTTCACATGGTACAATACAAACGGTAGAATAGAACATATAAGGCATGTAGAATTGCAAGCGCTTGTATAGTACTCCTCCGTTCAAGAATAGATGTCTTAGATTTTTTAAAATTTAAATGAATCTATATACTAAGTAGTGTCTAAATTTATTTAAATTTTGACAAATTTGAGACATCTATTTTTGGACGAAGGAAGTACTAGAAGCTTCTCCAACAGGAATCGCTAAGGCCATGTACAGCGCGGCTGTTTAGAGAGGACGCTAGGATAGATCCCCTGTCAGTTTCGTGCAATTCCCAGTTGATCCCGTCCCGTGATACAAGCGACTCTCATTGGAGTTCGAGACGTTTACCCTTATAATACTTGCAATATTTTTTCCCAACTTAAGCGTCTACTCAGAAGGTTTGCGTTGTACATGCCCCGAGCTTGTCTAGATTTCTTTGCCCTGCAACGGCTAAAAGCAACCGGTTTGGGTGGAGAAAACCGCGGAGCAACGACAGATCTTGCAGCCATGCTAACGGAAATCCCAACATCGGCTAGGAATCACCCTGTAACGGACAGGAATCCCATCCTAGCGCCTCTCTAGAGGCCACGTTGTAGGTGCCCTCAATGTAATCTATCTAGACTAATATTAAAAGAGTCAGAGGGTCAGATCCAACAAATCGCGACCGTATAATCTGTTAATCCAACGGTCCAAAACTATGCCGTCTTTATCGGCTCATCAAGCCCGAGCGGACAACTCGTAATCATTTGGACCACTCTGCCCACCCCTGTCGTCCTCTCCTCCACGACCCACCAAAACCACCACCGCCGACAAGACTCACGCCGCCCCGCGCCTGTCGCCACCATGACTCGCCCCACCCTGTACTTGCCGCCGGGGACCACTCTACACCCATCCATCCCTGCCAGCGCCGCCATGAACCGTGCACCCTTGACCCTCCCTCTCAGCGTCGATGTTGAATCTAGGCAACGATCGTCGCGCCCCATGACAGATCCGCACCACCATGATCGCCCTCGACACCCTTCTTCGCGCCTTCTAAATGATGCAGATGGCCTATGCCGCCAAGATCTCTTCAACCGCCCAGCATCCCAGGCCGTCATGGCTACACCATGATCGAGAGCTCCTTCAGGCCACGCCCCCTTGCCCATAATGTTTTTGTTGTTCACCCGCACCAGCAAGCGAGACTGAACTAACAATGAGGTCCCCTGATCAGATTTCTATTGTTCACCCGCTCTGTCTGTGTTTAGGTATGGATAAACAATCGTCATCAACACCGTGAGGTCCCCTGATCAAATAAGTCCGAATTCATGTTACATATTCCTCTTGTTTGTTTTCATTACAGAAGTTTCGATTTAGAAACTTATTGCTCAGTTGCATGAGGATTAGTTATTAAGAATTTGAGGTATATTACAGTTTCCTCGATTCTTGACATGAGGGTACTATTTAATGTTACAATTATTTTTCTCACAATTCCAGTCTTATGATCCAACAGATGCAGATTGCATTGGTAATTTTCTCAAAACATAAAGGACCTAATCCATTCATATGAGCTCTCAGATCAAGTAAGGTTGTAAATTTGCAGGTTTCCTAATGTCAAACACAACATGATCAGAACGGCCAAATTCAGTCTTTCTTTATCTCACCTCAGTTTGATGCGGGTTTATTTGTAGATTACTGCAGATGGGTTGATGTGAAGAGTGGTTTGAAGCCAATGTTTGGAACCACTATGACTTGCACAACTCCTTGGAAACAAGGTTGAATGTCACAACATTATGTGCCAGCAAGATTGAAGATCCTAGATATGTTTACTTCGCCCTATGATCATGTACACTGCTTCATGCAGTTTCCTTTACCATCCATTTTTATTATCCCAGCCTCAGGTTGGTCATTCTAGATGCTATTATAGGGATGTGGCACTAAAGACAAATCAAAGTATTTGCTACACCTATAAACCGCCAGGGATAATAGCTACTCACCTTCGACCATAAGCTGATTCATTGCCTATTTTTGTCAATAATTCACGGTGATTAGCTTTCAACATGTTGTTTGAAAATTTCCTTTGTACTGATACTCTATGTGTTCTTTTTTTAT
This sequence comes from Avena sativa, assembly GCA_916181665.1. Lineage (NCBI taxonomy): Eukaryota > Viridiplantae > Streptophyta > Magnoliopsida > Poales > Poaceae > Avena > Avena sativa. The sequence goes on along the minus strand of OV702285.1, from coordinate 57,257,656 downwards.
TATTATGTTTTGTCACATTGGTCTCGGATTCTAGATCGGAGGTAATTTGTTTTACATTGGTGTCGGTTTGTGTTAGTTTTGTACAGTTTCTTGGTCGATACTTACCTACTTGTTTTTTTACTTCTTGAGTAATCATTGTTTTATCTAAGTAAACTACTTATAAAAGCATAGAGAAAATCTTTTACTGACACGCCGAGTGACTTTCATGATACTTTGATCTTGAGGTAATGCATTGAGTAGGAATTGTATTTGGTAATAACCATGAGGACGTAGCCTTTTTTAATTTTTTAGAAAACCATCACGACATAATCCATCATATATCATCAGTACAAACATTTGGCAACATTAGAAGAGCCAGGCTTAGAGTTGACAATTGTACATGAAAATAACCAGAATAGTAAGATACACTTTCTGTTGGGTCATTGGAAAGGAAATTCATGTGTTATTTGTTTTCGGGAGTTGGGGTTGCAGTTAGACATGAAGATATCTAGCATGCAGTTATATATATTTTTTTAGATTTGCTAACAACGTTAGTAACAAGCTATTGAAGAGATTGTAGGTTATTGGCAGCATCATGTTATCTAGGTTTAGTTGAATACCCTGGAAGAAAAGATGTGCTTGTGTATTTTTGCTGAATACCATGGAAGGAAAGATGTTGAAAACGGCAAGTGCAGATAACAAGGTAACAAACCATAGATCAGAGGTAGATAATTGTACAACGATGCTCCAAATGCTTTTCTATTGAAACTCGTGTTGTAGTAAATGTCGGTTCTAAAATTTAAAGCTGCAGTGCTTTCATTGATTTTTTTCTTTGTTAGGAATTACTCTACAAGGTAAGCAGAAGTTTCTGGCACGCATACTCTCTCTAGGATACTCTTGAGCTTATCAGCAAATGATAGAAAATTTTAGCTAGGTACATAGCTTCGTCCGTGCATCATCTGATATTTGTTCAAATAAAGTTCCTGCCTCACGCAACTGGAGTTGTTTTTGTTGTTGATGGTCGGTTTTTCTGTCTAGGACGCAACCTGCTGTAGAGTAATTTTTACTGACTTCATTTCTATTCTCAGAAATAGCTGCAACATCTACCATCTACATTTTAATTTCCGGACGTTTTTAGCATCAACTATTCGGTTGGTAGATATATGACTTCTTAGAGAAGTACCCGATGTGAGGGCTTCAGGTGACAAACTTCTAACTTGCCATCTCATATGCTAGATCTGTGTTATGTAGAGCCCATGTACTACTATATGATAGCATATCTCTTTATGAAGCAGAAAAAGAAATGTTAGTTCTGGTTTGTTTGTCGATGATTTGGCATTGCTGTGCGACTTTATGCAGTATTACACTCTTCATGAGCATGACTGGATACTTATTTGCTAAATAGTTTGGGTATTGATTTGTCAGCGACGATGGTAGTTTTTGTCTCTATGTTTGATATGAAGAGTCTCGCTACAAGCTATAGCTAGCAAAACCTATGCACAATTTTTTTACCTTTTTCTCTTAACAGGGCGATGTCCACATTTACTTGAGGCAGTATGTGAGACTCTGGTGTATGGATGTCTTCGTGCTAACCTGAATATGAGCAAAACCTATGCATAAATTTTTATCTTTCTCTCTTGACAGGGCGATGTCCATATTTACTTGAGGCAGTATGTGAGACTCTGGTGTATTGATGTCTTCGTGCTAACCTGAATATGAGATCAGGTCATGCATATGGAACTATAAATAATTGCAGGAGAGATTCTATGTTTTTTGAAGATGAAAGAATTTGCATTATTTGACTAAAGATTATGTTATTCACCCTGTATATTCCAATAATGTTTTCTATGTACGAATATTTCAGTAAAAAATTGTTATTCAGTCTAAAATTATGTTATTCACACATCCAATAAACGAAGTGTTATTGACTGATTGTATAGACGTGCATTGCACGTGCACTTTTACTAGTACCAATAATGCTGGACCTACGGACTCATCAGGTCACGGAGCATCTACGGACTGACGTGTATTTAGTGGATTGGTTGAGTTTTCTATCCTAGCTGAAAAGCCGGCCCTCATCTTGATTTCTACAACTGCCTGCTGCGCCACGTCTTGAGTCCGTAAGAATTTTTTTGTAGAATCCGTCCGTACGTGTAGCATTACTGATGTAATACTTTGTCAAACTTTACATAGTTTGTTTTCAAACAAAATATAAGCCTTTTAACCCTTGAGACGGAGATAGTAGTTTTGTAATCACTAAACTTTGTAAGAGCATATCTAGCATATCCTTTAAAAATGGCTCGCCGGCAGTTTTACCATTTAGAACGCTAGGATTGACAGAACAACTTTCATAAAACCACCGACCCTTAAATTGTTTTAAAGGGAGCCGAAAATTGGAGATGAAATCCCATATTGAGCAAGCATTGGAGACAAAATCCCATATATTGCAAGCATTAGTGGTCGTTTTGCCAATTCACTGTATACAATAGGCTAGCTTGGCGGGAGGGACTTTTCAACCGAATATTTCTCCTCCCACGCCATCTCCACCACTTATCTCCTTGTCTCCCTGTTGTCATTTGGCCTCGCCGCACCACCCAAGCGCCGCCATGGAGCCCCCATAGGTCCCGTCCGTCGGTTCCCAGGTCGCGCGGCCCGAATTACAATCATCTATTGCTCCTCCTGCCGGTGTATCCATCGCGCCACCCAATCCAGTCGCCGCAATGCCCAAACGCAAGCAGCAAGGAAACCACGTCGTCCAAGGAGTCGGTTCACTTGCAACGATGTTTTCTTGGCTCCCTCCCTCGGCGTTGGTGTCAATGTCCATCACAGCCCGTGCCGATACCGTCTGTGGGGCGGCCACAGGCGGCAGCCATCGGACTGAAGAAGGTGGCTGCTGGAGGACCAGCACCTCCACCGACCAGGGTGCCCACCGCGACCTTCAATGATGACACCCACATTGTGTTTTAGGAAACACTAGAGTGGTAAGAAGAAGGTGGTGAGGATGTTGGTGAGAATGATGTGGAAGAGATTAAGGAGGAGCTTTCCGATGCTTCTCCACCGACACAAAGAAACAAATCTTTGAATTACACAGAAATTGAGGGCGTTGCATTGATTGATATGCAATGATCAAACCTGAAGAAATATTAGCAACGAATCAATTGCAAGTTTGATCATATCATGCTGGTACCATAAACCCGCACGTTGAGATCCCTCCAAGGTAGGTACGATGTAATCCAGCAATGTTGTAGCCCTTGGAGAGGTTGTTTGGAGCAAGTGAGGGGTGCACCTCAAGTGTTTGCACTATTGATGACTATTTTGAGTTTTTTGTCCATGTCGATTTGTCCCAAATATTTGTAAGTAAAACTATTGTTAATTTAAACTATTTTCGAGTTAAACTATTGTTAAGTTAAAGTGATGTTTTCGAATACTCTAAAAAAAAGTTCTACGGTAGGCTGGGAAAGAAAAAAAATTGGGATATAGTGATTCTCATTGAATTGGAAATAGCTCAACGATACTCCTCGCGCCTTAAAATAGATATAGCAGCTTTTTAAAATTATTTAGTGTCTAGATATATTTAAATTTAGACAAACTTCCAACATCTATTTTAAGACGGGAAGAGTACAATAAATTCGATTCTGAATTAAATTATTTACAAACTTATTCGATTAAGTTAACACCATTGTTTTTGAAATCCACTTGCACGTGCATAAATTATAAGGTTTCGCGTGGACTTGGGCGAAACAAAAGATCTGAAACAACCCCGCAAAAAAAAAAAAAGATCTGAAACATATATAGTATATGATATAGCTTCTTTTTAAGCAAAATAAGGCAATCTAAGGAGAAAAACTATCAAATACCGAGTCCGGATTATAATTAACTAGCTTCACTAATCAACTGCTCATGTAGCGGCCTCTTCCTGTCGAGGATCTCCAACAGGGCAGACGGGCAGCCTGTCTTGAGCTTCTCAAAGGCGTCCGACGACGCCATGACTCTGCTCATGTTGCCCGGAGAAGACAGAAACTGCATGCACGCCTCCCACAGCGCCGGGCAGCCATGCCGCTCCGCCAGCGTCAGCGCGGCCACCACGGAGCTCGCGTCGATGCTCTTGCACAGCGCCTCCTCGCAGACGAGCCTCAGCTTCTCCACCTCGTACCTGTCCGCCGCGACCAGCAGCCGCTCCGCCACCGCCGACCCGAGCTCCCGCGGCGGCAATGCGTCGGTGTAGATGAACTGGAGCATCGCCCTGCACACGTCGGCGTCCATGTCGTGCACGCGCAGTTCGGCGACGGTGTCGTCGCTGGAGGCGGCGAGAGCGAGATCCGCCTTGAAGACGGGGGACCGGGCTTCGAGCACCCACCGGTGCGCGGCGAGCGTCTGCCCGTCGCCGAGCTGGATCCTCACGTCCGCCGCCTCTCTGCTCCAGATGGCTTCCGCGATGCCATGCAACTGGAACGGCGGTGCCGCCGCCTTCACGAATTCCTCCGCCGTAACCGGAGCCGGAGGGACCGCACGCGCGTGGGCGTATGACGATGATCTGTGGGCGCGCGGACCGTCATCGAGGTCGACGGTGATGTCGCAGAGGACGGAGAGGGAGTCGTCGTCCTCGTCGACCAGGCGGTGCCTCTCCTTGTCGAGATCCTCGAGCTTCATGAAATCTTTGAAGCCCCAGCCGTCGCCCGCGAAGCGGTGCACGTCCATGTACCGCGTGCGCGCCGGCTCCGAGGACTTGTCGAGGATGCTCATCCTGTACCCCGCCGTGGCGCCGCCGGCCCAGGCGTGGCCGGCGTGCCGGAGGTAGAGGGAGATGTAGCCCTGGTCACGTTGCGCGTCGCCGTTGGGGTAGCACGCGATTCGCCAGTGGTGGCCGCCGACGCCGAACGGGCTCGACAGGATGGCCGTGCCGGTGGCCAGCTTCTCCCTGACTTGCGTGTACTGCTCGATCTTGAAGACGTGGGAGCCGGTGGCCTGCATCGCGCCGTAGTAGGTTGAAGCAGTAGCGGGGATGCGCTGCCGGCCGGCGCCGCGTAGGGCGGACATGAGCCCGAAAGTTGACATGGATACGATCGATGCGCGGCCGGCCGGTCGGTCAGGGAGAAGATCGATCGCCTACGGCTTTTGCAGATCGTAGATTCACTTGAAATATACTATATATGGAGTGTTTATATGAGAACCGATCTGCAGCTACGACACATCGGGTCGTGTCTTGTCTCTAACTAGTTGAACGTGTACAACCAAAACATGTCCATGACTTGGGCTAGAAGCCTACAATTAATTGGAAGACATTGTTTACTGAACACGCCTCAATTAACGTTACGTGAAACAGATTCCTCTTAAAGCCTAGCCATGCATAATGTCTACAGTGTACTATGAAAAAGAAATGGTAAATACTATCTATCACGGTCCGATGGCAGGCAAATCATCGAACCTTCCTGATGCCATCAATCTTGTCTAAATCAAACGCTTACCATGGCATCATATTACCCTGCCCCCACCACCCATAACGCCTCCCCCTAATCCAGCTAAACACAGAAACTCCATCCGCTTCCCCGCATCCTCCGCACAACGCCGCAAAGCTCGCATCCCCCATATCGCCTTTGCTTCCTCCGCCATTCCTCGCCTCGCTCTGCTTGCATTCGATCCAGCCCTCTCCATCCCCCTCTTCATCTAGTCCACTGGCACGCATGTCGCTCCGCTGCGGGGAAAAGACGTCGGAAAAGAACTGATCGTCGGTTGGTACCTCTAGGTACCGGAGGCAACTCTATCAGGCCGACCGGGCTATACTCTGGTGTAAGCAGTTGGCCGCAATCTGCTTCCACCGGTCCTCTGGATCCATTCCAGGACTACAGATCTGGTTGTAGGTAACTACGGCTGAATTTTAAGATCTTATTCATAGAACCGGTGGTCGCAGAGATGTAATTTGTGTGCTTATACATACTGCTTGTTATGTTATCTACACAGCGATGCCCATGTTGAAGTATCGATGCTTCACATATCTCTGATGAATCGGTTCATTGCAGAATTTGAGGCAATCATTTTTATATTTTAATTTGTAAAAAAATTATGCTTCTATCGAGTATTCATTACGCTTCATTACCACGAATCTTATGATTTCCTTTGCTCGTGCTTCCCAACTAGTATACATTTGTTTCATCAGTCATGCAACTGTGGATCAACACTCACATGATTTATCAGATGCTCATATTCTTTATCTAAAGAAAAATATAATCTATGCTTCCCTTATTTATGATCCATCATCCATGTTGTTAATGACTATTGATTTCTGCATTTTATTTTACAGTCAACACGATTGAGGCACACTCGTTGTGTTGCTGGCTGCTGAAACCACTGTATCGCCGGTTGTGTTTTGCCTGCATCAACAACACCCATGATGAGAAAGTCAAGGTCGAAGTCATGGATGACAAGGCCAAGGTTATGCTTGTCAACATCTCCTATATTTTTGAACAGGAGCATCTCATGTTTCAAGGAAGCATATCGCTGTACTGGGCTATGACAGTGATGCCGACCGCTATGTCTCAGAGGTTGCGAGTAAAGACATCGTCGACTAGTTGACGGTGTTGTTATGGGTGGTACGGAATTAGGAAGCAACTATCAATTTGTTTGAAGCGCAAGCATGGAATCAAGAATTTGTGTCCATGGTAGCAGAATTCTTTGTCCATGGAAGCAAAAAAATTGTACATGAAAGTTTGAAGCACAAAGCTCATTTGTATTTCTTGGAAGTCGCAAATCTATTTGTATTTATTGGAAGCACATTCCTACTTCTTTTGAATTATGTGTACTTATGATAGTGGTTCTTTCTAGTGCAAAAAAACACTATACTTTCTTAGAAGCAATTCTAGTCAATTGTTGTTTTTGAAAGAAAAATAACTGATAAACATCTGTTAAAATGAAGGAAGTTTAATTCACCATCTAAGAAAATTTATGGGCAGAAGGAAGAATGAATTTGCTGAAAACATAACAAAACACTACACTAGAAACAGAACCAAATTTATCATGCAAAGCAAATTTTGTCGCACTCGAAGCACTATTGAAATAAAACTGGAAACAAGTTCAATACCTAAGGAAGCAAACCAAAAATATTTGCTTCTAAGGAAGCATTCCACGTGAATTTGTAACTTTAATATCCAAAAAAAATCTCGAAACAACATATAAATAGTTGAAATAGAAGCTAATTCCGCGTAATTAGTTTTCCACCTAATAACTAACTTTCATGATAATTGTAGGGGTTCGTAGCATGGAAAACAAAAAATTTCTATCGCATACAAACAAACAAGCCAAGATCTATCTACTAGATTGTAGCAACGAGTCGATGGAATAACTTACCCTCGAAGATTCCAAAGTGTTTAACGAGAGCGGATTCTCGTGGGTGATGTAGTCGTACTCTTCCCGATCTCAAGATCGTGTAGACGATCCTTCCGGCGCTGCGTTCCGGCAGCGCTCCCGCAGTCGGTCACACGTTCGGTACTCGACGAAGACCTTCCTCTCCCTTGTTCCAGCAGGCAGCGGAGGTTGTAGCACTCTCCTCGTGATTCCGGCAGCACAACGGCGTGGTACCGGAAGTAGAGGGAAGATCCCGCAGGGCTTCGCCTTAAGCCGGAGCGAGTATGGTGGATTATGAGAGAGGGCTATTAGTGGTCTAGGGTTTAGACACACCAATTAGAAGGCTCTAAACCGCAGGCTAAAGCAATTAGAAGCTCTAAACCAAACGGCTCTAAACCTGAGATTAGAGGTGGAAACTTGTGTGTCTCAAGGAGGAGCCCTGCCCCTCCTTTTATGGGTGGAGGGGCCTTGGCGCGCCAGGGGAGGGAGGGAGTCCCTCCCCAACTCGGCCTAGGGCTGGGCGCCGGCCTGGAGGAGTTGGACTCCTCCTCCAAGTTGGTTCCAACTCCTCTTGCTTGTTTCCCACAGTTTCCTGTTTCCCACAGTTTCCTGTTTTAGCCGTTTGACTTTCAAACTGGCAATTTGACTTTCATGTTTTTGGAACAGCAAGAACACTTAGTACATGATGCAATAATTCAATGACACACTCATGTACCCTCCCCCCCGGAGTGCCGGACAATCCGGAACCTTCTAGAACATTCCCGATGAAAACACCGGAATCATTTCCGAACTCCGAAACGGGACTTTCCTTATATGAATCTTATTCTCCGGACCATTCCGGATCACCTCGTGATATCCCGGATCCCATCCGAGACTCCGAATAACATTCGGTCTCTTTCTCATAATACCATAACTACTCAAAACAACGTCGAATCCTTAAGTGTGTCTCCCTACGGTTCGTGAATTATGCAGACATGATCGAGACACTTCTCCGAACAATAACCAATAGAGGAATCTGGAAATTCATATGGCTCCCACATATTTCTACGATTACTTTGCGATCGAATGAACCACTTACATACGATACCAATTTCCCTTTGTCTCACGATATGTTACTTATCCGAGGTTATGATCGTCGGTATCTCTGCATACCTAGTTCAACCTCGTTACTGATAAGTACTCTTTTCTCGTTCCCGTGATATGTGATCCCTTGTGAGCCAGTCACATGCTTGCAAGCTAATTGGATGACATTTCACCGAGAGGGCCCAGAGAATATCTATCCGTCATATGGATGGACAAATCCCACTCTTGATCCATGTGTCTCAACCAATACTTTCCGAACACTCAATGCCATCTTTATAGCCACCCAGTTACGGTGTGGTGTTTGATGTCATCAAAGCATCCATCCGGTAAAGGCGATATGCATGATCTCATGGTCGAAGGAATTAGGTTACTATGTATCAGAAAGCATATAGCAATTGAACTATTGAAATGACTTGATCTTTATGCTACGATTATCTATAGGAGTATGTCCACCATATCATTCTCCTAACGATATGATCTTGTTGTTGATAACATCTCAATGTTCATGATAGGGAAACCACAATCATTTATCAACCAACAAGCTAGTGAAGTATAGAGGCTATACTAGGGACTTCCAATTAAGTTTACAAATCACACAAGTATTAATGTTTCCCTGTTAATACTATTATAGCATGAATGTAAACATTTATCATAAACACAAAGATATAATAATAACTACATTTATTATTGCCTCTAGGGCATATCTCCAACAGTCTCCCACTTGCACTAGAGTCATCTAATCTAGATTACATGGTAATATACCGAACACCCATGGCAGTTTGGTGTTGGTCATGTTTTGCCCTCGGGAGAGGTTTAGTCAACGGATCCGCCACATTCAGATCTGTGTGTACTTTGCAAATCTTTATATCCCCATCCTGGATATGTTCTCGAATAGCGTGAAAACGTAGCTTGATATGCTTCAGCTTCTTGTGTAACCTTGGTTCTTGCGCATTGGCTATGGCTCCCATGTTATCACAGTAGATAGACATTGGGTCCAGCGCACTAGGAACCACACCCAGCTCTATAATGAACTCTTTCATCCATATCGCTTCTTGTGAAGCCTCCGAAGCAGCCATGTATTCCGATTCAGTTGAAGATCTCGCCACAACGCTTTGCTTTGCACTCCTCCAGCTAACTGCTGCACCATTCAAAATAAATACGTATCCAGATTGTGATTTAGAATCATCCGGATCGGTGTTCCAACTAGCATCGGTGTAACCATTAACAACGAGCTGTTCATCACCTCCATAAGAAAGAACCATATCCTTAGTTCTTCTCAAGTACTTAAGGATGTTTTTGACCGCTGTCCAATGATCCACTCCTGGATCACTTTGATATCTGCTAGTTAAACTAACAACATATGCAATGTCGGGTCTAGTACATAGCATGGCATACATTAGAGATCCTATGGCTGAGGCATAGGGAGTCTTACTCATCCTTTCTCTATCTTCTGCCGATGTCGGACTTTGAGTTTTACTCAAGGTCGTATTGGGCAACATGGGCAAGAACCCTTTCTTGCTTTCTACCATTCCAAACCTCTTTAGAACTTTGTCCAAATATGTACTCTGTGACAATGATATTTGGCGTTTCGATCTATCTCTATAAATCTTTATGCCTAATATGTAAGCTGCTTCGCCAAGATCCTTCATTGAAAAACTATTATTCAAATATTCCTTGACACTATTAAGAAGGTCTACATCATTCCCAATCAACAATATGTCATCCACATATAGTATTAAGAATGCTACAGAGCTCCCACTCACTTTCTTGTAAATACAAGCTTCTCCATAAGTTTGTACAAAACCAAAACTTTTGATTACCTTATCAAAACGTTGATTCCAACTTCGGGATGCTTGCTTCAATCCATATATGGACCGTTGAAGTTTGCATACCTTGTTAGCATCTTTAGGATCGACAAAACCTTTGGGCTGCATCATATACAACTCTTCATCAATATCTCCATTGAGAAACGCTGTTTTGACATCCATCTGCCATATCTCATAATCATAATATGCAGCGATTGCTAACATAATCCTCACAGATTTTAGCTTTGCTACTGGTGAGAAAGTCTCATCGTAGTCAACTCCTTGAATTTGTCGAAACCCTTTTGCGACAAGTCGAGCTTTATAGACAGTAACATTACCATCAGCATCTGTTTTCTTCTTGAAAATCCATTTGTTCTCGACAGCCTTTCGGCCATCCGGTAAGTCCACCAAAGTCCATACTTGGTTTTCATACATGGATCCAATCTCGGATTTCATGGCTTCTTGCCATTTATTGGAATCTGGGCTCATCATCGCTTCCTCATATGTCTTGGGGTCATCGGTGTTGTCCACCAACATGACACTCATAACGGGATCATACCAATCTGGAGTGGTACGAGTTCTCGTTGATCTCCGAGGCTCTGTAGCAACTTCAACCGAAGTTTCATGATCACCATCATTAGCTCCCTCTCTTATTGGTGCAGGCACCACAGGAACTTCTTCCGGTGCTGCGCTACTCGCAATTTCGAGAGAAGGTTCGACAACCTCGTCGAGTTCTACTTTCCTTCCAGTCACTTCTTTCGAGAGAAATTCCTTCTCTAGAAAGGATCCATTCTTGGCAACGAAGGTTTTGCCTTCGGATCTATGATAGAAGGTATACCCAATAGTTTCCTTTGGGTATCCTATGAAGACGCATTTTTCCGCTTTGGGTTCCAGCTTGTCCGGCTGTAACTTCTTTACATAGGCTTCGCATCCCCAAACTTTAAGGAACGACAATTTAGGTTTCTTCCCAAACCATAATTCATACGGTGTCGTTTCAACGGATTTAGACGGTGCCCTATTTAAAGTGAATGCGGCTGTTTCTAATGCATAACCCCAAAATGATAGCGGTAAATCTGTAAGTGACATCATAGAACGAACCATATCTAAGAGAGTTCGATTACGACGTTCGGACACACCATTACGCTGTGGTGTTCCCGGCGGTGTCAATTGTGAAAGTATTCCGCACTTCTTTAAATGCTCGCCAAACTCGTAACTTAGATATTCACCTCCACGATCAGAACGTAGAAACTTAATCTTCTTGTTACGTTGATTCTCTACCTCACTTTGAAAATCCTTCAACTTCTTGAAAGTTTCGGACTTATGTTTCATGAAATAGATATACCCATATCTACTCAAATCATCCGTGAAGGTAAGAACATAACGGTAACCACCGCGCGATGCTACACTCATTGGACCACACACATCGGTATGTATAATTTCCAATAAGTCCGTAGCTCGCTCCATCATACCAGAAAATGGAGTCTTAGTCATTTTTCCCATCAGACATGCTTCGCATCTATCAAGTGATTCAAAATCAAGTGATTCAAGAAGTCCATCGGAATGGAGTTTCTTCATACGTTTCACTCCGATGTGACCAAGACGACAGTGCCACATATAGGTCGAATTATCGCTTGATTTCAAACGTTTAGCCTCAATATTGTTGATATGTGTATTTCCACTATCGAGATTCAATAAGAATAGACCATCTATCAAAGGTGCATGTGCATAAAACATATTACTCATATAAATCGAACAACCATTATTCTCGGACTTAAACAAGTAACCGTCTCGCAATAAACAAGATCCCGATATAATGTTCATGCTCAACGCAGGCACCAAATAACAATTATTTAAGTATAAAACTAATCCCGATGGTAGATGAAGAGGTAGCGTGCCGACCGCGATCACATTAACCTTTGATCCGTTTCCCACGCGCATCGTCACCTCATTCTTCGCTAGCTTCCGTTTATTCTGCAGCACCTGTTTCGAGTTACAAATATGAGCAACCGAACCAGTATCAAATACCCAGGCACTACTACGAATACTAGTGAGATACACATCAATAACATGTATATCAGATATACCTTTCTTCTTGATGTTGCCGTTCTTCAAATCCGCCAAGTACTTTGGGCAATTCCGCTTCCAGTGACCTTCTCCCTTGCAGTAAAAGCACTCAGTATCAGGCTTAGGTCCAGCCTTGGTCTTCTTCGCCGGTGTGGTAACTTTCTTACCACCCTTCTTGAAGTGTCCCTTTTGCTTAGACTTGCCTTTCTTGAATTTGGTGGTCTTATTGACCAACAACACTTGGTGCTCTTTCTTGATCTCCACTTCTGCAGATTTCAACATGGCAAAGAGTTCTGGAAACGTCTTGTTCATGTTCTGCATGTTGTAGTTCATCACAAAGTTCTTGTAACTTGGTGGTAGTGATTGGAGGACACGGTAAATCCCCAAAGCATTAGGAATCACTATACCCAAGCTTTGAAGTTTGTTTGCGTGCCCAGACATCTTAAGCACATGCTCACTGACGGAGCTGCCTTCTTCCATCTTGCAGTTAAAGAACTTTTCAGAAGCCTCATAAATTTCAATTGCCGCATGAGTCTCAAAAATCAATTTGAGATCCTCGACAATATCATATGGGTCTGAATCCTCAAACCTTTTCTGAAGCTCCGATTCCAAACCATACAAGATAGCACTCTGAACTATGGAGTACTGATTCTTCCGAGCGAGGTAAACATTCTTTACTTCATCGGGAGCATCAGCTGCAGGTGGGTCACCCAGCGGTGCATCCAGCACATAGGTCAAATTACCAGCTGTGAGGACAATCCTTAAATTGCGGAACCAATCCGCGAAGTTGCTTCCATTGTTTTTCAACTTTTCTTTCTCTAGGAACGCATTAAAATTGATGGTAGGGGCTGCCATTGATCTACAACATATTTGCAATAGTTTAGACTAAGTTTACGACAAATTGAGTTCAAATTAATAAAGAAATTAAACTAGGTGAACTCCCACTCAAAACAATATCCCTCACATTGTTTTAGTGATCACACGAACCAAATCCACTATATCAACACCGATCATCACGAGAGTTGATATAGTTTAAATGGCGAACAATCGTCATGTTCATCATATCTACTATATGATTCATGCTTTACCTTTCGGTGATCCGTGTTCCTGAGACCATGTCTGTACATGCTAGGCTCGTCAAGATCAAACCTTAGCTACCGCATAAGCAAATCTGGCTTGCTTACGTTGTATACACTTGCGGAATCTAACACACCCGATCATCACGTGGTGCTTCGAAACAACAAGCATTAGCAACGGTGCATACTAAGGGTGAACACTTTCGAACTTGAAATTCATGTGCATGAGGGATCATCTTATAATGCTACCGTCGTCTACTAAGCAATACAAGATGCATAAAGGATTAACATCACATGCAATTCATAATATGTGATATGATATGGCCTTTCTTCTTTGTGCTTCTGATCTCCATCTTCAAGCACGAACATGATCTCCATCATCACCGGCATTGCATCAAGGTCAATGACGCTTCTCCATGGTTGTCGTCCACCAGCTTCAACTATTACAACTACTTTGAATAGACACGCGGGTCTTAACATAAATTAAAGACAACCATATGGCTCCTGCCGGTTGCCAACTTACAATAAGGAACATTGCATACATCAAATATAATCACAATCATGGCCATATCACATCACTGCACACCCCTGCAAAACAAAGTTAGACGCCTCTACTTTCTTTGCATATTTTACGTGGTTTGGGGCTTTCAATAAGTGTTGTTCTAACTTACAAACAAGAACCACAACATTGATACTATCATTGTTGATCACCCGTTGCAAATTGGATCTTAACTATGCTAGGAGAAACAGGCACCCGCAAAGCCACTTATGCAATACAAGTTGCATGTCAAGCGTGGAGCAAGTCTCATGAACGATGTCATGTAAGGTTAGCCCGGGCCGCTTCATCCCAACATACCGCAAGATGCAAAGTACACAAGAAGCAATCGACAATAAAAGCATCAACGCCCACAATGACCATTGTGTTCTACTCGTGCAACAGATCTACATATAGACACGGCTCTGATACCATTGTAGGGGTTCGTAGCATGGAAAACAAAAATTTTCTATCGCATACAAACAAACAAGCCAAGATCTATCTAATAGATTGTAGCAACGAGTCGATGGAATAACTTACCCTCGAAGATTCCAAAGTGTTTAACGAGAGCGGATTCTCGTGGGTGATGTAGTCGTACTCTTCCCGATCTCAAGATCGTGTAGACGATCCTTCCGGCGCTGCGTTCCGGCAGCGCTCCCGCAGTCGGTCACACGTTCGGTACTCGACGAAGACCTTCCTCTCCCTTGTTCCAGCAGGCAGCGGAGGTTGTAGCACTCTCCTCGTGATTCCGTGAGCACAACGGCGTGGTACCGGAAGTAGAGGGAAGATCCCGCAGGGCTTCGCCTTAAGCCGGAGCAAGTATGGTGGATTATGAGAGAGGGCTATTAGTGGTCTAGGGTTTAGACACACCAATTAGAAGGCTCTAAACCGCAGGCTAAAGCAATTAGAAGCTCTAAACCAAACGACTCTAAACCTGAGATTAGAGGTGGAAACTTGTGTGTCTCAAGGAGGAGCCCTGCCCCTCCTTTTATGGGTGGAGGGGCCTTGGCGCGCCAGGGGAGGGAGGGAGTCCCTCCCCAACTCGGCCTAGGGCTGGGCGCCGGCCTGGAGGAGTTGGACTCCTCCTCCAAGTTGGTTCCAACTCCTCTTGCTTGTTTCCCACAGTTTCCTGTTTCCCACAGTTTCCTGTTTTAGCCGTTTGACTTTCAAACTGGCAATTTGACTTTCATGTTTTTGGAACAGCAAGAACACTTAGTACATGATGCAATCATTCAATGACACACTCATGTACCCTCCCCCCCGGAGTGCCGGACAATCCGGAACCTTCTAGAACATTCCCGATGAAAACACCGGAATCATTTCCGAACTCCGAAACGGGACTTTCCTTATATGAATCTTATTCTCCGGACCATTCCGGATCACCTCGTGATATCCCGGATCCCATCCGAGACTCCGAACAACATTCGGTCTCTTTATCATAATACCATAACTACTCAAAACAACGTCGAATCCTTAAGTGTGTCTCCCTACGGTTCGTGAATTATGCAGACATGATCGAGACACTTCTCCGAACAATAACCAATAGAGGAATCTGGAAATTCATATGGCTCCCACATATTTCTACGATTACTTTGCGATCGAATGAACCACTTACATACGATACCAATTTCCCTTTGTCTCACGATATGTTACTTATCCGAGGTTATGATCGTCGGTATCTCTGCATACCTAGTTCAACCTCGTTACTGATAAGTACTCTTTTCTCGTTCCCGTGATATGTGATCCCTTGTGAGCCAGTCACATGCTTGCAAGCTAATTGGATGACATTTCACCGAGAGGGCCCAGAGAATATCTATCCGTCATATGGATGGACAAATCCCACTCTTGATCCATGTGTCTCAACCAATACTTTCCGAACACTCAATGCCATCTTTATAGCCACCCAGTTATGGTGTGGTGTTTGATGTCATCAAAGCATCCATCCGGTAAAGACGATATGCATGATCTCATGGTCGAAGGAATTAGGTTACTATGTATCAGAAAGCATATAGCAATTGAACTATTGAAATGACTTGATCTTTATGCTACGCTTATCTATAGGAGTATGTCCACCATATCATTCTCCTAACGATATGATCTTGTTGTTGATAACATCTCAATGTTCATGATAGGGAAACCACAATCATTTATCAACCAACAAGCTAGTGAAGTATAGAGGCTATACTAGGGACTTCAAATTAAGTTTACAAATCACACAAGTATTAATGTTTCCCTGTTAATACTATTATAGCATGAATGTAAACATTTATCATAAACACAAAGATATAATAATAACTACATTTATTATTGCCTCTAGGGCATATCTCCAACAATAATTAATCACAAGCATATATTTGGATGCCTGATGGAAGCATTAAATCAGGGGACAGGCAGGTACATGCACGCTAGGGGAGCCATCACAAATCAATGGCCCAGCTACCCTTAATCTTACTGGTATTTTTTGGTCCGATGGGAAGCCTGAATCGGCGTCCGATTGCTAGCGTCGCCCAAAATAAATACTGGCTTTCAGGAATTCCGACGACCAATATATATTCAAATGGGGATCAATTCCCCCCTTGAAAATTCATAAATAATTCCGAAGTCTTTCTTGTATTGCAAATTTCTTGTTTATTTCATGTTCTTCTTTGTCCAACTCTACCCCATTGCGAATTTAGCTTACAATAGTGAAACCAATAAGTTTCACTTTGTTTTATGAAATTATAAAGTTCAACAGAGTTTCATGCATCACATATACCACCGAAGAAAATCAGATGATTTCGCGGAAGATCCATTTCATAGGAGGTTCATAAAAGAAATAGAAAATAATAATGTAGCACAATAGATCCATATAATCATTCATATAGATCCATCGAGGAGGGGAGTCCAGATTCGAGTGGGGATGACAAGCTAGATCATAGGAATTTTTTTGTTTTCTTTGTTGTGAATCCCATCAAACAGTACCATCATAAAAGGACAATGACATTGCGGTTCAGTTTGTAGCTAGTGAGGTTGTCGCAAAGAGTAACTGGTCAAGTCAAAGATAACACTAGTAGAAAACAGGTCTTTCGTCTAGGTCATTAGTCCCGGCTGTGGCTAGAGCCGGGACTAATGGCCCTGGCCGGACGGCCCGACCACCCAGAACCATATGTCCCGGCCCGTTAGACCCCATTAGTACTGGTCTGAGGCTCAAACCGGGATTAAAGGACCCTAGCCCTGCCGCTTGTTGGGGGCACCCCCTTTAGTCCCGGTTTATATCTCCAACCGGGACTAGTGGTCTTGCCCTATATATACGCGCAGCCCCCTCCCCCTCTCAACTGTTTTTTTCCTGGCGGGAGAGAGTGTTGTTGTGCTATTTTTTTCTTGTTCATACATATGCACTAGAGGTGTTCGGTGAAATGTCCATTAGAGCAATGCAAGTTTAGGTCATACAAGACAGACATGATATGAGGTGCCCGAGTGTAACACCCTCAGAATCGGCCCTATGCAAGTTTTAGCGAAACCCGCCAAACCCGCATAGAAACGATTCGAAGGTGCCCACCAGGCACTTTCGTGCGGGTGGAAAACGAAGTAATAACATTACACAACAGTCCTCGATGGGACCCACAGAACAGATATATATATATACAGCAGCGACTCAATGAGTCAAGAATACAGATATATAGTACAAATATCCAAATCACCTTGAAAACGATAGAGCGTCCGACTACGGACAAGATGCAAATGGGGCTAAGAGCCCTGAAGAATAACCAATGGCGTCCATAACCCTGCCCAGGCCAAGCCGGAAGGGTAACCCTGCTAACGACGTCGATCTCAAAACCTGCTTAAACAAAAGGGGTGCCGACAAAGGGCAAAGGAAAAAGAGGAGCGTCAGTACTGAGGCCAGTACACGGCGAGACTAGAATTCGGCGGTCCTCGCCTACATAGGTATGGTGGACTGAAGCGGCTGCGGCAGCATGCACTAAACAACCTATAGAGACTCGATACTACTGGCGGCTATCAGAGAGGGGCAAGGAAGACCTATTCGGATCCAACCTGATACTATCATCAAACAAACCCATCCTGGCGTTTCCCCCTCGAGACCAAACGAGGAAGTCAACCGAGGAACTCACACAGTTGGCAGTTTTACTTATTCAGTTATAGTTGTGGCACTTTACTAGTCAGGTTTAGATAATCATCCTGATAAAGTAAGCAGTGGGTACTTTTAGTTAACCATTCCGTTATAGTGGCAACACTTACTAGTCAGATACAATTAGCATGAGATAACCCCAAAACCCAGCAGTTGTTGGTGCTTTTACTTAGCCATTCCGTTGTAGTGAAGCTGATTACTAGTCATATCGAATACAAGTCAATTTATAACAATAAACTTTAGTTATAGTTGTCTATGATCAAGCACTGTGCTCCAAGTCGTCCATAACCGTGGACACGGCTTCTCGAAAAGATTTATCCCTACAGGGGTGCACCAAAGTATCCACAGGCACTTCGACCCTTTTTGCCAGATCAGTTAACATACACCCATCGGTATGTCGGCGGGGCCTAAGTCACGACGTTCCCAGACCCAAAGCAAGTACATGGGGGCCACCCCACCAAGTCGAACCCGCAACGAAGTCGGCCGGTCTCCGAGACGGACTTAGGGTTTGGGTAGACGGCTGTGAACGACAGCAAATCCCCAAACGGGGACTGTCGACACCGCGAAAACGTGTCCCGATCCTAAACAGTACAGGTGCTATCTGTCGCACAATTTAATTAAAGCAGTAAACATGGCATAAGTACAGGATAGTAAATAAAACCTCAAACTAGTTTGTGGCCCCCAGTACAATACTTTGAAATCAGGTAATAATCAATGGGGGGGCCCATATCTCCCCACCTGTGGTTAGCGCGCTCGATCTCGGAACAGGTGTCAAGAACTCGGGGTCCTACGGGACACAAGTGGGCGGTCGGAAACCAAGTATTATCTATCACCCACCGATGCCTCTGCTTAACTACTTCAATTTTAGTTATTAAACAGTAATTGAAGTGAACAGTAAGTAAAACCATGATCATCTCCAACGCTGAACATGCGGCGATACTCCAACAACTGTGGTACTTGACGACACGCAACAGCATATGAGCAAGCGACTACGGCGCGCAAGTCCAACTATCTGCCAACCAACGGGTAATAGGATGTGTCCAAGGCAATATAGGGCTGCAAGGGGATATCACGGGTACGGAAACTAGAGCATCGCAACACAGATAGCAATAGATCAAGAGGAGGGAATAAATACTATAAAGTAAGATAGGTAGAAAGGGGGAGATGCTCGCCTGAAAACATTGCCGAAGGTTCAACCGAAGATCGGGGCGAAGCTCACATCAACTCAACGGCCTTATCCGCGAAGAAGCAAAACACTAGAAGAAACACCGGATGCAATATTTAATACTACGGCAAAAGATCGGGCATGATGCATGTATGATGTATGACATGGCAAAGGTGCGATGCAATTAGGTCAGGTTAAGCGGAACCGGGGTCCCAACAATTAATTAGGTGGTTCATGTTGTTTAGCTACCCCGCAAATTGTAGGGTTCGCAGCATAGAAAACAAAAATTTTCCTACGATGGGAACAACTATGTACCAAGATCTATCTACTAGATACAAACAACGGGCGGATGTATATCCGTAGAGAACATACCCTTGAAGATCGACAAAGCTTAACGAGTCCAAACTCGTGGTTGATGTAGACGATCTCTTGCCGATCTCAAGATCGAGAGGAAGTCCTAGCGCCGCAAAACAGCAGCGCATCCGTGCTCGCACACACGTTCGAGGCACCGAGCAACCTCCGCCTCCTCGCTCCAGCGATGCAGCGGAAGCACAACTCTTTCTTGCCGAAAAGCCATCGGGAACATATATCTCGCTAGTCCGAGACCATGGGGAATAAATTCTAGAGGGGGAGAGAGATCCTTCACGAGGAGGTGTGAGTGAGAAGTGAGAGGAGGGGCTCCTTATATAGGGGAGGGGGGCAGCCCAAGGGGGCATGGCCGCCGGCCATGGAGGGTGCCCCCACCTCTCCCTCATTCATGTGGGTGGACACTCCACTCACAAAATGGCCCTTCAATTTTCTCCACTCAAAAACCCACTCAAATTCCCATTAAATTTCCACCAAATTTAATGAAAACTCTCATTAAATAAAACTCTTTTATTTTATTCAGAATTTTGTCAATTACTTTAATGACAAACATTCACAAATAACCCCTTGCTAGAATTCTATTTCACATGCATAACCACTTTATGCAATTTCACCCGAAAACCTGTTTCGGTATCTAGTGAAATAAATTCCTGTGCTTGTTCATTGCTCCAACTGGATGTCGGTGTCTCTTAAGTGTGTCACCCTACGGTTCATGAATAATGCGGACATGATCGAGACCCCTCTCAGATCAATAATCAGAAGCGGGATCTGGAGACCCATACTGACTCCCACACATTCAACGATGACTTTCTTGTGATCGTCGGAACCTTTTTACGCTAGTATCTTAATCCTTTTGTTTCGCGATATATTACATGTCCGAGATTCGATCATCGGTATCTCCATACCTAGTTTGATCTCGTTACCGACATGCACTCTTTTCTCGTTCCCGTGATATAACATTCTAGTGATCAAATCACTTGCTTGCAAGCTAATCAATGTGATATCACCGAGAGGGCCCAGAGCATATCTATCCGTCATCGGGATGAACAAATTCCACTCTAGATCCATGGGCCTCAACATAACACTTTAGTAGTTCTGAATCCATCTTTATAATCACCCTGTTACGGTGTGACGTTTGATGTTATCAAGAAACTCTTCCGGTGTTAGTGATTGACATGATCTCATGGTCTAAGGATTAGGATCACTTCGTAAGTTGTTATAGCAATATAAACTCAATGACTTTGATCGTAATGCTATACTTCGGATGAATGTTCATCACACCATTACACTAATGTTGTGACCTCGTTATTAACAACATCCAATGTCCATGATCAGGAAACCTTTGATCATCTTGTTATTCAACGAGCTAGTTTATAAGAGAGGCATAACTAGGAACTTCCTTTTTGTTTATTAAACACACATGTATTAACGTTTCCGTATTAATACAATTATAGCATGTAAAATAAACATTTATCATAAATAAGGAATACGATAATAACCACTTTATTATTGCCTCTCGGGCATATTTCCTTCAGTCTCCCACTTGCACTAGAGACAATAATCTAGTTTGAAAACTTTGTGTATTGAACACCTATGGCTTTCTGGTGTTCCAAATACGCAATTGCAAGTGGTTGACATAATCTATGGAGTTGACGCTTCAGGTCCGTGTGTATTTGCATGTCTTTGCGTCTCCACGCATCACTCATTCTCCAATGAGATGGCATTGTATAAATTTGGTCTTTTGGTGAGACCTTTAGTTCCTTGGGGTTAAAACATGTCGATACTATTGTCGTACAATATATCTTTAGTGTTAGCCCGTTGCGAACCACACCTTAGTTTGATAACAAACTACTTGACACAAATTCCCTCCTTTGCTGCTACTATAGCAGTCATATACTTAGCCTTTTGTTGTAGTATTCGTCATAATGTCTTAACTTTGGAACTCTTCCAAATCCATCATGGAATCTCCTTTCCATTACATTGTGCCACCCATATTTTAAATTGAGATAAACTTAATTTGTATCTTGTGACAAAACTATTATCAATGTAACGCTTTACAATGAACTATTTGTAATTGTTTGTCACCTCTACACAAATATATTCTTAGTTCTTCCAAAAGATCATAAGAATATCCTCACTATCGTCCAATGATCATTTTATGATTCATTCTGGTATATGCTCATAACACTTAGAGCATAGGATATTTCTGGATGTGTACATATCATGGTATGATTGATCAAAACATTCTCGTGATTGCACTCATCAAGTGTCAAAGCACTTGAATCTTGTTTCACTTATCAAGTGTCGATACACTTGAATCTTGATTCAATTCCTTTCCATGCAACAAGAACTGTTTCTTGTCATTTCTATATTGAACTCCTTCAATATCTCATATATGTACGTTTGGCATAAACATATTAGCGTTACAGTCTATCCACTATAGACATTCATGCTAAATATTCGGGTTTTGCCTAAGTCTTTCATCGAAATGAAATTCTTAACCTTTGTCAATAAAAGATACATCATTTCTAATCAACAAGATGTCCTTCACATAATGTATTAGAAATATGTCTCAGCGCTCCCACTTAATTTCTTGCAAATGCAAGCATCTTCATCGTCTCCAGATGAAAAACTCATTTTTCATCATGGTGAAGATTCCAACTCCGCGATGCTTACTTCAACCATTGAAGTTTGCATGCCCTTTTAGCATCCTTTGAATTTAACAAAACCCTTTGGATCGTGTCATGTACACGTCCTAGGTAACCATCCTATTAAAAGAACTTTGTTTTGTTTATTCATCTACCATATACCAAATTATATGTAGTGGTTGCTACTTTAATCCGTTCAGACTAAATATCGCTATGAAAGATCAAATCTTGTCATAGTCAACTCTTTGAACATTGTCATAAAATACTTTACAACATGTCGAATATTTCATAGATGTGAGACATCCATGTCTGTTTCTTTATAGATCCAAATACGACTGATAGGTTTTAACACCTTTCCGGAGGGTCTTCCAAGTTCAAAACTTGATTTCTCGTATATGGAACTATCACGGATTTTATGGCTTCAAGCCATTTGACGGAGTCAGGGCCCATCATCGCTTCTTTGTATGTATTCGGTTCATCATTGTCAAACAATAATGATTTACTCTCAAATCTTAGCATTTGATTGTTTAACCGACCTTCTTGGTTCAATAGGAACTTTAGACCACAACCTTTGAGGCACATAAGCTATGAGCATTATGGCAGCCTCCAGAACGATTTCCGGCGCTGCGCAACTCAGCACATTTAGCTAAGGTTCGTTAACCTTATCAAAGTTCTATTGTCCTCCCACTTAACTTTTGCGAAAAATTCCTTTTTCAAGAAACTTCACATTTCAAGCGACAAACCCTTTTGTCCTCGGTGTTATGGAGGAATAACCAATTGTTATTCGGAATAACCTACAAAGACATGCTCATCCGAATTCGGTTGTAAACATCTTACTTATGTTTAGCATACCAAAATTTAAGAAATGACAACTTGGGTTTTACCCCAAACCATAACTTCCATGGTGTCATTTCAACGGATCTAGATGGAGCTCTTTTCAGTGTAAAAGCGGTAGTCTCTAAAGGTTTAATCTTTTAAAACATAATGGCAGTTTTATAAATAACACCTTTGATCCAACCATGTCTCACAAGGTTTCATTACAAATCTCAAACACTCCATACTCCTATGGTGTTTCGGGAGATGTAAATCTAGGTGTTTTGCTAAACTTGCAACTCAAATAAATCCCTTTATGATAAAATCATAATTCATTTATTTTCTTGTTACACTTGTAACTCAAATAAATCCCTTTATGATCAAATCATAATTTATTTATTTTTCTTGTTACAATGATTTTCCACTTCATCTTGAAAGTCTTTGAAACATTTTCAAATATTTCATACTTCTTTCCCATTAAGTGAATTATTCACTCAATTTCCGGAGAAAGTATATGAAGTTGAAACCCATCGCTTACGACTACACATAATGGACTACATACATCGATATGTATAAATTCCAATATTTTAGTCGTTCGTTCTTCTTTGGCCTTTGAACGAAGTTTTAATTATCACGTGGAAAGTTTCACAAGCGTCACTTGATCAAATCAAAGACTCCAAAAATCCATGAATATGGAGATTCTTCATGTTTTCTTTCCAATATAATTTAAACAGCGATGTCACTTCATAAGTGATCTTTCAATCATTTGTCTTGCGACATTTTAGCATTAGGTTTTATGGATGTGATTTCTTCAACTAGATTTGTAAATCATCCATCTTATATGGAATACGGTAATTATTTGAACAACCTTTGTTCTTATAATACCTGATTCAAATAACAATTATTAAAACAAATCTTGAAGTCAAGCTTTGATGTCAATGAGAAATACAAACAACGGTTTGTTTGTTTTCGATGAACATCATCACATATTCTCTTGCTAGTTACTTAGGCCATTGTGGTTCATGAATTGCGTCATTCCGTATGAAATTTCATACCATCCAATTCGGTATCCAATACCCAAGAACCACATTGTTTAACAAGCAAAGAATACAACCATAACATGTATATCATCCATATACCTAAATTGGATATTTCCAATCTTTTCTTTTCTGCCAAATATATTTTATAGATTCTCTTTCAGCATTTCCTTTTCCTTTTAAAAGAATCTATCAACATCAAAAGTGGCGCCATATACATGACACATAGTCCAAAGCGTGTATATTCAAATAATAATACCTTTGGACTTGCACTTTGAAGTAGATCACCATCATCAAAATGATCGGTATTCTTTCAAAATCCATTCTTTAGTAATCTTTTAGTGTAGTAAACACTTTACATACATCTTCTATTCATCCTTATCATGACGACTTTCATGATCAAGCTACTTTAGCTTATAAAGGCGAATCGTGAGTATAACATTATTTTCCAAAACCCTTTTGGATGATTAGGATGTCTAGCATCTCCAACCTTCGCAAATTCTCATCCAATATGAGAACATATATTATACTCTATCATATTGCAACCAAAACATTGTTTCAGATATTGTTATATCTGCCACACATGATGGTTTCTGAAACTATTCTTTCAGATCCTAGATAAACTTGATATTAAAACAATCAAGAATCGTGGAGGCAAACATGATACTTAAGATACTAACACTGGAATTGTTACTCTCGATTTAATACCAACTATTAAATTTCCCGGAGTAAATAGAGTTTGCTGAAAGTTTGCAATAGGACTTTAAACTTTAGATTGACACTCAACACAATACGATACCAGCTCGTAAAGTATATATCCAGAATTCTATAGTTCTATTATCTCAATTATAACTAAGCATAAGGCGGTGAGCGAATGCCAATGACTACAACAAATTATGCAAATTCACTTTGATTTAATTTATGATAAATTGAGTTCTACTAATCCAAATTATAAATAAACTCCCACTCAAAAACGACATCCCTCGTGTCTTTTTGGTGATTACATGAACCAAATCCACTACACCAAGTCCGATCATCACGTGAGTCGGCGTAGCTTCAAAGGCGAGCATCCATATGGTCATCATATCAAAACATATGACTCATGCTTAACCTTTCGGTCCGTGTTCCGAGGCCATGTCTGTACATGCTAGGCTCGTCAAGTAAGAACCTTAGTATTCGCGTGTGTAACTGTCTTACACCCGAGATATGCTCGTGGATTCAAGTACACCCGATCATCACGTGATGTCTTGAAGCGACGAAACATTGTCGGTGCATACTTAAGGAAGAACACATTTTTATCTTGATATCTAAATGAGGGATCATCTTATTATGCTAATAAAACGCCAAACAAGCAATATAAGATACTATCAAACATCACATGTTTATTAGTGGAATGATATGGTTCTCGCATATGATCTCTATCATGTGCACCGTGGTATGATCACTATCATACCTTTATGTGTAAATCCAAGGTCTATGGAGTTTACACGTTATGTATGTTGTAAGAGTATCATCTCATACTTCTACTTACAACATCACCATATCATAACACTAGCCCAGCAACAATCTAAATTAGACGTCTCTAATTTATCCATTGCAAATTTTACGTGGCTTAGGGCTTTCGAAGATAGAACCGTTCTTACCTACGAACATGGACCACAACGAGGATAACCAAATTGTTGACAACTTGTTGCAAATTAGATATTGACTATAGTAGGAGAGACAGACACCCGCTAGCCACTTATGCAAAACTAGTTGCATGTCAAGCGTGGAACAGGTCTCATGTGCGAGGACATGTAAAGTTTGTCCGGGCCGCTTCATCCCACTATGCCACCAATATCCAAAGTACAACTAAGAAGCAATAAAATGATCATCATCGCCCACATAATCATATGTGTACTACCCGTGCAAAGCATCTACGCATAGATCCGGCTCTGATACCACTGTAGGGTTCGCAGCATAGAAAACAAAAAATTTCCTACGATGGGAACAACTATGTACCAAGATCTATCTACTAGATACAAACAACGGGCGGATGTATATCCGTAGAGAACATACCCTTGAAGATCGACAAAGCTTAACGAGTCCAAACTTGTGGTTGATGTAGACGATCTCTTGCCGATCTCAAGATCGAGAGGAAGTCCTAGCGCCGCAAAACAGCAGCGCATCCGTGCTCGCACACACGTTCGAGGCACCGAGCAACCTCCGCCTCCTCGCTCCAGCGATGCAGCGGAAGCACAACTCTTTCTTGCCGAAAAGCCACCGGGAACATGTATCTCGCTAGTCCGAGACCATGGGGAATAAATTCTAGAGGGGGAGAGAGATCCTTCACGAGGAGGTGTGAGTGAGAAGTGAGAGGAGGGGCTCCTTATATAGGGGAGGGGGGGGCAGCCCAAGGGGGCATGGCCGCCGGCCATGGAGGGTGCCCCCACCTCTCCCTCATTCATGTGGGTGGACACTCCACTCACAAAATGGCCCTTCAATTTTCTCCACTAAAAAACCCACTCAAATTCCCATTAAATTTCCACCAAATTTAATGCAAACTCTCATTAAATAAAACTCTTTTATTTTATTCAGAATTTTGTCAATTACTTTAATGACAAACATTCACAAATAACCCCTTGCTAGAATTCTATTTCACATGCATAACCACTTTATGCAATTTCACCCGAAAACCTGTTTCGGTATCTAGTGAAATAAATTCCTGCGCTTGTTCATTGCTCCAACTGGATGTCGGTGTCTCTTAAGTGTGTCACCCTACGGTTCGTGAATAATGCGGACATGATCGAGACCCCTCTCAGATCAATAATCAGAAGCGGGATCTGGAGACCCATACTGACTCCCACACATTCAACGATGACTTTTTTGTGATCGTCGGAACCTTTTTACGCTAGTATCTTAATCCTTTTGTTTCGCGATATATTACATGTCCGAGATTCGATCATCGGTATCTCCATACCTAGTTTGATCTTGTTACCGACATGCACTCTTTTCTCGTTCCCGTGATATAACATTCTAGTGATCAAATCACTTGCTTGCAAGCTAATCAATGTGATATCACCGAGAGGGCCCAGAGCATATCTATCTGTCATCGGGATGAACAAATTCCACTCTCGATCCATGGGCCTCAACATAACACTTTAGTAGTTCTGAATCCATCTTTATAATCACCCTGTTACGGTGTGACGTTTGATGTTATCAAGAAACTCTTCCGGTGTTAGTGATTGACATGATCTCATGGTCTAAGGATTAGGATCACTTCGTAAGTTGTTATAGCAATATAAACTCAATGACTTTGATCGTAATGCTATACTTCGGATGAATGTTCATCACACCATTACACTAATGTTGTGACCTCGTTATTAACAACATCCAATGTCCATGATCAGGAAACCTTTGATCATCTTGTTAATCAACGAGCTAGTTTATAAGAGAGGCATAACTAGGAACTTCCTTTTTGTTTATTAAACACACATGTATTAACGTTTCCGTATTAATACAATTATAGCATGTAAAATAAACATTTATCATAAATAAGGAATACGATAATAACCACTTTATTATTGCCTCTCGGGCATATTTCCTTCACAAATTGAATGTTGTCTTAACATGGCAAAAGATAGCATCGGTTCGCTACACAAATTTAAATGAGGCCAATATGAGACTAGATTTGCCCGCATATGGGCCCCATATTTAATTATTAGGTGAATCGGCATAAGGCCCCCAAACCACATGATAATATGCATGCGAGTATGACAATCCAATATGCAACAAGTTTTTTATATTATAAAATAGGGTTTTCGGGAAGGGGTTCACACATTAGGGTTCGGCAGATCTTGGAGTTCCGGGGTTCGGGGTCGGTCTCAGGGTCCAGGGTTCGACGGAAATGTTCTCGGACTCCGGGATCGTTCTCGGATATCGGGGTAGTTCTTGTCGCGTCCGGGAAGCAGAACTTGGGTCGGTGTCGGGGCGCGTCGGATTCTTCCGGGTCGATGCCGTTCTTGTCGTGGTGAAGATCTCGTCGGGTCCGCGCTTCGGATTCCGTGAGGCGATCTTGGCGTCCTTCCGGTTCGGGTTTTGGCGTCCGAGGGTAGTTCATGTCGTTCGAGGGTTCGGCCTTCGGATCCATGAAGGGGTTCTTGGTGCTCCGAGATGTAGATCTTGTCGGTTCCGCCCCCAAAGACCTTGTGGTTTCGTGACGGCGATCTCCGGTTCCGGTTCGCGGTTTCTTGTCGACGGTCTTGTGGTGCCATCTTGGCTTGCCGGTGTCGAGCTCGGGTTCCGTTGATGATCTTGGGTCGGCATCACGTGGTGGACCGTCAGAATCGATCTTGTCGAGGTAACTAGTACCCTCACCACATCGACACGCGGTCAACACATCCGCGACAAACTTCCCACAAGACCCCCACGATCTCCATCTCCTCCAAGGAGTCAAACAGGAGCGAGTCTGGCGTCGCATGCTTGCAAGCGGGGAGGCAGAGAACTTCCGGCAGGACGCGGGCTCGCGTGGCGGTTGGAGGCGGTGATGCTGCGGCCGGCGCGGGAGGTGGTCGCGGCGGGGCGCGGCCGGCGAGGAGGGCTGCAGGGCGAGCGGGTCTGGGGAAGGCGGACGGGGAGGCTCGTGCCGGGGCGAGCGCGGGCGCGGGCTGGCGGAGGTTGCCGGCGGGGCGACGAGGTTGGCGGGCGGCGGTGGGGCGAGTGCCTGGCCGGCGGTGGCCGCGGGCTGCGGAGCGGCGAGGTAGGCGCGGGCGGAGCTCGGGCGAGCGCCGGGGGAAGGAAGGAGGGGCCGGCCGGAGGCGAGGCGGTGGATGCGGGGCCGCGGGGTCGTCGGGGCGCGGGCTGGGCGGTGAGCGAGCGAGCTGGCGAGGAGGAGGAGGCGGCGCTCGCGTCGGGGAAGCGTGCAGCGGGGACGGGGCGGCGAGGGAAGCGCTAAGGGGCGAGCGGCGGCTGCCGGAGGCGAGAGGGGAGGCGCTCGGGTCCGGCGAGGCTGCAGGGAAGCGGGCGACCGGCGAGGCGACGAGGCGAGGTGCCGGACGACGGGCGCTGCAGGGAGGGGGGGTGAGGAGGAGCTGGGCACGGGGCGGAGCGGCGCGTCGGAGGGAGCCCGAGGGGGGGCGCGCGGAGGAGGGCACACGCGGGCAGTCACGTTGGGGAAGAGAGGAGGAAAGAGAGAGGAAAGGAGGGAGGTGGGGCCTGCAGGGTGTAGGAATGGCAATGGAGCGGTTTTGGACGGATATAGCAAAACCAAATCCAAATCCAAATCCATGAAACTCACTCTAGCCCACCCATGAAGATATCCATGGGCATAGATGTCGCTCCAGATCCAAACCCGCCGGATATCCAGTATCCATGGATATCCATTGGTTTACACACTATATACCATAATCATAATAACATTCAGCATAACTACGATTTAATAGCAATTTCCGATAGCATTTCAGCAGTATTTCAACAAATATTATATGGATAATACATAGGAATACCAAAGCAATAATATTTTAACCACATAGTACTTAAAATATCACACGGTAACATCACAAAGTACATAGATGTCTCATAACAGTCTTAGAGAATGCTTTTTATTACAAGTTTCCAATACAACATCTCATACATTCAATAGATATAGCAATGCATAGTAGAAATGTTGAGTTGAAACTTGGATGATTAAAGCCTCATTCCTCGGTGACAATGGATTCATTGGCATCCTACAATTAAAGAAACACTAAAGCTTATCAAAGTTACACATCACAAGAATGAATAATGGAGTAAGTAAATGACTACAGAAATAGTACCATTTCTTCTTTTTATCTTTAAGAACATTTTGTACAGCAAGGAGATTACCATGAATATCACCTAATGCAATTGCCAAAAATAAGAACAACTTAGATTTCATATTTCACAACAGAAGTTAGAACCAAAGGTGGAAATGTATAAATGAATTACCTAACATGTCCGCTCGAGACCATGATTGCATACACATGAGAGCTTCTGATATTTTATTGCAAGTCGACTACGATGTGGACTAATTAGTCTTCCGCTCGAGACCATGAAATTTGGGATCATTTATTTAGTAAATATTGCATACATAAAATAATAATCTCACTGACATGTGGGTCCCACGTGTCAGCCGGGTATCCGTTGGATATCCGTGGAGTGAAACTACTACCCATGCCCGCCCCATGAATTAGCGGATATCCGCCCCATGAAATCCGTGGATGTAATTAGAACTCCATACCCTTGCCCATTGGGTCGGATATCCGTGGATACCCGGATCCATGGATAAAATTGCCATCCTTAGCAGGGTGGGTCCTAGGGGAGGTGGCTGACAGGGGGAGGTGGGATCCGGGGCTGTGTGCGGTGAGGTGGCGCTGGGGCAGGGAGGGGGTCGGTTGGTGGGGCCCGAGTGCAGCGGGTGAGGGTCTGGGGCAGGCGGTGGTGTGCGTGTGTGTGTTGAGAGGGAGTGGGGGTGGGCTTAGCCTAGGTGGCAGCATGGGATTGGGTGGGGGGATAGGGCCAGGTGAGGTGGCGACTCGTGATAGGAGGGGGTGAGGTGGAGGGGAGGGCTGGGTAGGTTATCTGGTAGCTTTAGGATTTAGGTTGGACCGATTATATTTCTGGGGTGGTCGTTCGGGTCGATTCGGCCCGTTCGACTGCCCCACTAAAATAATATAATATTTTTATTTGTTTAAAACAAGACTTCTGCAAACCGATAGCAGACAAAACAAAATATTCCGGCGACCCGGGGTTTGCATTTTGAACAAAGGCGGGGCGTTTAGAAAACAAAACTAGGTTTTTCTGTAAATAGTTTTATGCAAGCAAATGCAAGATGATGACGATGCTCAAATGCAATGTGGCATGATGACATGAACATGCGGTCATGATGATGCAATGCACAAAAACAACGCGATTTTCTAGTAGTGGTTTTGCGGGATGCCACAATTCGACACCACTAACAATGGATCTCGCCCTCGAGATCCGCCTCATGGTACCGGAAGGAAGGTCGGCGATCTGCGTCTTCTCGCATCGTGTAGATCCTCGCGACACCACTAACAAGAGATCGTTGTCCATGATCGTTGCGGGAAACACTCCGGAAACAAAAGGTCGAAGGCAGAGGTATCAACAAATAAAGCCACCTCTAACTCCGGTAGAAAGAGAGGACCGATGCATTCTCATCCACTTCAATGTACAAAAGCGAATAGAAGGGGTAGTCAGCATGGGGGCCAATCCATCATGCACCCAAACTATTACTCCGCACAATCAGTGGAAAAGCATGCAACCATTCTCGGAATTAGACTGAAGATCTCGACAAACGAGATTCGGAAACAAAGGAGTGAGGCAGACTCTGCACCGGATCTAGCATGGAGGATGTCGTCGCGTCGAAAAACACCGGAAGGCACAAACAAGGAATAAAGAATGGTAACACCGTAGATGGATTCCTCAGGCAGCTTGAACACCGGTTGGTAGCACACCGTTACCAAGGGAGGAAGCGAAACCCTAAAGATACGACGGAAAACCCAACCACGAGAAGTCCTGGACTCGAAGAAAGAGAAGAGAGCGGATTCAAAACACGTAGAGGTAAGAGGAGAATAGCAGAGGGGTAAGGAGTAAAATCAGACCTAATCAGAACTATCCAACCGATTTTTAAAAATAGTTTTGACACTCTACTTCGGCCGTTAGCTAGGTTATCCTACAGGCTGGACTTGTGGGGTATCGAAACTGCTGAGCTCTGATACCACTCTGTAACACCCTCAGAATCGGCCCTATGCAAGTTTTAGCGAAACCCGCCAAACCCGCATAGAAACGATTCGAAGGTGCCCACCAGGCACTTTCGTGCGGGTGGAAAACGAAGTAATAACATTACACAACAGTCCTCGATGGGACCCACAGAACAGATATATATATATATACAGCAGCGACTCAATGAGTCAAGAATACAGATATACAGTACAAATATCCAAATCACCTTGAAAACGATAGAGCGTCCGACTACGGACAAGATGCAAATGGGGCTAAGAGCCCTGAAGAATAACCAATGGCGTCCATAACCCTGCCCAGGCCAAGCCGGAAGGGTAACCCTGCTAACGACGTCGATCTCAAAACCTGCTTAAACAAAAGGGGTGGCGACAAAGGGCAAAGGAAAAAGAGGAGCGTCAGTACTGAGGCCAGTACACGGCGAGACTAGAATTCGGCGGTCCTCGCCTACATAGGTATGGTGGACTGAAGCGGCTGCGGCAGCATGCACTAAACAACCTATAGAGACTCGATACTACTGGCGGCTATCAGAGAGGGGCAAGGAAGACCTATTCGGATCCAACCTGATACTATCATCAAACAAACCCATCCTGGCGTTTCCCCCTCGAGACCAAACGAGGAAGTCAACCGAGGAACTCACACAGTTGGCAGTTTTACTTATTCAGTTATAGTTGCGGCACTTTACTAGTCAGGTTTAGATAATCATCCTGATAAAGTAAGCAGTGGGTACTTTTAGTTAACCATTCCGTTATAGTGGCAACACTTACTAGTCAAATACAATTAGCATGAGATAACCCCAAAACCCAGCAGTTGTTGGTACTTTTACTTAGCCATTCCGTTGTAGTGAAGCTGATTACTAGTCATATCGAATACAAGTCAATTTATAACAATAAACTTTAGTTATAGTTGTCTATGATCAAGCACTGTGCTCCAAGTCGTCCATAACCGCGGACACGGCTTCTCGAAAAGATTTATCCCTGCAGGGGTGCACCAAAGTATCCACAGGCACTTCGACCCTTTTTGCCAGATCAGTTAACATACACCCATCGGTATGTCGGCGGGGCCTAAGTCACGACGTTCCCAGACCCAAAGCAAGTACATGGGGGCCACCCCACCAGGTCGAACCCGCCACGAAGTCGGCCGGTCTCCGAGACGGACTTAGGGTTTGGGTAGACGGCTGTGAACGACAGCAAATCCCCAAACGGGGACTGTCGACACCGCGAAAACGTGTCCCGATCCTAAACAGTACAGGTGCTATCTGTCGCACAATTTAATTAAAGCAGTAAACATGGCATAAGTACAGGATAGTAAATAAAACCTCAAACTAGTTTGTGGCCCCCAGTACAATACTTTGAAATCAGGTAATAATCAATGGGGGGCCCATATCTCCCCACCTGTGGTTAGCGCGCTCGATCTCGGAACAGGTGTCAAGAACTCGGGGTCCTACGGGACACAAGTGGGCGGTCGGAAACCAAATATTATCTATCACCCACCGATGCCTCTGCTTAACTACTTCAATTTTAGTTATTAAACAGTAATTGAAGTGAATAGTAAGTAAAACCATGATCATCTCCAACGCTGAACATGCGGCGATAATCCAACAACTGTGGTACTTGATGACACGCAACAGCATATGAGCAAGCGACTACGGCGCGCAAGTCCAACTATCTGCCAACCAACGGGTAATAGGATGTGTCCAAGGCAATATAGGGCTGCAAGGGGATATCACGGGTACAGAAACTAGAGCATCGCAACACAGATAGCAATAGATCAAGAGGAGGAATAAATACTATAAAGTAAGATAGGTAGAAAGGGGGAGATGCTCGCCTGAAAACATTGCCGAAGGTTCAACCGAAGATCGGGGCGAAGCTCACATCAACTCAACGGCCTTATCCGCGAAGAAGCAAAACACTAGAAGAAACACCGGATGCAATATTTAATACTACGGCAAAAGATCGGGCATGATGCATGTATGATGTATGACATGGCAAAGGTGCGATGCAATTAGGTCAGGTTAAGCGGAACCGGGGTCCCGACAATTAATTAGGTGGTTCATGTTGTTTAGCTACCCCGCAAATTGAATGTTGTCTTAACATGGCAAAAGATAGCATCGGTTCGCTACACAAATTTAAATGAGGCCAATATGAGACTAGATTTGCCCGCATATGGGCCCCATATTTAATTATTAGGTGAATCGGCATAAGGCCCCCAAACCACATGATAATATGCATGCGAGTATGACAATCCAATATGCAACAAGTTTATTATATTATAAAATAGGGTTTTCGGGAAGGGGTTCACACATTAGGGTTCGGCAGATCTTGGAGTTCCGGGGTTCGGGGTCGGTCTCAGGGTCCAGGGTTCGACGGAAACGTTCTCGGACTCCGGGATCGTTCTCGGATATCGGGGTAGTTCTTGTCGCGTCCGGGAAGCAGAACTTGGGTCGGTGTCGGGGCGCGTCGGATTCTTCCGGGTCGATGCCGTTCTTGTCGTGGTGAAGATCTTGTCGGGTCCGCGCTTCGGATTCCGTGAGGCGATCTTGGCGTCCTTCCGGTTCGGGTTTTGGCGTCCGAGGGTAGTTCATGTCGTTCGAGGGTTCGGCCTTCGGATCCATGAAGGGGTTCTTGGTGCTCCGAGATGTAGATCTTGTCGGTTCCGCCGCCAAAGACCTTGTGGTTTCGTGACGGCGATCTCCGGTTCCGGTTCGCGGTTTCTTGTCGACGGTCTTGTGGTGCCATCTTGGCTTGCCGGTGTCGAGCTCGGGTTCCGTTGATGATCTTGGGTCGGCATCACGTGGTGGACCGTCGGAATCGATCTTGTCGAGGTAACTAGTACCCTCACCACATCGACACTTGGTCAACACATCCGCGACAAACTTCCCACAAGACCCCACGATCTCCATCTCCTCCAAGGAGTCAAACAGGAGCGAGTCTGGCGTCGCATGCTTGCAAGCGGGGAGGCAGAGAACTTCCGGCAGGACGCGGGCTCGCGTGGCGGTTGGAGGCGGTGATGCTGCGGCCGGCGCGGGAGGTGGTCGCGGCGGGGCGCGGCCGGCGAGGAGGGCTGCAGGGCGAGCGGGTCTGGGGAAGGCGGACGGGGAGGCTCGTGCCGGGGCGAGCGCGGGCGCGGGCGCGGGCTGGCGGAGGTTGCCGGCGGGGCGACGAGGTTGGCGGGCGGCGGTGGGGCGAGTGCCTGGCCGGCGGTGGCCGCGGGCTGCGGAGCGGCGAGGTAGGCGCGGGCGGAGCTCGGGCGAGCGCCGGGGGAAGGAAGGAGGGGCCGGCCGGAGGCGAGGCGGTGGATGCGGGGCCGCGGGGTCGTCGGGGCGCGGGCTGGGCGGTGAGCGAGCGAGCTGGCGAGGAGGAGGAGGCGGCGCTCGCGTCGGGGAAGCGTGCAGCGGGGACGGGGTAGTGAGGGGAGCGCTAAGGGGCGAGCGGCGGCTGCCGGAGGCGAGAGGGGAGGCGCTCGGGTCCGGCGAGGCTGCTGGGAAGCGGGCGACCGGCGAGGCGACGAGGCGAGGTGCCGGACGACGGGCGCTGCAGGGAGGGGGGCTGAGGAGGAGCTGGGCACGGGGCGGAGCGGCGCGTCGGAGGGAGCCCGAGGGGGGGCGCGCGGAGGAGGGCGCACGCGGGCGGTCGCATTGGGGAAGAGAGGAGGAAAGAGAGAGGAAAGGAGGGAGGTGGGGCCTGCAGGGTGGGTCCCAGGGGAGGTGGCTGACAGGGGAGGTGGGATCCGGGGCTGTGTGCGGTGAGGTGGCGCTGGGGCAGGGAGGGGGTCGGTTGGTGGGGCCCGAGTGCAGCGGGTGAGGGTCTGGGGCAGGCGGTGGTGTGCGTGTGTGTGTTGAGAGGGAGTGGGGGTGGGCTTAGCCTAGGTGGCAGCATGGGATTGGGTGGGGGGATAGGGCCAGGTGAGGTGGTGACTCGTGATAGGAGGGGGTGAGGTGGAGGGGAGGGCTGGGTAGGTTATCTGGTAGCTTTAGGATTTAGGTTGGACCGATTATATTTCTGGGGTGGTCGTTCGGGTCGATTCGGCCCGTTCGACTGCCCCACTAAAATAATATAATATTTTTATTTGTTTAAAACAATACTTCTGCAAACCGATAGCAGACAAAACAAAATATTCCGGCGACCCGGGGTTTGCATTTTGAACAAAGGCGGGGCGTTTAGAAAATAAAACTAGGTTTTTCTGTAAATAGTTTTATGCAAGCAAATGCAAGATGATGACGATGCTCAAATGCAATGTGGCATGATGACATGAACATGCGGTCATGATGATGCAATGCACAAAAACAACGCGATTTTCTAGTAGTGGTTTTGCGGGATGCCACACCGAGCCACACTTAAGTTTTCTCATCTTTGTTTCCAAGTGTAATAAAAGATTAGCAACTATTTTCTCGTTAAGACCGTCGTGCAGTACTAATTTTAGCATAGTGATTGCGTTTGACATATATTTGTATGATACAGATGAGCCATCCATGGACGTACGGTGACCGACGCTCTGCCGCTTTCAGAGAAGGCGTGCGTTCTTTTCGATTTATGGCCGAGGAGAACAAGCGACGGGATGGTTTTATATGTTGTCCATGTGTTGACTGTAGGAATGAGAAGGCTCACATTTCCGCAAGAGACATTCAGAGCCACCTGCTTCGGTATGGTTTTATGTCCGGCTATAATGTTTGGACCAAACACGAAGAAAGAGAGGTTGTGATGGAAGACGGCGATGAAGAAGAGAACGATGATGACAACTACTGATCTATGTTCCCTGAATACGCTGATACCGCAATGGAAGACAATGAAGAAGAAGGAGGTGAAGAACGGGAACCAAACCGGCCCGCTGATGATCTTGGTCGGGTCATTTCTGATGCAAAGCGAGACCGCGACACAGAAAAGGAGAGGTTGCAGTTTGAGCAGATGTTATAGGACCACAATAAATTATTGTACCCAACTTGTGAAGATGGCTAGAAGAAGCTGGGTAGCACACTGGAATTTCTGAAGTGGAAGGCAGAGACCGGTGTGACTGACTCGGGATTTGAGAAGTTGCTGGTACTCATGAAGAGGTTGCTTCCAAGAAATAACGAATTGCTCGCCAGTACATACGAAGCAAAGAAGCTCGTCTGCCCTCTAGGATTAGATGTGCAGAAGATACATATGTGCCCTAATGACTCATCCTCTACCGCGGTGAGAAGTACGGGAATTTGGGTAAATGCCCGGTATGCACTGCATTGCGGTATAAGATCAGAAAAGATGACCCTGGTGATGTTGATGGCGAGCCACCCAGGAAGAGGGTTCCTGCCAAGATGATGTGGTATGTGTAACGCCCCCGAATCGGGTCTATGCAGATCTCAGCATTTTCCGCCAAAATCCGCATAGAAGCGATTCAAAGACGCCCACCAGACACTTTCGTGTGGGTGGGATTTGAATACAAGTAGTTACATCACAGTAGTTTAAAATAGAGTCCACAAGAACTTATATATACAACAACGACTCAACGAGTCAAGAATACAAAAGGTGCAATCCGAAGATACAACTCAAGAAGAAAACAAGATAGTATCCGAGTACGGACAAGAACCAAATGGGACTAAGAGTCCTGTAGAATAACCAAGCTGAGTCCAACCCTGCCCAGGCCAAGCCGGAAGGGTACCCTTGCTAACGTCGTCAATCACATACCTGTCAAGCCAAAAGGGTGCCGACAAAGGGCAAAGTAAAATAGAAAGAGAGCGGTCAATACTGAGGCCAGTACACGGCGAGACTAGAATTCGGCGGTCCTCGCCTACATAGGTATGGTGGGCTCAGCGGCAACAAAGTTTGCACTATCTAACTTATAGAGACACGCTACAACTTCGGCTATTTGAGCGAGATAAGAGAGCACTACGCGATAACTATATATAACACCAAACATAACCCATCCGAATAATTCCCCCTCGAAGACCAGTCGAGGAAGTCCCCTTGCGGAACACACACAGTGGCAATTTTAGTTAAGCAGGTGTTTAGTTGATAAGGCTAATTACTAGTCAAATTATTAGAGGCAAAGCATTAGTGGCGTTGTCTATGATCATGACACTGTACTCCTAAGGCGTCCATAACCGTGGACACACGGCTTCTCGAAAAGATTTACCCTGTAGGGGTGCACTACTATACCCAAACGCATGCTCAACCCTTCAGGCAACATATTACGCGTGCCATCCGAATCTCACAACAAGAACTGTCCCTTAACTACGCGCATATCCAGAGGCATCACCTACTGTGTTTTATCCACACAAGAGATACAGCTGATTCTCCAGGTGGCACAGCGTTTGAGTCTACGGCCGGGCGATGATCGGAAGATAACTTGTAGAGCTCCATCCCACCTCCGACACGATATCCCGATTTTATGCAATGCAAGCCATGGCAGTCCACCAAAATCATATCACAACTCAACCCATGTCCGAGGACATATTATGCGTATGCACCAAATGGAAAACCAATTTTGTAACCCTCTGGATATACGAATAGCGCCGGTAGTTGAGGGGGGATCCCAGAGGCCCCCACGTTTGGTTAGCGCGATCAACTCAGAACTGGTATCGTAGAACAAACGGGTCCTAGGTCGGCTCAAGCAGTTCCCAAAGGTGGTCCCTGTCGGGGCCTTATCATTAGGTGAAACCATAACCAACAACATCAGATTAATTATCTTGTCATCAACCATATTCGAGTATCATGTTCCACCTGTATGAGAGCGATACTAAGCATGCCTACGACTCGCAAGGACAAAACTAGCTAATCAAACAAGGCAATAGGATGACCAAGGCAATATAGTGGAGAAGTTAATTAAAGGAACGGTACTATAGCATCGACAATAAGGATAGCAATAGATCGATTGGAAGAAGTAAAGACTATAAACGCAAATTAGGTAGAAGGGGGAGAAATGCTCGCCTGTGAGACAAAGTCGGAAAACCGGAGGCTTGTCGCAATTCGCATCCACTCATCGTACTATCTGGGGAACAAGCAAACACTAGAAAGAACACCCGATACAATATTTAATACTATGGAAGAAGATCCGGCATGTTTATGTCATGATGCAGGGCATGGCAATATGCGGTCCTACTTAGCAATATTAAACGGAATCGGGATCCCGACATTTATTATTGGGTTCAAGTTATTTAACTACCCTGTAAATTAAATGTTGATTAGCAAGGCAAAAGCATGGCATCGGTTCGCTACACAAATTTAAATGGAGCCGATATTAGACTAGAAAAGCCCGCATTTGATCTCCATATTTAATTATGAGGTGAATCGGAATAATGCCCCCAAACCACGCATATGTATGCAACATGAATATTTATATGCAATAGATAGATATTATTGAAGGGTTTCGCGGCATAGTAAATCAAAATTTTCTACGGAGCGAACAGAGGGAAAGCCAATATCTAATCTAGGAGATGCAAACAACGAGAGAGATTGGATTAGATCTTCATACCCTTGAAGATTCGCACAGCGGAACGTTCGTCGGAACGTGGGTGATGTAGTCGTACTCGCTTCTCCTCCTCGCGATCCGATCCGATCTAGCACCACAAGTGGCGGTGCCTCCGTGAGATGCACACGTGCAGCACCTCGACGTCTCCTCCTTCCTCGGACCAGCAAGTATGGTGGAGAGATAGATTGGATCTACAACACGACGGCGTGGTGTATATGGTGGAGAATTTCTGCAGCAGGGCTTCGCCTACAAACAGTCAGGAGGGAGAGAGGAAAGCTAGCAAGGCGGCTAGGGTTTGGAGGAGAGGTGTGTGGGGTTTGTGCGCCCCACCCCTCTTTATATAGAGGGGGGGCGCAGCCCTAGCCCCTCCCCCAAGCCCAAAGGATAAGGAGTGGGGGGCATGGACTCTCCCCTCTTCTAGAAACCCTATCTCTAGTTTAAACGATTTAAACTCTCTAGGATCGGCTGGGCCCTATGGGGCCTTGTGCCCCTGGCCCAATGCGTCCAGGACACTCCCTCATAGGCCCATGCCCCCTCCCGGAAGGTGGGGCCACGTTGGTCCCCTTCTGGAAGGTTCTAGAAGCTTCTGGTACAATACCGATTAACCCGGAACAATTCCGAACTCCAAAAACTGCACTGCCTTATATGAATCTTATTCTCCGGACCATTCCGGAACCTCTCGTGATGTCCCGGATCCCATCCGAGACTCCGAACAAAAATTCATAAACCAATTATCCAATCTATCCTAGCGTCGAGACACGTTAAGTGTGTGACCCTGCGGGTTCGAGAATATGCAGACATGATCTTCTATCAATAATCAACAGCGGGGTCTGGGCACCCATATTGACTCCCACACATTCATCGATGATCATATCGGATGAACCACGATGTCAGGATTCAAACAATCCCATATATATATTCCCTTCGTCTCGCGATATTTTACTTGCCCGAGATTCGATCGTCGGTACCGTCATACCTAGTTCAATCTCGTTCACAGCAAGTACTTTACTCGTTCCGTAATCCGATATCACTTTGTGATTAACTCCTTAACCACATGCTTGCAAGCGGTGTTGATATCGATTACCGAGTGGGCCCGAAGTATATCTCTCCAACTTGGGAGGGACAAATCCCATCTCGATACATACAACCCAACAGATACTTTCCGATCACCTGAGAGACACCTTTATGATCACCCTCTCATAGGATGACGTTTGATGACCTCAAAGCTTTCTTCCGATACCAGGGAGTTGTATTATCTCATGGTCTAAGGAATACAATATTTGACATAAGAAAAGCTTCGCAAAGACGAACACGATGACACGATCTAATTGCTTCGCTTAGTTTGGGTCTGTCCATCATATCATTCTCCAATGATATGATCTCATTATCAATTGACAACTCATGTCTATGGTTAGGAAACCTTAACCATCATTGATCAATGAGCTAGTCCATAGAGGCGTACTAGGGACACGGTGGTGTTCACAAACCACACAAGTATTAAAGTTTCCGCTTAATACAATTCTAGCATGGAATATAAACATTATCATGAACAAGAATTATAATAAAAACATCTTTATTATTGCCTCTAGGGCATAATTCCAACAGTCTCCCACTTGCACTAGAGTCAATAATCTAGTTTACATTTGGCAACAATCTCACACCCATGGCACTGAGGTGTTGATCATGTTTTACACGTGGAAGAGGTTTAGTCAATGGATCTGCGACATTCAGATCTGTATGTACTTTGCTAATCTTCAGATCTCCATCTATTATATAATCTCGGATTATATGAAACTTGCGGTTGATATGCTTGGTCTTTGGATGATATCTTGGTTCCTTAGCGAGTGCTATGGCGCCAGTGTTGTCACACAATATCTCTAGTGGGTCCAATGCACTTGGAACCACGCCAAGCTCAGTGATGAAGTTTCTTATCCAAACTCCTTCACTTGACGCTTCTGCAGCAGCCATGTATTCCGCTTCCACTGTAGATCCCGCGATCACGCTTTGCTTGCAGCTTCTCTAGCTCACAGCTCCTCCATTCAAAATATAAACGTATCCTGTCTGAGATTTGGAATCATCCTTGTCGGTGTCAAAACTAGCGTCGACGTAACCTTTTACGACAAGCTGTTCATCACCCCCATAGACTAAGAACATTTCTTTAGTCCTATTTAGGTACTTTAGGATGTTCTTCACGGCTGTCCAGTGTTCCACTCCTGGATCACTTTGATATCTGCTCGTCAAACTAAGAGCATTGGACACATCCGGTCTAGTACACAGCATGGCATACATGATGGAACCTATGGCCGAGGCATAAGGCACTTTGCTCATAGCTTCCCTATCATTTACCGTAGCTGGACACTGAGCCTTGTTCAATATCTTACCTGACAACATAGGCACTGAACCTTTCTTTGCCTTATCCATTCTGAACCTTTTCAGAACTTTGTCTAGGTATGTACTCTGGCTTAAGGCTATCAGGCGTCTTTATCTATCTCTATAGATTTTGATGCCCAATATATAAGCAGCTTCACCTAGGTCTTTCATTGAAAAACACTTGTTCAAATAACTCTTCACATTGTTAAGCATGTTGATGTCATTTCCAATAATCAATATGTCATCCACATATAGTACCAGAAATGTCACCGAGCTCCCACTCACTTTCTTGTAGATACAAGCTTCGTAGCAATTTGGAACAAATCCAAAGCTCTTGATCACTTGATCAAAACGAAGGTTCCAACTCCGAGATGCTTGCT
The DNA here is from genome assembly GCA_916181665.1 of Avena sativa. NCBI lineage: Eukaryota > Viridiplantae > Streptophyta > Magnoliopsida > Poales > Poaceae > Avena > Avena sativa. The sequence continues at coordinate 57,215,676 of OV702285.1, read as the reverse complement.
TCAGTCCATAAATGGAACGCTGAAGTTTGCATACTTTATCAGCATCCTTAGGATCGACAAAACCTTCGGGTTGCATCATATACAACTCTTCATCAATGTTGCCATTGAGGAAAGCAGTCTTGACATCCATCTGCCATATTTCATAATCATGAAACGCAGCAATTGCTAATAAAATCCGAATGGACTTAAACATCGCTACGGGAGAGAAAGTCTCATCGTAGTCAACACCTTGAACTTGTCGAAAACCTTTCGCGACAAGTCGTGCTTTATAGATGGTAACATTACCATCCGCGTCCGTTTTCTTCTTGAAGATCCATTTGCACTCAACGGCCTTTCGGTCGCTAGGAGGGTCCACCAAAGTCCATACTTGGTTTTCGCTCATGGATCCCAATTCGGATTTCATGGCTTCTAGCCATTTCTCAGAGTCTGGGCTCATCATCGCTTCCTCATAGTTCGTAGGTTCACTGTCTTCTACTAGCAAGACAGTCAAGACAGGGTTGCCGTACCACTCAGGGGGGGCACGCGACCTTGTCGACCTGCGACGTTCAGTAGCAGCATCGTCCGAAGCTTCATGATCCTTGTCATTAGCTTCCTCTATTGTTGGTGCAGGCGGCACTGGAACAATTTCAGGTGCTGCGCTACTCTCCAACTCAAGAGAAGGTTCAATAACCTCGTCTAGCTCTACTTTCCTCCCACTCACTTCTTTCGAGAGAAACTCCTTCTCAAGAAAGGAACCGTTCTTTGCGACAAACACTTTGCCTTCGGTTCTGTGATAGAAGGTATACCCAATAGTTTCCTTAGGGTATCCTATGAAGACGCATTTCTCCGCTTTGGGTTCGAGCTTGTCCGGCATCAACTTCTTGACGTAAGCTTCGCATCCCCAAACTTTAAGAAACAACAACTTAGGTTTAGCACCAAACCACAGTTCATACGGTGTCGTCTCAACGGATTTAGATGGAGCCCTATTTAAAGTGAATGCAGCGATTTCTAATGCATAACCCCAAAATGATAACGGCAAATCAGTAAGAGACATCATTGATCGGACCATATCTAATAGGGTTCGATTCTGGCGTTCAGACACACCATTGCGCTGTGGTGTTCCGGGTGGCGTGAGTTGTGAAACGATTCCACTTGCTTTAAGATGCGTGAGAAAATCATAACTCAAATATTCACCTCCACGATCGGATCGTAGAAACTTAATCTTTCTGTTACGATGGTTCTCCACTTCATTCTGAAATTCCTTGAACTTTTCAAATGTTTTAGATTTATGTTTCATTAAATAGATATACCCATATCTACTTAAGTCATCGGTAAAAGTGAGGAAATAGCGATATCCACCGCGCGTCGAAATACTCATCGGTCTGCATACATCGGTATGTATGATTTCCAACAAGTCCGTTGCTCGCTCCATCATACCGGAGAACGGTGTTTTGATCATCTTGCCCATGAGGCATGGTTCGCATGTGTCAAATGATTCAAAATCAAGAGACTCCAAAAGTCCATCAGAATGGAGTTTCTTCATGCGCTTTACTCCAATATGACCTAGACGACAGTGCCACAAATAAGTAGTATTATCACTATCTACTTTGCATCTCTTAGCCTCAATGTTATGGATGTGTGTTTCATCCCTTTCGAGATTTAGAAGAAATAAACCATTTACAAGAGGTGCATGACCATAAAAGATGTTACTCATATAAATAGAACAACCATTATTCTCCGATTTAAATGAATAACCATCTTGCAATAAACACGATCCAGAAATAATGTTCATGCTCAACGCAGGCACATAATAACACTTATTAAGGTTTAAAACTAATCCCGAAGGTAAAACTAAGGAGAGCGTGCCGACGGCCATCACATCAACTCTTGATCCGTTGCCAACGCGCATCATCACCTCATCCCTCGCAAGCCGCCGTCTATTCCGTAGCTCCTGTTTCGAGTTACAAATATTAGCAACTGAACCGGTATCAAATACCCAGGCACTACAACGAGGGCTAGTAAGGAAAACATCAACAACATGTATATCAAATATACCTTTGATGGTGCCAGCCTTCTTGTCCGCTAAGTACTTCGGACAGTTACGCTTCCAGTGACCCTTGTCCTTGCAATAGAAGCACTCAGTGTCCGTCTTGGGACCAGACCTGAGCTTCTTCTCAGCAGGGGCATTGCGCTTGCCGCCGCCCTTCTTGAAGGGCTTCTTTGCTCCCTTACCTTTCTTAAAGGAGGGCTTGTTGACCATCAACACATGATTATCCTTCTTGATGTCCACTTCCGCAGCCTTCATCTTTGCGAAGAGCTCGGTGATCGTATCAGTGGAACCAATCTGATTATGAGTCACTACAAAACTTTTGTAGCTGGGAGGGAGTGATTGTAGAACCCTATCAATCTTGAGCTCCTCTGGAATCGTGCATTCCAGTTGCTCAAGGCGTTGAGTGTAGCCCGACATCTTTATGGCGTGCTCACTAACGGAACTCCCTTCCTCCATCTTGCAGTTAAAGAACTTCTCAGAGATCTCATATCTCTCAGAACGGGCTTGAGTCTGAAACATGGTTTTCAGCTCCTCGAGAATCTCAAAGGGCCCGGGATAGGTTTCAAAACGATTTTGAAGTTCCGGTTCCATAGCAAACAACATGGTGCTCTTAATCACACCATAATCATCTTTGCGCGACTGATAGACAGCTTTCTCATCAGCCGGCGCAGTTGCAGCAGGGGGGTCACCTAACGCTTTCCCAAGGACATAGTCCTTTTGTCCGCCAGACAGAATGATTCTTAGATTGCGGAACCAATTGGTGAAGTTAGACCCATTGTTTCTAAGCTTTTCCTTCTCAGCAAAAACGTTGAAGTTGAAGTTGGACTTGGCCATGTGATCTACAGTATTTGCAAGTACAATTTAGACTATGTTCATGATAAATAGTTCAACTTAATCAAATTACTAGATGAACTCCCACTAAATTCAACATCCCTCAAGTTGTTTAGTGAACACGATCCAAATTCACCACACCTAATCCGATCATCACGAGAAGAGATGTGGTTTCAATGGTGGACAACGAAGTGTCGATCATATCATTCATATGACTCATGCTTAACCTTTCGGTTCTTGTGTTCCGAGGCCATGTCTGTACATGCTAGGCTCGTCAAGCTAGACCCAAGTATTTCCGCGTGTGCAAAAACTGGCTTGCACCCGTTGTATGTGAGCGTAGAGTCTATAGCACCCGATCATCACGTGATGCTTGGACACGACGAACTTTCGCAACGGTGCATACTTGGGGAGAACACAGTTTTTATCTTGATCTTTAAGTGAGGAATCATCTTATAATGCTACCGTCGCGATCTAAGCATAATAAGATACATAAAAGGATAAACATCACATGCATATAACTTTATGTGACATGGTATAGCCAATCTTCGCGCAATGATCTCCATCTTGTGCGCTCCGGCATGATCTCCATCACTCCACCATGATTGCCTCCACCACGAATAGCAACTACAACTATTGCTAACTACTTAGCGATAAAGTAAAGCTATTACATGGCGTATAAGAAGTTGACACACAGGTCATACACAATTATAAAGACAACCATATGGCTCCTGCGGTTGTGTACTCATCGACATGCAAGTCGTGAAACATTACAAAACATGATCATCGCATACATTATACACATCACATCTTGGGCCATACCATATCACAGAAAACACTCCCTGCAAAAACAAGTTAGACGCCTCTACTTTGTTGTTGCATGTTTTACGTGGCTTTATGGGAGTAGAAGCTAAGAACGATTCTTACCTACGGAAAGCCACAACGGTGATATTATGGTTGCCAAACTCCGGTGTTAATCCCATGACAACTATAGTGAGAGAAACTGACATCCACCAGCCGCATGTGTGGAACAAGCCACACGTCAAGTGCGGAGCCGGTCTCGCGAACGACGTCGCGTAAGGTTGGCCTGGACCGCTTCAATCTCACTATCCCGCGTCATAAGAAGAACACAAACAAGAGGCTTGCAACAGAAAACATCAACGCCCGCAACAACCATGTTGCGTTTTCCTCGTGAAACACATCTACGCATAGATCTAGCTCTGATACCACTGAAGGGTTTCGCGGCATAGTAAATCAAAATTTTCTACGGAGCGAACAGAGGGAAAGCCAATATCTAATCTAGGAGATGCAAACAACGAGAGATATTGGATTAGATCTTCATACCCTTGAAGATTCGCACAGCAGAACGTTCGTCGGAACGTGGGTGATGTAGTCGTACTCGCTTCTCCTCCTCGCGATCCGATCCGATCTAGCACCACAAGTGGCGGTGCCTCCGTGAGATGCACACGTGCAGCACCTCGACGTCTCCTCCTTCCTCGGACCAGCAAGTATGGTGGAGAGATAGATTGGATCTACAACACGACGGTGTGGTGTATATGGTGGAGAATTTCTGCAGCAGGGCTTCGCCTACAAACAGTCGGGAGGGAGAGAGGAAAGCTAGCAAGGCGGCTAGGGTTTGGAGGAGAGGTGTGTGGGGTTTGTGCGCCCCACCCCTCTTTATATAGAGGGGGGACGCAGCCCTAGCCCCTCCCCCAAGCCCAAAGGATAAGGAGTGGGGGGCATGGACTCTCCCCTCTTCTAGAAACCCTATCTCTAGTTTAAACGATTTAAACTCTCTAGGATCGGCTGGGCCCTATGGGGCCTTGTGCCCCTGGCCCAATGCGTCCAGGACACTCCCTCATAGGCCCATGCACCCTCCCGGAAGGTGGGGCCACGTTGGTCCCCTTCCGGAAGGTTCTAGAAGCTTCCGGTACAATACCGATTAACCCGGAACAATTCCGAACTCCAAAAACTGCACTGCCTTATATGAATCTTATTCTCCGGACCATTCCGGAACCTCTCGTGATGTCCCGGATCCCATCCGAGACTCCGAAAAAAAATTCATAAACCAATTATCCAATCTATCCTAGCGTCGAGACACGTTAAGTGTGTGACCCTGCGGGTTCGAGAATATGCAGACATGATCTTCTATCAATAATCAACAGCGGGGTCTGGGCACCCATATTGACTCCCACACATTCATCGATGATCATATCGGATGAACCACGATGTCAGGATTCAAACAATCCCATATATATATTCCCTTCGTCTCGCGATATTTTACTTGCCCGAGATTTGATCGTCGGTACCGTCATACCTAGTTCAATCTCGTTCACAGCAAGTACTTTACTCGTTCCGTAATCCGATATCACTTTGTGATTAACTCCTTAACCACATGCTTGCAAGCGGTGTTGATATCGATTACCGAGTGGGCCCGAAGTATATCTCTCCAACTTGGGAGGGACAAATCCCATCTCGATACATACAACCCAACAGATACTTTCCGATCACCTGAGAGACACCTTTATGATCACCCTCTCATAGGATGACGTTTGATGACCTCAAAGCTTTCTTCCGATACCAGGGAGTTGTATTATCTCATGGTCTAAGGAATACAATATTTGACATAAGAAAAGCTTCACAAAGACGAACACGATGACACGATCTAATTGCTTCGCTTAGTTTGGGTCTGTCCATCATATCATTCTCCAATGATATGATCTCATTATCAATTGACAACTCATGTCTATGGTTAGGAAACCTTAACCATCATTGATCAATGAGCTAGTCCATAGAGGCGTACTAGGGACACGGTGGTGTTCACAAACCACACAAGTATTAAAGTTTCCGCTTAATACAATTCTAGCATGGAATATAAACATTATCATGAACAAGAATTATAATAATAACATCTTTATTATTGCCTCTAGGGCATAATTCCAACAATTATATATTATAAAATATGGTCTCAAGAAAGGATTCACACATTGGGGTTCGACGATCATGGTTCCGAGGGGTTTGGGTTCGGTCCCGACAAGATCGGTCTTCGATATCGGGGCTTCGGAATCCATGAAGAAGAACTTGGCACTCTGCAATGGAAATCCTCGCTGGCCTCGCAGTCGATGGTGAACTTGAAGCTGGGTCAACCGAAGATCTTGACACGGGAAACGGTTCTTGTTGGTGGTCCTTCGGGTTCAGCATCGTCGTCTTCCGTGCGTTGTTGTTCCTCGTGTGGCCCTATACCATATCCTCCCGGTTGCCACTGTGCCTTCTCAACAGAACACCCAGGGACTCGTAGATGAACAAATGCACATACATCAGAGGACACATAAGCTCTTCAGCACCAAGCCTCTATGTCGGGGTCAAAATCAACCGAAGAAAACAATAAGTTGGATTGATTAGTACCCAACGGTGAGCCTTGACGTGTAGGGGATCGGGGTCAGGGACATCAGGAGGCAGCGGCGGTGCGGACAGAAAAGCCGGGCGTAAAGGCACGCGCTATGGAGGAAGCAGACTCAGGAAGAACAGGGCGCCGGCAAGCGTGCCGCGGAGAGGGACACGGTGGCGCCTGCCTGAGAGGTGGAGGCGTGCGGCTGTGGACGGAGGTTGCTGCGGGGCTTGCGAGAGGAGGCGGAGATTGCCCGCGGCGGCGGCGGCTTGGGCTCGAGGCGACCGGGTCGCAGGGAAGGCGGAGCTCAGAGCCGAGCAGGGAGGTGGCGATGACGGCGCTAGCTCGAGAGAAGGGCCAGCATAAGGAGACGAGGTGAAGGCGCACGACGGTGCTCGGAACGGAGCAAGACGGTGGCGGCGAGCGGCCCTGGCGGTAGGGAACAGAGCTGGGTCGGCGAGGGAGGTGGCGACTTGCAGGGAAGACCGCCGAGGAGGAGTGGCGGGCGGCCAGAAGTGGTGGCGCGCGTCTGGGTGAGGACGCGATGGCGGCAGGGACAAGGAGCAATGGAGGCGAGCAAGATTGGGTCGTGGCGTGCGTGCGGTCCAGTGCAAGTGTGCAAGTGTAGCGCGTCAGATTTTGTTGGGTGTGTGTGGTGTGCCGCTGGGTCCTGGGTGTGTGTTGGTCCAGGTGCTATGGTGGCTGTGTGCGACGGGTGCGTGCGTGTGTTGTGTTTTGTGGCCGGCGGCGCCATGGTGTGGTCTTAGGGTAGGAATTAGGGTTAGATTAGGATTTGGGTAGTAGGTGGTCGGCTGGGCTTTTGGGCCTGGCTGGCTGCCTCCACTAAAACATTGTTATTTTTTTTATTTTTAAAAGACTTTTTGTAAATAGTTTTTAGACAAATAAAATATTTCGAAAGACCGTGTCTTTAATTTGAAATAAAGGAGGGGACTAATTAGAAAACAAAATAGGCTTTTAGTGAAAACGTTTTTAGACAAAAATATGCATGATGATGTCATGACGATGCGAGAAATAAAATATCACGAAAGTTTTATTTCCGAATATTTTCAGGGCATTACAACTCGACACCACTAACAAGGATCGCATCCCGAGATCCAAGAAAAGATACCATGGGTGAGGGGTTGATGATTGGATCTTCTTGCACCAGGGTGATGGACGCGACACCACTAACAAGAATTCTTGCTCCGTCTTGAGATCATCGTCACCACCAACAAGGGTTGTTGTTCATGTTCTTCGAGAAAACACTCCGTATAACAAAGGCGAAGAAAGGGACCAAAGGGTCACCTCTAACTTCCAAGGAAGGAGTATTAGTCGCATCAATCCACCTGTTAAATGCCCAATAACTAATGACAAGAGTAGTGGTATGGTCGCGACTCCATTCCGCACTCTAAGCATTACTCTATTCATGAATAGAAGGATCATGCAACCAATTCTCAGAATTTAGACTAAAGATCTTAACATTCGGTATTAACAAAAGATTCAGGTAGATGATGTTGCCGCAGAAGTTGCAGGACACCGGGAAACATTTGAAGAGGGATCAAGTAGAATGAAATTCATATGTAGATCCACCGTTACAAGAGGGGAAAGTTGAACCTAAAGATACGACGGAAGACCCAACCACAAGAATATTAGACTTGAAGAAGGTAAAAAACCAGATTAAAACACGCAAGGATAAGAGGAGAAAGAATAGAGGTAAGGAGTAAAATCAGAGCTAATCAGATCTATCCAATGCATTTGTAGCAAAATAGTTTTAACACTAGGCGACGTCCGTTGGCAAGGTTATCCTACAGGCTGGACCAGTGGGGTATCGTAAACCTTTGCTCTAATACCACTTGTAACGCCCCCGAATCGGGTCTATGGAGATCTCAGCATTTCCCGCCAAAATCCGCATAGAAGCGATTCAAAGACGCCCACCAGACACTTTCGTGTGGGTGGGATTTGAATACAAGTAGTTACATCACAGTAGTTTACAATAGAGTCCACAAGAACTTATATATACAACAACGACTCAACGAGTCAAGAATACAAAAGGTGCAATCCGAAGATACAACTCAAGAAGAAAACAAGATAGTATCCGAGTACGGACAAGAACCAAATGGGACTAAGAGTTCTGTAGAATAACCAAGCGGAGTCCAACCCTGCCCAGGCCAAGCCGGAAGGGTATCCTTGCTAACGTCGTCAATCACATACCTGTCAAGCCAAAAGGGTGCCGACAAAGGGCAAATGAAAATAGAAAGAGAGCGGTCAGTACTGAGGCCAGTACACGGCGAGACTAGAATTCAGCGATCCTCGCCTACATAGGTATGGTGGGCTCAGCGGCAACAAAGCTTGCACTATCTAACTTATAGAGACACGCTACAACTTCGGCTATTTGAGCGAGATAAGAGAGCACTACACGATAACTATATATAACACCAAACATAACCCATCCGAAGAATTCCCCCTCGAATACCAGTCGAGGAAGTCCCCTTGCGGAACACACACAGTGGCAGTTTTAGTTAAGCATGTGTTTAGTTGATAAGGCTAATTACTAGTCAAATTATTAGAGGCAAAGCATTAGTGGCGTTGTCTATGATCATGACACTGTACTCCTGAGGCGTCCATAACCGTGGACACACGGCTTCTCGAAAAGATTTACCCTGCAGGGGTGCACTACTGTACCCAAACGCATGCTCAACCCTTCAGGCAACATATTACGCGTGCCATCTGAATCTCACAACAAGAAATGTCCCTTAACTATGCGCATATCTAGAGGCATCACCTACTATGTTTTATCCACACAAGAGATACAGCTGATTCTCCAGGTGGCACAGCGTTTGAGACTACGGCCGGGCGATGATCGGAAGATAACTTGTAGAGCTCCATCCCACCTCCGACACGATATCCCGATTTTATGCAATGCAAGCCATGGCAGTCCACCAAAATCATATCACAACTCAACCCATGTCCGAGGACATATTATGCGTATGCACCAAATGCAAAACCAATTTTGTAACCCTTTGGATATACGAATAGCGCCGGTAGTTGAGGGGGGGATCCCAGAGGCCCCACGTTTGGTTAGCGCGATCAACTCAGAACTGGTATCGTAGAACAAACGGGTCCTAGGTCCGCTCAAGCAGTTCCCAAAGGTGGTCCCTGCCGGGGCCTTATCATTAGGTGAAACCATAACCAACAACATCAGATTAATTATCTTATCATCAACCATATTCGAGTATCATGTTCCACCTGTATGAGAGCGATACTAAGCATGCCTACGACTCGCAAGGACAAAACTAGCTAATCAAACAAGGCAATAGGATGACCAATGCAATATAGTGGAGAAGGTAATTAAAAGAACGGTACTATAGCATCGACAATAAGGATAGCAATAGATCGATTGGAAGAAGTAAAGACTATAAACGCAAAATAGGTAGAAGGGGGAGAAATGCTCGCCCGTGAGACAAAGTCGGAAAACCGGAGGCTTGTCGCAACTCGCATCCACTCATCGTACTATCTGGGGAACAAGCAAACACTAGAAAGAACACCCGATACAATATTTAATACTATGGAAGAAGATCCGGCATGTTTATGTCATGATGCAGGGCATGGCAATATGCGGTCCTACTTAGCAATATTAAACGGAATCGGGATCCCGACATTTATTACTGGGTTCAAGTTATTTAACTACCCCGTAAATTAAATGTTGATTAGCAAGGCAAAAGCATGGCATCGGTTCGCTACATAAATTTAAATGGAGCCGATATTAGACTAGAAAAGCCCGCATTTGATCTCCATATTTAATTATGAGGTGAATCGTAATAATGCCCCCAAACCACGCATATGTATGCAACATGAATATTTATATGCAACAGATAGATATTATATATTATAAAATATGGTCTCAAGAAAGGATTCACACATTGGGGTTCGACGATCATGGTTCCGAGGGGTTTAGGTTCGGTCCCAACAAGATCGGACTTCGAGATCGGGGCTTCGGAATCCATGAAGAAGAACTTGGCACTCTGCAATGGTAATCCTTGCTGGCCTCGCAGTCGATGGTGAACTTGAAGCTGGGTCAACCGAAGATCTTGACACGGGGAACGGTTCTCGTTGGTGGTCCTTTGGGTTCAGCATCGTCGTCTTCCGGTGCGTTGTTGTTCCTCGTGTGGCCCTATACCATATCCTCCCGGTTGCCACTGTGCCTTCTCAACAGAACACCCAGGGACTCGTAGATGAACAAATGCACATACATCAGAGGACACATAAGCTCTTCAGCACCAAGCCTCTATGTCGGGGTCAAAATTAACCGAAGAAAACAATAAGTTGGATTGATTAGTACCCAACGGTGAGCCTTGACGTGCAGGGGGTCGGGGTCAGGGACATCAGGAGGCAGCGACGGTGCGGACAGAAAAGTCGGGCGTAAAGGCGCACGCTATGGAGGAAGCAGACTCAGGAAGAACAGGGCGCCGGCGAGCGTGCCACGGAGAGGGACACGGCGGCGCCTGCCTGAGAGGTGGAGGCATGCGGCTGTGGATGGAGGTTGCTGCGGGGCTTGCGGGAGGAGGCGGAGATTGCCCGCGGCGGCGGCGGCTTGGGCTCGAGGCGACCGAGTCGCAGGGAAGGCGGAGCTCAGAGCCGAGCAGGAAGGTGGCGATGACGGCGCTAGCTCGAGAGAAGGGCCAGCATAAGGAGCCGAGCAGGAAGGTGGCGATGACGGCGCTAGCTCGAGAGAAGGGCCAGCATTTGAAATTAAAGGAGGGGACTAATTAGAAAACAAAATAGGCTTTTAGTGAAAACGTTTTTAGACAAAAATATGCATGATGATGTCATGACGATGCGAGAAATAAAATATCACGAAAGTTTTATTTCCGAATATTTTTGGGGCATTACAGTATGCTCCTATAATACCACGATTGAAACGCTTGTTTAGAAACAAAGAGCATGCCAAGTTGTTGCGATGGCACATGGAAGAACGTAAGAAAGACGGGATGTTGAGGCACCCCGCTGATGGTCGACAGTGGAGAAAAATCGAGAGACTTCCCGGACTTTGCTGGTGAAGCAAGAAACTTATGGTTTGGTCTAAGTACAGATGGCATGAATCCTTTTGGGGAGCAGAGCTGCAGTCACAGCACCTGGCCCGTCACTCTATATATCTACAACCTTCCTCCTTGGTTGTGCATGAAGCGGAAGTTCATTATGATGTCAGTGCTCATCCAAGGCCCGAAGCAACCCGGCAACGACATTGATGTGTATCTAAGGCCATTAGTTGATGAACTTTTACAGTTGTGGGTCGAACCAGGTTTATGTGTGTGGGATAAGCACAAACAGGAGCCATTCGACCTCGAGCGTTGCTGTTCGTAACCATCAATGATTGGCCTGCTCTTATAACATCTCAGGACAGACGAACAAGGGATATAATGCATGTAAATACTGTTTAGATGAGACTGGAAGTATATATCTGGATAAATCTAGGAAGAATGTGTACCCGTCAATCGTTGTTTTCTTTTGCCTAGACACCCCTTAAGGAAAAAAGGCAAGCATTTCGATGGCGAGAAAGATCACCGGAAGAAGCCTGCCCCCCGTACTAGGGCTGATGTATTAGGTATGGTTAAGGATTTAAATATAATATTTGGAAAGGGTCCCGGAGGACAACCTGTTCTGAAAGACGCCGACGGACGTACACCCATGTGGAAGAAGAAATCTATATTTTGGGAGCTACCCTATTGGGAAGTCCATGAGGTCCGCTCTGCGATCGACGTGATGCACCTGAAGAAGAATCTTTGCGTGAATATTTTAGGCTTCTTGGGCTTGTATGGGAAGTCAAAAGATACACCGGAAGCACGGGAGTACCAACAACGTCATAAAGGACGAGACGACAAACATCCAGGGCAGTTTCAAGGGTCTGCCAGCTACGCTCTTACCAAGGAAGAGAAGGAAATCTTTTTTGAAGTCCTTTTAAGTATCAAGGTCCCGTCTGGCTTCTCTTCTAACATAAAGGGAACAGTAAATATGAAAGAGAAAAATTCCAAAACCTAAAGTCCCATGACTGCCACGTGCTTATGACGCAATTGCTTCTGGTTGCATTGAGAGGGATTCTACCGGAAAATGTTTGGCTGGCCATTGTGAAGGTATGTGCATTCCTCAATGCAATTTCACAGAAGGTAATCGATCCATAAAGTCTATCAGGGTTACAGATTGATGTGGTCCAATGTCTGGTCAGCTTCGAGTTGTTGTACCCTCCATCTTTCTTCAATATTATGACACACCTCCTAGTTCACCTAGTCGAAGATATTAGAATTCTCGGTCATGTGTTTCTACACAATATGTTCCCCTTCTAAAGGTTCATGGGAGTCTTAAAGAAATATGTTCATAGCCATGCTAGGCCAGAAGGAAGCATCTCCAAGGGCTATGGAACAGAGGAGGTCATTGAGTTTTGTGTTGAATTTCTTCCTGACCTTAAGCCAATTGGTGTTCCTGAATCTCGGTATGAGGGGAGGCTGACTGGAAAAGGCACACTAGGAAGGAAAACAATGGTATGTATGGACACAGATTCTTTCAATAAAGCACACTATACAGTTCTACACAATTCCACCTTGGTGGCTCCGTGTATCGAGAAACACAAGATTATTGTACTCTCGGAAAACCCGGGGATGCATGACTCCTCGATTAAAGTGGAACACGAGGACACTTTCGGTAGTTGGTTGCACAAGCATCTCATGAATAACAACACTGTTGAAGATCAGCTGTACTTGTTGGCACAGTTACCATCTTTGACTATATGTACTTTCCAAGGGTACGAGATAAATGGTAATACATTTTACACGATCGTCCAAGATAAAAAGAGCACCAACCAAAACAGTGGTGTCCGCTTTGATGCAACAGATGACAATGGGCAGAAGGACAAATATTATGGGTACATAGAGGAGATATGGGAACTTGAGTATGGACCTACTTTTAAGGTCCCTTTGTTTCGGTGCAAATGGGTCAAGATGACAGGAGGAGGGGTACATGTAGACGAAAAGTATGGCATGACAACAGTGGATCTCAACAATCTTGCATACATGGACGAACCATTCGTCCTAGCCAACGATGTGGCTCGGGTTTTCTATGTGAAGGACATGTCTACGAAACCGAGAAAAAGAAATCAGCAAAAGAATACATCATACGATGAGCCAAAGCGCCACATAGTTCTTTCAGGGAAAAGAAACATCACGGGAGTGGATGACAAGACATATATGTCAGAATGTTATAATAAGTTTCATGAAATCCCGCCCTTCAAAGTGAAAACTGACCCAAGCCTCCTGTTAAATGAAGATTCTCCATGGCTACGACGCAGAAGAAAACAACAACACTAGATAGGGATGTTGGTATAATATATTAAACCTTTTATGTAATCATATTGTTAAATGATGAAGATTCTCCATGGCCATGATGGCCGCACTATAAATAGAGGGAAAGGGCAGGGCACGCTGGGCTAGGCAGCACCAATAATAGGGGTTGAACCTTTAGTCCCGGTTGGAGAAACCAACTCCGACTGAAGGGATTGCGGCAGGCTGAGCCAGGTAGCACTAATAATAGGGGTTGAACCTTTAGTCCCGGTTGGATGAACCTTTAGTCCCGGTTGGAGACAGCAACCAGGACAAAACATGAGTGAGCGCTAATAATAGGGGTGAGTGTCGACATTATGTCGTGAGTGTCAACACTGTGCCGAGCTGCTTGTACTCTAAATAGGCCAGTCCTCCAGCCAGTTTGAGGCATCTCCAAGATCGATGGTTTTTGAGAGCAGGGACACCACTACGGCCAATTTTAGGGATATGCCGCCAGAGCCCAGTCCTCCGACATCTCCAAGAAACTAATCATAGAGGCACTCCCTAATATGTGAAATTAGGTTAGCTCCCAGGCATATTAATCTAGTTAGAGAAGTTACAAGCTGCAAGATGGTCTTCGAGAGCAGGGACACCAGTACGGCCAGTTTCAGGGAGATGCCGCCGGAGCCCAATCCTCCGGCATCTCCAAGAAACTGGTCATAGATGCACTCCCTAATATGTGACCGCACGTGTTTGGAGATAAGATCTTCATGGTAAGTACGAATCAGAACTAAAGGTCCCCCTTTAGTCCCGGTCCAACCATAAAACAAGACTAACACTCAAGACATTTATTAATATTTAAAAACCAAGACTACGGAATCGAGACTAAAGGCCCCCTTTAGTCCCAGTCCAGCCACAAACCGGGACTAACACTCAATACATTTATTAATATTAAAAACCGGGACAAACCGGGATTATCTAACACTCAGGACAAAAGCCGCCCCTTTAGTCATAATCATGCCTAGTCCTATAGTACACAGCTTTAGGGTCTTCTTCGTCATCGTCATCATCATTGTCATCGTCACCTGCCACTCCGGGGATCCTGAGCCCAGCCATGGCATATACCGGGGGCACCTGCCACTCCGGCCTCGGATTCACGGCGGGCGGGCGAGGATGGTCTTCCCCGGCGATGTAGCGCATCACGCCTATGATAGTATAGTTCGCCCACCACAGACGGAGGCCGACTTCATTGTGGTTCACCGAGGGCGGGCCATCACCATCGTACCTGGCGATCTCCCTTTCCAGGTGTCGTATTTGTCGGGATCCCACTAGGGATCCATCCGCTGCTCCGGCGTGAGCTCGTGGTAGAAGTGGTTCGTGATGGCCGCCTGTCGGGCGGAGCCTTGAGGCACGGGAGGGACAAGAACACCTCCAACACTCAGCATCCAGCCGGAGGGCGGCCGGTAGCCTGGTGGGCAAGGGTAGCTTGAGGCGCACAGCGCCTCTGTCTCCTCGAGGGTCAGAATGGCCCAGTAGGCGCTGTCCATTTCTGTGAGAGAGGAAGGTGTGGATGTGTGCATAACCATAGCGCGGTCGACCTATATATAGATGGAAAGGGCGGGAAAACATGGCGGGATGCGGTGGGAAATGGCGGGAAATATCTTTAGTCCCTGTCAGTGGCTACAACCGGTACTAAAAGCTCGGTTCATAGGAAAGGGCGGAAAAACTTGGCGGGAAGCAGTGAGAAATGGTAGGAAAAATATTTAGTCCCTGTTAGTGGATACAACCGAGACTAAAGCTTATTCAGAAAATGGATTTGGATTAATTATTCAAATTCAAGAACTTTTCATGCTGAAAGTTTAGTGAGCTTCAAAAATATGCAAAAAATAATAGTTAATGCATTTTTAAATTGATAATGGCAAAATGGTTAATAATTTGACTATTTAAAATAATTATTTGATAAAACAGAAAATGGATTTGGATTAATTATTCAAATTCAAGAACTTTTCATGTTGAAAGTTTTGTCAAATTCAAAAATATGCAAAAAAATAATAGTTAATGCATTTTTAAATTGATAATAGCAAAATGGTTAATAATTTGACTATTTAAAATAATTATTTGATAAAACAGAAAATGGATTTGGATTAATTATTCGAATTGAAGAACTTTTCATGTTGAAAGTTTTGTCAAATTCACAGGTATGCCAAAAAGTATAATTTAAATGTTTTAAATGATATTTTTGAAAATTTGAAAAAAAACACGCGCGCTTGGATTTTTGGCCCAGAGCGCGCAAATTTGGGCCTTTCGTCCCGGCCCAGTTTACCAGTCGGGACTAAAGGTCTGGCCCCAGCGCGCGAAAAACGAAACGCCCCCCCCCCCTCTAGTCCCGGTCCGTGGCACCAACCGGGACTAAAGGGGGGTCTCTAGTCCCGGCTGGTGCCACGGACCGGGACTAGAGGGAGGGTATAAATGTAGCCCTTCTCCCCCGGTGCGTTCCATGCACCAGGAGAAGAGGAGGCCAGCAAACGGGCACGACGCCGCCAGGCTGCCCCCGCGAGAATCGACGAGGAAACCGCCGGCCTGCCGCCCATCGCCGAGCCTGTCGAGCCCCGCTCCCGCGCCCTTGCCGCCGCTCCCCGCGTGCCCCCCAAGCTCGAACGGCCGCGCGCACCACCGCTGTTGACGAGGTTTAATCTCATCAATGCCCATTGTTATGGACTTGGGTTTTGGAGAAGATGGGGATGCTGGAGATCGCGGAACGGTTAACAGACAAGCAACCAGGGGACACGAGATTTACCCAGGTTCAGGCCCCCAGAGGGAAAACCCTACTCCTGCTTGTCTGCTCTTGATTTTACAGGGTGCGCAGATTCGATCTGGCGTGGAGGTGCGTGTGTGAAAGTATGAGTCGAGAGATCTAGGACGTGCCCTCCTGGCCTTTATATAGACTTAGGCAGGTCCCGGGCATAATCCTAGTCAGTTACAGGTTCTAGGGTTTTACCCCTTTAAATTTCCTATCTATGCTAGTCTTGCTCTCCAAGGATCCGAAGGCGTCATGGGCCTTGGCCACCCGAAAATCTTCATGGGCCAGCGTATGTCTGCTGTGGGCCTTCCTTGGGCTGGACCAGGTATGCTGAAGTCACGTACCCGTAGGGTATAACCATGTCAGTAGCCCCCGAGTGATCAGTCGAATCGTAGATTCGGCTGAGGACTCTTCAATCCTTCGGGTACAACTAGGTGTTAACAATATATGTGTGTAGGGATTGTTGATACATGTGCCTGACTCACCCGACGGATCAGGGCCAGTTAACTGTCTTAGGACGAAACAACATGATCTTCATCAGGTTCGAGTCCCTTAACTTGAACCCGGAACATATGCTGGCGTAATTCGACTCAGGCCGCGAAGGACTTACAGGAGTGGAATTCCAGTGTTTTTAATTGATGTACCCAACGCGTCCGTCAGGATTTTTCATCACGCCTGTTGGCATGGATTTATACTAGCAGAGCGCAGTCGTGTATGTTGCCAGGCCATCAGATGATATCTGCAGGTCTTATCTTTGCGTCGCAGACGCAACATCCGAACATTTGTCACCACGGAGGTGCTTCGGGTGGCCAAGGAGATTGTCGCTCACTCAGCATTTTGTTGGGGCAGAGTTGCCAAAAAGTTTTTGCGTGCTGATCCGAAAGATCGCAGTCGAAGATTTCAGAGGGTGCGCGACCAGCGCTCCCTATGGGAGTAGCCCCCGAGTGTCTGTTCGAGTCGTAGACTCGAGCAGAGACTTTAGTTCAAGCATTGTTCAGTTGTTAAGTCCGTAGGACACGAAAATTTTCGGATGCTTAAATTCATCCTCCCTATGGGAGTAGCCCCCGAGTCCGTAGTGGAGTCGTAGACTCGACGTAGGACTCGAAGAAATACTTTGTCTTTATTCATCTTCCGGGTGCGCGGCCAGCGCTCCTGATAGGAGTAACCCCCGAGTATTTAGTCGAATCGAAGATTCGAGTGAGTACTCTTAGCTTCGGAGCCGGGGAATTGTAGTTGGTGCTAGTATAGCTTTTGATGACATCAGTGCTGACGATCAATGACCTCAAGCGTCTGCTACGCCAGAGATGACTTGACTGGACGAACGTGGGTCCCACTTGCTGACTTTGAATTGACCTGTCACGCGCGGCGTGGAGATAATTACAGCGTCTCCTCGATTTCTGCGCGTAGTGGTAACGACGGTTCATTGTGATGTTGACACGTGTACGGTCAGATCTGCCGTTGGCATTAGGTCTTCTGGATTATTCAGGATGCTACTCAGTGGTGCCTCATTGACGACCATCACCTGGTGCTCTTGGAAGTAATGGCTCAGCCGCCGAGCCGTCATGAACATGCCGTAGGCGAGTTTTTGGTAGTGAGGGTACCTCTGTTTTGTTGGCGTGAGTACCTCGCTGAGGTAGTAGATTGGGCGCTGGACCCCGTGGGTCTTGCCTTCTTCGGGCCGTTCGACCACTAGTACGGTGCTGACCACCTGGTGTGTGGCTTCTATGTACAGCAGCAGAGGCTCGCGCTCCTTTGGCGTGACCAGGACAGGCGAGGTGGAGAGAAGCCGCTTAAGGCTTTCGAATGCGTCGTTGGCTTCCGGCGTCCACTCGAATTTGTCTGCTTTGCGTAGCAGCTAGTAGAATGGTAGGGCCTTCTCGCCCATGCGACTGATGAACCTGCTTAGCGCCGCTACTCGTCATGCGAGCTGTTGGACGCCTTTGAGGTTTTTTGGCTTCTCCATCGTCATGATGGCTCTGATTTTCTTCGGGTTCGCCTCGATCCCTCGTTGAGAGATGAAGTACCCGAGCAGCTGACCCGATGGGACGCCGAAAGCGCACTTTTCGGGATTGAGCTTGATCCTGTAGCGATCAAGGTTGTCGAACGTCTCGTGGAGATCGTCGATAAGTGTCCTTGCCTCCTTGGTTTTTATTACTATGTCGTCGACATAGACTTGGACGTTGCGACCGATCTGGTCCTTGAGGCAGGCCTGCATGCATTGCTGGTACGTGGCACCCGCGTTCTTTAGCCCGAAGGGCATTGTGTTGTAACAGAATACTCCGAACGGTGTGATAAACGCCGTTTTCTCCTGATCTTCGACCTTGAGTCGAATCTGGTTATATCCTGAGTAGGCGTAGAGGAAGGAGAGTTTCTCGCAACCTGCAGTCGAATCGATGATCTGGTCGATCCGAGGAAGAGGGAAGTGGTCCTTTGGGCAGTGCTTGTTTAGTGACGTGAAATCCACGCACATCCGCAGGATGTCCGTGTCCATTTTTGGGACCATCACTGTGTTTGCCAGCCACTCACTTTCCTTGATTTCCCTGATAAAGTCTGCAGCGAGCAGTCTATTGATTTCCTTGCCGATAGCTTCGGCTCGTGGCTCCGACAGTCTCCGGATGGACTGCTTGACTGTCTTGGTGTCTGGAAAGACATTGAGTGCGTGCTCGGCGAATTCCCTGGGAACTCCTGGCATGTCCGCAGGACACCAGGCAAAGATTTCCCAGCGCTCACGGAGGAATTCGACGAGCGTGCCTTCCTATGCGGAGCTGAGGTCGTTGGCGATCAAGGCTGTCTTGGAGGCATCTATCGGATGGACCTGTACTTTCTTGGTGTTGACGGTGGAGTCGAAGGACATGTCAGGTGCATTCTGCCTTGTGACTGGGGGTGCCCCATTGTCCGTCACCTCACGGAGCCTTACAAGCTCGTCTTGCATGCCGAAAGACTGGGAGATTTTGTTGAAATCCCTGTCGCATTGGTCCGATCGGGTGAAGCTCCCGTGGACTGTGATGACGCCCCTTGGTCCTGGCATCTTGAGTAGTAGGTATGTGTAGTGTGGGACGGCCAGGAACCTTGCGAATGCTACACGCCCCAGGATGGCGTGGTATTGCGACAGCCAGTCCACCACTTCAAATTCGAGTCGCTCCTGCCGAAAGTTGTCCGGCTTCCCGAAGATGACATCGAGCCCTATTTTGCCTAGGGGGAATATGCCCTTCCCTGGGACGATGCCGTGGAACATTGTGTCTGACTGTTCCAGGCTGCATTGTGGGATACGCATTGCTGCTAGAGTGCTTGCGAACATTAAATTGATGCCGCTGCCGCCGTCCATGAAGACGCGACTCATCTCGAAGCCTCCGATCTGCGCCTCCAGCACCGGGGCAGCATGACCTGGGCGAGGGATCTGGCAAGGGTGATCCGTGCGAGTGAATGTGATGCAGGACTCCGATCCGCTGAGGTACTCAGGGATTGCAGGCGGAGTTGCCACGTCCAAGTTGATTTGTCGGGTGATTTTATTCTGCACCCTGTTCGTGGGGCGTCCCTTCTGGATCATATTTAGTGCTCCTTTTGGTGGGGGGTACCCGATCCCGGCGTTGTTCTGCGCTGGTGCGACTTGTTGGTTTGGGCCTCCGATAGGTGGCGGTGGAGGAGCTCCATGTGCTATTTCGCCTTGCGCAGGTGCGCTTCCGAATGCAGGGATTGGGGCTTGTTGCCTCATCTGCACCATGCTTTCGCTGAGTTTCTGGAACTCGCGGAAGTCCTTGAGCATGTGGCTGGCTTTCTTTTTGCCATCTTGTTTGTCGATGTAGAAGTGGATGGTGCATGGACCCGAAAGTTTGTCGAATGCTGAGGGTCCGTTGTCGCGGTCGCGGCGTTGCCACGACTGTGTTGGGCGTCCGTTGTCGCGGAAGTTTCCGCCGCGGTATCCTCCGCTGTTGCGGCTGTTGTCGTTGCAGCGGTCGGCGTAGCCGGCCGCGACCATGTCGGGTCCGTCGCGGTCCTCGTAGACGCGTGATCTCCTCTTGCTGCAGCATTCTCGCCTTCGGCCATAGTCGTCCTCTTCATCTGATTGTGCTCGGTGAATGCAATCTTCGCCGTCCGCCCACCTATTGGCGATGTCCATGAGGTGGTCGAGTGTCTTGGGCTTGACGCGCCCAAGTTCCTCCTTGAAATCTTGGCGTTTGACGCCATCTCTGAAGGCGTCGATGGCCCTCTCCTCGGAGATATGTGCTGTGGAGTTCTTGGTGGTAGACCAGCGTAATATCTACGAGCGAATAGATTCCCCCGTTCTCTGAGTGCAGGCTCGCAACTCTTCGATTGAGGCGGGCCTCTTGCTGGTGCCCTTGAAATTTCGGATGAAGCTTTAAGCTAGCTCCTCCCAACTTCGGATGGATCCTGATGATAGGATGCTGAGCCAGACCCGCGCCGCGCCTGTCAGCTGCAGCTGGAGGCATTGCATGGCGGTTTCTTTGTTACCGCCGTGCAGCTTGACGGATGACAGATGGTCGCTGAGCCAAGATTTTGGATCTTGCGTGACGTTGAACTTCGGAGTATCCGAAGGAAGCTTGAAATTGCGTGGCATCTGTGTTCGCCGAACAGATCTGCTGAAGCATCGAGTTCCACAGAGTTCTCCTTCGTCTTCATCCATCTCGGACTCGGACGAGCATGCGCGTTTGGCTCGTGCTTTGTCGATTTTGCGCTGTGTAAGCGCGTCTCTGGCGTCGTAGTCGCGTTTATGGCGATGCGAGCTCTTCTTCCTTCGAGGAAGGTCGTGCTCCTCCTCCTCTTCGGATGAAGGGGTGGGGCTCCGGTCGCGCCTGACTGGAGCTTTCTTCTTCGGCTCCGCAGGAGTGTCTTCGTGGAGCGCAGCTCCGACGAGTCCGAGTCCGGTGAGTGCGGACTTATGCATGGCTCTTTTCGGGTCCCCTTCCGGAGGTTGGTGGGCCGCGATATACGCAGTGGCTGCCATGATCGCAGCTTGCGGTGTCTTCGGGATGATGTTGCCGTCGGCATCCATATCCATGAACGATGTGTGGAGAGTTCGGGTTACATCACGGCATTCCTTGGGATCCATGTTCTCCACCCGCGAGCGGTGCTTGTTTCCCTGGTTTCCGTTTGTGCTAGAGCTGGGTGCCATGGCGAAGAGGCAGCTCGTCGCGCGCTGGACTCAGAGGCTGCTTGCTTGCGTTTGTCGAGCGTCTCCTGCATCTTGACTTGCTTCTTATGCTCCTCGGTGAGGAGGTAGTGGTATGCCATCAGTAGATCACGTGGGGAGTCCACAGGCAGGACTATGTCGCCTGCGACGGCACGGCGTGCCTGGACCCATCCTTCTTTGCTAAGTTGGATGAGGTGGCCGTTGTTTTCCCCTTTGGGTGGGGGGGACTGGCTTCTTCTGTTCCCGCCGTTTTTGCCGTTTCTGTCCTGCGGGTTGGGGTTCGTGTTGGACGGCGGGTTAGGCGTTTGCTGCTCCTGGATGACTGCGGCGCATTGGTAGCGCTCGTAGATCGGTCCGCTGCTGCCGCAGCTTTCGGATCCGGAACCGTAGGTCCCTTCATCCGAAGGTGGATCGCACAGATCGGAGTTGCAGCTGTTGCTGTCATAGAACTCATCTGTCGATGGTGATGTGCGCAGCACGGGGTGTGGAGCCCATGAGGCAGGCCTGATTGATGGCACGGGCACCTGCTCAGGAAGGCGGAGGGTCCCAATTTGTCCCACCTGGAAGCAGAAGCTCCCGAACAAAATTTCGAGTCCGTCGCCTACGGGCTCGAAATCCTTCATGGTGGCCGGCGAGTGGGCGGTGAAGTCGAAAGCGCCGAAGAGGAGGTGATTCTCCGTCACCGCGGAGTTGTAGATCGATCGGGTCGGGACCGTCACGATCGCACAATCAGCAGCCCCGGTTCCCACAGACGGCACCAATTGACGAGGTTTAATCTCATCAATGCCCATTGTTATGGACTTGGGTTTTGGAGAAGATGGGGATGCTGGAGATCACGGAACGGTTAACAGACAAGCAACCAGGGGACACGAGATTTACCCAGGTTCAGGCCCCCAGAGGGAAAACCCTACTCCTGCTTGTCTGCTCTTGATTACTCCTGCTTGTCTGCTCTTGATTTTACAGGGTGCGCAGATTCGATCTGGCGTGGAGGTGCGTGTGCGAAAGTATGAGTCGAGAGATCTAGGACGTGCCCTCCTGGCCTTTATATAGACTTAGGCAGGCCCCGGGCATAGTCCTAGTCGGTTACAGGTTCTAGGGTTTTACCCCTTTAAATTTCCTATCTATGCTAGTCTTGCTCTCCAAGGATCCGAAGGCGCATGGGCCTTGGCCACCCGAAAATCTTCATGGGTCAGCGTATGTCTGCTGTGGGCCTTCCTTGGGCTCGACCAGGTATGCTGAAGTCACGTACCCATAGGGTATAACCATGTCAGCTGTGCCGCCACTCCGACGAAGCAGCGGCGCCGAGCGAGGCTCTGCCCGGCGGCATCTCCCACACGCCCGCGCTTGCCGCCAGCGCCGGCCGTCGCCGCGCCAGCGCCGGCCGCCGCCGCGCCACCGCCGATGAGTTAGGGTTAGGTTAGGATTATAGTTAGGATTTTTAATTTAATTAGTATTATATGTATAATTAGGATTATATGTATAATTAGGTTAGGATTAGGGTTAGGTTATAATTAGGATTAGTTTTAATTTAACCATTAGGATTATATGTATATAGTGTATTTAGTTTATTTTAAATTATAATTAGGATTAGTTTTAATTTAACCATTAGGATTATATGTATATAGTGTATTTACGTATATAGTGTATTTAGTTTATTTTAAATTATAATTAGGATTAGTTTTAATTTAACCATTAGGATTATATGTATATAGTGTATTTATGTATATAGCGCCACCGCCGGCCGCCGCCACCGCACCTCCGGGTTTAGGGTGGTGACCGGAGTTAGGGTTAGGGTGGTGGTTCTCGGGGAAGCCGCTTAGTCGCCCGCCTCTCCCGCAGCCACCATCACCGGCCACCGCCATCGCACCTCCGGGTTTAGGGTTTAGGGTGGTCACCGGAGTTAGGGTTAGGGTGGTGGTTCTCGGGGGAAGCCGCTTAGTCGCTCGCCTCTCCCGCGGCCACCATCACCGGCCACCGCCACCGCACCTCTGGGTTTAGGGTTTAGGGTGATGACCGGAGTTAGGGTTAGGGTGGTGGTTCTCGTGGGAAGCCGCTTAGTCGCCCGCCTCTCCCGCGGCCACCGTCACCGCACCTCCGGGTTTAGGGTTTAGGTTGGTGACCGGAGTTAGGGTTAGGGTGGCGGTTCTCGCGGGAAGCCGCTTAGTCGATAGCCTCTCCGGGTTTAGTGTTTAGGTTTTATTTGTTAAGTTCAAATAAATATTGTGTGCATTTTGCAGGAACTATGGATCCACCTAGTCTAGTCCGCAGAGACCTAGATTCGGAACACTTGCTCGAGGATATGATTCATGATGCCGATGAGGGATCTCCCTCGAGGTATCTGAACTCATCCGGTGAGGGACAGGAGACCAACAGACAAGAGGAAGAAGCCCATGGACGCGTAACGCAAACCGACGAGGTATATATATATATGATGTCTAATGATCGTCACTAGATGTACCTACTTGTATATATATATAATGTTGACGAATGTTTCTTCTCTTAGGCCTCTACATCGAGCAAGAAAACCAAGCGCGGCCCAGCCAAAAACTTGCCCCTGGGTACTGTTTATGAAATTACAGAGGTTTCAGGAGACGGCGAACCATTGGAACCAAAGAAAACAAAACAACTATTTGTACAACAATGCGGAGTTATTGCTAGAGATGGCACCCCGATCACTGTTCGGGAGTGGAATAAGCCCAAAGAGGCGGAATGGAGTGATGTGTATATCGACGATAGGTTCAAAGATGAACTTTTTAATGACCTAATGGGACATTTCAAGCTGCCAGAATGTGACACTAAGGACGAGACCGCTGAAATGAGAAAGAAAGTCAAGCAGTTCGCACTAAATAAGATGGCCGAACTATTCAAGAACTGGAAGAAGTCATTATGGCAACAATATCAGAAGGACAAGAAAACCCCATTATTCGAAGGCTATCTAGCAAAGCAATAGCCTTACTGGGATGCATTTGTGCTGTATAGGAGGTCAGGAGTTGTAGAGGAAAAGTCAGAAAAAACAAGATAAATGCTGCGAAGAAGAAATGTCACCATAACTTGGGGCCAAGGGGCTACGCGGCTGCCATGCCTAAGTGGGATTCAAAAGAGAAAGAGCTTCATAATAAAGGGATCATTCCAGAAACAATTCGCAAAGAATGGGATTTAAGGGCAAGAAATTGGTTCCTTGGGCATGGGAGTACATATGACGAACTTACAGGGGACCTTGTTTGCAGTGACGGGATAAAGGTACCCAGGACTGGCTAAAAGTGGTCAAAGATATTAAAGATAGAATAAAACAGTTTCATCTCGATAGAGAGAATGAATTGTTGACCTTGGTCCTCGGGAATCGTGAACATACAGGACGAGTCCGAGGCCTTGACGGGAGTTTCACGTGGGAGACTAGGTTTCCTAAGGACCAAGGTACCTATAGAAGCCGAGCAAGAGCAAAGCAACGACGGGAGGAGGAGGAGGAGGCAGACAAGTTCAAGGAGCTGCTAGGAAGACTTGACAAGCAGCAGCAGCAGCAGCAGATCGACAAACTTAGAGGAATAGCGTGCTTGCAGCAAGATCCTCCACTCGATATTACCGCCAACCCATCTCAGCGGAGAAGCAGCATCGCTGAATCGAAGGTCCCGTCTAACGATACATCCTATACTATAGATGGTGGTCCCGGCTACCCCGTGGATGGAATTAAGGAGCAGATACCTTGTAAGCTCCATAAAAAATTGAAGAACGTATCTGTGAAGGTGGCGGTCGGATCGGCTTTGCCTTGTCTGCCTGACGCACATTGGCATGGCCGTGAGATTCCACCTGGCTATGCTAAAGTCGGGGTGGATCAAATCATAAAGGAGTGGGAGTCAATGGAGCTTGACATCCCTGGACTTGAAGGTGAGATCACACTGGGAGAAGTACTTGGTGGGATCATTCTCTAGGAAAAGAACAACATACGGTTTCCAGGCTCGTCTCCAAGGATAACACTACCGCCTTCGAATCGTCGCAGGTCTCCTTCACCTCCACCTCCACCTCCATCACCTCCAAGAAGCCCACCCCATGATGACTACGACCACCACATCCCGAGTCCATCTCGATCTCCGCCGCAAGGTCAGCAGTCCTCGTCGCCCGCTAAGGACAATAAGTGGAGGCGTGCTCCGTCAGTGAGTACTAAAGGACGCGGCAGCCCAAAACGGAAAATGTCGCCCCTCCCAACAGTGCCTCATCAGAATCTTCCCATCAGACCTTACGATCGTACTGATGCGGAATCTACAGCGATATCAAAGGCCGAAGTGGCGGCGCATTTTGAGAAGAAGAAACCCGAGCCCGCTCTGGTATACACCGAGAAGCAAAAGGCATATGCACTTGATTTTCTGAACACACCATCGTAATTTGAGTTGCACCATAAGCCAGATGACTATATACGCACACTTCAGAAAGAAGTGGTGAAGAGCAAATCAAGTAAATCAAGTGCAAGCGGTAAAAAATCAGCAAGCACAGGTGCAAGCGGGACAAAAAAATGCAATCAGTAAAAAATCAGACGTTCCCCTTCTCGGACAACAGGCAAAAAAAATGATCGCACCCCTCAAGGTGGTTTCACAAAACGTTCCACTCCTCGCACAACAGCCACTTGATATGTCAATAGCTGCGGAGTTGGCGGCCAGCATGGAAATTACACTTGATGAACTGTTAGGCCCCCAACTCGACCATCTACCCAAGATGCCACTAGCCCCTAAATATGTCGCAAGTGAGGATTTGGTCAGCAAAGAGAGGCTGAGAGAACTACCAACACAAATGCGGAATCTCCATCAATGGTACTCGGCGGTCATGAAGCAGGAGAGAATAATGATCGTAGCCAAAGTCCCACGTGAGTACTACTTCAGAACCGAAGAGGTACATATTGAGTTTCCAGAACTGTTCCAGTTATACCATCTCGACGCCCTGGACAAATCCATCCTCAGCTGCTATTGTCTGTAAGTTGTTGAATTCATTGTCTACATGTTCAGTTTTCAGTTGTTCAGTTCAGAACATGTGATTATCCTTATTATGCAGAATGAAGATCCTAGAATGTAAAAGAAAAAGAATCTACAATATTGGGTTCATTAACCCAGATAAAGTGCATATAGCCACGCTAACGAATAACCCCGAGGAGACGGATAAAAACCTTCTAAGGTTTCCAATGGAGCAAAATTTCTCCGACCACATACTGTTTCCTTACAATTTCAGGTGAGGGTCTTACTCTGTCGTACACATTCACTTTTGATTAGTCGATGCTAATAAGTGTAACTGATGTATATATAAATGTTTGCAGCTTTCATTGGGTTCTGCTAGACATTCAACTTGATAAGGGAAGAGTTGATGTCATGGAACCATCAAAGAGAAACCTGGAAGATTTCCGCAGCATGCAGTACATGCTCCAGAAGTAAGTTTCGCGCTATATCGGTATCTTTCGTTGATTTACCAAGATATCAGGTAATGAATAACTCATTCATTCATTTTCTTCGTCGGGCAGGGTTTGGATCCGGTTCAAGCGCGAGGTTACGGGTGTATTTAGTGAGAAGTTGACGTTTAAGGTGGTCTCGGTAAGTAGCACGTGATATGTCCGCGCATCACTTTACTTCTAGTTTCAATACAATAATGATGCTCTAGATTATTATTTTGATTGAATTCTATTCTCGTAAAGTGCGCGAGGCAGCCACGGGGGTCGAATCTATGTGGATTCTATGTTTGCGAGTTCATTCGCACATTTACCACCGAACACAATGATTATAGAGTCGACGTAAACAATGCATTCACACCATCATTTTATTGCCGTCACCTTTTGTTATCATGATTGATACATATTGATCTCCTTTTTCTTATATATAGTTCGAGAGAATGCGGGATCAACTACGACCAGAGCAACGCGTACTAGCAATTGCGGAGGAGCTGGGGGGATTTATTTTCAAAAAGATCATAGACGATGCCGGAGAATTTAGTGTGAATAGGCGCTACTGATCTCCATGTAATCGAACTATTTTGTGCGCTCTAGTCCCGGTATTCTATGATCTCCATGTAACTATGTAAATTGAATATATTTGTATGCTCGATTTTGTAATATAAGGTATCTTATATATATGCAAGAACGTGTACGAATATGTGGTGGCGTACAAATATTCAAAAACCATTTTGAAATAAAAAATAAATAAATAAAACAATACAAAATGAATTCTCTGTCGCGGCAAAGAAAGGACCCAAAATGCTGCCGCGGCAGAGACCGGGACTAGTGGGGGTGCGCGCATGGGCAGCCACGTGAGCACCCACTAGTCCCGGCTGGTAACTGGGCCGGGACTAGTGTTGGGCCTCTAGTCCCGCTTGATTAGTCCCGGTTTAAAAACCGGGACTAGAGGCCCTTACACAACAGCTAAGGTAAGCAGCGGTCTCAAGTGAAAATTTGGAAATGGCAGCTGGGAGCTTAAGCATTTAGATGACAAGTCTTGATGGAGAAGACACTTCTAACATATCCGAGGCAAAAAAAAGGGAGCAAGAATTCCTTGACCTTGTAGGTTGCTCTCCTCCTGGTGGTTTGTTCAATATGTTGGAAATATAGCATGCAATCGAATTAAAATAATTCCGAATTTGTGTGACAACAAAGATAGATCTAACAGAATTGCACATGCGATTATGAACATGAAATATAACATGGCATAGCAGATCGACATGGATCTCAAACCTCCTTCTAGAATACGAAAGAGAGGATCACGAGATTAATCTCTTACAGCGATGCAGACGAACGTTGATGAAGATCAGTTGGGGAAGATGAAGCAGACGGTCGATGCAGATGATGATGAAGAAGCAGCCGTGCGAGGCACTGCCCAGAAACTTTATCGCCCGGCTCCCTCGTGCGGGACGCCAAACGCCGGGGAAAGTCCGGAGACTACTGCTTTCCTCTCCCCGCGGCACGGCAGGGAAAGGATCGGCGAAGATCGGTGGCGGCTGCAGAAGAGAACGGAGTAGGGTTTGTGTATCTGGTGTCTTCTGTCGAGAGGGACGTCTTTCTCTTATAGACTCGAAAGGATAACCCCCACGCAGCACGTTCCGCCTATATTCCAGGATCCGCCCCTGGTATATCTCCATCACGAGCGATCTCCTAACTTCCCTCAACGGGAAGTCTATCTTCGAGTCGTGCGTGAGACAGACGCGGGTGGATAAGATAAGTAAACTGCTCGGCAAAAAGATTAAAAAGAGATGCAATTTAACAGGCCATGGTCGCGCTCGCCTCGCCAAAGTCACAAGTAATTAAACGCGAATAAATGCGAAATGCGAGCGAGCGCGTGTGCGCGTGTGGTGTACACTTAGCATAGCTCTCTCTAGTCTTTCCAACTAGTCTCACCATGAGATGCCTCCTTATAAGCAGGTCAAAATCTTGCTCCCTTGGCAATGTGGGACTAAACTCCCACAGCCTCCACCCCTTTGACTTCTGTCCAATTTCTGAAATTTATATGGGCCCAATTCTAGTAGAGGCCCATTTATTCCAACACAATATTCCTCAGCTCGAAGAACATGTGGTCCTCGATATGGAGACGGCGAGGCCAACCACATATGTAATGCTTGAAATCATGCAACAATTGCTACATGAAATTACCGATGAAGCACATGTTAGACTACCAACAAGTATGTCTGATGGAAGCTTGAGGCCCGAGTGCGAGAAACCTCTGTCTGGTATGGAACCCAAGCTTATACCAAATAAAAGGAGGGTTGTCTCCTTTGGCGGCCAACAACAGCAGAGAGCTAAAAAAGGAGACAATGGCTACTTCGCCATCACCAAACCGGTACAAAGGTCATCCATATTCTCTTGCAACTTGGGCTGCAAAAGAATCGAGCTCGAGTGAGTTGGACTAGGCTTAGCTCAGCTCATACTTAAATTCGAGCGAGCTGGGAGTGAGCCAAGTTAAAGATCGAGCTATAAAACTTGGTTCATGCTCAGTTTGCAACGATCTCGAGCTAAGAAAAACAATAAAAAATTCAATATTAAATTATCGTCCACCACATATACAAGGCAAAAATTAACTTTTTACGGTATCTTAATTAAATCCCATATCCACCATAGAAGGAATAAAATCAGATCTACAACATAAAAGTGATGAATTACTGTATTTTCTTTTAATATACAATATAATACTACACATAATTATTTTATTTTGAGCTACTGAGCTAAATCTAGCGAGCAAGTGTTGCCCTAAGATCAACTTATTTTCAATCGATGTACGCAAGACACCTATACTCGGTTCATTTCTTTTAGAGTTGATCTCTAGTCGAGCAAAAAAGGAGTCGACCTCTAGCTGCGAGGGAGCAATGACAAGTGTAGCAGGTGGTGGCGAACGACCCAAAAGCCGAAGCTTGTTTCAAAACGTTGACGCATCTACCTAGCTTAGCTTAGCTTAGATAATCCCTACCTGCTCAGTCAGCCCGATCGATCTAATTTAGCCAAAAGTGCATTTTGGCAGCGACTGACGCCGGCGACCGGCTGTTTCACTCCATGTCTATACCAACCGCCGGCCTGTCTCGACATGGTCCTATAGAATTTATCCACTAGTCAATTATTTTAAAAGACTGATTTAATAAAAAGGACTAGGCGGTGTATTTATATTCAACATCCCTCCTCACGTCTAAGCTATTTTATTCCTTAGCGTGGGATAAAAATAGGCCATAAAATCTTTTTTTTAATTATGCGTGACAGGGTCTTCAACTCAAGACCTCTTGGCTCTGATACCATATAGAATTTATGCACGAGCCAATTATTACAAAAGACTAATCTAATGTAAAAGACTAGGCGGTGTATTTATATTCAACAGGTCCGACGCAACCACCATCAACATATGTATTTTAAGGTTTTAAAATTTTCCAAGCACAGTAGAACAATAACAAAAAAAAACGGAAAATCTATGTTCAGAATGGTCGACAGTTTGTAAAACCTGGCGGGCTGACCTTTGCCGTTTGATCGAGACAGAAACAATCGCGTAGACGGACAGGAGTGAGGTGTGAACAGGTGAATCAGATTCAAATTGAGAATTCAAAATGTTTTATAGATCAAACCATTTGTTCGATTTAGGATCCATTTTCACCGTTGAGTTAGTCGCGACGAGATCTTTAAAATTAGATCTCATGTTGATATGTTTCGATAAAAAAAATTGGACCAAAAAGTTACCCACACTTAATACGTGAGTTATCCATATCATAGTATATAAGTTATCCACCGAGATGTAACATATAAGTTATCCACCATAAAAACAGGTTGGGTAGAAGAGTTCTCATGTGAGTAATTTTTTGTAGTTTTTTCATCTCATAAAACCTCGGTTGCTCCATATATTTTAGTTTAGTTAAGTAAATGTGAGATACGGGATAATTTAATTAAAACATGATAGACTAGATGTTAGGGTATTGAGACTTCATCGATGTTCATGCGTTAGCATCAACAAGGGATAAAGGTTCGATATCCTAGCACTCTTCGAGGCTGTGTCACCCATACGCCGTAGTAGCGGTGGATAACTTACATGTTATTAGGTGGATAACTTATATGCCGAAGCATTGATAACTCTTGTGTTACTAGTGGATAATTATTTTACAATATCATGGATAACTTTTTATTTATCTCTATGGGTGACTTTATACAATTTTTATGATAACTTTAGTTCTCTTTGTGAACACTGTATTTTTAAGACCTGTTTACCTCTATTTTAGTTAATTACATGTGCATTAGACTTACTTGATTTATAGGATAGCCTAGGTGTTAGGATAGCAAGACTTTATCGTCGTCGACTTGGTGAAAATAAATCCTAAATCGGAGAAGTTCACATTTATTTTTTCGCAGGCATCAAAAACTCAAACAAAACCCATTCATAGGATGGATAACTTATGTGTTATTTGGTGGATAACTTATATAGTATATCCTGGATAACTTACATATTACGTATGGATAACCTTTTGGTGCAAAAAAAATTCTTAAAACATATCAATACGGGATCTAGTTTTGAAGATCTCGTCGTGACTAGTCCAAATGTGAAAACGGATTTTAAATTGGACAACCGGTTTGATCTATAAAGCATTTTGAATTTCAGAATTGTATTTTAATAATGATGACGTAATCAGTTTGTCTTTTATTCCCTCCATGCAATAGCCGATACTTTTCCTTGCCATTTTCTCCTGACTTCAGGCGTCAACACGGTTTCAGATGACTACTGTCTATATCCTGCTAGATTTAATAATCTACAGACCGTTCTAAACATAGCACCGTCCAAAAAAAAAGCAAATTATAGTAATAGTACTCCAAATTTGTCTAAATACGGATGTAACTAGACTAGATACTTAACTAGATACATATGAATCTAGATAAACTTGAGTCAACTAATATGGGTCATGATTATCTTATCTTATGGGTCGGAGGAAATACAAAATCATCATTATCTTATGGATCATGATGGTGATGATCAGTTGTTGGTTACTACCTCAGTCCCAAGGCTTAAGGCCTATATTTTTTTAAGAGTCAAACTATCTAAAGTTTGATAAAGTTTTTAGAAAAAATATTAATATTTATAATATATAATTCATACCTTTTATATATTATGAAACATATTTTCACATAGTATCTATATTTTCACATAATCTCTATCTCTACTGTATAATTTAAGTTGATGTGGTTTTCGTCACCCCAGTTTTCGTCCGTCGTCCTGCTTCTCGTTTTCCTTGTCCTCCGGACTCCGGTTCGAGTCGGTCTCTGCTTCTCCCAGAGCCTTTAAATACGATAGAAATCGATGGAAATTAACAATCGAAATCGAGTGCTCCGGCAATCAAAATCAAGCGCTCCAACAAACAGACACGTCGCCGTCCTGCATCGCCCACGGCCGATGGCACTGCCTCAAATTCTTTGCATCACGTGCCAACACCGTCGTCCCCATCCCCTGCATCGTCCGTACCTTGGCCGCAGTGGGCGGTGCTGGGGGAGAGATGGGGACGGATTGAAGCAGCAGTAGTAGAAAGGGCTCATCCCGGTGGGCTGCTGGCCGCGCATCTGTGGGGGCAGGCGGGAGGGAAGCGGCTAGTGGTGGGAAAGAGCGTCATCGGCATCGGGTTTGGCTGCAGCGTCGCTAGGGAAGGGAGAAGGTGACAGCGGCATGCTGGGAAGCGGCGGATGACCTATTGGCTGGGCTCGATCTCGAGCTGCAGTTAGAGAAGGAATTGGGTGCCGCCCGAGCTGTTTGGCTGCGGAAGGACGGAGGAAAAGGAAGCTGTTAACTGAATTTTCCTTTCTATACTTAATTTAGGTGCAGCTGTTAACTGAATTTACTGCTGATTACTGATGATTCCCGGCCGCGCATGTTATCAGTGCACGGACTCGCCAGCAAAAAATTACCAAGAGGAACCGTGTTAGCAGAATCGATTTTGCTACTGATGCAATGTTGTACGGAGCAATGCACACTTAAACAACTAAATAAATATGTCAGATTCATTTTCTGGGAGGTTAACTACTAGCTACTACATACGGCTGCCAATACAAAGCTAGCTTTTCTCGATGTCTTTGACTGGAAGCGACGCAAAGCCAAGGCGACGCCAATGCGAGCAGAGGAGGAAGAGGAGCACAAGAATGCATCATATCCTAAAAAACTCATTGATTTGATTAACTATCTCCAAAATTCAATTTCACGCTATTGCTCTTTACAACCCAAATCTTGTCTTTCTTTATTCGATTTCATGTAGGAAAAAAAAGAGCGCTGCTGACATAATCTATCTACTCATTTTTCTTGAGATAGGTTAGTCAAATACATTTCCATCCGCCGAAAATACGTTTTCACCCTTGCCTCTGGCCATGGGAGAAGAGTTGGGAAACATGACGGTTCATGCTCCCGTGAATAATCCGCCTCCCTTGAGTCCCTTCCAGCTCAGGAGCGTAGCCAAACGTTGTCGACGCCTGAGATCTATATACAACTAGGGCCAGGCAACAAGACCCATATACTTCCTGGTTGACGCAGCCTGACCTCCCAACCGAGGCCTCCATCTCCCGGGCGCGTAGCACATCCTCGCTGGAGGTCACCGTTCATGGCTTAGATCAGGCCCTGGTTGGCGGAGACAGACGCCGACGAAGGGAATCGAATGACAAGCATGAGGCGATGGAGACACAGGGCCGCGACGAGGGCCGCATAACCTAGCGCCGCTACGAGACAGAGGGATTCATGGCGGAGGGAATCTTGGATGAGTGGGCAGCGGGTTCCCAATCAACCAGTAATCAATTTACTAGATCACCTTCACCTCAGTCAATGTTGCCATCGCCATCTTCTCAAGCATGGAACGGGGAATCAATTTGGGGATGTTTCCGTCAAGGTCTGTAATTTTTTCTGAACTTTTGCTAGCGGTGTGTGTGGTAGGACACAGAACCTTGCATTTCTTTATTTTTGTCAAAGCATGTAATGTATAGTAGTATTACAAGAAAATAAAATGACCATGTGTTCTCGCAAAGGCCAGAGTTACTATAATTTTTCAGCATGGTCCAAATGCTTGAGCTAGGTGTCCAACTTCAACATACCTATTCAGCAATCTCTCCGGCGCACTCCGCTGAGGGATCTTGCCACCAGTTGCACAAGCCCATGCACCAGCACCTCTAGATAGGCTCCTCATACAGATTGAAGACTTTGTTCAATTTCTTAAAAACTTCATTCTATTCTATTTCTTGAAAACTGCCAAAGTGGCAATTATGCAAGAACAAATACAGAGATTTCCAATGATTATGGATCCTGATGCTTAAGACACATTGGATGCGGGGAGTGTTGGGCCTTCAGTGAACGCAAGAAGATCTTGAGAATGGTATGGTTGAATTTCTACACAATTCTTCATCGTTAACAAATTGCTCAAGAGGTTGTTTCTTCAGACAATTGTGGCATGCCAATTATCTGTATGAACCAATGCATTTGTTTATGCAGTTTGTCTTACTACTACATTTCTAAGATGTTATCAATCTGCTATATATCTCGTGATGCATGCGTTCTTGGCATGGTCCGGGTAGCCTGATGTATGTATTTGGTTGACATTTTTTTAAATTTCTTTTATAAACCTGACATTAGAAATGATGTTGGTTAGACAAGCTACACCACCTAGCTCGACTAGGTCGGGAACACTGCCGAATGACACCAGCACAACGACAACAACGGTCTCTACGAAAAGCATGGTCCATGTCCCCAAGGAGGAAGTCACAGCCGAAAGAAACGGCTAGACCTCCTAGGCTTCATGGCGAAAGGCAGGCCGTAGGGAACTCGTCAGCGATACTAACATGCCAAGCCACGGCCTGCCGAGCCCATCTAGGCCCAAATCGGGCCCTCGCCGCATCCACCTCTACACACAACACCGAAGCCACCGCTCCCCACCCACCGCACTGATGTCGGCCACCTCCACAGCATGCATCCCGCCTCACCCCACGCTACCGAGCCGATGGATGCATCGGGGAATACGAAGCCAGGGCAAAGAGTTGTAGCGCGTCCACCGTGGGATTTCCCAGCCACCTTTGACGATGGGGGCCGCCGTTGCTGCTGGCATAGGGAGAGGGCGGTGAGGTGGGGGCTGGCGGCGGCGACAGGAAAGCTCCCCCGAGCCACCCGAGTGGGACAACGCAAGGAACGGGACCTTGAGCTTTCCTTTTTCTTTTTCTTACTCGTTAGCATGAGAAAGTTTGAGACTAGAAAAAAGAGAAGGACACCGACAGTGGTGGGCCGTAGCAACGCACGGACATTCAACTAGTCGGTATAATAGTTCTTAATACTAGATTTTTACGTGTACTGCTTAGACTCTCCATCTACCGACCACATGCATATTGTAGGAGTACGGCCTCTACCAAAAAGGCCAAACACGTCAACAAGTTTTAGTAGTACTAGCTAGGGAGTAAAATGAAGTAAGTGTGGCAGGTCAACTGCCCAAAAAGATGCCCAGGCTTACCGGATGCACGCATAGCTTTGCCATGATGTTTCAGCAAGGAGATGATGAACCTAGCCACTAACACGGCCACGTACCTCCATCTAACCAGAGTGGAGCTCACTGTGCATACCAAACCAGCAGGCAACCACCGT
The DNA here is from genome assembly GCA_916181665.1 of Avena sativa. Taxonomy (NCBI): domain Eukaryota; kingdom Viridiplantae; phylum Streptophyta; class Magnoliopsida; order Poales; family Poaceae; genus Avena; species Avena sativa. Next base: position 57,180,103 of record OV702285.1, on the reverse strand, counting down.
TGACCTGATGGCAGGGCAGGTCCCACCGGTCCGATGCCACGTGGACGGAAGCAACGCCGAGGTATACTATGGCTCGAAGTAGCACGTCAACGACCGTTTGGTCACATCGCACGATTCCATTTCTGGTGCCTACATCATGCCTTGAGGAAGAACTAAAATGTGTCATATCTTTCCGTGGGGAGAGCAGCAATTCTGGCCTGCTGCACGGACCCATGTTCTCTCCTACCAGCTACTCTTTCTTTTTCTCGCCTTCTCTCTTTTCTTTGGTATAATTTTAAACTTGTGTATATTTTGAAGTAGAAGTCTTGTTTAAAAAATTGTTTGAATATTTGAGTTCCTAGTGAAGAAGGTTTCAAAACAAGACTAATATCGAATACTCCCTCTATTTCAAAATATAAGATATTTTAGCTTTGTAAAAAACAAATGTATGTAGACTTTTTTTAGTACTCCCTCTGTCCCAAAATAGATGTCTCATATTTGCACCGTCGAGGTATACTATGCAAATATTTTCTTTCGCGTGCACGCTAGAACTGTATTTCTCTTTCCGTGGGGCCATCCATTTTCTTTCTACTTCTAGCACTAACTCTATGCACATACACCTAGGTTTGGAGTTAGATTGACACGATGGCTACGTTCTCGAAGCTGTCCCTCTATTGGGAGAATCATATTTGGAGACACAACTTTGAGAATCTATGATGTAATCCTCAGGTGCCCGTGGATGTCCAAGATTGAGCATCGGGGGCGCAATGTGCGTCGTCATCGGTGAGTCCAAGACAACACCTTTCTCGGGGCCGACCAAGTCCTCCCATCTACTTGTCACCTCCTTTTAGACATCAAGGATAGATGGTGCGTTGACAAGGAAACTCGGTTGAAGATGTTGATCTTTGGAGGTGACATGCGTATGTCAAGACACGACGATGTTGCTTAGTTTAGGATTGACTTTTTTTTGCTTCCTAGCTATAATATCAATGATCTCTGTCTTCGGACTAGCTTGGTATGGAGTTCCTACTACTCTCGTTGTTTGCGGCAATCACGTGCCGGAGACAAAGCCCTCCCGCGCAATGGCAGCCACACATTTTGCTCCCCACCATCTCCAAGCCCACAACAAGATTAGTAAATTATGCGAGAAAGAAATTAGAGAAACATGCCCACCAAATAATAAAAGCAAACTAAACTCTCCATGACGCAGCTCAATAAACTAGGGACAAGTTAAAAGCTCCACTTGCCCACTTGTGGCTGGTGGCTCAATTAGTGTTGGTGATGTCCCCTTCGGGAGCTAAATCCAGCAAAGAAGACGCCACGTCATCATCCATGATTGGACCCGGTTTTAGACATTGCATCTTGCCATCATTTTGTTATTATATTGTGCGGAGAGGAAAATATTTTATTTCATGAGAGAGGGAATATATGCCGATTCAAGCTCATCCGTCGGATTCTAGGTCTTACTGCCGTACAACGCGACCGTCGCGCAAGCACATCGTGGAAATAAAGTTGAAGGAAGTAGGAAAAAACTACTCCATGTGCACGCGGTGATTAGCTCCAACGGCCGGCGTCACTAGATCCAAACCCCAAAAGACCAAAACATGATTTCGATTTTGAGATATGGAACATCGCATGGTCCAAAACCCAACCACTAGCACCGGGCATTTAAAAAGGATAATTGGATAGATGACATTGTATTTTTTTTAGGTATTTCAAAAATCGTCAGCGCATCTTCAATGCAATTCTTTGTACCGTAAAGAAAATTCACATACATGTCATTATACCCACTAAAACACACATACCAGCTAATAAACACCCGTATTTTCTATCCTGTATATGCATACAATGGTAGATTCCATCCGGCTAGGCTTAGGAAGAAAAGAATGTACTACTATCTCCGACCCATATTAATTGACTTGGATTTATCAAAATTTGGAAAGTCAATTAATATGGATCGGAGGGAGTAGAACAATTGTGACTGGACCAAATTAGAGGCGACAAAATTGAAGAAAGTATGGCTGGTTGATTCGGCTCTTGAAGCTTCGAAGGAGTCACATTAGTATCTTGTACTTACCATGTGTCTGGCATAAGGACCACCACATATGTGTATGTACAACAGGAAACATGAGATTATATTGGCCGTGTATATGTATTTAAGTGGGCATATGACGACATCCATAATTGTAGATAAAATCATATAGTGGCCTTTTTCGAAAGATCAAATTTATGATGACGTTTCTTAAATAGCTGAAAATTGCAATAATAGCTATCTATTTATTCTATTAGAAAGGTTGGAACCAGCTCGCCAATCACTAAACCACACAAGAACAACATATATTTTTTTCTTGGAATTCATGTATATAAGAAATCTTTATCTACTCATACCTCTTTGAGTAAAGACTCCTTTGTTTTTCCCATACAATTAAGTAGTATTTCGGTCATGTAGTATGAGAGATGGCACGTCAATCTAGTCCCGTATTTTTCCTATTCTCGTACTTTAGGAATACAATGAATAAAAAAAATCCATCACCCACTTTAATCGTGCGTTTTTCCTATTCTAGTATTTTAGAATCCCGCGAATCAAAAAAGGCGCCACCTGTAGATTTTTTTTTCATATACTAGTAGTGCACCATCATGCCAACAAATAATACTACTACTAATAGGATACAACAAAATCCAAAATGAAAACCTAACATAATGTACAAGACCAGCATTGTTATTTTAGGGAAAGACCAGCATTGCTTTTGAATGATGATGGTGATGATTAGTTGCTAATTACTGTACTAGACTCCCTTTCCATCTGCTCCCCCTAGCTAACTAATACCCTCCCTATCACGGGGGCGGCGGCCTCCCCCCACCAACGGAACAAATCTCCCCCTCTCTCTCTCTCCCGAATGCCGCGAGCTGGTGGGAGCTGACCTCCCCTCGCCGCCGGCGACCGCGTCCTGGACGCCCCTCCGCTGCCTCCCCTCCGCGCGGGTAAGTGCCATCCTCCCCTCCGCTCTGTTCTCTCGCGGCAAAACTTTCCCGCGGCGGTTGCGGGGCTGCCTCCAGCGAGCGAGCGAGCAAGCGCGGCCCCGATCTGCGCCGCCTCGAGCGCTAACCTAGCGAGCGAGCTCTTGCGCGGGAGCTCCCTCCCCGGCCGAGTTCGCGGGGCGGGGTTCGCTCTGGGAATTTTGAATTTTCGTGGCGGTTTATACTAGGAACAGATGTGTTGGAGCTTCTGGCCCCTGAATCTTCGCTCGGTTTCTAGTTTTTTCGCAAGAGTTTCGTTCGGAGCTTCGGACGCTAAAGGTTTGTTCTTTTGCTGCTCTTCCTCGTGGCAGATTCAGCGGCCGAGCGGGTGCCCATGGCCATGGAACAGAGGTGCTAAGGCTGCGAGATTCGGGCGGCTGCGGCCTCGCTCAGGGGCTAGAGGGATTCGCTCCCGCGGCGGGGATTTCACGGGAGGCCCTCGTCGAATTCCAGCGCTCTGCCGCCGGGATTTAGCAGAGGCCTCGTCGGATTCCCAGCGCGCGGGACATCCTGGCGATGGCCGCCGGCAGTGGCGGCGGCGGCGCCGACGGAAAGTACAACTCGTACAAGACGCCGGGGCTGCGGGGCGCCATACTGGAGGCGGCGCACGTCTCGTGCCTCGGTGACCGCTACCAGCTGGGGGACCAGCTTGGCTGGGGCCAGTTTGGCGTCATCCGGTCCTGCTCCGACATGGTCACCGGCGAGGCGCTCGCCTGCAAGTCCATCGCCAAGGACCGCCTAGTGTCCCCCGACGATGTGCGCGGCGTCAGGCTCGAGATCGAGGTCATGGCACGCCTCTCGGGCCACCCCAACGTCGTCGACCTCAAGGCCGTCTACGAGGATGAGGAGTCCGTGCACCTCGTCATGGAGCTCTGCGCAGGCGGGGAGCTCTTCCACCGCCTCGAGGAGCGCGGATGCTTCCCGGAGCACGAGGCTGCCACGCTCTTCAGGTACCTCATGGAGGTCGTGGCGCACTGCCATAGCAAAGGGATCGTGCACCGGGACCTCAAGCCGGAGAACATCCTCCTTGTCAGCAAGTCGCCTTCCTCGCCGATCAAACTCGCTGACTTTGGTCTTGCCACCTATACCCAGCCTGGTATATAGTTGACAGTCTGATCACTTCTGTGCTGTGGCTGCAATTTGTATAGACCGGTCTTATTGGGAAGCTAAATTGGGATTTCGATTTTTGTCAGGTCAAAGATTGAGTGGAACCGTGGGAAGCCCGTTTTACATTGCGCCGGAGGTGCTTGCTGGCGGGTACAATGAGGCTGCCGATGTCTGGAGCTCCGGGGTTATACTCTACATCCTTCTGAGTGGAATCCCGCCGTTCTGGGGGAAAACAAAGTCAAAGATTTTCGAGTGTATCAGGTCGACAGAGCTGCGGTTCCCTTCTGATCCCTGGGACATGGTTTCGGATTCAGCAAAGGAGCTCATCACCGGGATGCTGCGGCGTGATCCTAGGCAAAGGCTCACGGCTGAGCAAGTTCTAGGTGAGACATGATATCATTATTTTAGGAACATCAGGATGTGAAATTATATTCCTTCACCAGGTCACTAGTATCGTACAAAAAACTGAGAAGTGACATTTGATTTTGGATTCATGTGTATACATTCATGCAACTGGACTGGCTGCTGGCCATAATGTGTAGAGAACAATCAAAATTTGTTGTGTTTACAGTTGTCTTCTTGATGTTGTTTTGAATAGATTAATAAGTCTTCACTGCTAAGTCATGAGCTAGCGCCAGCTAAAGTTTAGTGGCCTCCCTAATTTTAAACTGCACGGCTGGGGGAAAAGGTGAGTTTTCGTTTGTAGGGTCATGTTCTGGACTTCTGGTAGATCAACTATTGTACAAATAAATTTGATCTTTGCTGGCTCTTTATGTTTCTTCTAATCAATCATCACATGGTTGCTTCTTTAGTCTTGATGATTCATCTCTGTCACCCTTCATGGGATCATGTACAGATCAGTTGTTAATTGCTACCTTTCTCCTAATTGTACTCTATAATTGTTCACCATGTGGAGTCTGTTGTCTAAACAACCGGTCTTGTGCAGGGCATTCCTGGATACGAGAACACGCAGACGACTCACGAGAATCCTGCGGCTGTTGCCATGAGATCAGTCTTAGGAGGGAGGAACCTGGTTCATGCTCGTTCTCCACTCCGCTGGCGTCACGCAGCCGCGACGTGAGCTTCAACACCGGAGGCCCGGTCGCCTGCCATAGCCTGTCGGAAGAACCCTGCTCCCCCACATTTGCCTGCAGATCTTCCTTCTCCGCGTTTGTCGCCACCAGTGCTCCACCTGCTTCTTGTGCAGTCTCTGGGTTCTCATTCCGTGACAGCCCCGAACCCAGGAACAACGCAGTCTTCCCGTTGCCTGTTGTATCGATGCCTAGCTTTTCATTCTTCTGCGGGCAGGGGTCCGACGAGCCAGGGCCATCAGCGACACCTACCTTGGACGAGAAGGGAGCTCCTTGCGACAATGCTACCGCTGCCTCTTCCTCACCGGCTTTGAAGAGGATGGCGGAGGCGGCTCTGAGTGGGGTGGCAATAAGGGCGAACCTGTCATCACGGGGCGCCATTGGCGGTGGCAGGAGGAACCACACTATCGGTGCCAGCGAGCGGGAGCACCACCTGGACATGGCGGTCGCCGAGTCGGTGATACGGTGGGCGTCGTGCACGCACCTGTCCACCACGCTTTCACTCCGGGCCTCGCTCGTCTGCTAGCATCTCCTGTAGTCTGTCTGTGCTAGCTGGTGAAGTGAGATGAGAAGAGAAGAGAAGAGAAGAGAAAAGATGAGAGATGAGCGTGTCAATGTCACTTGTAGTAGAATGTAACTTGGACATGACATCTATATATTCTTATAGTGATAATGTGATTGTCCGTGTCAATTTTGGTGGTTGGAATGAATGAATTTCGCACGAAACGGATGAATTTGCAATGAAATTGCGGCAAGGAAACTGTGTTTTCCAGCCTCTGTAGCTGAAGATTTGGTGATATTTGGAGAGAATTGACAAGTAAATTTATGAACTCAAGAGTTTAAACGGTTTTTTATACTGTACTTCCAAAAAGTTTAAGCCCCACAAGGTAAAACCTGCTCTGCTTCTGGCGTTCGGCCGCCGCTCCCTCCACTTCGGTTGCGCGTTCCGTCGAACACCATGTCGTCCGCCGACGCGAAGCTCCAGTCCTTCCTGCAATGGCTCCAGGTGGCGCACTCTCCCTCCCCTCCCCTGCTCTCCGGTTCCCGTGCCCTCCTAAACCCTGGTCCTTTTCCCACCGCAGGCCAATGGCGCCGACCTCCGCGGCTGCACGATCCGCGCCTGCGGCCGCAAGGGCTTCGGCGTCTACTCCACCGCCGCCGAGGCAGGCGCCACCGACGGTAACCATTACTCTTCTCCTGTCCCCCTCCCCTCCGGGAGGTTCCGAGGCTCTGATCAGACGGGCGCGTGTCTGTTGGTGCAGGGGTGGTGATGGTGGTGCCGCTCGACCTAGCCGTCACCCCGATGCGGGTGCTGCAGGACCCCCTCGTCGGCCCGCGGTGCCGCGCTCTCTTCGAGGAAGGCGGCGTCGACGACCGCCTGCTCGTCATGCTCTTCCTCATGGCCGAGCGGCTCCGCCCTAGCTCCCTCTGGAAGCCGTGAGACCACAATTCACAACTCCCCCTACCATACCTCCACATACCAATGCTTCTGGTGTCTGTACAATGATAAGTACTTTAACTGCATCTCTATTAGGTACTTGGATATGCTTCCGAGCACCTTCGGGAGCTCCGTTTGGTTCGACGAGCGCGACCTTGCCGAATTGGAAGGGACGACGCTGCACCGTGCCACGGTCATGCAGGTTCGTCAGTGCCAACTGTTGCTTTCACTCATGTGGTCTATTGGACATTGGAGAGTATATTGGTGGAAATAAACACGTTAAGGATTTTGTTTCAGAAAAAATCATTACAAACATTGTTCGATGATAAGGTGAAAGGCCTGGTCGAGGAGCTTCTACAGGTCGATGAAGCGGGAAGGTTTGTTGGTTTTATCTTCTCTGTATTGATATTACTAGTAGTTCCTTCTCACATAATTTTACACCCTAGTTTCCATATAGGAACCTCACAACTGCCAAACGTTTTATTGTGCAGCTCAATTGAAGTGCGGTTTGAGGACTTCCTTTGGTATGTATCACCATGGTTAGCATTTATAGTATGACTGGAAGAGCACAAGTTTTACTTGGTATCATTTTGCCAATATGACTTTCTCACGCTAATATATGGACGTCCCTGTTTATAGATGATTTAGCCATGTAAACGGCTGGGTCAAATAAGGCATTTGTCATGCAAATAGGTGAACAAGATTTGACACCGAGCAACGAATCATCGACTAACCTTGCTTTTTTAGGAACGTCGAAAGTCAAACCTTTGTTATTAAGCAATTTGTACGTAAATTAAGATAGTGGTTTCAACTGCCAGTCCTTCCCTCGAATGTGATGGTTTAGTAGCTTTCGGATGCTACATAAATGAATGTGCAGTTTAAACATCCCAAATAAGGCCTTTTATTTATCTGCAGGTTTATTTCATCTTTTCTCTCCACACTAATCAGCAGTATGAGTTTATGACAGGGCAAACTCTATTTTCTGGACTCGGGCGCTAAACATCCCATTGCCTCATTCGTACGTTTTTCCGGGCTCGCTTGATGAACAGCAGATCAGAAGTGGGGAGATTTTGGGTGATTCCGGCCTCGCCACCCAGCAGGTTCGCTGCAATCTTTCCAAACAAGAACATGCTAGCAATTCTTAGTTTCCTCTTAATTATTTGTCATTCTCTGTATATGAGGATTACTTTATACCAGCAGACTCTGGATTTATTTCTTATGGAAAACCTTTGCAGAGTATGGCTAAACATTAATTGAACTAGTTAGCTCACAAGTGTCCAACGAAAAAAAGAGAAGAAGCGTAAGTACAAATAACTACTCCCTCCTTCCGGAAAAGGATGTCACAGATTTTTCTAGATTCATATGTCTCTATACACGTTTTAGTGTATATACGAATCTAGACAAAAATATGGCATCCTTTTCTGACGGAGGGAGTACTATTTTTATCAATATCAACTACTAAATGCAACTAATGCTACCAGTCGTTCTGGGATTGCACTGAAATATCACAATTAGTGACAGTTCTTTTCGGACAAAATAATTATCAATGTGACAAGAGCCTTGTTTAGGGAACGTGTCAAACAATTGGAAAACAACAGGTTTAATCTTTTTTTCTATTAACAACTAGAGAACTGATGATGTTGAACATTACACAAATGGTTCAACATAGTAAGAGTCCCAGAGAACTGGTTGCATCTAGAGAACTGGAATAGGTAACAATATACGAATCGTTACATAAATCACGTCCGACGGTTCAGCTTGTAAAATACAGTCTACCCAAGGACTAAATATAGTAATATTCAAAATATAGTAATACTTGAAAGAACTCGGAGTGATGCGCTAGTAATTTGTCGTTATATGAAATTATGGGTTGTGTATCTTACTATTAATTATTCCAGTGTGTTAATTATATTTTCCGTACATATATTCTCTACCAAACTACAGAATGTTTTACATTTATTTGCAGGAAACCGGTATCACAGTGAGGAATAGTAGTGGTGATGAGAATTCTGAATCTCGTAATACAGAGTCAATTTGGGTCGAGGGCCTCGTGCCTGGAATCGATTTCTGTAATCATAGTAAGAGTCCAAAACCAAGCACAGGAATAATCTAAATTTAAGTATTCAGCTGACATAACATATTGAAGCATATTCATATTTCAAAGAAGAAACTCTTTAATTCGTATTTGCAAAGAATCACATACTAGTGAAGAAAATGAATCTTGATTTCCATTTCAGATGTAAAGGCTCTGGCGACATGGGAAGTTGATTCAGCGGGAAATGCAACAGGAATTCCTGCTTCAATGTACCTCAGGCTTGGTAATTATACTGATACCATGATTTTTGAGTCGCCGTACAGTCGCCAAGTCGTCCTAGCGTGGCTAAGCCGCGCAAGCGACTTGACTCACCGAGCGAGTCACGCGACTTTCTGGCTCGCCGGCGACTATACAGCGGCGGGGAATAGTCGCCAGTCATCGCCAGTCGTCCCTCTTGGTCTGCCAGAAATTTTTGGGGGAATATAGGCTCTCTCCTGTCTCGGGATTTCAGAGAAAAGGGGATGGGAAGGGAGAGAAAGAGCAGAGCTCGGGAGGAGAGGCTAGAGCCGCCGCCGCTCCGCCGCTCCTTGCCGGCGGCGCAGAGGAAGGAGAGGGGAGAGGGGAGAGTGAGCTTGTGTGCGTGAGTGCGGCTGGCGGCACTAGGAGGATTTAGGTAACGGGATGCTAGGTTTAGCGAGAAGTGAGGCTGGGAGCGGTTAGCTAGGCCTGGCTGGGATAGAAGACAGGCCAATTTTGCTCATATATGGCATTAATGGGCTATGCAAGTGAGAGAATATTGCTCTTTTTACTGCAGGCGACTTGGGGCGACTAATCACGGCAAGTCAGTGAGTCAAGTCAATGAGTCACTAGCCGCAGCCATGGCGACTTGGCTTGACCGGCGACTCAAAAACCATGACTGATACCAATTTTGTATCTGATAGTTCTTTGTTTCAGCTTTCTTTCCAGTTTTTTTTTGTAAGATTATAGTTTCTGGTATGATTGTGTGCATTCCTTTGTGGAGGGAAATTTTTAGTAACACCATAAATACCATGCCAGTTTAAAAGCAGCATATCAGGGTGTTGTGCCTCATTTGACTCGCATATTGTCCCAGCGATCATTTTTCAGCCACGTATTAAATGGTGTTTCCAGTTTATACATAATTGTTGTGTCCCTGATCTAATTTCCCCTTTATCGTTTCTTTCTCAAGCACAAGCTGATAAAACCTCTGTTGGAGCTGGGACAGAGATCTACATAAATTACGGCAACAAAGGAAATGAGGTACTTACACAATCATTAACAAACCTAGACTTTGCTTTATATAGTAATTTCTCAATTGCCTTTGGTTTATAATAACTATTGTTTGCTTATCCTGATTGTCAGTTTTGCCATATTTGCTGGTGTTGGTATTTACGTTTTTCTTCAGATCTTCTCTCACAGTTTAGCTAATACAGCATATGGTACATATTCTTTTCTAAAAGGGTAGAACATTTCATGCAAAGTTTCTTTCGAGCTGCACCCAACGTTACACATCAGAATTATCATGTTCCTGAGGTCTGACAGCCTTTATAAAACGAGAGATGTTTTAAGGGGAGCTACACTGCTACACCGTCCATTCGATTTGTGACTTTCTACATGGATACACAAAGACTTACTGATTTACTTTTAATACATATATGCTCGATTAAGAGCATATACTTGTACTAGATTTTATATAGTTCTTAGAATCGAGAAGATTTCTCAGCCTCGTTGGTGGATGACAATAAGTTGCAATGCTATCATGTTTGTTATTAAGAGATTTTAGTGTGCTTTCATGATTTAGTATCTATTTTTGGGTTTAAAACAGCATGCAATCAGTAAAGATACCAACAAAGTCGTCATGATTTATGGTTAACGGAACAGAGTTACTAATGATTTTATTTTGTATTGACCCGCAGGAACTGCTCTACCTATATGGATTTGTGGTTGACAACAATCCAGATGATTATCTCATGGTAACCCTCGTAGTGATGTATGTGCTAAAAGTCTGTGACAACCTTTGCAGGATATATATATCTGGCAGATTTCATTTTTTTGGTTAGCATATAAATTACATGCTAAACGTGAACATGTGACCCCATTCAGGTGACCAGCCAAATGTGAATTCATTGGCATCCATTGAAAAAAAATGCTCGGTAAATAAAAGGGAAAATATGGAAGTCATTATCACCATTGAGAATTTACAATTGGTAGTTGACGTTTGATAAATGATTATATCGATTCCATCAGCGCCATCTATGTTTGTTAAATGATAGATGAAAACCTTTTTCAGAACCTCTCGTAGCATACTTACGTAAGACGTAGCTGCTTATCATCTTGTTTGTTTACTTCAAGTGCAGGTTCATTATCCAATAGAAGCTCTTAGACAGGTCGAATCCGCTGACATTAAGATGAGGCTAATTGAGATGCAGGTACCACTAAGTGTTTATCTTGTATGGATTCTACTATGTTCTGTTTAGAGGAACATTTGTTGAATCGAGTCGAAAATGGATTGCGCTTACTAATTATACCGATTTTGATAAATCTTGTATGCGGTATTAGATATTTACCCTGGTCAGGACGGCTTCAGTTACTTTTTTTTCAATTTAGAAAACACGGCTCAAGATTATGACGACTGTTCTAAAAAAATTGAAGCCGTCTGACCAGCTGTTGCCACTTGCCACCCTGGATCTCACTTTGTATACGTATTTTATATTTGCAGAGGGCTGAATTGAGATGCCTTCTACCTAGAAATTTGCTTGACGGTGGATTTTTCGGAACCAGTACGAGTTCCGGTGAAGACGATGATAACCAGAAAAAAGCGAGCCATTTTTCTAATTATAGTTGGAGCGGTCAACGCAAAGTTCCGTCATATCTCCACAAGAATGTTTTCCCTCAGGAGTTTTTATGTGCTCTCCGCACGATTGCCATGCAAGAGCATGAGCTCGAACAGGTTGCGTCCTTGCTTGGAGAGGTATGTGTTTTTTCCACACACTGTATTCTGAAGTATAAACAGCCTGACTTTTTATGGGTAACCAGTTTGTTTTAAATGAGCGAGTCAAGGAGCTTTCTAGGATATGGATTGCATGCCTTTTTTTGTGATAAATGAGTCCCTGCTTTGAACCTGTTGTTACTAGGTTGGAGCTAGCGAGGATACGGAGCCGTCCGATGCGGAGGTCCGAAACGCTGTGTGGGAGGTCTGTGGTGATCATGGCGCACTGGGATTGCTCGTGGAGCTTCTTAGGGTGAAGTATGGCTCTCATATTTTTTGATCTCCTTGTCGCACTGCTATATCTGATAAGAGCGCTGTAAGTGCCGACAGTTGGTTGATCCCGATCCTTCCGTTTTGCAAGGATGGCTGAACTTGTAGAAGGCACTGGGACGGAAGCGGCTGATGGGCAGCTGCTTGAGAAATTCGATCCCAAGGACTCGTCGAGGTACTAGGCTGGTTGTGTTTCGGGCCGTTTGACTGCTGGGAAGATGATGCCCCCCTGTCTCCCACGGCTCGTCCTACCGTTTGATCGCCGGTTCGTTGTCCTCTTTTTTTCGCAGCGTGGGTGTCGAGGAGGAGGACGAGGAGATGAAGTCGAAAGTGAAGAGGCGGTCGTGTGTGGTGTACCGACGAGGGCAGAAGCGGCTGACGGGGCTGTTCCTCAGGGAGGCGGAGCGGCTTGTGGAGCTGTCTGCGGAGCAGGCCTGCTGAGAGAGGGACGACGCGGTGTCATCCAATGGTCCGCGCCGTTCCGTTTTCGTCCCCTCCCAGTCCGAGCAAAGGGGCTGAGAGCCCGTAGGTCCGTAGCATATGTCCTACGCTGCTGTCGGTCGTGAAATGAAACAGGGACAGGGTGGTTGTGGCGGTGGACATGGAAAACCAGAAGATGGCTTCAGAGAACGGGAGGACAGCAAGATTTCCCCCGCCTTGCGGGTTCCGCATTTTTCTGTTCCGACGACAGCACACACAGCGTGGTCTATTTATTTTCCTTTTGAGTTCTCGAAATGACGTTTTTTTCGTCACGTCAGAGCCGTGAATTAGCTAGTACTCCCTTCGTTTCGAAATATAAGATGTTTTGGCTTTATGAAACAAATGTATGTAGACTTTTTCGTAGTACATAGATTTATTCAGATTTAGAGTGAATCTGCAAGTCTAGATATATTTTCTTCACAAACTAAAACAAACATTTTATATTTTAAAACGGAGGGAGTAACCATCTTTTATTTCTCTCTCTCTCTCCTGACTTTTCAGCCATGAATAAACTAGAGCTCTCTCACTCTCATACGTGTGGGTTTTGGATATGGACTCCACCGCTGGCTACTACTACTACCAGTAGTGGTAGTATCGTGTTCGCCCTGACGGTGACCGCGCGGCCTGCCTCGTCTTGTTTCCTCTTCTTTCTTTACACAGGACAGACAGACAGACAGGACGATCTTATTAGAGACTACTAATAATATTATAACTAGCGAGACCAGCACGACGAGGCGTATCCATTCGGGCGAGCGACGTGCCGCACACCGATCCACCGACCGAATCCTACCCTTGCTTCATTCCGTTACGCCACGTGACAAGACAGACAGTTGGGGCTCCGCTGGCTGTCTGTGCCGCCCGCGCAAACGCGTTGTCTCCTCCCGCGACTAAAATGGTCGGCGCGCGCCACTACTTAACTAACACTTGTGCGATTAGTACTAGTAGCAGGAGGAGTACTTTTACACTCCTTGAGCTCGATCGAGACAGGACCAGAGCACCTGCACGTGCCGTGCGTGCGTGCGCCGGCTACTGAAGCAAGTAGAAAATGGAGTTGGTCTCTTAGCCCATTTTCACTGGACACACCGATCTGATCGTCCCAAACGGTCCGTTTAGGTTAGACCGTATTCGATGATTCGGCTACTCTGTCACTTCGCTTGATTCGGCTACTTCACGTGACAGACAGTTGGTGCTATGCTGGCTGGCTGGCTAAGAATGGCAATAGGCAGGATAGAGCAATACCATACTCATACCCGTGTAGCAAATGAGCACAAAAGTTTACCCATACCCGTATCCGTGGGTATAAAATTTTACCCCTACCTATACCCGACAGGTACCCGTATCCATTGGATACCGGCAGGTATATTCAATACTATACAAGTTATTTAAAAATTTACTTTCATCAATAGTATATTAAAAAACAATAATATCTACTTACTAATAGTAAACGAGTACATAAAATATCAAATTAAAGTTTAGAAGTCGCAATCTCATACTCGTCTCTTGGCTTCTCGGTCGCATAGGTTTAAACTGTATAGATAAGTTTGACATGTCAATTTAAATGGGCAGGGTATGGATATACCCATAAATACAAGTCTATACATGTATCGTATCCGTGACTTAACAGATAGGATATGAGTATTACCTATAAGTATAAAAGTGTGTCCATATTCTAAAATTGCAATCCTTACTGCTGGCTGTGCCGCCCGCGCAAACGCGTTGTCTCCTGCGATTAAAATGGTCGGCGCCATATAATTAACTACTAGTAGCAGCAGGAGGAGTACTTTTACACTCCTTGAGCTCGACCGCGACCAGAAGACCTGCCTGCACGTGCGTGCGCCGGCTGTTGAAGCAGCCGACCACCGGCCGCCAGTCTAGTGCATCCAGCTCAACAGCGATCGGGGTCTACAAGAAAACTCTCGCATAAAACCCCCCTCGTTCTCGTCTTCAGTGGCAAGTTTTAATTCTCGTATGTACGTACGTAGTTCTTATTCCTCGATTCCACCACATGTTACAAAATTTTCAGCCAACTAAAAACTACTCCCTCCGTTTCAAAATATAAGATGTTTTAGATTTGTGAAGAAAATAAATCTAGACTTCTTTTAGTATGTAGATTCATTCCAAAGTTGAGTGAACCTACATACTAAAACAAGTCTAGATTTATTTTCTTTACAAACCTAAAACATCTTATATTTTAAAACAGAGAGAGTAGTATGAAGAGAGAAAAAAAAATACTTGTATTGTATTAGTAGAACAAAAGAAAGTTGAGAGAACAGGGTGATGCATTTTGCATCATGCGTGTCGCTCTGCTTTACGGGTTACGTACTAATAAAATATCTTGTTCCCGCGCTCCAAAATTTAATTGAGCTCCCGACCAGCTCTGTTTCTTCTTCATCATCCTAAACAGTGACGTCGCGTAATAGCAGGAGCAGCAGAAGGATCGAGCTGGATCGTTCAGTAGCTCCATAGCGTGAAGTCGCCGGCGCCGTAGCCAGCATAGCCGCCGCTTACTTCGTCGTCGACCCCGTCCATATGCGAATGCGTGCTGCTCTCCAAGTCACCGCCGGCGCCGCTCATGTCGTCGTCGTAGTAGTAGTAAGAGTGCTGCTCCAAGTCCCCCATGTTCCCGTAAATCGTGTAGTCATCGACGTACGGCGCCGCCTCCTGCATCGACATCCCCCGCTGATGATGCGTCGCCACCATCGTAGTGTTGGGCGCAGGCGCGGACGACATCGAGGCATGCACGTCGGGAGCAGAGGATGACGCCGCGTGGCCGTGGGGGCAGGCTGAGGATGAGGACTCGGCGAACCCGATGGCGGCGGCGCGGATGTCCTCGGGGGTGCGGAGCGTGGCCGGGTCCACGGTGAGGAGGGAGGCCGAGTCGGCGAAGTTGAGGCAGGCGCCGCGGCCGCGCAGGGCCAGGGCGGCCACGTCGTGGGCGCGCGCGGCGGCCTCCGGTGTGGCGAAGGTGCCGAGCCAGATGCGGGACTTCTTGTTGGGCTCCCGCACCTCGCACACCCACCGCCCGGCCGGCCCGCGCCGCCGCACGCCGCGGTACAGCGGGTGCCGCGTCTCCCGGAACTTGGTCCGCCCCGCCGGCCGCTTCGGCGGCGCGGACGTCACCGTCGCGTACGCCGCCTGCGCTCCCCCGTCGTCGTCGTTGCCGGCGGCGGCGCCGTAGAAGCCCACGCCGTACTGGTCCATCTTGAGTGATGAGGTAGCGGCAAGTGTCGACCAATGGTGGTGTGTGATGGCAGAGTGATTGAGTGAAGAGTGCTGGCTGGTTGGGAGGGAGGGAGCGAGGCGAGGCGAGCGACATGCATATATAGGATTCGGCCGCGGCGGGGAGGGTCGAGGGGGCGGCGCGTGGTGGGCTGAGCTGGCCGGGGTTTTGTGTCGAGCGCGCCGGGAGCAGAGAGAGCGGGTGGATGGGGAAGCCGTGTTGGCGTCGGCGTGCGTCAGCAGTGGGGCAGGGGATTTGCTTCGCCCGGGATGCAAAATCAGCCGGAGCCGTGGGCGTCTCTATGCTATTTCAGGAAGGGGACGGGAAGGCCGGGGGAAGCAGGCCACGTGGGGATGGCGACACTGCCTGCCTTTCCCTTTTTCTGTCTTCTTCTCTGTGGGCGGCTACGGACACAGCTTCGGCGACTTCAAAGTATAAAGTCTAGCAATGGCTTTCTTCACATATACTCCCTCTGTTTCATATTACCCTGCGCGGTGCTACAGTGCACACAAAACGAGGTGACTGATTTTTCTTTTATTTTTCACTTTTTTGCTCCTCGGTTTTTTGGGATGTGTAGATCCGTATTTATTCTACCCATTCCAAAAATCATAGAATTTTTTTGATGAAAAATGAGAAAGAAATAAGCCGCCTTGTTTTGCGTGATGAACACTAACGCGCAGAGTAATATGAAACAGTGGGAGTACTACAACATTGTATTACATTCAGAATTTTTTGAAAAAACTCCAGTAAATCTTATTATCTTATGTTAGACATTCTGGAAAAGTTTCATCGTATTTGTATATATAGATTCTGAATAAATATTACTCCCTCCATCCACAAATAACTGACTGTGAGTTTGCCTATATTCGAATGTATCTATGCACTAAAATGCATCTAGATACATTCAAATCTATATAAAACCAAGTCAGTTATAAAATCAAGTTGTAAAATCAAAATTCAAAATGCTCAGAAAAAATTGAGAAAAAATCCAATAAATAGCACGTACTATATTATATGCTCTGTGGAAGTTTCATTTTATTTGAGCATACTATTTAGGAATAAACATCATTTTAAGAATCTGAATCACAATGCTCATCATTCATGTACGGTTGGATCAGCTTTGAACGGCTCATGGTGGGACAAAGTCACGACTAGACTTTTATAAAGTCACCGAAGCTGTGTCCGGCGGCTGCACAATGGTACCGCTGCCCGTACCGTGTGTCATTGTCGTCCGTCATGCTCCGATTTAGTGATACTAGCCATTCAAGGCATCCTCCTCGACATCCAGGAAACCGTCTTGCGCTGTCGAGTGAATGACAGCGATGAGCGGGGCGGCTAGCCAAGTCGAGGGGTGTTGTCGTTGGCGATGTGGTTGAGGACGGCGGTGAGGGTTCGTTCGGGCACTCTCCACCATCGGCGCGGGCCTTTGGCATTGTTGATTTTGTTGTGCGCCCACATCCCACGCCCTCGTGATGGTCCAGCTACCGCGCCCGCCGCTCGACGAAGAAGGTGTCACAATGGGCGTCATTTCCCGGGTCGCCCGTCAATAACGGCGTGGATCTCGTCGACCCGGTCCTGCCCCTCCGGCACCGACGGCATGGGCACGCCGACCGTGCTGAGCCTCCACATCGGCAGCATGGAAAATCGGGTGGCACCGGGTATCCAACCTCATGGAGGAGGCGGGCCTCCCACGGCCGCAGGGACCAGCGGGAAGGTGGGCGGGTGGTGGCACGCCATTATGGTGACGCGTGGGTGAGTGGTCAGGCAGCCGTTTGCTTGGCGCTCCGTCACGGGGTCGAGGCAATGAGATGAGGACAAATCGCCTTTTCTCGCTGACACCGACGTAGATACATTTTCCCATCGATTCAGCTTTGTCCGGCATTCCCAGGCGACATATGGTGTCCCGGGTTTGGCCTGGGAACCCCAGCTGAAAGTTGGGCCAAATCCGATTCAATGCGGCTGGGCAAATTTTCATCGTCGGACGTAAAAATCGACTGGGGAGGCCCTCCCGGGAATGTGAGTGGAGATGATACTCCCTCCGTTCGTCTAGATACATTGCAATCTAGTACAAACCAAGTCTGTTATTGGAGTAATAATATTATATTTATGAGCATACTACCTGTCCCCCAGATTAAAACCTCTCATTGTCCTGGTCGAGGTTGACACATGTCCTATGACACGCTGGAAAAAAAACAACTCCTAAAAAAGGGGAACAGCTAGTACCTCCGCATCCCTCGTCTCCACGAGACACCGTCGCGCCGCCCGCGCAGAGTACAGACGCGTCCACGGACCGCCCCTAGCTAGTAGTACTACTGCTATGTTCCTGTAGCTGCGTGGGGCGGCGACGGCGAGGATGGGCGGCGACTGGGGACACCATCACACGAGCCCTCCTTGTCGTTTGCCCGTCCACCGAACCATCCAAAGTTCCCAGGGACCTTTTTGTATGGGCTTTGCTCTTTCTCGGTCCCATCTGCAGACGTCCCTGGGAAAGCGGGTGGCCGTTCCCCGTGACGCCGCGCGTCGCCTCACCACGGCGCCTTACGTCACCTGACCTGACCTGGCCTGACCTGATGGCTACGCGTGGTCTCGCCTCGATCTCGAACGCCGAAAGGGTCGTGACGGGTGACGATATCAAGTGGCCACGTGGCAGAACCCAGCACTTTCCTATTTTTTTTTTCTAATACTAGGAGTACTAGAACATCACTACTACTCGTAGCAATTAGTATCGTGTACGTGTCCAAATTGCCGGTTTAGCTTTGATTCATTCACGACACGAGTTTTCATGGATGGGACCCGCAGTACGGCAGCACGTCGCCCGGTCAAACGTGTAATCCATGATCACACCAAACGCACACAGAAATGAAGGGATTTTGTGTACACGGGCACAGTGTTTCTTTCACTTTCAGTTTTTTAAAACTAAAATTCAAAACATTATGTTTCTATGTCTCGGAAAATTAAATATATAAGGAGTGGAGATAAAAAGAAACTAGTTAATAAAAGCTTTATATTTCGAGGGATATAAAAAAACAAAATTCTGACAGAGTAGTAGTAGTAGTAAGAAATATAATATAATATTCGTGGCCGGTTCAACTCACTAACCTAATTCGTGGCCGGTTCGGATCAGACATATTTGATTCACAACGAGTTCAACTCACTAACCTAATTCGTGGCTGGTTCGGATCAGACATATTTGATTCATGTCCAAGTATCTCCTGCTTTTAAGTGTTCACCTCTGCAGGTTCATAGCGATTTGAACACGATTTAAGTCTAACTCATAATTGATTTCAGGCAGTGGTTCTTGCAGAGCGTGTCGACTTCAAAGTATTATAGCGATATGCCCTTTTCAATGCGACTAATGTTCGATTTCCTTTTGTCTCATGATATATCTTATCGACCTATAAGCGAATTATCTCCATTCCATTGGTAGCTCAACTCTCTTCTTAATTTATGATATGTGATTTATCTAACTAATTTTTGGACAAACTTCCGACATAGATTTTTAGACGGAAGGAGTACTAATTCCTTTTATCGTTTTCTTTAGTCAAACATAGTTGGTCTCTTATTTCTAGGTTTCAGCGCACGGTACAAAAAAATTAATGCAATAAACAAAATAACTAGTAGAAAAAGAAAAGGAAAAAAAAGAAATCAGGATGCATTCTGCATCGCCTGCCATCTGCTTTACAGCAACTACTACTCCGTACTTGAATATTTCCCTCCCGCGCCCGCAAATTAACAGGCCAACTCTGCTTATTTTTCTTCTTTATCCTACGCTGAGCTGACATTGTACAGCGGCAAAAAGACCCTGCTCAGAACTTGCTCGATCGATCAATCCCACTGGTTCAGTAGCTCCAGAGCGTCAAGTCGCCGGCGCCGTAGTCACCACAGCCGCCGGCGCCGTCGTCCTCGGCTCCGTCCATATGCGAATAATGCGAGCTGCTCTGCAAGTCACCGCCCATCCCGTCGAGGTAGTACGAATAATGCTGGTCGAAGTCCCCCATGCTCCCGTACATGGCGCTGTCGCTGTACTGCGCCATCGCCGCGGCCTCCTCCTGCCACATCGACATGCCCTGGTGCATCATCGCCGCCGCCGTCGTGCCGGGCGCGGGCGCGGGAGCATCGGGGGGCGACGACGCCGGCGCGGCGGGGCACGCGGCCTCGGCGAACCCGATGGCGGCGGCGCGGATGTCCTCGGGGGTGCGGAGCGTGGCGGGGTCGACGGTGAGCAGGGACGCGGAGTCGGCGAAGTTGAGGCAGGCCCCGCGGCCGCGCAGGGCCAGGGCGGCCACGTCGTGGGCGCGCGCGGCGGCCTCCGGGGTGGCGAAGGTGCCGAGCCAGATGCGGGACTTCTTGTTGGGCTCGCGCACCTCGCAGACCCAGCGCCCCGCGGGCCCGCGCCGCCGCACGCCCTTGTACACCGGGTGGCGCGTCTCCCGGAACTTGGTCCGCCCCGCCGGCCGCTTCGGCGGCGCCGACGTGACCGTCGCGTACTCCGCTCCGGCGCCGTCAAACTGCCCGCTGCCGTAGTACCCCACGCCGTACTGGTCCATGATCGAGCGAGGTAGTGGTGGGGACGATCAGTAGCTGTTTCTGGGCGGCGGTGGCAATGGTGATGGCGTGATGGTGAGTGAAGGTGCTGGCTGGTTGGGATGGAGTGAGGCGAGCGAGATGTATTTATAAGGTTTGAACCATGGGCGGCGCGTGGCGGGAGACGGGCTGAGCTGGAAGTGGCTGTAGAGCGCGCGGGGAGCAGAGACGGGTTGATGGGGGGGGGGGGGGGGGGGGGGGGGCGGTGAAGCCGCGTTGGCGTCAGCGTGATTTCTTTTCCTTCGCTCGGGATGAAAACAATCGTGGATATGCTAGTACTACTTCAGGAAGGAGACGGGAAGGGGGCGAGGGGTGGCCACGTGGAGATGGCGACAGGAGCTGCCTTTTTTGGGATCTTGTGGGCGGCTGAAAACGGTGATACCGCCCATATTGTGTCAGTACGTCGTCACACTCCGGCCTGCCGCCTACCCATTTTAGCAACATGTTCGTTCTGCTAGTCGCTGGTTGTTCTGCTACTCGCCGGTGACATGAGTAATGGCCTTTTTATTTTGTTATTATGTCCACCGGCGCGGCAACCTCGCAGGATGGTCGGATCCATGCCCGACGACCCTAGCCCCGGCCTGAATCAACCACATGCATCCTGAATCGAGCTGTCTGGCCGGAATTCTAGTCGGTGCAAGGTGGCGACGGCGGGCTCACTTTTCGTGGGGAGGCGAGCAGGCGAGGGAGGTGGTAGAGATGTCAAAGCGACCTGATGGATGGCAGTGCATCGAGGGAAGAGGCGGAGCGGTGTCGACGGGACGATGGAAGGGGGAGGAGGGAGGGGCTAGGTTTCGGGAATGGGAGTTGGCCCTCCCGCAGCCAGTGGGGTTGGACACGAACTTTGCAAATAGCCAATTGAAGATGCGTTTCCAAAAAATAAAATTGTGGGAGGGGTTGTTGTCACTTATACAAAATGTTGGAAGTCCGCTGCATATGCTTTATTACGGTCCTCTTGAAAATTATTGTGCATAAGTTTGACTGCAAAATTGACCTGTAAAATACTATGTGTTATTTCCCCCCAAAAAAAAAACAAATACCACGAGATGCCTACTACATGGAGTGCTAAGTCCGCCCGTATACATTTTGTGTTGTATAGATTATGTCCATTTTGTGTTGTATACATTATGCCTACTACTTTATACTAAATCAGCGACACGGTTATATATATGGTTTAAATGAGTAATTGTTATTCGCTATGTCGCATATACTCCCTTTGTCCCAATTTAGATTGCATATAAGATTTTATCAGAATCAAACTGTACAATGTGTGACCAAATAGTTTGATACAAATAAACTTATACGGTGACAAATTAATATTATTAAAACTATCTTGAAATATATTTTTATAATATATATATTTTATATTACATATATTCAGATTATTTTATATATTTATGAATAAACTTTGCAAAGTTTAACATGCACGCAAAATTATATGCAAGATATAATATGAAAATAGAGGGAGTATAATACTTACCTGGTTCATTTTAGATTTAAAGATTATAAGTAGGGTGTGTGGTCGTGACGTGACATGTGATTGCACGTGACGGTGCGTTCACACCACAGTCCCCTCCGTCCGAGCTAGGCGCGTTGTATTGTACTAGTATCGTAGTACTGCTCTGATAGCATGGGCACGTGAGGAGGCGGTGCCTGCCCTGTCTGCTCCGCCACCAGCACTCGCACGAGCCGCCGCGACGGATTCGACCTCGCGCCGCCCGCGCAAATACGCCAACGGTCATACCATACGTACCCGCCCCTAGTACTAACTAGTACTAGTAGCTGCGTGGGGCGGCGACTCTCAACCGCCCACGACCGGCGAGCGGCGACGATGCCAAGTCCAATCCGATCCGATACTAGTAGTGCATGTCTTGACCCTTTTGTATGGGCTTTCCTCTTTTCCGTAGGTGTACCTACGTGGCAGCCATTATCTATAAAAAAAATCTACGTGGCAGGCCATCATCATCAGCATGCAGGAGGCTTGGAGGACCGTCCAAGCTGAGGCATGCACGTGGGCCTCTCCCAGAGCTCCACGCGTCGCCCGCCACCAGCGCGTGACATGACCTGACGACTTCCCGTGGTCTTGTATGCCTCGCGCTTGAACTTGAACGCGTCGTGACGGCGCGCGGCCGGTTGGAAAGGCGTGCTCCACCGTGGCGCCTTCGAACTGGGTAGCCACTCTACACTCCAACTACGTAACGTACCCGCGCGTGGTCGGTCTCTCTTTGTCTTCCAGATTGAGCCAATCCTTCACCACCCTCTTTCGCGTGGATTCTGCACCTCTCAGCGCTCCGGTCCGGACACTCTTCATCGAATGGATGAACACTGTGCAGATTATTCTCAGCCATCGATTTTTGATCTGGCGGATCGTGTTCGCGCGTATACTATTCTTTATCTAATTTTGTCAAATTGCGTGTCACGCCATGTATGTAGAAGTAATACAACTTTTCGCCTAATTTTTTTACCTTGACCGGTTTTTTTAGTTTAACTATTCGGCTTAAATTTGTTGGCCCATCTTTTCCGGCCGTTCGAACTGACGGTCCGCATCTGTATGTGTATTATTTATCGTATAATTTTATTCAATCGCGGGCATAGACGCAACACAAGTTTTCGTCTAAAATTTTCTTTCCCTAACTGATATTTTTTTATGTTTATCTTTTCTAACTATTCGACTTTAATTTCTTGGCCCATCTTTTTCTGCCGTTCGAATCGACGGTTCACGTCCGCACGTATATTATTCATCATCTAATTTTATTCAATCGTGTGCCATGTTATATAGACGCAACATAAGTTTTTGGCTAAATTTTTTTGTTCTAATCTATATTTTTTACGTTTATCTTTTCTAACTATCATGCTTAATTTTTTTGGTCTACCTTTTCTGGCAGATCGAACTGACAGTCCGCGTTCGTTATTGTCTAATTTTGTCCAATCACGTGTCACATTATATAGACGCACCACAATTTTTCGGCTAAAACTCGCGTTAATTTTTTCTAACTATTCAGCTTAAATTTTTTGGCCTACCTTTTCTAGCCGTTCGATCAGACGGTCCGCATCCGTGTGTACTATTTATCGCCTAATTTTGTGCAATCATGTGCCTCGTCACATGAACGCAACCCAATTGTTCGGTTAAAATTTTCTTGCCCTAGCTGATATTTTTTTTCATCTTTTCTAACTATACGGCTTAAATGCCGTAATTTTTCTACTCCCTTCGACCCATATTATTTGATTCAAATTTGTCTAAATTTGTATGAATCTACGCATTATTTAGTATATAGGTTTATCAAATTTTAACAAATTCAAGTCAAATTTTAACACAATACAACGGGTGCCGCGTCTCCCGGAACTTGGTCCGCCCCGCCGGCCGCTTCGGCGGCGCCAACGTCACCGTCGCGTACTCCCCTCCGGCCGCTTCGGCGGCGCCAACGTCACCGTCGCGTACTCCTTCCGGCGCCGTTGAACTGCCCGCAGCCGTCGGAGCCGGCCCTGCCGTACGTAGTACCCAACGCCGTACTGACGGTCCATCTCGAGCGAGGTTTGCAATGACGATCGGTAGCTGTTTCTGCGCGGCGGCAATGGTGATGGCATGATGGTGAGTGAAGGTGTTGGTTGGGAGGAAGTGAGGTGAGCTGAGATGTATTTATAAGATTCGCGGGGGCGGCGCGTGGCGGGAGATGGGCTGAGCTGGAAGAGGGGACTTTGTGTAGAGCGCGCGCGCGGGGGGCAGAGTGAGACGGGTGGACGGGGAAGCCGCGTTGGCGTCAGTGTGATTTGATTTCCTTTCCTTGGCTCGGGATGCAACCAATCGTGGGTATGCACCGTATGCTACTTCAGGAAGGTAGGAGACGGGAATCGGGGCGATCGAGCTGGCCAACTGGAGATAACAGGCCAGCGTGGTTATCGGATGTTTTCCAGTAATTACCGAACGATTTTTTTTTTTGGAGTAAACTTTTTTTTTAAATGAAAGGGGGTCACTCCCTCGGCCCCATTTTCATTAAAATGAGACCAACTGAGTTCAAACTTACAGGAGTAAACTCCACACAGCAGTCTAAAATAAACCGACGATGAGAACTAAAGATAACTAGGGGCAAGTTTTAACAACCAAAACAACAACTACGATAGAGCAGGGGACAACAACTCAGGCACAGCCTCCACACAGGTAGAAACACTAAAGACGCAGATCACCCAATGATCACATGCACTGAATCTTCATCCTCAGGATGCGCCTTCAGGTGCTCCACCGTCGCTCTCCCAACGTGGAGTGAGGCAGCGCTAGTTTTCATCTCGCCAAAACCAGGGCATCTCATCTCGCCAGGAGCCTCAGAGACGTGTTTAGGTTGTTGACCATCCTGTCCATGAACAGCTCCAGGGCTCCCCCCTCCAAATATTTGAATGGAACTTTCTAGTTCCGAAGGTACAGCAGGACGAGGCGCCAGATCTATTTCATATTAACCCAGGAGCAAGCATTAAAAACTAAGTTATTTCTATTGTTCCAGATGCTCCATAGAACATCCGAAGACACAACATTAAAATGTAAGTGTCTTTTATTAGCAATCCACTTAGAAGCTACTGAAAAGTAATTTTCAACTGCGATCCCAAAAACTTCAAACACATCATCCCAGAGCAATTTAGAAACAATGCATTCAAAGAAAAGGTGATTCACAGATTCAATCTCAGCACAGAGATTGCACTTTAAGGGTTTAGGAATCCCCCTGGCTCTAAGATTATCTCTAGTCATAATTTTATTCTGTGAAAGGAGCCACAGGAAAATTTGAATCCTAGGAGGAATTTTCAAGGACCAAACTGCAGGCAAGAAAACACGAGTAACACCTCTAAAGTTAATCGCAACATACATGGATTTAGAGGAATATACTCCCGAGGTTTTATACTGCCAGACAAGTTGGTCATCTGACTCCAACAAACAGATAGTACCAGCAATACTCCTAAGTTCTAACCATTGGACCATCATAATATCAGAAAAATTTCTTCTAAAATCACATCTAAGCTGGGCACCATCCCACAAGTCAGCAATAGTTTTAGTTTGTTGATTTGAGATCATATAGAGGTCCCAGAATTGGGTGGCTAGGGGAGAATTACCAAACCAGATATCCTCCCAGAACCTGACCTGTCTACCATTACCTACTTTCCATCTATATCCTAAAGCTACAACTCTAGATGCCCACATAACCCCCTTCCAGAAGGTAGAAGGATGAATATCCCTACAGCACAGGATATTTCGGGATCCAGTATGATATTTGGCATCAATAACTCTCCTCCAAAGGGTGCCTTCCCCCTGAATGTATCTCTTAACCCAGGAGCCAAGTAGGCACAGATTAAGATCTTTGAGATTAGGAATACCCAAACCCCCAAAATCCTTCTTCATGCAAACAGAAGGCCAATTAGCTAAGTGAATTTTGTGTGATTTCCTTCTTCATCATTCCAAAAGAAATTGGCAAGATGAGAATCTAAAATTTTCAAAGCCCATTTAGGGAATTTGAAAAAGGAAAGCAAGTAAGTAGGGATGCTAGAAAGGTAGGCTTGAATAAGGACTTTCTTAGCAGCATAAGAAAGCAACTTCCCTCTCCAACCAGTAATTCTATGGAGAATGTTATCAATCAAAGGTTGAAGATCCTCCCTTCTAAGCTTATCATAGTGAAGAGGAATGCCTAAATATTTCACAGGAAAACTACCCAAGACACATTGAAAAATATCAATGAAAGATTGGCATTCCTCAACCTCTAGATTTATTGGAATGAGTTCACTTTTGGCATAGTTGATTCGCATTCCAGAGATCTGTTCAAAGCAGGTAAGGATCCATTTCAGATTCACAGCTACTCTTTCATCCTTTTCTAAAAATAACATAGTATCATCAGCATACTGAAGACAAACTACACCTCCAGGGACAAAACCAGAGCACAAACCTCTGATGGCCCCTGAATTGGTACCCCTATTGAGCATCCTAGCAAAAACATCAATCATAATGTTAAAAAGGAGGGGGGCAATGGGGTCTCCTTACCTAAGACCTTTGCCAGTCAGGAAAAAATTACTCTCAACATCATTAACTCTAACCCCAATGGACCCTCCCTCGGAGATTTGTTTAATCAACCTAATGAAAAAAGGATCAAAACCTCTGAGTTCAAGGATCTCAAAAAGAAAATCTAGATTGACCCTATCATAAGCTTTCTCATAATATATTTTAAAAACTAAACCGTTATATTTTTTCCTATGCACCTCATGGATGGCTTCCTGAGCAGTAACTACACTCTCTAGAATGAATCTACCTCTAATGAAAGCAGATTGGTTTATAGAAATGATCCTACCAATCAATTTAGCAAGTCTATTAGTGAGAACTTTAGTGAAAATCTTAAAGGAGCAATTCAGTAAACTAATGGGTCTAAACTTCTTCATAGCTCTAGCATCATTTTCCTTAGGAATTAAAGTAATCATAGCAAAGTTGAGCCTAAAAAGATCTAACTTATCATCAAACCACTCCTGAAACATACAAAGAAGATAAACTTTAACAATATCCCAATAAGTCTGATAAAAAAGGAAGGATAAACCATCAGGCCCAGGGGCCCCTTCCCCATAAGAACTAAACACAGCAGCCTTAATCTCTTCTTCCATAAAAGGAGCACTCAGAATCAGATTCTCATCTGCTCTGATCTTATCCTCTTCACTAAAAAAGTCTTGACATAAACGGATGTCAGGTCTATCTTCTTTTTTGAAAAGGTCCTTATAGAAATCAGTAGCCACTCTAAGCATGTCATCTATCTCAGTTACAGGGCCATCAGGACCATCTAAAACATGAATCAGCTTTTTCCTTCTACGTTGGTTAGCTACAACATGGAAATATGTTGTATTGATATCACCCTCTAGAATATTCCTATCCCTAGATCTCTGTCTAGCCTTAATTTCTTCCACGATCCAAAAAGAGTTAATGTCTTGCAGGATCTTGTCTAATCTCTCTCTTTCTACTTCAGACAACAAATTAGTTTCACCCTTTATATCTAATTCATCATACTCATCCATAAGAAGTTTCCTATCTCTTCTCAAAGCTTCCTCAACATTGAGATTCCAGCCTTTGGCTAGCCTTCTAAAACATCTAACTTTTCCCTGCCAAACATCCAAGCTATTAGAACTATTCACTCTATGTGACCAGGCTTTAATGACAATATCTTTAAAGTTTGGTCGACCAATCCACCACTTTTCAAATCTGAACTTTTTAGTTCTGATCACCTGCCCCTCCCCTGAATCCTAGATGATGGGGGTGTGATCACTACCCACTCTAGGCAAAGCCTTGGCACTAGCTAAAGGAAATTGTGGCATCCCGCAAAATCAGTACTAGAAAATCGCGTTGAATTTATGCATTGCATCGTCATCATCATGCATTGTTCGCATAAAACTATTTTCGCAAGCCCGTTTTGTTTTCTAAAACGCCCCATCTTTATTCAAACGCAAAGCCCGGTTCTCCGGATTAATTATTTTGGCCGCTATCGGTTTGCATACGGCCCGTTTAAAACAAATAAAAGTTTAATTGTTTTAGCGGGGGCAGTCGAACGGGCCGAATCGACCCGAACGACCACCCCCATTTTTAAATCGGTCCACCAGACAAATCCTACAGCTACCTAAAACCCTACCCACACCCTCTGGCCACCTCACCCCCACCTATCCCAGGCCGCCACGTCGCCCCTCCCCAAATCCCCCCAACCACATGCTGCCATCTCACCCCCAAACAGCCACCTCACTCACTCCCTCTCTTTCCCCCTCTTTTTCCCACCACAGCCCCAGCTAACCACCCACTCACCTCCCACTTACACCCGGGCCCACCCCCACGCCGACCCACTCAGCCTCACCCTTACCCACTCCCTCTTCCCCTGGACCCGCCCCGCAGGCCCCACCGCCCACCAGCGAACCCGTCCTCCCTCCCCGACCCCGCGCTCGTCTTCCTCCTTTCCTTCCCTCCTCTCTGGCCGCTCCCATCGACTCCACCTTCCATCGTCGGTCCGCCGTTCGCCGCCGGCCCCTCTGCCCCGCCTCACCCTCTAGCGCGCCCGGCCGCCCGCCGCCTTCCCTCAAGCTTCCGCCCGCGCGCGCCGCCCCCTCCCGCTCTGCTCGCCGCACCCCACCCCGCTCGCCTGAGCGCCTCCGCGTCCCCGACCGCGCGCCCCGCCCCACTCGATCTCCCCCCTCGCCACCAGTGAGCCGCGAGCCCCGCCGCCGACCGCGCCGGTCGCCGCCGCCATCGCCCCATCCCCTCTCCCCAGCGGCCGACGGTCCTCCTTGCCTCCCCGCCGTCAGGCGTCCTCCGCCCCGCCCCGGTGGTCCTCCCCGGAGCAGGTCCCGCCGGCGCCTGCCTTCCCGGACCTCTCCTCCCCGTGCCGAGCCCCCCGAGCGGGCCCCCTCTCCTCCTCTCGCCGGCAGCCCACCGCCGCGGAACCCTGCCGCCGACCTCGTGGCCGAGCTCTCCGTCACCTCCCCGCCAGCGCCGCTGGGCCTCCTCCCCGTCGACCTCTGTGCCTCGGGCCCTGCACCTCGTCCTTGAGCCGCAGCCGGGCGCACCTTCCAGGGCCTCCGGTTCGTGGCCATCCTCTGTCTGCGCCGCGCCGGCCTTCTCTATGTTTGTTCGTGGTGTGGTTCCTTCGTGGACGATGGGCTTCAGCTGTTTTGCTAGCCATGGTAAGCAGTGTACTGGTTGATCAGTCCCTGGGCATGCCGTGGTACTAGCACGCCACCGAGTACACCGAACGCAAGCACTTCAAGCGGCCTACCTCCATCAAGTTTTGGGCCGACAAGATCGACGCCGTTGCACAATTGCCATCAATCCTCGAAGTCCGACACCCGACCCCGAACCCGAGTTCTTCGACGCGACGACAAGATCTCCTACATGGGAGCCCGGAGAACCCGTACCCGAAGGCCGCGGATGCGACATGATCTTCTTCTCGGACGCCAAGATTCGTCGAGAGCCCGGAACGACAAGTATTTCCTCGAGGACGCCGAGTACTTCACCCCGGACACCGCGACCCTGGACGACAAGTTCTCCTTCCCGGAAGCATTGACGCTCGTGCGACAAGATCTACTTCCCCGATCCCGTCGAACCCTGAACCCCGAGTCCGACCCCGAACCCCGGAACCCAAGATCTGCCGAACCCTAATGTGTGACCCTTATCCGGGAACCCTATTTTTATAAATGCCATATCTATAAATTGTTGCATATTGAATTGTCCATGCATGCATCCTTGCCTGTGGTTTGGGGGCCTTATGCCGATTCACCTAATAAATAAATATGGGGCCCATATGCGGGCAAATCTAGTCTTATATTGGCCTCATTTAAATCTTGTGTAGCGAACCGGTGCTCTCTTTTGCCATGCTAAAAGCACATTTAAATTGCGGGGTATCTAAATAACTTGAACCATATATTAATTGTCGGGACCCCGGTTCCGCTTAATATGACCTAATCGCATTGCACCTTTGCCATGCCATACATCATACATGCATCATGCCGATCTTCTGCCGTTGTATTAAATACTGCATCCGGTGTTTCTTCTAGTGTTTTGCTTCTCCGCGGATAAGGCCGTTGAGTTGATGTGAGCTTCGCCCCGATCTTCGGTTGGGCCTTCGACAATGTTTTCAGGCGAGCATCTTCCCCTTTCTACCTATCTTACTTTTCTAGTATTTATTCCCTCCTGTGGATCTATTGCTATCGGTGTTGCGATGCTCTAGTTTCCGTACCCGTGATATCCCTTGCAGCCATATATTGCCTTGGACACATCCTATTACCTGTTGCTTGGTAGATAGTGGGACCCGCGCGTCGTAGTCGCTTGCTCAAGTGTTGTTGCGTGTCGTCAAGTACCACAGTTGTTGGAGAAGTGCCGCATGTCCAATGTTGGAGATGATCATGGTTTACTTATCGTTCACTTTAATTACTGTTTAACAACTAAAATTGAATTAAGCAGAGGCATCGGTGGGCGATAGGTAAGATTTGGTTTCCGACCGCCCACTTGTGTCCCGTAGGACCCGAGTTCTTGACACCTGTTCCGAGATCGAGCGCGCTAACCACAGTTGGGGAGATATGGGCCCCCCATTGATTATTACCTGATTTCAAAGTATTGTACTGGGGGCCACAAACTAGTTTGAGGTTTTATTTACTATCCTGTACTTATGCCATGTTTACCGCTTTATTTACGATTGTGTGAGGAGCACGCTGTACTGTTTAGGATCGGGCCACGTTTCGCGGTGTCGACAGTCCCCGTTTGGGGATTTGCTGTCGTTCACAGCCGTTTGCCCAAACCCCAGTCCGCCTCGGAGACCGGCCGACTTCGTTGCGGGTGTCGACTAGGTGGGGTGGCCCCCACGTACTTGCTTTGGGTCTGGGAACGTCGTGACTTAGGCCCCGCCGACATACCGATGGGTGTATGTTAACTGATCTGGCAAAAAGGGTCGAAGTGCCTGTGGATACTTTGGTGCACCCCTGCAGGGTTAAATCTTTTCGAGAAGCCGTGTCCGCGGTTATGGACGACTTGGAGCACAGTGCTTGATCATAGACAACTATAACTAAAGTTTATTGTTATAAATTGACTTGTATCCGATATGACTAGTAATCAGCTTCACTACAACGGAATGGCTAAATAAAAGTACCAACAACTGCTGGGTTTTGGGTTATCTCATGCTAATTGTATCTGACTAGTAAGTGTTGCCACTATAACAGAATGATTAACTAAAAGTACCCACTGCTTACTTTATCAGGATGATTATCTGAACCTGACTAGTAAAGTGCCGCAACTATAACTGAATAAGTAAAACTGCAAACTGTGTGAGTTCCTCGGTTGACTTCCTCGTTTGGTCTCGAGGGGGAATGCCAGGATGGGATTGTTTGGTGTTAGTATCAGGCTGGTTCCGGATAGGTCTTTCTTACCCCTCTCTGATAGTCGCCAGTTTGTATCGAGTCTCTATAGGTTGTTTAGTGCATGCTGCCGCGGCCGCTTCAGTCCACCATACCTATGTAGGCGAGGACCACCGAATTCTAGTCTCGCCGTGTACTGGCCTCAGTACTGACGCTCCTCTTTTTCCTTTGCCCTTTGTCGGCACCCCTTTTGTTTAAGCAGGTTTTGAGATCGACGTCGTTAGCAGGGTTACCCTTCCGGCTTGGCCTGGGCAGGGTTATGGACGCCATTGGTTATTCTTCAGGGCTCTTAGCCCCATTTGCATCTTGTCCGTAGTCGGACGCCGTATCAGTTTCAAGGTGATTTGGATCTTTGTATATTGTATCTGTATTCTTGACTCTTGGAGTCGCTGCTGTATATATATCTGTTCTGTGGGTCCCATCGAGGACTGTTGGGTAATGTTATTACTTCGTTTTCCACCCGCACGCAAGTGCCTGGTGGGCTCCTTCGAATCGTTTCTATGCGGGTTTGGCGGGTTTTCGCTAAAACTTGCATAGGGCCGATTCTGAGGGTGTTACAGAAATCTAGCATCAAACTGAGTGGAACAGAAAATCCTATCAATCCTACTCATAATAAGGTCCTCCTGATTATTGCCCCAGGTGAAAGCTCTACCAGAAAGACCAATCTCCATCAATGCTCAGAGTTCAACCCAAGCATTAAATCTATCAACCCATCTAAAATCTACATTCCTATTACTTTTATCTTCAGGAGATATGACTAAATTAAAATCTCCCCCAATTAAAGCTAGCCCATCCCAATTCAAGAAAAGTTCATGGAATTCAGAGATAAACTCCTGCTTCTTTTCTTCATAAGCAGAACCATAAACAGTAGTAATTCTACAAACTACATCATTACTTTTATTTCTAAGGACAGTACAAACAGAGAAAGATTTAATGTCCCATGAAATAACATAAAAAAGATCTAAATTAACTCCTACTAGGATCCCACCTGTAGTCCCAGCAGAGGGCAGGAAGTTCCAAGCAAATTTCTATTACCTAAGAGATTTTTCAAGAAAGAATTACTAAAACTATCTTTCTTGGTCTCTTGAAAACCAATGTAGTCAACATGCAAAGGAAAAATATTGTCTTCTAGGAATTTCTGCCTACCAGGAGCAGAGATACTCCTGTAGTTCCAAAAAGCACAAATCATTGTAACTTCTTCCTGGGGTGCTTGCCCCGAGA
Organism: Avena sativa; assembly: GCA_916181665.1. Classification (NCBI taxonomy): domain Eukaryota; kingdom Viridiplantae; phylum Streptophyta; class Magnoliopsida; order Poales; family Poaceae; genus Avena; species Avena sativa. The sequence continues at coordinate 57,147,757 of OV702285.1, read as the reverse complement.
TTTATTAACTACCTCTATCCAACCATCAGCTTCATCTTCCAAATCTCCATCATTATGCAGAGACTTGGAAGATGAGCAACTACTATCAACTATCTCCTTAACGGGAAAAACTACACCTATATCTCTAAAAACCACCTCAATATCAGTAACATCTAGAACAATAAAAGGATTAGAGTTCATTATACCTTTCATGGATTTAGGAGCATCCAGGTTAGCCACTTTCTTCAGATCCATGGCCTTTTCCAGAATGCTTTTAGAATTGTCCACCCTAGCACTTTGTCTAACATCTTGAACAGGGCCCCACACCTTCTGTTTTTTCTTGTTGTTAGAAACAGCACCCTCACCTAAAACCTGAAGATCAGCAGAGGAAGGCAAGATATCTTCAGGCAAAGCATCAATCTGGGCACTGATCTCCCTCTCTTCCCCATATATCATCTGCTCTTCCTGTTCTGCAGCCCAGAACTGATGAGCCTCAAGAGTAACCTCCTCAGCATCTCTCTCCTGTGGCCCCAACTTGATACTATTTAGATTGACCAGTTTTTTCTGCAGGAGCAAGTGGAACACAGCAGTAGCAGGACACTGACTCTCTACCATCCTCACCCTAGAAGCACCAACACCTCCAACTTGATGGCCACTTCTATTCTGCTGGGATTGGCTAGGTTCGGCATTCCTGAAACCACTAGTATCCTTGGGAGCACCCCTATCATTTCCTCCTGCAGCCCCATCCTCATTCTACCTCCTGTGATCATTTAGTTCATCAGTGAGAAGATCATCCTCATCATTCAGGTTTGGAGCTGAAACATCTAGAGAAAACCCCAGCTGGAATAAGTGACGGTTGAATTTAAAAAGTCTCCCAATAGGAAGCTTGGATGGGTCTCTGCACTTAACTAACACTCTAACCTCCTTAGCATTATCCTTGAAAATAGATAACCAGTCCACATCCACTAAGATCCCACATGTAGAAACATCCTGATCAAGAGTGTTCCATTCACACCATTTTGTCTGAAGGCCAGTGATGATTATCCAAACTTTCTTTAGGTATTCCACAGGTTTAGGGTCATCATTCCAAGCCTCAACTTTGACCCACACTCCTGGTTTGGACACACCAAATTTGGGATAGCCAATAACCTGCTCCACAGCAATATGGGGGGAAACTTGACCAGAAATGTGTTATCTGCCCCTAAGTCTCTAATCTGCCATGGCCAGTTGGTCTTGTAGATTTTTGAAAACTCCTCGGCAAGCTCTCTAGCAGACAAGGAACCCTCCTCAATCAACACAATACCACAATTCTTAGTTGAAGCAATTGGAGTAGCCACAACCTTAGGGATCTCTATGTGATAGAACCCAAGCCCTGGTGCACCACTTCCAATATACCTAGCAACCTGATGGGGTATTTTTCTGACAGGGCACTTGTCCACTAAGTGATCAAAGCTTTTGCATATAAAACACATTAGCTTTTTCTCACGGGCAAGCTGCAATTGACCTGGTTCACCACAACCCAAGCAAATGCCATCAAAGTAGCTCATCTGACCACTAGAATTAGCAAAACCCTGATCCTCTCTTCCCAGAGACACACCCTGCTTTTTCTTAGCCCTCTGGATTGAAGGGTTTCGCAGCATAGTAAATCAAAAAAATTCTACGGATGCGAACGGGAAAGCCAAGATCTAATCTAGGAGATGCAAACAACGAGTGGAATTAGATAAGATCTTCATACCCTTGAAGATTTGCACAGCGGAACGTTCGACGGAACGTGGGTGATGTAGTCGTACTCGCTTCTCCTCCTCGCGATCCGATCCGATCTAACACCGCAAGTGGCGATGCCTCCGAGAGATGAACACGTGCGGCACCTCGACGTCTCCTCCTTCCTCGGTCCAGCAAGTATGGTGGAGAGACGGATTGGATCTACAACGCGACGGCGCGGTGCAAGTGGTGGAGAGTTTCTGCAGCAGGGCTTCGCCTACACGCAGTCGGGAGGGAGAGAGAGAGGAGGGCAGCAGGGCGGCTAGGGTTGAGGAGGAGGTGTGGGGGGAGGGTGCGCCCCAGCCCTAGCCCCTCCCCCAAGCCCTAGGCCGGCGGCCAAGGAGGGAGGAGTGGGGGGCAAGTTTCCCCCCTTCTAGAAGCTCCCCTAGGGTTTCCCCTAGGTTTGGCCGGCTGGGCCCTATGGGGCCTTGTGCCCCTGGCCCAATGCGGCCAGGGCACTCCCTCATAGGCCCATGCCCCCTCCCGGCAGGTGGGGCCACGTTGGTCCCCCTCCAGAAGGTTCTAGAAGCTTCCGGTACAATATCGATTAACCCGAAACAATTCCGAACTCCAAAAACTGCATTGCCTTATATGAATCTTATTCTCCGGACCATTCTGGAACCTCTCGTGATGTCCCGGATCCCATCCGAGACTCCGAACAAAAACTCATAAACCAATTATCCAATCTATCCTAGCATCGAGACACGTTAAGTGTGTGGCCCTTCGGGTTCGAGAATATGCAGATATGATCTTCTATCAATAATCAACAACGGGGTCTGGAAACCCATATTGACTCCCACACATTCATTGATGATCATATCGGATGAACCACGATGCCAGGATTCAATCAGTCCCATATATATATTCCCTTCGTCTTGCGATATTTTACTTGCCCGAGATTTGATCGTCGGTACCGTCATACCTACTTCAATCTCGTTCACAGCAAGTACTTTACTCGTTCCGTAATCCGATATCACTTTGTGATTAACTCCTTAACCACATGCTTGCAAGCGGTGTTGATATCGATTACCGAGTGGGCCCGAAGTATATCTCTCCGACTTGGGAGGGACAAATCCCATCTCGATACATACAACCCAACAGGTACTTTCCGATCACCTGAGAGACACCTTTATGATCACCCTCTCATAAGATGACGTTTTATGACCTCAAAGCTTTCTTCCGATACCAGGGAGTTGTATTATCTCATGGTCTAAGGAATACAATATTTGACATAAGAAAAGCTTCGCAAAGATGAACACGATGACACGATCTAATTGCTCCGCTTAGTTTGGGTCTGTCCATCATATCATTCTCCCAATGATATGATCTAATTATTAATCGACAACTCATGTCTATGGTTAGGAAACCTTAACCATCATTAATCAATGAGCTAGTCCATAGAGGCATACTAGGGACACGGTGTTGTTCACAAACCACACAAGTATTAAAGTTTCCGCTTAATACAATTCTAGCATGAAATATAAACTTTATCATGAACAAGAATTATAATAATAACACCTTTATTATTGCCTCTAGGGCATAATTCTAACAGTCTCCCACTTGCACTAGAGTCAATAATCTAGTTTACATTTGGCAACAATATCACACCCATGGCACTAAGGTGCTGATCATGTTTTACACGTGGAAAAGGTTTAGTCAATGGATCTGCGACATTCAGATCTGTATGTACTTTGCTAATCTTCAGATCTCCATCTGCTATATAATCTCGGATTATATGAAACTTGCGGTTGATATGCTTGGTCTTTGGATGATATCTTGGTTCCTTAGCGAGTGCTATGGCGCCAGTGTTGTCACACAATATCTCCAGTGGGTCCAATGCACTTGGAACCACGCCAAGCTCAGTGATGAAGTTCCTGGTCCAAACTCCTTCACTTGACGCTTCTGCAGCAGCCATGTATTCCGCTTCTACTGTAGATCCCGCGATCACGCTTTGCTTGCAGCTTCTCCAGCTCACAGCTCCTCCATTCGAAATATAAACGTATCCTGTCTGAGACTTAGAATCATCCTTGTCGGTGTCGAAACTAGCGTCGACGTAACCCTTTACGACAAGTTGTTCATCACCTCCATAGACTAAGAACATTTCTATAGTCCTATTTAGGTACTTTAGGATGTTCTTCACGGCTGTCCAGTGTTCCACTCCTGGATCACTTTGATATCTGCTCGTCAAACTAAGCATTGGACACATCCGGTCTAGTACACAGCATGGCATACATGATAGAACCTATGGCCGAGGCATAAGGCACTTTGCTCATAGCTTCTCTATCATTTACCGTAGCTGGACACTGAGCCTTGCTCAATATCTTACCTGACAACATAGGCACTGAACCTTTCTTTGCCTTATCCATTCTGAACCTTTTCAGAACTTTGTCTAGGTATGTACTCTGGCTTAAAGCTATCAGGCGTCTTTGTCTATCTCTATAGATTTTGATGCCCAATATATAAGCAGCTTCACCTAGGTCTTTCATTGAAAAACACTTGTTCAAATAACTCTTCACATCGTTAAGCATGTTAATGTCATTTCCAATAATCAATATGTCATCCACATATAGTACCAGAAATGTCACCGAGCTCCCACTCACTTTCTTGTAGATACAAGCTTCGTAGAAATTTGGAACAAATCCAAAGCTCTTGATCACTTGATCAAAACGAAGGTTCCAATCTGAGATACTTGCTTCGGTCCATAAATGGAACGCTGAAGTTTGCATACTTTATCAGCATCCTTAGGATCGACAAAGCCTTCGGGTTGCATCATATACAACTCTTCATCAATGTTGCCATTAAGGAAAGCAGTCTTGACATCCATCTGCCATATTTCATAATCATGAAACGCAGCAATTGCTAATAAAATCCGAATGGACTTAAACATCGCTACGGGAGAGAAAGTATCATCGTAGTCAACACCTTGAACTTGTCAAAAACCTTTTGCGACAAGTCGTGCTTTATAGACGGTAACATTACCATCCGCGTCTGTTTTCTTCTTGAAGATCCATTTGCACCCAACGGCCTTTCGGTCGCTAGGAGGGTCCACCAAAGTCCATACTTGGTTTTCGCTCATGAATCCCAATTCGGATTTCATGGCCTCTAGCCATTTCTCAGAGTCTGGGCTCATCATCGCTTCCTCATAGTTCATAGGTTCACTGTCTTCTACCAACAAGACAGTCAAGACAGGGTTGCCGTACCACTCAGGAGGGGCACGCGACCTTGTCGACCTGCGATGTTCAGTAGCATCATCGTCCGAAGCTTCATGATCCTTGTCATTAGCTTCCTCTATTGTTGGTGCAGGTGGCACTGGAACAATTTCAGGTGTTGCGCTACTCTCCAATTCATGAGAAGGTTCAACAACCTCGTCTAGCTCTACTTTCCTCCCACTCACTTCTTTCGAGAGAAACTCCTTCTCAAGAAAGGAATCGTTCTTTGCGACAAACACTTTGCCTTCGGTTCTGTGATAGAAGGTATACCCAATAGATTCCTTAGGGTATCCTATGAAGACGCATTTCTCCGCTTTGGGTTCGAGCTTGTCCGGCATCAACTTCTTGACGTAGGCTTCGCATCCCCAAACTTTAAGAAACGACAACTTAGGTTTAGCACCAAACCACAGTTCATACGGTGTCGTCTCAACGGATTTAGATGGTGCCCTATTTAAAGTGAATGTGAAGGGAATATGCCCTAAGAGGCAATAATAAAGTGTTTATTATGTGTATTCCAAGTATATGATAGATGTTTATTTTGCATGCTATAATTGTATTAATACGAAAACGTTAATACATGTGTGTTTAATAAACAAACAGAAAGTTCCTAGTTATGCCTCTCTCATAAACTAGCTCGTTGATTAACAAGATGATCAAGGTTTCCTGATCATGGACATTGGATGTTGTTAATAACGGGATCACAACATTAGTGTAATGGTGTGATGAAAATTCATCCGAAGTATAGCATTACGATCAAAGTCATTGAGTTTATATTGCTATAACAACTTACGAAGTGATCCTAATCCTTAGACCATGAGATCATGTCAATCACTAACACCGGAAGAGTTTCTTGATAACATCAAACGTCACACCGTAACAGGGTGATTATAAAGATGGATTCAGAACTAATAAAGTGTTATGTTGAGGCTTATGGATCGAGAGTGGAATTTGTTCATCCCGATGACGGATAGATATACTCTGGGCCCTCTCGGTGATATCACATTGATTAGCTTGCAAGCAAGTGATTTGATCACTAGAATGTTATATCACAGGAACGAGAAAAGAGTGCATGTCGGTAACGAGATCAAACTAGGTATGGAGATACCGATGATCGAATCTCGGACATGTAATATATCGTGAAACAAAGGGATTAAGATACTAGCGTAAAAGGTTCCGACGATCACAAGAAAGTCATCATTGAATGTGTGGGAGTTAGTATGGGTCTCCAGATCCCGCTTCTGATTATTGATCCGAGAGGGGTCTCGATCATGTCCGCATTATTCACGAACCATAGGGTGACACACTTAAGAGACACTGACATCCAATTGGAGCAAATGTTTCATGCCGAAAGAATGAACAAGCGCAGGAATTTATTTCACTAGATACCGAAACAGGTTTTCGGGTGAAATTGCATAAAGTGGTTATGCATGTGAAATAGAATTCTAGCAAGGGGTTATTTGTGAATGTTTGTCATTAAAGTAATTGACAAAATTCTGAATAAAATAAAAGAGTTTTATTTAATGAGAGTTTGCATTAAATTTGGTGGAAATTTAATGGGAATTTGAGTGGACTTTTGAGTGGAGGGAATTTAAAGGAGATTTGTGAGTGGAGTGTCCACCCACATGAAGAGGGGAGGGCAAGGGGGCAGCCCCCATGCGCCGGCCACCCCCTTGGGGTTCCCCCCTCCTCCTATAAAAGGAGCCCCCCTCCTCACTTGTCTCTCACACCTCCTAGTGAAGGATCTCTCTCCCCCTCTAGAATTTATCCCCCATGGTCTCGGACTAGCGAGATACATGTTCCCGGTGGCTATTCGGAAAGAAAGAGTTGTGCTTCCGCTGCATCGCTGGAGCGAGGAGGCGGAGGTTGCTCGGTGCCTCGAACGTGTGTGCGAGCACGGATGCGCTGCTGATTTGCGGCGCTAGGACTTCCTCTCGATCTTGAGATCGGCAAGAGATCGTCTACATCAACCACGAGTTGAACTCGTTAAGCTTTGTCGGTCTTCAAGGGTATGTTCTCTACAGATATACATCCGCCCGTTGTTTGTATCTAGTAGATAGATCTTGGTATATAGTTCACATCGTAGGAAAAATTTTGTTTTCTATGCTGCGAACCCTACAGTGGTATCAGAGCCGGATCTATGCGTAGATACTTTACACGGTTAGTACACATATGAGTATGTGGGCGATGATGATCATGTTGTTGCTCCTTTGTTGTAATTTTGGATATTGATGGCATAGTGGGATGAAGCGGCCCGGACAAACTTTACATGTCCTCGCACATGAGACCTGTTCCACGCTTGACATGCAACTAGTTTGCATAAGTGGCTAGCGGGTGTTTGTCTCTCCTACTATAGTCAATATCTATTTTGCAAGCGAGTTGTCAACAATTTGATTATCCTCGTTGTGTTTCATGTTCGTAGGTAAGAACGGTTCTATCTCGAAAGCCCTAAGCCACGTAAAACTTGCAATGGATAAATTAGAGACGTCTAGTTTAGATTTTTGCTAGGCTAGTGTTATGATATGGTAGTGTTGTAAGTAGAAGTATGAGATGATACTCTTACAACACACATAGCGTGTAAAATCCATAGACCTTGGATTTACACATATAGGTATGATAGTGATCATACCACAATGCACATGATAGAGATCATCTGCGGGAACCATATCATTTCACTAATAAACATATGATGTTTGATTGCATCTTATATTGCTTGTTTAGCGCTTTGTTAGCATAATAAGATGATCCCTCATTTAAATATCAAGATAAGAATGTGTTCTTCCTTTAGTATGCACCGATTATGTTTTCGTCGCTCCAAGACATCACGTGATGATCGGGTGTTCTTGGATCCATGACCATATTTCGGGTGTAAAACAGTTACACACACGAATACTAAGGTTCTAACTTGGCGAGCCTAGCATGTACAGACATGGCCTCGGAACACGGACCGAAAGGTTAAGCATGAGTCATATAGTTGATATGATGCCCATTTGATGCTCGCCTTTGAAGCTATACCGACTCACGTGATGATCGGACTTGGTGTAGTGGATTTGGTTCATGTAATCACCAAAAAGGCACGAGGGATGTCGTTTTTGAGTGGGAGTTCATTCGTAATATAGATTAGTTGAACTCAATCTATCATACACTTAGTCTAAACTTTACAAATTCTGTTGTAGATGGCACCACCTGCTTTTAATTTCAATGTGTTCATGGAGAAAGAGAAACTAGCAACGAACGGTAGCAACTTTACCGAATGGGCCATGAACTTGAGGATTCTCCTCTCTGCTGCACAAAAGCAATATGTGCTAGAAGCGCCGTTAGGCCCCCACCTTTAGATGATGCCCCTGACGAGGAGAAGAATGTCTATCAGACTCGTCAGGAGGACCACAACTTAGTTCATTGCGGCATATTGTATGGGCTAGAGCCGGAACTTCGAAAGCGTTTCGAAAACGGCAATGCATTTGATACAATGGGTGAGTTGAAAATGATTTTCGACACACATGCTGCTGTAGAGAGCTACAACGCTTCAGAAAAGTTCTTTAGCTGCATGATGGAAGAGCACAACTCCGTTAGTGAGCATGTACTCAAGATGTCGGGTTACGCCGATAAGCTTGTGTCCTTGGGAATATCGATTCCCATTGACTTAGGCATCCATCGTGTTTCTGCAGTCTCTGCCACCTAGCTATAAGAGCTTCGTGATGAACTATTATATGCAAGGCATGAAGAAGTCTCTCCCCGAGCTTCTGTCAATGCTTAAAACTGCAGAAGTGGAGATCAAAAAGGAACATCAAGTGTTGATGATCAATAGGAACACTGGTTTCAAGAAAGACAAGAAGGGAAAACGGAAGGGAAGTAAGGGCGGCAAGCCTGTTGCCGCGCCTGAAAAGAAACCCCGAGTTGGACCTAAGTCTGATTCCGAGTGCTACTATTGTAAGGGGACTGGCCACTGGAAGCGCAACTGCCCCAAGTATCTGGCAGACAAGAAGGCCGGCAAGGCAAACAAAGGTATATATGATATACATGTTATTGATGTGTACTTGACTAGTGCTCGCAGTAGCACCTGGGTATTTGATACCGGTTCAGTTGCTAATATTTGTAACTCGAATCAGGGGCTGCGGAACAAGCGACCGCTAGCAAGGGGTGAGGTCAAGATGCGTGTTGGCAATGGATCAAGCGTTGATGTGATCGCCGTCGGAACGCTGCCTCTCCACTTACCGTCGGGATTAGTTATAAACTTGAATAAATGTTATTTGGTGCCTGCACTGAGCATGAACATTGTATCTGGATCGTGTTTGATGCGAAGTGATTATTCATTTAAATCTGAGAACAATGGTTGTTCCATTTATATGAATGAAATCTTTTATGGTCATGCACCGATGATGAATGGTTTATTTCTATTAGATCTCGATGATAATGTTACACATATTCATAATGTTGATGCTAAAAGGATTAAACTTAATGATGATATATCCGCATATATGTGGCACTGCCGTCTAGGTCATATTGGCGTTAAACGCATGAAGAAGCTCCATTCGGATGGAATTTTGGAATCACTTGATTATGAATCATTTGATACATGTGAGCCATGCCTTATGGGCAAGATGACTAGAACGCCGTTTTCCGGTTCAATGGAACGGGCGACAGATTTATTGGAAATCATACATTCTGATGTATGTGGTCCAATGAGTGTGTCGGCGTGAGGTGGATATCTTTATTTTGTTACTTTCACGGATGATTTGAGTAGATACGGTTATATCTACTTGATGAAACACAAGTCTGAAACCTTTGAAAAGTTCAAGGAATTTCAGAATGAAGTGGAAAATCATCGTAATAGAAAGATCAAATTTCTACGGTCCGACCGTGGAGGTGAGTATCTAAGTTACGAGTTTAGCACTCACATGAAAGAGTGTGGAATTGTTTCACAACTCACACCTGCCGGAACACCACAGCAAAATGGTGTGTCGGAACGTCGTAATCGTACTTTATTAGATATGGTTCGATCTATGATGTCTCTGACGGACTTGCCGTTGTCATTTTGCGGTTATGCACTAGAAACTGCTGCATTCACTTTAAATCGGGCACCATCTAAATCCGTTGAAAAGACACCGTATGAATTGTGGTTTGGAAACAAACCTAAGCTGTCATTTCTTAAAGTTTGGGGATGCGATGTTTATGTGAAGAAACTTCAACCGGATAAACTCGAACCCAAACCGGAAAAATGTGTCTTCATAGGATACCCTAAAGAAACTATTGGGTATTCCTTCTATCACAGATCCGAGGGCAAGGTTTTTGTTGCCAAGAATGGATCCTTTCTAGAGAAAGAGTTTCTCGCGAAAGGTGTGAGTAGTCGGAAGGTAGAACTCGAAGAGGTTGTGGAACCTTCTCTTCAAAGTATGGCGAGTAGCGCAGCACCGGAAGTTGTTCCGGAGTTGGCTCCACCTGTTGAAGAGGGAACTAATGATAATGATCATGAAACTCCGAAAGAGAGTACTACCGAACCTCGCAGGTCAAACAGGACGCGTGCAGCTCCCGAGCTGTACGGAAATCCTGTCATGAATTTCATGGTTGATGAAAATGATGACCCTGCGACGTATGAAGAAGCGATGATGAGCCCGGATTCCAACAAATGGTTAGAAGCCATGAAATCCGAGATGGAATCCATGTATGAAAATCAAGTTTGGAACTTGGTGGAATTACCTCACGACCGAAAGGCCGTGGAGAACAAATGGATTTTCAAAAGGAAAACTGATGCTGATGGTAATGTGACCGTCTATAAAGCTCGACTTGTCGCAAAGGGGTTTCGACAAATTCAAGGAGTTGACTACGATGAGACTTTCTCTCCCGTAGCGATGCTAAAGTCAGTTAGGATTATGTTAGCAATTGCTGCATATTTCGATTATGAGATATGGCAGATGGATGTCAAAACCGCGTTTCTCAATGGTAATATTGAAGAAGAGTTGTATATGATACAACCAAAGGGTTTTGTCGATCCTAAGGACGCTAACAAGGTGTGCAAGCTTCAGCGATCCATCTATGGATTGAAGCAAGCATCACGAAGTTGGAATCTCCGCTTTGATGAGGTGATCAAAGAGTTTGGATTTGTCCAAACTTATGGAGAAGCTTGTATTTACAAGAAAGTGAGTGGGAGCAATGTGGCATTTCTGATATTATATGTGGATGACATATTATTGATCGGAAATGATATAGATCTTTTAAACAGTGTTAAAAGTTATCTAAACAGCAAATTTTCAATGAAGGACCTAGATGAAGCGTCATACATATTAGGCATAAAGATCTATAGAGATAGATCTAGGCGCCTAATAGGGCTATCGCAAAGTACATACCTTGATAAGATTTTAAAGAAGTTTAAAATGGACGGAAGTAAGAAGGGGTTCTTACCTATGTTGCAAGGCAAGACATTGAGTAAGACTCAAAGTCCGGCTTCGGCGGAAGAAAGAGAGATAATGGACAAAGTCCCCTATGCTTCAGCCATAGGCTCTATAATGTACGCCATGCTATGTACAAGACCGGATGTGGCACATGCTATTAGTTTGACTAGTAGGTCCCAATCGGATCCAGGTTCGGAACACTGGATAGCGGTCAAGAATATCCTTAAGTACTTACGAAGAACTAAGGATATGTTTCTTGTATACGGAGGTGAAGAAGAGCTCGTCGCTAAGTGTTATGTCGACGCTAGCTTTGACACCGATCCGGATGACTCTAAGTCTCAATCCGGATACGTATTTCTCATGAATGGCGGAGAGGTTAGTTGGAGGAGCTCCAAACAACCTGTGGTAGCGGGATCAACAACGGAGGCCAAATATGTTGCTGCTTCGGAAGCGGCTCAGGAAGCAGTTTGGATGAAGGAGTTCATATCCGAACTAGGAGTGGTGGCAAACGCGTTGGACCCAATGGTGATCTATTGTGACAACAATGGTGCCATTGCCAATGCCAAAGAGCCAAGGTCTCACAAGCATTCCAAGCATATTAAGCGCCGGTTTCACTCCATCCGCGAGCATGTCAAGGATGGAGATATAAAGATTTGTAAAGTACATACGGATCTCAATGTAGCAGATCCGTTGACTAAAACTCTCCCTAGAGCAAACCATGATCAACACCAGAACTCAATGGGTGTTAGATTTATCACTATGTAACTAGATTATTGTCTCTAGTGCAAGTGGGAGACTGAAGGGAATATGCCCTGAGAGGCAATAATAAAGTGTTTATTATGTGTATTCCAAGTATATGATAGATGTTTATTTTGCATGCTATAATTGTATTAATACGGAAACGTTAATACATATGTGTTTAATAAACAAACAGAAAGTTCCTAGTTATGCCTCTCTCATAAACTAGCTCGTTGATTAACAAGATGATCAAGGTTTCCTGATCATGGACATTGGATGTTGTTAATAACGGGATCACAACATTAGTGTAATGGTGTGATGAACATTCATCCGAAGTATAGCATTACGATCAAAGTCATTGAGTTTATATTGCTATAACAACTTAAGAAGTGATCCTAATCCTTAGACCATGAGATCATGTCAATCACTAACACCGGAAGAGTTTCTTGATAACATCAAACGTCACACCGTAACAGGGTGATTATAAAGATGGATTTAGAACTAATAAAGTGTTATGTTGAGGCTCATGGATCGAGAGTGGAATTTGTTCATCCCGATGACGGATAGATATACTCTGGGCCCTCTCGGTGATATCACATTGATTAGCTTGCAAGCAAGTGATTTGATCACTAGAATGTTATATCACAGGAACGAGAAAAGAGTGCATGTCGGTAACGAGATCAAACTAGGTATGGAGATACCGATGATCGAATCTCGGACATGTAATATATCGTTAAACAAAGGGATTAAGATACTAGCATAAAAGGTTCCGACGATCACAAGAAAGTCATCGTTGAATGTGTGGGAGTCAGTATGGGTCTCCAGATCCCGCTTCTGATTATTGATCCGAGAGGGGTCTCGATCATGTCCGCATTATTCACGAACCGTAGGGTGACACACTTAAGAGACACCGACATCCAATTGGAGCAAATGTTTCATGCCGAAAGAATGAACAAGCGCAGGAATTTATTTCACTAGATACCGAAACAGGTTTTCGGGTGAAATTGCATAAAGTGGTTATGCATGTGAAATAGAATTCTAGCAAGGGGTTATTTGTGAATGTTTGTCATTAAAGTAATTGACAAAATTCTGAATAAAATAAAAGAGTTTTATTTAATGAGAGTTTGCATTAAATTTGGTGGAAATTTAATGGGAATTTGAGTGGACTTTTGAGTGGAGGGAATTTAAAGGAGATTTGTGAGTGGAGTGTCCACCCACATGAAGAGGGGAGGGCAAGGGGGCAGCCCCCATGCGCCGGCCACCCCCTTGGGGTTCCCCCTCCTCCTATAAAAGGAGCCCCCCTCCTCACTTGTCTCTCACACCTCCTCGTGAAGGATCTCTCTCCCCCTCTAGAATTTATCCCCCATGGTCTCGGGCTAGCGAGATACATGTTCCCGGTGGCTATTCGGCAAGAAAGAGTTGTGCTTCCGCTGCATCGCTGGAGCGAGGAGGCGGAGGTTGCTCGGTGCCTTGAACGTGTGTGCGAGCACGAATGCGCTGCTGATTTGCGGCGCTAGGACTTCCTCTCGATCTTGAGATCGGCAAGAGATCGTCTACATCAACCACGAGTTGAACTCGTTAAGCTTTGTCGGTCTTCAAGGGTATGTTCTCTACGGATATACATCCGCCCGTTGTTTGTATCTAGTATATAGATCTTGGTATATAGTTCACATCGTAGGAAAATTTTTGTTTTCTATGATGCGAACCCTACAGAATGCAGCGGTTTCTAATGCATAACCCCAAAATGATAATGGAAAATCAGTAAGAGACATCATCGATCGGACCATATCTAATAGGGTTCGATTCCGGCGTTCAGACACACCATTGCGCTGAGGTGTTCCGGGTGGCGTGAGTTGCGAAACGATTCCGCTTGCTTTAAGATGCGTGAGAAAATCATAACTCAAATATTCACCTCCACGATCGGATCGTAGAAACTTAATCTTTCTGTTACGATGGTTCTCCACTTCATTCTGAAATTCCTTGAACTTTTCAAATGTTTCAAATTTATGTTTCATTAAATAGATATACCCATATCTACTTAAGTCATCGGTAAAAGTGAGAAAATAGCGATATCCACCACGCGTCAAAACACTCATCGCTCCGCATACATCGGTATGTATGATTTACAACAAGTCCGTTGCTCGCTCCATCATTCCGGAGAACGGGGTTTTGATCATCTTGCCGATGAGGCATGGTTCACATGTGTCAAATGATTCAAAATCAAGAGACTCCAAAAGTCCATCAGAATGGAGTTTCTTCATGCGCTTTACACCAATATGACCTAGACGACAGTGCCACAAATAAGTAGTATTATCACTATCTACTTTGCATCTCTTAGCCTCAATGTTATGGATGTGTGTTTCATCCCTTTCGAGACTCAGAAGAAATAAATTATTCACAACAGGTGCATGACCATAAAAGATGTTACTCATATAAATAGAACAACCATTATTCTCCGATTTAAATGAATAACCGTCTTGCAATAAACATGATCCAGAAATAATGTTCATGCTCAACGCAGGCACATAATAACACTTATTAAGGTTTAAAACTAATCCCGAAGGTAAAACTAAGGAGAGCGTGCCAACGGCCATCACATCAACTCTTGATCTTTTGCCAACGCGCATCATCACCTCATCCCTCGCAAGCCGCCGTCTATTCCGTAGCTCCTGTTTCGAGTTACAAATATTAGCAACAGTATCAAATACCCAGGAACTACAATGAGGGCTAGTAAGGAAAACATCAATAACATGTATATCAAATATACCTTTGATGGTGCCAGCCTTATTGTCCGCTGAGTACTTCGGACAGTTGCGCTTCCAGTGACCCTTGTCCTTGCAATAGAAGAACTCAGTGTCCGGCTTGGGTCCAAACTTGAGCTTCTTCTCAGCAGGGGCAACGCGCTTGCCGCCGCCTTTCTTGAAGGGCTTCTTTGCACCCTTACCTTTCTTGAAGGTGGGGGGCTTGTTGACCATCAACACATGATTATCCTTTTTGATGTCCACCTCCGCAGCCTTCAGCTTTGCGAAGAGCTCGGTGATCGTATCAGTGGAACCAATCTGATTGTGAGTCACTACAAAACTTTTGTAGCTGGGAGGGAGTTATTGCAGAACCCTGTCAATCTTGAGCTCCTCCGGAATCTTGCAGTCCAGTTGCTAAAGGCGTTGAGTGTAGCCCGACATATTTATGGCGTGCTCACTAACGGAACTCCCTTCCTCCATCTTGCAGTTAAAGAATTTCTCAGAGATCTCATATCTCTCAGAACGGGCCTGAGTCTGAAACATAGTTTTCAGCTCCTCAAGAATCTCAAAGGGCCCGGGATAGTCTTCAAAACAATTTTGAAGGTCCGATTCCATAGCAAACAACATGGTGCTCTTAATCACACCATAATCATCTTTGCGCGACTGATAGACAACTTTCTCATCAGCCGGCGCATCTACAGCAGGGGCGTCACCTAGCGCATTCTCAAGGACATAGTCCTTTTGACCGCCAGAGAGAATGATTCTCAGATTGCGGAACCAGTTGGTGAAGTTAGACCCATTGTTTCTAAGCTTTTCCTTCTCAGCAAAAACGTTAAAGTTGAAGTTGGACTTAGCCATTTGATCTACAATATTTCCAAGTACAAATTAGACTATGTTCATGATAACTATTTCAACTTTTAATCAGATGAACTCCCACTAAATTCAACATCCCTCAAGTTGTTTAGTGAACACGATCCAAATTCACCACACCTAATCCGATCTTCACGAGAAGAGATGTGGCTTCAATGGTGGACAACGAAGTGTCGATCATATCATTCATATGACTCATGCTTAACCTTTTGGTTCATGTGTTCCGAGGCCATGTCTGTACATGCTAGGCTCGTCAAGTCAAACCCAAGTATTTCCGCGCGTGCAAAACTGGCTTGCACCCGTTGTATGTGAGCGTAGAGTCTATAGCACCCGATCATCACGTGATGCTTGGACACGACGAGCTTTCGCAATGGTGCATACATGGGGAGAACACAGTTTTATCTTGATCTTTAAGTGAGGAATCATCTTATAATGCTACCATCGCGATCTAAGCATAATAATATACATAAAAGGATAAACATCACATGCATATAACTTTATGTGACATGGTATAGCCAATCTTCGCGCAATGATCTCCATCTTGTGCGTGCCGGTATGATCTCCATCACTCCACCATGATTGCCTCCACCACGAATAGCAACTACAACTATTGCTAACTACTTAGCGATATAGTGAAACTATTACATGGCGTATAAGAAGTTGACACACAGGTCATACACAATTATAAAGACAACCATATGGCTCCTGCCGGTTGTGTACTCATCGACATGCAAGTCGTGAAACATTACAAAACATGATCATCGCATACAATATACACATCACATCTTGGGCCATACCATATCACAGAAAACACTCCCTGCAAAAACAAGTTAGACGCCTCTACTTTGTTGTTGCATGTTTTACGTGGCTTATGGGAGTAGCAAGCTAAGAACGATTCTTACCTACGGAAAGCCACAACGGTGATATTATGGTTGCCAAACTCTGGTGTAAATCCCATGACAACTATAGTGAGAGAAACTGGCATCCACCAGCCGCATGTGTGGAACAAGCCACACGTCAAGTGCGGAGCCGGTCTCGCGAACGACGTCGCGTAAGGTTGGCCTGGACCGCTTCAATCTCACTATCCCGCGTCATAAGAAGAACACAAACAAGAGGCTTGCAACAGAAAACATCAACGCCCGCAACAACCATGTTGCGTTCTACTCGTGAAACACATCTACGCATAGATCTAGCTCTGATACCACTAAAGGGTTTCGCAGCATAGTAAATCAAAAAATTTCTACGGATGCGAACGGGAAAGCCAAGATCTAATCTAGGAGATGCAATCAACGAGTGGGATTAGATGAGATCTTCATACCCTTCAAGATTCGCACAGCGGAACGTTCGACGGAACGTGGGTGATGTAGTCGTACTCGCTTCTCCTCCTCGCGATCCGATCCGATCTAACACCGCAAGTGGCGATGCCTCCGATAGATGCACACGTACGGCACCTCGACGTCTCCTCCTTTCTCGGTCCAACAAGTATGGTGGAGAGACGGATTGGATCTACAACGCGACGGTGCGGTGCAAGTGGTGGACAATTTCTGCAACAGGGCTTCGCCTACACGCAGTCGGGAGGGAGAGAGAGAGGAGGGCAGCAGGGCGGCTAGGGTTGAGGAGGAGGTGTGGGGGAGGGTGCGCCCCAGCCCTCTATATATAGAGGGGTGGGCGCCAGCCCTAGCCCCTCCCCCAAGCCCTAGGCCGGCGGCCAAGGAGGGAGGAGTGGGGGGCAAGTTCCCCCCCTTCTAGAAGCTCCCCTAGGGTTTCCCCTAGGTTTGGCCGGCTGGGCCCTATGGGGCCTTGTGCCCCTGGCCCAATGCATCCAGGGCACTCCCTCATAGGCCCATGAACCCTCCCGGCAGGTGGGGCCACGTTGGTCCCCCTCCGGAAGGTTCTAGAAGCTTCCGGTACAATACCGATTAACCCGAAACAATTCCGAACTCCAAAAACTGCATTGCCTGATATGAATCTTATTCTCTGGACCATTCCGGAACCTCTCGTGATGTCCCAGATCCCATCCGAGACTCCGAACAGAAACTCATAAACCAATTATCCAATCTATCCTAGCGTCGAGACACGTTAAGTGTGTGACCCTTCGGGTTCGAGAATATGCAGACATGGTCTTCTATCAATAATCAACAGCGGGGTCTGGAAACCCATATTGACTCCCACACATTCATCGATGATCATATCGGATGAACCACGATGCCAGGATTCAATCAATCCCATATATATATTCCCTTCGTCTTGCGATATTTTACTTGCCCGAGATTTGATCGTCGGTACAGTCATACCTAGTTCAATCTCATTCACAGCAAGTACTTTACTCGTTCTGTAATCCGATATCACTTTGTGATTAACTCCTTAACCACATGCGTGCAAGCGGTGTTGATATCGATTACCGAGTGGGCCCAAAGTATATCTCTCCGACTTGGGAGGGACAAATCCCATCTCGATACATACAACCCAACAGGTACTTTCCGATCACCTGAGAGACACCTTTATGATCACCCTCTCATAAGATGACGTTTGATGACCTCAAAGCTTTCTTCCGATACCAGGGAGTTGTATTATCTCATGGTCTAAGGAATACAATATTTGACATAAGAAAAGCTTCGCAAAGATGAACACGATGACACGATCTAATTGCTCCGCTTAGTTTGGGTATGTCCATCATATCATTCTCCCAATGATATGATCTAATTATTAATCGACAACTCATGTCTATGGTTAGGAAACCTTAACCATTATTAATCAATGAGCTAGTCCATAGAGGCATACTAGGGACACGGTGTTGTTCAGAAACCACACAAGTATTAAAGTTTCCGCTTAATACAATTCTAGCATGGAATATAAACTTTATCATGAACAAGAATTATAATAATAACATCTTTATTATTGCCTCTAGGGCATAATTCCAACATGGATGGGCTTAGCTTTATCCTCCTGGTCTATCCCCTGACTCTGAAGCTGCTGGTTCTGGGAAGGATTGTTGTTAGGGGCAATCCATTGATTTGAGCCCCCTCCAAACTGTGGAGGATGTTGGAATGGAGGGAAAGGGCCATTGAATCCCCAGGGAGGCATCATACCACCAGGAGCAAAAACCAAAAGGAGTTTGACCAGCAAAGAACTGAGGAAACTGGCCAAACTGTCCCTGATGCATACCTTGTTGCTGAGGCTGCCCCTGTTGAGGTTGAAGATGTTGATTCTGCCACTGATCCTGACCACTAGCAGTCCCTCTCCCACGCCCTTTTCCTCCCCTTCCCCGGTCTCCCATCTTTCCTTCACCAAGACAAGCTTCAGGATCTAGAGAACTTTCAAGCCCAAGGCACTGTAAGCGAGAATTTTGTTTAGTGTGAGCCGCCACTAGAATGATAGGGACACAGACCCTAGGAATCCGGAGGTGGTTTTTTATACTAGACTTCAGGTGAAGGGCTCGAGCTTGCGGTGGAGATTTCTGCAGCTGGATGTGTGGATCTCCAGGCAACCAGAGCTGGGAGAAAAAGTCATCAGTACTTTCCTCCCCACCCCAACCACCAACCCTTTTCCATTCCCACTGACCACTGCCCCCCTCCAGAGACCGAATCTTCTCCTCTGTTGCTTCCCTTCCTTATAGGCTAACTGTCTGAACTGTCGATTTGTGGAGCAGCTGGGAACCATGGAATCCGATCTTCCTGCAGAGCTTCTAGTGTCGCCGCAAACAACACTGTCTGCAGGTTGAGGTCGAGAAGAGCCAGGGCAGCTGACCATTCCTTCCTCGAGAACTCCGGCGCCACAGGGACTGTCCCGAGCCCCTTCAGCAATCCTCGACGGCGAACTTGTACAAATCGAGAGAGCGGAGAGAAAGCCCGTCGCGGCCTCCCCCTCTTTCGACTGGCCTTCACAGGAGGAGCCGCCAACTCCAACGCGCACCCCGGAGCGGTGCGCTTCATGAGCTTGCTCAACGCCATGCTCCTCTGCCTCCTCCGCGAACCTCGCTTGGTTTGGCAACAACCCGATGGGGATTGGGCCGAATGAGCCGATGCAGATGTCGAACGACTCACCGGAAGCACCTGCGCACCCGCCGCACGAACCCGTCAGGAGCGTCCTCTCCGCACACCCCCAATCCGAGACCACCCCAGTGAGTCGACGTCCCGGAGGTGGGTGATTCGGGCCACCAAATCTCCCTCTCATTCCTCCTCTGCCCCCCTCCCAAAACTCCTCCATCATCTCCGGGAATAGCCAGGGTCAGCCTCCGATGATCCCTAGATTCAAAATCCAGGAATCTCGCCGTCGGCGGTGAGCTTTGCGAGTCGCGGAACCTGAGCGGGTTTCTAGGAGTGGGTGGAGGAGAAGCAGGCAGAGACAGGGGAGGACGACCCGTGCTTGACCCCCGAGGACCGCCACGGGGGGAATCGAGGCGAATCCTAGAAACTTTGAATTCAAAAAATTATATATTTATCTTGTACCGATCGACCGTATGGTTACCGCGCGCGTGACCGTACGCTCACACCACACTCAGCCTCCGGTGGAGCTCTCCTATAATGGCCCCCTTCTTTTCAGCTTCTTGGCCAGCTTCTCCCAGAAGCTACCCTCGACCAGCTTCTCCCAGAATCTCATCTGCCAAAATCGTTTATACTTTTAAATTGACATTGAAACTACTAGTTAAGAAGTTTGAACGAATTTTGAAAATGAGATTCTGGGAAAAGCTGGTCAAGGGTAGCTTCTGGGAGAAGCTGGCCAAGAAGTTGAAAAGAAGGGGGCTATTATATCCTATGACGGCAGTACACGCGCTCTGTGACGCTGTGTTTTATTGTATTCTAGTGCTATCGGTTGGTGTAGCATGGGCACGTGAGTCGCCCTGCCCTATCTCTGGCAGAAACGGCGGCGACCCGCCGCTGATTGACTCACTCGCTTGCCTGCCAGCAAGCCGGTGCGGAGACAGGCCGCACCCCCGCATGGCCACCCTCGCGCCGCCCGCGTAAACACGAACCGCCCCCCCCCCCCCCCCCCCCCCCCCCCTACATGCATGTAGGCCTCGTGGGGCGGCGACTCTTGCCCGCCAAATCAAAATATGCTCCCTTTTTCGTATGGGCTTTATTTGCTCTTTTCGGTAGGCACGTACTACGTGTGGCGGGCCAGCAGCAGGGCCGGGCCCGGTAGACCGGGAGGACCGATCCAGCTGAGGCACGTGGGTGTCTCCCACGCCTCCACGCGTCCACCGCCGCCACCTGACCAGACCTCCCGTGGTCGCGCTTGAACAGGTCGTGGTGCAGTCGCGCAGCCGGTCGGAAAGGCGCGTGCTCGACTCCGATTGGGTGGGTACTAGGTGCCAAAGTACGTACCCGCGGTCGGTCTCTCTTTCACACGACCGAATTTTTCGCGCTCGGTTGCTGCTTATCCATGTCTCTGCTTTGTCTGCTACTCCCTCCTCACTCCGTCCGTAAATAAATCTACATCTAGGAAATATTCCTAGACAAATTAGTTCTTTTTTTTATAAGACTTTATCAATTATCAAGAAATGCGAAGAATGAGGATTGATGGATGATACGGAGGAGAAGAATAGAGATTGGAGGATGAGGTGGGGGAGTGATTACGAGGAGCTAATTGCATTTATTAAGTGTCTTGGTATTATAGATGTACACTCTTTTTATGACAAATTTTGAGTGCTAGATGTATACTTATTTACGGACGGAAGGAGTAGTACGGTTCGGTTAGTCTACGTCAGAGATATGATTTATATTTTATCTTGCATTTCAAAATGATCTGTGTACATACATACTCGTTCATTAGGTTGAATAATAGATCCAACATATCCGTCAATCTCTCTCTCTTTATCGTTCAACATGTATCGGCTAAACCAGTCTAGCCGCTTCCGCCATGCCGCCCTCGAGGGATCGATATCCATGATTTCTGACAGGGGCCGCACAATCGTCGTCATCAACATGCCTCTAATCCGACAAAGGCATCGACCTGCACTGGCCGTCTTCATCAAACCGCGTGGCACAACCGCACACGCCGCACACGGGGTACCCCTACGTGTGTCGAAACAGGCTATCCAGGTCACGCGGTCTCTATCTCCGATCCGTCTTCATCGTCATTGCCCGGGACTTCACTGACAATGGCGACATCGACTCCGATCTACGCGTCGTACACGCCATGGCGCATACGGCACCGTCGGTGTGATCAACCAATCCCGCGCTCGTCTACGCCAAGCACGTCCCCGAACACGCGTCTACCACCGATCAAGCTACGGGTTGCTACTGTGTCGCCCTTTTCTGACCGCAACGCCCCGCCTCGGTCCACGCCTCCCGCTTCAGAAGTATAGAAGAGAGGAATTATGGTTAAAATGTAAACCCAGATTATATGAAGCCATGACAAGTCCCATGTCTACATCATTATCCTAAACCCTAGAATCAAGTAGTAGGGAACCAATAAGATCACATTGTATAGTAAGACATATTAAACAGCAATCTTACTATCTTACTTCATTACTCCGGAGCCGTTAAACTGCCCGCAGCCGTCGGCTGCCGTAGTACCCAACGCCGTACTGGTCCATGATCGAGCGAGGTAGTGGTGACGATCAGTAGCTGTTTTCTGCGCGGCGGCAATGGTGATGGCGTGATGGTGAGTGAAGATGTTGGTTGGTTGGGATGAAGTGAGGTGAGCGAGATGTATTTACTCTCTTTGGCCCATATTAATTGATTCAAATTTGTCTAGGTTTAAATAAATTTAGACAGTATTTAGTATATAGATTTATCTAAATTTTAAAAAATCAAAGTCAATTAATATGGATCGAATGGAGTATAAGATTTGAATCAGGGGCAGCGCATGGCGGGAGATGGGCTGAGCTGGAAGAGGCATGTGTTTTTTTTTTGGACGGGGAGCCCCGAAGGGCCTGGAAGCGTTGTATTGATCACAAACGGAGAAGGTGTACAATAATGCAGAAAACTCTATAAGAAGAGGAAAATAATACATAGATCCCCTTTTATGTGGATAAGACCCCGCTAAAAGATAAACAGGTCCATCCCTATCTCCTCTGCCGAGCCGGAGATCAGCTGAACCGCCGCCAAACACCTCCGCGGGGACGGAACCACTTGCTTTAGTGTTGACGTTGGACGCGGCCGCTGACCCGAAAAAGGGGGAGGTTGAACAAGTGCCGGAGCTCACCTGTGGCATCCCGCAAAACCACTACTAGAAAATCGCGTTGTTTTTGTGCATTGCATCATCATGGCCGCATGCTCATGTCATCATGCCACATTGCATTTGAGAATCGTCATCATCATGCATATTATTTTGCCTAAAAACTATTTGCGAAAGACTATGGTTTTCTGAAACTAGCCCTCCTTCTATTTCAAATCAAACCCCCGGATGCTTCCGGATATTTTGTTTGTCTAAAAACTATTTACAAAAGTTTATTGCAAAGTAAATAAAAGTTATATTATTTTTAGTGGGGCAGTCGAACGGACCGATTCGACCCAGTCGACCACCCCCGGTATTAAAACGGTCCACCTAAACCAGCCCCCTCTAAATCCTAAAACGACCCAACCTAACCTACCCAGCCCCTCTCCACCTCACCCAGACCAATCCCTGGCTGCCACCTCACCTCTCTTCCTTTCCCCACCACTCACACGCTGCCACCTCAACCACACCACTCCCTCCCTCTTCCCCTGCCTCTCAACACGCACGCACACAGAGCACACACCCCCACCTCACCCGGTCAACCCCCAACCCCACCGACGCGCCCTGGCCCACCCCGACCCACCTGCCCCGCTCCCTCTCTCTCTCCTTCCCCGCGACCCCAACCCCGCGTCTCTGCTCTCCTTCCTCCCTTTCTTCCTCCTCTGCCCCGCCTCACCCCTCCAGCGCGCCCTCCCCTCTGCCTCTCCGGCGAGCGCGCCGCCCACCTCCTCCGGCCACCGGCCCTCTCTGCAGCGCCGCGTCGACCGCCGCCCTTCTCGCGGCCGCCGCTCGCCGGCTCCCCTCCCCATCCTCGCCTCTCTCTGCGCGCCGCCTCGCCTCACCATCGTCCTCGCCCGCGGAGCCCGTCTGCCGCCGCCCTGCGCCGAGCTCCTCCGCCCGGCTCCGTCCTCGCCGCGCCGCCCCGGTCCCCGCGTGCCCCGGCCCCGACCCCGCGCCGCCGCGCCTCGCCGGGCCAGCGCCGTCGGCCGCGCGTGCTCTTCCACCTCCCCAGTCAACCGCCTCCTCCCGCCGCGGCTCCGCGCGCCCCGCCGGCGTCCGCGCGGCCCCCTCCGAGCGAGCCCGCTGCCTCCGGACCCGCCCCAGCGCCTGCGTCCGCAGCGCCGCCCCGCACGGCTCCCCGCCCGAGCTCTGCCACCGCCAAGCCGTCGCCGTCGTCCCCATCGCCGGCCTCGCCGCGCCCAGACCCCGTCTCCTGGCCGCTAGCAGCCGCTGCGGCGCTCCTGTAGTACCGACGCCGGGGCCCCTCTTGCTGTCAGTCGCCGTTCCCTGTCTCAGATGTTGCGTGTATGTACCTTTGGGTGCATGTGCCCGTGTATGTGCCAATCCAACCAAACCACCATCAAGGAACGGAACGAGTACCACAACGCCAACGACAAGGGGCCGAACAAGATCTTCGACACGGAACGCCGAGGTCTCCGTCCCGTACCCGAAGATGTCAAGTTCTTCCTCACGGAAACTGAAGACTGTTTCCGGTGTTTGGAGGCCGAACCCCAAGATCGCCTTCCCCGACCCAAAGCGTCGAGATCCCGAGCCTCCGAAAACCGGACCCTGCAGGACTGACATGATCTTCTTCTCGGACGCCAAGATTCGTCGAGGGCCCGGAACGACAAGTACTTCCTCGAGAACGCCGAGTGCTTCACCCCGGACACCGAGACCCCGACGCGACAAGTGCTTCGTCCCGAACGCCAAGACCGACCCGGTACACGGGCCCAACAAGACCCTCGCAACGGCAAGCTCGACCCTATGGGACCCGACAAGATCTGCACGACGACTAGAACGACACCGACCCGGAAGATCCGATGCGCCCCGACACCGAACCAAGTCCGGCTTCCCGGAACGCCAAGATCTACCCCAGAAAACCGAGAACGCTTCCGCCGAGACCGGTCCGTCGAACCCTGGACCCTGAGACCGACCTCGAACCCCGGAACCCCAAGTTCGTCGAGACCCTCTAATGTGTGAACCCCTTCCCGACACCCTATTTTATAATATAATAACAACTTGTCGCATATTGAATTGTCATACTCGCATGCATATTGTGTGGTTCTGGGGGCCTTATGCCGATTCACCTCATAATTAAATATGGGGCCCATATGCGGGCGAATCTAATCTCATATCGGCCTCATTTAAATTGATGTAGCGAACCAGTACGATATTTTGCCATGTTAAACAACATTTAAATTGCGGGGTAGATAAATAACATGAACCACCTAATTAAATGTCGGGACCCCGGTTCCACTGAATATGACCTAATTGCATCGCATCTCTGCCATGTCATACATCATACATGCATCATGCCCGATCTTTTGCCGTAGTATTAAATATTGCATCCGGTGTTTATTCTAGTGTTTTGCTTCTTCGCGGATTGGGCCGTTGAGTTGATGTGAGCTTCGCCCCGATCTTCGGTTGAACCTTCGACAATGTTTTCAGGCGAGCATCTCCCCCTTTCTACCTATCTTACTTTTATAGTATTTATTCCCTCCTGTTGATCTATTGCTATCTGTGTTGCGATGCTCTAGATTTCGTACCGTGATATCCCTTGCAGCCTTATATTGCCTTGGACACACCCTATTACCTGTTGTTTGGTAGATAGTTGGACTTGCGCGCCGTAGTCGCTTGCTCTAGTGCTGTTGAGTGTTGTCAAGTGCCACAGTTGTGGGAGTAACGCCGCAGGTTGATGTTGGAGATGATCCTGGCTTTACTTATCGCTCACTTTAATTCCTGTTTAACAACTAAAATTGAAGTAAGCAGAGGCATCGGTGGGTGATAGATAATATTTGGTTTCCGAACGCCCACTTGTGTCCCGTAGGACCCCGAGTACTTGATACCTGTTCCTTGATTTATCGCGCTATCCACATCCGGGAGGTATATGGGACCCCCCTTAGCCAGAGCTTGATTCAGTCGTATTTCTTGGGGCCACAAACTAGTTTGAGGTTTTATTTACGATCCTGTACTTATGCCATGCTTTACTGCTTTATTACGTTTGTGCGAGGAGCACACTGTACTGTTTTGGATCGGGACACGATTCCGCGGTGTCGACAAGCCCAGTTTTGGGTTCCCAGTCGTTCAGAGCCGTCTACCCAAACCTTGAGTCCGTCTCGGAGCTAGCTTACTTCGTTGCGGTTCTACTCAATGGGGTGGCCCCCTGAAATATTTCTGAATCCTGTGATTGCTTTGTCGTGAAGGCCTCGTTGGGTTTTGTTTTGGTTTTTCCGAGGTTGATCGAGTGTGTGTTGCTATTGGTGCACCCCGGCCGGTTAAAACTTTCTGAAAGCCGTGTCCGCGGTTATGGACGACTTGGAGCACAGTATCTCGATCATAGACAACTATAACTAAAGTAGTGCTATAAATTTGACTTTATAATGACTAGTAATCAGCTTCACTATAATGGAATGGCTAAATAAAACTGCCAACAATTGCTTGGTTGGGTTGTCGTTTGCGACCATTGTACCTGACTAGTAAATATTGCAACTACAACGGAATGGCTAAATAAAAGTACCAACAACTGCTGGGTTTTGGGTTATCTCATGTTAATTGTATCTGACTAGTAAGTGTTGCAACTACAACGGAATGGGTAACTAAAATGGCCCACTGCTTATTTTATCAGGACGATTATCTACACCTGACTAGTAATTGCTGCAACGATAACTGAATAAATAAAACTGCCAACTGTGTGCGTTCCTCGGTTGACTTCCTCGTTTGGTCTCGAGGGGGAAATACCAGGATGGGATTGTTTGGTGTAAGATTCAGGTTGGATCCGAATAGGTCTTTCTTACCCCTCTCTGATAGCCGCCAGTTGTATCGAGTCTCTATAGGTTGTTTAGTGCGTGTTGCCGCTGCCGCTTCAGTCCACCACACCTATGTAGGCGAGGACCGCCGAATTATAGACTCGCCGTGTACTGGCCTCAGTACTGACGCTCCTCTTTTTCCTTTGCCCTTTGTCGGCACCCCTTTTTTGTTTTAAGCAGGTTTCGACGTCGTTAGCAGGGTTACCCTTCCGGCTTGGCCTGGGCAGGGTTATGGACGCCATTGGTTATTCTTCAGGGCTCTTAGCCCCATTTGCATCTTGTCCGTAGTCGGACGCTCTATCATTTTCAAGGTGATTTGGATCTTTGTATATTATATCTGTATTCTTGACTCTTTGAGTCGCTGTGGTATATATATGTTTTGTGGGTCCCATCGAGGACTGTTGTGTAATGTTATTACTTCGTTTTCCACCCGCACGAAAGTGCCTGGTGGGCACCTTTGAATCGTTTCTATGCGGGTTTGGCGGGAATCGCTAAAACTTGCATAGGGTCGATTCTGAGGGTGTTACATCACCGCCTTTTTCCTGCGGCGCACAGCCGCAAAGGTGATGCTCGCCGATGTCGCTTCCTGGCTCTGGCAGACCCCGACGCAACAATCCTTGCAAACTCCGTCGATGACGAACAACCCGCACTCCAGGAACCCACTCCTACCACGGGTGGACAAAGTCGGGTGTAGAATGTCGGAACAGCAAGGAAAATTACGCCCGGAGGGGAGCAGCCGAAACTCCCCAGAGCACTCGAACCACGCTTGCCGCTCGCTGCCACCTCCATCCCCTCCCCCGCCGCCACGGCCGGCCAAGAGAGACAGGGAGAGGCAGCAAGCAACCAAACTGACTCAAGCACCCAAAGCGCGTTTATCTGGCGGATTCTCTTGGAGTTGTATCCGCGGCATCTTCGACCTCTGAAACGCACTGGGAGCCACCCACCACGGTCTCCAAACGCCGCGCCACTGCGTCCGGAGGCAGAATCTGAACCTCCCCTCCCCGCCCATGGTCACCGCCCCGCTAAGGCCCATCTTCCCCTCGCCGCCACGGCCGGCCGGAGGAGGGAGAGCGGACAAGACACCACAAGGATGTAGGGTTCGCAACATAGAAAACAAAAAAATTCCTATGATGGGAACAAGTAAGTACCAAGATCTATCTACCAGATACAAGCAACGGGTGGATATACATCCATAGAATACATACTCTCGAAGACCGGGCAGCGTTAACGAGGTTGTACTCGTGGATGATGTAGAAAAACGCTTGCCGGTTTCAAGATCGTGATGAAGTCCATATGGTCCATCCGGTACAGCACCATCAAGTCCAGCACCGCAAAGCAGTGGTGCATCCGTGATCGCACACATGTCTGGGTACCCCGACAACCTCCGCACCCTCGCTCCAGCGAAGAAGCGGAAGCGACAAATCCTTCCAGAAAAATCCACCGGGAACATGTATCTCGCTAATCCGAGACCATGGAGAAATTCTAAAGGGGGGAGAGAGAGATGCTTCACGAGGAGGTGTACTTTGAGAGGATGAGAGGGGGGCCTTTTATAGGGAGAGGGGGGCCTTTTATAGGGAGAGGGGGGCACCCCAAGGGGCATGGCGCCCAGCCATGGTGGCTGTCCCCACCTCTTCCACATTTATTTGGGTGGAGCTCCCACTCAAAATGAAAAGCCTCCACTCCCATTAAGAAGCCTCCACTCAAAAATCCACTCACATGCATTAAATTTCTATCAAATTTAATGCAAGCTCTCATTCAAATAAAACTCTTTTATTTATTTATTCAGAATTTTGTTAATTAGTCTAATTAACAAACATTCACATAAAACCCCTTCTAACATTTCAATTTCACATGCAGAACCAGTTTTAGCAATTTCAACCAAAACAGTTTTGGTGTCTAGTAAAATAAATTAACAACGTCCAATGTCAATGATCAGGAAACCTTTGATCATCTTGTTAATCAACGAGCTAGTTATAAGAGAGGCATAACTAGGAACTTCCTTTTGTTATTAAACACACATGTATTAACGTTTCCGTCTTAATACAATTATAGCATGTAAAATAAACATTTATCATAAATAAGGAATACGATAATAACCACTTTATTATTGACTCTCGGGCATATTCCCTTCAGTCTCCCACTTGCACTAGAGGTAATAATCTTGATGCAGCCCGACCTACGGTCGTTACTACATCAAGCTCTCCAACTTACGCCAAGTCGTCATGGACTCCAAAGGTGAATCCGTTCCTCTATGCGAGCCCCCTTCCTACCCTATTTAATGGTATGATACTTCATACTTCGTCACATATGCATGATAGGTTCACACCGACCAGTACGGAGGCAAGGGAGGAAGCCCGAAACATCAAGCCCGACAAGACGGAGGCTTGGAAGAAGACAGGCCGGCAGCTGAAAGGTCCAAGCGGTACTACCGGTTGTCGGAACCGGTACTACCGCCCCCTGCTACCGCTCGCTACTGATGGCTCCAACTGATGCTCCAGGACCGCAAGCGGTACTACCGGTCCCAGAGCGGTACTACCGGTTACGACCGGTACTACCGGTCCTAAGTCCGGTACTACTGTTTGTGTCTGAGCCTGCACACGCCAACTCTGCCCAACGCCATGTACCCCTTACTACACTTTCCCGTTTTGGTCCCAAACTACCCCAGTTTATGTGGCTGGCCTATAAATAGAGCTCCCACCCCTCATGTATCCTAGAGGCATAGATGATAGACTAAAGACAACCCCCATTGTGGAATCTCTAATTTTGCCTCATCCCATTTACCAAGGGGACCGACTATCGTCACCAACCTCGATTGGACTTTACATCACGCATCCATCGTTGAACAAGGCCTTGGAGTTCGGTGTCTCGTCTACAAGTTGTCAAGACCCTCCCCAAGGTGTTCTTCCCTCTCCGATGTGGATTTGAGGGCGCATGTTGACCGATCTTTCCTTGCGAGGATTCTATCGGACCGGTGGCCTCCGTTCGGGAGCAATCGGCCTTGTATCATGTGAGTTTTGCGTGTGTTCATCGTGTTCTTCGCGAGGTGTGTGTTCGCTTCTGCTACCTTCTCCCTTTCCCGTCTTTCCCATCGATTTGACCACGAGATCCGTGAAGATAGGGCCACCCAAGAGGTTAACCCCTTTTATCATCTGGTATCAGCAGCTTTTGTAGGGGTTCGTAGCATGGAAAACAAAATTTTCTACCGCATGCACACAAACAAGCCAAGATCTATCTACTAGATTGTAGCAACAAGTTGATAGAGGAACTCACCCTCGAAGATTCCAAAGCGGTTAACGAGAGCAGATTCTCGTGGGTGATGTAGTCGTACACTTGCCGATCTCAAGATCGCGTGGACGATCCTTCCGGCGCTTCGTTCCGGCAGCGCTTCCGCAGTCGGTCACACGTTCGGTACTCGACAAAGACCTTCCTCTCCCTTGTTCCAGCAGGCAGCGGAGGTTGTAGCACTCTCCTCGCGATTCCGGCAGCACGACGGCGTGCTACCGAAAGTAGAGGGGAGATCTCGCAGGGCTTCGCCTTAAGCCGGAGCGAGTATGGTGGACTATGAGAGAGGCCTTGGCGATCTAGGGTTTAGAGGCACCAAGGGATTTAGAGCAACCTGCAGCCAGGGATTAGCTAGACGGCGGTTTAGAGGAGCTCTAGGGCAACCGCATCTAGAGGGGGGGCGGCGGCTGGCCTAGGGTTTAGAGGGGCGCCGGCTAAGGGGCAAGGTGTAGGGAGAGGGGGCGCCCCCTCCCTTTCTTTTATAGGTGGGAGGGGCGGCTAGGGCTAGCCGAGTCCTCCCCCAACTCCCTTGCTGGACGGCGGTTTGGAGGAAAGAAGGGAAACCTTCTCTTCTCAGGTTTCCTTCTCTCCCTCCACTTCACAAAATAGCCGTTTGACTTTTCAAATTGGCGTTTGACTTTTCAAACTAGGATTTGATTAAACCCTTTATTTTGTTCAGAGATGACACCTAGTACATGATGCAATCATTCCAACTTGTTATGACACATTCATGTACCCTTCCCCTCTGGAGTGCCGGACATTCCGGAACCTTCTAGAACATTCCCGATGAAAACACCGGAACCATTCCCGAACTCCGAAACAAGACTTTCCTTATATGAATATTATTCTCCGGACCATTTCGGATCTCCTCGTGATATCCCGGATCCCATCCGAGACTCCGAACAACATTCGGTCTCTTATTCATCATTCCATAACTACTCAAACAACGTCGAATCCTTAAGTGTGTCTCCCTACGGTTCGTGAATTATGCGGACATGATCGAGACACTTCTCCGAACAATAACCAATAGAGGAATCTGGAAATTCATATGGTTCCCACATATTTCTACGATTACTTTGTGATCAAATGAACCACTTACATACGATACCAATTTCCCTTTGTCTCACGATAGTTTACTTATCCGAGGTTATGATCGTCGGTATCTCTACATACCTAGTTCAACCTCGTTACTGATAAGTACTCTTTTCTCGTTCCCGTGATATGTGATCCCTTGTGAGCCAGTCACATGCTTGCAAGCTAATTGGATGACATTCCACCGAGAGGGCCCAGAGTATATCTATCCGTCATATGGATGGACAAATCCCATTCTTGATCCATGTGCCTCAACACATACTTTCCGAACACTTAATGCCATCTTTATAGCCACCCAGTTACGGTGTGGTGTTTGATGTCATCAAAGCATCCTTCCGGTGATGGTGATTAACATGATCTCATGGTCGAAGGAATTAGGTTACTATGTATCAGAAAGCTTATAGCAAATGAACTATATTAAATGACTTGATCTTTATGCTATGCTTAACTATAGGAGTATGTCCATCACATCATTCTCCTAATGATATGACCCTGTTGTTAATAACATCTCTATGTTCATGATCAGGAAACCATGATCATATATTAACCTACAAGCTAGTTTAACAAGAGGCTTTACTAGTGACTCTTTTATGTTTACAAATCACACAAGTATTAATGTTTCCTTTTAATACAATTATAGCATGGTATGTAAACATTTATCATAAGTATGAAGATATGATAATAACCTACTTTATTATTGCCTCTATGGCATATCTCCAACAGTCTCCCACTTGCACTAGAGTCAATAATATAGTTTCAAACCTTTGTGTATCCAATAGCTATGGCTTTCCGGTGTTGTAAGTACACGTTTGCTAGTGGTCAACTGATCTCCGGATCTGACACTGCCAGGTCCGTGTGTAATTGCATGTCTTTGCGTCTCTACACATCACTCATTCTCTAATGAAATGGCTTTGTATAAATTTGGTCCTTTGGTGAGACCTTTAGTTCTTTGGGGTTAAAACATGTTGATAATATTGTCGTACAATATATCTTCATTGTATTATCCCGCTGTGAACTACACCTAGTTTGATAACAAACTACTTGACACAAATGCCCTCTTTAGCTGCTATAATAGCAGTCATATACTCAGCCTTTTGTTGTAGTATCTGTCACAATGTCTTAACTTTAGAACTCATCCAAATCCATTATGGAACTTACTTTCCATCATATTGTGCCACCCTTAGTTTAGATTGAGATAAACTTAATTTGTACTTTGTGACAAAATTAGTATCAATGTAGTACTTTTACAATGAACTAACCATCTATTTGTCACTTCTACAAATAATATACTCTTAGTTCTTCCAAAAGATCATAAGAATATCCTTACTATTGTGCAATGATCATTTTATGAATCATTCTGGTATATGCTCATAACATTTAGAGCATAGGACATATCTGGATTTGTACATATCACAGTATGATTGATATAAATACTCTTTGTGATTTCATACATCAAGTATCAATCTATACTTGAATCTTTGTTTCACTTACCAAGTGTCAATACACTTGAATATATCATCAATATTGAACTCATTCAATCCTTTCTGTGTGACAATAACCTTTCTCGTAGTTTCTATATTGAACTCATTTAATATATCATCTATGTACTTTCGGCACAACCATATTAGCGTCTATTGATGCCAAATATTTGGGTTTTGCCTAAGTCTTTCATCAGGATGAAACTATTAATATGTGTTAAGAAAAGATACATCATTTCTAATCAACAATATGTCTTCCACATAATGTTTTAGAAACATGTCTTAGCGCTCCCACTTAATTTCTTGCAAATGCAAGCATCTTCATCATCTCTGACGAATTTAAACTCCTTTAACAGTTTCATCATGGTGAAGATTCCAACTCCGCGATGCTTACTTCAACCATTGAAATTTGCATATGCTTTTAGCATCCTTTTGAATTAACAAAACCCTATGGACCGCATTATGCACATGTCCTAGGTAACAATTCTATTAGAAGAACTTGTTTTGTTTATTCAATTACCACATAACAAAATTATATGTAGTGGTTGCTACATTAATCCGTCTAGACTAAATATCGCTATGAAAGATCAAATCTTGTCATAGTCAACCTTTGAACATTGTTGTGAATTCTTTCCCAACATGTCGACTATTTCATAGATGTGCAACATCCATGTCTATTTATTTATAGATCCAAACACAACTGTAAGGTTTTACACCTTTCTTGAGGGTCCTTCAAGTTCAAAACTTGATTTCTCGTGTATGGAACTATCACGGATTTTATGGCTTCAAGCCATTTTACGGAGTCAGGGCCCATCATCGCTTCTTTGCATGTAGTACGTTCATTATCTTCAAATAATGATTCAACCCTCAAATCTTGGTATTTGATTGTTTACTCGACCTACTTGGTTCAATAGAAATTTAGATCTCCGTGACCACAACCTTTGAGGCACGTGATCCATGAGCATTGTTGCTGCCTCCGGAACACTTTTCGGCGCTGCGCAACTTTGATCATACAACTAAGGTTCCTTTAACCTTATCAAAGTTCTATTGTCCTCCCACTTAACTTTTTACAGAAAATTCCTTCTCAAAGAAACTTGACGTTCTAAGCGAGAAACACTTTTGTCTCCGATGTTATGGAGGAACAGTTATTCGAAATAACATACAAAGACAGGTTCATCCGACTTTGGTTGCAAACATCTTTCTTATGCATAGCATACCAATGTTTAAGAAAGGACAACTTGGGTTTTATCACAAACCATAACTTTATATGGTGTCATTTCAACGGATTATGATGGAGCTCTTTTCAGTGGAAAAACGGTAGTCTCTAAAGCTTTTAATCTTTAAAATATAATGGCAGTTTTATGAATTACACCTTTGATCTTACCATGTCAAACAAGGTTTAATTACATATCTCGAACGCTCCATACTCTTATGGTGTTTCGGGAAATGCAAATCCACGAAACGATTCCTTAAATCTTAGGTATTATGCTAAACTTGTAACTCAAATATCTTCCTTTATGATCTTATCATAAACTATTTATATTCTTGTTACAATGATCTTGCACTTCATCTTGAAAGTCTTTGAACTTTTCAAATGTTTCATACTTCATCCTTATTAAGTAAATATTCATATATTCACTCAAATTTTCGGAGAAAGCATATGAAGTTGAAATCCATCGCTCTTGACTACACATAATGGACTTCGTACAACAATATGTATAAGTTCCAATAAGCTAGTCATTCGTTCCCTTTTGGCCTATGAATGAAGTTTTAATTATCTCTAGGAAAGTTTCACAAGCGTCATTTGATCAAAAATCAAAAGACTCCAAAATTCCATCCACATGGAGTTTCTTCATATTTTCTTTCCAATATAATTTAAACAGCGATATCACTTTCTAATTGATCTTTCAATCAATTTGTCTTTCGACATTTTTAGCACTAATTTTATGGATGTGATATCTCCAACGAGATTTGTAAATCATCCATCTTTTATGGATTAAGGTAATTATTTGAACAACCCTTTTGTTCTCATAATACCTGATAAAACAAATCTTGAAGGCAAGCTTTGATGTTTAACAAGTAGCACAATAACCCTTTATTTGTTCTCGATGAACATCATCACATATTCTTTTGCTAGTTACTTAGGCCATTGTAGTTCATGAATTGTGTTGTTTCGTATGATGATTCACACCAACAAATTCAGTATCAAATACTTAAGAACCACATTGTTTAATAAGCAAAGAATATATCCATAACATGTATATCATCTATATACTTAAACTGAACAATTCTAGTCTTTCTTTTCTGCCATATATTTATGAGATTCTCTTTCAGTATTTCCTTTTCAGTTTGAAAGAATCTATCAACATCAATAGTGGAGTCATACATATGACACATAGTCCAAAGCGTGTATAGTTAAATACCAATGTCTTTGGACTTGCACTTTGAAGTAGATTACCATCATCAAATGTTGGGTGTTCTTTCAAATTCCTTTTTTAGTAATCTCTTTGTGTAGTAAACATTTTACCTACATAAAATATTCACCCTTATCATAGAATCATTCATGATCAAACTACTTTTAGCTTATAACGGTGAATCACGAGTATAATGTTGCTCTCCAAAAGCTTTTTGGAGGTTTAGGACAACTAGTGTCTCCAACCTTTTGCAAATTCTCATCAAATATGAGAACATGACTTTTGCCATATTATACTCTATCATGTTGCAACCAAAACTTCGTTTCAGATATCACAACATCTTCCACACATCATGGTTTCTGAAACAACTATTTCAGATCCTAGATAACCTTGATATTAAGACAATCCTTTGAATATCAAGAATCATGAAGATAAACATGATACTTATATACTAATACTGGAATTGTTACTCTTGATTTAATACCAACTATTAAATTTCATGGAGTAATCAAAACTTACTGAAAGTTTGCAATGGGACTTTTAAACTTTAGACTAACACTTTAAAACAATACGATACCAGTTCGAATAGTAACTAACCAGAATTCTATAGTTCTATCATCTCAATTATAACTAAGCGCAAGGTGGTAAACGGATGCCAATGACTACAACAACTATGCAAATTCACTTTGATTTAATTATGATAAATAGTGTTCAACATTTAATCATATTGCTGTTGAACTCCCACTCAAAAGAATATCCCTCACATTGTTTTAGTGATCACACGAACCAAATTCACCACATCAAAACCGATCATCACGAGAGTTGATGTAGCTTCAATGGCGAACAATCAACATGTTCATCATATCTACTATATGACTCATGCTTTACCTTTCGGTGATCCGTGTTCCGAGACCATGTCTGTACATGCTAGGCTCGTCAAGATCAAATCTTACCTTCCGCATAAGCAAATCTGGCTTGCTCACGTTGTATACACTCGCAGAATCTAACACACCCGATCATCACGTGGTGCTTCGAAACAACGAGCTTTAGCAACGGTGCTTACTAAGGATGAACATTTTAAAACTTGAAATTGTGTGCTTGAGGGATCATCTTATAATGCTACCGTCATGAACTAAGCAATACAAGATGCATAAAAGGATTAACATCACATGCAATTCATAATATGTGATATGATATGGCCTTTCTTCTTGTGCTTCCGATCTCCATCTTCAAGCACGAACATGATCTCCATCATCACCGGCATTGCATCAAGGTCAATGACGCTGCTCCATGGTTGTCGTCCACCAGCTTCAACTATTACAACTACTTTGAATAGACACGCGGGTCTTAACAAAATTTAAAGACAACCATATGGCTCCTGCCGGTTGCCAACTTACAATAAGGAACATTGCATACATCAAATATAATCACAATCATGGCCATATCACATCACAGCACACCCCTGCAAAACAAAGTTAGACGCCTCTAATTTTCTTTGCATATTTTACGTGGTTTGGGGCTTTCAATAAGTGTCGCTCTAACTTACGAACAAGAACCACAACATTGATACTAGTATTGTCAATCACCCGTTGTAAATTGAATCTTAACTATGTTGGGAGAAACAGGCACCCGCAAAGCCACTTATGCAATACAAGTTGCATGTCAAGCGTGGAGCAAGTCTCATGAACGATGTCATGTAAGGTTAGCCCGGGCCGCTTCATCCCACCATCCCGCAAGATGCAAAGTACACAAGAAGCAATCGATAACAAAAGCATCAACGCCCACAATGACCATTGTGCTCTACTCGTGCCACAGATCTACATATAGACACGGCTCTGATACCATTGTAGGGGTTCGTAGCATGGAAAACAAAATTTTCTACCGCATGCACACAAACAAGCCAAGATCTATCTACTAGATTGTAGCAACAAGTCGATAGAGGAACTCACCCTCGAAGATTCCAAAGCGGTTAATGAGAGCAGATTCTCGTGGGTGATGTAGTCGTACACTTGCCGATCTCAAGATCGCGTAGACGATCCTTCCGGCGTTGCGTTCCGGCAGCGCTTCCGCAGTCGGTCACACGTTCGGTACTCGACGAAGACCTTCCTCTCCCTTGTTCCAGCAGGCAGCGGAGGTTGTAGCACTCTCCTCGCGATTCTGGCAGCACGACGGCGTGGTACCGGAAGTAGAGGGGAGATCTCGCAGGGCTTCGCCTTAAGCCGGAGCGAGTATGGTGGACTATGAGAGAGGCCTTGGCGATCTAGGGTTTAGAGGCACCAAGGGATTTAGAGAAACCTGCAGCCAGGGATTAGCTAGACGGCGGTTTAGAGGAGCTCTAGGGCAGCCGCATCTAGAGGGGGGGGGTGGCGGCTGGCCTATGGTTTAGAGGGGCGTCGGCTAAGGGGAAAGGTGTAGGGAGAGGGGGCGCCCCCTCCCTTTCTTTTATAGGTGGGAGGGGCGGCTAGGGCTAGCCGAGTCCTCCCCCAACTCCCTTGATGGCCGGCGGTTTGGAGGAGAGAAGGGAAACCTTCTCTTCTCAGGTTTCCTTCTCTCCCTCCACTTCACAAAATAGTCGTTGGACTTTTCAAATTGGCGTTTGACTTTTCAAACTAAGATTTGATTAAACCCTTTATTTTGTTCAGCGATGACACCTAGTACATGATGCAATCATTCCAACTTGTTATGACACATTCATGTACCCTTCCCCTCCGGAGTGCCGGACATTCCGGAACATTCTAGAACATTCCCAATGAAAACACCGGAACCATTCCCGAACTCCGAAACAAGACTTTCCTTATATGAATCTTATTCTCCGGACCATTCCGGATCTCCTCGTGATATCCCGGATCCCATTCGAGACTCCGAACAACATTCGGTCTCTTATTCATCATTCCATAACTACTCAAACAACGTCGAATCCTTAAGTGTGTCTCCCTACGGTTCGTGAATTATGCGGACATGATCGAGACACTTCTTCGAACAATAACCAATAGAGGAATCTGGAAATTCATATGGTTCCCACATATTTCTACGATTACTTTGCGATCGAATGAACCACTTACATACGATACCAATTTCCCTTTGTCTCACGATAGTTTACTTATCCGAGGTTATGATCGTCGGTATCTCTGCATACCTAGTTCAACCTCGTTATTGATAAGTACTCTTTTCTCGTTCCCGTGATATGTGATCCCTTGTGATCCAGTCATATTCTTGCAAGCTAATTGGATGACATTCCACCGAGAGGGCCCAGAGTATATCTATCTGTCATATGGATGGACAAATCCCATTCTTGATCCATGTGCCTCAACACATACTTTCCGAACACTCAATGCCATCTTTATAGCCACCCAGTTACGGTGTGGTGTTTGATGTCATCAATCATCCTTCCGGTGATGGTGATTAACATGATCTCATGGTCGAAGGAATTAGGTTACTATGTATCAGAAAGCTTATAGCAAATGAACTATATTAAATGACTTGATCTTTATGCTATGCTTAACTATAGGAGTATGTCCATCACATCATTCTCCTAATGATATGACCCTGTTGTTAATAACATCTCTATGTTCATGATCAGGAAACCATGATCATATATTAACCAACAAGCTAGTTTAACAAGAGGCTTTACGAGGGACTCTTTTATGTTTACAAATCACACAAGTATTAATGTTTCCTTTTAATACAATTATAGCATGTTATGTAAACATTTATCATAAGTATGAAGATATGATAATAACCTACTTTATTATTGCCTCTTGGGCATATCTCCAACAGCTTTTGGTTGCCACGGATTTCTCATCGATTTGGTATTTTCCCCATAAATTCGAAAATTCCACCAAAAATAGCCCCAATTCGTGTTTTGGATCGCTCTGTCAGTGAGTGTGTTTTGCTAGGTTTTGATCCGTGGGTTACTTGCAAAACTTGTTGATCTACCTTCCTCTGCGTCCCCATAGCCTAATTCCTTGATTTCTCCCTTCAATTTGGTGTTTTTCTTGAAGATTTTCCGCCCAAATCGCCACAAAATCGCGAAAACGCGTCAAATCTGGGCGTCCCAGGACCAACCGGTACTACCGGGCTAAAAATCCGGTACTACCGCACTTCACCGGTACTACCTCTCAGAAATCCGGTACTACCGCCCAGAACTGCAGCAAAAACAGCAGATTCCCAGATTTCAGCCTCTCACCGTTTTGAGCATAACTTTTGCATTCGAACTCGGATTTTGGTGTTATTTAGCTTGTTTCGAAGAGGATAAGGAGCTCTACATCATCATCCACGTTTTTCATGATATCTATGAAGGGAATATGCCCTGAGAGGCAATAATAAAGTGTTTATTATGTGTATTCCAAGTATATGATAGATGTTTATTTTGCATGCTATAATTGTATTAATACGGAAACGTTAATACATGTGTGTTTAATAAACAAACAGAGAGTTCCTAGTTATGCCTCTCTCATAAACTAGCTCGTTGATTAACAAGATGATCAAGGTTTCCTGATCATGGACATTGGATGTTGTTAATAACGGGATCACAACATTAGTGTAATGGTGTGATGAACATTCATCCGAAGTATAGCATTACGATCAAAGTC
Organism: Avena sativa; assembly: GCA_916181665.1. NCBI lineage: Eukaryota > Viridiplantae > Streptophyta > Magnoliopsida > Poales > Poaceae > Avena > Avena sativa. Next base: position 57,108,248 of record OV702285.1, on the reverse strand, counting down.
ATTGAGTTTATATTGCTATAACAACTTACGAAGTGATCCTAATCCTTAGACCATGATATCATGTCAATCACTAACACCGGAAGAGTTTCTTGATAACATCAAACGTCACACCGTAACAGGGTGATTATAAAGATGGATTCAGAACTAATAAAGTGTTATGTTGAGGCTCATGGATCGAGAGTGGAATTTGTTCATCCCGATGACGGATAGATATACTCTGGGCCCTCTCGGTGATATCACATTGATTAGCTTGCAAGCAAGTGATTTGATCACTAGAATGTTATATCACAGGAACGAGAAAAGAGCGCATGTCGGTAACGAGATCAAACTAGGTATGGAGATACCGATGATCAAATCTCGGACATGTAATATATCGTGAAACAAAGGGATTAAGATACTAGCGTAAAAGGTTCTGACGATCACAAGAAAGTCATCGTTGAATGTGTGGGAGTCAGTATGGGTCTCCAGATCCCGCTTCTGATTATTGATCCGAGAGGGTCTCGATCATGTCCGCATTATTCACGACCGTAGGGTGACACACTTAAGAGACACCGACATCCAATTGGAGCAAATGTTTCATGCCGAAAGAATGAACAAGCGCAGGAATTTATTTCACTAGATACCGAAACAGGTTTTCGGGTGAAATTGCATAAAGTGGTTATGCATGTGAAATATAATTCTAGCAAGGGGTTATTTGTGAATGTTTGTCATTGAAGTAATTGACAAAATTCTGAATAAAATATAAGAGTTTTATTTAATGAGAGTTTGCATTAAATTTGGTGGAAATTTAATGGGAATTTGAGTGGACTTTTGAGTGGAGGGAATTTAAAGGAGATTTGTGAGTGGAGTGTCCACCCACATGAAGAGGGGAGGGCAAGGGGCAGCCCCCATGCGCCGGCCACCCCCTTGGGGTTCCCCCCCTCCTCCTATAAAAGGAGCCCCCCTCCTCACTTGTCTCACACACCTCCTCGTGAAGGATCTCTCTCCCCCTCTAGAATTTATCCCCCATGGTCTCGGACTAGCGAGATACATGTTCCCGGTGGCTATTCGGCAAGAAAGAGTTGTGCTTCTGCTGCATCGCTGGAGCGAGGAGGCGGAGGTTGCTCGGTGCCTCGAACGTGTGTGCGAGCACGGATGCGCTGCTGATTTGCGGCGCTAGGACTTCCTCTCGATCTTGAGATCGGCAAGAGATCGTCTACATCAACCACGAGTTGAACTCGTTAAGCTTTGTCGGTCTTCAAGGGTATGTTCTCTACGGATATACATCCGCCCATTGTTTGTATCTAGTAGATAGATCTTGGTATATAGTTCACATCGTAGGAAAATTTTTGTTTTCTATGCTGCGAACACTACAGTGGTATCAGAGCCGGATCTATGCGTAGATACTTTACACGGGTAGTACACATATGAGTATGTGGGCGATGATGATCATGTTGTTGCTCCTTTGTTGTAATTTTGGATATTGGTGGCATAGTGGGATGAAGCGGTCCGGACAAACTTTACATGTCCTCACACATGATACCTGTTCCACGCTTGACATGCAACTAGTTTGCATAAGTGGCTAGCGGGTGTCTGTCTCTCCTACTATAGTCAATATCTATTTTGCAAGCGAGTTGTCAACAATTTGATTATCCTCGTTGTGGTTCATGTTCGTAGGTAAGAATGGTTCTATCTCGAAAGCCCTAAGCCACGTAAAACTTGCAATGGATAAATTAGAGGCGTCTAGTTTAGATTGTTGCTGGGCTAGTGTTATGATATGGTAGTGTTGTAAGTAGAAGTATGAGATGATACTCTTACAACACACATAGCGTGTAAAATCCATAGACCTTGGATTTACACATATAGGTATGATAGTGATCATACCACGATGCACATGATAGAGATCATCTGCGGGAACCATATCATTTCACTAATAAACATATGATGTTTGATAGCATCTTATATTGCTTGTTTAGCGATTTGTTAGCATAATAAGATGATCCCTCATTTAAATATCAAGATAAGAATGTGTTCTTCCTTTAGTATGCACCGATTATGTTTTCGTCGCTCCAAGACATCACGTGATGATCAGGTGTTCTTGGATCCACGACCATATTTCGGGTGTAAAACAGTTACACACGCGAATACTAAGGTTCTAACTTGGCGAGCCTAGCATGTACAGACATGGCCTCGGAACACGGACCGAAAGGTTAAGCATGAGTCATATAGTTGATATGATGCCCATTTGATGCTCGCCTTTGAAGCTATACCGACTCACGTGATGATCGGACTTGGTGTAGTGGATTTGGTTCATGTAATCACCAAAAAGGCACGAGGGATGTCGTTTTTGAGTGGGAGTTCATTCGTAATATAGATTAGTTGAACTCAATCTATCATACACTTAGTATAAACTTTACAAATTTTGTTGTAGATGGCACCACCTGCTTTTAATTTCAATGTGTTCATGGAGAAAGAGAAACTAGCAACGAACGGTAGCAACTTTACCGAATGGGCCATGAATTTGAGGATTCTCCTCTCTGCTGCACAAAAGCAATATGTGCTAGAAGCGCCGTTAGGCCCCCCACCTTTAGATGATGCCCCTGACGAGGAGAAGAATGTCTATCAGACTCGTCAGGAGGACCACAACTTAGTTCATTGCGGCATATTGTATGGGCTAGAGCCGGAACTTCGAAAGCGTTTCGAAAACGGCAATGCATTTGATACAATGGGTGAGTTGAAAATGATTTTCGACACACATGCTGCTGTAGAGAGCTACAACGCTTCAGAAAAGTTCTTTAGCTGCATGATGGAAGAGCACAGCTCCGTTAGTGAGCATGTACTCAAGATTCGGGTTATGCCGATAAGCTTCTGTCCTTGGGAATATCGATTCCCATTGACTTAGGCATCCATCGTGTTCTACAGTCTCTGCCACCTAGCTATAAGAGATTCGTGATGAACTATAATATGCAAGGCATGAAGAAGTCTCTCCCCGAGCTTCTGTCAATGCTTAAAACTGCAGAAGTGGAGATCAAAAAGTAACATCAAGTGTTGATGATCAATAGGAACACTGGTTTCAAGAAAGACAAGAAGGGAAAACGGAAGGGAAGTAAGGGCGGCAAGCCGGTTGCCGCGCCTGAAAAGAAACCCCGAGTTGGACCTAAGTCTGATTCTGAGTGCTACTATTGTAAGGGGACTGGCCACTGGAAGCGCAACTGCCCCAAGTATCTGGCAGGCAAGAAGGCCGGCAAGGCAAACAAAGGTATATATGATATACATGTTATTGATGTGTACTTGACTAGTGCTCGCAGTAGCACCTGGGTATTTGATACCGGTTCAGTTGCTAATATTTGTAACTCGAATCAGGGGCTGCGGAACAAGCGACTGCTAGCAAGGGGTGAGGTCAAGATGCGTGTCGGCAATGGATCAAGCGTTGATGTGATCGCCGTCGGAACGCTGCCTCTCCACTTGCCGTCGGGATTAGTTATAAACTTGAATAAATGTTATCTGGTGCCTGCACTGAGCATGAACATTGTATCTGGATCGTGTTTGATGCGAAGTGGTTATTCATTTAAATCCGAGAATAATGGTTGTTCCATTTATATGAATGAAATCTTTTATGGTCATGCACCGATGATGAATGGTTTATTTCTATTAGATCTCTATGATAATGTTACACATATTCATAATGTTGATGCTAAAAGGATTAAACTTAATGATGATATATCCGCATATATGTGGCACTGCCGTCTAGGTCATATTGGCGTTAAACGCATGAAGAAGCTCCATTCGGATGGACTTTTGGAATCACTTGATTATGAATCATTTGATACATGTGAGCCATGCCTTATGGGCAAGATGACTAGAACGCCGTTTTCCGGTTCAATGGAACGGGCGACAGATTTATTGGAAATCATACATTCTGATGTATGTGGTCCAATGAGTGTGTCGGCGCGAGGTGGATATCGTTATTTTGTTACTTTCACGGATGATTTGAGTAGATACGGTTATATCTACTTGATGAAACACAAGTCTGAAACCTTTGAAAAGTTCAAGGAATTTCAGAATGAAGTGGAAAATCATCGTAATAGAAAGATCAAATTTCTACGGTCCGACCGTGGAGGTGAGTATCTAAGTTACGAGTTTAGCACTCACATGAAAGAGTGTGGAATTTTTTCACAACTCACACCTGCCGGAACACCACAGCGAAATGGTGTGTCGGAACGTCATAATCGTACTTTATTAGATATGGTTCGATCTATGATGTCTCTGACGGACTTGCCGTTGTCATTTTGGGGTTATGCACTAGAAACTGCTGCATTCACTTTAAATCGGGCACCATCTAAATCCGTTGAAAAGACACCGTATGAATTGTGGTTTGGAAACAAACATAAGCTGTCATTTCTTAAAGTTTGGGGATGCGATGTTTATGTGAAGAAACTTCAACCGGATAAACTCGAACCCAAAGCGAAAAAATGCGTCTTCATAGGATACCCTAAAGAAACTATTGGGTATTTCTTCTATCACAGATTCGAGGGCAAGGTTTTTGTTGCCAAGAATGGATCCTTTCTAGAGAAAGAGTTTCTCGCGAAAGGTGTGAGTAGTCGGAAGGTAGAACTCGAAGATGGTGTGGAACCTTCTCTTCAAAGTATGGCGAGTAGCGCAGCGCCGGAAGTTGTTCCGGAGTTGGCTCCACCTGTTGAAGAGGGAACTAATGATAATGATCATGAAACTCCAAAAGAGAATACTACCGAACCTCGCAGGTCAAACAGGACGCGTGCAGCTCCCGAGCTGTACGGAAATCCTATCATGAATTTCATGGTTGATGAAAATGATGACCCTGCGACGTATGAAGAAGCGATGATGAGCCCGGATTCCAACAAATGGTTAGAAGCCATGAAATCCGAGATGGAATCCATGTATGAAAATCAAGTTTGGAACTTGGTGGAATTACCTCATGACCGAAAGGCCGTGGAGAACAAATGGATTTTCAAAAGAAAAACTGATGCTGATGGTAATGTGACCGTCTATAAAGCTCGACTTGTCGCAAAGGGGTTTCGACAAATTCAAGGAGTTGACTACGATGAGACTTTCTCTCCCGTAGCGATGCTAAAGTCAGTTAGGATTATGTTAGAAATTGCTGCATATTTTGATTATGAGATATGGCAGATGGATGTCAAAACCGCGTTTCTCAATGGTAATATTGAAGAAGAGTTGTATATGATACAACCAAAGGGTTTTGTCGATCCTAAGGATGCTAACAAGGTGTGCAAGCTTCAGCGATCCATCTATGGATTGAAGCAAGCATCACGAAGTTGGAATCTCCGCTTTGATGAGGTGATCAAAGAGTTTGGATTTGTCCAAACTTATGGAGAAGCTTGTATTTACAAGAAAGTGAGTGGGATCAATGTGGCATTTCTGATATTATATGTGGATGACATATTATTGATCGGAAATGATATAGATCTTTTAAACAGTGTTAAAAGTTATCTAAACAGCAAATTTTCAATGAAGGACCTAGGTGAAGCGTCATACATATTAGGCATAAAGATCTATAGAGATAGATCTAGGCGCCTAATAGGGCTATCGCAAAGTACATACCTTGATAAGATTTTAAAGAAGTTTAAAATGGACGGAAGTAAGAAGGGGTTCTTACCTATGTTGCAAGGCAAGACATTGAGTAAGACTCAAAGTCTGGCTTCGGCGGAAGAAAGAGAGATAATGGACAAAGTCCCCTATGCTTCAGCCATAGGCTCTATAATGTACGCCATGCTATGTACAAGACCGGATGTGGCACATGCTATTAGTTTGACTAGTAGGTACCAATCGGATCCAGGTTCGGAACACTGGATAGCGGTCAAGAATATCCTTAAGTACTTACGAAGAACTAAGGATATGTTTCTTGTATACGGAGGTGAAGAAGAGCTCGTCGCTAAGTGTTATGTCGACTCTAGCTTTGACACCGATCCGGATGACTCTAAGTCTCAATCCGGATACGTATTTCTCATGAATGGCGGAGCGGTTAGTTGGAGGAGCTCCAAACAACCTGTGGTAGCGGGATCAACAACAGAGGCCGAATATGTTGCTGCTTCAGAAGCGGCTCAGGAAGCAGTTTGGATGAAGGAGTTCATATCCGAACTAGGAGTGGTGGCAAACGCGTTGGACCCAATGGTGATCTATTGTGACAACAATGGTGCCATTGCCAATGCCAAAGAGCCAAGGTCTCACAAGCATTCCAAGCATATTAAGCGCCGGTTTCACTCCATCCGCGAGCATGTCAAGGATGGAGATATAAAGATTTGTAAAGTACATACGGATCTCAATGTAGCAGATCCGTTGACTAAAACTCTCCCTAGAGCAAAACATGATCAACACCAGAAATCAATGGGTGTTAGATTTATCACTATGTAACTAGATTATTGTCTCTAGTGCAAGTGGGAGACTGAAGGGAATATGCCCTGAGAGGCAATAATAAAGTGTTTATTATGTGTATTCCAAGTATATGATAGATGTTTATTTTGCATGCTATAATTGTATTAATACGGAAACGTTAATACATGTGTGTTTAATAAACAAACAGAGAGTTCCTAGTTATGCCTCTCTCATAAACTAGCTCGTTGATTAACAAGATGATCAAGGTTTCCTGATCATGGACATTGGATGTTGTTAATAACGGGATCACAACATTAGTGTAATGGTGTGATGAACATTCATCCGAAGTATAGCATTACGATCAAAGTCATTGAGTTTATATTGCTATAACAACTTACGAAGTGATCCTAATCCTTAGACCATGAGATCATGTCAATCACTAACACCGGAAGAGTTTCTTGATAACATCAAACGTCACACCGTAATAGGGTGATTATAAAGATGGATTTAGAACTAATAAAGTGTTATGTTGAGGCTCATGGATCGAGAGTGGAATTTGTTCATCCCGATGACGGATAGATATACTCTGGGCCCTCTCGGTGATATCACATTGATTAGCTTGCAAGCAAGTGATTTGATCACTAGAATGTTATATCACAGGAACGAGAAAAGAGTGCATGTCGGTAACGAGATCAAACTAGGTATGGAGATACCGATGATCGAATCTCGGACATGTAATATATCGTGAAACAAAGGGATTAAGATACTAGCGTAAAAGGATCTGACGATCACAAGAAAGTCATTGTTGAATGTGTGGGAGTCAGTATGGGTCTCCAGATCCCGCTTCTGATTATTGATCCGAGAGGGGTCTCGATCATGTCCGCATTATTCACGAACCGTAGGGTGACACACTTAAGAGACACCGACATCCAATTGGAGCAAATGTTTCATGCCGAAAGAATGAACAAGCGCAGGAATTTATTTCACTAGATACCGAAACAGGTTTTCGGGTGAAATTGCATAAAGTGGTTATGCATGTGAAATAGAATTCTAGCAAGGGGTTATTTGTGAATGTTTGTCATTGAAGTAATTGACAAAATTCTGAATAAAATAAAAGAGTTTTATTTAATGAGAGTTTGCATTAAATTTGGTGGAAATTTAATGGGAATTTGAGTGGACTTTTGAGTGGAGGGAATTTAAAGGAGATTTGTGAGTGGAGTGTCCACCCACATGAAGAGGGGAGGGCAAGGGGGCAGCCCCATGCGCCGGCCACCCCCTTGGGGTCCCCCCCTCCTCCTATAAAAGGAGCCCCCCTCCTCACTTGTCTCACACACCTCCTCGTGAAGGATCTCTCTCCCCCTCTAGAATTTATCCCCCATGGTCTCGGACTAGCGAGATACATGTTCCCGGTGGCTATTCGGCAAGAAAGAGTTGTGCTTCCGCTGCATCGCTGGAGCGAGGAGGCGGAGGTTGCTCGGTGCCTCGAACGTGTGTGCGAGCACGGATGCGCTGCTGATTTGCGGCGCTAGGACTTCCTCTCGATCTTGAGATCGGCAAGAGATCGTCTACATCAACCACGAGTTGAACTCGTTAAGCTTTGTCGGTCTTCAAGGGTATGTTCTCTACGGATATACATCCGCCCGTTGTTTGTATCTAGTAGATAGATCTTGGTATATAGTTCACATCGTAGGAAAATTTTTGTTTTCTATGCTGCGAACCCTACAATCTACTCCATCCAAATTCCGTGAGCAAGGCGGAATCCAATAATAAAGGGTGAAGATCATCGCGAAAGGTATAAACATTCCGCGACTTCTCCTCACTTGCATTCCTTTGTGAACCCCACTATCTTTGCGATCAACAAACACCTATTGAGACTAGTTCCTCTTATGATTGCTTGGGCTATGCACATTTGATACCTTCACTGGTAGAAAACGCCCCATGCGTCCCGGTTGGTAAGGGCCATTAGTCCCGGTTGCCCAACCGGGACGGGGCAATCGGGACTAAAGCTCTAACCTTTAGTCCCGTTTGCCCCACCAACCGGGACAAATGGGGGTACACATGGCGGCATCAGAGCGCGAGGGGGGGTGGAGCATTAGTCCCGGTTCGTAGCACGAACCGGGACTAATAACCTGCTGCCGCGGCAGAGATTTGGCCCATTTCTCTGCCGCGGCAGAGAATTCATTTTGACACATTTTGTTGCCGCGGCAGCATTTTCGCCACTTTTTGTGCCGCGGTAGAGAATTCATTTAGGTTGTTTTATTGTTTATTTAGTGTTTTGCACTTATCAACGAAGTAACCTTATATTACACAAGATCATCATGACAATATTACATTCAATACACGGATCGAGTTCATGCACTACATACAAAAGTTGCTATTCGATGCTACCGGCCAATTTCTTGAAAGTTGCTATTTTTATAATTCCTATTGTCTATACACAACCGAGTAGTATTCCCCTTGTGTGTTTAGGACTTCTGCATCCAAGAATCCCGCCAATTCCTCCTGAATTGCTCGTACGCGATCCTTTGGCAGAAGACCGTCCCGTAGACGTTCGATCTGATTTTAAAAAGGAGTCAGCCTATATGAATGAAACTAAACACAATTTGATTGTAATTAAAAACTATAGAAATTTTTTACGTACGTGGAGTTGCTCTAAATTTCTGCCCTTCTCATCGCACGTCTGTCGGATGAACTCGCATACATAGTATCCACATAGATTGTTACCTGGTCCCTGCGTCAGGCACTTTACGATAACAGAGTTCAATCAAAATAATAATCAAGCATGATAATAACTGTATCAAAACTAGAATCAAAGAGATGCGCGGATATAGCTAGTGGTGCTTACATTTAGTGGTTGAAATGTAAGCTCCTCTTTCCAAACACCCCTAGCCTTCTTGGTGAACCGTTTCCAAGCGCTGCCCGACGTAGAAAACGAATAAAATAAGTTATTAAGTACTTGATATCATAAAATTCACGAACGTTGCCGATATAGTGTCGTAATGATTAGAATTACCGCTGGAGAAGTATCTGCATGTCCTTCCACGTCTCAAGGGGTTTATGTTTCGAGTCCATGACTAGTACACGCCCTTTGTCAAGTTGAATGATTAACAGAATATAGTGGAAGCTGCAAATGCATAACTAATCAATTATATACTTAACATCGAGTAAGCGAAATAGAAAGTGTATACAAGACAATAACACTCACTCGAAGTTGTAAGGAAATAGTATTTCCCTTTTGGTTTCTTGAAACCTTAACGCGTGTACTATATTATCCTCCGTATCCTGGGGGCTTATTTTGAGATTAGCTTCATGAACCCAATATGGGTCAATAAAGCCAATGTCATAGATTTGTCCTCTGCTGCATTCGAGAATCTTCATTCTGCATATTACAGTATGATTATATACATGCAATAAACAAAATAATATAGCTAGAGACTAAATTAATTACAGAATTAGTACTTACAGACAATAGGCACTGATGATCGATTTGTCCAAGGCGTCTTGATTGAATAATTGAAATAGTTCATCAAATTCAATGGATATCATGTCATCCTTATCTTTCCCATGATGCTTTTTTGTAACCCTCAGCACTATCCAGTTAGCCCCGGCCCTTGTGGCATGCATGTACCAGTTATTCAATCTTCGCATTTTTGTTGGAAGATTGTTTACCTCCTCAGGTTTGACGAGAGGTTTTCCGTACTGGTATTTGTATGCTACTTCACTCACGGGGAAAAACTCTAACTGGGATAAGTACTGGGCAATACTCATACCTTGAGCAGCGGCAGCTTCTCCGTATTGTGCAACTACCTCTGGATCATACTGCTCTTCGGCTCCATATTTGCTCGACCCCACATTGGTTTGAGAAATCACCTTGAGAGGGGCGCAAGTCTGTTTTGCTTGTTCTCCGAGCTGGGCAACAGATTTCCCGCTTGCATCAGTACTGCTCTTCGAGGCTTTTTGTGCCGCATGTGACTTGAGAATAGAACGCTCATAGTCTGATGACAGCTTTGGCTCGGGTTGATGAAGATTCTTTAGCATTTTCAACACTTTGGCTTTTTCTTCTTTGGTGCTGGGGAACTCTGGCTCTTTCGGCCGCCTCAGCTTAGCGAAAAACGCTGTCGTTTCCGCATCAACGATCGTCGCAGTCTCCTCTTCAGTACAGTCATAAGCTCTCTTGGGAGGAACCGTTGGTACTTTTGGAAGAGGCTCTTGTTTACGTTTCGGCGATCGCTTACGACGCATAGTAGCGGTACGCTTACGCTTTTTATCCTGAGGCGCCGGCGATGGCTCCCGCGGCGATGGCTGCACCGGAGATTGGTGAGGCGACGGAGCCGGGTGAGGCGACGAAGACGGCTGCCGCGGCGGCAACGACCTCGCTGGAGACGGGTGAGGCGGCGGCGAAGATGGCCTTGGCGTGTGATTTTGAAGCACGATACATTCCTTCGGCCAAAGAATGGTGACGTTTTTTGCGTCACCCAGCACAGTCACATCCCCTTCACTAGCAGGGTAGTGAAGATCCAAAACCTCAAAGGTGGGCATGATTTCATCCACGCCGACAACAGCGTAGCCCTCTGGAACCGGACGACAGTGGTAAGTTGGTGTGGGTCCAATTGGTAAGGCATAGCCGACCGCCACCTTCATTGATATGTTCACAACTTTGACATGTAGCTCGCAGTGTGTCATCTCTGTGATATCATCCACTGGGTAGCCAACAGGAGCCATCGTCGGTGCATCATCGTCATCGCCATTGTCATCACCCGGGACCTCGGTGGAAGCCACACTGCTTTTTCGATTATTCGATAGGCCGGTAGCATCGAATGCAGTGTGCTGCTGAGATGGGCCGGTAGTACTTTTCTCTTTAAGTGCGTTAATTTCATCTTGTTGTTGCTTTAATCGTTCTTCAATTAAACGCATTCGCTCTTTCTGACTTTCTGCTTCAACTGCCGCCCTGTCCTTACTCCTCTGACGGCTTCTATCAGGATATTTCTTCCTCTCTTCGGGAAACCCAGTCCTCCATGATTGGGAGCCTATTGTGCCTCGTGTTCGTCCATCATGTTCCTTATTTCCAAGGGCGAGTGTGATCTCATCATTCTCTCTATCGGGAATGAAGTCCCCATCTTTAACAGCCTTTACTGCTTTTCTGATCCTCTCGATTGGCAAGGGGTCTTCTTTATGTCGTATGTTATATATACACCTCCCTTCCGAGTCCAACGTGCCCCCATGCCCGTAAAACCAATTCCTTGCACGTTCTACCCAATCGTCTGTCTCTGGGGTGATCTTTTTATCACGCAGTTCCTGCTCAAGTTTCTCCCACTTAGGAATGCCAGCCCTGTAGCCACCTTGCCCCATAGTATGGTGATACTTCTTGTTAGCAGCATTCAGCTTATTCGTTTCAGACATTTTCTTAGCTTTTTATGATTTCTTGTATTCCACAAACTCAGCCCAGAATGGTTTTATCTTCTCAAACTGAATATTCTTGAAATCGGGAGTCTTCTTTCTCACGACATAGTCAAGGTGCAATCTTTTCTTCCAGTTGGTGAAACACTGGGCCATCTTCTTCAAATCCCACTCCCTGACCTTAGCCTCCATGGCTCTCCCAGGTTGTAAGGCGTCCTCAACTGGATCCTCCGCATTTGGATCCAGCTCTATCTTCGGTAGTTTGAAATTAACCATGAGCCTCTTCCACATTAAATCTTTGGCGTGGTTAGGGACAAATAAACATGTTCCCTCTTCATCCGCATTAGCAGGCCTATTCCAATTTCTAATGGTGATCGGGATTAAGTCCCTAACGATTACTCCGCATTGTGCCACAAATTTGGTTGCGACAACTTCGGGAGCCGTCGGCTTGCCGTCTTCAGCGACATCTTCGATCCTGAACCTCTCATGGTCTTGCAACTTTTTGGTTGGGCCTCGTCTGCTCTTTTCAGTAGATTCCTTCGATCCGGAGGGCTAAAAGAAGAAAGATCGTCGTTACTATTTCTATATAGATAGCAGATGATTAATTAATGAATTGATTTATATTACATGCACCTCGCCGGAGCGGTCGTCTTCTCAATTGCACAAGGCATCGCCTTCTCCCTCGCGGAAGGCAACACCTTCAACCTCAAACAAGTTGTCTACTCCGGTAAAAAGAGGATCACCCTCACCGGAGTTGTTCAGAAACGTTGATACGTCTAAATTATCTTCCCCACGGATCACACCTTGGATCAACTCTTCTTTTCTTCGTCTCTGACGTGTGGGTCCATATTTTCTGCATAGGTGGAAAAACGAATAAGTCAAAGCGGCTAAAGGAGAAAGTTAAGGAGAAACCCTAATATATACATACACAATAATAAAAATGAAGAGAAACCCTAAACCCTAAACCTAGCTACAAAAAGGAAACTGTGTAGTAGATAGGTAACTCTACCTAAAATCAACTAAAATCAATATTCCGGAGTTCCGAGGGGTGTAAAACCTAGTTCGGAGAAACCTCGGATGCATATGAGAGGGGAACATGAGTATAAGTCTACAAAAGGGAAACTATCCAGCAGATAGGTAACACTAGATACTAACAAAATACCATATTGGAATCGATCTCGATCTCGATATCGTATTCTACCGAGAAGAACCAAATCACCGGAAAGAAAGGGAAACAATCAACACATGGCATCGATGCAATGCTCAAGCAATGATGATGATACGACAAGTTAATGTGCATTGGAATGTAACCCTAAAGCATGCTCGACAAGTTAATCGGGGTTCCGAGGGGCGCAAACCCTAACTCAAGGAACTCCGGAATCACCTGTTAGGGTTACTAGGGTGTTCTAATTAAACTTGTCATTTAAGTTGTTGAACAATGCATGATTATAGCATAGATAGATAGTTCTCATTTTTCTGAACATTTTGGTATATTATTTGTATTTTTCTGAATTACAGATTAAAAGTTATTGAATTTACAAGTTTTATTCAAATTCTGAAATTATTAAATCAAATGTTTAAACCTTTTGCACCATAGTAAGAACTAGCCATAGTGGCTGACAGGTGGGGCCCGGAGCCACCTCAGCAGCCACGCAAGCAAAGGGGAAACAGGGTCATCTGTCACCAGAGAAGGAGCTAGCCCTAGAGGCTGACTGGTGGGACCAGGGCCACGCGGATGCCACCTAGACGCCACGTTGGGCTCGTCGGCGGGAGCAGCCGCCGCCGCACATCTCGCGCCGCTGACGCCGACGCCGCACATCTCGCGCCGCCGCCGCCGCACATCTTGCGCCGCTGTCGCCGCCGCCACACATCTCGCGCCGCCGCCGCAGCACATCTCGCGCCGCTGTCGCACCCACCCGTCGGTGCCTGCCCGTGGCGGCAGGGGGGAGGAGGAGGGGGAGGACAGAGGCATGATGGAGAGGGGGAGGACGGAGGCAGGCCGTACCTTCTGGCGGCCGGTGACAACGCGTGGCGACGGTCGTTGGAGGTGGTGGCGACGGTGGTTGGGCAGCCTGACGGCGGGGCGGCGGCGCGGGAAGCTTGACGAAGCGGCGGCACTGACGACCACGGGCAGCTGACGGTGAGGCGGCGGCGCAGGCAGCCTGACGGCGTCGGGGGCGGCGAGCTCGGGCAGCCTGCCGGCGTCGAGGGCGGTTGTGCGCGCGTCGGTGAAGCAGAGAAGTGATGGGGAAGGGAAGAAGAAGAGGAGGCACGCGTTGTTATAACCAAAGGGCCTTTAGTCCCGGTTGGTGGCTCCAACCGGGACTAAAGGGGCATACGTCCCGGTTGGAGCCACCAACCGGGACGTATGGTCCAATATTTTCAGCAGACCAAGGGTTGGCGCGCAGGGGGTCTTTAGTCCCGGTTGGTGGCTCCAACCGGGACATATTCCCCTCATTTCAAATTTTTTCAGGTATTTTCCCCCTGTTCCCGCCTTATTTTTTATTTTGGGGTTTAAATTTGTATTGTTTTTTAAATGATAATTAATTTGGAATTTAGAAAGACTTTAAACATAAAAAGTGTTTGGATTTGAATAAATAATTCAAAACCATTTTCTGTTTTAAAAAAAAATTAATGTAACCATTTAAAATATGAACCATTTACAATTAAAAATGAATTAACTTATATTTTTTTAATATCAATTTGGAATTTAGAAAAAGTTTAAACATAAGAAGTGTATGGATTTGAATAAATAATCCAAAACCATTTTCTATTTTTAAAAAATAATTAATGTAACCTTTTAAAATGAATTAACTTATATTTTTGAATATTAATTTGGAATTTAGAAAAACTTTAAACATAAAAAGTGTTTGGATTTGAATAAATAATTCAAAACCATTTTATGTTTTAAAAACAATTAATGTAGCCATTTAAAATATGAACCATTTACAATTAAAAATGAATTAACTTATATTTTTTTAATATCAATTTGGAATTTAGAAAAACTTTAAACATAAGAAGTGTATGGATTTGAATAAATAATCCAAAACCATTTTCTATTTCTAAAAAATAATTAATGTAACCTTTTAAAATGAATTAACTTATATTTTTGAATATTAATTTGGAATTTAGAAAAACTTTAAACATAAGAAGTGTATGGATTTGAATAAATAATCCAAAAGCATTTTCTATTTCTAAAAAATAATTAATGTAACCTTTTAAAATGAATTAACTTATATTTTTGAATATTAATTTGGAATTTAGAAAAACTTTAAACATAAGAAGTGTATGGACTTGAATAAATAATCCAAAACCATTTTCTATTTTTAAAAAATAATTAATGTAACCTTTTAAAATGAAGATAGGGGACGAGCATCGTTAGAACTTGCATTGGATCTCTGAAGAAACCACATATTGCGAGTCTAAAAATGATTTTTTCAAAAATCACGAGCGATAGATCATATACCTGTAGTACAAACCGGACCCACTTCCTGCCGATTCGGCAGACATTTGTCCTTTTTACCCGGGATGGACGAAAAGGTTTGAGATGTACCGGTTGGGAGATAGTCCATGTAAGGTGGTCTAGTATTTTAGTAAAATGGGACGGTAGCATTCTGAAACGGCATTTTGGTGGTTACTTCAGAAAACGACCCGTTTTTTGCGCTCGGAAAATGGAAAAGGGCTTTTCCGTGCGACAAAAAGGAAAACTTTCTCCTGCAACATTGTTCTCCACACCAATGTCCACACACATGCATAATATGGGCACAACATCACAAACTATGCCGTGATTCAGCACATAACATCGGTCATTTGGACCGAAAGCCATGAAACCTCGAACATGATAGGTCATTTTGTGAAGGTTTTTTCGAAACATGATCAATATACCAAGTCTGGTATTTTTCCTTTCAACTATGTAACAAAATATGACACCACGCGAAGGATTTTCATTGTTCGGATTTTTTTTGAATTTATTATGCCTGTTTTGAATTATCTGAATTTCTAACTATGGTCGAACCGGTGTGCATGAAGATAGGGGACGAGCATCGTTAGAACTTGCATTGGATCTCTGAAGAAACCACATATTGCGAGTCTAAAAATGATTTTTTCAAAAAATCACGGGCGATAGATCATGTACCTGTAGTACAAACCGGACCCACTTCCTACCGATTCGGCAGACATTTGTCCTTTTTACCCGGCATGGACGAAAAGGTTTGAGATGTACCGGTTGGGAGATAGTCCATGTAAGGTGGTCTAGTATTTTAGGAAAATGGGACGGTAGCATTCTGAAACGGCATTTTGGTGGTTACTTCACAAAACGACCCGTTTTTTGCGCTCGGAAACTGGAAAAGGGCTTTTCCGTGCGACAAAAAGGAAAACTTCCTCCAGCAACATTGTTCTCCATACCAATGTCCACACACATGCATAATATGGGCACAACATCACAAACTATGCCGTGATTCAGCACATAACATCGGTCATTTGGACCGAAAGCCATGAAACCTCGAACATGATAGGTCATTTTGTGAAGGTTTTTTCGAAACATGATCAAGATACCAAGTCTGGTATTTTTCCTTTCAACTATGTAACAAAATATGACACCACGCGAAGGATTTTCATTGTTCGGATTTTTTTTAAATTTATTATGCCAGTTTTGAATTATCTGAATTTCTAACTATGGTCGAACCGGTGGGCATGAAGATAGGGGACGAGCATCGTTAGAACTTGCATTGGATCTCTGAAGAAACCACATATTGCGAGTTTAAAAATGATTTTTTCAAAAAATCACGGGCGATAGATCATGTAAACCGGACCCACTTCCTACCGATTCGGCAGACATTTGTCCTTTTTACCCGGGATGGACGAAAAGGTTTGAGATGTACCGGTTGGGAGATAGTCCATGTAAGGTGGTCTAGTATTTTAGGAAAATAGGACGGTAGCATTCTGAAACGGCATTTTGGTGGTTACTTCACAAAACGACCCGTTTTTTGTGCTCGGAAAATGGAAAAGGGCTTTTCCGTGCGACAAAAAGGAAAACTTCCTCCTGCAACATTGTTCTCCATACCAATGTCCACACACATGCATAATATGGGCATAATGTAACACCCTCAGAATCGGACCTATGCAAGTTTTAGCGAAACCCGCCAAACCCGCATAGAAACGATTCAAAGGTGCCCACCAGGCACTTTCGTGCGGGTGGAAAACGAAGTAATAACATTACACAACAGTCCTCGATGGGACCCACAGAACAGATATATATACAACAGCGACTCAATGAGTCAAGAATACAGATATATTATACAAAGATCCAAATCACCTTGAAAATGGTAGAGCGTCCGACTACGGACAAGATGCAAATGGGGCTAAGAGCCCTGAAGAATAACCAATGGCGTCCATAACCCTGCCCAGGCCAAGCCGGAAGGGTAACCCTGCTAACGACGTTGATCCCAAAACCTGCTTAAACAAAAAGGGGTGCCGACAAAGGGCAAAGGAAAAGGAGGAGCGTCAGTACTGAGGCCAGTACACGGCGAGACTAGAATTCGGCGGTCCTCGCCTACATAGGTATGGTGGACTGAGCGGCAGCGGCAGCATGCACTAAACAACCTATAGAGACTCGATACAACTGACGGTTATCAGAGAGGGGTAAGAATAACCTATTCGGAACCAACCTGATACTACCACCAAACAAACCCATCCTGGTGTTTCCCCCTTGACACCGATCGAGGAAGTCAACCGAGGAACTCACACAGTTGGCAGTTTTATTTATTCGGTTATCGTTGCAGCAATTACTAGTCAAGTAAAGATTGTCGTTCTGATAAAATAAGCAGTGGGCACTTTTAGTTGATCATTTCGTGATAGTTGCACCACTTACTAATCAGATATAATTAGCATGAGATAACCCCAAAAACCCAGCAGTTGTTGGTACTTTTATTCAGCCATTCCGTTGTAGTTGTCATACTTACTAGTCAGGTACAATGGTCGCAAGCGACACTCAAACAAGCAGTTGTGGGCAGTATTAATTAGCCATTCCATTATAGTGAAGCTGATTACTAGTCATTATAAAGTCAAATTTATAGCAATAAACTTTAGTTATGCTTGTCTATGGTCGAGATACTGTGCTCCAAGTCGTCCATAACCGCGGACACGGCTTTCAGAAAGTTTTACCCGGCCGGGGTGCACCAATAGCAACACACACTCGATCAACCTCGGAAAAACCAAATCAAAACCCAACGAGGCTTTCACGACAAAGCATTCACAGGATTCAGAAATATTTCAGGGGGCCACCCCTTAAAGTAGACCCGCAACGAAGTTAGCTGACTTCGAGACGGCCTCAAGGTTTGTGGGGCCGGCTGTAAACGACTGGGAACCCGAAAGTGTGGCTGGGCTTGTCGATACCGCGAAAACGGGTCACAATTCCTAAACAGTATAGTGTGCTCCTCGCACAATCGTAAATAAAGCAGTAAAGCATGGCATAAGTACAGGATCGTAAATAAAACCTCAAACTAGTTTGTGGCCCCAAGAAATAAGACTGAATCAAGCTCTGGCTAAGGGGGGTCCCATATACCTCCCGGATGTGGATAGCGCGATAATTCAAGGAACAGGTATCAAGTACTCGGGGTCCTACGGGACACAAGTGGGCGTTCGGAAACCAAATATTTTCTATCACCCACCGATGCCTCTGCTTACTTCAATTTTAGTTGTTAAACAGGAATTAAAGTGAACGATAAGTAAAGCTACGATCATCTCCAACATCAACATGCGGCAATACTCCAACAAATGTGGTACATGGCGTAACGCAACAGCACTTGAGCAAGCGACTACGACACGCAAGTCCAACTGTCTACCAAACAACAGGTAATAGGATGTGTCCAAGGCAATATAGGGCTGCAAGGGATATCACGGGTACGGAAACTAGAGCATCGCAACACAGATAGCAATAGATCAACAGGGGGGAATAAATACTATAAAAGTAAGATAGGTAGAAAGGGGGAGATGCTCGCCTGAAAAACATTGCCGAAGGTTCAACCGAAGATCGGGTCGACACTCGCACCAACTCAACGGCCTTATCCGTGAAGAAGCAAAACACTAGCAGAAACACCGGATGCACTATTTAATACAACGGCAGAAGATCGGCATGATGCATGTATGATGCATGACATGGCAAGGGTGCAATGCGATTAGGTCATATTAAGCGGAACCGGGGTCCCGACAATTAATCAAATGGTTCATGTTATTTATCTACCCCGCAAATTAAATGTTGTTTTAACATGGCAAAAGATAGCACCGGTTCGCTACACCAAGTTAAATGAGGCCAATATAAGACTAGATTTGCCCGCATATGGGCCCCATATTTAATTAAAGGGTGAATCGGCGTAAGGCCCCCAAACCATATGACAATATGCATGCATGAACAATTAAAATGCGACAAGTTGGATTATATTATAAAATAGGGTTTTCGGAAAGGGGTTCACACATTAGGGTTCGGCAGATCTTGGGGTTCCGGGGTTCGGGGTTGGTCTCGGGGTCCAGGGTTCGACGGGATCGGTCTCGGCGGGAGCGTTCTCGGATAACGGGGGTAGATCTTGTCGAATCCGGGAAGCCGGACTTGGTTTGGTGTCGGGGGCGAAAACGGGTGCTTCCGGGTCAGTGTCGTTCTTGTCGTCGGCCAGATCTTGCCGGGTCCCACGGGGTCGTTCTTGCCGTTGCGAGGGTCTTGTGGGGTCCACGCCATCGAGTCGGTCTTGGCATTCGGGGGAGTACTTGTCGCGCCGGAGTCTCGGCGTCCGAGGGTAGATCTTGGCGTCGATCTTGGCGTGTCGAGGGTCCGGTCTCCCAAACACCGGGGTCGGTCTCGGGGTCTCGGACAATGGCCTTTTGATCTCCGTGAAGAAGAGCTTGGCGGTCATTGGATCCATCTTGACATCCATCGTCGCCACACCATCTGAGTATCTTTAAAAGCACATGCACTCAAAGGTACATACACGCATACATCTGAGACAGGGACGTGCGACTGTCAGCAATAGGGCCCCGGCGATGGTACTGCAGGAGCGTCCGCAGCGACTGCTGGCGGCCAGAAGGCGGGGTCTGGGGCGTGGCGAGGCCGGCGACGGGGACGAAGGCGACGGGCTTGGCGGTGGCAGAGCTCGGGCGGGGGTCTTCCGCGGGGGAGGCAGGCAGGGGCCGGTGGTTGGGGACGAGGCTTGGGGAGGAGCAGGGTCGGCGGGGCGCGACGCGGCTCCGGCGAGGGCAGGTCGCGGGCGCGGCGAACGGGGCGGCAGACGGCGCGCGGTTCGCGGGAGGCGCGACGGGTTGGCGGAGCTCGGGGCCCTCCGTGGCGGCGGACATGGCGCGGCCGGAGGCGGAACCGGAGGCGAGGCGCAGAGCTCGGGGCGGCCTGGGAGAGGAGGCCCGCGAGGCGGGGCGCGACGGCGAGGTCGGCGGGCGGCTCAGGGGAGGCGGGGCTGGCCCGACCGGAGCGGAGGGAGGGGACCCGGCGACGGGGAAGCTTGGGCCGGAGGAGGGAGAGGCGGTGGTGGGGAGGAGAGCGGTTGGCGGCGGTGGACGCGGGCCGGCTCGGGGAAGGCAGACGGGGCGGCGCGGCTCCAGCGGGCGACGGTGCCGGGGTCGGGTCGGCGCCAGAGGGAGCGGGGAGGGGAGCCGGCGAAGCGGGACGGGCGAGCGCGACAGAGCGGGAGGGCGGCGCGAGGCGGCCAGGCGAGGCGGTGGAGGCGCAGCGCCGGCGCGGCCGGAGGCGGCTGCCGGAGAGGGCGAGGCGGCGCTGGAGGGTGGCCTGCACGGGGCGAGCATCTCCGGCGGCGCGGGAGGATGATGGCGAGGGGGGCAGAGGGCTAGAGGAGGAAGATGAGGGCGTCGCGAGGCTGGGTCGGGGCGCGTGCGTGGGAGTGCGTTGTGGGGTCGGGGCGTGGGTCCAGGGCGGCCCAGGTGGGTGTGGGCGCGCGTGGGTGGGGCCCGGGGTAGAGGGACAGGGCAGGTGTGGGTGTGTGGCGTGTAGTGTGTGCGTTGTGTGCTGGGGGTGGGGATGAGTGCATGCGTGTGTGGCCAGGTGGGGAGGTGGTTGCTGAGGTGGCTGGGAGGGATTGGGTGAGGGAGAGAGAGGGGTGAGGTGGCATCTGGCTATTGGAGGGAGTGATGTGGAGAGGAGGGTTGGGTAGGTAGTTTGGTAGGAATAGGATTAGAGGTGGACCGATTGGAAATTCCTGGGGGTGGTCGTTCGGGTCGAAACGGCCCGTTCGACTGCCCCCGCTAAAATAATTAAAAGTTTTATTTAATTCCAACAAGCCTTTTGCAAACTATAAGCAGACAAAGTAAAATATTCCGGCGACCCGGTTTTGATATTTGAATAGAGGTGGGGCGTTTTAGAAAACAAAACGGGCTTTGCGAAATAGTTTTATGCAAACAATGCATGATGATGACGATGCAATGCACAAATTCAACGCGATTTTCTAGTAGTGGTTTTGCGGGATGCCACAATTCGACACCACTAACAAGGGATCTCGCCCTCGAGATCCGCCTCATGGTACCGGAAAGAAGGTCGGCGAACTGCGTCTCCTCGCTTCGGGTAGATCCTCGCGACACCACTAACAAGAGGTCGTTGTCCGTGATCGTCGAGAGAACACTCCGGGAACAAAAGGTCGAAGGTGGAGGTATCAACAAATAAAGCCACCTCTAGCTTCGGTGGAAAGAGAGGACCGATGCATTCTCATCCACTTCAAGGTACAAAAGCGAATAGAAAGGGTAGTCGGCATGGGGGCCAATCCATCACGCACCCAAACTATTACTCTGCACAATCAGTGGAAAAGAGTGCAACCATTCTCGGAATCAGACTGAAGTTCTCGACAAGCGAGGTTCGGAAACAAAGGAGGAATGCAGACTCTGCATCGGATCTGGCGTGGAGGAAGTCATCGCGTCGGAAAACACCTGAAGGCACAATCAAGGAGCAAAGAATGATACCACAGCAGACGGATTCATCAGGCAGCTTGAACACCGGATGGTAGAACACCGTTATCAGAGGAGGAAGCGAAACCCTGAAGGTACGACGAAATCCCACCACGAGAAATCCTGGACTCGAAGAGAGAGAATAGAGCGGATTCAAAACACGCAGAGGTAAGAGGAGAGCAGCAGAGGGGTAAGGAGAAAAATCAGACCTAATCAGAACTATCCAACCGATTTTGAAAAATTAGTTTTGACACTCTACTTCGGCCGTTAGCTAGGTTATCCTACATGCTGGACTTGTGGGGTATCGTAACTGCTGAGCTCTGATACCACTCTGTAACACCCTCAGAATCGGACCTATGCAAGTTTTAGCGAAACCCGCCAAACCCGCATAGAAACGATTCAAAGGTGCCCACCAGGCACTTTCGTGCGGGTGGAAAACGAAGTAATAACATTACACAACAGTCCTCGATGGGACCCACAGAACAGATATATATACAACAGCGACTCAATGAGTCAAGAATACAGATATATTATACAAAGATCCAAATCACCTTGAAAATGGTAGAGCGTCCGACTACGGACAAGATGCAAATGGGGCTAAGAGCCCTGAAGAATAACCAATGGCGTCCATAACCCTGCCCAGGCCAAGCCGGAAGGGTAACCCTGCTAACGACGTTGATCCCAAAACCTGCTTAAACAAAAGGGGTGCCGACAAAGGTCAAAGGAAAAGGAGGAGCGTCAGTACTGAGGCCAGTACACGGCGAGCCTAGAATTCGGCGGTCCTCGCCTACATAGGTATGGTGGACTGAGCGGCAGCGGCAGCATGCACTAAACAACCTATAGAGACTCGATACAACTGACGGTTATCAGAGAGGGGTAAGAATGACCTATTCGGAACCAACCTGATACTACCACCAAACAAACCCATCCTGGTGTTTCCCCCTCGACACCGATCGAGGAAGTCAACCGAGGAACTCACACAGTTGGCAGTTTTATTTATTCGGTTATCGTTGCAGGAATTACTAGTCAAGTAAAGATTGTCGTCCTGATAAAATAAGCAGTGGGCACTTTTAGTTGATCATTTCGTGATAGTTGCACCACTTACTAATCAGATACAATTAGCATGAGATAACCCCAAAAACCCAGCAGTTGTTGGTGCTTTTATTCAGCCATTCCGTTGTAGTTGTCATACTTACTAGTCAGGTACAATGGTCGCAAGCGACACTCAAACAAGCAGTTGTGGCAGTATTAATTAGCCATTCCATTATAGTGAAGCTGATTACTAGTCATTATAAAGTCAAATTTATAGCAATAAACTTTAGTTATGCTTGTCTATGGTCGAGATACTGTGCTCCAAGTCGTCCATAACCGCGGACACGGCTTTCAGAAAGTTTTACCCGGCCGGGGTGCACCAATAGCAACACACACTCGATCAACCTCGGAAAAACCAAATCAAAACCCAACGAGGCTTTCACGACAAAGTATTCACAGGATTCAGAAATATTTCAGGGGGCCACCCCTTAAAGTAGACCCGCAACGAAGTTAGATGACTTCGAGACGGCCTCAAGGTTTGTGGGGCCGGCTGTAAACGACTGGGAACCCGAAAGTGTGGCTGGGCTTGTCGATACCGCGAAAACGGGTCACAATTCCTAAACAGTACAGTGTGCTCCTTGCACAATCGTAAATAAAGCAGTAAAGCATGGCATAAGTACAGGATCGTAAATAAAACCTCAAACTAGTTTGTGGCCCCAATAAATAAGACTGAATCAAGCTCTGGCTAAGGGGGGTCCCATATACCTCCCGGATGTGGATATCGCGATAATTCAAGGAACAGGTATCAAGTACTCGGGGTCCTACGGGACACAAGTGGGCGTTCGGAAACCAAATATTTTCTATCACCCACCGATGCCTCTGCTTACTTCAATTTTAGTTGTTAAACAGGAATTAAAGTGAACGATAAGTAAAGCTACGATCATCTCCAACATCAACATGCGGCAATACTCCAACAAATGTGGTACATGGCATAACGCAACAGCACTTGAGCAAGCGACTACGACACGCAAGTCCAACTGTCTACCAAACAACAGGTAATAGGATGTGTCCAAGGCAATATAGGGCTGCAAGGGATATCACGGGTACGGAAACTAGAGCATCGCAACACAGATAGCAATAGATCAACAGGGGGAATAAATACTATAAAAGTAAGATAGGTAGAAAGGGGGAGATGCTCGCCTGAAAAACATTGCCGAAGGTTCAACCGAAGATCGGGTCGACACTCGCACCAACTCAACGGCCTTATCCGTGAAGAAGCAAAACACTAGCAGAAACACCGGATGCACTATTTAATACAACGGCAGAAGATCGGCATGATGCATGTATGATGCATGACATGGCAAGGGTGCAATGCGATTAGGTCATATTAAGCGGAACCGGGGTCCCGACAATTAATCAAATGGTTCATGTTATTTATCTACCCCGCAAATTAAATGTTGTTTTAACATGGCAAAAGATAGCACCGGTTCGCTACACCAAGTTAAATGAGGCCAATATAAGACTAGATTTGCCCGCATATGGGCCCCATATTTAATTAAAGGGTGAATCGGCGTAAGGCCCCCAAACCATATGACAATATGCATGCATGAACAATTAAAATGCGACAAGTTGGATTATATTATAAAATAGGGTTTTCGGAAAGGGGTTCACACATTAGGGTTCGGCAGATCTTGGGATTCCGGGGTTCGGGGTTGGTCTCGGGGTCCAGGGTTCGACGGGATCGGTCTCGGCGGGAGCGTTCTCGGATAACGGGGGTAGATCTTGTCGAATCCGGGAAGCCGGACTTGGTTTGGTGTCGGGGGCGAAAACGGGTGCTTCCGGGTCGGTGTCGTTCTTGTCGTCGGCTAGATCTTGCCGGGTCCCATGGGGTCGTTCTTGCCGTTGCGAGGGTCTTGTGGGGTCCACGCCATCGAGTCGGTCTTGGCATTCGGGGGAGTACTTGTCGCGCCGGAGTCTCGGCGTCCGAGGGTAGATCTTGGCGTCGATCTTGGCGTCGATCTTGGCGTGTCGAGGGTCCGGTCTCCCAAACACCGGGGTCGGTCTCGGGGTCTCGGACAACGGCCTTTTGATCTCCGTGAAGAAGAGCTTGGCGGTCATTGGATCCATCTTGACATCCATCGTCGCCACACCATCTGAGTATCTTTAAAAGCACATGCACTCAAAGGTACATACACGCATACATCTGAGACAGGGACGTGCGACTGTCAGCAATAGGGCCCCGGCGATGGTACTGCAGGAGCGTCCGCAGCGACTGCTGGCGGCCAGAAGGCGGGGTCTGGGGCGCGGCGAGGCCGGCGACGGGGACGAAGGCGACGGGCTTGGCGGTGGCAGAGCTCGGGCGGGGGTCTTCCGCGGGGGAGGCAGGCAGGGGCCGGTGGTTGGGGACGAGGCTTGGGGAGGAGCAGGGTCGGCGGGGCGCGACGCGGCAGAGGCGCGGCTCCGGCGAGGGCAGGTCGCGGGCGCGGCGAACGGGGCGGCAGACGGCGCGCGGTTCGCGGGAGGCGCGACGGGTTGGCGGAGCTCGGGACCCTCCGTGGCGGCGGACATGGCGCGGCCGGAGGCGGAACCGGAGGCGAGGCGCAGAGCTCGGGGCGGCCTGGGAGAGGAGGCCCGCGAGGCGGGGCGCGACGGCGAGGTCGGCGGGCGGCTCAGGGGAGGCGGGGCTGGCCCGACCGGAGCGGAGGGAGGGGACCCGGCGACGGGGAAGCTTGGGCCGGAGGAGGGAGAGGCGGTGGTGGGGAGGAGAGCGGTTGGCGGCGGTGGACGCGGGCCGGCTCGGGGAAGGCAGACGGGGCGGCGCGGCTCCAGCGGGCGACGGTGCCGGGGTCGGGTCGGCGCCAGAGCGAGCGGGGAGGGGAGCCGGCGAAGCGGGACGGGCGAGCGCGACGGAGCGGGAGGGCGGCGCGAGGCGGCCAGGCGAGGCGGTGGAGGCGCAGCGCCGGCGCGGCCGGAGGCGGCTGCCGGAGAGGGCGAGGCGGCGCTGGAGGGTGGCCTGCACGGGGCGAGCATCTCCGGCGGCGCGGGAGGATGATGGCGAGGGGGGCAGAGGGCTAGAGGAGGAAGATGAGGGCGTCGCGAGGCTGGGTCGGGGCGCGTGCGTGGGAGTGCGTTGTGGGGTCGGGGCGTGGGTCCAGGGCGGCCCAGGTGGGTGTGGGCGCGCGTGGGTGGGGCCCGGGGTAGAGGGACAGGGCAGGTGTGGGTGTGTGGCGTGTAGTGTGTGCGTTGTGTGCTGGGGGTGGGGATGAGTGCATGCGTGTGTGGCCAGGTGGGGAGGTGGCTGCTGAGGTGGCTGGGAGGGATTGGGTGAGGGAGAGAGAGGGGTGAGGTGGCATCTGGCTATTGGAGGGAGTGATGTGGAGAGGAGGGTTGGGTAGGTAGTTTGGTAGGAATAGGATTAGAGGTGGACCGATTGGAAATTCCTGGGGGTGGTCGTTCGGGTCGAAACGGCCCGTTCGACTGCCCCCGCTAAAATAATTAAAAGTTTTATTTAATTCCAACAAGCCTTTTGCAAACTATAAGCAGACAAAGTAAAATATTCCGGCGACCCGGTTTTGATATTTGAATAGAGGTGGGGCGTTTTAGAAAACAAAACGGGCTTTGCGAAATAGTTTTATGCAAACAATGCATGATGATGACGATGCAATGCACAAATTCAACGCGATTTTCTAGTAGTGGTTTTGCGGGATGCCACACATAACATCACAAACTATGCCGTGATTCAGCACATAACATCGGTCATTTGGACCGAAAAAGCCATGAAACCTCGAACATGATAGGTCATTTTGTGAAGGTTTTTTCGAAACATGATCATTGTTCGGCACACATTTAGTCCCGGATGTAGTCACAAACCGGGACTAAAAATATTTTCCGCCATTTCCCACCTCTTCCCGCCAAGTTTTCCCGCCCTTTCCTTTCTACTAGAGCTTTTAGTCCCGGATGTAGTCACTAACCGGGACTAAAGATATTTCCCGCCATTTCCCAAAGCTTCACGCCAAGTTTTCCCGCCCTTTCCCTCTATATTTAGGGTGATCGTGTCATGGCTATCCACACATCCACACCTTCCTCTCTTAGAACAATGGACAACGCCTACTGGGCCATTCTGACCCTCGAGGAGACCGAGGCGCTGTGCGCCTCCAACTACCCTTGTCCGCCGGGCTACCGGCCGCCCGCCGGCTGGATGCTGAGTGCAGGAGGGGTTCCTGTCCCTCCTGTCCCTCAAGGTTCCGCACGCCAGGCGGCCATCACAAACCACTTCTACCACGAGCTCACGCCGGAGCAGCGGATGGATCCCCAGTGGGATCCCGACAACTACGACACCTGGAATGCCTTCTTCGCTAATAGGCGAGAAAGGGAGCTCGCCAGGTACGAGGGTGATGGCCCGCCACCGGTGAACCACAACGAAGCCGGCCATCGTCTGTGGTGGGCGAACCGTACTATCATCAAAGTGATGCGCTACATCGCCGGGGGAGACCATCCTCGCCTACGGTGCCCACGAGTCCACCCGCCACAGGCCCCACACTGTCCCGGCGGTAGCGGCATCGTCTTCCAGGAGACCCCTCTCCCACCCGCCGTGAATCTGAGGCTGGAATGGCCCCTGGTATATGCCATGGATGGGCTGAGGATCCCCGGAGTGGCAGGTGACGATGACGATGATGACGACGACGACGATGAAGACCCTGAAGCTGCGTACTATAGGACTAGGCATGATTATGACTAAAGGGGGCGGCTTTTGTCCTGAGTGTTAGCTAGTCCCGGTTTGTCCCGGTTTTTAATATTAATAAATGTCTTGAGTGTTACCTAATAAATAGAGGGAAATGCCTATATAAAGAGAGGGTTCATATTTAGTCCCGGTTGGAGAAACCAACCGCGACTGAAGGGATTGCGGCAGAGTGGGCCAGGCAACACTAATAATAGGGGTGAGTGTCGACATTATGTCGTGTGGCTTGTACCTTGTCCCGGTTGGAGACACCAACCGGGACTAAAGATGAGTCAGCACTAATAATAGGGGTGAGTGTCGACATTATGTCGTGAGTGTCGACATTATGCCGAGCTGCTTGTACTATAAATATGCATCCTTGTGAGTCCAGTCCTCCAGCCAGTTTGAGGCATCTCCAAGATGGTTTTAGAGAGCAGGGACACCACTACGGCCAGTTTCAGGGAGATGCCGACGGAGCCCAGTCCTCCGGCATCTTCGAGAAACTGGTCATAGAGGCACTCCCTAATATGTGAAATTAGTTAGCTCCGAGGCGTATTGATCTAGTTAGTGAAGTTACAAGCTGCAAGATGGTTTTCGAGAGCAGGGACACCACTGCGGCCAGTTTCAGGGAGATGCCGACGAAGCCCAGTCCTCCGGCATCTCCGAGAAACTGGTCATAGAGGCACTCCCTAATATGTGAAATTAGTTAGCTCCGAGGCGTATTGATCTACTTAGTGAAGTTACAAGCTGCAAGATGGTTTTCGAGAGCAGGGACACCACTACGGCTAGTTTTAGGGAGATGCCGACGGAGCTCAGTCCTCCGGCATCTCCGAGAAACTGGTCATAGAGGCACTCCCTAATATGTGAAATTAGTTAGCTCCGAGGCGTATTGATCTAGTTAGTGAAGTTACAAGCTGCAAGACATTTATTAATATTAAAAACTGAGACTACAAAACCGGGACTAAAGGCCACAAACCGCGAAAGATATCCTTCGGTCAAGCCACAAACCGCGAAAGACATGAACTAGAGTTACATAATATGAGCATGAACTTCTTGGCATATGTCATTCCTTATGACCGCTTCAGACGTAACCATGGAGCATCTTCTTTACTTAACGGAATGCTTGGGTCAGTTTTCACTGTGAAGGGCGGAATTTCATCAAACTTATTATAATCTTCTGACATGTCTGTCTTGTCCTCGATTCCCACAATGTTTCTTTTCCCTGAAAGAACTATGTGACGCTTTGGCTCATCATATGATGTATTCGTTTGCATATTTTTTCTTTTTTTCGGTCTGGAGGACATGTCCTTCACATAGAAAACCTGAGACACATCATTGGCTAGGACGAATGGTTCATCTCTATAACCATGATTGTTGAGATCCACTGTTGTCATTCCGTACAACTGGTCTATCTTTACCCCTTCCCCATTCAGGTTGACCCATTTGCAGCGAAACAAAGGGACCTTAAAAGAGACTCCATAGTCTAGTTCCTATATCTCCTCTATGTAACCATAATATGTGTTCTTTTGTCCATTCTCGTCTATTGCATCAAAGCGGACACCACTATTTTGGTTGGTGCTCTTTTTATCTTGGGCGATCGTGTAGAATGTATTCCCATTTATTTCGTACCCTTGGAAATTCAATACAGTAGAAGATGGTGACGCGGCCAACAAGTATAGCTGATCTCCAACAGTGGTGTCATTCAAGAGATGTGTCCGCATCCAACCACCGAAAGACATCATGTGTTCATCTGTAATCCATGATTCAGGCTTCCCCGGGTTTTTGGAGCGTACAATATTCTTGTGTTCCTCGATATACAGAGCTGCCAAGGTGGAATTATGTAGAACTGTGTAGTGTGCTTTAGTGAAAGAATCTCCGTCCCTACATATCATTGCTTTCTTTCCCAGCGTGCCTTTTCCACTTAGTCTTCCCTCATGCCGCGATTCAGAAACACCAATCGGCTTAAGGTCAGGAATAAAGTCAACACAAAACTCAATGACCTCCTCTGTTCCATATCCCTTGGAGATGCTTCCTTCTGGTCTAGCACGGTTATGAACATATTTCTTTAAGACTCCCATGAACCTCTCAAAGGGGAACATATTGTGCAGAAATACCGGACCGAGAATGGCAATCTCTTCCACTAGATGAACCAGGAGATGCGTCATAATATTGAAGAAGGATGGTGGGAACACCAATTCAAAACTAACAAGACACTGTACCACATCCTTCTGTAACCTTGGCAAAATATCTTGATTGATTACCCTCTGAGATATTGCATTGAGGAATGCACACAGCTTCACAATGGGTACTCGAACATTTTTTGGTAGAAGCCCCCTCAATGCAATCGGAAGCAACTGCGTCATAATCACGTGACAGTCATGAGACTTCAGGTTTTGGAACTTTTTCTCTGCCATATTTATTATCCCCTTTATATTAGATGAGAAGCCCGACGACACCTTGATACTGTAAAGGACTTCAAAAAAGATTTCCTTCTCTGCTTTGGTAAGAGCATAGCTGGCACGACTTAAGTGACGCCCTTTATCCGTCTTGTTATCTGTATGCATGTTCTTTGGGTCTTTCATAATTTGTTGGTTCTCCCGTGCTTCAGGTGTATCTTTTGTCTTCCCATACACGCCTAGGTATCCTAGCAGGTTCACGCAGAGATTCTTCGTCACATGCATCATGTCGATTGAAGAGCGGACACGCAGGACTTTCCAATATGGCAGCTCCCAAAATATAGATTTCTTCTTCCACATGGGTGCGTGTCCTGTAGCGACGTCGTTCGGAACTGATTGACCGCTGGGACCCTTTCCAAAGATTACTTCTATGTCCTTGACCATACCAAATACATCATCACCAGCAGGGAGTTCAGGCTTCTTCCGGTGATCTGCCTCACCTTTGAAATGCTTGCCTTTCTTTCTTACGGGATGATTGGTCGGAAGAAATCGTCGATTCGCCAGGTACACAACCTTCTTGCATTTATGCAAATATGTACCTTCGGTCTTATCTAAACAGTGGGTGCATGCCTTATATCCTTTGTTTGTATGTCCTGAAAGGTTACTAAGAGCAGGCCAATCATTGATGGTTACGAATAACAACCCTCGTAGATTAAATGGCTCCTGTTTGTTCTCATCCCACGCACGTACACCTGGTTTGCCCCACAACTGTAAGAGTTCTTCAACTAATGGCCTAAGGTACACATCAATGTCGTTGCCCGGTTGCTTCGGGCCTTGGATGAGCACTGGCATCATAATGAACTTACGCTTCATGCACAACCAAGGAGGCAGGTTGTAGATACATAGAGTCACGGGCCAGGTGCTGTGACTGCAGCTCTGCTCCCCAAAAGGATTCATGCCATCCGTACTTAGACCAAACCATAAGTTCCTTGCGTCACCTGCAAAGTCTGGGAAGTCTCTCTCGATTTTTCTCCACTGTGACCCATCAGCAGGGTGTCTCAACTTCCCGTCTTTCTTACGGTCTTATTTGTGCCATCGCAACAACCTGGCATGCTCTTTGTTTCTGAACATGCGTTTCAACCTTCGTATTATAGGAGCATACCACATAACCTTAGCAAGAACCCTCTTCCGGAGGGGCTCTCCCTCAACATCACCAGGGTCATCTCGTCTGATCTTATACCGCAACGCGTTGCATACCGGGCATTTATCTAAATTCTCATACTCCTTACCGCGGTAGAGGATGCAGTCATTAATGCATGCATGTATCTTTTGCACATCTAATCCCAGAGGACAGAGAGTCTTCTTTTCTTCGTAGGTACTCTCGGGAAGTTCGTTATGTTTTGGAAACTTCGGCTTCATTATTTTCAGCATCTTTTCAAATGAGGAGTCAGTTAGACCACACTCTGCCTTCCATCGCAACAATTCCAGTGTGGTACCGAGCTTTGTGCTGCCATCTTCACAATTTGGGTACAACAATTTCTTGTGATCTTCTAACTTGCCCTCTAACTTCAACTTCTCATTTTCTGTTTTCACAGTCTCGCTTTGCATCAGAAATGACCCTACCAAGTTCATCAGCCGGCTCATCTGATGCCCGTTCTTCACCTCTTTCCTCTCCATTGTCTTCCATTGCAGTATCACTGTATTCAGGAAACATATGATGATAGTTGTTATCAGCATCTTCTTCTTCACCATCTTCCATCATAACCCCTCTTTCCCCGTGCTTGGTCCAGCAATTATAGTTGGGCATGAAACCTTTCATAATCAGGTGGCCGCGAATGATTTTCGAGGAAGAGTACTCCTTGTTGTTCCGACATTGAACACATGGACAACGTATAAATCCATTCTCTTTGTTTCCCGTAGCCACATCGATAAATTTATCCACGCCTTTGATATACCCGGCTACCCGTCGGTCACCGTACATCCATTCCCGACCGTTCATCTGCATCATATAAGTAAGTTTATCAAAAAACAGGACATCATAAATAGTGAAATAACCAATTCACACCGATACATGAATTGTATCAATGACCTAGAAAAGATAAGATTGCTAACCTCGATCGAGGGAAATAAAGAGGAGAAAGCTCAAGTGCGTCTCGGACACCTTCTATATTTTTGTTCTATGAGAAATTCAACGGGATTATTCACTCAAACATTTCAACAAACACCTTCAATGCATGCATGAGAAAAAACTAGCACACCCCCTCACACCTTCCACCATTCGAAAAAACAGAGTGGAGGCAGAGGGGGCTGGGGCGTTGCATTTATAGAGGGCAGGGGTCTTTAGTCCCGGTTGGATCCAGCAACCGGGACTAAAGGTGCGTGCCACGCCACGTGGTTGTGGCCAAACCTTTAGTCCCGGTTGGTGGCTCCAACCGGGACGCATGCCCCCTTACCAACCGGGATGCATGCCCCCTGGCCCCGTGCCCGCTCCAACCGGGACGCGTGCCAGCATTAGTCCCGATTGGTGGCGCAACCGGGACTAATGCTCCGAGGGGTCGCGAACGGATAGCCCTTTTTCCTCTAGTGCTTGTAGATTCCGAGCAAACGTTGTGAGCTCTTTCTCATATAGTTATCTTGTATAGTTGTTGGCATAAGGAAGAGGCAAGTGAAAAAAATAGAAAAAGGAAAAGAGAAAAAGAGAAAAATAAAGAAATATACATGTGCCTCATAGAATAGGAAGCGCAAGCTCGATGAACATCATATAGGTGGTACTTATTGTGCATATCTTGTAGCCCACCAATTTTGTGCAATCGAACTAGCGTCTCTCCTTGTACTTGTGTGACACGAGCTTATAGTCTTCGCTAGGTAATCATTTGGTTCTTAGCTCACTTTCTCCGTCGCACAAGTCCCATTTATCCCACCGTGTGTGTTTCCTTTTACATATTTCCTATCTTGTGGATTGACTTGTTTGCTTTGTGATCATTGTGGTTCTTTACTTGCCAATACAACATCTTGATTTTGGATTGGTTCTTGACATGCCACTTTCCATACCTATCCACCATAGGCCTTGTGTGTGTGTTTTTTGGTTAGTAGTTGGTTTTGGTGTTCCGTGTGAACTTTACTTTGCTTGGTTTATTGCTCTCAAGTGTGGCCACTTGCACGATACTATCTTCCAAGGTAAAGTAAGGTTTGACGTGGCATCCCCAACACCCTCTACCACTTCCATATATAACACTTGGTCTTGTGAATCATGTCTATGGACTCCGAAACCGAGGATGATATCTATGAAGAATCCATGATGAGTCACCATGACTAGGACTCCATAAGTATAGAGGACATGACGGAGCACTACACCGACGACGACTCCACATGCATGGAAGACATGGAGCATGACATCGAGAATGCCTACTCATGCATGGAGACTATGGAGCACTACACCGACAATGGCTCCACATGCTTGGGTGATATGGAGTACTACACCAACAATTACTCCCCAAGCATGGACGACTTCGAGTGCGACATCAACGACGCCTCACCAAGCATGGAGGACACGGAGAACTTCATCGACTTTGATGGCTCCTCCATGAGCCATGAAGAATTCCTCCACCGTGTGGAGATGGAAGCCTACTACGCCAAGCAAGAGGAGGCGCATCATCAAGATTCCATGACCTTCAAGTCCAAGCGTGCCACACCAAAGGGCACCACCTACTTCGATGATCCACCTCCAAGGCGACAAGCGCCACCACCTCCAAGGCGTCAAGCGCCACCATCGACAAGGCATCTAGTGCCACCATCTAGATGGCGTCAAGATCCACCATCTCCAAGGCGCCAAGCTCAATCACCTCCAAGGCGCCAAGTTGCACCTCCTATCCAAAGAAGAGTGGCGTCCAAACATCATATACATCAAGAGGCGCCAAGAAACAAGAATCTTCATCGACAAACATCCTCTCATGAGCATCGCCACCATAAATAGGATACACGACATCGTCAAAGGCATCTTCGCCACCAAGACGAAGAATTCATGATGAGCACCAACCATAATGCTCAAGCAAGCTCAATAAGGCACCACAAGCACAAGAAGAGTGCCAAGGCAAATGATCACCGTCATGAGCGTCATGTGGATGACCAAGTGCTTAACCAACATCAACCATCGGCAAGGCATGCCAATGACCTCCGTCGACACCATCATAGGGCACCTTCAACTACTCGTGACACCACCACAATGGCACCAAGAGAAAGCCTTCCTACACGCCATCAAGCTTCAACGCCTACGCTTGACTTCCACGACCTCACGAACGAGGAAAATTTAGACCTCTACTTCGCCAAGTTGGATAGCATGAGCCTACCTCCACCACTACTACAATATGGCCACAAGACGGTCGAGCATGGGATTTTCCCTTCGACCACGGAGGCGAGCAATGATGCCCATCTTATGGCATCCAAACTTGAAGGTGACAAGGTCACGAATGGTGAGCATGGGATTTTCCCTTCA
This sequence comes from Avena sativa, assembly GCA_916181665.1. Lineage (NCBI taxonomy): Eukaryota > Viridiplantae > Streptophyta > Magnoliopsida > Poales > Poaceae > Avena > Avena sativa. The sequence continues at coordinate 57,073,912 of OV702285.1, read as the reverse complement.
CCAAAGGAGGCGCAAGGAGTTGAGGAAACCGAGCCTATCCCTATATGCCTGAGTGATGATGTGGTACCAATCCCATGTGAGTATGAGAGACACTTAGCCCACTTGAGTGAGAACAAGAGTGAGATGAGTGACTCCACCTTATGTGAGATTGAGTGCTCCCACTTTGAGGGCATGAGTGATACACCGAGTGAGTTGAGAGTGGTAGTTGATAGGTCAAGTGTGACCATTTATACTTCTAACGACTTACCCTCTACCTCTTGTGTGTTCTCTTATGTTGTGCTAGGTTCCATGAATAAAGATGCTCCAAGCCATGAAGCAATGATGCCTCGAATGGAGAAGAGGTACATGGTGGATGAAGAGGATGCTATGCCATGGCTACATCAAGAAGACGAAGTCGTCCACGAGGAGGCCACTACTACCACAACACCCACTTCATATGAGATGTATGACCAGGGTAACAATAAGGGTGTTGATGATGTCATGATCCCGCTGGTGGACATGATGAATTGTGAGGATATGCATGCTATGGATGATACTTGTGACATTACATATGCTTCACTCGTATTCCCATGTGATGATTTGCCTTTGCATAATATTGATCATGTGGAATTGTTTGAGTGCGATAACATTGCCATAAACATGCCATGCTATGCATCTTGTGTGCATCCTCCAATTGCTTCGGACATGCGTTGTCACGCTAGTCATTCAATTTCTCCCGTTGCTTCCAATAAGATGAATGCTTGCTATTTCACTTGTTTTGCTTGCAACAATATTGATCACATGCGTTATAATGAGATGCCCCCCTAGCTTTCTCAATTTTTGGAGATTTTGATGATTGCCATGATAAGCATGTTCCCCACTTGCATACTCACCATGCATCTATTTCATCCTTGATTAACAGTGATGTATATCTCTACCATGCACACACGTTCTTCCTTTTGTGTATGATGTGTGTAGGTACCCGCACGAGAATGTCAACCTCGGTTGAGCACGAGTTGACAAAAGGAGCTCTAGAGAGCATCCCACAAGTGAGTTGAAGATCGAACCCAGCTCTGATACCTTTTGCATGCTTTGCATCTTTCATGTTGGCAAATTGCTATTTCCTATGGTTTGATTGCAAGCATGTTGATGGTATTATCTCACCTTGTGACATTCATGTTTCTTTGCTATTGGATATTGATGCTTTGTGTGCTGCAACAAAAATGTTGAACAAATTCTCTTTTCGATGTTTTGTGTGCAACCATAATGCCATTAAGAGAATGTATTGTCATGAGAGCTTTCAAGTATCTCGTCTTGTTGTTGCAACAAACATAAGGAACACTTGCTCTTACATTTGGTTTGGTTGCAAACATGTTGTTTTTGCTTCCACTTGGGATACTCATATTCCCATAAATTTGCTTTTGATGATTTGTGTGTGACATCCAACATGTCGAACAATTTCTCTTTCAAATGGTTGGGTTGCACACATAATAATGTTGCTTTGGACATTCTTCCTTGCGTGTTTTTGCCAAATTCTCCTATTCTTGCATCAAAGATGTTGATATATATGTTAGTCAATTGCTTTGCGTGCCACCCTACTATGTTATATGGAGTTTTTGAGTTGCCACATTTTGAGGATGTTCAAACGTTTTCCATGCACTTTGACCTTGCATATGCATTCCATTTGCTAAACATGCATTGTGATAATAGTGTTGTGAACAAGAATGGACATGCCACATTTGACATGCTCCTCTATCACGCACGAAAATATTTTGCTTGGTCTTTGTTGTGTGAAGGTACAAGTTCATACATGTCAACCTCTACCAACCATGTGTTGACAAGAAGAACCGAAGAGAATTACCTATGGCTACCCTTCATCGAGCTATCTCTACAAGCTAAGGTGACTTCCTTCTACTTGAGGACTCATGCTATAATGTTCATGAATTGGCTACGCTTTGAGTGTTGCTTCGCTTTTATCGTGAACTTTGTAGGCTTCATGGAGGGTGAAGGAACATTGAAGTGTTGTCAAGTCAATCTTCCCGAGGACGACTATATGGTGAACCCCAGGATCAAGGATGTCCTTCGACCTCTTCTACTTCATGATGAACATGGAGATTCGAGAACGACTCCTTTTTAAGGGGGGGGAGATGATGCAGCCCGACCTACGGTCGTTACTACATCAAGGTATCCAACTTACGCCAAGTCGTCATGGACTCCAAAGGTGAATTCGTTCCTTTATGCGAGCCCCCTTCCTACCCTATTGAATGGTATGCTACTTCATACTCCGTCACATATGCATGATAGGTTCACACCGACCAGTACGGAGGCAAGGGAGGAAGCCCGAAACATCAAGCCCGACAAGACGGAGGCTTGGAAGAGGAGACGAAAGAAGCAGGTCGGCAGCTGCCAGGTCCAAGCGGTACTACCGGTTGTCGAAACTGGTACTACCGGTCAGCGGTACTACCGCCCCTGCTACCGCTCACTACTGATGGCTCCAACTGATGCTCCAGGACCGCAAGCGGTACTACCGGTTACGACCGGTACTACCGGTCGTGTCTGAGCCTCCACGCGCCAACTCGGCCCAGCGCCATGTACCCCTTACTATACTTTACCGTTTTGTTCACAAACTACCCCTGTTTATGTGGCTGTCCTATAAATAGAGCCCCCACCCCTCATGTATCCCAGAGGGATAGATGATAGACTAAAGACAACCCCCATTATGGAATCTCTAGTTTTGCCTCATCCCCTTTACCAAGGGGACCGACTATCGTCACCAACCTTGATTGGACTTTGCATCATGCATCCATCGTTGAACAAGGCCTTGGAGTTTGGTGTCTCATCTCCAAGTTTTCAAGACCCTCCCCAAGGTGTTCTTCCCTCTCCGATGTGGATTTGAGGGAGCACGTTGACCGATCTTTCATTGCGAGGATTCTATCGGACTGGTGGCCGCCGTTTGGGAGCAATCGGCCTTGTATCGTGTGAGTTTTGCGTGTGTTCATCATGTTCTTCGCGAGGTGTGTGTTCGCTTCCGCTACCTTCTCCCTTTCCCCTCGCTTTCCCATCGATTTGACCACGAGATCCGTGAAGATCGGGCCACCCAAGAGGTTAACCCCTTTTATCAAATCTAGTTTGAAAAACTTTGCGTATTGAACACCTATGGCTTTTTGGTGTTCCATATATGCGATTTCAAGTGGTTAACATAATCTATGGATCTGACGCTTTCAGGTCCGTGTGTATTTGCATGTCTTTGCGTCTTCACGCATCACTCATTCTCCAATGAGATGGCATTGTATAAATTTGGTATTTTGGTGAGACCTTTAGTTCCTTGGGGTTAAATCATGTCGATACTATTGTCGTACAATATATCTTTAGAGTTAGCCCATTGTGAACCACACCTTAGTTTGATAACAAACTACTTGACACAAATGCCCTCCTTTGCTGCTACTATGGCAGTCATATACTTAGCCTTTTATTTGTAGTATCCGTCACAATGTCTTAACTTTGGAATTCATCCAAATCCATCATTGAAACTTTCTTTCCATTTCATTGTGCCACCCTAGTTTAAATTGAGATAAACTTAATTTGTATCTTCTGGCAAAACTAGTATCAATGTAATGCTTTACAATGAACTATTTGTAATTGTTTGTCACCTCTACACAAATATATTCTTAGTTCTTCCAAAAGATCATAAGAATATCCTTACTATCGTCCAATGATCATTTTATGATTCATTCTGGTATATGCTCATAACACTTAGAGCATAGGACATATCTGGATGTGTACATATCATGGTATGATTAATCAAAACATTCTTGTGATTTCACTCATCAAGTGTCAAAGCACTTGAATCTTGTTTCACTTATCAAGTGTCGATACACTTGAATCTTGATTCAATTCCTTTTCAATGCGACAAGAAACTTTTCTCGTCGTTTCTATGTTGAACTCCTTCAATGTCTCATATATGTACATTTGGCACAACCATTTTAGCGTCACAGTTTATCCATATATACATTTATGATAAATATTCGGGTTTTGCCTAAGTCTTTCATCGAAATGAAATTCTTAACCTTTGTCGATAAAAGATACATCATTTCTAATCAACAAGATGTCCTCCACATAATGTATTAGAAATATGTCTCAGCGCTCCCACTTAATTTCTTGCAAATGCAAGCATCTTCATCGTGTGAAGATTCCAACTCCGCGATGCTTATTTCAACCATTGAAGTTTGCATGCCCTTTTTAGCATCCTTTGAATTAACAAAACCATTTGGGTTGTGTCATGCACACGTACTAGGTAATCAGTCTTTTAGAAGAACTTTATTTTGTTTATTTATCTATCATATACCAAATTATATGTAGTGGTTGCTACTTTAATCCGTCCAGACTAAATATCGCTATGAAAGATCAAATCTTGTCATAGTCAACTCCTTGAACATTGTCGTAAAATACTTTACAATATGTCGACTATTTCATAGATGTGAAACATCCATGTCTGTTTCTTTATAGACCCAAATACGACCGATAGGTTTTTACACCTTTCCGGAGGGTCTTCCAAGTTCAAAACATGATTTCTTGTGTATGGAACTATCACGGATTTTTTGGCTTCAAGCCATTTGATGTAGTCAGGGACCATCATTGCTTATTTGCATGTTACGGTTCATCATTGTCAAACAACAATGATTTACTCTCAAATCTTAGCATTTGATTGTATCCGACCTACTTGGTTCAATAAGAACTTTAGATCTCCGTGACCACAACCTTTGAGGCACATAAGCTATGAGCATTATGGCTGCCTCCGGAACAATTTCCGGCACTGCGCAACTCAGCACATTTAGCTAAGGTTCGTTAACCTTATCAAAGTTCTATTGTCCTCCCACTTAACTTTTACGAAAAAAATCCTTTTTCAAGAAACTTCACGTTTCAAGCGACAAACCCTTTTGTCCTCGGTGTTATGGAGGAATAACCAATTGTTATTCGAAATAACCTACAAAGACATGCTCATCCGACTTTGGTTGTAAACATCTTACTTATGTTTAGCATACCAAAATTTAAGAAATGACAACTTGGGTTTTACCCCAAACCATAAATCATATGGTGTCATTTCAACGGATCAAGATGGAGCTCTTTTTATTGTAAAAGCGGTAGTCTCTAAAGCTTTAATATTTTAAAACATAATGGCAGTTTTATAAATAACACCTTTGATCCAACCATGTCACACAAGGTTTTATTTACAAATCTCAAACACTCCATATTCCTATGGTGTTTCGGGAGATGCAAATATAGGTGTTTTGCGAAACCTGCAAATAAATACCTTTATGATAAAATCATAAATTATTTATTTTCTTGTTCCACTTGCAACTCAAATAAATCCCTTTATGATAAAATCATAAATCATTTATTTTCTTGATACAATGATTTTCCACTTCATCTTGAAAGTCTTTGAACGTTTTCAAATATTTCATATTTCTTTCTCATTAAGTGAACATTCACTCAAATTTCCGGAAAAAGCATATGAAGTTGAAATCCATCGCTTACCACTATACATAATGGACTAGTCGTTCGTTCTTCTTTGGCCTTTGAACGGAGTTTTAATTATCCCGAGGAAAGTATCACAAGCAACACTTGATCAAATCAAAGACTCTAAAAATCCATGAATATGGAGTTTCTTCATGTTTTCTTTCCAATATAATTTAAATAACAATGTCACTTCGTAAGTGATCTTTCAATCATTTCTCTTGCGATATTTTAGCATTAGTTTTTATGGATGTGATTTCTCCAACTAGATTTGTAAATCATTCATCTTATATGGAATACGGTAATTATTTGAACAACCTTTGTTCTCATAATACCTGATTTAAATAAAAATTATTAAACCAAATCTTGAAGTCAAGCTTTGATGTCAACGAGAAATACAAACAACGGTTTGTTTGTTTTCAATGAACATCATCACATATTCTGTTGCTAGTTACTTAGGCCATTATGGTTTATGAATTGCGTCGTTCCGTATGAAATTTCATACCAACCAATTCGGTATCCAATACCCAAGAACCATATTGTTTCACAAGCAAAGAATACAACCATAACATGTATATCATCCATATACCTAAATTGGATATTTACAATCTTTTCTTTTCTGCCAAATATATTTTATAGATTCTCTTTCAGCATTTTCTTTTCCTTTTTAAAATAATCTATCAACATCAACAGTGGCGCCATATACATGACACATAGTCCAAAGCATGTATATTCAAATAATAATACCCTTGGACTTGCACTTTGAAGTAGATCACCATCATCAAATGATCAACATTATTTCAAAAACCATTCTTTAGTAATCTTTAGTGTAGTGAACACTTTGCATACATCTTCTATTCATCCTTATCATGAAGACTTTCATGATCAAGCTAATGTAGCTTATAAAGACGAATCGTGAGTATAACGTTACTTTTCAAAACCCTTTTGGATGATTAGGATGTCTAGCATCTCCAACCTTTGTAAATTATCATCCATATGAGAACATACATTATACGCTATCATATTGCAACCAAAAATTGTTTCAGATATCGTTATATCTGTCATACATGATGGTTTCTGAAACAATTCTTTCAGCTCCTAAATAATCTCGATATTTAAATCAAGAATCATTGAGGCAAACATGATACTTAAGATACTAACACTGGAATTGTTACTCTCAATTTAATACTAATTATCAAATTTTACGAAGTAAACAGAGTTTTCTTAAAGTTTGTAATAGGACTTTAAACTTTAGATTGACACTCAACACAATACGATACCAGTTCATAAAGTAAATATCCAGAATTCTATAGTTCTATTATCTCAATTACAACTAAGTACGAGGTGGTGAATGAATGACAATGACTACAACAAATTATGCAAATTCACTTTGATTTAATTTATGATAAATTGAGTTCTACTAATCCAAATTAGAAATGAACTCCCACTCAAAAACGACATCCCTCGCGTCTTTTAGGTGATTACATGAACCAAATCCACGACACCAAGTCCAATCATCATGTGAGTCGGTGTAGCTTCAAAGGAGAGCATCAAATGGGCATCATATCTTTCATATGACTCATGCTTAACCTTTCATATGACTCATGCTTAACCTTTCGGTCCATGTTCCGATGTCATGTCTGTCTAGGCTCGCCAAGTAAGAACCTTAGTATTCGCGTGTGTAACTGTCTTACACCCGTATTATGATCGTGGATCCAAGAACACCCGATCATCACGTGATGTCTTGGAGTGACGAAAAATAATCAGTGTATACTTAAGGAAGAACACATTCTTATATTGATATTTAAATGAGGGATCATCTTATTATACTAATAAAACGCCAAACTAGCAATATAAGATGCAACAAACATCACATGTTAATAAGTGAAAAGATATGGTTCTTGCACTTGATATCCATCATGTGCATCATGGTATGATCACTATCATACCTCTATGTGTAAGGCCAAGGTCTATGTAACTTACATGTTATGTGTGTTGTAAGAGTATCAACTTATATTTCTACTTACAACATCATCATATCATGACACTAGCCCAACAACAATCTAAACTAGATGCCTCTAATTTATCCATTGCAAGTTTTACGTGGCTTAGGGCTTTCGAAGATAGAACCGTTCTTATCTACGAACATGAACCACAACAAGGATAATCAAATTGTTGACAACTCGTTGCAAATTTGATATTGACTATAGTAGGAGAGACAGACACCCGCTAGCCACTTATGCAAAACTATTTGCATGTCAAGCGTGGAACATGTCTCATGTGCGAGGACATGTAAAGTTTGTCCTGTCTACTTCATCCCACTATGCCACCAATATCCAAAGTACAACTAAGAAGCAATAAAATAATCATCATCGCCCATATACGCATATGTGTACTACCCGTGCAAAGCATCTACTCATAGATCCGGCTCTGATACCACTCTAGGGTTCGCCACATAGAAAATAAAAAATTTCCTACGATGGGAACAACTAAGTACCAAGATCTATCTACTAGATACAAAGCAACGGGTGGATATACATTCATAGAATACATACCCTCCAATACCGAATAGCGTTAACGAGGTTGTACTCGTGGATGATGTAGACGAACGCTTGCCGATCTCAAGATCGTGATGAAGTCCATATGGTCCAGCCGGTCCAGCACCATCAAGTCCAGCACCGCAAAGCAGTGGTGCATCCGTGATCGCACACATGTCCGGGTACCCTGAAAACCTCTGCACCCTCGCACCAGCGAAGCAGCGGAAGAAACAAAACCTTCCAGAAAAATCCACCGGGAACATGTATCTCGCTGATCCGAGACCATGGGGAAATTCTAAAGGGGGAGAGAGAGCCTTCACAAGGAGGTGTGCTTTGAGAGGATGAGAGGGGGCCTTTTATAGGGAGAGGGGGCACCCCAAGGGGCATGGCGCCCAGCCATGGTGGCTGTCCCCACCTCTTCCACATTCATGTGGGTGGAGCTCCCACTCAAAATGAAAAGCCTCCACTCCCATTAAAAAGCCTCCACTCAAAAATCCACTCACATGCATTAAATTTCCACCAAATTTAATGCAAGCTCTCATTAAAATAAAACTCTTTTATTTATTTATTCAGAATTTTTTAATTACTCTAATTAACAAACATTCACATAAAACCCCTTATAACATTTCAATTTCACATGCAGAACTAGTTTCAGCAATTTCAACCAAAACACTTTCGGTGTCTAGTGAAATAAATTCATGCGCTTTCCTTTTTTTCTTTCTCTGGCATATTATTTGCTCCGAATGGTGTCGGTATATCTTAAGTGTGTTACCCTATGGTTCCCGAATAATGTAGACATGATCGAGACCTCTCTCCGATCAATAATCAGCAACGGGACCCGGAGATCCGTACTGACTCCCACATATTCAACGATGACTTTTGTGATCGTGTGAACCTTATACGCATGTAACTCAATCCCTTTGTCTCGCGATATATTACATGTCCGATATTCGATCATCGGTATCTCCATACCTAGTTTGATCTCATTACCGACATGTACTCTTTTCTTGTTCCCGTGATTTAACATTCTAGTGATCAAATCACTTGCTTGCAAGCTAACCAATGTGATATCACCGATTGGGCCCAGAGTATATCTCTCCGTCATCGGGATGGAAAAATTCCACTCTTGATCCATGAGCCTCAACATAACACCTTCGTAGCACTGAACCCATCTTTATAATCACCCTGTTATGGTGTGATGTTTGATGTTATCAAGATACTCTTCCGGTGTTAGTGATTGACATGATCTCATGGTCTAAGGACTAAGATTACTTCGTATGATGTTATAGCAATATAAACACAATGACCTTGATCGTAATGCTATACTTTGGATGAATGTTCATCACATCATTCCAAGTTGTGACCTCTTAACAACATCCAATGTCCATGATCAGGAAACCTTTGATCATCTTGTTAATCAACGAGCTAGTTATAAGAGGGACATAACTAGGAACTTCCTTTTGTTAATTAAATACACATGTATTAACGTTTCCGTATTAATACAATTATAGCATGTAAAATAAACATTTATCATAAATAAGGAATACGATAATAACCACTTTATTATTGCCTCTCAGGCATATTCCCTTCAGTCTTCCACTTGCACTAGAGACAATAATCTAGTTTGAAAAACTTTACATATTGAACACCTATGGCTTTCTGGTGTTCCATATATGCGATTTCAAGTGGTTAACATAATCTACAGATCTGACGCTTTCAGGTCCGTGTGTATTTGCATGTCTTTGCGTCTTCACACATCACTCATTCTCCAATGGGATGACATTGTATAAATTTGGTCTTTTAGTGAGACTTTTAGTTCCTTGGGGTTAAATCATGTCGACACTATTGTCGTACAATATATCTTTAGTGTTAGCCCGTTGCAAACCACACCTTAGTTTGATAACAAACTACTTGACACAAATGCCCTCCTTTGCTGCTACTATAGCAGTCATATACTTAGCCTTTTTTGTAGTATCCGTCACAATGTATTAACTTTGGAATTCATCCAAATCTATCATGGAAACTTTATTTCCATTTCATTGTGCCACCCATAGTTTAAATTGCGATAAACTTAATTTGTATCTTGTGAGAAAACTAGTATCAATGTAATGCTTTATAGTGAACTATTTGTAATTGTTTGTCACCTCTACATAAATATATTCTTAGTTCTTCCAAAAGATCATAAGAATATCCTTACTATCATCCAATGATCATTTTATGATTCATTCTGGTATATGCTCATAACACTTAGAGCATAGGACATATCTGGATGTGTACATATCTGAAGGGAATATGCGCTGAGAGGCAATAATAAAGTGTTTATTATGTGTATTCCAAGTATATGATAGATGTTTATTTTGCATGCTATAATTGTATTAATACAGAAACGTTAATACATGTGTGTTTAATAAACAAACAGAAAGTTCCTAGTTATGCCTCTCTCATAAACTAGTTCGTTGATTAACAAGATGATCACAGTTTCCTGATCATAGACATTGGATGTTGTTAATAACGAGATCACAATATTAGTGTAATGATGTGATGAACATTCATCCGAAGTATAGCATTACGATCAAAGTCATTGAGTTTATATTTCTATAAACAACTTACGAAGTGATCCTAATCCTTAGACCATGAGATCATGCCAATCACTAACACCGGAAGAGTTTCTTGTTGACATCAAACGTCACACCATAACTGGGTGATTATAAAGATGGCTTCAAAGCTACTAAAGTGTTATGTTGAGAATCATGGATCAAGAGTGGAATTTGTTCATCCCGATGACGGATAGATATACTCTGGGCCCTCTCGGTGATATCACATTGGTTATCTTGCAAGCAAGTGATTTGATCACTAGAATGTTATATCACGGGAACGAGAAAAGAGTGCATGTCAGTAACGAGATCAAACTAGGTATGGAGATACCGATGATCGAATCTCGTACATGTAATATATCGTGAAACAAAGGGATTAAGATACAAGCGTAAAAGGTTCCGACTATCATAGGAAAGTCATCGTTGAATGTGTGGGAGTCAGTATGGATCTCCAGGTCCTGCTACTGATTATTGATCGGATAAGGGTCTCGATCTTGTCCGCATTATTCGCTAACCGTAGGGTGACACACTTAAGGGACACTGGCATCCAATTGGAGCAAATGTTTCATGCCGGAAAGAATAAACAAGCGCAGAAATTTATTTCACTAGATACCGAAACAGGTTTTCGGGTGAAATTGCAGAAAGTGATTTTGCACGTGAAATAGAATTCTAGCAAAGGGTTATATGTGAATGTTTGTCATTAAATTAATTGACAAAATTCTGAATAAATAAAAAGAGTTTTATTTAATGAGAGTTTGCATTAAATTTGGTGGAAATTTAATAGCAAGTTTGAGTGGGATTTTGAGTGGAGGGAATTTAAAGGAATTTTGTGAGTGAAGTGTCCACCCATATGAAGAGGGGAGGGCAAGGGGAAGCCCCATGCGTCGGCCACCCTCTTGGGGTTCCTCCCTCCTATAAAAGGCACCCCCTCCTCACTTCTCACTCACACCTCCTCGTGAAGGATCTCTCTCCCTCTCTAGAATTTATCCCCCATGGTCTCGGACTAGCGAGATACATGTTCCCGGTGGCTATTCGGCAAGAAAGGGTTGTGCTTCCGCTGCATCGCTGGAGCGAGGAGGCGGAGGTTGCTCGGTGTCTTGTACATGTGTGCGAGCACAGATGCGCTGCTTCTTTGCGGCACTAGGACTTCCTCTCGATCTTGAGATCGGCAAGAGATCGTCTACATCAACCACGAGTTCAACTCGTTAAGCTTTGTCGGTCTTCAAGAGTATGTTATCTACGGATATACATCCGCCCGTTGTTTGTATCTAGTAAATAGATCTTGGTACATAGTTCCTATCGTAGGAATTTTTTTGTTTTCTATGCTGCGAACCCTACAATATCATGGTATGATTGATCAAATCATTCTTGTAATTTCACTCATCAAGTGTCAAAGCACTTGAATCTTGTTTCACTTATCAAGTGTCGATACACTTGAATCTCGATTCAATTCCTTTTCCATGCGACAAGAAACTTTTCTCGTCGTTTCTATGTTGAACTCCTTCAATATCTCATATATGTATATTTGGCACAACCATATTAGCGTCACAGTCTATCCATATTGACATTCATGCTAAATATTCGGGTTTTGCCTAAGTCTTTCATCGAAATGAAACTTTTAACCTTTGTCAATAAAATATACATCATTTCCAATCAACAAAATGTCCTCCACATAATGTATTAGAAATATGTCTCAGCGCTTCCACTTAATTTCTTGCAAATGCAAGCATCTTCATCGTCTCCAGATGAAAGCTCCTTTAATAGTTTCATCACGGTGAAGATTCCAACTCCGCGATGTTTACTTTAACCATTGAAGTTTGCATGCCCTTTTTAACAAAACCTTTTGGATAGTGTCATGCACACGTCCTAGGTAACCCTCTCGGGCATATTCCCTTCGAAGGAGGGGGGCATAGAGCCACAAAGATTGGGGAGTTGTTGTCTGCCACACCCCAGCTCGCCCCAGCCACCATGGCTAGACGAGGAGAGGGGCTCGGCCCGTAGCTTCCACCACCTCTGTAGCCAGGCCTTATTCGAGGCGAGGCAGACCCTCCACCAACCTCCTGGCATAAATCCAACAACTGGCATAAAGCCATACCACTAACCTACTATGTACAAAGGGGTCATCGGCGTCGGGCCTCTGCCACTCCCCACCGATGGCGCCGGCGAGAACGGTGTCGGCGCGACCCAGGGCGGACGATTTTTTCGGTTGGTACTGTAGCAGGGGTCGGGGGGAGGGGAGGGGTGAAGGGTTTCGCAGCATAGTAAATCAAAAAATTTCTACGGATGCGAACGAGAAAGCCAAGATCTAATCTAGGAGATGCAAACAACGAGAGAGATTAGATGAGATCTTCATACCCTTGAAGATTCGCACGGCGGAACGTTCGTCGGAACGTGGGTGATGTAGTCATACTCGCTTCTCCTCCTCGCGAACCGATCTGATCTAGCACAGCAAGTGGCGATGCCTCCGAGAGATGCACACGTGCAGCACCTCGACGTCTCCTCCTTCCTCGGTCCAGCAAGTATGGTGGAGAGACGGATTGGATCTACAACGCGACGGCGCGGTGCAAGTGGTGGAGAGTTTCTGTAGCAGGGCTTCGCCTACACGCAGTCGGGAGGGAGAGAGAGAGGAGGGCAGCAGGGCGGCTAGGCTTGAGGGGAAGGTGTGGGGGGGGTGGTACGCCCCATCCCTCTATATATAGAGGGGTGGGCGCCAGCCCTAGCCCCTCCCCCAAGCCTAGGCCGGCGGCCAAAGGAGGGAGGAGTGGGGGGCAAGTTTCCCCCTCCTTCTAGAAGCTCCAATTAGGGTTTTCCCCTTGTTTGGCCGGCTGGGCCCTATGGGGCCTTGTGCCTCTGGCCCAATGTGGCCAGGGCACTCCCTCATAGGCCCATGCCCCCTCCTGGCAGGTGGGGCCACGTTGGTCCCCCTCCGGAAGATTCTAGAAGCTTCCGGTACAATACCGATTAACCCGAAACAATTCCGAACTCCAAAAACTGCATTGCCTTATATGAATATTATTCTCCGGACCACTCCGGAACCTCTCGTGATGTCCCGAATCCCATCCGAGACTCCAAACAAAAACTCATAAACCAATTATCCAATCTATCCTAGCGTCGAGACACGTTAAGTGTGTGACCCTTCGGGTTCAAGAACATGCAGACATGATCTTCTATCAATAATCAACAGCGGGGTCTAGAAACCCATATTGACTCCCACACATTCATCGATGATCATATCGGATGAACCACGATGCCAGGAATCATTCAATCCCATATATATATTCCCTTCGTCTCGCGATATTTTACTTGCCCGAGATTTGATCGTCGGTACCGTCATACCTAGTTCAATCTCGTTCACAGCAAGTACTTTACTCGTTTCGTAATCCGATATCACTTTGTGATTAACTCCTTAACCACATTCTTGCAAGCGGTGTTGATATCGATCACCGAGTGGGCCCGAAGTATATCTCTCCGACTTGGGAGGGACAAATCCCATCTCGATACATACAACCCAACAGGTACTTTCCGATCACCTGAGAGACACCTTATGATCACCCTCTCATAGGATGACGTTTGATGACCTCAAAGCTTTCTTCCGATACCAGGGAGTTGTATTATCTCATGGTCTAAGGAACACAATATTTGACATAAGAAAAGCTTCGCAAAGATGAACACGATGACACGATCTAATTGCTTCGCTTAGTTTGGGTCTGTCCATCATATCATTCTCCCAATGACATGATCTCATCATTAATCGACAACTCATGTCTATGGTTAGGAAACCTTAACCATCATTAATCAATGAGCTAGTCCATAGAGGCATACTAGGGACACGGTGTTGTTCACAAACCACACAAGTATTAAAGTTTCCGCTTAATACAATTCTAGCATGGAATATAAACATTATCATGAACAAGAATTATAATAATAACACCTTTATTATTGCCTCTAGGGCATAATTCCAACAGTCTCCCACTTGCACTAGAGTCAATAATCTAGTTTACATTTGGCAACAATCTCACACCCATGGCACTAAGGTGTTGATCATGTTTTACACGTGGAAGAGGTTTAGTCAATGGATCTGCGACATTCAGATCTGTATGTACTTTGCTAATCTTCAGATCTCCATCTGCTATATAATCTCGGATTATATGAAACTTGCGGTTGATATGCTTGGTCTTTGGATGATATCTTGGTTCCTTAGCGAGTGCTATGGCGCCAGTGTTGTCACACAATATCTCCAGTGGGTCCAATGCACTTGGAACCATGCCAAGCTCAGTGATGAAGTTCCTGATCCAAACTCCTTCACTTGACGCTTCTGCAGCAGCCATGTATTCCGCTTCTACTGTAGATCCCGCGATCACGCTTTGCTTGCAGCTTCTCCAGCTCACAGCTCCTCCATTCAAAATATAAACGTATCCTGTCTGAGATTTAGAATCATCCTTGTCGGTGTCGAAACTAGCGTCGACGTAACCTTTTACGACGAGCTGTTCATCACCCCCATAGACTAAGAACATTTCTTTAGTCCTATTTAGGTACTTTAGGATGTTCTTCACGGCTGTCCAGTGTTCCACTCCTGGATCACTTTGATATCTGCTCGTCAAACTAAGAGCATTGGACACATCCGGTCTAGTACACAGCATGGCATACATGATAGAACCAATGGCCGAGGCATAAGGCACTTTGCTCATAGCTTCTCTATCAATTACCATAGCTGGACACTGAGCCTTTCTCAATATCTTACCTGACAACATAGGCACTGAACCTTTCTTTGCCTTATCCATTCTGAACCTTTTCAGAACTTTGTCTAGGTATGTACTCTGGCTTAAAGCTATCAAGCGTCTTTGTCTATCTCTATAGATTTTGATGCCCAATATATAAGTAGCTTCACCTAGGTCTTTCATTGAAAAACACTTGTTCAAATAACTCTTCACATCGTTAAGCATGTTAATGTCATTTCCAATAATCAATATGTCATCCACATATAGTACCAGAAATGTCACCGAGCTCCCACTCACTTTCTTGTAGATACAAGCTTCGTAGCAATTTGGAACAAATCCAAAGCTCTTGATCACTTGCTCAAAACGAAGGTTCCAACTCCGAGATGCTTGCTTCAGTCCATAAATGGAACGCTGAAGTTTGCATACTTTATCAGCATCCTTAGGATCGACAAAACCTTCGGGTTGCATCATATACAACTCTTCATCAATGTTGCCATTGAGGAACGTAGTCTTGACATCCATCTGCCATATTTCATAATCAAGAAACGCAGCAATTGCTAATAAAATCCGAATGGACTTAAACATCGCTACGGGAGAGAAAGTCTCATCGTAGTCAACACCTTGAACTTGTCGAAAACCTTTCGCGACAAGCCGTGCTTTATAGACGGTAACATTACCATCCGTGTCCATTTTCTTCTTGAAAATCCATTTGCACTCAACGGCCTTTCGGTCGCTAGGAGGGTCCACCAAAGTCCATACTTTGTTTTCGCTCATGGATCCCAATTCGGATTTCATGGCTTCTAGCCATTTCTCAGAGTCTGGGCTCATCATCGCTTCCTCATAGTTCGTAGGTTCATTGTCTTCTACTAACAAGACAGTCAAGACAGGGTTGCCGTACCACTCAGGAGGGGCACGCGACCTTGTCGACCTGCGACGTTCAGTAGCAGCATCCGAAGCTTCATGATCCTTGTCATTAGCTTCCTCTATTGTTGGTGCAGGCGGCACTGGAACAATTTCAGGTGCTGCACTACTCTCCAATTCAAGAGAAGGTTCAACAACCTCGTCTAGCTCTACTTTCCTCCCACTCACTTCTTTCGAGAGAAACTCCTTCTCAAGAAAGGAACCGTTCTTTGCGACAAACACTTTGCCTTCGGTTCTGTGATAGAAGGTATACCCAATAGTTTCCTTAGGGTATCCTATGAAGACGCATTTCTCCGCTTTGGGTTCGAGCTTGTCCGGCATCAACTTCTTGACGTAGGCTTCGCATCCCCAAACTTTAAGAAATGACAACTTAGGTTTAGCACCAAACCACAGTTCATACGGTGTCGTCTCAACGGATTTATATGGTGCCCTATTTAAAGTGAATGCAGCGGTTTCTAATGCATAACCCCAAAATTATAAAGGCAAATTAGTAAGAGACATCATCGATCGGACCATATCTAATAGGGTTCGATTCCGGCGTTCAGACACACCATTGCGCTGTGGTGTTCCGGGTGGCGTGAGTTGTGAAACGATTCCGCTTGCTTTAAGATGCGTGAGAAAATCATAACTCAAATATTCACCTCCACGATCGGATCGTAGAAACTTAATCTTTCTGTTACGATGATTCTCCACTTCATTCTGAAATTCCTTGAACTTTTCAAATGTTTCAGATTTATGTTTCATTAAATAGATATACCCATATCTACTTAAGTCATTGGTAAAAGTGAGAAAATAGCGATATCCACCGCGCGTCGAAACACTCATCGGTCTGCATACATCGGTATGTATGATTTCCAACAAGTCTGTTGCTCGCTCCATCATACCGGAGAACGGAGTTTTGATCATCTTGCCCATGAGGCATGGTTCGCATGTGTCAAATGATTCAAAATCCAGAGACTCCAAAAGTCCATCAGAATGGAGTTTCTTCATGCGCTTTACACCAATATGACCTAGACGACAGTGCCACAAATAAGTAGTATTATCACTATCTACTTTGCATCTCTTAGCCTCAATGTTATGGATGTGTGTTTCATCCCTTTCGAGATTTAGAAGAAATAAACCATTCACAACAGGTGCATGACCATAAAAGATGTTACTCATATAAATAGAACAACCATTATTCTCCGATTTAAATGAATAACCTTCTTGCAATAAACACGATCCAGAAATAATGTTCATACTCAACGCAGGCACATAATAACATTTATTGAGGTTTAAAACTAATCCCGAAGGTAAAACTAAGGAGAGCGTGTCGACGGCCATCACATCAACTCTTGATCCGTTGCCAACGCGCATCGTCACCTCATCCCTCGCAAGCCGCTGTCTATTCCGTAGCTCCTGTTTCGAGTTACAAATATTAGCAACTGAACCAGTATCAAATACCCAGGCACTACAACGAGGGCTAGTAAGGAAAACATCAATAACATGTATATCAAATATACCTTTGATGGTGCCAGCCTTCTTGTCCGCTAAGTACTTCGGACATTTGCGCTTCCAGTGACCCTTGTCCTTGCAATAGAAGCACTCAGTGTCCGGCTTAGGACCAGACTTGAGCTTCTTCTCAGCAGGGGCAATGCGTTTGCCGCCTTTCTTGAAGGGATTCTTTGCACCCTTACCTTTATTGAAGGTTGGGGGCTTGTTGACCATCAACACATGATTATCCTTTTTGATGTCCACCTCCGCAGCCTTCAGCTTTGCGAAGAGCTCGGTGATCGTATCAGTGGAACCAATCTGATTATGAGTCACTACAAAACTTTTGTAGCTAGGAGGGAGTGATTGCAGAACCCTGTCAATCTTGAGCTCCTCTGGAATCTTGCAGTCCAGTTGCTCAAGGCGTTGAGTGTAGACCGACATCTTAATGGCGTGCTCACTAACGGAACTCCCTTCCTCCATCTTGCAGTTAAAGAACTTCTCAGAGATCTCATATCTCTCAGAACGGGCTTGAGTCTGAAACATGGTTTTCAGCTCCTCGATAATCTCAAAGGGCCCGGGATAGTCTTCAAAACGATTTTGAAGGTCCGATTACATAGCAAACAACATGGTGCTCTTAATCACACCATAATCATCTTTGCGCGACTGATAGATAGTTTTCTCATCAGCCGGCGCATCTACAGCAGGGGCGTCACCTAACGCATTCTCAAGGACATAGTCCTTTTGACCGCCATAGAGAATGATTCTCAGATTGCGGAACCAATTGGTGAAGTTAGACCCATTGTTTCTAAGCTTTTCCTTCTCAGCAAAAACGTTGAAGTTGGACTTAGCCATTTGATCTACAATATTTGCAAGTACAAATTAGACTATGTTCATGATAACTACTTCAACTTTTAATCAAATTACTAGATGAACTCCCACTAAATTCAACATCCCTCAAGTTGTTTAGTGAACATGATCCAAATTTACCACACCTAATCCGATCTTCACGAGAAGAGATGTGGTTTCAATGGTGGACAACGAAGTGTCGATCATATCATTCATATGACTCATGCTTAACCTTTTGGTTCATGTGTTCCGAGGCCATGTCTGTACATGCTAGGCTCGTCAAGTTAGACCCAAGTATTTCCGCGTGTGCAAAACTGGCTTGCACCCATTGTATGTGAACGTAGAGTCTATAGCACCCGATCATCACGTGATGCTTGGACACGACGAACTTTCGCAACGGTGCATACATGGGGAGAACACAGTTTTATCTTGATCTTTAAGTGAGGAATCATCTTATAATGCTACCGTCGCGATCTAAGCATAATAAGATACATAAAAGGATAAACATCACATGCATATAACTTTATGTGACATGGTATAGCCAATCTTCGCGCAATGATCTCCATCTTGTGCGTGGCGGCATGATCTCCATCACTCCACCATGATTGCCTCCACCACGAATAGCAACTACAACTATTGCTAACTACTTAGCGATAAAGTGAAACTATTACATGGCGTATAAGAAGTTGACACACAGGTCATACACAATTATAAAGACAACCATATGGCTCCTGCCGGTTGTATACTCATCGACATGCAAGTCGTGAAACATTACAAAACATGATCATCGCATACAATATACACATCACATCTTGGGCCATACCATATCAAAGAAAACACTCCCTGCAAAAACAAGTTAGACGCCTCTACTTTGTTGTTGCATGTTTTACGTGGCTTATGGGAGTAGCAAGCTAAGAACGATTCTTACCTACGGAAAGCCACAACGGTGATATTGTGGTTGCCAAACTCCGGTGTAAATCCCATGACAACTATAGTGAGAGAAACTGGCATCCACCAGCCGCATGTGTGGAACAAGCCACACGTCAAGTGCGGAGCCGGTCTCGCGAACGATGTCGCGTAAGGTTGGCCTAGACCGCTTCAATCTCACTATCCCGCGTCATAAGAAGAACACAAACAAGAGGCTTGCAACAGAAAACATCAACGCCCGCAACAACCATGTTACGTTCTACTCGTGAAACACATCTACGCATAGATCTAGCTCTGATACCACTGAAGGGTTTCGCAACATAGTAAATCAAAAATTTTCTACGGATGCAAACGAGAAAGCCAAGATCTAATCTAGGAGATGCAAACAACGAGAGAGATTAGATGAGATCTTCATACCCTTTAAGATTCGCATGGCGGAACGTTCGTCGGAACGTGGGTGATCTAGTCGTACTCGCTTCTCCTCCTCGCGAACCGATCCGATCTAGCACAGCAAGTGGCGATGCCTCCGAGAGATGCACACGTGCAGCACCTCGACGTCTCCTCCTTCCTCGGTCCAGCAAGTATGGTGGAGAGACGGATTGGATCTACAACGCGACGGCGCGGTGCAAGTGGTGGAGAGTTTCTGCAGCAGGGCTTCGCCTACACGCAGTCGGGAGGGAGAGAGAGAGGAGGGCAGCAGGGTGGCTAGGCTTGAGGGGAAGGTGTGGGGGGGTGGTGCGCCCCAGCCCTCTATATATAGAGGGGTGGTACGCCCCAGCCCTCTATATATAGAGGGGTGGGCGCCAGCCCTAGCCCCTCCCCCAAGCCTAGGCCGGCGACCAAAGGAGGGAGGAGAGGGGGCAAGTTTCCCCCCTCCTTCTAGAAGCTCCAATTAGGGTTTTCCCCTTGTTTGGCCGGCTGGGCCCTATGGGGCCTTGTGCCTCTGGCCCAATGCGGCCAGGGCACTCCCTCATAGGCCCATGCCCCCTCCCGGCAGGTGAGGCCACGTTGGTCCCCCTCCGGAAGGTTCTAGAAGCTTCCGGTACAATACCGATTAACCCGAAACAATTCCGAACTCCAAAAACTGCATTGCCTTATATGAATCTTATTCTCCGGACCACTCCGAAACCTCACGTGATGTCCCGGATCCATCCGAGACTCCGAACAAAAACTCATAAACCAATTATCCAATCTATCCTAGCGTCGAGACACGTTAAGTGTGTGACCCTTCGGGTTCGAGAACATGCAGACATGATCTTCTATCAATAATCAACAGCGGGGTCTGGAAACCCATATTGACTCCCACACATTCATCGATGATCATATCGTATGAACCACGATTCCAGGATTCATTCAATCCCATATATATATTCCCTTCGTCTCGCGATATTTTACTTGCCCGAGATTTGATCGTCGGTACCGTCATACCTAGTTCAATCTCGTTCACAGCAAGTACTTTACTCGTTCCGTAATCCGATATCACTTTGTGATTAACTCCTTAACCACATTCTTGCA
The DNA here is from genome assembly GCA_916181665.1 of Avena sativa. Classification (NCBI taxonomy): domain Eukaryota; kingdom Viridiplantae; phylum Streptophyta; class Magnoliopsida; order Poales; family Poaceae; genus Avena; species Avena sativa. The sequence goes on along the minus strand of OV702285.1, from coordinate 57,052,888 downwards.
AGCGGTGTTGATATCGATCACCGAGTGGGCCCGAAGTATATCTCTCCGACTTGGGAGGGACAAATCTCATCTCGATACATACAACCCAACAGGTACTTTCCGATCACCTGAGAGACACCTTTATGATCACCCTCTCATAGGATGACGTTTGATGACCTCAAAGCTTTCTTCCGATACCAGGGAGTTGTATTATCTCATGGTCTAAGGAACACAATATTTGACATAAGAAAAGCTTCGCAAAGATGAACACGATGACACGATCTAATTGCTTCGCTTAGTTTGGGTCTGTCCATCATATCATTCTCCCAATGACATGATCTCATCATTAATCGACAACTCATGTATATGGTTAGGAAACCTTAACCATCATTAATCAATGAGCAAGTCCATAGAGGCATACTAGGGACACGGTGTTGTTCACAAACCACACAAGTATTAAAGTTTTCGCTTAATACAATTCTAGCATGAAATATAAACATTATCATGAACAAGAATTATAATAATAACACCTTTATTATTGCCTCTAGGGCATAATTCCAACAAGGGGTAGAGCGCGCGGGGAGCGGATTGAGATGAGTGGACGGGAAAGCCGTGTTGCCGTTGTCAACGTGATTTCCTTTCCTTCGGTCGAGGTGCAACTAAACTGTGCAAATTCGGTTTAACTGGTTTAGTTGGTTTGGGTTAGTTTATTTTTTTCTACTAGTTTTAAAATTTGGATTTTATTTGTAAAGAAAAAATAACTACTCCTTCCCCTTTCTTAGAATAAGACATATAAATTTAGTCAAAAGTCAAACAGTGCAAGGTTTGATCAAGTTGTTAGAAAAAACTATAAAACTCTATAGGATCAAATCAATCTTATTAGATACATTATGATCTATTATCATAGTTATTGATATTTTTTTATAAACTTGGTCAAAGTTTGCACTGATTGACTTTTGACTAAATTTATAGGTCTTATTCTAAGAAACAGAGGTAGTAGGATATAACCGGCCGGTTTGGCTGATTTGGCCGGTTTTATTTTTTGCACATCCTTATGGCAGCCACATTGTATGGCTAAAAGTGTTCTATATTAGATTTTTGGCTTTTTAAACTAGTTTCATACATTGTGGAACTAGTAGTTCTTAAAAAAAAAACAGGGAACCGAATCATGTTCCTGCTTCGATGCTAAATCTCACTCTCCCAATAGAATAATACTTCTTCCAACTGCCAAATTAGCAACCTGGAACTGGATATGCAGTATAACGAGCAGGGCGAGTGCTAGGACACGTCTCCACGCCGGCGCATGGCTGACCGTGGTCAACAGCAGCTCGGCCGTCCGGCCACTCGCGTCGCTCACCGCTGGAGTATTCAACCGGCTGCGTAGCTGCTCCTATCGCTTGCCCGGCCCGTCGCCGGACAGCCGCCGCTCGATCTGTCCACCGTTTGATCCGCCTGTCGCCGTACAGCCGCCTCTCGATTCGCCCATCGCCGTATAGCCACCGCTCAGGCCGCCCATCACCGCTACTAGGCTACGCCTTGCCGGATCTGAGAGCGGGAGAGAGGGGAGAAAGTAGAACAAGATAAGTGCATGCAGAATGGGGAATTTTTTTACAGCGGTGAACTCGCGCGAAGAAGAAGGGTTGAGAGAGAATCTCCGCATTGTTTATTCGGTGCTGGGACCCACAATACCGATATTTAGCGATAGCAAGGCTGCAGGACTGTTACCAAATTCTACTACTCTGTTGCCAAACCGTTCGTTCTGTCAGATTTATCGATACACACGTTGTAGCTGCCCTTAGATGTAACCAATCATGGACATGCTACTTCGGGAAGGAGACGGGAAGAAGGGAGGGGTGGCCACGTGGAGATGGCCGCCTTTTTTGGGATCTTGTGGGCGGCTGAAAACGGTGATACCGCCCATATTATGTCTTTTTTTTTTTAAAGAGGAGAGCCCCCGCAGGAAGCCATATATTAAAATAAAACGGTGGAGTTACAGATTTTCACGTCGAACCCTAAAAGAAAGAGAATTACAAACATGCCTAAACGCTTTGCACAAAGAACCCTACAGAAGATCAGAAGAACGCAATCAGGTTCATCTTCCAGACCGCCTCTGCAATAGGAGGGCCTCGCAACGGAGGTTGAAGAGTCGCCGGTGCTCGCCGGCGAGCTTGATGGCCTCGACCTAGCCAAGATAATCGGGTGGCGCAAAGCTTCCGATTTGGATCTGCAGAAGAAAAGGTTGGCTTCACATCTCCAAGACTGATCATCGCCGTTGCACCACAGGGATCCAATACCTCCAGATGCCACCACAACACCCAGAAGGAGAAGACCTGACATGGAGCAACAACGAAGAGCAGCCAGAGTTCATCGACCCCGCGCGGGGAAACCAAGCCTCCCCCTGAGAGCTCCTGCCCGAGATGAGGAGGGAAAGCCGTAGAAGAGGCGGTGTTGACGAACCCACAGTGACTCCCTGGAAAGAGAGCCACACGACCACCAGACCAAGGACGGATCCAACTTCCAGCAATTCCACCCTCCCTCGCCTCCACGGCCGGTCAAGGGGGAAATAGCTTCAATAGTCAAATCATGGTGATAGAGCTCCACCTCGCCTCGACGGCCGGCCAGGAGCCAAACCACCAACTCGCGTCCACCGATCTGATGCAGAAAACAGCACTTATTTGAAAGGGGCCTCACCTTAGACTCCAACACCACCATCCACCACCTCGGTGGAAAGGTAGCAGGGGAAGAAGGTGGTCGACCGGCGCTGTGCTGAAACACCGAGCCGAAACGAGAACCCCACCCCTCCAACGAACCCGCACCGTCGCGCCTGGATCCTCTCGCCCCCTCGCCGCCACGGCCGGCCAGCCAGAGAGGATGCAGGGGAGCCACGAACTGGACCAAGGAGGGGAAGAGGGGGGCCTTATTAGCGGAGATCTCTGCAGATACGCCACACATCACCAGCTCCCACCATCGGAGCAACAGCAGAAGGCAGCAGCATCCCTAGATGCGTCGAATCCGGCCATAGAGAGTCGACGCCCTACTCCAATCTACGGGCATAAAGCCACAAGACCTAAATCTAGACCTACCTATTACTCCGGCGCCTCCCCCTCGCCATCTCCGGCCAGCAGAGCCGACGAAGATAGCTCGGGGGGAGCCCGGCTGCTTCTGGTCAACACGCAGAGAGGGGAGGGGAAAAGGAGCTTCGAGGAGGGGAGAGTGGTCTGTTTGTGCAAGTATGCTAGCCGGTTATGCCCCATATTATGTCAGTACGTCGTCACACTCCGGTGATACCCATTTTAGCAACATGTTCGTTCTGCTACTCGCTGCTTGTTCTAGTGTTAGTATGGTGACATGAGTAATGGCCTTTTTATTTTGTTGTTATGTCCACCGGCGCGGCGACCTCTCTAGGATGGTTGGATCCGTGCCTGACGACCCTAGCCCCGGCCCGAATCAACCACATGCATCCTGAATTGAGTCGGTGTGAGGTGGCGACGGTTGGCGAGGGAGGTGGTAGAGATGTCAAAGCGACCTGATGGATGGCGGGGCATCGAGGGCAGAGGCAGAGCGGTGTCGATAGGACGATGGAGGATGGGCTAGGGTCTAGGAATGGCAGTTGGCCCTCCCACATCGAGAGCACGAACTTTGCAAATAGCCAATTGGAGATGCAGTTTTACTTGTCACTTATACAAAATGTAGGAACTCTGCTGCATATGCTTTATTACGGTCCTCTTGAAAATATTGTGCATAAGTTTGACCGCAACATTGACCTATAAAATATGTGTTACCACCGCCCCCTCCCCCCCCCACACACACACGCACACGCAGCACGCGCACGCACACACGCACGCACGCACACGCGCGCGCGCGCACACACACACACAAAGCACGAGAAACCTACTACGTCGAGTGGTAAGTCCGCCCTTATACATTTTGTGTTGTATACATTAGATATTGTACTCTCACCAATCCACGATTATCGCTAAATCAGCTGGATCAAATTAGTAATTGTTATTCGCTATGTTGCATATATAATACGACCTCCATTCCGGTTTATTATACGTATTTAAAAAAATAGTTTGACCATAAATTTGATCAACAATATATGAATTATATGTCATAAAAATTATATAATTGAAAACGTATTTTAAATATGAATCTAATAGCAAATTTTTTATTAAATATAGTTTGTATTTTATTGACAAAATTTACGATTACATTATTTATTGATTTGTAGAATCTCTATGCGAAAGATTTATTTGCCATTATTATTTCTAGTTTTACGTGTTATGATACGGTATTACCTATGATACTCTAAGGGTGTGTTTGATTGAGCTGTGGATTCTAAAAAAGCTGCTGTGAGCTGTAAACTGTGAAAAAGCTGCCGTGAGCTGTGAACTGTGGATTTTCTAAAAGTTGTTTGGTTATAGAACGGTGAACTATAGATTTGTTTGGAAATGTCTATAATAGCCCTAAGGCACGGAGATGACTTTTTGTATTCTAACTAATCAGAAAACATCCATATGTACACTGGTTAATATATAAATCGCCATTTCAAAATTATATTTTTATTTTTCGTAATTTCCATATATATAGATAATATTATCAGAAAGTGATGTTTCAAATCATGTATCACACATAAGACATATTTCACATGATAATATCTTCATCTACATAGATATTCTATTTTCGTCTCGGTATAAGCAAAGCATAAGCGATCCTACTCCAAATGCGTGTTCATGAATTCCTCGTCCTTCATTTTCGTGACATCATGAACAGACTAGCCTAATATATATCATTATACGTGTTGTCAGGGAGCCAGAAACACAACTGGTTGTCCATCGTGATCAAGAGCGTATCATTATACGTATTGTCGAGCGGCCGAAAACACAATTGATTGTCCACGGTGATCAAGAAATACAGTCAAAATTAGTATGTATGGATCATTATACATGTCGCCGGATGGCCGGAAACACACCTGGTGTCCATGGTGATCAACGAGTATAGTCAAAACTAGTATGTAGATATCATTATACACGTTGCCGGACGGCCGGAAACACGCGTGGTATTCATGATGATCGAGGAGGAGATTATGCGGCTGGCGGGCAGCGCGGCATTCACTTCGGCCGGAAAACGCTGCACTGACTTGGGGGCGGGTCGCAGTACAGGACAGGGGCTGCTGGCGGAGCATTAGAGTACGGCGGCCGAGCAGGCGGTGCGCTACCGGCAATCAGGCGGGTCAGACGAGGCGACGAGAATACTAGCTGGAGGCGTTAGCTTGGGAGAGAAAGGAAAATCGAAACGGTATCACTTAATGGTGGCATTTGCGGGTAAATATTTGTGACTATAGAGTTCGGTTCGCCCTCAACGTGATGGAAGCAGGGTTTGAGCAGCGTTGGATTTTGTACTAGGAAAAGCTGGTTGTGTTTGGATAATCAGCTGTGAGATTTTCCCGTTTAGTTGGAGTTGAGCGTTGACAACACGAAAACAGGTTTCCAACGCGGAACCAAACGGACCCTAAGCACCTCTTTTATTAATTGTGATATTACATTAGATTTTTGTCAAGTTAGCATGAATGATACCGTTTATGATACCAGCATAGGAAAGACTTATGATACCAGCACTCAACCGCCCACGACCGGCGAGCGGCAACGATGCCAAGTCCAATCCGATAGTAGTAGTGCATGTCTTGACTCTTTTTGTATGGGCTTTCCTCTTTTCGGTAGGTACGTACTACGTGGCAGTCCAACATCATCAGCATGCCATGCAGGAGGCCTGGAGGACCTGTTAGAATTTAATTAATTAATGTAATTAGTTAAATTAATTTCTATTTGTAACTGCACGTGGATATTCCCACGATGTGGAAACCGACCTATTGTTCCTGAAGCGTCGCCTTCGGGAACCGCCTTCTAAACCGTCGCCATTCCTCCTGTATATAAGCGTTCAATCATCAATGAAAAAGTACCTTTCGATTCATTTGTCTTGTTCAATTCTTACACGTTATCCAGCGAGAGCAAAACTCCGGCGAGAAAAGGTGAGAACTAGAAAAGATGCCTCGCTTCTTGTCGTCGTACCTTTGCCGCCTGCTGCAGGACGACGGTCGTCGCCGCCGCTTCGTCGAGCGCCACCGTCGGCACGGTTTTGGAGTGCACCGCCGCTTCGATGGCCGGCGCCCCTACATCGGCCGCCGCCACGGCGCCGGCGGATACCGGTCGCGCCGCCACGGCATGGGCCGTTTCCGCGGCCTGGGCATCCGCAACCGGAGTGGTGTCGGTCCGGCGACCGGTGTCGCGCCCCTGCCAATACCCTCCGCGCCAGCGCCACCGCCGGTGTTCTGGTGCTCAGAGCATGGTTGGCTAATCTGCCCCCTGCACGAGCACCGCCCCGCCGCCGACATGGACGCCGCTGGGCGGTCACCAACATCTGTCTTCGAATTCGGCTCCACTAGCGCTGTGGCCGCTGATGCCGAAACCGTCGCGCCGCCCCTGCCGTCTCCGACCCCTGCGGTTGTCGAGGTGGAGGGAGATGCCGCAGCCGTCGCGCCGCCCCTGCCGTCTCCGACCCCTGCGGTTGTAGAGGTGGAGGGCGACACCGCAGCTGTTGCGCCGCACGCCAGCACCGCGGTCGTCGATGTTGACGCCGTCATGCCGCGCCTGCCGTCCCCGACACCCGCAACACCTCTGCCTTCGCCACGCTCCAGAGCTCGCCGCCGCCTCGTGGCCCTGGGCCTGCCGCTTCCCAGCTCGCCGTCGAGCGACCGCGGACGCCGTGCCGCCGGCACTTGGAACCCGGCCGCGCTGGGGCTTGCGAACGGCGTCGCGTCTTGCACCCGCCTCCCCGTTGAATCCTCCGCCAAGGACGCCCGTGGAGGGAGCTCTGCTGGCCGCCGGTGAGGCCTGCTATGCGCGGTGCCGCGTGGTGCGCGTGGTGCTGTGCGTAGTGCGCGTGGTGCTGCGTTGACTCAGATTGGATTGGGGATCGATCTGGTTAAGCGTCCAGTACGTGGGCACTAGGCTGCTTATTGGGCTGAACATTGGGCTGAATAATTGATAATTTATTTTCAGTTTCTTAGCAGGTTGTGTTAACACTAGTTCTAATCTAGTTTCAATTCAGATTTAGACTCTGTTAATTGCAGTATTTAATTTTGTACTGTTAATATGTCGAGTACTATGTGTATTCCAAAAATATTTGATGTAATATATCTCCGTGTGTGTGCACATGTTGAGATTTATTACATTCACTATTTGCAATTGAGATTTTCAATTTCTTGCAATAGATCAATTTATCATCTTAATTGAGTCATTTTGACTCGATACGAGCACGAATTGGTATGCAAAATTTTAAAGTGATTTCTTCAAATTGATGTTTTGGGAACACAAGGTAGTGACCAGATCTACTGCACTGCAGATTATCACCACTACTGTTTAAAGCCTACATTTTGTCATTTTTAACACTATGATTGCTTAACAATGTGCTCTCCCAAACATTTTATTAAGTCATGACATAAGGCATTAGAAGTATGAGTATCTACTGATTTCATCAGATTATACTCTCTAGTGCTGCGAGACAGACTCCGAATATTCTTCGGAGATTATCTACAATGTGTCATACTTAACAATTTGAAATTCACACTAATGATTTCAAGTCCACTTCTTGAAGTCATCATTTAATTTTGCATAGTTCATTACAACATGACCATGATGGATTTTAATTTACCGAATGTAGATTAATATTCTCTGGTTTACCATGTAGGTAACCGATGGCTGGAAAAGAGTTCGATTCACTCGAGCTTAACGGCCACAACTACCCTACATGGGCCATGGACATCAAGATCGCTCTTGCGTCCCGTGGGATAGTGCGTGCCATCCAGAACCCGGACGACCCTCTTCCGGCTGGAGCCACACAGCTGAGAGAAGAGCAGAAATATGCTGCCTTGTACATTATAAGGCATCATATTCACCCGGATCTTAAGTCCGAGTATTTGGAGGAGGAATCTCCATTTACTTTGTTTCAGGCCCTCAAGACGAGGTATGAAAAGCAGAAGGCAGTTGTCCTGCCCGAAGCACTTCATGATTGGACTCATCTTCGATTCCAGGACTTTAAGTCCGTCGGGGATTACAATCATGAGGTTCATAAGATAAGTTCCAAGTTGCGCTTTTGCGAGAAGGAACCAACATATGCGGAAAAGATAGAAAAAACTCTATCCACTATGCTCCCATCTGAAAGGCTCCTTCAGCAGCAATACCGCGCTCGCGACTACCAGGTCTATTCAGACCTTATTCATATCCTACTTCAGGCTGAAAAGCATGATGAGCTTCTTGCTAAGAATGGCTCTCAGCGCCCGGTTGGTTCCCAACCTTTGCCGGAAGTTCATATGAATGTCGCGAACGGAAGAAAGTTCGGTGGCGCCTTCAACGGCAACCAATCGAACTTCAAGGATAAGCGTAAGCGCAACCGGAACAGGAAGCCTCGAAACTCGAACCGTGGGAAAGGCACCGCAAAGCCAAAGTATGACAAAACTAGGCTTTGTGACAAGTGTGGATGCTACACGCATCCTACTAACAAGTGCAAGACCCCAAAGCATCTGGCAATCCTCTACCAGCAATCCCAAGGACGCAAGGCACCTCAAGGGAAAAGGTTTGAAGCCAACTTCAACCTTCATCCAGATGGCACCAATGGAGCTGGTTGTTCGCAAGATGCTCCTCCTGGACCTAGCAACACCATGACTCTCCAGCAGCCCGAGGATCCTATGAGCACGGAGAACATGATGATTGAGTATGCCTCAAACGACGTGTTTGGAGACTTCGACTAGTCCCACTATCTCCTTAGTGATCACTTTATTTTATGTCCATTTGTGATGTTGTAATAAGAACATAAGTATTGTTGTTGTCATTTATATTGTATCAGCACTTTGATATAATAAAGATTGTATTCTATGTATCTAAATAAGGTTTTCTTATTAAAAATTCTTCATTTTTATATATAGCTCTCTACGGGGACAATCCGATGGAAGAGGAATTATGCCTTGTGGACAGTGCTACCACAAACTCTATACTGAGGGAGTTGAAATATTTTCAGACTCTGAAAAAGATGAATGGAGATATTTTGACTATTGCTGAACGCGATACGGTAATTGTTGGCACTGGATGTGCCATATTTACCCTCCCAAACGGTACACAAGTGACAATTGAGGATGCCTTGTTGTATCCCGATTCGTCACGTACCTTAATCAGTTATCGAGATATCCGTAAGAATGGTTTTCATATTGAAACCCATGAAGACAACAAAGAAGAGTATCTGCTCTTCACAAAAGATAACGGATATGGCAAGCAAGTACTTGAAAAAATTCCTTCTCTGTCGTCCGGACTGTACTATACGTATATCAAGCCCGTAGAACATGTTGCTTACAAGGTAATCTTCCAGAATGTTGATGCATTTCAAACTTGGCATGATCGCCTAGGCCATCCCGGTATCGGGATGATGAGGAAGATTACTAGCAATTCCATTGGTCATAATTTGCATGAGTCCAAATTCCCCCAGTCATCAGACTTTGTGTGTACATCATGTGCCACAGGGAAGCTAATTTTGAAACCTTCGCACCTCAAAATACAAGTTGAACCACTTCAGTTCCTTAAACGAATTCAAGGTGATATTTGTGGTCCTATCCAACCATTATCTGGACCATTCAGGTATTTCATGGTTTTGATAGACGCATCTACACGATGGTCACATGTGTGTCTTCTTTCCACACGAAACCATGCATTTGCCAAGATAATGAGGGAAGTAATTAAGTTACAGGCCCATTATCCAGAAAGTCGAATTAAATCAATTCGCATGGACAATGTTGTAGAATTCTCTTCACACGCCTTCAATGACTATTGCATGGCCTTAGGAATTGAAGTTCAGCACTTTGTTCTATATGTCCACACTCAAAATGGTTTGGCTGAGTCCCTAATAAAGAGGATCAAACTCATTGCAAGACCTTTGTTAATGAATTGCAGCTTGCCAACTTCGTGTTGGGGTCACGCTGTTTTACACGCCGCTGACCTAATCCAATTGCGACCTACTGCATATCACAGTACTTCCCCTCTGCAATTGGTACGTGGAAATCCTCCCAGCATTTCCCATCTGCGTAAGTTCGGATGTGCTGCATACATCCCGATCTCACCACCACAGCGGACATCCATGGGCCCGCACAGAAAACTAGGGATCTATGTGGGGTACAAATCGCCGTCGATTATTAAGTACCTGGAACCCCTTACTGGGGATCTATTCACAGCCCGTCACGCTGATTGCATATTTGATGAGGAACATTTTCCGGCATTAGGGGGAGATTTCAAGTACCAGAAAGAATGCCCGGAAATTGATTGGAATGCTATCGCCATTTCAACCTCTGATCCACGTACCCAAGAGACCGAACTCCAAGTTCGGAAAATTATCAATTTGCAACATCTTGCAAATAATCTGCCAGATTCATTTACTGATCTAAAAGGTGTTACTAAATCCTGGAAACCGGCCAGAAATGCGCCAGAAAGAGTGGAGGTACCAACAAAAACCACTCAACTCCCTGATCCTAAAAAGAGGGGGAGTAGTACGGTTTCTGACCCGGAACCTGCTTCTCGCAAGCAACAAAGGAGAGAGAGGAGAAAATCCTCCAAATCGGTAAATGCAAGTCAGCTCAACGTTGACGAACACCTTATGGGTAGTATACACCCAGTGGAAGGGCAACCTCCACAACCCAGCTCCAGCTTGCACACACTGGCTGGGACATCGGGACACCTAGACTCACGCGTATTGGGAAATCACGAAGAGTCATCAAGGGTGCATGAGATATCCACCAACTATATCGATTCTGGAGAATCATTCAACCGTAAGTCTACGATTGTCGACACTTATTTTTCTGCTACAATTGCTGATACCCTTCTCAATGATCATGATCCAAGGACTATTGTTGAGTGTGAGAAACGCTCCGACTGGCCTAAATGGAAGGAAGCAATACAAGCAGAACTTGCTTCGCTCAATAAAAGGAAGGTATTCACAGAAGCAATACCAACACCTCCCAATGTTTTCCCTGTGAGATTCAAATGGGTTTTCCTCCGGAAACGGAATGAGAACAATGAGGTGGTGAGATATAAAGCGAGGCTCGTAGCACAGGGTTTCACGCAGAGACCCGGCATTGATTTCAATGAGACATATTCTCCAGTAATGAGTGGTATCACTTTCCGATATCTTATATCTTTGGCAGTGCAAAATCATCTATCTATGCAGTTGATGGATGTCGTGACCGCATATCTTTACGGGTCACTAGATTCGGACATATACATGAAGGTTCCTGATGGAGTCTCTGTCCCGAATGCAAGCGCTAAACGCAACATGTACTGTGTAAAACTGAACAAGTCTTTATACGGCTTGAAACAGTCGGGACGGATGTGGTACAACCGACTTAGTGAGTTCCTTCTTCAGAAGGGTTACTCCAACAATGATGACTGTCCATGTGTCTTCATCAAGAAGTCCTCTTCAGGATTTTGCATCATTTCAGTGTATGTCGATGATCTCAACATTATTGGCAACACACAAGATATTGACGAAGCACGCAATCATCTAAAGACAGAATTTGAGATGAAGGATTTGGGTCAAACCAAATTTTGCTTGGGTCTTCAACTCGAGCACCTTCCCTCAGGAATAATGGTACACCAAGCTGCCTATATCCAGAAAATATTGGAGAAATTCAATATGGACAAATCCTATCCATCTAAAACTCCCATGGTGGTTCGTTCCCTAGACGTAGAGAAAGATCCGTTCAGGCCAAGGGATGATGGAGAAGAGATATTGGGACCCGAGGTTCCATATCTCAGTGCCATTGGTGCGCTCATGTATCTTGCAAATTGTACGAGACCTGACCTCGCATTTGCAGTGAATCTACTTGCTAGACACAGCGCAACTCCCACCAAACGCCATTGGTCGGGAGTCAAGAATGTCTTTCCATATCTCCAAGGCACAAAGGATCTTGGTCTATACTTTCAGTTTCAGAGAAATCTGGACTCCAGTATGATCGGATACACTGATGCTGGCTACTTATCTGATCCCCATAATGCCAGATCGCAGACCGGCTTTGTGTTCCTACATGGTGGAACTGCTATATCATGGAAGTCTTCGAAACAGACTCTGGTTGCCACTTCTACCAATTATTCTGAAATAATTGCATTATATGAGGCATCACGCGAATGTGTGTGGCTTCGCAGAATGATAAACCACATACAAAAGTCATGTGGAATTGGTTCTATCGAATCACCTACCATTATCTATGAGGATAATGCGGCTTGTGTTGCACAGATGCAAACAGGATACATCAAGAGCAATATCACTAAGCATATTGCCCCTAAATTGTTTTATCCTCATGAGCTCCAAAAGAGCGGGGAAATAAACATCTTGCAAGTAAAGTCATGTGATAATCTCGCTGACCTATTCACGAAGTCTCTGCCAACTTCAACATTCCAAAAATATATTCATGGAATTGGTATGCGACGGCTTCGAGATTTGCAAGAATCAGGGGGAGTGTCTTCCTGAATTATGCCTGTTCAAAACATCATATTATACTCTTTTTCCCTTGATGAGTTTACTATTCAGGTTCTCATTAAGGTTTTTAATGAGGTAATATCAACATAAGATCATATGTCATACTATCCGTTTTTCCCATCGGGGTTTTTAAGATGGTATAAACGACATATTTATTGACCTCTAAATTCTATGGATTTATTTCATATTGAGTTAATAGAGGCGATAATCATTATATGCTGTGTCATTTTCTCCTTATTTTCCCACAGGGTTTTTGAAGGATTTTTAACAGCATATCCTACCATACTCCTCACATTTTTCCCACGGGGTTTTTGGAGGAGACTTTTTCAAGATGATAAACACGCTAAGGACAAAGGACAAGTATAGATTAGGCGATAATTCTTACAGGACCGTCCCTCGACCAACACTCCACGCGTCGCCCTCGCCTCCCGCCAGCGCGTGACGTCTCGCGCTTTTTTTTTTTGAACGGGTCGGAAAGGCGTGCTCCATCGTGGCGCCTTCGAATTGGGTACCTACTCTACACTCAAGTACGTACCCGCGCCCGGTCTCTCTTTTAAGGTGGAGCGAATCGTTGCAAACCAGCGCGGAGAACCAAAGTTAAGAGCATCTACCTCCTAGGTCTCAAAATAAATGTTCTAAATTTGTTACTCTCTCTATTCTAAAATAGATTGTCTCAGATTTGTTAAAATTTGGATGAATCTTAAAAATTGGATATATCTATATACTCTTTCCGTCTCGGTTTATAAGGTTTACGCGTATTTCTAGATTGACAAATTAACCAACTTAGCATGAGATATATATATGTTAAAAACTATATTATTAGAAATTTTAAATATTATATTTTTTAACAATACAATTTTTGTATTATATAATTTATATTATATAGCTCATGCAAACGACCTAGGTATACATGCACGTCTTATAAACTGGGATGGAGGGAGTATTAAACAGTGTATATATTTAGTCAAAATTTGAAAAGTGAGACATCTATTTTGAAACGGAGGAAGTACAACTATACAAAACAAGGTATATTCTTAGTCAAATCTGCCTATTTTGTGGAATGGGACTTTCTCTCGAAACAGCCTTGATGCCTAGATGTAATAATATAACAAACAACTGATACAACTTTCCGAGCAATGCTGGGATAAAATAGCACAAGCAAAAGCTCAAGAGAAAATACAAAGAAAAAAAAGAAAGAAATGCACAACAGCGTCGGCTTGATCATCGACTAAGACTCGCAACCGTTGCGTCCTCCGAAAATGTGCTACCATGATCCTATTCATCCGAATTGTCGTGTACCAAGCAACACCTTCAAGAAGAAGTACAACGATGATGACGCCGTTGTCCGAACTTCTCCTAGGATTTCTCCCGATACACGTAGGGGCGTGAGAAGAGAGTATATCCGGCGCCCTTCAAGAAGGAAAGCGGCACCCACAAATGTCGCCGCACCAGAGCCAACCTAGCCGACAATGATTTCTCCCGACCTCCCAAAGACCCATAACCCCAGCCAATCCTAGCACTCCACCCAACTTGTCGTCCGCCAACATGCCCTAAAACGGTCTTGCGGTCTTCATCGACGTCTCACCATGGCAAACATCACGAGGTTGGCTGGCGCGAGGAAACCCACTGAATACAAGGGTTCATCACAAACCGCTTATGATTAGCACAAAAGGCTGCAAATCGACTCGAGCTCTACATGAAAAAGATGTCTATCAATGATGGGGTTCAATTCTGACCATCAGCTTCGAGGTTTTTTGAACCATATCTTTTTGGATTCATGGTTAAAGTTGGAGCTTTCTTGGTGGAATTTCTTCAGATTCATCGCATAGAATCAACCGTTCGAAATTTTCTTCTAGGAATAGCTTGATCTTGTTGTTTCTCATAATTTTATTGCAAGTGGTTCGTTTTGATGGAGGTAGAGAATAGCTCAGCTCTCTCAAATATAAACTATAAGTATGTATGTGAGGATAAACTTCTCATCTTGTATGTGAGATTGAAGATGACGTAGAGTAAGATGGCCTACTCGACAGACGGGTCGTGCAGGTAGAGGAACACTAAGGACGTCGTCGCCGTCGGACACGTGTGAGCTCTTCCTTGCGTGCGTGTTCTAGGTGGTCCAGTCCGCCATGTTCGAGCTCGAGTCTCTCGGATGTCGCGTCAGGTGTCCCGTCAACTTCCCTCGTCGGTGCAGCCACCTCCGTCGCCTGTGCAACCACAACAGTTGTCCTGCCATCCTCAGTCACCGGCACAGCCGCAACAGCTATCCTCTGGCGTCGTCGGGATGTAGTAGACGAACATGAAAAACAATAATTGTTTATGCATACTACTGTGACAGGCAATCCGACACAAACAACCAAACAATATGCATTTGTTGATGTCCTCGTGTAAAAAAAATTCTATGCTGGCTATCAAATAAGATGCAAAAGCTAGCTTGGAGGTCCGATGAGTGTGGCAGTATCCTTCACAACACCGCCCGGTCGAGCCAAGAAATTAATACATACTCCTTCCATTTGAAAATATAAGATGTTTTAGGTTTGTGAAGGAGATGTATCTAGACATCTTTCAGTGTGTAGATTAATTTGAAATTATACATTAAAAGATGTCTAGATACATTAGCTTCACTAACCTTATATTTCTAAACGAAGGAAGTATATTTCTAAACGGAGAAAGTACTACCGAACAGAAGCGCCGGATATTATCGGCCTTCAGGAGACGATTCGTCAGGATTTCTCTATCGCTGAGTTAGATGGCTTGAGCCGCTGCAGATTCTCCTGGTCGTGGCTCCCCGCTAACGGCCACTCGGGGGGCATCCTCCTCGGGGTTACGGAGGATACCTTCGAGGTTGAGGATATTGACCGCGGGGAGTTTTTTGTGATCATGGCGCTCACCCGTAGACAATCTCGCTTCAAATGGGAGGTGATCATTGTCTATGGCCCTGCGGACCATAGGAGGTCTGCTGACTTTCTGCTTGAACTCAAGTCGAAAGTGGAACGGACGAGTATCCTGGTTGTGGTAGCCGACGATTTCAACTTGACCCATTCTACCGATGACCAGAGCTCGGCGAATGTGGACCTACCTAGGATGCGTATGTTTAACGACTGCATCACTGATCTTGCTTTACGCGAGATTGTGCGTGTGGGCGCTAGATATACTTGGACGAACAAGCAACTCGCCCCGATTCGCAGTGTTCTTGACCGTGTTTTGGTGTCCGTCGATTGGGAGGTGGCCTTCCCCTTGTGTTCTCTGAAGGCGGTCACCAGGATTGGTTCTGACCACACCCCCCTGATCCTCTCCTCTGGAGGAGGGCCCCCTCCACGCCTGAACTGCTTTCACTTCGAATCCTTTTGGCTCCAGAAGCAAGGATTTGTGGAGGTTGTTCGGTCTACGTGGATATCGGCGGCTACCTCGCCCCCTTGGATGTATTGCGCGGTAGATCTCTGGCACCATTGTGCCAAGCTGGCCCAGCAGTTCATGCGAGGGTGGGGTGCTAACCAGGGGGCGGCTCTCAGGGACCAGAAGGACACCATCCTCCGGGATATCCAAGCCCTGGACCGAGAGGCTGACCTTCGTGGCCTCTCGGCGGAGGCCTGGTCCCATAGATACTCCCTCGAGACCTCCATTATGGAGATCTATAAGGGGGAGGAGGCTTTCTGGCGGCAACGTAGCCGCCAGAACTGGACCGTCCAGGGGGAATCAAACATAGCCTACTTCCATGCCATTGCTAATGGTCGGAGGAGGAAGTGTTCGATCCCTTGCCTCTAGGAGGGGGGACGCTGCTAGAGTCCCCACAGGATATCTCCTCCCATATTTACTCCTTCTTTAAAGACCTGTTCTCCTCGTCGCGGAGGTCGGGTCTCTCCCTGGCCCCGGATTTCTGGGTTGGGGAAGCTTTGGTTTCCCCTGGAGAGAATACGGAGCTCACTCTCCCTTTCCTCCCCGAGGAAGTGGAGGCGGCCCTGAAGTCTATGAAATCCGGTTCGGACCCAGGGCCAGATGGCCTCTCGGTGGCTTTCTTCCAGGTGTTCTGGTCTCAGCTTCATCCGGTGATCATGCAGATGTCTCAGGAGTTCTACACGGGGACCTTGGTGATGTCTCGGCTGAATTTTGGTGTGATTACCTTGATCCCCAAGGTAGTGGGGGCCACGGACATCCTCCAGTTCCGTCCGATCACGGTCATCAATGCGGTACAACGTATCTTTGCCAAGGTTTGTGCCCTCCGGCTCGCTCTTGTCCTGGAGCGGCTCACTCACCCCCTCTATTTCGCCTTACTTAAGGGACGCCTGATTCATGACGATGTACTTTCCCTTCATGAAATTATTCATGAAGTAAAGGCACGCCGCCAGAAAGGGGTAGTCCTCAAGCTGGATTTCTAGAAAACCTATGATCGTTTGGACTAGGCTTTCTTGAGACTAGTTTTGGAAAGGAGGGGGTTTGATGACCGCATGATCTGTTGGATCATGGAGTTTGTTATGAGTGGGAGGACAGCGATCAACATCAACGGCGAGATTGGCCCGTACTTTAGTCCCTCCTGCGGAGTTAGACATGGATATCCGATCTCATCCCTCTTGTTTAATGCCGCGGTTGATGCCCTGGCAGAGATTTTGAATAGAGCCAAAATCGCTGGCCATATCACGGGTGTGGTCGGGCATATTATCCCGGGAGGGGGGGATCTCCCATCTGCAATATGCAGATGATACCATGATCATGGTGCAGGGGTCGGAGCTCGATATTATCAACCTGAAGTCCCTGGTCCTGTGCTTCGAATCCATGTCAGGCCTGAAGATTAACTTCGACAAGAGCGAGGTGATGACCCTTGGGTTCTCAGGCGAGGAGAGCCAACGTATAGCGGATAACCTGAATTGTAAGTTCGCTGAGTTTCCCATCACTTATTTGGGGATGCCCATCAGGGATACTAGAGTTCTTATCAGGGACTTGCCCCCCTTGGTCACGAGGGTGTGTTCTAAGGCTGAGCCCTGGAGAGCACGCCTCACGACTAAGGGGAGCAAGACGGTTCTGATCAACTCTTGTCTCTCGAGCTTGCCTATGTATCAGATGGGACTGTACCTGATGCGAGAAGGAACCCATGCTGACTTTGTCAAGGAGTTGTCTAGGTTCTTTTGGACGGCGAGGGATGGTCACCAGAGATACCATATGGTCAAATGGGCGGACATTTGCGCCCTCAAGTCCCTTGGGGGCATAGGGATTCTTGACTCTCGCCGCTTTAATGTGGCGTTGATGCTCACATGGGTATGGCGCATCCTTACGGATGACGGGGGGCTTTGGCTACAGCTCATCAAGGCCAAATATCTCCGGGGCCGTCCTCTGTTGGCTTACAAGCGTCGTAAGGGCTCGCAATTTTGGAGAGCCATCCAAGATATTAAGCATTTCATTGGTTTGGGTATTTCCTTTGTTCCTGGCAATGGCCAGGGGGTGCGGTTTTGGCTAGATCCGTGGCTCCTGCATCTTCCCCTAGCGGTGCAGTTTCCCGGCCTCTTCGCCATTGCCTCCTCCCCCGCGGTCCTCGTTGCTGAGACCTTCCGCGAGGACTGCTGGAACATCTTGTTCCGTCGGGCCTTTAGTGCGGCCGAAACTGAGGCGCTTGAGCATCTCATGGCGGTGCTCCCGCCCTCTCTGTTGGCGTCGGCGGACGCGGCCTCTTGGAGGCTTCATCCCTCAAGGGAGTTCCGGGTGAGTTCGGCCTACCGGGCCCTTTTTCAGGGTCCGGAGTTGCGCTGGACTTCGCCTCTTTGGAAAGCCCCCATCCCCCTTAGCCTTCGTATTTTCGTCTGGCAGCTTCTCCGGAACCGCTTGCCTTCGGGCGTGGAGGTTGCTAAGCGCAATGGTCCCGGCAACGGCCGCTGTCCCCTATGTGGGACCTCGGAGACCTGTGCTCATATTATGTTCTACCTGTGCTCATATTATGTTCTCCAGCACGGCTGCTTAGTTTTTGTGGTCATTTGTTCGGGAGGCACTGGGTCCTGCGTGGCAGGCGCATGAGCTCGGCGAGTTCCTGCAGACCCAGGCAAACAGGGCTGGAGGGGACGCCGCCTCTTCTGGATCGTGTTTGCAGCCATCACCTGGACCTTGTGGAATATTAGAAATAAGATGGTGATTGAGAAGGTTTACCCTTCCCGTGTGTTTGACTCGGGTTTTTGCTTTTCTTGCCTTTCTTCACCAGTGGCCCCTGTTGGTGAGGCAGCGTGACCGGACGTCCTTTGACGACACGTTCTGGGCCTTGAAGACGGCGGCGATCCCCTTCTCGGCTCCGGCGGCCGTATGAGATTGGCGGCTTGAGTGTTGGCCTTTGTTTTTCTTTTCCTCTTGGGCTATGTTGTGTTGTGGTCCCAGCAGACGCTCATACTTTTTTTTATTTTTGGCTTCGGTCGGTTATGTGGCTCGTGGATTCGGTATATCGAAATTTGGCTTTATTTATAAAGCACGACGAAAGCATGTTTTAAGAGCTTTATACTTTAAAGTTACCGAAGCTGTGTCCCCCGTATATATGGCCCTGCTCTCTGGCGCCGCCCGCGCAAATCGAGCATCGGAACCTGTCCACGGCCTGGTCGGCGGTCGCGCACGCGAGATCTCTCTCGACTTCCGCCTGCCTGCCTGCCTGCCTGCCTGCAGTTCGAAGCACCAACGTTTATCGTACACAGTTTGTCTAGAAAAAAGTAACGTACGTACAGTGTGACGTGACGGTGGCGCACGCCGTGACACGTTGCAGCCCAGCCACGACGCCGCATGCCAGCAGAGATGTGGCTCTATCGTCTAGCTTGCTGTTGACCTGGTCGCCGGACCGCCACGTGGCTGGCCCCCGGTTGGGATGGGCGTACGTCACGCTCCGTGTCGCCGTACCTATGATGATGATGATGATGAAACCGTGGTCGGTCACTCTCACAAATCTAAGTGTCCAAGTGCTTCTCACTTGGACCTTGACCGAGCGTATGGTGCAGGGATTAATTATTGTATACCATGTCTCGAATGTAACAAGTGCTCCCTCCGAGTAAGAGAGTCCCCGCGTGGGCATGACTAGTTAGTTTCGTCACCGTTGCTACTTTTACATATGCGACATGAGAACAGATTAAATTTTCCTATCCAAAGAGGTCATTTAAGTGTAAATACTGTAATTTTCCATCAATCAGTAAACGGTTTTTTACTTTTTTTTTGAAATGGGCATTTTATTATTTAATAATAAGTTTACACCAGCCTCTGCATAGGTAGGATGCACACAGCCGATCAACCACACAGTCTCGGACCAAAGCAATAGAAGCAGAATTATAAAATAATGTAATTAAAACACAGTTCTCCAAACTAGCTAAAGAAGATCTATCCACAGCGCTTGCTGCCATCCATGCCGGGAGAAGATATCCCGCGTCGTATCCTCCAACCGTCTACAGCCCTCCGCAAACAAGTCGCGAAACTCCATACGTTGTAGAGAAGTCCATGATCGGAGGACAACCGTGGCTCGATAGATAACCTTCAAGGGAGAAGATACAACATTATTAAAAATATTGTCTTTTCTATATAGCCAAAGCGATCAAATAATGGCAAGCGCTCCCAGCCTAATAAAGTTCCATATTTATCCTCAGTTCCATTCATCCAGTTGTCAAATACATTGACTACCGATCGAGGAGGAGATAAAACAGAGGGGTATTTGGATAATTGACCATATAGTACGAGCACATTTACAATAAAAGAATAAATGGTGTATTGTCTTATTAAAACAGTTTTTTGCTGTCATAGTGTATTCGAAGAAACAGTTGGTCCAACCAAACAACTCTTAGATTTTTCATAGTTCTTAACTCACGGTTGCTTTTCCATAGCTCACAATAGCTTTTTCATAATCCACAACAGAACTGCAGAACCAAACAGAACCTTAGTTGCATGTTACTGACCTATGGCTAGTCTAAAACGTTTCCAGTCATACAACCAATTAATCAAACCAAACCCACCAACACATCGTCCCAAGCCCCTTGCGCCAGCCCTGAGCCGGTAGCCGCCCCCACAACACAAGCGCCCTAGCTACAGGAGAATTCTTCCTGGAAGCATTCACTACGACATCAGTGGAAGAGGAGAACATGGTTTGAGGTATTTTTAGGAGGTTACCTTACTGTCCACTCGCGCCTTATTTTGTATCGACTTTGGCCAATTTGCTTTGTTTTATCTGAACAAATATGAACTACTCCCTCTGACCCATATTAATTGACTTGAATTTATTAAAATTTGAATAAATCTATATATTAAATCTAGACAAATTTAAGTCAACTAATATGGGTCGGAGGGAGTAGTAAGTTGCACGTGAGATCTCTGATAATACATGTACGAAGTATGGAATATCATCACTTTGTCAAGTTACAATTGGTAAAGCTTAACAAAATAATTAAAATTTTGAGATATATCTATAAATTTTGAGATATATCCATGAAACATGGGCATTGATTTATGACGTGTGTGTGGGGTGGGGGTTGGGGGGGTTGCTGCCGTGATTGAATCAGACGGACAAGAACCAGCAATTTGGGCTTGCATTATCTGCTCTTACGGAGGCATTTAATTCAAATATTGCATGCGCACGTGCTTAAGTAGTACTAGATCTCAAGTACTCCCTCTGTTCGGGATTATAGGTCCTACGCGCATACTTATGTTGTTAATTTGACTAACAAAACATAACTTATATATCACAAAAATTATACCATTAGAAAATATAATCTCTAAAGTTTCTAATGGTATAATTTTTATACTATACTATTTATATTTTGTTGTTCAAATTGGCAACCTAGTTATCCGCGCGGGACTTATAATCCCAAATGGAGGGAGTACTATCCTAGAGAGAGACGGCGTTTTGGGACTCGTCATCGGCTAACGAAAACGTGTTCTAAAAAGAAACAAAGAGAGAGTATCATGTTGCCTCGAAATAGGCTTTCGCCCGTTTTATAGAATAAAGCCACATCGGCCAAACAGATACAAGGTGGAGGGGAGACCCCTTATACAAAGCAGATCAAAATAAGTAAGACAACCGCGAAGAACCTAAACTTGCCACCGGAGACAAAGAACCAAGACCGAGATGAGCCAGGGCTCCACGACGACGCCCCCAACAGGGTAACGACACACCGCGCCGCCGCCACCGAGACCAACGGTCAAGGGTTTTCACCCGGAGCCCTGTCGCGAGAGAGGTAGCCGCATCAGCGCCCCCAGGAGGGTAACGGTACCCGCAGGCATCGCCGCCAATGGTGCCGAAGCACAGGGCTTTCGCCCGGAAAAACCTTCGAATCGCTCCCCGTCTTCCGCCACGCCCGTTGTCCCCAAGTCAGGCCTCCGGCACACGATCTGGGGGCTGTCGAAGCCGAAGCGCCGCCAACCCCAAAGCCGCCCGATGCCCTCTCCTCGCCATCCACATGACCGACGGGAGAAGCCACCACCACTGCCTCGACGCTCGCCGAAGAGCCCGCCGCGCAGTCCACCTTCCGGGGCCGCCACCCCGGCATCCTCGAGCTCTGGCCAACGCTCCGAACAACGGCACAACGCATCACCGGAGAGGGGGGCGGTTAGGTGTCACGGACCAGCAGGCCCCGAGGCACTCAACGGCGGGGGGGGGGGGGGGGAGGGGAACGTCCCTCCATCACCAGCGGTGAGTGCCATCCGGACGCTGCAGCAGATCCAATTAGGGCTGGATCCAGCCCGGATCAGGCCCGGCCTGCCGGCCAGGCCCAGGTCAAGGCCCGATCGGCCCCATCAGCTCCGCCGCAACGCTGCTGCAGCCGCGCCGTCAACACCAGCGGGCACCTGCACCCCGAGAGACCAGACCCGCCACCGCCTCCCGGTAGACCCCCATGGACGCCCCCGAAGCCCTGGCCGAGCTCGCCCGGAGCTCGCGCCGACCAGGCCTTCCCCGCAGGCGAGAGGAGAGGCCGCCCCAGCTGGGCCGTCCCCTCCGCTCCGGCGAAACCCGCCGCCCAGCCACCACGGCCCGCGCCGCTGCCGCCGCTGAGATCTGCCGGGGAACGGCCGCCGCCGCAAGCACCAGATACCGCCGCCGCCTCCATGGGCAAGGGACGACCCCGACGCAGTCCGCCGGCCACCGCTGCGTCAGAACCCGACCGCCCCTGCCGATGAGCACCGCCGCCAGGGAGGACGTCGCCCCGCACGGGTCTCCGCGCGCCGGGGAGAGGAGATCCAGCCGCCGCCGGCATCGCGCGAGCTTCGCCCGGCGGCGCACGCCGGCGGCGGCCGGTGAGAGGAGATCCAGCCGCCGCCGGCACCGCGCGAGCTTCGCCCGGCGGCGGCCGGGGAGGGAGGGAGGAGGGAGGCGGGGGGATCAGGGTTCCGCCCCCTGGTCGCACGGGAGCGACCGAGGAGCGGGGGGGGGGGGGGGTTGTTTATCATGTTGCCAATCGCTGCTGCACCACTCCGACACATACATTCACATGACTCGCTATTAAGGTTTGCTAGCAGCAACCCCTATAAACCCACGAAAGTAAAATACAGTCTAAATTGAACTATTTTTCTAAAACCGTAACTAGTCCGAACAAGTTTTTTAATTACGAAGCAGTATAGATCAGGTGCCGCTTTACAACACTACTCGCCATGCATCGGCAGGTTATTCGTTTTCTCTCCTTTTATTTGCGTGTGTTACGAGTTACGACGAGCAGCAGCAACCGCTCAGGTTTTGCTGCTTTTGCACGACAAATGGCACAGCCAGTTTTTCCAATCCAAAATGCAAAAAAACCAGCTACAGCTACGAACCGGTTGGAAAAACGAACTTGCGTCGGTTTTTTTTTTTTGAGAAGGTACTTGAGTCAGTGTTAAGGAGCGGGCTGCTAGGCTGGACACAGGTCCAGTGCATCATGGGCCCGGTGCTCGCTGGGCCGTCCCGGTCGCCAGTTTCCCGCCAACTAGTCCTGCCTCGATCTTGTTAACCATCAAAGGTTTAAGCGGCTCCAACGGCATGACATGTTCTGCAGTTCTGGCCGAGAGAAAAAAGAGTTGCAACATGTACCCCTCGTTTCTCTTTTCCCGTGAAATAAACCTAACTACTCATGAGATGTGTAACTGGTGTCACACTTACCACATGTCTTCGCCCTGCATGGCCATATCTACCATCTCCTTTTCACCAGTGTC
Source organism: Avena sativa (assembly GCA_916181665.1). Lineage (NCBI taxonomy): Eukaryota > Viridiplantae > Streptophyta > Magnoliopsida > Poales > Poaceae > Avena > Avena sativa. The sequence goes on along the minus strand of OV702285.1, from coordinate 57,029,224 downwards.
GCTTGCACTATCCGCTTTGCTTACTAAGCTGTCATCAATATGCTACTTCTACTGTCCGCTAAATATCGTAGTTTTAGTTCTCACGATGCCAATCGAGACATTAGAGGAAACTGACCACCTCGTATACTAAACTTGTTCTCACGATGCCTCCCTTAGAAGGGCTCGCCAAACCTCCTACACGAGTCGACTGAACCTCCTACACGAGTCCACTGAACCTCATATACAATTTTGATTTAGGTGTTTCGGAATCCTCCGTGGAATCAGTTGTGTCGATTTCTTGCAACTAATCGGTAGCTATGAAGGGCCGATTCGAAGGTTTATGCATGTATTGGTCCATGGGGGATTTGTACGTGAACTTAGACTAGGAAATATATGTCTTTTAAGATTTCTAATAGTATGGGGGGTTTATCAGTATGAGGTCATCCCCAACCTGTGTATCTCCATCACTGGGTATGTCTTTGTAGAGTGAAAGCAATCCTTATGCTTTGTTTTATTCTATTGTTTGTTTATATTAAAGCCTTTATTTACCAGTCAATAGCAAGCCTGTCTTTATTTAGGCCGTTCAAGCATATTTAGGGCTTGTTTGATTCATATGATAGGAAAAGTATAGGAATAGAAAAAACATAGGATTGAGATGTCATGCCAATGTGAATCCTATAGGAAGAGGGATTTTGTTTGATGTGGCAAAGAAATTTTTCCATGAGGTGTGACCTAATGTTGTTTTCCTATAGGAATTGTACTACAAGATTCCTATAGGATTAATTCCTATGGGATGTGTTCCTATGAATCAAACACTAACATAGAAAAAAATCCCATAGGATTCAAATCCTACACAATTCCTATGTAATTCCTATGAATCAAACAAGCCCTTAATGGTGTAGCTATAAGCGCGAAGCAACACAAAGGCTTGCTATATCCCCCCCCTTCTGTTCCGCACGAATCGAGAGGCACTCGAAAATCCCCTTCCCCCTTCCGGGCCCCTCCCTTGCCTCCCTCGCCGGACTAGCCGGTGAGTGGCGGCGGGAGGTTGGCGCCATCGTAGATGTAGGTCGTCTTAGTAGTAGTAGAGGTAGGGTCTGGCCTCGTGCCGTGTGTGGGCGCTTTGCCCGGAAGAAGATGCATTCAGATCCGTCCGGCTGGATCTGGATCTGCCTCCTTCTCTGGTTCCTCGCGGTGGTGCTCCGGTGGGCGGAGCCGACGGCTGCGGCGGACGGTGTGGGGAGCTTCTTCGTCAATAAAGCCGTGTTGCTCCATTGGTGGGGCAGAGGTATTGGTGTTGTGTCGTTCCTGGCCGGCCAAGGTGGCGAGGGGGAACGGCGCGGTACCTGGCGGGTGCTCGGTTCTGTGTTCCCTATGGCCGGCCGTGGCGGCGAGGATGGGGAGTGCGATCGAGATCTTGCCGGACCTTCGCCTGTGCGGTGGACTCTGGTCTTTCCTGTGGGGAAGGTCGGTTTCCTGGTGAAGAGATGCGGGAAGAGCGTGGACGAGCTGTCAAGATGGAGCCATCGCGGTGGCGGCTCCTGGCTGGCAGCGAGCCGACGTTGGTCCTTCTCTTCTTCACTGTTGGCTGCTCCTGATGCGGTTCATCCGCAGTGGCCCTTGGATGGCGGCGTCTGCCGCGGGGCTGCTGCCTGTTCTGGTCGAAGGGCGACCGTTTTGCGCCATGGTGGCGCTATTCTCAACCTCCAGTGTGGAGGCCTTGATTGGAGCGCCTCGTCGGAGTTCTCCCCAGCGTGCAGCCAAGTGGTTCGTCCCCGGCGGTGCTCTAGTGGCCGGCGAAGTGAGCTCGCTGTTGCTTGCGGTGGAGAAGGGACCTTAGGACCCGATTGCTTTTTCATCTTTTGTTCTAGGGTCTTTTTTGCAAAGTTCTTTGTACTGCTTTTAGTTTCCCCTTTTTATAGGGGCCTTCTTATATTTTGTACCCACCGCCCTGATTATATGAGCAGCTTCTAGGGTCTCCGGGCCCTGTTTCCGTTCAAAAAAAAAAAACACAAAGGCTTGCTCAATCAACCAGAAAAGAAGGCTGAGGAAAGTTGTTTGATTGACCACTCTGCCTACACCGCCAGAATCAGACACGAATCGGTCTAATATTTTCTCAAGCCCATAAAAAATACATAGGGCCGCATGCCACGTCTCCTCCCGGAGCAATCACATCACCATCTAATGGGCCTCATAGCACTGACCGCAAAAGGCCCACGGGACGGGAGCACCCCTCCTGCCTCGGTTCCTCCTCGCCCGACCGGCGGCCACCTATCCCCTTTCCGCCGGCGATGAACACCCGGCTAAACGGCGGCATCCGCGCCGGTCCGCCGCTCTCCTTACCCCATAAGCGCCGCTTCCGCAGATGCGACGCCGCAGAAGCGGGCAGTTATCCCCCACCGGCCTCCCCCGTCTATCTCTCCACCGCCGACGCCTCCGATCACGTCCTGCTTCCAGGTATGCCAGACCAGATTCCCCATCCCCCTTTTTTTGCTTGCTCTAGGGATGCCAAGTGAGCCTCTGTGTTTGCTCTCTAAACTCTAGGGTTGCTGAGTTGCAACAGGTTCAGTCAGAAAAATTCATGGAGCTCAACCAAACTCTTCCAGATGAAAAAAATGTTCAAACATGAGCTTCTCATGGCCGACCATAGCGTACATCAGAGAACAACTCTCATTCTAGTTTCCGGTCATGGATAGATAACTTTATGTGATTTTCCTTCTTTTTTTTCTCTTGTTTTTTCCCCTTGTGTACAGTTACAGACCCAAAAATTTATAAAAAGAAATATAAGAATATGCAGTGCAAGCTTTCCACTGTTTACCCGAAAAAAGGAATGCAGGAGCACCATGTATAGTACTCCCTCCGTCCCAAAATAAGTGACCTGGGCTTATCTAGATTCGCATGTATCTACATACTAAAACGTGTCTAGATACATCTAAATTTAGACAAACTGAAGTCACTTATTTTAGGACGGAGGGAGTAAACAAGGACACTGAGTTCATTCTCATTCAAACACAGAAACATACATAGTTTTCATCAAGAATTAGATATGGTTCACAAGGTGTATATAACCAAATGAAATGTCAAAACCTTTATGATACTACCCGTTCATACAATACTACTTGGGCTCAGGAGTAGAAAATAGTAGTAGATCATACAATACAACCCTTATTTATCCATGGAGCACCCAATATGTCAGCAGCACTGGCTCACCAAAATTATTCACTTCTATTGGACGCCTCCAACAAGCAACCTTCAACATGAAAACACCAGGTGCCAGCGAAATGAGTGGTGTCGGCATTTATTCCGTGGTTGTGCAATCTCACAAGGCCAAAATCACCAAGTCTTGCATTCATTTCACAATCGAGGAGCACATTGCTCGTCTTGAAGTCTCATGGATACAACCTTCTCACAGTCCTCGCAGAGGTAGAGAGACCAGATGCAATGCTTTTTATAATGTTCAGTCTATAAACTAGTATAAACCTAATCCAGAACTTGCCTACCTTGACCATGCAAAACTCTATCAAGACTGCCATTTGGCATGTAATCATAAACTAGCAGGAGCTCATTCTTGTGCCAAGAACAACCTAGTAACCTGACAAGGCTGCTGGTGCAGATGACCAAGGATAGTTATCTCGGCTATGAATTTCTTCATTCCCTGCTTTGATTCTGAAGAAACAAGCTTGATCACAACGTTTTGATTCGAGGTTTGTAGCACCCCTTTGTATAGCTTTCCATATCCTCCTTTCCTAAGTATCGTCCTGTCACTGAAACTTCTTGTTGTAGTGGCTAGATCTTTATATGTGAAGGATGGTGGCCCACACTCGATGTCCCACTTACCATTGTTTTTCCTTGCCTTCTTTCTAAGAACATAAAGAACACCAGGAATAACAAGTATGACGAACATTGTTGGAATAACAAAAAGAAAAAAAATTGCCCTTTGGTTATGCGAGCGATGTGATTCTTTTCCATCATCTGTCTTTTATCTAATATCTTTTATAAATTGAGACATTCCTGTATAGTTAAGTAGTTGAGCTTCTCCAGTTGTATTGAAACTCCAGCCAATAATGTAGTGCTTGGACGAAATGGTGCTAGTTGCAGAGGAAAACCAAGTATAGAAGGACTAGTAGTTGAGTTTTTTTTTTTTGCTTTAAGTAAGGTGCCAAACTGACATTCAAGTTGTGTGAGTTGCCATCATAGTCCACCCACACTTGCATTGGTTCTCCACTAGCAAGCCTCACGGAAGCAAACATGCCATTTGTTGTGTAGTAATCAGCTGTACAGGAATTGATAGACACCATGTTGTCTATGTCAATTCCATCGTGGTTATCATCAATATCCTCATATTAATGATTTTCAAAGGAACCAAGCACAACAGAAAATAGTTGATTTGTGACATTACTGTTGTTTTCAGCATTGAGTGTTCCCAAGTACTTACTCGACAGGGGCCATAAAGTATGTTTTAGTCGAAAGCCATTGACCTTGCGAGGCTTGCTGTCGATGACACCACGACGCCAGACAGCGCCACTGCCCTGCGCGTGTCCATATCAGGCGTCAACTGTCGAGAACCCACTGCACCATGACGCCGAGACTCGCCATCTTCGACGTGGAAGAAAACACACCGCTACACCTCAGGTCCCCGCCAGCCAGCACCTTCTCCAAAAATGATGCCCGCAGGAGGGAGAACGACGCCGCACAGCTCCATCGTCTGATCCAGGAGACCCAGATACTGGGTTTCCCCTGGAGCAGCCTGAGCTAGGAGACGAGAACTGCATCGACAACAAAAAGAAGCCCTAGACGATGCCACCATGGAGGTTGTGACATTGAGAGCGCCACCATCGACTGATCCATACAAAGAATGCGGGGCCCATCTGATGGATACTACAAACGTATCCATACAGGCACAATATGGACCACTATCTCCATTCCCAAAGAGAACTTGGGATGAGAATTTTCATTTTTTACACCGTTGTGCGACGTCACAAGTAGCATCTTTTGTTTTTAAAGGTGCAATAGTAGAATTTTAATCAAGTGCTAGAATTTCCAAAGCTGGGGCTGAATTTCTTGTTGTAGTGGCTAGATCTTTATATGTGAAAGATGGTGGCCCACACTCGACGTCCCACTTACCATTGTTTTTCCTTGCCTTCTTTCTAAGAACATAAAGAACACCAGGAATAACAAGTATGACGAACATTGTTGGAATAACAAAAAGAAAAAAATTGCCCTTTGGTTATGCGAGCGATGTGATTCTTTTCCATCATCTGTCTTTTATCTAATATCTTTTATAAATTGAGACATTCCTGTATAGTTAAGTAGTTGAGCTTCTCCAGTTGTATTGAAACTCCAGCCAATAATGTAGTGCTTGGACGAAATGGTGCTAGTTGCAGAGGAAAACCAAGTATAGAAGGACTAGTAGTTGAGTTTTTTTTTTTGCTTTAAGTAAGGTGCCAAACTGACATTCAAGTTGTGTGAGTTGCCATCATAGTCCACCCACACTTGCATTGGTTCTCCACTAGCAAGCCTCACGGAAGCAAACATGCCATTTGTTGTGTAGTAATCAGCTGTACAGGAATTGATAGACACCATGTTGTCTATGTCGATTCCATCGTGGTTATCATCAATATCCTCATATTAATGATTTTCAAAGGAACCAAGCACAACAGAAAATAGTTGATTTGTGACATTACTGTTGTTTTCAGCATTGAGTGTTCCCAAGTACTTACTCGACAGGGGCCATAAAGTATGTTTTAGTCGAAAGCCATTGACCTTGCGAGGCTTGCTGTCGATGACACCACGACGCCAGACAGCGCCACTGCCCTGCGCGTGTCCATATCAGGCGTCAACTGTCGAGAACCCACTGCACCATGACGCCGAGACTCGCCATCTTCGACGTGGAAGAAAACACACCGCTACACCTCAGGTCCCCGCCAGCCAGCACCTTCTCCAAAAATGATGCCCGCAGGAGGGAGAACGACGCCGCACAGCTCCATCGTCTGATCCAGGAGACCCAGATACTGGGTTTCCCCTGGAGCAGCCTGAGCTAGGAGACGAGAACTGCATCGACAACAAAAAGAAGCCCTAGACGATGCCACCATGGAGGTTGTGACATTGAGAGCGCCACCATCGACTGATCCATACAAAGAATGCGGGGCCCATTTGATGGATACTACAAACGTATCCATACAGGCACAATATGGACCACTATCTCCATTCCCAAAGAGAACTTGGGATGAGAATTTTCATTTTTTACACCGTTGTGCGACGTCACAAGTAGCATCTTTTGTTTTTAAAGGTGCAATAGTAGAATTTTAATCAAGTGCTAGAATTTCCAAAGCTGGGGCTGAATTTCTGTCCGAAACAAAGGAATAGTTGCTTCCCTGAGAAAATTATTTAACACAGTAGTCAATTGAAACTGTTTTACTTGCGTGAAAGAAGCATACTGTGAAAGCTATATGCAGGTTTGGCATAGAATTCTAACCGGAAGAAGCTGTGATCGCTGACTAGTCCAGATGTTGAGAGTGGATGGAGAACTTTCTTCAGGGTGTCTCGTAACTAGTAGTAGATGAGCACCGTGAAGATTATAGTATAATAGTTCTGCAATGCTTAGATGAACACCAATTGCAGAATGCCATTCCTTGCATATACATTTTGCAGCTGAGAAATTTCCTTCTATATACCATTGATGACTTATATATATTTCTAATTTGCCACTGAATAAGTGCACCTTACAATTATTAAAAAAAACATAAGAGCACCTTACCTACGTGCCATTTTCTTCTCTACAGAGAACATGAAGAGAGATAAGGAGGAACAGAACTTGGATTTTGATTGGAGGAATGAACGGTGGATCTTGATTGGTGCAAGGCCCTGCTAAGGGGTGAATAAAAGTACGGAGTATATACTTATTACATTCACTGGTTATCCTCCTCCTTTCCTCGAACTATTTATCCTCCTTCTCATGCACATGCCAGCCACCGTTGGGTACCAGTGAGGTAAGCAAAAGCTTACAGAGCATTAGGTTTTTCAGCTCATGGCTCCTGCTTGGTTCATCTGGTATTTGAGGTCTTTTTCCTTCCTGCACCCTTATTTGAGTAGGGCTTTTGAATGGTTATGAGCTATACACACCAAGTGGCGTGTTACCTTTTCTTGTTCTTATGAATGTGGACATGGCAGTAATTAACTGGCCACATTTTAATTCTTAAAATTGTACAAGTGGCCGGCAAGATTCTTGGTTTTACTACTAACCTGAATATATTACTGCTAATAAGATTCTCCCTGTTGGAGTCTGAATACCCACCAAGGTCCTGAATTCCTAAGCTTCTTTTGACTGCAACCACATACAGAAACCTGACCAAGAGTCTTTGGAGTAGTGTACAACTGTATGTAACACAAGTGATGTGAGCAAGACACGTGCTATTGCATCTGTACAAAATGTTGCCCGATTATGCTTCCATGGTAGAACTGATTACTGAGGTTGTTTTGTGTGCTTTATTTGGAACTAAATATAACCTACCCAAGGCCGAAATAGCTACACATCCTAAATATTTTGGCACGCCAGAATAGCAATACATAACAAATGTATAACACGAATGAAGCCTCTGCCCATTCCAGAAGGCATATGGCTATTCTAATTGCATAAGAATAACTAATAGATAGATGGTAGCAAGCAACAAGTGAGATCCATCATTGTGGCACACTATCTGATGTCGTTGTTGTCCGTTTGGTGTACTCGGCTTTGATTTTCTTCAGCGTCACGACCACATCATGCATCGTCATCCTCTCGTCAGGAGAGTCGCTGGAGCAGAGCAAACCTAGCTCGAATACCGATGTGAGGAATCCATCGTCAAAGATGTACCTGGAAAGAGAGGAGGCTTGCAGTAGCCGGCAATCGACAACCTGTGCAAGATCTGCAGGAAATGCCCGACGTACCCACTGCCTGAGTGTTAGTTGCGTGCCAAACATAGCATCGGTGGGTCTTCTTCCCGTGAAAACTTCAAGGAGCATTATTCCATAGCTGAACACATCACTCTTCCGCGATGCTTTTCCGAATGACCCATACTCTGCTCAAGAAAAACATAAAAATGAAATATATGTAGTTTCTTAGCCATTTGGTTTTGGCTTCAGCCATAATTTATCAATAGTTTAAGTAGTAGTTGGTTGAGAAAGATAACACGAACTAGCTAATTAAGTACCTGGTGCCATGTACCCAATTGTTCCAGGCATGCTTGCACTAATCATCGAGTTGTTGTCTAGAAGTAACCTTGCAATGCCAAAGTCCGCCACATGTGCCATCATCTCTTCATCAAATAACACGTTGCTAGGCTTCAAATCACAATGCAATATTAGCTCGTAGTGCTCATGGTGTAGGTAATTCATTGCCATCGACACATCGATCATGATGCTCAGTCTCTCAACGAACCCCAAGCGCATTGTTACACCCATAGGCCCGTGAAGGAGCATCTCTAAACTGCCATTTGGCATGTACTGAAGCACCAGTGCTCTAAAGTCAAGGTTGGAACACGTGTTAAGTATCCTTATCAGGTTGCGGTGTCTTGCCATGCGAAGCGCTTGACACTCTGCATCAAAACTTTGAATGGCCTTCTGTAGCTGCATGTCGAGAACTTTTATCGCGACAACCAAACCACTGCTCAGCTGTCCCTTGAAGATTTTTCCAAAGCTGCCGGATCCCAATATATTATCTTGACTGAAATTATGGGTGGCGAGAACAAGTTCATGATAGGAGATTATCTGATGGCCTAAGATATCATTTGAACCGATAGAAGCTTTGTCCTCTCCCTTTTTAAGTTTCTTCCCGAACCATAGGTATATGTAAATAGCAATGGCGCCAAAAGCTAATGTGAGTGTTGGAAGTAGAAACTGAAGCAAGTGTCTTTTAGTTGAATGAGATTGTTGAAGACATGGTGGAAATCGTAGCCGTGTAGCGCCACACAGCCCAACATTCCCAGTCAAAGATTGCAATGTGATGTTTGAGAAAACACCTCCCTCAGGTATTGGGCCTTCTAGACAATTGAATGAGAGGTTTAAGGTAGCCAAGTAGGTAAAGTTGGAAAGGAACACAGGAATGGTACCAGAGAGATTATTATATGAGAGGTCTAATGATGCTAAGCTCTTTAGTTTTTCTAGTTGTTCTGGAATTGAGCCTTTGAAGGAATTATGTGATAGATTTACGTTGGTTAACATATTAAGTTGTCCAAATGTTTCTGGGATGCTTCCTGTCAGTAAGTTGCAAGAAAGGTCCATTTGATATATTTGTCCTAGACCAGAAACATCGGCCGGTATGGCACCAGCAAAAGAGTTGTGAGAGAGATTTAGTTCGATAAGTTTATCTAGGTGGAAAAGGCCCGTGGGTATCTCCAAACTTAACTTGTTATTGGAAAAATCAATGTATTCTAATAAACTAAGATTTCCAAAGTTGCCTGGTATAGAGCCCGAGAACTTGTTTGATTGGAGACGTAACAGTTGTAGACTCCTGAGCATACCCATTTGTGCTGGTATTTTGCCTAACATGTGATTGCCAGATAGATCAAGACGCACGAGATTTTCTAACATACCTATAGATTCTGGGATTGGCTCGGTGAATAGGTTGTTAGGAAGATGAACCCATTCAAGGTTGCTTATGTTTGAAATTTGTACTGGAAGTCCACCTGTTAACTTGTTGTAACCTACACCAAAAATGACTAGTCGTGAAGTGAGATTTCCCACAGTGCTAGGGATGAGGCCCGTGAAAGAATTTGCTTCTAGATTAAGTGTTTGGAGTTGTCTGCAATTTGAAAGGTCCGACAAGAAGTCTAGATTTCCCACTAAATTATTGTATGACAAATCAAGCCAATTCAAAGCTGTATTTTTTCCAAGTGTTCTTGGTACTTGACCGGAAAACTGATATTCCCACAAAGATAGGAAAGACAATTTCGACAAGTTACCTAGGAAAGATGGAATTTCACCAGTCAATTGATTGGCTCCAAGATACAAGTATGACATTTCTTGCATAAGACCTAATTCTTGTGGAATCTCCCCTGTTAGATTGCCGTATGCGAGTTGTAGACTAGTAAGTTTGGTGAGATTACTTAGGGCCACAGGGATCGATCCGGTCAGGTGATTGAAGCCCAAGTGAAGCGTTTCGAGGTTGTACAATTTGGCTAACCATGTTGGCACTACGTCCACAAAAGAATTTAAACCAAAGTTAAGTACTTTTAGGTATTGGGATGATGCAAGCCCTGATGGAAACCGACCAAAAAAATTGTTTCCAGATAACGCAATAAACGATAACATCGGGAGGTTGAAACTTTGATTGCTCGGAAGCGTCCCAGTTAGGTTTCGGTTATTTGTTAGTGAAATCTTTTGCAGCCTAGACATGTTGTACATGGCTTGCGGCACAAAGCCAGAGAGTTGATTGAACTCTAGGTTCAAGAATTCAAGCATGGACAGGGATGTTATGGCGTGTGGTATAGGACCTGATAGGCTGTTATTTCCAAAATTAATGTATGTCAAGGAAGGCGTGTTGTTGAATAAATCCGGTGGTATTTGGCCACTCAATTCATTTCCGAACAGATTAAGTCTTCTAAGGTTGTGCATGCCTAGCTGCATCTCGGGGGAGATCTTGCCCGAGAGTTTGTTCGAAACTAGATTAAGGATCTCGAGGTTCGTGAGGTTCCCTAGGGTACTAGGTATAGAATTTGACAAGCTATTTCCCCCCAAAATGAGATATCTAAGACGATGAAGCCTACCAAGTTCGACTGGGATGGGGCCCGTGAGATTGGTGTTGGTGAGATTAAGGACCGAGAGAAAAGAGAGGTTACCGACACGAGGTGCCACTGGTCCAGCGAGTGGCATGTTGGAAAACGATAAAGCGGTGACACGCTGCCTTCGCCGGCTGCACGAGACGCCGACCCAATGGCAGAAAGACGTGCCGATGGTCCAGTTGTTAGCAAGGAGACCGAGAGGGTCGGCAAGCTGGGCTTTGAAAGCCAGCAAGGCAGCAAGGTCCGTGTCGTTGCTGTTACCACTGGTCGGACTAGCAGAAAAGGCCAAGACAGCCAAGAGCAATACGGTCATGAAGATGGGAATATGGATAGACCGCAATGGAGAGGCCATTGAGTTGGGCGGCTGGTTGTTTAGTGTATGCAGTAGATGGATTGGCTTCTGTATTGTTGAAGTGGAGTTGGAGATGGTGGACGCGGAGAGCTTTTATAGCGAACTGAGTGAGAACATGAATGTTGCGAGCTTCAGAGTTCAGACCACGATCGAGTTCAAACATGGAGAGAGACCTTTGCTACCTTGTTACTGCTCGGGTCCATAAGTTAAGAATGTGGAGCCATCGTGATTAGGTTAGTCAACCGAAGGCGCTTAGCTAAGAACTCCTTGTAAATTAAGATTGTTGATCCATTGTGATTTTAGGTGAGTCAACGAAGCCTTGCAACTAGCCTATCTCTTACAAACGATATGATGAGATCACAATCGGCCGGCCTGGCCTCGTTTTATACAGTATTTATATCTGAGGGAGTAACAGATAAGTACAAACACTGACTAACAAGCTATTGTTACAATATGTTACAACAAACATATCGCTTAACACCTTTCCTCAATCTCAGACAACTTTGGTGATTTTTTTTTTGACAGAGCAACTTTAGAAAGGTTGAGATTGCATCTACACGCCTGAAAAGCTGGCAATGGTAGTGGTTTCGTGAAGATATAGGCAACATGAACCTTGGAGAAGATAAACCTACTGTCAAAATCAAAATCAATCTTGATGTGTTTAGCGATAAGTATCACTCGGGTTGGCATGTCACCGATGGCTGACGTCAAACGCGAGCGAAAAAACTAGCTGAACAAGGATGGAAGGCACCTGCAATCAGGTACATGCTAACACACGCACTCAGTTAGTCGCCGATGGCATGTTTGAATGAGATTCACATCTATCCTGGCACTGATCAATACGAATAATCAATTAGTTCCAGGTAATTATTTTTTTAATTTTGGCGCAACTACATGAACAGGTTACACCCACCAGTTGCTGTCTTGTTGTATATGTAATTGCTATATGTCGTCAACACCATCTGCTATGAAATGCCTTCCCATTCGTCAGTTGATTGATGTGCATTGGAGGTGACTTTGAATCAGTAGACGCGGCATAGCCTCCTGTTAGTTTATTGATCCTGAAAGACAGAGTTTTCAATCTGTATCGTTGCAACCTGGAGGCTGGAGCTCGACCGGGACGGATGGCCGGCGACCCCTGTGCCGCCCGCCGAACGCGATTAACCATGCATCCTTTGATGCAGATAAATGAAACTGCGGCCGTGGCAAGGTGACCAGCTCACGGTGGCGTGTATCATGGAGAAATGGAAGAGTATGTGGTGGAACTTGGTGCACATGTTATGCCGTGCCAGAGACCCAAGAGCCCACAAGTGAGTCGGTCCATGGTCCAAGTGAGGTGTTCATCCTCAAGTTTGTTTATCCAAAAGTCTGAACTCAAAATCAGTTTATCCAAAAGTCCAGAGAGAGAGAGCATCTCCAGCAGAGTAACACTATAATGGACATAGAAAAGTTAAAGTTTACTTTTAATAAGTAGAGATAGAGATGAAATCATATATATGCGCCAATAGAGGTACAAAACTTGGTAGCCATGGTGCCAATAATCGAGATGTTGGAGGAAACTGACCAGCACATGTACAAAACTTGGACTCCTTCACGTCGCTCTTCGAATGGCTCAGCAAACCTTTTACAAGGCCGACTCGCCTCATATACCACAGTATTACGACCAACTTTTGTTTGACACGCCTGGAATTAGCTGTGACGGTCTGGTTCGAAGGTGTACGCATGCGTTGGCGCATTGGGGATTTGTACAATCTTGTTTGTGCTAGCCGGTCAACCGGAAGATGAACGTCCTACTTCCGTATTCAAGAAAAGAAAGAAGGGCCTCGTATCAGTGGTCATGTTCATCATTCTGCAGTATATGGAATTTATGTGCAAAGGTAGAGGCTGGCCATGCAGCAGCTGGGCGAGGAAGAAAATCTTGCTAAATTGGATGACTCGTGTATGGCTGAACCTATTTTGAATATCTGACAGGTATTGTTCGTAAGTTGATTTGTCTCTTACGAAGCGTACAGTTTTTGTCCAAAAACACATCTCATCTATGCAAAGCATATTGATCCATTGAAGGACCATTGTGAGCTCCTCAAAGCACGCCCGCAACTCCAACTGTAGGGCACCAAAATTCGACAGCTCCAACATATAAACTAAGCTCTAAAGCATGAAAGATTGTAACTCATCTTAATCTGAACTCGACAGGTTGGGTCTGTAACTTGAATAAGTTTCTGAAGCGCATTAACATGCGAGGAGACAGTTCGAGTTGTAGATTCATTTCTAAAACTATATATTGTAGCATGTACCACTTGCCTATGGTATCTGATCCACATGATCATTTTACAGGGTCCACATTCCAGCTACTACATGACTGCAGTATAATGCCAAGCCCTCGAATGTCTACATCCAAACGAAGCGTACAGTTTTTGTCCAAAAACACATCTCATCTATGCAAAGCATATTGATCCATTGAAGGACCATTGTGAGCCCCTCAAAGCACGCCCGCAACTCCAACTGTAGGGCACCAAAATTCGACAGCTCCAACATATAAACTAAGCTCTAAAGCATGAAAGATTGTAACTCATCTTAATCTGAACTCGACAGGTTGGGTCTGTAACTTGAATAAGTTTCTGAAGCGCATTAACATGCGAGGAGACAGTTCGAGTTGTAGATTCATTTCTAAAACTATATATTGTAGCATGTACCACTTGCCTATGGTATCTGATCCACATGATCATTTTACAGGGTCCACATTCCAGCTACTACATGACTGCAGTATAATGCCAAGCCCTCGAATGTCTACATCCAAACGAAGCGTACAGTTTTTGTCCAAAAACACATCTCATCTATGCAAAGCATATTGATCCATTGAAGGACCATTGTGAGCTCCTCAAAGCACGCCCGCAACTCCAACTGTAGGGCACCAAAATTCGACAGCTCCAACATATAAACTAAGCTCTAAAGCATGAAAGATTGTAACTCATCTTAATCTGAACTCGACAGGTTGGGTCTGTAACTTGAATAAGTTTCTGAAGCGCATTAACATGCGAGGAGACAGTTCGAGTTGTAGATTCATTTCTGAAACTATATATTGTAGCATGTACCACTTGCCTATGGTATCTGATCCACATGATCATTTTACAGGGTCCACATTCCAGCTACTACATGACTGCAGTATAATGCCAAGCCCTCGAATGTCTACATCCAAACGAAGCGTACAGTTTTTGTCCAAAAACACATCTCATCTATGCAAAGCATATTGATCCATTGAAGGACCATTGTGAGCCCCTCAAAGCACGCCCGCAACTCCAACTGTAGGGCACCAAAATTCGACAGCTCCAACATATAAACTAAGCTCTAAAGCATGAAAGATTGTAACTCATCTTAATCTGAACTCGACAGGTTGGGTCTGTAACTTGAATAAGTTTCTGAAGCGCATTAACATGCGAGGAGACAGTTCGAGTTGTAGATTCATTTCTAAAACTATATATTGTAGCATGTACCACTTGCCTATGGTATCTGATCCACATGATCATTTTACAGGGTCCACATTCCAGCTACTACATGACTGCAGTATAATGCCAAGCCCTCGAATGTCTACATCCAAACGAAGCGTACAGTTTTTGTCCAAAAACACATCTCATCTATGCAAAGCATATTGATCCATTGAAGGACCATTGTGAGCCCCTCAAAGCACGCCCGCAACTCCAACTGTAGGGCACCAAAATTCGACAGCTCCAACATATAAACTAAGCTCTAAAGCATGAAAGATTGTAACTCATCTTAATCTGAACTCGACAGGTTGGGTCTGTAACTTGAATAAGTTTCTGAAGCGCATTAACATGCGAGGAGACAGTTCGAGTTGTAGATTCATTTCTGAAACTATATATTGTAGCATGTACCACTTGCCTATGGTATCTGATCCACATGATCATTTTACAGGGTCCACATTCCAGCTACTACATGACTGCAGTATAATGCCAAGCCCTCGAATGTCTACATCCAAACGAAGCGTACAGTTTTTGTCCAAAAACACATCTCATCTATGCAAAGCATATTGATCCATTGAAGGACCATTGTGAGCCCCTCAAAGCACGCCCGCAACTCCAACTGTAGGGCACCAAAATTCGACAGCTCCAACATATAAACTAAGCTCTAAAGCATGAAAGATTGTAACTCATCTTAATCTGAACTCGACAGGTTGGGTCTGTAACTTGAATAAGTTTCTGAAGCGCATTAACATGCGAGGAGACAGTTCGAGTTGTAGATTCATTTCTGAAACTATATATTGTAGCATGTACCACTTGCCTATGGTATCTGATCCACATGATCATTTTACAGGGTCCACATTCCAGCTACTACATGACTGCAGTATAATGCCAAGCCCTCGAATGTCTACATCCAAACGAAGCGTACAGTTTTTGTCCAAAAACACATCTCATCTATGCAAAGCATATTGATCCATTGAAGGACCATTGTGAGCCCCTCAAAGCACGCCCGCAACTCCAACTGTAGGGCACCAAAATTCGACAGCTCCAACATATGAACTAAGCTCTAAAGCATGAAAGATTGTAACTCATCTTAATCTGAACTCGACAGGTTGGGTCTATAACTTGAATAAGTTTCTGAAGCGCATTAACATGCGAGGAGACAGTTCGAGTTGTAGATTCATTTCTGAAACTATATATTGTAGCATGTACCACTTGTCTATGGTATCTGATCCACATGATCATTTTACAGGGTCCACATTCCAGCTACTACATGACTGCAGTATAATGCCAAGCCCTCGAATGTCTACATCCAAACGAAGCGTACAGTTTTTGTCCAAAAACACATCTCATCTATGCAAAGCATATTGATCCATTGAAGGACCATTGTGAGCCCCTCAAAGCACGCCCGCAACTCCAACTGTAGGGCACCAAAATTCGACAGCTCCAACATATGAACTAAGCTCTAAAGCATGAAAGATTGTAACTCATCTTAATCTGAACTCGACAGGTTGGGTCTGTAACTTGAATAAGTTTCTGAAGCGCATTAACATGCGAGGAGACAGTTCGAGTTGTAGATTCATTTCTGAAACTATATATTGTAGCATGTACCACTTGCCTATGGTATCTGATCCACATGATCATTTTACAGGGTCCACATTCCAGCTACTACATGACTGCAGTATAATGCCAAGCCCTCGAATGTCTACATCCAAACGAAGCGTACAGTTTTTGTCCAAAAACACATCTCATCTATGCAAAGCATATTGATCCATTGAAGGACCATTGTGAGCCCCTCAAAGCACGCCCGCAACTCCAACTGTAGGGCACCAAAATTCGACAGCTCCAACATATGAACTAAGCTCTAAAGCATGAAAGATTGTAACTCATCTTAATCTGAACTCGACAGGTTGGGTCTGTAACTTGAATAAGTTTCTGAAGCGCATTAACATGCGAGGAGACAGTTCGAGTTGTAGATTCATTTCTGAAACTATATATTGTAGCATGTACCACTTGCCTATGGTATCTGATCCACATGATCATTTTACAGGGTCCACATTCCAGCTACTACATGACTGCAGTATAATGCCAAGCCCTCGAATGTCTACATCCAAACGAAGCGTACAGTTTTTGTCCAAAAACACATCTCATCTATGCAAAGCATATTGATCCATTGAAGGACCATTGTGAGCCCCTCAAAGCACGCCCGCAACTCCAACTGTAGGGCACCAAAATTCGACAGCTCCAACATATGAACTAAGCTCTAAAGCATGAAAGATTGTAACTCATCTTAATCTGAACTCGACAGGTTGGGTCTGTAACTTGAATAAGTTTCTGAAGCGCATTAACATGCGAGGAGACAGTTCGAGTTGTAGATTCATTTCTGAAACTATATATTGTAGCATGTACCACTTGCCTATGGTATCTGATCCACATGATCATTTTACAGGGTCCACATTCCAGCTACTACATGACTGCAGTATAATGCCAAGCCCTCGAATGTCTACATCCAAACGAAGCGTACAGTTTTTGTCCAAAAACACATCTCATCTATGCAAAGCATATTGATCCATTGAAGGACCATTGTGAGCCCCTCAAAGCACGCCCGCAACTCCAACTGTAGGGCACCAAAATTCGACAGCTCCAACATATGAACTAAGCTCTAAAGCATGAAAGATTGTAACTCATCTTAATCTGAACTCGACAGGTTGGGTCTGTAACTTGAATAAGTTTCTGAAGCGCATTAACATGCGAGGAGACAGTTCGAGTTGTAGATTCATTTCTGAAACTATATATTGTAGCATGTACCACTTGCCTATGGTATCTGATCCACATGATCATTTTACAGGGTCCACATTCCAGCTACTACATGACTGCAGTATAATGCCAAGCCCTCGAATGTCTACATCCAAACGAAGCGTACAGTTTTTGTCCAAAAACACATCTCATCTATGCAAAGCATATTGATCCATTGAAGGACCATTGTGAGCCCCTCAAAGCACGCCCGCAACTCCAACTGTAGGGCACCAAAATTCGACAGCTCCAACATATGAACTAAGCTCTAAAGCATGAAAGATTGTAACTCATCTTAATCTGAACTCGACAGGTTGGGTCTGTAACTTGAATAAGTTTCTGAAGCGCATTAACATGCGAGGAGACAGTTCGAGTTGTAGATTCATTTCTGAAACTATATATTGTAGCATGTACCACTTGCCTATGGTATCTGATCCACATGATCATTTTACAGGGTCCACATTCCAGCTACTACATGACTGCAGTATAATGCCAAGCCCTCGAATGTCTACATCCAAACGAAGCGTACAGTTTTTGTCCAAAAACACATCTCATCTATGCAAAGCATATTGATCCATTGAAGGACCATTGTGAGCCCCTCAAAGCACGCCCGCAACTCCAACTGTAGGGCACCAAAATTCGACAGCTCCAACATATGAACTAAGCTCTAAAGCATGAAAGATTGTAACTCATCTTAATCTGAACTCGACAGGTTGGGTCTGTAACTTGAATAAGTTTCTGAAGCGCATTAACATGCGAGGAGACAGTTCGAGTTGTAGATTCATTTCTGAAACTATATATTGTAGCATGTACCACTTGCCTATGGTATCTGATCCACATGATCATTTTACAGGGTCCACATTCCAGCTACTACATGACTGCAGTATAATGCCAAGCCCTCGAATGTCTACATCCAAACGAAGCGTACAGTTTTTGTCCAAAAACACATCTCATCTATGCAAAGCATATTGATCCATTGAAGGACCATTGTGAGCCCCTCAAAGCACGCCCGCAACTCCAACTGTAGGGCACCAAAATTTGACAGCTCCAACATATAAACTAAGCTCTAAAGCATGAAAGATTGTAACTCATCTTAATCTGAACTCGACAGGTTGGGTCTGTAACTTGAATAAGTTTCTGAAGCGCATTAACATGCGAGGAGACAGTTCGAGTTGTAGATTCATTTCTGAAACTATATATTGTAGCATGTACCACTTGCCTATGGTATCTGATCCACATGATCATTTTACAGGGTCCACATTCCAGCTACTACATGACTGCAGTATAATGCCAAGCCCTCGAATGTCTACATCCAAACGAAGCGTACAGTTTTTGTCCAAAAACACATCTCATCTATGCAAAGCATATTGATCCATTGAAGGACCATTGTGAGCCCCTCAAAGCACGCCCGCAACTCCAACTGTAGGGCACCAAAATTCGACAGCTCCAACATATAAACTAAGCTCTAAAGCATGAAAGATTGTAACTCATCTTAATCTGAACTCGACAGGTTGGGTCTGTAACTTGAATAAGTTTCTGAAGCGCATTAACATGCGAGGAGACAGTTCGAGTTGTAGATTCATTTCTGAAACTATATATTGTAGCATGTACCACTTGCCTATGGTATCTGATCCACATGATCATTTTACAGGGTCCATATTCCAGCTACTACATGACTGCAGTATAATGCCAAGCCCTCGAATGTCTACATCCAAACGAAGCGTACAGTTTTTGTCCAAAAACACATCTCATCTATGCAAAGCATATTGATCCATTGAAGGACCATTGTGAGCCCCTCAAAGCACGCCCGCAACTCCAACTGTAGGGCACCAAAATTCGACAGCTCCAACATATAAACTAAGCTCTAAAGCATGAAAGATTGTAACTCATCTTAATCTGAACTCGACAGGTTGGGTCTGTAACTTGAATAAGTTTCTGAAACGCATTAACATGCGAGGAGACAGTTCGAGTTGTAGATTCATTTCTGAAACTATATATTGTAGCATGTACCACTTGCCTATGGTATCTGATCCACATGATCATTTTACAGGGTCCACATTCCAGCTACTACATGACTGCAGTATTGCCGTTCCTCCCAAGAAACAGAGCAATGTAGAAAAATCGTCATTATAGTACTATGTGTACTTACTATCAACACTAAAACGCAGAGGATGATGTTAATATTTATTTACTTATGGAAATAACTTAAGCGAAATCGACAACAGAAAAGTGTGGCTAACCTAATATGTTATACGCATTAAAGAACTTAATGTAGTGTACTATACCCGTATAGTATAGTCGTTGCATAGATGAGGTGAGTCAACTCTTAATAAACTACTTATGTATATCATCCGTGCCTCCAACGGCCATAAAAGCTATGCAACAATAGATGCATGAACCATAGTTGAGACCTCACATGTACCTTGCTTTGCAGTCCGAGAAGAATGTGTCTTATCTCTCGTACCTGAAATTAAACCTAGCTAACAGTTGTGCTCATGAGATGTGTAACTTGGTGTCATACTTTCCACACGCTTTCATTTCCTTGCAACTTGTCTCTCATGTTGGACTGTATATATACCCTCTCACATTCACTATTATTGATGTTTGTGCTATCCTTTTGGCTGTGCTTAAACATCACATTTAGCTATCTAGCTTGCCTTGGCGCTTCAACTTCCAGGCTGCAAATTAAAAACCTCATATAGCTAGGAAACGTATCTACAATCATGTTTTGGACATGGTGCAAGTTGAGATATTAGAGGAAACTGACAAGCTCATATATTCCGCTTAGCAATGTGATGTCTACCTTTAAAGGGTTTTCAAAACCTACCACACCTCCGACGCGACACATCATCTCGACTCTTGACTTGTCTAGCAACAACTTTAGAAAAAAGGATGTTTTTCTTTTTGTGGCAATAGAGAAAGCTTTGTTCATGAGCAAAGGTCAGGCTTACAATGGGACGAATCTATATTTTGCCGAGCCCTTAACGCTAATATATATGAGTCCTTAAGGAAGTCGAACAGACTAGAGGAACATAGGAAGAGGATCGATCAATCGCTTTGGGCTATCTCCAAGTGGTGACGCAGTTGAAAGGACTAGAGGTATATACAGTTGGGCCTTTTGCACCTAATTTTTTAATTTGCACAACACAAAACAACATCACCTAGGAAAGGGATTCATGGATCATGGTCCCTGCTGGCATGGGCCATAGGCCGTTGCACATGGTGGCGATGGTCAGAGCCGGCCCTTACATGGTTCAGCATTGAGCGGAGGGAACACATATTCGGGAATAGAGCCTTCCCAGGTCTTGAATATGCCGTTACAACGGCCTAGTTGTGCCAAAGCATGTGCTACTAGAGAAACAGAAAATAATTTAGGCAGCAGATCCATAGTTTCAGTCCAGCCGGGGGGGATTGAAACAAGTGTGGTTTTACAGTATGTATCTCCTCTATTCAGTAAGTTAAGTCCATATGCCAGCCGGGTGATCTGCTTCATACAATTATGTCATCGCTACTAGTGTACGACTCACATTTCTGAAAAAGACAAAAAAAAAGGCTAAACAAAGAACATAAATCATGTCCCGTGAGGGATCGTGGTCTGCCACACCTCCAAGGCTCCAACGCTAATGGAGGCAGAGCGGACTGAACGTTACCGGCGAGAGAAATGAAAACCTAGATGTTTTTTCAGCCGCTGCCTTGATCGCTTCTGAGCCAAGTTACATATCAGTTCACAAAAGTACAATGGTATCTCTCTCTCTCTCTCTCTCTCTCTCTCTCTCTCTCTCTCTCTCTCTCTCTCTCTCTCTCTCTCTGCTTTCGCACCTCTATATTAATATAACAACCACCGGATCCAACTATAAGACCATTGTTGGGGGCAAAACAACATAAACAAATCCCAAAAGAAGAAAAAGGGAAAAAAAAGAAGAGAAAATAATGTCGAGACCGGCGGTTTAACAAAAACGAAGATGATTCGTAACCGCTGCATTCTCCGAAAAATTTCCACCACGCTCCTAGCACTCTGAAGCACCGCGAACCAAGCAGCACCTCCAAGAAGGGAAGCGACAACGGAGTCAATACTACTGCTCGGACCATTCCTAGGGTTCCCCCGGTACGCATCCTAGGTTTTCCCCTGGTATGCTGCGAGGGTTGGGGAAGAGATACACCCGTCGCCCTTCAGGACGGAAGGCGACACCCGCATGCATCACAGCGTCGGTGCCTAGACTACAGGGATTTCTCCCGACCCCTAAAATTACCATACCCCCGAGCGCTTTGTATCACTCCACCAATCTTGCCACCTACCAGCACACGCCAGCATAGTATTGCAATCACCACCGTCGTCTCATAGTGGCCCATGTTGCGAGGATGGTAAAACTGAGAAGCAGAAACTCCGGCAAGGATTATAGGTACATCGGCACGCGGGAGGGATCTGCCTCTACCGCTAGGAGGCGATTGCCGATCGAATGCAGCAGCAGGACAAACCAGACACTTACATGCCTGACCGAGCCTGAGAGGGCCCGTGAATTCTTGTTGTCGCACTGTGGCAGGGGCACCATCGACACGACCATCCTAGCACCAGAATCTGCTCCTCATATGCCGGAAGAGACGCCACCACGCATGTCATGGCCTGCCTAGGCCCATATGGGTCCCAAAGGGACCAAATATGCGCCGGTAGGGCATCGACGGTCGCACTTCGGCGACCAGCCAATCGCGCGCAGGATACCACACCTCCTAGAGGCCAACGATCGTGTCGCCGCTCCGCACACCACCCGGCAGCGGGAGCTCACGTCGTCGAGCTGGGCCGCCACCTACTAAGGTGCACCACCTCTCCTACGCGCGCGTGAAGAAGTCGTCCTGCCACTGCCAGCCCCGCGCGGGAGAGGCTCGAAGACAGAGAGGTAAGGGAGGGGGCCAAGGAGGAGGTGAGAGTTAGGGTTCGACCATCGCGCGAGTGGGTCGAGCGAACGAGTTGGGGGGAAGGGGAACTAGTCTTACAATGGGCTCTCTGCTACAAGTGGGTATGTTGATCGTCGGTAAGGTGAGATCCATTCGCGTGGTGCCATGCTGCCGGTGCAGTGCCTGAGTTTGATTTCGTATGTTGAACCCAGTGTGTTGTATACATGTGTTACATACTTGTTGGACCCAACGTGTTGTACTAATATATTTGTTACATAGATTGCACAGTTGTAATTTAAAGTTCTAGAAGATGTGAGTTTTTTTTGCTGGGAAGGAAGAAGTGAGTTAACATGGTAGCTCTATTAAACACTGTATATTTGCTTTTAGTATAGTGTATAATAGATTACTCCAAGGACTATAATAGCTATGGAGGCAAGAACCAGATCAAGCTCTACCTTGCTTTGAAGTGCGAGAAGAATTTGTCTTATCTCTCACACCTAGAAATAAACCTGACTAAGAGTAATGCTCATGACATGTTTAATATGGTGTCATGCTTGCCACATGATTTTGTTTCCTTGTCATGTTTCTCTCGTGTTGGCCTGTATATATACCCCTCTCATATCATGTTGATGCTTGCACTATCCATTTAGTTGGATGCTTAACAAACATCACCTTTAGCTATATCTATGTACCATATTTGCAATCTTGTACTCCCTCCGTTTCAAAATATAAGATGTTTTAGGTTTGTGAAGAAAATGTATCTAGACTTCTTTTAGTGTTTAGATTCACTCATGTTTGGAGTGAACCTACATACTAAAAGTAATCTAGATACATTCGCTTTACAAAGCTAAAACATCTTATATTTTGAAACGGAGGGAGTAGTCGAGAAGATGCAAGTTGAGATATTAGAGGAAACTGACCAGCTCGTATATTCTGCCTAGCGATGTGTTATATACGTTTAAAGGGTTTTCAAAACCTACCATGCAGCACACCATCTCGCCTGTCAACTTGTCTAGGAACGATTTTTAGATAAAAAGTATCTAAAATTAAAGGAAGTTGTGGCTTGAAAAAAGTTGTGGTTTTAGTGTTTCTATTTCCTCTACCCAGAAAAGCTGAGTACATATGAAATTACAGGAAGCACCGTTGTAATCAACTTATTAAGATATATAGCGTAAAAAGCTAGCTAGCTAGGACGGACAATTCTGAGATTCTTTTTATGTATTTTTTGGATTTAAATTAATAGTCTCAGATTTGTTTAGACTTGGATTTATCTAACACTAAAACATAACTAAATAACTAAATACATTTAAATCTAAACAAATCCAAGACCAGTAGTTTGGATCAGAGGAAGTAATAGTCATTGTATGAAAACTTAAACTAAGTCTTGCATGTCATCGTCCCTGATTACACCGCTGCCTCCAATGATTCTCATACAACTTCATGGTACAAACCTGGCGGACAAACAACATATTTTATCAAAAACAATACTCGTGGAAACCGATGCATGCACCATTATTTTCTTCTTGTTCTTTTATTTGGGTTTGAGTGTCTTCAAGAATGATCTTGGACTGATTTTACCATAGAAAAAATAGAGCGCTATTTCATGCCATTTGGCGCACTATAGCGTATTTGGAGAGTTCACGTTTTTTTCCGACTTTGCTCGCTATGCGCTATTTTTCGCTATTTTGAAAATAGTTTGTTATATCACGCTAAAACATCATAGCATTAGTGATGTTTCAAGTATAGCATGTTATTTTTTGTTGTTGGTAGATGTGGTGTAAGCGAGCATATGATGAAAATTTTAATTGTTAAACATAAGTGATCGCGTCAAGCCGCCGCTCCTGCCGCAGCACCCGCCGCTGCGCCTAGCTTCATCCCTTCTCCTCCAACTTGGGTAACACCGGAATTGGTTATGCATATATAAGTGTTACTATGGTAAATTCATTAGATGCTAAAATCCTTGGTATTCATGATATACCTGTTATATTTTAAAATTTCTTATAAAACGCTATTTGTAAAATAGCACGCTATTAACATGCTATAACTTTTATAGCGTCTAGAAAAAGATTATGCTAAACTAAATAGAGCGCTATTTTTTCCTTGAATTTTACTGTAGCAATTTCATCACCCGAACATCTTTTTTTTCAACCAAATATCACATCCCGCTCCAGCTCACTAGTCTCCGGGCTTTACACAGTATCGGGCCCACGCTCCCTCGGATTCACCTGTCCCTGCTGCTTTCAGCCTGCTTCGGCCCTACTCGCGCCTAGCTTCTGCATACACCGACCGGTTGCACATCCCTTTGGGATTTTGGACCTGGCCCATACAACGCGCTCCGGCTTTCTGTCTGATTTTCAGCCCGTTTTTTCTTTTACTGATAGTGTTTTGGTTTTTTGTCAGTTTTGGGGCTTTCAAAATATATCCGAACATTTCCAAATATGTGAAAAAAATTAGAATCTGAATATTCTTCAATCTAAACATTTTTTGAATCTCAAAAATGTTCAAATATAAACATTTTCGAAATCTGACTATTTTCAAATAAATTGGATAAATTTAAAATCTGAACATTTTTCAGTCTGTAATTTTTACAAAATCTAAACATTGTTCAAATTTAAAAAAAATCATAATATGAACCTTTTGAGTTTGTACATTTTTTGGATCGAAACCTTTTCAACTTTTAACATTTTTCTAAATATGGAAAGACATAGAAACAGAAAAGAAAAAGGAAAAAAAGAAATGAAAAAACAGAAGAAGAAACACGCCAAACACTCAATGGGGCAGGCCGTACCCTTGCTCGGGGGTGTGCGGCGCTTGGTAGTTGTCGACCTAGTCGGTATATAGGTTTTTCCGGCATACTGCGCTAGCTAATAGTCGTACGGGTGTAGGGCAGCTCGTGTGCCGCCATTCATGGGTCTGAAGGTCTCTCTCTACATTCTCTCGCAAACTGGATCCTACCTCGGGTTTAACCACGCAAAGGTAGGGCAGTCTCTCGCTATATTCCCCTCACATCTTCCTCACCTCAAAATACTACTCGTCATGAGTTGTGTAACTTGTGTCATACTTGTCACATGTTCATGTTTCCTTGTTAACTTTCTCCAGTATGAGGCTCAATATATAGAATCTGACATTTCGCCATTGTTCTTTGCGCTATAAGTATTGCGAGCAGACTTTTGTCTCCCAAACATCATCTTTAGCTAGTTGGGTAGCATGTGCAGTGTAGGGTTCTTTTTGGTTGTCATGGTACCACTTGAGATATTAGAGGAAACTGACCAGCTCACATACTGAATTGAGGCTTGTTATGCCTTTCATCGGAAGGTTCTCAGAACCTTGTAGAGGAGATGACTTGGCTTCATTTAGAGCCTGCCCGGCCACATTTTGCCAAACCAAACTTTGACAAGTGTGGCAGCCACAAAGTGTGGCAAAATTTGGCAACAAATTCACCCTATGACAATGACAGATGGGTCATATGGTCAATAAGATGCGGCAGGCCAAAGTATAGCAAAAACCAAACATATACTGAATTGGCAAACTTTGGCTTGGCAAATTGTGGCTAGGAACCAAACACCCCAATGAATTAGATTCGTCCATTTCCATTTACTCTGTGGAGTAAGTTCAATCAGCTCATTAAACCGAGCATTTGTTGTACTAATTAACTTTTGTACGATACACTACGAGCTACTTTCCTTTGCATGCATTAGTACCTAGTAGTACGTAGGAGATATGTTTAATGTATAAACAATCTTTGGTTTGTGATGACTGTGCCAGCCGGTCAGCTGAAAGAAAAATATCCTAACTGTGTATTCAAGAAAAAGAAATAAGGCCAATGAACTAGTAATTATGCGCATATATTATTAGACAAAAATTTGCCGAACAAGTAATAAGGAGACTGCTATGTGTACCCCGTGATTTATGGAAAGGTAGAGACAGACTAAACACTTGGACGAGGCAGAAAGTCTCGCTAAATTTGATAACCCATGGCTAATCCTATTTCGGATTTCTGAGCACTCTTATCGTTCCTTCGTCTCTCACTAGTGAGAGTTAGCTTCCCTTGACAGCCCGGAGATGTATGAAGCGTTTTGTTTCTCCTCATGTGCTTGGAACATGGTGATAAAAAAAGAACATTCATATCTGCATACATTGGCTTAAAGTTCTGTCGAAAACGTCATCTCCACTTATACAAGCCTACTGTTCCATTGCCGGACCACTCCGAGCCCCTCCATGCAAGCCGACAACTCCACTGCAGGGCACCAAAATTCAGTAATTCAGCATATATAAACTAAGGTCTGAATCATGAAAGATTGTAACTCATCTTAATCTGAATATAATGGATTGGGCTTGGAACTTGGATAAGGCCTAGGGGCCTTAACACGTGAGGAGGTCGTAGTAGTTGTAGTTTGTTTCTTAAACTATAGTAAAATGTACTCCCTCCAATCTATGATAAGTGCAGATGATAAGTAACACTTATTATGGATCAGGGGTACTGTTGAAACAACTTTGTAATGAAACTAGTCTAGATCTATCAGTAGCACTGTACCTTGCCTATCTAGATCGAGACAGAGAGAGGGATCCGAGAGGGGGGAACTACCTGCTCCCTGGCTCGACAGACACGAGCCAGAGGGAATGCCAGAACTTGTGCCGGAGCTGGAGCCGCCGTCGTTAGCCATGGGAAAGGGGGGCGACGGCGTGGGCGTGGGTGGTAGAGAGTGGTGGCGGCGGAGCTTCTCGTCGGCCTAGCGCGAACCATAACCGGTGGGTGTGTTGGTGGGGGGCTGCGGCGCACGGTCAACCTCGTACCGTGTGCGTCCGGCCCCCCACCTCTTTATATACGCGCTGGCGACAGGGGCCCACCAACCATGGATAAGGTTGGGCGCCCCCGATTAGGGCGCGGTGAGGGACTCCGTTCGGGCCGTTGGGCCCGAACGTGGGAGAGATCTATCTAACATTCTCCCCCTAGATCTCGACTTTACTTTTAACTTTGTACTTTACTCGTTTCATCACAGATCGATACATAGAGCATGTTTCATCGTCTCAGCTCAATTGCCGATAGAATCAGACAGCCACTATATGCCTTTTTGTTTTGAAACAAGTCCTGTTACTTTTGGGCCTCTGTAGTCCAGGAGTCATAGGCTTTCCATTAAACCCATGCCGGCTATGTGTTCCTTGAACACATTGGGTGGTAAGCCTTTCGTTAGCGGATCCGCAAGCATATCCTTTGCCCTTATATGCTCGAGTCTTATAGTTTAATCCTGGACTTTGTCCTTCACAACATAGTACTTTATATCTATAGACTTTGTAGCATTACTCGACTTGTTGTTGTGAGCATAGAATACTACGGGTTCGTTGTCATAGTACATCTTTAGTGGCCTGCTGATGCAGTTAACCACTTTCAAGTCGGGTAGAAATTTCTTTAACCATAACGCATGTCCCATGGCCTCATAACATGCTATAAATTCGGCATACATCGTAGATGATGCAACTATCGACTGTTTGGCGCTTCTCCACGAAATAGCGCCTCCCACGAGAGTAAAGACATATCCTGTCGTGGACTTTCTGTCGTCTTTATCTCCCGCAAAATCCGCATCTGAGTATCCTTTTATCTCTAGGGAATCAGATCTTTTATATGTTAGCATGAGGCCTTTTGTGCCTTGCACATAATGCAAAGCTTTCTTTACCATCTTCCAGTGCTCTATGTCTGGATTCTCTTGATATCTACCGAGTACCCCGGTGATAAAAGCTAAGTCAGGGCGAGTGCACACTTGTGCATACTGTAAGCTTCCAACAGCCGAAGCATATGGTACTGACTTCATTTGATCGATCTCATATTGGTTCTTTGGACATTGGGATTTCCCAAAACTATCGCCCTTGACTATGGGAGCAGGTGTTGCATTACTCGCATGCATATTGTATTTCTTTAGAATCTTTTCACAATATGCTTTCTGTGACAGTCCTAACACTCCATTCTTTCTATCTCGGTGAATTTCTATGCCCAAAACATAAGAAGCTTCACCAAGGTCTTTCATGTCAAAATTTGATGACAAGAACTTCTTTGTCTCTAGTAGTAGACTGACATCACTGCTAGCAAGCAAGATGTCATCCACATACAGAATTAGGAAAATATATTTCCCACTTTTGAACTTTGCATAAATACAGTTGTCCTCAACATTCTCTTTGAATCTAAATCTTTTAATTGTATCGTTGAACTTTAAATACCACTGCCTAGAGGCTTGCTTCAACCCATAAATGGATTTCTTTAGGCAGCATCCCATATGTTCCTTCCCCTCCATGAAAAAACCCTTGGGTTGTTTCATGTAAACATTTTCTTCTAAATCTCCATTTAGAAATGCCGTCTTAACATCCATTTGATGTAACTTTAAATCAAAATGTGCAACTAGTGCCATTATGATTCTGAAGGAGTCCTTACATGAGACCGGAGAAAAAGTCTCATTGTAATCTACGCCTTCTCTTTGCGTAAAGCCTTTTGCCACAAGTCTAGCTTTGTACTTCTCTACATTCCCATTGGAGTCATACTTTGTTTTGTAGACCCATTTGCATCCTACTGTTTTGGCTCCTTTAGGAATTTCCTCTAAGTCCCAAACATTGTTGGAACTCATTGATTTCATTTCATCTTCCATTGCCTCCACCCACTTGGCTGAGTGAGGGCTACTCATGGCTTCTTCATATGAGGTAGGATCGTGAACTGTGTTGTAGACTTTGTAAATTTCTTTGGAAATGGCTGGTCTTCGTTCTCTGTTAGACCTTCTGAGTTCATCAGACTCTTGCTCATTTCTTGCCTCGGGTTCAGGCACATTTTCAGTATGTGGCTGTTCTGGCTCCCTTTCATGCTCAGCAGTGGGTTCAGATGGCTCCTGATGGACAGGTTCCGAACTTTCGCCCATTGTTGTCACGTGTGGAGTCACAACAGGTGCCGGCAGCACAACCTCAGGGGTTGTAGATGATGGCACAACAGGTAGCGAGAAAAATGGCTCCTGAGTCATCGGATTAGGTGCATGCACCCTCTTCTCCTCAAGATCAATTTCCCGAGCTACCGTGCTCCCCCTCATCAATTCGTCCTCCAAGAAGACTGCATGTCTCGTTTCTACAAACTTTGTGTATCTGTCAGGACAGTAGAAACGATAGCCTTTTTATTTATCTGGATAGCCAATGAAGTGGCAAGGTACTGTTTTGGGGTCTAACTTTGCAATGTTTGGATTGAACACTTTTGACTCGGCTGGGCTCCCCGAGACCCTCAAGTGGTGCAGAGAGGAGACTCTGCCTGTCCACAATTCATACGGCGTTTTGGGCACCGACTTACTTGGTACTCTGTTGAGAATGTGAATGGCGGTTTTAAGCGCCTCCATCCACAATCCCAATGGAAGGGTGGAATAGCTCATCATGTTGCGCACCATATCCATAAGGGTACGGTTACGCCTTTCAGCTACTCCATTTTGCTGAGGTTCGCCCGGCATAGAATACTGGACGACTATTCCATTTTCCTGCAGGAACCTTGCAAAGGGTCCTGGTACTTGACCATATGGAGTATGCCTACCGTAGTACTCCCCCCACGGTCAGACCGGACTATCTTAATTCTTTTATCATGCTGATTTTCTACTTCAGCTTTGAAAATTTTAAATTTATCCAATGCTTCAGATCTTTCTTTAATTGGATAAATATAACCATACCGGGAGTGATCATCCGTGAATGTTATGAATGAATCATAGCCATCCACACTTTTCACCAGAAACGGTCCACAAATATCAGTGTGGATTATTTCTAGTGTAGCTATACTTCGGTTTGCACCCTTTTTAATTTGTTTGACATACTTTCCTTTATTGCAATCTATGCATTGTTCTATGTCTGAGAACTCTAACGGAGGAAGAATATCATTTTTAACGAGGCTTTCTATTCTTCTCCTCGAAATATGGCCTAATCTGCAGTGCCATAACTTCGATGAGTCAAGAGCTCGCTTTCTTTTCTTTTGATCTTTGTTCGACAAGGGAACTTGTTCATCCACATCACACATAGAAAATACTTTCTCATGCAAAGATAATAAATAAAGCTTGTCATGTAGGGTAGCGACACCCACACAAGTATCTTTCAACCAAATGACACATTTGCCATGTCCAAAATAGCACTCATACAAATCTTTGTCCAAGCACGACACACTTATTAAATTTCTATGAATGGAAGGAACAAAAATAACATCCTTAAGCAAAAGAGAAAAGCCATCAGCCAGCTCTAGAGGAATGTCGCCAACAGCCTCCACTTCTGCTTCAATCCCATTCGCCACTTCAATGAGTCTTTCTCTTTTTGGCAAAATCCTTGTCGAATGGAACCCCTGTAAAGAGTTTGCAACATGAACAGTTGCACCAGAGTTAATCCACCAAGTAGATTTAGAAAACTTTTCATACAGAGATTCATTAACAAAAGAGACTATATCTTTACCGTTTTTGGCCATTATGGACTTTAGCCATATTGGGCAATCCTTCTTGTAGTGGCCAATCTTTTTGCAGTGGTGGCACTGGTCTTTGTCCCCAGGGGTAGACTGCTGGTACTGATGCTGGTGCTGTAGTGGGCCCTTGCCATGTGGCTTGGAAGGTGAGCCACCATGGTTACTGTTGGTGAAGTTCCTCTTCCTATTGTTCTTCACGTAGTTCAAGGAACCATCGTGAATGGACTTCAGCCTTTCTTCCTCTTGAGAACACATCCCTATGGTCTTTTCAATATCCCACTTTTCAGGGGACATATTATAGTTGATGACGAAGTTCTCGAACTATTGGGGAAGAGAGGCCATGACAAGATGCACCAGAAGAGCAGGCTTGAGCTCGAGGTCCGTATCCACGGGCTTTAACTTAGCCACCATGTTGGACATCCTTAAGATGTGCTCTCTAATGCCATGTGGCCCTCCCGTATACTTTTCTGTCACCAGCTGTTTTAGCAGCTGGGTTGGATACATCTTTGAAGAGTCAGTAAACCGGCTCTTTATCTTTGTAAGGTACTCGTGAACAGAGGCACACTCTTCAATTGAGCCCACTATTGTGTTCTCAATTGTGTTCTTGACAAAAGCCAAGCATTTCTTATTTGCGTTCACCCACTTTTGATTGTCTATTGAGTAGGCCAGCTCCAAGGGAGCATGGTCTCTCTTTCTCTTTTCA
This sequence comes from Avena sativa, assembly GCA_916181665.1. Lineage (NCBI taxonomy): Eukaryota > Viridiplantae > Streptophyta > Magnoliopsida > Poales > Poaceae > Avena > Avena sativa. The sequence goes on along the minus strand of OV702285.1, from coordinate 56,997,825 downwards.
AATGCAGCACTTTCCTCAGCATCACCCCTCACTGGGTCCTCAGGCTTGACTGGTTGTTTAGTGTCAACCACCCAGTCCACCTCGGCGCAGACAAAGGCCAGATCAACCTTTTTCCTCCATTCGTAGTAGTTATCCCCTCTGAGCAGTGGGATGTCCTTCCGGCAACTCATGGGGTTGAGACCTCCTGAAAACCATAAAAGATGTGAGATAACAAAAAACAACTGTATGCATTAATCCAACGTTGGTATAAATTAAACATGCAATTGTTTGTGCCATTTAAAGTTATATCACCGTTGGGTGGAAATAAAATTAAATGCACCTTTAATACTCAATGAAAAATATCATGATCATGTTTATTAATAACGTTGGTCAATAAATAACATGGGACATAATCATCTTTAATTACTTTGTCACATCTTTTAAAACGAAAATTAACACACTTTTATTGCATTCTAGCAATTTAAAACAGGTACTACTTACCTAACAGGTACTACTTACCTATCTAACAGGTACTACTTACCTATGGCATTTGATCCACATGATAATTTTATTCCTTGTAAAAAGGAGAGCAATTTGCACAGAATAGTTGGTACTATCAACGCTAAATGCAGAGGATGTATTTAAATATTTTTCTATCTATGGAGATAAGTTAAGCTGAGTTCCCACCAGAAAAAATGTTGATAACCTAATCTAGCACGTATACCCATTAAGAAACTTAATCTAGTTTACTATAGCCGTACATTAGTTGCATAGATGAGGACAAGAGGTGAGTTATTTTGTAACAAACTACTCCATGTACTTTAATGGCGATGCAGCAAGCATCACATCTACCTTTCTTTGAAGTGCGAGATGAAAAACTCTCGCACCTGAAAATAAAACTAACTAATAGTAGTAGTGCTCTAACGTGGTGTCATACTTGCCATATGATTTTGTTATCTCGTCATGTTTCTCTCATGTTGAACTTTATGTATACCCTCTCATATTATGTGGATGCTTGCACTATCCATTTAGTTGGATGCTTACCAAACATCACCTTTAGCTATCTAGGTACCATATCTGCAATCTAGTTGTCAACAAGGTGCTAGTTGAGATATTGGAGGAAACTGGACAGCTCATATATTCTGCTTAGCGATGTGATATCTACCTTTAAACGGTTTTCAAAACCTACGAAGCCGCACACCATCTCGCCTCTCAACTTGTCCAGGAACGATTTTAGGGAAAAAAGTATGATTTTCCTTTTTAGGTAATAGAGAAAGCTCTACTCATGAACTAGGGTTGGGTTTACAAGGCAAGCATGGAGCGAAGGGAACATAGGTTCGGGGATAGAGACTTCCCAGGTCTCGAATATGCCATTACCACGACCTAGTTGTGCCAAAGCATGGGCTACATAGACGTTATCACTATTGTAGAAACACAATGAACTTTCAGGGAAGAGCTGAACCAGATACATAATTTCAGATATTACAAGACAAAGGACAAGAGATTCCTAGAGGCTTGAAAAAAATGTGTGTCTTTAGAGTTTCTATTTCCTCTATCCTAAAAGGTTGAGTCCAATATGTCAAATTAAGCACTATTGTAGTCAACTTATGTTCGATGCGGCGCAAAAAGCTAGCTAGGTCAAGTAATTCTAAGATTTACTTATGTATTGGTCATTGTATGAAAACTTAAATTAAGCCTTACATCTATCTAAACAATGTTTCATCCGGTCTTATAAATAAAATAGAGCTATATACACCTCTAGTCCCACAACTTGTCTAGTACATGCAAATTAGTCCCACATCTTGCAAAATAAAATATACCGGTCCTACAATTTGACATGCGGTGCAAAAACTAGTCCAAACAATTTAGAAACTGACATGCGCCATATTTTTGCAAAAGTGCCCCTACATATTTCTCTCTGGGCCTAAGTGCTGCCTTACTCTTGTAGGTCCCACCCGTCGGTTGAGAATGAAATAAATAATGTGGGACTAATTTGCACATGTTAGATCTAAACTGTCACGAGTGCTATATGTCTGCAGAAGTTGATTCACGGAGATAAATTTATGGAGGAGATACTATAAAATTATTTTCCGCAGTGCGGAGGGCGATGCAAATACTCGATTTGGGATAGATAAATTTATGTTGATTTGGGGATTTTTTTTCCTACTACTAGTAAATGTGCCCGTGCAACACACGCTCAGTTAATACAAAATGTGATCATATCTCTATTTTAGTGGATTGTACTTTTTGTATAGTTTTTGTTCATTCCGGCGCTTACATAGTTCTCGCGATCTGACGGTGTAAAGGTACGTGTAACCTACGATCCACACAAACGACATCAATTAAACTTCACAAAGCATAAAAATATATAACAGTTTAAACCTAATTTTTTTAGGCTAAACTTAAAAAACAGTTGATAAGGGATATGTGTTGCTTTCATCGTATTCTAAGTCTCGGCCTCTCACACTATCAGGGTGGGAAGCGACACCCGCATAACGATCCGCAAAAAAAAATAGGTAAAAAAAGTTCTGAAAAGCTAGCAAAATTAATAAAGGATTAGTTAAACAACAGTGTCGCAACTCATCCCGCTTGACACCCTACACACTATCATCATTCATTTCTCAGTCGACTAAATTGAGAACAATTATCAAAAACTCTAATCATTTGTAAATTAATTAAAAAGTAAAAGCAAGTGGGATCTTAACAAACATACTTCCTTCAATCCAAATTAGTTGGCACAACTTTACCAAAATAAGAATATATCTTAAATTGAAACGCATCTAGATATATTCGAATCTAGATAAAACTGTGTAACTAAGGTCGAATGTGGAATTTTTCTTAGACTAGTAAAATGCCCGTGCGTTGCTACGGGCTCTCATTTCATTTTTTATAATTGTATGTATTGATTTCTAGTCATTCGAGTTGTTAAATATCCAACCATTTTTAAATCACAAGGTATAGAAAACCCCAAGGGAGGCCCTATTTTCCGCTCTTTTTTAGCAAGCATGAGAGAAGCAATCAACTCATAACAAACCTCCTAACTTGATATACGTGTGTAAAGAGATTTAGATGTAAGGTGGCACCATAGGAACTCTAAAATGCATCAAGCAGTAAAATGATTCATGTCAGAGCTATTCTCTGTTAGAATGTTCTTTTCCTTGCAATCTCACGTGAATCAGGGGTTAAACTAACCCATAAAAAAGAAATAACTTAACAAAATTACTCTTAAATTAATTTTTTGCACCAATAACCCTCCATGAACTCCTCAAATTTTTGGAGACCAAAGCTACATTGAACATCACTCAAAGCAACTCGTCGTCATGTGATTTACAAAACATGAGCTTCTACAAAGCATATTAGATCACTTCACCAAAGGCAACGAGAGCATAGACAAATCTAGGAGATTACACCCTCGTGAAGCATTTTACAGAGTGTTCACAAAGTAAAGTAATACTCCATCCATTTCATAATATAAGATGTTTTAGCTTTGTGAAGGAATTGTATCTAGACTCCTTTTAATGTGTAGGTTCATAGAGATCACTCTAACCTACATATTAAAAGGAGTCTAGATACATTTTTTTCACAAAGCTAAAACATTTTATATTTTTAAACGGAGGGAGTAATACATTTGAACTCAATAATGAGAGCGTCATTAGCCTAAAGATCCTAACTACATTTATACGCTTCACGTGCATTAGCACCAATTAGCTCCAGCGACCATAAAATCTCTTGTGCAGTCCCGAATGATGAAACGCCAGCCACCTGAGCTCGATTCAACACTAAGAAGCCACTAATGTTCTTTCTTAGCTTGAATAATTGTTATGACAGACAAATAGAAATCAAGGATGTAATCTAACCATACATTCAGAAAATGCATGTGTAATCTAACCCACAACATAAGTAGAATTGTTATATTTATCAGGCAATGCTCAAAGGTCTCCACAACATGGATGCACAAATGAGTTGCAGAAAATAAAAGTGGGCAGGCCATAACAGTTTCAGGGACGTGGATAAGTGACCTGGGACATCTGTGGAAATTAGAAAAGGATGGAAGTTTAAAGGCATGGAGTTATCAATATCAAGTGAAAGGCATAGGTAACTTTGCCGCTTGTTCAACAACCTTGAAGTAACCTCCTCTCATGCAGTATTATAATCAGCATCAATCTGATTCCTATCGGGAGTTGGAGAACTGTAATGAAGCTAGACTCACAAATCAAATCAAATCAAATTGTATGGGCATGGATTTACCAATATGTAGGGAGAGGGACTAAGGCCAATGTGTGACATAACAACATTTCAAGTGGAAGAACAATTGAGAACATACAAAAATTGCATGGTTTCTGAGTATATACATGCAGATCATGTTTGACAGGATGTAAAAAAAACAAGAAACATAAACAAACCAAAGGGCGAGAAAAATGGAATATATAACATACCTATATCTTTCCATGAGGACAGACCTCCCAGGTTAAGATAGCCACCCAAGAAAGCCCTATAGATCCATTCCCTTTGTCCTCCCCACTAACTCCTGAGAGAACTTTCGAAACGCACCACCCTTCCATACACGGTGCCGCCTTCCCGCCCTCTTCCTTCCTCTACCACAGATTCGTACACAATAAGCTTTTATAGTATCAATTATTAGGCACACTTTTATAGTAACAATTATTATACTGAAAATATACTTTAAAAAGCTATAGGTCCGTATACAATAATGAGTATTATGCATATTATACCAATGTTCTAGAAAACTTAGAGCACACTTTGTATTTGCACGAGAATTATCTTGGTTTCCAAATAGTTTGTGTTGAGACACATACGAATTAACACACGGATCAAAATCAAACCTTGCAGAGTATCAATGAACAGATTTTCGCTCACAAAAAGAATTAGCTTCGAACTGATAATGCATATTGTGTAATAGTTGTTGCAAAAATTAATCTACAAAGGCTCCAAAAAAGGGACTAAACCATTTGCATCATGGTTCATTTTGGTAGATTAGGCACCCCACTGTAGACCCCATATCAAACAATATTGTAGTTTAAATAACTGCAGTCCAACTAAGACGTTTCCTTAAAAAAGGCATTTTCTTACTGGATTTCTATACAAGATTAGCACATTGCTATGTTAAAGCGCTAACTGCAGTCATTTCTTAATACATTGACACCGGTGGATAAGAAGAGATGCTACTTTGAAACAAATGGAACAAAGAGATACTACAACAATTTAATACTTTTTAGACACTACACCAAAGAATTAATCTACATTATCCGCTCGGTTAAGCTAAAAATTCAGTGCATACTGTAAACAATTTTCAGAAACCTAGCAGTCTAAAATATCCTGTCAAACTTCCCATAACTTACCAACCTGAATATCGACACATCAGGCATACAAACACAACAATCGTATCTTTAGCAGTCTAGCTGAAAGAAATCAACGACCATAGTAGTTTTTTTGGCATAGCACACGATAGTAGTTTTTTTTGGCATAGCACACGACAATAGCTAGACATAATTGATACTTGTACATACAATTGCTCCAAAGTTATTTTCCGATGCCCAAAATTGCTAAACCCCAGAAGAAATTGGCACCTAAAATTAGAGCTCGCAAAACCCATAGCAGGATTACATACCGGAATCACGAATTAAACGTACCAACCGATGAAATGCCGTAAGTCTTCGTTACCTAGAGCAAGGTGTCGCCGTCACTCTACAACGTTCTGTCGTAGAACATATCCACTTCGTTGTGTATGTCTCCGCCACCGGCATGTGGTCCCACAACACCATATCTGACTTCCCATAACTCACGGCTTCACGCCCTTCCTGAACCACAATAAAGCTATTTCTAATAATCAGAGACCTCTTTGTTTCAGAACTTTTCAAGTCCTAGAAAATTTAAAACAGCATTCTCACTAAGAATTTGGTTGATTGGAATAACATTTCTAACATTGGGAATGATAGCTCTCATATTATCTCCCAAAAATAATCTGCAACTCAAAACAATTTATGAGGGTTTTGCAAGTTTTCTAGATGAGTCAGATAATCTGAATGCACACAACGCGTACTTGATTATTTAGCGTGGGCACATAAAATCTCCTCACAGAGTTATGTCTTTACATGCAAGGAACACATGTTATTAAACATGATTATGCTATATTTCTATTCTATTATGCTACCATAGTTCAGAAAGTAGATACTACAAACAGAAGCCTAAATTCTGATGCATAACTCTGATGTTTGGGATAAGAATCGGACCTTCATGCAGTAAAGTCGTCTCTCGATAGAGCCATTTATGGTTAGTGAGCATCTTTATTTCTGCCAGAATGTGCAAAGAAAATAATGTCTGGATTAATCTCCTCAGGTAGTCAAGTTCCCACATAAGAGCAGCTGATTCAAGGATGGGCAAACAGTTTACAGCAGTACCAAACTAACAAGAGATAATATTGCAGAAGATATCATATTACGTACCAGATGCATATGCGTCTGTTTTCACTTCTTTCTTGTCTTCGCCTACTTCTTTAATCACTACTCTGTCACTTATAGAGCACACTTGATTTTCATCTACTCGCACACAAACATAAATGTAGGTTTTTGGCCCCAATTTTCACTTACCACCTAGACTGGCCAGACCAAACTTGCATGTTATAGAAAAACACTAACCATTTAACCCATCTGACTCAAGCCGCAAACACAATGTGAAGACATTTAACAAATTAACGTATAAACTCTCTATCAATTAATTTAAGATATCTGACTTGGTGCAATATTCTGAGTGAGATAAGAAACTGTGAGGAAAGTTTGTCGCGAAAACTGAAGCATACCATCATGTGTTGTTTCCTATTCTCTCGATATTATTTTCTCAACTAAAACTTCACTGCCAAAAAGCTGCTTTACCTCCTTACCTGATCAGCACCAAGGCATCAGAGTAGTAAAATATCTAATGCCCAAACTGAGAGATGCAAAGTACCAAATGCATGTCAATATCTTTACAGATACATGATCAACTGTCCTAGGGTCTCCATTAATGCATCATTTGGCTTCAAAAATGACATAAGACACCGTCATACCAATGGATTTAGGGAAGCATATGTAGCCAATACTTGCATCAGGTGTTAGCTGATGCGTGGACTGCAGGTAAGTCGTCTCTCCTAATTTCCCTAATCCTCCATCTACTGATCTACGTACCAAATGCGGCTGCACCCTAGAAGTCCTGCCTCTACGCATTGGCACACGAGCCTTACTCCCATGGTACCCTCCATCGTAAAATAGCATAGAATTGGTTTGGTTCTAATAAAAACAAAAGATATCCAGTTCTGATTCGCTTGCAAGATGAAGATACACCATGAACATATGTTGGGATTCAGATGGGTCAGAACTGTCTGAATACCCTTTAACATAATTTCAGACATGAACGTGGACAGATGCAATGGGAGAGTGACTTTAGCATCCTAACTGGCATATCAGTTTTCCAACAAAACGAATCAGAAATAATTACGAACATAACTGTATAAGACATTGCAAGCTGGCATTTCGTCAAACATGTAGAATGCAACAATGACTTCATTGTATTGTACCTGGACAAACAATAGTCCGAAGACTGGAAGCCCAGTGCCGTACGACGTGGTTTCAGTCTTGACTAAGAAAATTTCCGGGCCTGTTGGAGTCATCGGTGAATCGGCCATGACTGCTATGGCGATGGACAACAACCACGACCTTGGCGATGGAAAACAACCAAGACCTCTTTGTGGGTGAGAGGAGCCCGGTCCTGTGTATAGAGGCATAGGGACCGCGTGAGTGTTGCCTGACGACCGCAGTTACGGTCTAGAGCTGCACACCGGAGAGGAGGAAAGCGGAACAAGCTAAGCTCACGTACCGCAGCGAAGACCACCTGCCTGTGGCGCTGCTCCACGCTGCGCAGCTATCCGGGGAGCACATTCAGCGGTAGTCTTCCTTGCGCCTGATCTCTGCCGCTGCCAGATCCAAGGCAAGGCGAGCGGGAGGTGAGCAATTGCTGCCAGAAAATCGGAAACGGGCGATGGGCGAGGGTAATCAATCGGGATGGGGTGGGGCCAGAACAAGCGGTGAATGAGGAGGGAGGGATGCGGGCGGACGAAGGAGGCGACGTAGCGCGGTAGGGGCAGAAAACGGAACCCTCTCGTATTTTTTAGATATCTTGTCAAACTTCCCATAACTTACCAACCTGAATATCGACACATCAGGTATACAAACACAACAATCGTATCTTTAGCAGTCTAGCTGAAAGAAATCAACGACCATAGTAGTTTTTTTGGCATGGCACACGATAGTAGTTTTTTTTGGCATAGCACACGACAATAGCTAGACATAATTGATACTTGTACATACAATTGCTCCAAAGTTATTTTCCGATGCCCAAAATTGCTAAACCCCCGAAGAAATTGGCACCTAAAATTAGAGCTCGCAAAACCCATAGCAGGATTACATACCGGAATCACGAATTAAACGTACCAACCGATGAAATGCCGTAAGTCTTCGTTACCTAGAGCAAGGTGTCGCCATCACTCTACAACGTTCTGTCGTAGAACATATCCACTTCGTTGTGTATGTCTTCGCCACCGGCATGTGGTCCCACAACACCATATCTGACTTCCCATAACTCACGGCTTCACGCCCTTCTTGAACCACAATAAAGCTATTTCTAATAATCAGAGACCTCTTTGTTTCAGAACTTTTCAAGTCCTAGAAAATTTAAAACAGCATTCTCACTAAGAATTTGGTTGATTGGAATAACATTTCTAACATTGGGAATGATAGCTCTCATATTATCTCCCAAAAATAATCTGCAACTCAAAACAATTTATGAGGGTTTTGCAAGTTTTCTAGATGAGTCAGATAATCTGAATGCACACAACGCGTACTTGATTATTTAGCGTGGGCACATAAAATCTCCTCACAGAGTTATGTCTTTACATGCAAGGAACACATGTTATTAAACATGATTATGCTATATTTCTATTCTATTATGCTACCATAGTTCAGAAAGTAGATACTACAAATAGAAGCCTAAATTCTGATGCATAACTCTGATGTTTGGGATAAGAATCGGACCTTCATGCAGTAAAGTCGTCTCTCGGTAGAGCCATTTATGTTTAGTGAGCATCTTTATTTCTGCCAGAATGTGCAAAGAAAATAATGTCTGGATTAATCTCCTCAAGTAGTCAAGTTCCCACATAAGAGCAGCTGATTCAAGGATGGGCAAACAGTTTACATCAGTACCAATCTAACAAGAGATAATATTGCAGAAGACATCATATTACGTAGCAGATGCATATGCGTCTGTTTTCACTTCTTTCTTGTCTTCGCCTACTTCTTTAATCACTACTCTGTCACTTGTAGAGCACACTCGATATTCATCTACTCGCACACAAACATAAATGTAGGTTTTTGGCCCCAATTTTCACTTACCACCTAGACTGGCCAGACCAAACTTGCATGTTATAGAAAAACACTAACCATTTAACCCATCTGACTCAAGGCGCAAACACAATGTGAAGACATTTAACAAATTAACGTATAAACTCTCTATCAATTAATTTAAGATATCTGCCTTGGTGCAATATTCTGAGTGAGATAAGAAACTGTGAGGAAAGTTTGTCGCGAAAACTGAAGCATACCATCATGTGTTGTTTCCTATTCTCTCATATTATTTTCTCAACTGAAACTTCACTGCCAAAAAGCTGCTTTACCTTCTTACCTGATCAGCACCAAGGCATCAGAGTAGTAAAATATCTAATGCCCAAACTGAGAGATGCAAAGTACCAAATGCATGTCAATATCTTTACAGATACATGATCAACTGTCCTAGGGTCTCCATTAATGCATCGTTTGGCTTCAAAAATGACATAAGACACCGTCATACCAATGGATTTAGGGAAGCATATGTAGCCAATACTTGCATCAGGTGTTAGCTGATGCGTGGACTGCAGGTAAGTCGCCTCTCCTAATTTCCCTAATCCTCCATCTACTGATCTACGTACCAAATGCGGCTGCACCCTAGAAGTCCTGCCTCTACGCATTGGCACACGAGCCTTACTCCCATGGTACCCTCCATGGTAAAATAGCATAGAATTGGTTTGGTTCTAATAAAAACAAAAGATATCCAGTTCTGATTCGCTTGCAAGATGAAGATACACCATGAACATATGTTGGGATTCAGATGGGTCAGAACTGTCTGAATACCCTTTAACATAATTTCAGACATGAACGTGGACAGATGCAATGGGAGAGTGACTTTAGCATCCTAACTGGCATATCAGTTTTCCAATAAAACGAATCAGAAATAATTACGAACATAACTGTATAAGACATTACAAGCTGGCATTTCGTCAAACATGTAGAATGCAACAATGACTTCATTGTATTGTACCTGGACAAACAATAGTCTGAAGACTGGAAGCCCGGTGCCGTACGGCGTGGTTTCAGTCTTGACTAAGAAAATTTCCGGGCCTGTTGGAGTCATCGGTGAATCGGCCATGACTGCTATGGGCGATGGACAACAACCACGACCTTGGCGATGGACAACAACCGAGACCTCTTTGTGGGTGAGAGGAGCCCGGTCCTGTGTATAGAGGCATAGGGACCGCGTGAGTGTTGCCTGACGACCGCAGTTACGGTCTAGAGCTGCACACCGGAGAGGAGGAAAGCGGAACAAGCTAAGCTCACGTACCGCAGCGAAGACCACCTGCCTGTGGCGCTGCTCCACGCTGCGCAGCTATCCGGGGAGCACATTCAGCGGTAGTCTTCCTTGCGCCTGATCTCTGCCGCTGCCAGATCCAAGGCAAGGCGAGCGGGAGGTGAGCAATTGCTGCCAGAAAATCGGAAACGGGCGATGGGCGAGGGTAATCAATCGGGATGGGGTGGGGCCAGAACGAGCGGTGAATGAGGAGGGAGGGATGCGGGCGGACGAAGGAGGCGACGTAGCGCGGTAGGGGCAGAAAACGGAACCCTCTCGTATTTTTTAGATATCCTGTCAAACTTCCCATAACTTACCAACCTGAATATCGACACATCAGGCATACAAACACAACAATCGTATCTTTAGCAGTCTAGCTGAAAGAAATCAACGACCATAGTAGTTTTTTTTGGCATAGCACACGATAGTAGTTTTTTTTGGCATAGCACACGACAATAGCTAGACATAATTGATACTTGTACATACAATTGCTCCAAAGTTATTTTCCGATGCCAAAAATTGCTAAACCCCCGAAGAAATTGGCACCTAAAATTAGAGCTCGCAAAACCCATAGCAGGATTACATACCGGAATCACGAATTAAACGTACCAACCGATGAAATGCCGTAAGTCTTCGTTACCTAGAGCAAGGTGTCGCCGTCACTCTACAATGTTCTGTCGTAGAACATATCCACTTCGTTGTGTATGTCTCCGCCACCGGCATGTGGTCCCACAACACCATATCTGACTTCCCATAACTCACGGCTTCACGCCCTTCCTGAACCACAATAAAGCTATTTCTAATAATCAGAGACCTCTTTGTTTCAGAACTTTTCAAGTCCTAGAAAATTTAAAACAGCATTCTCACCAAGAATTTGGTTGATTGGAATAACATTTCTAACATTGGGAATGATAGCTCTCATATTATCTCCCAAAAATAATCTGCAACTCAAAACAATTTATGAGGGTTTTGCAAGTTTTCTAGATGAGTCAGATAATCTGAATGCACACAACGCGTACTTGATTATTTAGCGTGGGCACGTAAAATCTCCTCACAGAGTTATGTCTTTACATGCAAGGAACACATGTTATTAAACATGATTATGTTATATTTCTATTCTATTATGCTACCATAGTTCAGAAAGTAGATACTACAAACAGAAGCCTAAATTCTGATGCATAACTCTGATGTTTGGGATAAGAATCGGACCTTCATGCAGTAAAGTTGTCTCTCGGTAGAGCCATTTATGTTTAGTGAGCATCTTTATTTCTGCCAGAATGTGCAAAGAAAATAATGTCTGGATTAATCTCCTCAAGTAGTCAAGTTTCCACATAAGAGCAGCTGATTCAAGGATGGGCAAACAGTTTACAGCAGTACCAAACTAACAAGAGATAATATTGCAGAAGACATCATATTACATACCAGATGCATATGCGTCTGTTTTCACTTCTTTCTTGTCTTCGCCTACTTCTTTAATCACTACTCTGTCACTTGTAGAGCACACTCGATTTTCATCTACTCGCACACAAACATAAATGTAGGTTTTTGGCCCCAATTTTCACTTACCACCTAGACTGGCCAGACCAAACTTGCATGTTATAGAAAAACACTAACCATTTAACCCACCTGACTCAAGGCGCAAACACAATGTGAAGACATTTAACAAATTAACGTATAAACTCTATCAATTAATTTAAGATATCTGCCTTGGTGCAATATTCTGAGTGAGATAAGAAACTGTGAGGAAAGTTTGTCGCGAAAACTGAAGCATACCATCATGTGTTGTTTCCTATTCTCTCGATATTATTTTCTCAACTGAAACTTCACTGCCAAAAAGCTGCTTTACCTCCTTACCTGATCAGCACCAAGGCATCAGAGTAGTAAAATATCTAATGCCCAAACTGAGAGATGCAAAGTACCAAATGCATGTCAATATCTTTACAGATACATGATCAATTGTCCTAGGGTCTCCATTAATGCATCATTTGGCTTCAAAAATGACATAAGACACCGTCATACCAATGGATTTAGGGAAGCATATGTAGCCAATACTTGCATCAAGTGTTAGCTGATGCGTGGACTGCAGGTAAGTCGCCTCTCCTAATTTCCCTAATCCTCCATCTACTGATCTACGTACCAAACGCGGCTGCACCCTAGAAGTCCTGCCTCTACGCATTGGCACACGAGCCTTACTCCCATGGTACCCTCCATGGTAAAATAGCATAGAATTGGTTTGGTTCTAATAAAAACAAAAGATATCCAGTTCTGATTCGCTTGCAAGATGAAGATACACCATGAACATATGTTGGGATTCAGATGGGTTAGAACTGTCTGAATACCCTTTAATATAATTTCAGACATGAACGTGGACAGATGCAATGGGAGAGTGACTTTAGCATCCTAACTGGCATATCAGTTTTCCAATAAAACGAATCAGAAATAATTACGAACATAACGGTATAAGACATTGCAAGCTGGCATTTCGTCAAACATGTAGAATGCAATAATGACTTTATTGTATTGTACCTGGACAAACAATAGTCTGAAGACTGGAAGCCCGGTGCCGTACGACGTGGTTTCAGTCTTGACTAAGAAAATTTCCGGGCCTGTTGGAGTCATCGGTGAATCGGCCATGACTGCTATGGCGATGGACAACAACCACGACCTTGGCGATGGACAACAACCAAGACCTCTTTGTGGGTGAGAGGATCCCGGTCCTGTGTATAGAGACATAGGGACCGCGTGAGTGTTGCCTGACGACCGCAGTTACGGTCTAGAGCTGCACACCGGAGAGGAGGAAAGCGGAACAAGCTAAGCTCACGTACCGCAGCGAAGACCACCTGCCTGTGGCGCTGCTCCACGCTGCGTAGCTATCCGGGGAGCACATTCAGCGGTAGTCTTCCTTGCGCCTGATCTCTGCCGCTGCCAGATCCAAGGCAAGGCGAGCGGGAGGTGAGCAATTGCTGCCAGAAAATCGGAAACGGGCGATGGGCGAGGGTAATCAATCGGGATGGGGTGGGGCCAGAACGAGCGGTGAATGAGGAGGGAGGTATGCGGGCGGACGAAGGAGGCGACGTAGCGCGGTAGGGGCAGAAAACAGAACCCTCTCGTATTTTTTAATAGTAGAGATAGAGATAGAGATATATCCTTTCCACTCTATGCCCTCGCATAACGAAAAGAAAAGAAAAATCGGTAAAAAAAAAAGGAAAACTCTGTAAAGCCGACCGCGCCTCGCTTCCTCGCTCCCCACTCTCTCAAGCTCCCCCACTCTCTCGTGAAGCCCGACCGGCCTCTCCATCGCCGGCGCCCGGCGCGAGGACTGGCCCCTTCCCGATGCTGCCGCGAGACCCGCGTCCTCCCTGAATCCCGCGGCCGACGATGCGATGACCTTGCCCACGGCCAACCCAGGCCTCCTCGCGCTGCCACCATTTCCTGACCTCATCGCCGCCGTGTTCGGCCACGTAAGGCCATGGACGCTCGCGCCGCGCAGCTCCTCGGCGGACTCCAGAGACCGCTCCTAGCAGGCTCATCGGCAGACATCGGCGCCCCCCACCACTCGCGCATCCACCTCCCCATTCTCCCCACCATGTCGTCGTCGTCGTCGTCGTCCGGCCGAGCCCAAGGATCCGGCTGTTCGCTGTTCCTCCCGCCTCTCTATGCACATCTTGGTGGTGCCCGTCACGGAATTCTGGTCCTGGCCGTGCGATTCGGCGCCAGTGTCATTTCGCTCACCAAAGAGACCTGAGGTACTGCTTTCCCCTTCTTGTGTCTCTTCCTTCTTCCACCTCCCCATCGGAGATGTGATAGTATTACTGTCACCTGTAAGCACACATCGACCAAAGAGCTGCTGATACTTCGATTAGTGTAACAGGCGATCCTTAGTTACTGACCTGTAGCCATTTACCAGATTAGTTTAATAGTACGAATTTGATTGTTCCAATTAGGGGGATTCGGACGCAGCTCATGAAATGAACTGATCTTCAGCGAGCAGAATCTCCTCGGCGACCCAGGGTCGACCCCGTGGCGAGGAACACTTCTGTGAGAATACTTTGGCCTATTTGCTTATATGGTAATCTTCCATTTACTCCATATTATTCATCATGCTCAATATCAGTAGTGATACACACATGATGCTGCTCTTTATGGTTAGTTTTCCTAGCACGATTCAGAGATTACAGACCAAAAGCTTGTTCATGTATAGCAGATTTAAAAAATGAACCAGTTATTGACGATGTGCCAAGAGAGTTTTAGTTCAGCCTGGACTATTTTTCTGTTGGACCTACAATAAAGAGTTTTCGGTATGACTTGGGCCTCTTTATAAGTAAAAAATAGAGATGCACCAACGTTGAGTTTACCTCAGCGGTCAGTGGTGGCATAGGTTGTAATATTTTCAAACTACAGGGGCAAAAGGGGGGAAAGCGGATGCAGGGAGCACCCGATCCTTCCACACAAGTCGGGCGCACCCGCCCGAACGCCCGATCACGTCACTCACGGACGGACTCACCCGCATCCCCTAACCCAGCAGCGGCCACGCTCCTCCGTCCACCGCCAACGCCGGCGCTGCGGCGAGGTGAGCCCCGAACCCTCTGATTCGCTTCCTTCTTCGTGCTCCCCATCCCACCTTTCTTTCAGCCACATTGTTGACTCATCCATGCCGGCCTCGGAACCCTAGGTCAGTCGGTGACGGCGCGGTCAGTAGGCAGGCGGGTCGTCGGCGGCGGCGGCGGCAGCGGCAGAGAGCCGCAATGTCCACCGGCGAGGCCCCTGATGGGTACGTGATCCGAAATCTTCTCCTCCTCCGCCTCGCTGATCTGTTTTCCGAGTTATCCACGACGGTAGCTATGTAGTTGCCTGCTCCGATAATACTGGTTGATGACGATTTCGTACGCCCCTACTCTTGCCCCGCCCTGAGATTATCTCTTGCGGGCTAGAATCGAGTACCTCTTGCCTGTGTCAAGCAGTCCGATTATGATGAGAAGCAAGGTTGAGCTTACTATGTCAAGATGGTCAGGGCTTTACTATGCAGAACCATTATTTACGTCCACCGTACTTCTGCTACAGCACACTCTGTTCATGGCATTATCTTAGATAAGTGAACTTCAGATCTGCGAGATAGTGTGAAATAATAATAAGCAGTGGGTCTGTCTTCACGGTTGCATGGATTAGCGCTGCAAGCAACTTCCTTTCCTAGTTGTCTTAGCCCCTAGATAAATTTTGGCATCTGTTGCACATGCTGGCCAGAGCTGAACTGGAATTATCTATGACCAGCATTTGAAGAGCTTTGGCATCTGAGTGTTGATTTCTGCGTGCTTGTCCGTGTGGATACTTCTGACACAAACATTATTCTTTATATATTTTGAGAACTGGAAATAGGCTGGGACATGGGTTGCACAGGCCAGAGCTGAACTAGAATTACATATTTCTAGTGAATGAAATTAATCGACTGTACTATATTTTCAAGACAGGGTAAAATAATTACCATTTGCATAGTACAATACAGGCTATACATGATGTACAGTTGTTGAACTTTGTTTAATTCCCAAACAGGTCCTTAGTGTGTTTTGTTTTTCCATTTCGGTAGGTTTCACAAGGAACGAGCTTGGAGGAATAGCAATCAGAGTATGGATAGCCTATTTCAGCAGCATGCAACTGGAGTGGGTTCTGCAGCTTATGGGCAGGGGAGAGACAAGGTGAGACACCAGTCCCAGCCAATGGCGATCAAGTCTCAGCCTGTTCAGAACAGAGATGACCAGTTCGTCTGGCCCTGGATGGGCGTTCTTGTCAATGTACCTACTGAATGGAAAAATGGGCGCCATGTTGGAGAAAGTGGGAATCGGTTGAAGGAGAGGCTCTCTAACTTTCTCCCTCAGAAGGTTATTCCTTTGTGGAATTATAGAGGCCATACAGGGTATGCTATTGTTGAGTTTGGAAAAGACTGGATTGGCTTCAATAGAGCGCTTGCCTTTGAAAATCACTTTGAGTCAGAAGGATATGGCAAGCTGGATTGGAAGAATCACAAGCATCGAGGGTCAGAGATGTTTGGTTGGATTGCAAGAGCTGATGATCAGAAATCTTCAGGGCCAATCGGAGAATATCTTCAAAAAAATGGTGACTTGAAAACTATCTCTGATGTTGAGGATGAAGAGAAACGCAAAACCAACAAACTGGTAGCTAATTTAGCTGACGAGATTGAGCTAAAGAAAAGGCATGTGGAAGTACTTAAAAGCAAGTACAACGAGACGACCACCACACTCGAGATGACGATAGAGCAAAAGGATCAGCTCCTCCGTGCATACAATGAAGGTCTGTGTTGATCTTTTTTTCATTATATGTTCTGCAATGGTCTAACCATCAGCATATGCGTTCCTATCCTTTTTAAAATGCTTGGATCTCATTTGTTTAATGTCCTTTGTACTTTCTCTTTTACCAGAAATACACAAGATGCAGCAAATTGCCCGTGCCCATTCACAGAGGATAATTGATGAGAACCAAAAGCGACGTTCAGAACTGGAGTCCAAGATGCAGGACCTTGACTTAAGATCTAAGCAGCTCGATGAGATAGCTGCGCGCAGTGATTCTGATAGAAGGAGCCTTGAGCACGAGAAGGAAAAGGTGTGGAGTTTCTTGATATCTCATACAGAATTATGGAACTCTGTTTTTTATTCCCATTTAGGCAGGATGGTTGCTTGTTTCTGCGGCCTTCAATCTTTACATATCTGTTTATCTGTAGTGCCTACCATTGTTCATTTGAATTGCCACCCTGCATTGTCTTTTCAAATAATACAGTGCAGAGGGTTCAGTAGTATGGTAATTTGGGTAAAATGCAGGGGACATGTTCTTACACAGGGAGTTGATGGTGCTGGGGAAAAAATGTTGGATGCTGTTAGGTACATTCCTATTTTGTGGGATATGCATATCACTTATGGGCTGTTATGTGGATGCAGAATGATGTTAAAACAAAGCACCTGAAGATGGCAACACTTGAGCAACAGAGGGCTGATGAAAATGTGCTCAAGCTTGTGGAGAAACACAAGGTTTGGGCCTAATATATTGTTTAACTTGTTTTTTTAACATAATTTGTACGAGTTCTTACTCTGAATAAAATGGCGAAATGCAGTTGGAGAAACAAGCTGCTTTAGATAAGATTATCAAGCTGGAGCAGAAACTGGATGCCAAGCAGAAGCTGGAGTTAGAAATAAAACAGCTTCAGGGTAAACTGGAAGTAATGAAACATATGGCAGGTGAGGAAGACTCTGGATCAAAGAAGAAAATAGATGAACTCAGTGAGGAGTTACAAGACAAGTATGAAGAGATGGATGCAATGGAATCACTCCACCATACTCTGCTTATCAAGGAACAGAAGAGCAAGGAGGAGTTGCAAGATGCTCGAAAGAAGCTGATAAATGTAAGTTGCCTTAATTATTGAGCACTTGCACTTGTCCACTACTGTTGTTTGCATAACATCCAGGCTGATTATTGGTCTGTTGCATACTTTGCAGGGTTTACAGAATATCACAACTGGGCGAGCAAATATTGGCATTAAGAGAATGGGCGAGCTTGATCTGAAATCGTTTGTAACTGCTTGCAAACGTAAATTGTCAAAAGAAGATGCAGAAGTTAATGGCGCCATTCTTTGTTCGAAGTGGCAGGCTGAGATTAAAACAGTATGAATCTCTTTTCCTTTTTCTACATATTTTTCTATCCATAATTGCTTGTAAGCTTGTGGCATTTGTGCCACACTGGACTTCCTTTCTGAAACATTTCGATGTACATCTATTTATGAATATTCTATGGTGAAATTTAGAACCACCAAGTTCAAATACTCCCTTTTAGATTCTGAGATTAATCATAAAAAGGGAAAAATCGATGAAATCCATGCATCAACCATAAACATGGAACATCTTTGGTATATTGATTGATCAAAGTTTATGAATGATAGATAGCAATAGAAAAAATATTTCCGTAATACAAATATCAGACTCACGGTAAGTTACCTGCTCTGAATAATGTTATGCTACCAAAACCTGTTATATCTGTGTCTGTCTAAAAAACGTTGGTCACATTACCAGCCCAGATTCGTCATCTATTACAAAAGAGTGTTCTTTCCCTGGTCCTCCATAAAATAAGTTGTGTTCTTTGCTCTTGACTGACCTGAGGCAAGTTTCGTTTCATCTCGTATTAAGTGTTCTTTTAGTTCTGTGCTGGGTAACTTGGATATATCTTAGGTCTTGGCTGTTGACATTTATGAGATGATTCCTGGGGTTTGAAGCCCTGACACCTTGTCACGCGATATGTTTTTTCCTCAACTTTCTGCAACTCACTTCTACCAAAAGCAAGGAAAGCTTGTGTCGAAAATTTGCTACACGTTTCTGCAATGCTGTATTTCCATATAAAATGAAGTAGTGGTGTTTTGAGTTGATTATAACAAGCCTAAACATTTTTGTTCAGAACATTGTGCTGAATTGTGGTTCAGATCATTGTCTTAGGCATATCCGTGGAGTACACGTTTTTCGGCCATCGATTATCTGTTCATATTTCATTTAGGGCGGGAGATGTACTGTTTTATCTGATCCATGGCGTGTGCTTTTGGTACAGGAAGTCGTCTGTGAGGATGATGAGAAGCTTCGTGCTCTGAAGGAAGAGTATGGCGAAGAAGTGTACGGTTTGGTAAGAAAGGCGCTGCTTGAGCTTAACGAGTATGACCCGAGCGGCCGCTGCCCGGTACCAGAGCTGTGGAATTACAAGGAGGGCCGCAAAGCTACGCTGAAAGAGGTCTTGCAGCACGTCCTGAGACAGTGGCAGGCGCATAAGAAGAAGCGGGTGAGCTGGATCCCCTGAAGAAACACTGAACTAGACAAGTAATGTTGTGCTTTACGACCCTGCAGCTTTCGGTGATGAGACGGCTAGAATGTTTTTGTAGTACTAGGGAGTTCAGCTTTGGTTATTTCTGTATGTGGTGTAGTATGGATGTTAGTGCCACGTACTTGAGATTATTGCGAGTGAGGTGTTGCGGCGCACACAGTTGCCGTTTCCAGGGGTTTGAGGCCATGTATGTCTGAGGCAGCACTTGGGAATGTTCTTCTGAGATTTTGATACGGCAGAAGGTTTCTTTTTTGGTAGGGCAGAGTTGATGAACTAGCAGCATTGCTTAATGGCTCGTGCCTCTGTTTTGATGTTGAATCGACTTGTGTTAAGGGGTTTTATGGGAGTGGCACCTGAATGATGTTCAAGAGTGATTACTTCATGAGAGAGGAACTTTTGTGTGAAGTGAAAAGATATTACACGCTGCACTTGTACAACCAGGGCAATTTTGCTCTCTGTTTTGAGTTTATTTTGACGGTAGAATTCAAAAGGGCATTCTCTGCTTTCAGGCTTTTTTTATTGCTCTGCGTTATACACATGATACTTTTAGATTCCACACATTCTTGACATGTCGCACACTAAGCAAACAATTTCAGTGTCATGTTGCTAGACAACTTTGCAACAATTTCAATCATTTGTCAGTGTCATCAGGATGTATCCTCATTGGCCACCAAATTATAGCAGTGAACTGAGGAAGATTACAATGACAGAAGCATCCATGCAAGTGAAACGTAAAACAAGAACTTAAACCAAAAAACAATGTGTTCATCCAAGAATTCTGCTGCAAGCTGAATGCTGTACTATTAGATTTTTTTTTTCAAAGAGCAAGACTGCCCCCGGCCTGAGAAGTTGAGTTTTGGCCCGTACGACTTTGTGAGAAAACATCCAGCTACACGCACAACATCAAGCGAATCTAGGCATCACAATTACCGTAGTATGAAATTTCTAATTATTTGGCTCCCGCCTCCCCAGGAACGGGACCGTACAGATACACAATATATGATCAAGTCTAGGAAAGGTAGATCAATAAAGTTATGATGAGATGGACCATGGGATTGCACAACAATCATCCCCAGCTAAGCTATCTGCTACACGTGAGGACAGTTCCGTCTAGTTTTTATTTTCTTATCAGTATCGGCGGCGATAAGCCCGATAGCAACTAGCAACCTCCGGTGCATCGGCAGCCTGGCTTGAGATAGATCACTTGGATTTGGCTGGCGCTGGAAGCAACTGGCAAAACAAGGGGGAGCTATTAATTCAGTTTCTGGGGTTTCACGGTGAGTCTGAATGAACAAACGGCAGGGAGTAGATAGGTTTGGACGCGATAAACCCACCTGGTAACAAGCGATGAGCGAGCTGGCGAACCCGAACGCCCCCGTGACGCGAGGAGTGACCTTCTTCGGGGCCAGTTGCAGTAGCCCGACCGCGACGACAATGTCGAGGCTCGACTTGATGAGGGCGAGCAGCCTCTCGTTGGACTTCTGCAGCTTCATCCGATATTGCTCGTTCTGCCATCACCGATACATCAGAATGTATCAAAGGAAAAAATATATGGAAAAAACACAAACAGAATACAGGGCAGCCATTATGTATATAGTACCTTGTACAGCTCTTGGCCCTTGAGCTCCTTCTCTAACTTCTTTGTCGATTTGGATAGCCGTTGGAGCTCAGCTAGCTAGAATGAAACACATGTCAGCCGTCAAGATCTGAGACAGAACAGAAATCGTGTAGCTTCCAATGGCCAAGATAGCGAAGCCGCATACCTCAATGATACTAGTACAGGTATTGGAGCCCAGAAAGCAGTAAAATGCAATCCTGCCAAGAAACTCTGCCCGCTCCTTGTTCTGCGTAAAAAAGAAGGATTTTGTTTGATTTCCTTGACATCATGTCGGTAATTAAATTTCCTGAATGGACTTGCGGCAGGAAAATATAAGGTATATGGAAAGAATGCTGATGTGGAAGACAATTCAGACCTTGTATATTCCTGTCCTCCCAGCCCACACAATTTGGTCCAGAAAGAGGAAAGTTGACAGCATTGCATTCTTCGACTGAGGACAGAAAGCAAAATTAGAAAATTAGAAGCCTATCTTCAGCTGACTATGCTCCCACAGTGTAACACCAGCGCAACAGCCTACCTTTCCAAGCAAGATGAGTGGAAGTGGAGTTCCTTTGGCAGGGGGGCTAATCAAAGCATGCAGATCATTAACAAACTGCAAAACATCAATAGTGCATCAGTGATGCCATAGGCCATTTCAAGATTTAAATACGATATCTTCCAATTTGCAAACTCATACATCAATAAAACACTACCTACCTTAAACAACCGGAAAACTTTCCGAGCCAGGCTAGTTGATTTGTCGACATTCTGTGCAGGCCCTGGTTCTCCGTTGCTCAGGAACTTGGATCCATACTGTATGGCTCTGCAGATCTTATCTCTAGCTTCGGCCTTGCTTAGGTACAGAACGACCAGAGAAAGATCTCCTCTGACGGTGTCCAGTGAGGCCATGTTGTATCTTTAACTAACTGCATAAGTGGTGTTGTGTCAAGAACTCGAAATTTATAACAGTGTTCTGAGGAAGATTATCGTGACAGAGACATCCATGGAAGTGAAGCAGCAAACAGGAATCTAAACCAAAAGTAACATGTGTTTGACCAATAAATCTCAGCTGCATACTGAATATTGCACCGAGCGTGGTTTACCAACTAAAGGGACATACTCTTGGTTCATACTTTTAAAACAGGGTTCAAGGATTGCACATGATTTACAATCGTGTATATATTGCTGACATGAACACGGAGATTAAACCCAATGGCACCAAACTTGGATCAGGTTGTAGTTGGTTCGGTCAAATCTCGCGCACTACAAGGTCCGGTAGAACCAGCGGAGATTTCAGCTATATATTTCTCTTGAACAATTCACTTCCCGTGTGTTAGAAACTACTGTAGCAACAAATAGGCGTGTGCCTAGAACCTGAAACCTCCCAGATGAATACAGCATGCATCTCCGACCGACTCCGAGGAGTCGGAAGCAGAACCAAAAGATTTACCGCTGGGCCGGGACAGGGCGATCAAAAGCTGATGCCCCAAAGGCAAATTTCGGGGCGGAGGCAGCAGGGTCGCGATGCCGCGACGAGGTGGAAGTAACGGGAACGGCGACGCGCGCGAGAGGCGGAGACGTCGGGGTGACGATAAGTACGGCGCGGCAGCAGCTCTACGGCACGGCAGCGGTGGGCCCAGGATTTGGGGGGCAGGGAGTTGGTGACAGGCGCGCCGCCGAGCAGGGGAACGGCAAACGAGTGTAGCTAGGAGAGGAATTTGCCACGGATTCCGGGCTGGGAGGCCGGTGCTCGTACCTGAGTGCAGGAGATCGGCGGCGGCGGAAGCGGCGAGGCGGCTCTGCCTAGATCAAGTCGCCCTCGTCTCGTCTCTGAGCTGGAGGAGTAGCAGCAGATCAAGCGATTGGGACAGAGGAGATGTGCAAATACCAAACTCCCCCAGCAAACGACGGCTCCTTTATAAATACCGGCGGATAAATGTTACACGTACCCGTCCCGTGTACCGCGCGTTCTACTACGTATACGACTTATTCTGAAAAAACAGTGCACCACCAAGATGTAAATTGAACCATTATACTGTATTTTTTTGTTTATCAAAGATGTTTATGTTGAGAATTTCCAGTTATTTACTAACATTCCGTGGAAAAAAATTAAACAAGCAAGATGGAGTCGACATTGTGGTTCGATGTAGAGGCGTTTTGTAGCGGCTTTGACAGTCTTGAAGCTAAAACATTGTGTCACTAGTGCGCGTGCGGTCATACGTGTCATCCCGTTTTTTACTCAGCGTGTAAAATCTTTAGTTGATTATGAAAAAACTATGCAATTTTCCAAAAAAAAGTCATTTATTTTTTTAGCAGAGAGAGCGCGGACTTTCAAAATAACCCTAAACCCTTGTTCAACACATGCATAGAAAACAGGCCACAAAATGCAATACAAGTAGAGTTTTGGACTCCTATATGTTGAATAGATCTCAGAAACAAACAAACAAACAAACAAACACGGCTCAACTCCCTAGTGAAATCGGATATTTTTTGATAGCCATGCGTCGTCTTTTAGCCAGATATATCACCAATCACATGCTCACATCTTCCAACAAAGTTTCTACTAGAGAGAATTGAAACACCTTTTTTTTAAAGTGGACAGAGGATCGAAACCGAAAAATGGCTAGACGAGGCATGACCATTCTTTTGCTTTTTACAAGTTTTATTAGTTGGTGTGAGTTTGGGACGTGTGCCCGGAGCTAAGGCCATGTTGGAGGGGGAGCTAGCTTCGGGCAGTAGCAGTATACGGTTCGGTGACACAAGCCTGGAAGCAAGCGTTACGGCGGGGCCCAGCTGACGTAAACCTTGGCTTAAAGTCTTCTGTAACAGAAAAGGCGTCGCGTAGGATTCGAGCTACGCCAAGTTTTTTTTTTTTGTTTATGATAAACTTTGAGGTTTATTTTAGATACAGCAGACGAATTCGAGTTTCACGGGAAGCCGAGGGCTCTCGCTTGCTCTGCGCTGCGCAGTGTGTGATCCTATGGTTTGGGCCGTAACGTGGCCTGGCCGGCGACGCCGCGTTCTCTGGGCCGCTCCGCTAAGCTAACAGTACCTGCTGCGGAAGCCTACCAAATGAATTTAGCCTTTTCTCGTCTCGTCTCGGTTTTCTTTTGCTTCGCTTCAAATTTGAGCTCAACTTCTATGGCCTTGGCCCGCGTTTTGGTAATATCAAGTTCAAGCTTCCTTCTTATTTGGAAGTCCACCAAGCTCTCTTCAATTGGTCTTCTTTCTCTCCACCGTCCTCTTGATTACAACAAGTTTAATACTCCTTCCGATCCATATTATTTGACTTGGATTTACCAAAATTTGGATGAACCTATATCTAAACAGTGTCTAGATTCATTCAAATCTAGTCAAATTTGAGACAACTAATATGAGTTGGAGGGAGTAGTAAAATTCACTGTCGACTATATGAGATTGCCACATCATTTAGAGTCAATTTAATAGTTAACATATACCATAACTAGATATAAGATAATTCTATTTTATTAATACATGACCCACTTCACATACTCACAAGATGCCTTGGAGCACGTGATATAGCTGGCTATTAGTTAAGAGACTGCTTCTATTCTCTCTCATATTTACACGCATTCAACTAAGTAAAAAAAATACTATTTTAATCTTTATAACTATTTTCTCTATTCGGGATTATAGGTCTTACGCGCATACCTAGGTTATTAATTTGACCAACAAAATATAACTTATATACCACAAAAGTTATATCATTAGAAAATATAATCTCTAAAGTTTTCAATGGTATAATTTTTATGATATACTGTTTATATTTTACTATTTAAATTAATAACCTAGTTATCCGCGCGGGACTTATAATCCTAAACGTAAGGAGTAGCTGATTAAGACTTATTGTACTTGCTCTAACCACCTCATTGTGGAATGCAATACAATGGCATGTGAAAGTCTTCCTTGCTAACCTTATGGCCTCTCGGCCGACCCATATGATTGGCGCTGGGAAATAATGGCCTCGTTGGTGGCACGGGCATACCACAAATCTGGCCTAAATTTGGGTTAGGAATATGTCGGTCTGATACCTCCTATCCGTTTGGATCATTCTGTTCGAATATTGATTTGTGATCCGCGTGTCCATGTTGGTCCGCTCGGACACAGAAATGCTATACGCCCATAAAGGGCACCACATCCCGGTCACGCCGCACTGAGCATTTCGCCCGTGGGTCGGTCCCATTTCAGTCGCTGCCTTTTCTCATTTTTGTGTTTCTTTTCTTGTTTTGTATTCCCCTTTTCTATAATTTTTTGTATTTCCCTTCAACAATGGCCTAACATGAAAGGTTTCTTCCCATGGCAAGTCTTGAAGTGCTCCAATGCTGCCACACCTAAAAATCAACAAGTTTAAGCTCATGTTTGAATGCAAAGCTCGTATGAATGATAACATATCTATGTGTAGGAACATACCATGTCTCTAACTCCAATGTCGCTCACGGGCCTTGACTTAACATGGTCATAAGAGACACAAAACTTTGTGCATTGTTTGGAGATGAATGCCCACCTCTTCGTAAGTGTGTTCTCGTTGTGATCGCTCGCAAACGGTTGCTCACCGAAATGCTTTTGCTCATGAAAGTATTTTCATACTCGGTTCCAAAATGCCCAGCCTTTTGTTCCGCACCGGTTATTGGATCTTGGTTAATTTTCCATCCATGCCTCGCAAAGCATCTCCTCCTTGAGGGATGAGTACGATCCGCTCCTTCGGCTACCGCCTTGTGTTTACATTTGTCGGACTAGTTCATCCCCAAACAAAGGCTTGCGGTTAATAGAGATGCCATCTTCTTGGTTACCAAGGCCAGGATCCTGCAAGGGCGTATCGTTGGATCATGTACATCGAGGAGGGTAGAACAAGAGACAAGTTACATGCGTCGGAGTTGGGGCCTGCGTTTCATGAAACATCCTGCGGGGAGCGGGCATGCTACCGGCGGGGATGCTCCTCCCGGTCATGCTGCTGCACGTAAAGCCGCCGCGGACAGGTGCCGCGTTCAGGTCAAGGGAAAGCACCGCTGGCAACAAGACGCCGACGATCTTCGGCCCCCGTGATGGCCGCCGCTTCGACAGTAGCTGGTTTGTTCACGGACGCGGCCGAGCTCGTTGTGCCCTCCTTTATCAAGAACAAGGTAGCAACCTGCGCAGCGATGGCCTCAGCGATGAACTTGGCATGGACGACCGTGGCATGCTCAAAGGTGACGACCCTATCACAGGCGGCTTGGGCATCGGCAATGCGCTTCCGGATCTTCTCCCTACGGTTAGCCCTCTTCCTCGACTCCTCCTTCCTCTAGTCCTCTGACGGACGACGGCGGATTGAAAGGACTAGAGGCGGCCGGAGCAGTTACTGGAGGGACGAACGAGCCACGACCAAGGAGGGCAGGTGCCGGGGAGGGCGGCGGCTGTGCGTCCTGGGCAGTGTGTGCTAGGGATTAGTGGTGCGAGTGGTGGAGACTAGTGCTAGGGTCTCTGGCTGGCGAGGCCGGGCAGGACACCACGGTTCGAGTCCCCCAAACCAAGTTCAACTTTTGGCCAATTTTGCGACGAGACGGACGGAGTCTTGACTGAATGCCGATTTGCGGATACTCGTTGGGCTTTGACCTCGGTCCAAAAGGACGAGATCGGACTCGCGGGTTCCGTTTGTGGAGACAGTTGGAGTTAGCCTAGGTGGCGCTGCCATGGGAACACAAACATAGTAGGACGTGGAGGGGTCCAATGCGTCCGTCGGTAGTGGAACTCGTCGATTTGGCGCGGAATCCATCTCGGCCGTGTCCTCCTGGTCCGGTCCCCTGCGGCACTGCACTGCACTGCTCTGCTCTGCGGCGATGCATCGCCCTTTCCTCTGCCGCGGTGGTCGTGGTCGTGTGTGCGTGCGTGGTGCCCGCTCCGCTCCAGTTGGTTTGTAGGCTTGTGCCGCCCCCCGCTCCGCTCCAGTTGGTTTGTAGGCTTGTGCCGCCCCCCGCTCCTTGTGCCGCCCCCCGCTCCGCTCGGGCCCTCCCTTCCCTTCCCTTCCCTTCCCTCGGGTCGGGTGAGTGGACGCGCGCAGGCTGCTGCTGCGGCACCTGGCTGGCGTACACACGTAGGAGTACATGCTGTCTGACTGTCCTCGCCGTTCGTTCGTTCCTTCCTTCCTTCCGGCCGGACGCGCCGGGCCGGAAATCTTTCTCACGGGATCAAACAGGAAACCAGTTCTGCAGTCGATCGCTGCCTTCTTCTTCTTCTTCTCGTGCGGTCTCGTCACTCGCTCAAGCGGCGCACGCGCTGACTCGTTTTTCGTTCCAAAAATGTGACGCCTTGTTGGATCCCTCTCCGGAGGGAGGGAGGGAGGGAAGGAGGAGGAAGAGGCCGGCGCGCGGTTGCTTTCCGGCCGGGCATCGATCGGGCCGGCCGACCGACCCAACTTGTCCACTTGTGCAAAATTTTCCCGTCACAGACGGCGACCATGTAACGAACCCATGCATCAGGCACGCGGGCCATTACCGTTCTCTAGTATCACTAGACTTCGGACACGCATGCGTCAGCGCACGCGCGCACAGCTCAAGCGAGATCGCCCGATTCCGTCCATTTGTGGGATACGTAGATGACATGTCGTCCGGACAAAATCCGTTCGTGGTGGGCTGTGCACCCAACAGTCCGTCCCCGTCGTCGTCGTCGTCCCCCCCCCCCCTCCCCCCCCCCTCTTCTTCAACCGTGCGTGGTACACGCTTTGGTGGCCGCAGTCTTTCCCGCCTGCCTCTCCGTCCCGCCGAGGACCGACCATGCTTATAAAACGGACGGCTTCCGCGATAGGGAGGGCAGCAACCACTTCGCCATGCCGAACAAAGGCCTCCGTGTGACCTGGGGCGATCTTAGCAAGTACGCCCTCACAGCCTACCTCCCCTTCCCCTCCGGGCCCGGGTCGTTGCCGAGGCCTCGGCGGAGGAGAGGCGGCAACGGCGGGACGCGTCGGCAGAGGCGGAGGCAGCTGCCTTGGACCGCCTCTTATCCAGAGCTGGTACAGGGGCAGGGAGGCCACCCTCACTTTCTTCACCTACAGAAAGGTCGAGAAGGTGGCCTTTCGTGTGGCGGTGGAAGCCGCGCCCAACGGGAGGCCATGACGACGCTCAACTGAGCCAATACAACGGCCGCGAGGACGAGGGAGACGATGAGCCTCGAGCGGATGCGCGGGAGGCACGCAGTCGCCCTTCGCCACCGCCAAGCGAGGCCAGCCTGATGGGCGAGGGCCACCTCCGACTAGGATGGGGACGATGTTTAGGGAGTAGTTTAGTTTAGGGATAATTCCAACTATACCCCTTAAGTATTTCTATTTGCAATGAAAACCAAAGTTTATCAATATATTCTGTGTATGACGCGCGGATCCAAGGGAGTACAGGCTCGGACGCGCGGGTTGTTCGTCGCCACCCCCACCCCCTCCCCCCCCCCAAACCCAACTCAATTTTGGGCCTGGTTTCCGCCAAAACGGACCGGTCCGAGGCAATAGGTTCGTTTGCGGGCCGACCCAACTTGTCCACTTGTGCAAAGTTTTCCCGTCACAGACGGCGACCATGTAACAAACTTATGCACCAGGCACGCGCGCCATTACCATTCTCTAGGAGTATCACTACACTTCGGACACGCATGCGTCAGCGCACGCGCGCACGGCTCAATCCGCTCGGACTCTTCTCACGACACGAATTCGGTTTGTTTGCGGGTGGATGGCAGGCTATCCGGATGAAATCCTTTTGTGGACGCTGAGAGGGTCGCGTGTGCAGAGATGGAGGCCGAGAAGGCCGCCCGGGTCGACGGGCAGCAGCGGTAGGATGCGTGGTGTTAGCATCCACTTGGTCAGCCCAGCACTCAGCCTACGTTCTGGATGTTCATGCGCTCACGGCCCAACAATAAGAAAAAAACCCACTCCATTCCAAAAGCCCGGACTGAGGGGAGGAAGGAATCTCTCCCTTATGAGTTGGATGTGGCCTCCTTCCGTAGACGAGGTGGGACTAAACCAAGCAGCCTCCACTAGTCAACATTCCCCTAACACGTGGAGGCGGAGGCAGCCTTGGACCGCCTCTTGTCCAGCTGGTACAGGGCAGGGAGGACACCCAACACTTTCTTCACCTACGGACAGGTCGAGAAAGTGGCCTTCCGTGCGGCGGTGGTGGCCACGGTCCAACATGAGGACACGACGGCGCGCAACCGCGCCACTGCAACGGCGACGAGGACGAGGGAGACGAGGACGAGGGAGACGATGAGCCTCGAACGAATGCACATGAGGCACACACACAACTGCCCAGCGCCACCGCCACACGACAGTGGCTTGACGGGCAAGGGCGGCCTCCGACCAGGATGGGGAAGATGTGTTAGGGAGTTGTTTAGTTTAGGGATAATCCAAACTACACCGCTTAAGTATTTCTATTTGCAATGTAAACCAAAGTTTATAAAGATTTCTGTATACGACGTGCGGACCCAAAGAAGGATAGGCTTGGACGCACGGGTTGTCTGTCACCCCTCAAACCCAACTTAAAATTTTGGGACAGGTTTGCGCCACAGACTGGTCCGAGGCATTAAGTCCGTTTGCGAGTGCGTATTGGGTCTTGGTATCTGTCTGGTCGGACGATTCGGACAGTGATGGTCCGTTTGCATGCCTCTGTTGGAGATGCCCTAGCCCCTCCTCTTTTTGTTTTCACAACCCCTCCCCCCACCCCCATTCTATTTCTACTCCCTTTAGTACTTATCGAAAAAATACTTACTTCAAAACAGCTATCTCATCAAACTATATACTTTATTTGTCTTAAAATAGATGTCTTAGATTTATCAAATTTCTTTTTGACAAATCTAAGACATCTATTTTAAGTCACGAAGAGAGTATAAAAGATACTTACTTCAAAAACAGAACTCGAGTTAGACATGTGCAAATGTCAGGTAGGTTATTATTAATTAGAACCAGCACTAAGTCAAAGGGAAAAAACAAAGGGCTGGACGTGCCTCACCCGAAACTGCCAGTCTCAATGACCATCCCCAGTCGTTGGTCGCCGGAACGACGCTACTGCCACTTGTGTCGAATAAAAACAATGATTCCAGAGCGAGAGACGCGAAGGACCTGTATTGTACAGTATACGACACCGAAACTGCAGGCGATCGAGCTACTGAGCGGCAGAGCACATGCAATGCATGGCGTACCTGGCAATCACGCTGTCTTTCCCGTTTCGGCTTACAATAAGATGATAATTAGTGCTAACGGTTTGCTAATCAGCATGCTCCCAGCGCGGTCGCCTACCAAACTGCTC
Source organism: Avena sativa (assembly GCA_916181665.1). Taxonomy (NCBI): domain Eukaryota; kingdom Viridiplantae; phylum Streptophyta; class Magnoliopsida; order Poales; family Poaceae; genus Avena; species Avena sativa. Next base: position 56,967,405 of record OV702285.1, on the reverse strand, counting down.
TAGTTGTCGAATTAGGTGGGAAGAGGGCAGTCGCGGCACCTGTGTGCAAGCACCGGCCGGCATTACACGATCGGCCCAGCTGACGGCAACCCGGCACCTCCCTCTCCGGCTCCGGCTCCGGCTCCGGCTCCGGCTCCGACGACGGCAAAGCTTCCCGGACGTTCGTGCGTGCTGGATCGAAGGTGACACGACACGACGGACAGGGAGGCGCCACCTTCCGGCCGGATCGATCTTCCCCGGATCGCAGCGGACAGCAATGGCCGGTCCCTGTACCTAGGCCGCTCTAGCTCTGGCTACGGAATGCGCAGCTCCGGCCTCTGGAGCGGCCGGCTGACTGGGCCACTACCACTCTTGTCCTCCTCTGCGTGGATGACCGACGTGACTCGCTAACAATATCCCATTAAGCACGCCACGTCGGCCTCCATCCGTGGCGTGATGCGCATCCATCCGTGGCGTGCATGCATGCGCATCGTATATATATATATGTATAATGTAACTTTATAGCCACCCAGTTACGGTGTGGTGTTTGATGTCATCAAAGCATCCTTCTGGTGATAGTGATATGCATGATCTCATGGTCGAAGCAATTAGGTTACTATGTATCAGAAAGCATATAGCAATTGAACTATTAAAATGACTTGATCTTTATGCTACGCTTATCTATAGTAGTATGTTCATCATATCATTCTTCTAACGATATGATCTTGTTGTTAATAACATCTCAATGTTCATGATAGGGAAACCATAATCATTTATTAACCAACAAGCTAGTATTATGAAGAGGCTTTACTAGGGGCTTCAATTTGAGTTTAAAAATCACACAAGTATTAATGTTTCCTTGTTAATACTATTATAGCATGAATGTAAACATTTATCATAAACACAAAGATATAATAATAACTACATTTATTATTGCCTCTAGGGCATATCTCCAACAGTCTCCCACTTGCACTATAGTCAACTAATCTGGATTACATGGTAATATACCGAACACCCATGGCAGTTTGGTATTGGTCATGTTTTGGCCTTGGGAGAGGTTTAGTCAACGGATCCGCCACATTCAGATCTGTGTGTACTTTGCAAATCTTTATGTCACCATCTTGGACATGTTCTCGAATAGCGTGGAAACGTAGCTTGATGTGCTTCAGCTTCTTGTGTGACCTTGGTTCTTGCGCATTGGCTATGGCGCCCATGTTATCACAGTAGATAGACATTGGGTCCAGCGCACTTGGAACTACACCGAGCTCTGTAATGAACTCAGCATTGGTCCATCAGTCTTGGCGTTGCCGCAGAAACCTAAAGTGGCATCCTCGGAGAACCCCAAAATGTCTTCGTCGGTGAACCCCCGGTCTTGCCGTTGTTGCGCATCGTTCCTCAACAATGTTGGTGAAGTAACTATGCCTAGTTCATCATCTAGATCGCTTTATCTCTGTCAAGTTATCCATGTTCCCACTATCACAACAAAAAAGTTTGTATCTCCCTCGTAAGTGGCTCGTTCCACTTGCGATACTAGTGTTGTTGTCGAGTTTCATCCTAACAGTTTCTCTGCGGTCAATCACCCTTTGCCTACGTGGTGTGCGGTAGGCTAAACAATGCACCAATGGTACTATTCCTTGGATGGTTGCCTTTGTTTCTCAAGCAACTTCTGATCCAACTGCCGAACCTCGGCACTTTCATTTTTGTTGTTGCACTTGGTATTCTGTATTGGTGTGGTGTGATGGGACACAAATTTGATGCTCTATTGAAGAACAACACTTGGCGTCTTGTTACTCCTTGCTCTGGTATTAGTATCATTGGCACCAAGTCGGTATTAAAGGTCAAGCGTCATGCCAATGGTACTATTTTTATGATTCAAAACTCGGCTTGTTGCTAAGGTGTTCAAAGGGCGCCATGGGTTGGATTATGAAGACACATTCGGTCCTATTGTCAAGCCCACAATTATTTGTGGTCTGTTGTCTCTAGCTGTCAACCGTGGTTGGTCTCTTCGTCAACTTGATATACAAAATTCGGTCAAAAAAAGTTGATATACAAAATGCTTTTTTGAATGGAGTCTTGGAGGGAGAGGAGTTTATGTGGCAACCTTCTGGCTTTGAGGATCCCAATCATCCTCATCATTCGGGCCATTTGGTTAAGGAATTTTTTGGGCTCAAACAGGCGCCCCGGTCTTGGCATTCCCGTCTTGCGTCCTCGTTAGCATGGTTATATGGCTTCCACTGCTAACATATCACACTATTTATATTTCAGTGTCCATATGTTACATTTATCTGCTGGTAATGTTGATCATATTGTTGTTTTTAGGTAGTCCTTGCATGGTATTGATCCTATTGTTCATGGCTTTTGTTAGGAATTTGCAGTCAAGGACTTAGGTCCTATCGAATATTTTCTTGGTTTGGAGGTCATACATCGCTCGAATGGACTTTCCATTACTCAACACAAGTATGTTTTTATCTTCTCTGACATGCTAGGATGCTGAAGTGCAAGGCCACTAATACTCCTATGTATTCTACGAGTAAGTTGTTTCAGTTCTGACAGTTTCTTACTTGGGGATGGTGAGGCTACTACCTATCGTAGTATTGTTCGCGAGTTATAGTATCCCACTCTCACTCGTCCTCACATTTGGTTTGTGGTTAATCATGTGTGCCGGTTTCTTTATTCTCCTACTGAATATCATTGGGTTGTTGTCAATCGAATTCTTTGGTGTGTTCATCACACATGGGCCCATGGGTTGTTTCTTGCACCTGCTCCATTAGTACACTCTCGGGTTATTCAAATTCGGAGTGGGTTGGGGACATGAGATCAACGAGGGGATACACTCTCTTACATATAGGTAACTTAATTGCATGGAGAGTGCTCGCAAATAGGCTACATGTCACGTTCAAGCATGAAGTATGGGTATAAGGTTGTTTCCAATGCAAGCACTGAGATCATTTGTGGTACATGCATTGTTGAAGGAGCTTGATGTTTGATAGGATTTTCCACCAGTTTATGGTGTGATAATATTAGAGTAAACTATTTTTATTCAAATCATGTCTTCCATGCATTGACGATGCATATTGAGTTGATTTTCACTTTGTGATTGAGAACGAGTTGCTCAGAAGTTGCTCCAAGTTCGTTTTGTGTCATCAAAAGATCAACTGGATGATATCTTCACAGAAGTATTGTTGCCACTTTCATTGTTTGAGGAGTGAAAATGCAATCTCAATATGCACCGTATAGTTGAGATTGATGGAGGCAGATACAATACATCATGTTAAGTATTAGGTAGTCTTTTGTATATACATATTTTGGTTAGACTTAGCATATACAAGAGAAATCCGCAAGTATATTATCGGATCAGGAGTACCTAGTTTTTGAAAATTCGCGTCTTCTCCGAATTCATGAATTTCTAGAACCTGGGTACTCCTGATCTTGACGGAGGAAGGCATGGTCCAGATGTTACATTTATCTACTGGTAATGTTGATGACATTGCTGTTCTGAGGTGGTCCTTGCATGGTATTGATCATGTTGTTCATGGCTTTTGTTAGGAATTTGTAGTCAAGGAGGTCCTCTCGAATATTTTCTTGGTTTGGAGGTCGTACATCGCTCGAATGGACTTTCCATTACTCAACACAAGTATGTTTTTATCTTCTCTAATATACGACATATTTCTCAAATCAACACATTTCTAATACCGGGAATTACTCTTTTAGATAGGATGCAACACAACCTCTATTTTATGGACAATTGCTTGTCATTTTGGACTATGTCACCTTGCTTAATTCAGATCCTGAACTCGAATGGATTTTAATTGTCTTGTAGTCCTTTTTAGAAGAGAAATACAGGATAAATAGTAATCTCTTCATCCTAAATTAGGTGTCTTAGATTTTTCTAGATACATACATTCGTATCTAGATAAATTTAAGACAACCAATTTTAAAATGGAGAAAATAATAGTCTTTTAGGCAATATGTTATCTAAATCTATGACGTTTCAATCGAATCGGAGGTCTTACCTATCACTGTACTCTCTCCGTCCAAAAAGCGATTTCACTTAGATTCACATGCATAAATGTCGTGTTTTACTATATTTCATATATCTGCGAATCTAGCCAAATCTGAAACATGTCTTTTCGGACACAGAGTAGTACTCCCTCTGTTTCGGTTTACAAGTCCTGCACGTAGTTCTATGTCGTCAAATTGAGCAACTTAGTATGATGTATATATTACAAAAAATATATCACCGGAAACTTTAGACTTTGTATTTTCCAGTGATATAATTTTTATATTATATAATTCAAATTATATAGGTCAAATTGATAACCTAGATATACGCGTAGGACTTGTATACCGAAACGGAGGAGTAATATATTGACCGACCTTTCATAAATTCTTTCGCCATAGACAGAAGAGAACAACGCCGAAGGAACCCAAAGTGGTCAAATTTAAAACGTGGCCCCTGTGTCTCTCTTTCGCAACCGTGTGGCCTGATCGATCGAGAGCGAGGCCAGGTAGGTTGCAGCGTCTCCTTCCACGGTCAGGTCAACGCAAGGCTTGGTGCCTTGGTGGAAGGCAGGTGGCCCCCGGACGACGTGGCACGCCGGGACCGCACTGACACTGCCCCGACTGTCGGTGGAGCTCGGAATTCAGCTCGCGCTGTCTGCTCTCGTAGTACGCTGTACCGGCTTTTCTTTCCTGATGAAGACATTATTGTATTGTCTATCTCTCTTTCTCTTTCAAATAAAAATTTCTTTAGTTAGGAGCACATGCTAACAAGCTACTAGTTGCAACTACTATCATAAACTGCTTTTGTTTTCTCTAGTAGAGCCTGCATGGATTTCATGAAAAAGTCACATAATTTTAACAGAATGTTTTTCTTTTGTCCCCATACTGTTTTTGAATGTAAGAATTTAAGCTTGGAATTGAATTACACGGAAAATTCCAAATCAAAGATGGAAAGGAAATGACTCCATTTCCAATTCCGTTGTTTGGATGTGCATAAAATTTAATACTGAAATCACAGGGTAGCATCCAATTCCAAATCCTGTTTGGATGTGCAAATCATAGAATTAAATGTTTTGTTGAGTTTTAGTAATACAAACTTGCCTATATGTATGCAAAATAGTATATATATTTGATATTTATATTTATTTTTTCTAATTATGCCGCCGCCTTGCTCCGAGGGGTCGGGAATGGAAAGAGGAGAGGGAGAGGAGGGCGAGGAAGAGGAGAGGAAGACTTGCCGGAGCTTGGGCCGCCGCCGCCTTGCTGGAGGTCGCGTGTGGTGTGCAGTGCGCTTCCCTGGTGCGAGCTCCTCATTTGTTCGGGCATAGACAAATCCGTACACGGGGCTGTTTTCGAGCCTCTCCACTCGGGAACTCGCGAGGCGAGCGGGCATGGAATTGGCTCCGCTTTCCAAGCCCCAATTCTAACGCCACCTAAACATCTGAATTTGGCCAACCATTTCTAAAAGCTCAATTCCGAGCCTCAATTACGATATCCAAACACATATTTGAAGGAAGTAGCTGTTGTAGAGCGATCTTCAGATTTAGCAGTACACGTATGCACTGTTAGAACGGCGGCCAGCCACTCCATATTGATGACAGAGAGGGTGACGACCAGCTGAGACCAGGTTTTGGTTTTGCAAGGGAGCTATGGTGGCACCTCGTTTTCTGATTAGATCTGGCCACTGTTTGCTTTCACTGTGCTCCATCATTGGGGTCTCGATTTGTGGTCATACGGGTATCATTGTCTGCTTGCTTGCTTGCCCTCTTTCTTTTTTATTATCATGTTTTTCTTTTTTTCTTTTGATAAGTACATGATGATAACGGAAATAAAACAGGAGAATAATAAGCTGATTACGTCTTGACGCAGACCGCGTACCGGACCGCCGGGCGCATCGGAGCATTAAAGCAAGGATGGTTCAGACCGAATTAATCCTTTGTTTAAAGGCCAATCTCCATCAGTCCTTTCTGACCTTGCGTGTGATTATTTTTGGGAAATTAGACCTACTATCTGGTTTATTCTCTTCACCTGAAAAGGTAAAGAGTCTAATCTCAAGACATATACTATCTTTTTTGTTCATTCTCAAATTGCTTTCAAAGTATCATTACTTACATCTTTGCTGCTAATTGTGTCATTGCTGCTCTGCTTGCTGCAGCAGATTGCTATGGGGCCAGAAAGACTATATGGGCGTGTTCGGTTTCTCCGGTCCTTTTGGTGCACCTAGGGATCATGGCTACGCGAAAGCTGCTCGCGCCAATACAACCTCTCATGTCTAGAGTGTATTTCGTTTGGTTGGTTACATTTTTTTTGGATCGTAGGCGAAGCCAAGCCTCGGTAGTTTGGTTTCATGTTTTCTGTGTTATCGGTAAGTTGTTATCCATTTGGTTAGTTGCTAGCGTTACCTCCTGGACGGTGTGGTGAGCATCACAAGAACATGGCACACGTCAAGATTTGGCTAATTGCAATTCAAAGAACAACTAGCTTAGTACTGGTATGATATAATCTAAATAGTCACGGCGTTTGTGTTGCACCATGAGTTTTCACGGACAACTGCTCGTAATGCATAGCACAAGTTCATCAAACCCAGGGGTTACAACTGAATACCACATCCCAAAATATACAGTCATGGCACAAGTTTCCATCAAGCCTAGTACTCCAAAATATACATCATAGTCATCATCAGCAGCACTGCTATCAGCACCTCCTCCAACACCACGGTAGGCTCCTCACACGTAGTGCTTGTTCGCGAAGGACGTGAACTAGCTCATCATGCGATCAGGGGTCATAGCAAGGTACCTGATCGCCCGTGCCTTGTTCTCCATTAGGTGGCTAAGAGCACGGTGTATAGCAGCTGGAGATATGGACTCTGTGGGAATACGACTAACATAGATCACCTTTTTCCGAGCATAGTTCTAAATAGGGTTGTGGACCAACTCGGCGTTCTTCAGCTGAGCCTACACGAGAACACAGTTAGTTAAATCGTTTTGTTCATATGTGAGATTAAGTACAATTCAATGTAGTGATGCAAGTGCAAATTTCTCCCACCTTGATGTGCTCATAGTAGTGCTCGTCGTCCATCATGAGAGTTGGCGTTTCCTCCACCCAGAGCACGCTCTCAATACTTTTGATCTTCAGCACCTGAACCCATCTAGCTCTCCAATGCATCATATGGTTGTAGATCTCACTCGGAGTAACTATTCACCACAGAACCTGAAGACATCAGCTGCAATAGCTCACATGTCTGTTGGAGATATGCCCAAGAGGCAATAATAAAGTGGTTATTATCATATCTTCACACTTATGATAAATGTTTACATACCATGCTATAATTGTATTAAACGGAAACATTAATACTTGTGTGATTTGTAAACTAAAATAAGAGTCCCTAGTAAAGCCTCTTGTTAAACTAGCTTGTTGGTTAATATATGATCATGGTTTCCTGATCATGAACATAGGGATGTTATTAACAACAGGATCATATCATTAGGAGAATGATGTGATGGACATACTCCTATAGATAAGCGTAGCATAAAGATCAAGTCATTTCAATAGTTCAATTGCTATATGCTTTCTGATACATAGTAACCTAATTCCTTCGACCATGAGATCATGCATATCACCTTTACCGGATGGATGCTTTGATGACATCAAACACCACACCGTAACTGGGTGGCTATAAAGGTGGCATTGAGTGTTCAGAAAGTATTGGTTGAAACACATGGATCAAGAGTGGGATTTGTCCATCCATATGACGGATAGATATACTCTGGGCCCTCTCGGTGGAATGTCATCCAATTAGCTTGCAAGCATGTGACTGGCTCACAAGGGATCACATATCACGGGAACGAGAAAAGAGTACTTATCGGTAACGAGGTTGAACTAGGTATGCAGAGACACCGACGATCAAAACCTCGGATAAGTAAACTATCGTGAGACAAAGGGAAATTGGTATCGTATGTAAGTGGTTTATTCGATCGCAAAGTAATCGTAGAAATATGTGGGAGCCATATGAATTTCCAGATTCCTCTATTGGTTATTGTTCGGAGAAGTGTCTCGATCATGTCCGCATAATTCACGAACCGTAGGGAGACACACTTAAGGATTCGACGTTGTTTGAGTAGTTATGGTATTATGTGAAAGAGACCGAATGTTGTTCGGAGTATCGGATGGGATCCGGGATATCACGAGGTGATCCGGAATGGTCCGGAGAATAAGATTCATATAAGGGAAGTCCCGTTTCGGAGTTCGGGAATGATTCCGGTGTTTTCATCGGGAATGTTCTAGAAGGTTCCGGATTGTCCGGCACTCCGGGGGGGGAGGGTACATGAATGTGTCATTGCATATTGGAATGATTGCATCATGTACTAAGTGTTCTTTCTGTTCCAAATAAAGGATTAAATTGAATCCCAAACAGAAAAGTCAAACGGCCAGTTTGAAAGTCAAACGGCTAAAACAGGAAACTGTGGGAAACAAGCAAGAGGTGGTTGGAACCGACTTGGGGGAGGAGTCCCTCCAAGCCGGCGCGCCAACCAAGGCCGACTTGGGGAGGGACTCCCCTCCCCTTGGCCGCCCCTCCCACCTATAAAAGGAGGGGCAGGGCCTCCTCCTCTGGACACACAAGTTCCTATCCTCTAATCTCCGGTTTAGAGCCGTTTTGGTTTAGAGCTTCTAATTGCTCTAGCCTGCGGTTTAGAGCCTTCTAACTGGTGTGTCTAATCCCTAGACCACTAATAGCTCTCTCTCTCATACTCCACCATACTCGCTCCGGCTTAAGGCGAAGCCCTGCGGGATCTCCCCTCTACTTCCGGTACCACGCCGTTGTGCTGCCGGAATCGCGAGGAGAGTGCTACAACCTCCGCTGCCTGCTGGAACAAGGGAGAGGAAGGTCTTCGTCGAGTACCGAACGTGTGACCGACTGCGGGAGCGCTGCCGGAACGTGGCGCCGGAAGGATCGTCTACGCGATCTTGAGATCGGAAAGAGTACGACTACATCACCCACGAGAATCTGCTCTCGTTAACCGCTTTGGAATCTTCGAGGATAAGTTATTCCATCGACTCGTTGCTACAATCTAGTAGATAGATCTTGGCTTGTTTGTTTGTATGCGATAGAAAATTTTGTTTTCCATGCTACGAACCCCTACAGTGGTATCAGAGCCGTGTCTATATGTAGATCTGTTGCACGAGTAGAACACAATGGTCATTATGGGCGTTGATGCTTTTATTGTTGATTGCTTCTTGTGTACTTTGTATCTTGCGGTATGTTGGGATGAAGCGGCCCGGGCTAACCTTACATGACATCATTCATGAGCCTTGCTCCACGCTTGACATGCAACTTGTATTGCATAAGTGGCTTTGCGGGTGCCTGTTTCTCCTAGCATAGTTAAGATCCAATTTACAACGGGTGATTAACAATACTAGTATCAATGTTGTGGTTCTTGTTCGTAAGTTAGAACGACACTTATTGAAAACCCCAAACCACGTAAAATATGCAAAGAAAGTAGAGGCGTCTAACTTTGTTTTGCAGGGGTGTGCAGTGATGTGATATGGCCATGATTGTGATTATATATGATGTATGCAATGTTCCTTATTGTAAGTTGGCAACCGGCAGGAGCCATATGGTTGTCTTTAATTTATGTTAAGACCCGCGTGTCTATTCAAAGTAGTTGTAATAGTTGAAGCCGGTGGACGACAACCATGGAGAAGCGTCATTGACCTTGATGCAATGCCGATGATGATGGAGATCATGTTCGTGCTTGAAGATGGAGATCGGAAGCACAAAGAAGAAAGGCCATATCATATCACATATTATGAATTGCATGTGATGTTAATCCTTTATGCATCTTGTATTGCTTAGTAGACGACGGTAGCATTATAAGATGATCCCTCATGCACATGAATTTCAAGTCATAAAGTGTTCACCCTTAGTTAGCACCGTTGCTAAAGCTTGTTGTTTCGAAGCACCACGTGATGATCGGGTGTGTTAGATTCTACAAGTGTATACAACGTGAGCAAGCCAGATTTGCTCATGCGGAAACTAAGGTTTGAACTTGACGAGCCTAGCATGTACAGACATGGCCTCAGGAACACGGATTACCGAAAGGTAGAGCATGAGTCATATAGTAGATATGATGAACATGTTGATTGTTCGCCATTGAAGCTATATCAACTCTCGTGATGATCGGTTTTGATGTGGTGGATTTGGTTCGTGTGATCACTAAAACAATGTGAGGGATATTGTTTTGAGTGGGAGTTCACCTAGATTAATTTAATTATTAATTAGAACTCAATTTATCATAAACTAAATCAAAGTGAATTTGCATAGTTGTTGTAGTCATTGGCATCCGTTTACCACCTTGCGCTTAGTTATAATTGAGATGATAGAACTATAGAATTCTGGTTAGTTACTTTACGAACTGGTATCGTATTGTTTTGGAGTGTTAATCTAAAGTTTAAAAGTCCTACTGCAAACTTTCAGTAAGTTCCGGTTACTCCATGAAGTTTAATAATTAGTATTAAATCAAGAGTAACAATTCCAAGTGTTAGTATCATGTTTGTTTCCATGATTCTTGATATTCAAAGGATTGTCTTAATATCAAGGTTATCTAAGATCTGAAAGAGTTGTTTCAGAAACCATGATGTGTGGAAGATATTGTGATATCTGAAACGAAGTTTTGGTTGCAACATGATAGAGTATAATATGGCTAAAGTCATGTTCTCATATTTGATGAGAATTTGCAAAAGGTTGGAGACACTAGTTGTCCTAAACCTCCAAAAGTTTTTGGGAGAGCAACATTATACTCACGATTCACCGTTACAAGCTAATAGTAGCTTGATCATGGATAATTCCATGATAAGGGTGAATATTTGATGTAGGTAAAATATTTACTACACCAAGAGATTACTAAAGAAAGGAATTTGAAAGAACACCAAACATTTGATGATTGTGATCTACTTCAAAGTGCAAGTCCAAAGACATTGGTATTTAACTATACACGCTTTGGACTATGTGTCATATGAATGACTCCACTAATTGATGTTGATAGATTCTTTCAAACAGAATAGGAAATACTAAAAGAGAATATCATAAGTATATGGCAGAAAAGAAAAGACTAGAATTGTTCAGTTTAAGTATATAGATGATATACATGTTATGGCTATATTCTTTGCTTATTAAACAATGTGGTTCTTAAGTATTTGATACTGAATTTGTTGGTGTGAATCGTCATACGAAACAACACAATTCATGAACTACAATGGCCTAAGTAACCAGCAAAAGAATATGTGATGATGTTCATCGAGAACAAATAAAGGGTTATTGTATTGCTCGTTAAACATCAAAGCTTGCCTTCAAGATTTGTTTTATCAGGTATTATGAGAACAAAAGGGTTGTTCAAATAATTGCCGTAATCTATAAAAGATGGATGATTCGCAAATCTCGTTGGAGACATCACATCCATAAAACTAGTGCTAAAGATGTCGAAAGACAAATTGATTGAAAGATCACTTAGGAAGTGACATCGCCGTTTAAATTATATTGGAAAGAAAACATGAAGAAAATCCATATGGATGGAATTTTGGAGTCTTTTGATTTTTGATCAAATGACGCTTGTGAAACTTTCCTAGAGATAATTAAAACTTCGTTCATAGGCCAAAAGGGAACGAATGACTAGCTTATTTGAACTTGTACATATTGTTGTACAAAGTCCATTATGTGTAGTCAAGAGCGATGAATTTCAACTTCATATGCTTTCTCTGAAAATTTGAGTGAATATATGAATATTTACTTAATAAGGATGAAGTATGAAATATTTGAAGAGTTCAAAGACTTTCAAGATGAAGTACAAAATCATTTGTAACAAGAATATAAATAGTTTATGATAAGATCATAAAGGAAGATATTTGAGTTACAAGTTTAGCATAAATACCTAAGATTTAAGGAATCGTTCCGTGGATTTGCATTTTCCTGAAACACCATAAGAGTATGGAGCGTTTGAGATATGTAATTAAACCTTGTTTGACATGGTAAGATCGAAGGTATAATTCATAAAACTGCCATTATATTTTAAAGATTAAAAGCTTTAGAGATTACCTTTTTTCCACTGAAAAGAGCTTCATCGTAATCCGTTGAAATGACACCATATAAGGTTATGGTTTGGGATAAAACCCAAGTTGTCCTTTCTTAAACATTGGTATGCTATGCATAAGAAAGATGTGTGCAACCAAAGTCGGATGAACCTGTCTTTGTATAAACTGTTAAGTATTCCTCCATAAACACCGGAGACAAAAGTGTTTGTTGCTTAGAACGTCAAGTTTCTTTGAGAAGGAATTTTTCGTGAAAAGTTAAGTGGGAGGACAATAGAACTTTGATAAGGTTAAAAGAACCTTAGCTATATGTGCAAAGTTGCGCAGCGCCGAAAAGTGTTTCGGAGGCAGCAACAATGCTCATGGCTCACGTGCCTCAAAGGTTGTGGTCACAGAGATCTAAGTTCCTATTGAAACAAGTAGGTCGGGTAAACAATCAAATACCAAGATTTGAGGGTTGAATCATTATTTGAGAATAATGAACCGACTACATGCAAAGAAGCGATGATGGGCCCTGACTCCATAAAATGGCTTGAATCCATAAAATCCGTGATAGTTCCATACACGAGAAATCAAGTTTTGAACTTGAAGGACCCTCGAGAAAGGTGTAAGACCTTACAGTTGTGTTTGGATCTATAAATAAATAGACATAGATGTTGCACATCTATGAAATGGTCGACATGTTGGGAAAGAGTTCACAACGATGTTCAAAGGGTTGACTATGACAAGATTTGATCTTTCATAGTGATATTTAGTCTAGACGGATTAATGTAGCAACCACTACATATAATTTGTTATATGGTAGTTGAATAAACAAAACAAGTTCTTCTAATAGAATCGTTACCTAGGACATGTGCATAACACGGTCCATAGGGTTTTGTTAATTCAAAGGATGCTAAAAGCATATGCAAACTTCAATGGTTGAAGTGAGCATCGCGGAGTTGGAATCTTCACTATGATGAAACTGTTAAAAGAGTTTAATTTCATCAGAGACAATGAAGATGCTTGCGTTTGCAAGAAATTAAGTGGGAGCGCTAAGACATATTTCTAATACATTATGTGGAGGACATATTGTTGATTAGAAAAAGATGTATCTTTTATTAACACATATTAAGAATTTCATCCCGATGAAAGACTTAGGCAAAACCCAAATATTTGGCATCAATAGACGCTAATATGGTTGTGCCAGAAGTGCATAGACAAGATAATGAATGAGTTCAATATAGAAACTACAAGAGAGGTTCTTGTCGCACAGAAAGGATTGAATGAGTTCAATGTTGATGATATATGTTCAAGTGTATTGACATTTGGTAAAGTGAAACAAATAATCAAGTATAGATTGATACTTGATGTATGAAATCACAAAGAGTATTTAAATCAATCATACTGTGATATGTACAAATCCAGATATGTCCTATGCTCTAAATGTTGTGAGCATATACCAGAATGATTCGTAAGATGATTATTGGACAATAGTAAGGACATTCTTATGATCATTTGGAAGAACTAAGAGTATATTATTTGTAGAAGTGACAAATAGATGGTTAGTTCATTGTAAAAGTACTACATTGATACTAGTTTTGTCACAAAGTACAAATTAAGTTTATCTCAATCTAAACTAAGGGTGGCACAATATAATGGAAAGTGAGTTCCATAAATGGATTTGGATGAGTTCCAAAGTTAAGACATTGTGACATATACTACAACAAAAGGCTAAGTATATGACTGCTATTTTAGCAGCAAAAGAGGGCATTTGTGTTAAGTAGTTTGTTATCAAACTAGGTGTAGTTCACAGTGGGATAATACTATGAAGATATATTGTGCGACAATATTATCAACATATTTTAACCCCAAAGAGCTAAAGGTCACACCGAAAGACCAAATTTATACAAAGCCATCTCATTAGAGAATGAGTGATGCGTAGAGACGCAAAGACATGCAATTACACACGGACCTGGAAGTGTCAGATCCGGAGATCAGTTGACCACTAGCAATCGTGTACATACAACACCGGAAAGCCATAGGTGTTGAATACACAAAGGTTTGAAACTAGATTATTGACTCTAGTGCAAGTGGGAGACTGTTGGAGATATGCCCAAGAGGCAATAATAAAGTGGTTATTATCATATCTTCACACTTGTGATAAATGTTTACATACCATGCTATAATTGTATTAAACGGAAACATTAATACTTGTGTGATTTGTAAACTAAAATAAGAGTCCCTAGTAAAGCCTCTTGTTAAACTAGCTTGTTGGTTAATATATGATCATGGTTTCCTGATCATGAACATAGGGATGTTATTAACAACAGGATCATATCATTAGGAGAATGATGTGATGGACATACTCCTATAGATAAGCGTAGCATAAAGATCAAGTCATTTTAATAGTTGAATTGCTATATGCTTTCTGATACATAGTAACCTAATTCCTTCGACCATGAGATCATGCATATCACCTTTACCGGATGGATGCTTTGATGACATCAAACACCACACCGTAACTGGGTGGCTATAAAGGTGGCATTGAGTGTTCAGAAAGTATTGGTTGAAACACATGGATCAAGAGTGGGATTTGTCCATCCATATGACGGATAGATATACTCTGGGCCCTCTCGGTGGAATGTCATCCAATTAGCTTGCAAGCATGTGACTGGCTCACAAGGGATCACATATCACGGGAACGAGAAAAGAGTACTTATCGGTAACGAGGTTGAACTAGGTATGCAGAGACACCGACGATCAAAACCTCGGATAAGTAAACTATCGTGAGACAAAGGGAAATTGGTATCGTATGTAAGTGGTTCATTCGATCGCAAAGTAATCGTAGAAATATGTGGGAGCCATATGAATTTCCAGATTCCTCTATTGGTTATTGTTCGGAGAAGTGTCTCGATCATGTCCGCATAATTCACGAACCGTAGGGAGACACACTTAAGGATTCGACGTTGTTTGAGTAGTTATGGTATTATGTGAAAGAGACCGAATGTTGTTCGGAGTCTCGGATGGGATCCGGGATATCACGAGGTGATCCGGAATGGTCCGGAGAATAAGATTCATATAAGGGAAGTCCCGTTTCGGAGTTCGGGAATGATTCCGGTGTTTTCATCGGGAATGTTCTAGAAGGTTCCGGATTGTCCGGCACTCCGGGGGGGGGGGGAGGGTACATGAATGTGTCATTGCATATTGGAATGATTGCATCATGTACTAAGTGTTCTTGCTGTTCCAAATAAAGGATTAAATTGAATCCCAAACAGAAAAGTCAAACGGCCAGTTTGAAAGTCAAACGGCTAAAACAGGAAACTGTGGGAAACAAGCAAGAGGTGGTTGGAACCGACTTGGGGGAGGAGTCCCTCCAAGCCGGCGCGCCAACCAAGGCCGACTTGGGGAGGGACTCCCCTCCCCTTGGCCGCCCCTCCCACCTATAAAATGAGGGGCAGGGCCTCCTCCTCTGGACACACAAGTTCCTATCCTCTAATCTCCGGTTTAGAGCCGTTTTGGTTTAGAGCTTCTAATTGCTCTAGCCTGCGGTTTAGAGCCTTCTAATTGGTGTGTCTAATCCCTAGACCACTAATAGCTCTCTCTCTCATACTCCACCATACTCGCTCCGGCTTAAGGCGAAGCCCTGCGGGATCTCCCCTCTACTTCCGGTACCACGCCGTTGTGCTGCCGGAATCGCGAGGAGAGTGCTACAACCTCCGCTGCCTGCTGGAACAAGGGAGAGGAAGGTCTTCGTCGAGTACCGAACGTGTGACCGACTGCGGGAGCGCTGCCGGAACGTGGCGCCGGAAGGATCGTCTACGCGATCTTGAGATCGGAAAGAGTACGACTACATCACCCACGAGAATCTGCTCTCGTTAACCGCTTTGGAATCTTCGAGGGTAAGTTATTCCATCGACTCGTTGCTACAATCTAGTAGATAGATCTTGGCTTGTTTGTTTGTATGCGATAGAAAATTTTGTTTTCCATGCTACGAACCCCTACAATGTTCATCTCTTTGAATCCCCGATGAATTGAGCCCCCTTTCTTGATGATCTAACAAACCATGTTCAAGATGAAAGTGGACAAAGATGTTGGCCATGTCATGGCGTTCTTACTTTGACACAACTTATCAAGCATCAACACATATGAAAGACACACAACTGTGGTTGCTAGCAGATCATGGGAGCTCGACACCTTCTCCTACAACACAAATTGAACAAAACACAGTAAGCAATGTGTTGAGCACTAATCCTTATACCAACTATCACCCTCAAACATGGAACACGCGACAATGAAGATTAGTCGTCAAACCTAACACTACCATAAAACAACATTCCCCATGAAACATGACTGCTAAAATGTACCATACAACCTCCAGATATACTACAAGCGACCACATGCTAACAGATCAACTATGAGACAACATGCTAATAGATCTAAACATGCACAAGTAGGGTTAGGTGTGTCTTACAGCGATCTGAACATCGAACGATGAGGATGACATCTCGAAGAAGCAGGCGAAGAAGACTTGCCACAGATGAGCTCGATCGATCGGAGTAGGCGGTGCCGCTTACCTGCTCGTTGGTGAATAAGATGATTTGGAGGGAGATCTAGAAAGGGGAAAAATGGTGGCACGGGATTCAGCGGTGAGGAGGGGCGGCGATAATATGCGGTGCTAATCGGTGGGCGGTGACCCAATTTCTCCTGGCAGATTTTTGCGTATGCGGGCCATCTCTCTCTCTCTCTCATCGTTTTCCTCAGGAGGCTAGCCGAGGAGCGTTTTAAGACCCGTGCGATGCAAAGATTTCTTTTTCTGGGAGAAACCAAACGAGCAAAATTCTTCTGGCCGGGTGCCAGAAACGACTTGGTGAGCAACCAAACATGCCCTACACTTTTTATCCAACAACATGACTCAATTGATTTTTTTGTTGACATGTGAAATTAACCCAGCAAGTTTGGTCTATCAAGTGGCTGGAGCTAACCCAAAATGATTAAGCATATTCCCATATGCATGCATGCCTTGACGCGAATATCGTCCCTATGATTGATAATTCCATCTCCATGTGATCAGCCCCTTAACTACGCCAGTAACTGTTTTAAAGAAGGTCGTTACAATCAGTGTTTATTGGCGCTACTAGTACTAAAATTAAATTAAAATCTGTTTATGCGATGGTTGAGACGTTATGTCAGATGATCGATCACCGTAACCATAATAAAAGAATCTGGACCCTAATTTGGGACGAGTTTATTATTATTTTAAACAAGCCCAAAATTGTCGGCCAGATAGAGTTGAAGCTAGAAACAAACGAGAAGAGAAAAAACACAAAACAAAAGGAGTACTAGTACTAGCAACCGATCGTTCCAGATGGCGCCAAATTGGCATCTAGAGATGCAATTTTTGTGAAATGCGATGCATCCTTCCCAAGAGCTTCTACAGTTTGCATCTAATCAAATTGAAATACTGCCAAAGTTCATATTCATATAAGTTTATTTGGTAATTTAATTTAGTTAATCTTCTTTATTTTTTGATTTTGTTTGATAATGTGTTTGCCATGTGGCTAGTGGGCTCTATTCTAATCGGCGTATATATTCCCCATGTCCATTGCGCTTAAGCTCCCTCCTCCTCATCAACCTCTCTCCCTCGCCACTAATAAGTAGAGTATTTCCTCTTCCCCTGTGCTTCCATCCCCAGCTTCTTCTTCTTCTTCTTCTCCGATCCGCCATTGCCTCGATCCCCGAGCTCCAGCGCAGAGGCTGTTGCGATTTGCTCCGGTCGCTTTGTTTTCCCGCCACCGTTGTGCTTGCCTTGCCGACTGGCCTCAAATCACCTTTATTTACAGCTGCAAAGCGCGCCAATTTAGGAGCTAGGCAGTATGCTGGGAGCGAGCCCCAAGGCGAGGAAAGGCGCCGCGGTCGTTGAGCTAGGGTCGCTGTCGATGAGGAAGAAGAATCCTCCCCCTCCGGTACCGCCGCCGGCGGTGGGGAAGGCGGCGGCGGCGGCGGTGCCAGCGGCGGGGAAGGTGTCGGCGGAGGAGGTGTGGGAGGTCCGGCCCGGCGGCATGCTGGTGCAGAAGAGGGTTGCCGGCGAGGAGGAGCCCGCGCTGGAGGACGTGAAGCCGGTGCCGACCATCCGGGTCAAGGCGAAGCACTGCGGCATGACCCACGAGATCTACATCAGCGCGGAGGCCACGTTCGGCGACGTGCGGAAGATGGTGGCGGAGCGCGCCGGCGCGCACCCGGACGACCTCAAGGTGCGGTACAAGGACAAGGAGCGGGACGCCAAGGCGTTCCTCGACATGGCCGGCGTCAAGGACCGCTCCAGGATCACCGTCGTCGACGACCCCGAGGCCCGCGCGCGCCGCCTCCTCGAGGAGCGCCGCCAGGGCCACCTCCAGAAGGCCTCCAAGGCCGTGGCCGCCGTCGCCGCCGAGGTCGACAAGATCGCGCCCAAGGTAGTACCACCCACCCACTTACTTACTTACTGCATTGCCAGCCGTGCCGTCCGCCCGCCCGCCATCAATGAACAGAGCAGAGCACATGAGTTGTTGAGTTGACCGGCGATTTTTTATTGGCAGGTGTCGGTGCTGGAGGCGCTGGTCCGGAAGGGGGAGAGGGTGGCGGAGAAGGACGTGGCGACGGTGACGGAGCGGCTGATGAACGAGCTGCTGAAGCTGGACGCCGTGGTCGCCGGCGGCGACGACGTCAAGGCGCAGAGGCGGGTGCAGGTGAAGCGGGTGCAGAAGTACGTGGAGACGCTCGACGCCGTGTTGGCCAAGAACGCCACCATCGCGTCGCGCAAGTCCGGCGCGAAGAAGCAGGCGGAGCAGCCCGCACCGCCGGCAAGGCAGCCGCAACCGCAGTCGCAGCGCCAGCGCACGCAACCGCAGCAGCAGCAGCAGCAGCAGCAGCAGGCGCAGACGACGAAGTGGGAGATGTTCGACCTCCTGTCTTCGCTGCCGTCCACGTCGTCGGCCTCCTCCACCACCACCGTCAGCTCCACCGCGTCGTCCGGCGGCCCGCCGCCGCCCACGAACAAGCTCGACTGGATGCTCTTCTGACGAGCACCATCATCATATATATCGCAATCCAAAGCAGAGAAGCAGATGTTGCGTGCCAAGAATTGCACTCATGTCTTTCGGAAATCCAGGAGGCTCGATGATCCAATCGATCGGGTCAAGTCAATTATACTCCATGTGCCTAGTTTGGTTGGCCGCCCATATCACCTGGTTACTTTCTGCCAGTTGAGTCCTAGTAGTTCGTCATGTCAGAGATGTCAAAGCATTTTTTTTTCTTCTTCATTCTTCTTCTTCTTCTTCGTCGTCGTCATCAAACGTTTGATGTAAATTCTTTTGTGTGCATACCGTGAGAAAGAAAGAGAAAGGGAGTCAGTGGGGTTGATCAATTAGGGATCAAAAATCAAGCAACAAGTGTATTCAGATTGGGGAGTAATAATAAGTCAAAATTCAGAGTTTTGTGTCCATGGCTACATGTTCTTCAGTTCTTGACATGGTAGTACGTACTCGACAGGACAGGTTTCACTCTGGATTGTTGTGGATTTTTCTGCTCTCTTTTTTTTCTTCCTCACATCATGCTTCTGCTGTCGCTGCTGTTGCAGTCGTGGTTGTGGTTGTTGTTCCAGCGTTGGTTGGCGCCTATCTGTCAGGTTTTGATTCCTGTCCAGAGCTGCTAGCTGAAATAATGGAGGGGTTGGTGTGCAGTTAAATTCTTTATGGTCGTGCCACATTCAGGTCTCCAGTCCCAACCATCCATCAAGAACGAATCAAACCAAACCGATGTGTTCCTCTCTCAGGCAAGAGAATCATAAGCAGAGGAAAAAGGAAGAAACTTCTGAAGATGCTTAGCTTGTCTGGTGCCATGAAAACATGCTAAAAGCTACTTACTTGGCATGGGAGGATGAGACGAGGTTGTTGCCGTTGCGGTGTCAGTGTGTGATGAGAGCTTAATTATTTGCATGTTTGTGTATGTACTAGTACATGTGGTAGCAGTATTATTCTTGGTGGTTGAGTGGGGGATCATGGGTCAGTCCTGCTTCTTCCTCCCTCCGCTCTCACTGTCAGCTTTGCTGGCCAGAGAGAGATGCCTTCTAATTGTCACCAATTATAAGGAGCAACTGGTTGGACCTTTTGTTTTGTTAATTTTTGTTCTTCTTGTTGTTTTCTTATGAAAGTTTGTGACATGCTACTAACATAGTGCTACTATATATTGAGCGTGCCCGGTTGGTGCTGAATAGAGAAATGAGGGACGTAGAGACCTCCTCACATGGTTATCAGGACATGGCTATACTTCTTTCTTGAAGAGTGATACTTCATGAATGGCATGTAACATTGTTAAATGAAATGCTTTTGCACGAAAGAAAGATGGCGAGATAATGAATAAAAGGAAAGGCAATGCATGATAATTATATACACACAAAAGTGTTCCCCGGAACCAGAAGATCGTACGATTGATCTTAAGGAAGGATACATTTATTGGTTATACAATTTCTACGTGAGCTCCTCTCCGACCATCCCTCCTCCATCCAAGATTGTTAAAGATACGCCTTTTCCTAATGTGTTTTCAAAGAACAAAAACAAATTGAAAACAATAATATACTCCTAAAAGTGTTCCCCTATACCAAAAGATGAAAAGAAACCGCAATTGCTTTTACGAAAGAATGCATTTTGTTGATTATGTATTTCGGACGAGAGCTGATGCCTCCCCTCCTACCTATTTGGCACCACATAAGGCTGGTCATAGTGCATAGTAACTTAGACTAATAACATGCACATGTTAGTAGTCTAAGTTAGTACCTTCATAGTGGAAGTAACTTAGTGTAGTAATATAGAGTATTGTTTTGTAGACTCATTTGTATTAGAAAGTGTGATGTGATGGTAATATATTATGTTACTCTATTTGTCTATCTCTTTATTAATTGCTTGCCACATTACGTATTATTTTAGTCTATGTGGCATCTATATTAGTACTACTCGTGTTACTTCCACTATAAGCAGCCTAGGGGACTAATTTCAGTCATCCAGCATGTCCAATGAAAGTTCACGGGATGTGACCATGAATCGCGGAGCTCGCATTAAATTCCCCCGCTTGTATGGCAAAAACTTCATCTTTCGACAACTCACAACAAAAGTCAAAAGGTAATTTGTAAAACTATGCAATCGTGGTAGCTATTTCTATTACCTGTGGTTTTATAGGGAGCTCGCACTAGGTCAATAAGGAGATGTTTTTGACATTGGATGGAGACGTCACATGGTGAACCCTAGATGCTATGTTCGCAACGCCCCAAGCCATGTTTTTCTTCATCTTCCATAGTCGAGTCGTCTTAAATCTTCCCGGCTCCAACGACACAATATGGTATTGGGTAAGAGCATCTCTAGTAGACATTAGGAAATGGCGAATCAGAAAACGCGTTCCCTGGTCGCGTTTGACAGGTTTTTTCAGGCCGCAAGCGACAGGACGGAACATACTCCTCAAAATCGAACCAGAAAAGGAAATATTCTTTTTATATAGTTTCACGCACACGGTTTCTACCAGGGCAAAAACGATACGAATCTGTAAAACGAAACCAGAAATGATAGAATTTAAACAAATTCGACCGTTCAACCGCGACAATCATCAAGTTTTAGGCAAATTTAACAAAGTATCTCGCTACCACGTCGCAGAACATCATCCAAAATATGAATCATCACCACAACCCATGATGATCATCAAGCATCGAAGCCAAGAGAAGCATCACCGCCACCACCACTTGCCGAAGCACCACCATGGCCACCATCACTTGCCGGAGCACCATGTCCACCACCATCCCTAGCCCGAGCATGGCCTCTTGCCAGCGCCAGTGACCTCCTTCTCTCCAAGATGTCCAACCTTGCTTGATCATGCCACGTCAATGTGACCTCGTCCATGATGCTCCGGTCCATGATCATGATGGTGTTTTCTTCGGCATAGAGCTTTGCCATGGCCTTGGTTTCCTCGGTTGCCGTCTTCCTCTCCTCCACGGCTATCTTGCGCAAACCATCTTGCCGGAGTGCTTTCCACCTTGCTTGCTTCTCAATTGTTTTCTTCTCGGCCAAAGCAATTTTTGCTTCCAAAGTCTTGGCCACCATATTTTCATTTGAGATCACCATGAGATCAATCTTCTCTCTCAAGATTGAATTCTCGGCTAGCTTCTTAAGTTTATCCTTTGCCATCTTGTTGCCATCGGGCTTGTTCTTGTTCCTCCCTCCCGGTGGAAGTTCATCATCCTCCTCCTCATCCAATTGGATGAGTGAGCCTCTTTTGGGTGGTGCTTCTTGCTCCCTCAACTTCCATTTCTCACTTCTTTGGAGCAAAAGCCAACAATGATTGAGGTTGAATGCCTTGCCCTTCGAAGCCTCCATCTCCAAGAACCATCCGCCTCGTTGTAAATTTGTGACCCATCCAACTCATCTCCATAGCTGTCGAGCGGAGCCGTGTTGATGTCCACCGCATTGTTATTCAACAAATCGACATAGGAGCTCAGAACCTCGTGCAATTCATTATGTATAAGTGCCAATTCGAATCAATTGTATACGCAATTGGCTGTGGCTATGGCGGAAGGGGGGAGGCGAATTGTTCATACCTAGATCGGCTAGCCGAGAACGTTTTGGCGGATTTTGCTGTGACGGATGGTTTCCCGGGGCCTGCCTTCCGCTTCGCGACCGCATTCCTCGCCTTGCCCAGCGCCGACTTCGACTTGGAGGCGCCGACACTCGCTTGAACGTGGGGAGCAGCGGGACCGGTAGGAGAGGCCGGAGCGCCCACGATGCCATCCTGGATGAGTACGGAGCCCTGCCGCTTTCGGTTCATCGCCACAACAGCTTTCGCAGACGCCCCGGCCGGGGGACCGACGACGCACTACTAGGAAAAATCTCATCAGTGGCACACCATTTTTTAACTTCTGTGGCGCATATGGGATGCACCACTGTTATCGCGCCCCTAAAGTATAGTTCCATGGCGCATTTCAAAATGCGCCACAAGAGTCTCAAAGTTCAGTGGCGCATATTGCCTATATGTGCCACAAAAGTTTTTTTTCCAAATTTTAAAAAAAAGGCGGGCTAGATCTAAAACTTTTATGGCGCATATTGCCAATATGCGCCACATTTTTTTTTCGAATTTCAAAAAAAAGCTGGCCAGATCTGGCCGGAGGTGGGGGTCACTGAAGGAGGGATATCCCACAGGTGGGTGGAGAAGGGGGCTCGTGATAGGAGAAGGAGGCTACCGTCGGAGGAGGAGGAGGGCGTCGCTGGAGGAGAAGGAGTCCACCGCCAGAGGAGGAGGTAGCCGGAGGTGATCGTCGTCGGAGGAGGAGGAGAAGCTCACCGGGGTAGAGGAGAAGGAGGAGGAGCCCACCGGGATGGAGGAGGAGGAGCTCACCGGGTGAAGGAGGAGGAGCTCACCGGGTGAAGGAGGAGGAGGCGGAGCTCACCGGGGTGGAGGAGAAAGAGGGAGGAGAAGGGGAGAAGGCGAGAAGAAGTGGAGGAAGGAGAAGTGTGGAGGAGAGGAAGAGGTGAAAAGGATAAAAGAGAGGAAGAGTGCGCCGCGAGAATTCAAATTTCGAATCCCAAGACTTCTGTGGCGCATATGGGAGAAATGCTCCACAGAAGTTTCTCCCCCTTTTTCTTTTTTTTGCAGGAAAAAAAATCTTCTTTCTACCATAACTTTTTACTCTTTTCGAATTTGGAGAGTCTGTAAAATCTTCAACGGCTTCTAGCGGTTGAAATCGAGTAGGAAATTTCGAGACGATCACTTTGATATATTAAATTTTTTTTCCGACATCGTATGCAAAAGTTATGGCCATTTTACTGTGTCATGACTTTTTTTGCAAAATACATCAAAATTCATTGTTTTCAATTTTTCCTACAACTATACCCCCAAAATATAACTACACCTCAAAAGATTTTTTTTGAAGTTCTTATCATTTTTGTTTATTCTTTACAAAAGTTAAAAGGCGAACCAAGGGGGAGAGGGGGGTGGTGGGATCTGTTTTCCACATTCTGTGGTGCATACATTTATATGCGCCACAGAAGTTACAACTTCTGTGGCACATATATAGGTATGCGCCACAAAACTTTGGTCAACTGAATTTTGTGGTGGGGCCTACCCTCACTTTCTGTGGCGCACAGAAGTTGGAACTTTTGTGGCGCATGAGCATATGCGCCACAAAAAGTGAGGGAGCCTAACCCCGGTGGCGGGTCCCACCAAACTTCTGTGGCGCATTGTTTCCCTATATGCGCCACAGAAGTGTGAAGAATTATGTGGCGCATTGTCCGAAATGCGCCACTGGAGTTTATCTGTGGTGCATGATCACACATATGTGCCACAAAATATCCTTATATCTATAGCTGGTTTCCTAGTAGTGACGGGGACGAAGATGACGGTGACTGTCAGATCTGGCAGACCCGTCGGAGGGGTCGCCTGTGCCGGCGCGACCTCGCCGGAGCTCAGCGGCAGCTGCTGGACGTCCATGGTGGCCTTTCATGGGGCTCAACGGAGGTGGGAGGGGCGGGGACCAAAGATAGAGTGTGGCGGCGGAAGCTGAAAGTTTCCTCCCGCCAACGGAAACAGAGGATATGGTTCGCGTCCAGGTCGTGCTCGAAAACTGGGTTTTTTTAGTTTCGCGGGGGTGTTTTCTCGGGGTCCTAATTTTTTTCTTCGATTCGGTCGATTTTTAGCCGTATGTTCTGACCATTTTTTCTCAGGCGAAACTGAAAAGTGGCCATTATTTTCTCAGTTTCGCCCCTTTTATGGTGTGTGCTAGAGATGCTCTAAATATAGGATGCAACAATATATTTTAGGTGGAAGGAATTGAAGTATGACATGCCTTGAGCTCACTCCCGCAGATAATAATAAATGTAAGTTCAAAAGGAAATGAAACCGGTGTGCCAAAAGCAGAAACTGGGTGCTGTTGTATTGGTCTGCCAGAATACTATGGCCCATGAGTCATGACTGTGATAAAACAGATCATGGACCTCGTCCAAGAAATTAATTAATTTGCACTAAGATACGAGGTCGCACCGCACGCCGAGCGATCCTGGAATGTTTTTTTTTCTTTTGTAGTATTATTACGCGGATAAATATGTTTCCTAGTGACCTAGTTCGGGTCTTCATTGAATACGATTCAGCAGCCTCTTACTACATCTTGCCGGCCTCTAGCTCGGGTCTTTGACACTGCGCCGGTCACCACGCGTCAACAGATATTTGCAAGTTTTTCAGTTTGCACGCTCGCAAGTTAAACACGTCCAAGCTAAATTCCATCCCTGTCCTTCCGTTTCAAAATACAAGATGTTTTAGCTTTATAAAGCAAATGTATCTAAACTACTTCTTTCGTTCTAAAATAGATGTCTTAGATTTATTAAAATTTAGATGAATCTAGATAATATTTAGCATACAGACTCATCCAAATTTTAAAAAACTTGAGACATTTATTTTGGGACAGAGGGAGTAGACACTCTGAGTGAACCTAGACACTAAAAGTAGTCTAGATACATTTGCTTTATAAAGCTAAAACATCTTATATTTTAAAACGGAAGTACTTATCATTCTCATAATAATCTAGTACCGATAATAGATCACGTCACGAACTATCAATCCCCATCTCCTAATAACGTGGTGGGCCGTGGGCCAGAGAGCACTGTTCAGTAATTATCCTTACAGTGAAAACAATACATAGTACATACAACCCAATAAAGGCACATTAGGCTTCCACCTGGAGCAGACTGGGTGGTACGTTGTTGCCGAGGGAGCATTTGGACCCGGAGCCAAATCGAATTTCCAGTTTTTTCTTCGTCTCCTTTTTTGTCATGAAAACATGTTTTGGGCCTCTGGCCACTCCTGTCTAAAGGATTTGATGGTGGGCCCAGAACCATCAAGGTACGTGTTTCATTTTTATTTATTTTTATTTTTATTCTCAGTTATGACTTCTTTTATATTGTGTTTTTATTCATTTTTAGAATTTTCCTTCTCCTTCTTATTTTCGGTTTCTTCTTCTTCTTCTTCTTCTTCTTCTTCTTCTTATTGTTATTATTATTATTATTATTATTATTATTATTATTATTATTATTATTATCATGTTGCAAAAACATGTTCATGGTCCAAAAACAATATTCATGGCAGTTCATACAAAAAATGCTCACGAGTAACGGTGATTCAAATAGTGTTAGCTGGTTTCAAAGAAATATTCACAAAAGGCTAAAAAAATGTTCATGATTTTAAACAATATTTTTACCTTACTCCCTCCTTTTCAAATAAAAAAGAAGAAGTATCTAACTAACTTCATAAGATATTTACCCCCAAAAAAACTTCATAAGATATACATGAATTTGACTTTTTGGATTAAAAAAAATAAAAAGCATGAACCCCTGCTTAAGGTGGAGCTATCATTTTTTTTTGAACAGAAGGTGGAGCTATCATAGTGCACTCATTGAGCGCTAAATGGGAGCTCCTGAGCATATAGGATTACCCCAAACCGTTTATCTAGGGTTTGAGTGGAGAGGCAGCACATGAGTGGTTTTAGACCGCCGGGGCGCAAAACCCTGATCTCCACCATTCTGGTCGTCGAACCTTAGGCGGGGCATGAAGGAGATGGAGGGAACATTGGAAGGGGCGAATCAAGTAGTAAGGACGAGGGTGGTATTCTTGCAAATATGTAATCTCTCAGCCTTACAAAGGAGGAGAAACATGTTATTGTGATGGATGATAGGGCTAATGATGCTAATGGGGCTTCGTTTGCAATTGTCGGTAATGTGTTTTCTATAAATGGCTTACATATCTAGACGACTAGCAGTGCTTTGCATCCGGCTTGGGGCAATCTAAGAGGGCTCAAGTTTAAACCAATGGATGATAATATCTTCGTGGCTACTCTGGAATCAAAGAAGGATGCTCATCGTATCTAGGATGGGACGTTGATACTTTCGATCCAGATTGCAGATTGTAGTATAGCTTCTTTTTTCTTATTAGATCTAAGTTTATCGAACTCTTGGTAAGCTTTCGCTTGGTGTAAGATTATTTTAAACAAGACTAACCTGTAGTATTTTTGCTTATCAGACCAAACAAGTTTACTTTTTATAATTTTTTTATCAATAGATGGAGATAGTCCATGCTGCCACGGAACACACGGACAATAGCATAGGCGCATCTTTATTCTGGCAGACATGGGGGATCTCTACCACGCATGAGACAAGCAACACATCACCGTGAAGGCCTGCACCAATGCAACCTGCAACAATCCGACATCATTCAGAGAATCGGTTCAGACTTGAGTGCTTTAAAATTTAGAAACTGGGGCACTAAGACGTGAGTGGTTTATACGTGAATCAGTTTAGATTAGTGGATCCTTAATTAGTTAATTTATTTATCCGTAGGTCTACAACATGATTGAAGAACAAGAAGCAGCAACACAAGTATAGTGATTTGTGTTGAGAAATAGAGCAATTTACCAAGCGAATTATCCAAAATAAACGCTAAGTAAAACATGACTAGAATAATAGGCAATATACTAATCATGTTAAATAGCGAATACAAATTAAGGCATATAGCCAAACAAACTGCAAGGCATAAAACTTTGGATAGGATCAGAACAAGATTGAGACAGAAGATGTACACGGCAGTAGCAGAAGTGGAACCGCCGGCGTTGGAACCGTCGTTGGCCATGTCGTCGAGGAAGAGGGTGCTGATGTCGGGGAAGAAGTCCTCGTCGGGGAAGACGTCGCTATCTGTGAGGGAGTCCGTGACGAAGCCAGTAGTCGCGCTGATAGCGCTCCCCAAAAATCTTATCGCCCTTCTCCCGTACAGGACTCGAAGCAGCGGGGTCTCGGAGGCCTACTGTCCCGTCTCGCGGTGCACGCCGTAAGAAGGGATGGGGAAGATGGAGGTAGCGCAGTGCTCTGGAACTGGAGGCGCAAGGGATGTGTCGCAGTGTGTCTGAGAGGAGGCGCGACCTCTCTCTCTTATAGGCGCAGAGGGGAAGGCAAACAGCGCAGAAGATGAAACGAATGGACGGAAGATGAAGCGAACAGGCGGCAGCCCACCGGACAGCCTCCACTCAATTCGTATTCATTTAACTCGTATTAAAAGTCCATTAAAAGCAAACGTTTCAGCTTCTGTACATCTGTTCATATACCATTCATGCGTGGCAAAATAAAGCTCGGCTCGGCGAGATTCCCGCAACCCGCGACGTGGCGTGGCGTGGCGTGGCGTGGCGTGGCGAGGCGAGCGAGGATGAGGAGCGCGCGTGTGGAACTCTCTCCTTCTCCTTCTCATCCTTTTACCAAGTAGTAGGAGAGCTCACCTTATAAGCTGGTCCAACTTCCACTCAACTAGCAATGTGGGACTAAACATTTGTCCCAGCTCTTGCCTTGCATGAATGGGCCACATGGGCCTCTAGGATTTTCAGGAATTATTGAAATGGAAAATGGGCTAGACTATTTGGGCCAAAATTCCAACAATCCCCCACCAGATCCAAGAGACACATGTAATTTGCCTTTGGTTCCAAAACACTGTTTATATACCGGTACTATAGTGGAGACTGTTAAGTTGAACTTCCACCTAGAATTCTATGCTACACTAGGTTGCGACTTGTACAGTGGACTATGCCTTGAACTGCAAGTTTGCTGCAATCTAGCTTCACACGAAGTCTTGACCGATACTGGGCTACCGTGGGACTTCCCCGCGGGTGGAGCTTATACGTCATACTCCATGACCTTTCATGAGTTTATTAGAGAGCACCCTACTCTCATAGATTGCGACGTTTTAACAGTCAGACTCATATAGGTGTGTTCTTCAAAAGATGTCCTGCAGGACAACATCTTTGCTTAGGATAAGCCACTTAGAAAACATTAAGATAATAAATCAACCTGCCATGCAGAATAGGAAAGTATTGCATCTATATGGAGTGGTGTTTATTAAAGTAGGGATACTTTCCTCTCAGCTAACCAACAGCTTGTTTCCCAATTCTAATTCACGGGATCTCCGATCACATAGAATGGTTTACCACTGTGGAAAACTCAAATTGTGGGTCTCATACCCATCTCCTTCGATGCATTTTCTATCACGTTGCGTGATAGACCCTTTGTGAAGGGATCTGCCAAGTTTTTAGATGTTTGGATATAATCCAATGCAATAACTCCGGAGTTTCTCATTTTCCTGACAGATTTCAGCCTCCTCTTCACATGTCTTGAGGACTTCATATTATCCTTAGAACTGTTCACCTTAATAATCACAGTTTGATTATCACAGTTCATTGGAATTGCGGGTATAGGTTTTTCAACCACAGGTAAGTCCATCAAGAGTTCACGAAGCCACTCTGCTTCAACAGTGGCTGTGTCTAGTGCTGTGAGTTCTGCTTCCATAGTTGACCTCGTTAAGATGGTCTGCTTGCAAGACTTCCAAGAAACAGCGCCACCACCAAGTGTGAAAACATATCCACTCGTGGCCTTTATCTCGTCAGCATCAGATATCCAATTTGAATCACTATAACCCTCTAGTACCCTTGGATACCCGGTATAGTGTATGCCATAGCTCGCAGTGCCTTTTAGATATCGCATAACTCTCTCAAGAGCATGCCAGTGATCATCTCCTGGATTTGAGACAAATCGACTGAGTTTTCTTACAGCAAAGGCGATGTCAGGTCTCGTGGCACTAGCTAAATACATAAGCGAGCCAATAATTTGAGAGTATCTTAGTTGGTCTCTAGCATTTCCTCGATTCTTTCGAAGCAACACACTAGGATCATACGGTGTAGGAGAAAAATTGACGTCGCTATACCCGAAACGACTCAAGATCTTTTCCACATAGTGGGACTGAAGCAATGTAATCCCACCATCATCATCTCTCAATAGCTTGATGTTCAGGATGACATCAGCTACTCCCAGATCCTTCATCTCAAAGGAACGAGATAAGAAATCTTTGACCTCCTTAATTGCATTAAGGTTGGTTCCGAAAATCAGTATGTCATCAACATACAAACAAAGGATGACTCCCTCACCCCCACCATGGCGATAGTATACGCACTTGTCAGCTTCGTTTACAACAAAGCCTGCAGCGGTTAAGGTTTTATCAAATTTTTCGTGCCACTGCTTAGGTGCTTGTTTAAGACCATACAAAGACTTCAGTAGTTTACACACTTTTCTTTCTTGACCATTTACTACAAAACCATCTGGTTGATCCATATAAATTTCCTCATCCAACTCTCCATTTAGGAAAGCCGTCTTAACGTCCATTTGATGAACGAGAAGACCGTGTGAGGCAGCCAGAGAAAGTAGTACTCGAATAGTGGTCAACCTTGCTACAGGTGAGTAAGTGTCAAAGAAGTCTTCACCTTCCTTTTGGGTATAACCCTTGGCCACAAGCCTTGCCTTGTACTTCTCAATAGTACCATCAGGCCTTAGTTTCTTCTTGAACACCCATTTACATCCTACAGGTTTGCACCCATAAGGACGATCAGTGATCTCCCATGTTTCATTAGCTAAGATGGAATTCATCTCACTATGAACAGCTTCCTTCCAGTAGTCAGCATCAGGAGATGCATAAGCTTCTGAAATGGAAGTGGGAGTGTCATCCACAAGGTACACAATGAAATCATCACCAAAAGACTTTGCAGTCCTTTGTCTCTTGCTCCTTTTAGGAATTTCATTATCATCCTCCTTAGGACTTTCAGAGTGTTCAATCGGAATGGTAGGTTCAGAGAATATAGCAAATTCCTGATTAGATGAACTAGGTATCTCCGGATTTGATGAGTTAGGTTTATCCTTCATTGGAAAGATATCCTCAAAGAAAATCGCATCAGTCGACTCCATGATTGTACCGACATGAATGTCAGGTACTTCAGATTTTACTATCAAGAATCTATAACCAATGCTATGAAAAGCATAGCCCAGAAAACACAATCAATGGTTTTTGGTCCAAGCTTGCGCTTCTTGGGGATTGGTACATTAACCTTTGCCAAACAACCCCAAGTACGTAAGTAAGAGAGTTTTAGTCTTTTCTTCTCCCATTCTTCGAATGGAGTAATTTCTTTGTTCTTTGTGGGAACTCGATTTAGGACATGACACGCGGTCAATAATACCTCCCCCACCATTCCTTAGAAAGACCCGATGTGTCTAACATGGCGTTAACCAAATCTGTTAGAGTACGGTTCTTTCTTTCGGCTACTCCATTTGACTGGGGTGAGTAGGGAGGCGTCCTCTCATGAATTATGCCATGTTCCGCACAAAAGGAATCAAACTCGTTGGAAAAATACTCTCCACCACGATCAGACCTAAGCCTCTTAATCTTTCGATCAAGTTGATTTTCTGCCTCAGCTTTATAGATTTTGAAGAAACTCAAAGCCTCATCTTTTGATTTCAGAAGATACACATGACAATATCTCGTAGAGTCATCGATCAAAGTCATGAAATATTTCTTTCCACCTTTTGTCAACACACCATTCATCTCACAAAGATCAGAATGTATGAGCTCTAGTGGTGTTAAATTTCTCACTTCTGCAGTCGTATGTGACTTGCGAGGTTGTTTAGCTTGTACGCAGACTTGGCACTTAGATCCCTTAACAGTTGAGAAATCAGGGATTAAATTCATTTTGGCTAGCCGCGTCATACAACCAAAATTAATATGACAAAGACGAGAGTGCCAGACATTTGATTCAAAATTTGTGTAAATATGATTAACAACTTTATTACAAATGTCTGACAGAGATAAGCGGAACAAGCCTCCGCATTCATAGCCTTTACCAATAAAGGTTCCATACTTCGAAATTACAAATTTATTGGACTCGAATACAATCTTGTAGCCATCTCGACACAGAAGAGATCCGCTAACAAGATTTTTATTTATTGAGGGAACATGATGCACGTTCTTCAGGCGCACAGTCTTTCCCGAAGTGAACTTCAGATCGACCGTACCAACACCATGAACAGAAGCATGCGAGCCGTTCCCCATCAGCACGGTTTGAGTCCCTCTGACCTGATATGAAGAAAACATGGAAATATCAGAACATACATGTACATTAGCGCCCGTGTCAATCCACCAATCAGGAGAATGACATAATGAAAGAACAGTAGGTAATATACCATACCCAACATCTTTCATCTCAACGTCGCCCATGACAACATTAGCAGTCTTGCTGCTCTTCCCATGTTGGCGCTTGTCAAAGCGGTTGGGACAAGCAGGAGCCCAATGATTAGGATCACCGCACACATGACAAGCACCTTTCTTCTTATCAGTCTTCTTCTTGAAGCTGGTGGACTGTGAGGCCTTGTTCTTTCCATCGAACTTTCCTTTGTCATCAAACTTGCCTTTGTTATTGAACTTGTAAGGATGGAAGTTCCTTTTCTGTACCAGGTTGGCATTAGAACCTCCCTCGGTACCTCGAGCATGTGTGTATTTTGCTCTTGCCTTCTCTTCCACATCAAGAGTCCCAATGAGATCCGTCACGGAGAACTCTTGTCTCTTGTGCTTCAGAGAAGTAGCAAAATTCCTCCATGACTGAGAAAGTTTGGCAATGATGCCTCCGGCAACAAACTTGTCCGGTAACACACAAGTGAAGTGCTCAAGCTCCCTGGCAAGTGACTGTATTTCATGAGCCTGCTCCACAATGGAGCGGTCATCAATCATCTTATAGTCATAGAATTGTTCCATGACATACAGTTCACTGCCAGCATCAGAGACTCCAAATTTTCTCTCGAGCGCATCCCACATATCTTTGCCATTGCTAAATGACAGATATGAATCGACAATATTGTCGCCAAGGATGCTGATCAAGGCAGCCTTGAAAGTAGTATCAAGTTTTTGGAACGCCTCTTCCTGAGCAGGATTAAGTTCCCCCTCAGGTGCGCCATAGATGGCGTTATAGCAGCTCATGGTCTGAAACCAGAGCACTGCTCTCGCACGCCACCGTTTGTAATTCACACCTTCAAACACAGGTGGCTTCATAGAAGCAACAAATCCACTTGGGGCAAATTGCCTGAAATAAGGTTTTTGGATTGTTGAGAAATAGAGCAATTTACCAAGCGAATTATCCAAAATAAACGCTAAGTAAAACATGACTAGAATAATAGGCAATATACTAATCATGTTAAATAGCGAATACAAATTAAGGCATATAGCCAAACAAACTGCAAGGCATAAAACTTTGGATAGGATCAGAACAAGATTGAGACAGAAGATGTACACGGCAGTAGCAGAAGTGGAACCGCCGGCGTTGGAACCGTCGTTGGCCATGTCGTCGAGGAAGAGGGTGCTGATGTCGGGGAAGAAGTCCTCGTCGGGGAAGACGTCGCTATCTGTGAGGGAGTCCGTGACGAAGCCAGTAGTCGCGCTGATAGCGCTCCCCAAAAACCTTATCGCCCTTCTCCCGTACAGGACTCAAAGCAGCGGGGTCTCGGAGGCCTACTGTCCCGTCTCGCGGTGCACGCCGTAAGAAGGGATGGGGAAGATGGAGGTAGCGCAGTGCTCTGGAACTGGAGGCGCAAGGGATGTGTCGCAGTGTGTCTGAGAGGAGGCGCGACCTCTCTCTCTTATAGGCGCAGAGGGGAAGGCAAACAGCGTAGAAGATGAAACGAATGGACGGAAGATGAAGCGAACAGGCGGCAGCCCACCGGACAGCCTCCACTCAATTCGTATTCATTTAACTCGTATTAAAAGTCCATTAAAAGCAAATGTTTCAGCTTCTGTACATCTGTTCATATACCATTCATGCGTGGCAAAATAAAGCTCGGCTCGGCGAGATTCCCGCAACCCGCGCGCGCGTCGTGGCGTGGCGTGGCGTGGCGAGGCGAGCGAGGAGGAGGAGCGCGCGTGTGGAACTTTCTCCTTCTCCTTCTCATCCTTTTACCAAGTGGTAGGAGAGCTCACCTTATAAGCTGGTCCAACTTCCACTCAACTAGCAATGTGGGACTAAACATTTGTCCCAGCTCTTGCCTTGCATGAATGGGCCATATGGGCCTCTAGGATTTTCAGGAATTATTGAAATGGAAAATGGGCTAGACTATTTGGGCCAAAATTCCAACAATTTGAACAGATTGTAGGATAAATATTCAAAGACAGGTAACTTCTACATCAACGTTGGTTTCTATTGCATTTGAAAGCCAAGTTCCATCATGGAAATGTGAGTAATCCTTTGTTCTTGAAATACAAATATTTAAGATGTTGCCACTACTATGGATAATTCGCAGCTTCGTTCTTGTTGCTATGATTCGCAGCTTCGTTCATGGAAATGGTGATTTACATATGATAACTCAAATATAAGGTAGCTATCATGGCCACCGTCGTCCAGGTGAAGCTGGGCTTCCTCGTCCTCCTAGTCGCCGCGACATTCATCGCCGGGAGGAGTGGTGCTACTATGTGGTCGACGTGGAAATATGAAGGGGTAGATATGTATGTGTCAAATTCAACGTGTCCAACTCACGTGGTCTCTCTAATAATCGGAAAAGCAGCGTGGCTTCCATGGAGGTCTCGGGTGATGATGATACACCGGCGATGGCTCCTCTTGGCTGTCCAGTGGATGATATCACGAAGATGACACATTATGAGTTACATGTGAAAGTTGTAAATATAACAATGAATGTGGCGGTCGGCTATGTCTTACCAATTGGACCTGAACCAACTTACCATTGTCGTCTGGTTCCACAGGGCTACGCTATTGTCGAGATGGATGAAGTTATGCACGAATTTCACCAACTGAAGCTTAACCACCCTGCAGGTGAAGGGGATGTGACTGAACTGGAAGAAGCCAAAAACGGCACCATTCTATGGCGAAAGGAATACATCGTGCTTCCAAATCAGATGCGAAGGCCATCAATTTCCCAGAGCACTCCATCTTCAGTTTAGCAAAAAGCGGAAGAGTACCCCGCTACTCTGGGGAGTGGTAACCGATCACCTAGACATCAACAGGAGCCCTTATCAAAAGTACCAAAGGTTTCTCCCAAGAGACCTTACGACTATACTCTAGAGGAGAATCAGGTGATCGTAAAGGATGAAACGGCGGAGATTTTTTGCTAAACTGAAGCGGCCGAAAGAGTCAGAGTTCCCCAACACCGAAGAAGAAAAATCCCGAGTGCAAAAAATGCTAAAGACCCTTCATCAACCCGAGCCAAGGCTATCGTCAGACTATGACCGCTCTATTATGAAGTTACATGCAAAGACATGGTCGAAGAGTAGTAATGCAATCAGGAAAACAGTTCCCCAGCTCGGAGAACAAAAAAACAATCGTGCCCCCCGCTCAAGGTGATTTCTCATACCAATGTGGGGTCGAGCAAATGTGAGGTCGAAGAGCATATGATCTGGAGGTAGTTGCACTGTACGGAGAAGCGGCTGCTGCTCAAGGTATGACTATTGCTCAGTACTTATCCCAGTTATAGTAATTCTTCGAGGCTGATGTAGCATACAAATACCGACACGAGAACCCTCTCGTCAAACTCGAGGAGGTTAAGAATCTACCAACAAAAATGTGAAAATTGCATACGTGGTACATGGATGCCTCAAAGGATGGGACAAAATGGATAGTGCCAGGAGTTAAAAACGAGTTAAAAACGAGCATTACGGGCGTGGAGATAAAAACTAGATAATGCCAGGAGTTAAAAACTGGATAGTGCCACTTGTGCTCCTCGATCGGGCTCGAAGTAGTGTGATGACACTATATTCATGTTTGTATTATGTTTGTTTTCATATACTAAGTGAAATATACTCTTTCTACTGCTATGTATATAATACATGTATCATACCTGTATAACACCTAATTATGGACCACTGTTTTTTAATACCTGAAATACACACCTATGGCGCAGGCAAATAACCTCCCGTGGCCAATTTGCCAAATGCGCCACTGAACAACGACATGTGGCGCATAGAGCAGAATGTGCCGCCAAAGTTCTCATCAGTGGCGAGGTAACAATGACGCATCCCATATGCGCCACAGAAGGCCAAAATAGATGTATCACCGATGAAGGTTTTCCTAGTAGTGCACACATCTCATCTCTACTAATCTCTACTAATATAAAAAGACCCAAACAGGCAGATCCAAAGCATCTCAGCCATCTAAACATCAGAATCAGTGGCCAAGATTAACACTAAAACACATGGTTAGACGTCCCACCCCCACGCGTAAACACACCCTTCGTCAATTGTAATACGAGTACAAGAAAAAAAAGGCCTCGCGCTACCGGCATAACCGCCTAAACACCAGCGCCCTTCCTTCCGCAGACAGTGCCACCACTGCGTCGCGCCGCCGCCGCCGGACACACCGCCGCTGCGTCGCGCCGCCGCCGCTGCCGGACACACCGCCACCACCGCGTGGCACACCGTCGCCGCCGGATCGCCTGACGTCGCTGCATCGTGCCACCGCATCAGACAACCCCGCCGCCGCCGCATCGCGCCCACAACGTCGCGGCATCCTAACCCGCGCCAGACGCCGCCACTGCCCTTGCCGCCGCATCCTGCCCCCGTGTTCCAGGGCAACCCCCACCGGCCCACTGCGTCCCATTCTCCAAGCCGAGCAAGTGCGTCAACCATCAATCTTTTTATCTGTACTTTTTTCTGGATTTTCCCTGTGTGCTGCCCAACTACGTTGTTGAAATCAGACAATGCAGTTTCGTGTTTGACAACTTTCTTCACTTTCTGCAAAGTCTGAGTTCATCGATTCCACCTAGAAGGATGACTGCACCCAAAACATTCAGAAAACCATCAATTCATGCAATTTCTTTGCAGTTCTGTAGTTTCCATGCTGTTGTCTGAGTTTGCTTCAGAACAACATGGCGTTCTTTCGCTTCAGGTGTAGGCCGCTTCTGCTTGGAGAATTCGCCTGTGTCTCTGTCATGGAATGCAAAATGTAAAGTTTCTTCAAATACATGAGAGTCTGATACTCTAATAGCACTAATAACAAAAGCACGGGAATTGACTTTCGACTAATAGATAATAACTGACTTGGATTCTTGTACAATCACTTCATTTACTTTGGCTATTCTGTTTAACTAACTGAATGAAATAGCACTCGGAGTCCATTCTTTTGTCAGATGGACTATCCAAAGATTCAGCTAATGTTGCCGTTTGTTTTAGGATATGCTTATAATAGCTCCACAACTTGCAGCCTACTGTCAATTAAGGATATCGAAAAGAGATTCAGCTACCCTGTTCAGTTTTTTCTGCATTTATGACAAAGATAAACAAGTTCTAAGCCCTTAGGATTGGAGGCACGAATTATGAAGATGTATGTTGTCATAGGTATTCCACCAACTAAAGAATGGTTGAAGATACTAATGATGCTAGAAAAATAAGAGCTGGAATATCACTGATGACTGCAAATTGGCGGAGGACGTAGAGCGTCATGTCCTCTTATACTGCATATGATTATGATCGCATGCTGGCCGCCGAATGTATGGCTTCTTACACTGAGTCTGATTCTGCAACAGTTTTGACTAACATGAAGTTTCAGTTAACAAAATTGATAATTACATGTTCACTACTATATTCTTTGGCCTGAGTAAAGAGACGTATTTCTTCATCTCTACGCGCGTGTGTTATTTTACTACCCATCTTATGTTCGTTAAGCCTAATTCGGCAAAATAAAAAGGGCTTGAGTTAAGAGCCATTTTTTCTTAATCTATACTATAGTTGAAAAATAACTGACTAAAAGTTGCATCATTTAGAACATGATTTATTTAAATCCTAAATCCTAAAAGCAGACTGGAGCGGAATATTCCAGCAGGAAAGAAAAATACACATGTCAGACTCCAAGCGTACTCCGTTTCAAGACATTACCAATGATCAAAACAAAGGTATTTGATGATATGCAGTCGCTGCATTGAACTCTCTTATTATTAGTAAGTACATATATATGATTAAATATTTTATATATGCAGATCCAAAAGAGGCTGAAAGGCGGAGGAAGAGAGAGTGGTATGCAAAAAATAAAGAAGAGATTTTAAAACGCAGACGCCAAGCACGAGAGCTTAAAAAGCAGACAAGGACACCTATAATTGATGACAACACATTAAGTCATACACCAGCTACTATATCATCAGGAGTCACCCAAATGCAATACACAACACCTGCTGAAGGTAATATAGTCTTAGCTTACAACATATAGGTGGCTTGTTTTTAATTGCACAAATATGTCCGCAATACTGATTTCTAAGTGCAATGACTTTGCAGATTTGCCTCATGTTGTTCAACGAAACTATGCATCTCAAATTACTCCACCGTATTCATCACAATTTCATGCGGATGCGGGTATGATAATATGTGACATCATGTTTTTTTACTTCACAATGTATACCAATGTTTGACATGTTCAGGTGTAAAGTCTACTGTGGCATGCACTAATGCTTCTCCGTATCAAACTGGGGCGTGTACTTTGCAATCTGATGAGTGTTCCCCGGTTACATACCTGACAAACAATTGTGATAATCAGAGTCGGCAAGTTCAAAAACAAAAAAGTAGTCAAAGTTGGTATGCTCAATTGTCTGTCGAGCAAAAAGCAAATTATATACAGAGACAGCGTATAGCCCGTCAGCAAAAGCGGTCTACAACCCAGAGTGCTGTTACTTGTAAAGAAGGGTCTCTAACACATTCAAATGGTAAAGCTTATTTGAGTCAAGTTTATAATAATGGCGTATGGCTTAATTGTTTCATCTGTGGCTGCAGGGGTATATGCATATGCAAGCCCGAAGTGTATTGACCACCATTTGCAAGTTACTCAACAACCATGTAAGAACCTCAAACACTCACAACTTGATACTCAGTACTCTGATTTTTATCGATTGTCACAAGCTAACATGGTAAGCTATATGGTTCAAATTTTCAAATTTTAGGTACTGGGGCCATTGGATCTTCATATTCTGGCATGGCCAAAGATCTTACCACTGAAAGCAACAAGTCAGTTATGCTTGATGAAGATCACAGTGATTGGCTACATAGTAATTTAACTTACATGCGAGATGTGAGATCCGTCAATGATCTGAATAACATGTCCACATCTGCATGGTTGCATGGGCAAGAGAGCTTTGCTGAAATATGTGCATATTCTGAAAAGAAACGGTGAATCCTCTGAGCACAAACGACAACGTGAAAGGGAACGATACTCTTCAATGACAGCTGAACAAAAGGACATATGGTTGCAAAATAACCGTGATCATAAGAAATTGGCTCGGACGAACAAGTCACCCTTCATCAATTCACCTTGCACACCTGTCATGCAACCAGAACAATCCAAAAATAACCGAACAGGTATTATTCACCACTGGTATATATTATGTCAATGTTCATATCATTTAGTACTCTCTGTGTTAAATTTTAGTGTTTGCGATCTAATATTTAACTATTTTATGCTAATTTATGCAGATCTAGGTGACACTAACATTGATGAAGAGTTCGAAACTACAAGCATTTTTGAGCCATTTGAACAAGAAGCTATATTCGAAGGTAAAATGGAATCAGTCCACATTTTCATAAAGCCTTCATATATACTATTTTTACCAGTATCCAATAAGTTAAGACATTTTAACATGTTGTGCATATAGATAACTTGGACACTATACAAGAGGAACAAACAATACATGATGACGACGAAGAGTGTAGGATTTTCAGTGGTTCTGGTAACTTATACAACTAATATCAGTATAGCAGTCGTTCAGATATTAAGTTTTTGGCATCTACTTAGTTCCTACCTGTTATATCGTCACAGGCGATGTGTTTGATTCGTATCAAGTGAGAAGTGGTGTTTCAAGTAATCAGAATGATGATCCTTATGATTATGTGTACCACAATCTACCAACCAAGCATCATGTTTTGAAGCCAGTAAAAGACTGTGTCTATTGTGGAGCAATGAGGCTCCAATATGAGGGCCCCGCATTCTGTTGCAAAAAGGGAAAGGTCAAGATTGTTACCCCCGAAGTTCCTCAGGAGTTGCGTCGGTTGTTCACAAGTCAGGTTGACGAGGATGCAAAATACTTCAGAAAGCACATACGATATTTCAACACCCACTTCTCCTTCACAAGCCTTGGAGTCACCCTTGATAAGAATGTCAGCAATGCGGCGAGAACCGGTGTGTACACATTTCGTGCACAAGGGGCATTGTATTATAAGATGGACGATATGGTACATGGTGGTCAAGGACCTAGACATCTCCAACTTTACATCTATGATACAAATGAAACCTTGGAACATAGAGTGAAGCGATCTCCGGATCTTGATATAAATATCATACGGAAGATTCTGAAGATTCTAGAGAACAACCCCTATGTGCAGACTTTTAAGAGCATTGGCTCTGTTCCAAATCTGGAGGAATATCGGATTTCACTTAATACAGATATAAGACTTGACCAACGAAGATACAATGCCCCCACAGCATCCCAGGTGGCTGCGATGTGGGTTGAAGGGAGTGACCCACATAACACTCTTGATAGGCAAGTTGTCCTGTACGGCAAAGGGGACCGACCTATATTTATTAGAGCTTACTATGGATGCTATGATCCATTGGCATATCCATTATTCTTCCCGGGAGGGGAGACAGGATGGAACCGCTAGATGCCATATGCCAAACCATCTATCGCCATTAAAGAGAATAATGAGGATGGTATCGAGGGTGAAGAGTTCCAAGTTCAAGATCATACTTCAGATGTACATGTGGAACATAACACGGATGAGGTAGCAGGTAATTCTCTATACACTTATGATGTACTCCACATTTTTATTTAGTTCATTATTACTGGATAGCACCAATTAATCATTTGTAACCACCTTTCGCCATTAAAGAGAACAATGAGGATGGCACCGAGGGTGAATATTTCCAAGTTCAAGATCATACTTCAGATGTACATGTGGAACAAAACACGGATGGGGTAGCAGGTAATTCTCTAGACGCTTATGATGTGCTCCACATTTTTATTTAGTTTATTATTACTTAATATCACCTATTAATTATTTTGTAACCATGGCCTAGACGATGAAGATGACCAGGAGGTTGATGAAGTTGGACCTTCCAGAAAATTTTTCAGCGCAAGGGAGTATTACTGTTTCAAAATACAAGTCAGAAAAAAACTTTTTAACATTATATTATTTGGTGCTCGTGCGTTTCAGCAATGGGCTGTCGACATGTACATCAAGATGGAGACTATGAGACTTGATTTCTACTCGAAGCCTCAGAATCAGAAGCTCATTCGTGCTGATCTATACCAGGTATCGTTGTGCTCTCAAGTAATTAAAATTTGCATGCTATAAGAGTATAAGACACATGCATCGCTTACTAGATAATGATGTTTTGATTCGTTTTTTCATAGGGTGTTGTTGACGTCATTGATACTGGCGAGACACGGGGTTCTCAGGTTGGCAAAAGAATTGTGCTACCACGGACTTTTCCTGGAGGTGATCGAGACATGCAGCGAAGATTTCTTGACGCGATGACAATAGTACAGCGTTTTGGGAAGCCTGATTACTTCATCACAATGACTTGCAACCCTCACTGGGAGGAGATTACATCCAGACTTGAATCTGGGCAGACACCACAAGACCGTCCAGACCTTGTGGCTAGAGTATACATGGCCAAATTGCGAAGTATGAAAGAGCTCTTGGTTCAGAAAAAGTACTTTGGTGAGGTAGCTGCATATGTCCATGTTACCGAGTTCCAAAAGAGGGGGTTGCCACATGAGCACATGCTTCTGATCATGCGCTCGGATAGCAAGCTAACAAACCCAGACGAATACGACAACGTGATATCAGCAGAAATCCCGGATAAGGACAAATATCCAGTATTGCATGCTCTTGTGATCAAACATATGCTACACGGACCATGTGGTGCTCTCAAGAAAAATTGTCCTTGCATGATAGATGGCGAATGTCGATTTCGCTATCCTCGACAATTTTGTATTGCCACTCAACAAGGAAAGGAATCATATCCTATCTATAGGAGGAGGGCTGATGGTTGTCAAGTGAAGGTTAGAGGAGCAGAGCTGGATAATAGATGGGTTGTCCCATATAATCCCGGTCTTCTTATGATGTACAATTGTCACATCAACGTTGAAGCTTGCTCTAGCATCAAAGCAGTTAAGTATTTATTCAAGTACATATATAAAGGGCATGATCATGCATCATTCTCAGTTGATCCAACATCAGATAATGATGGTGGAGTAATCAATGAGATTAAATAGTACAGGGATGCTAGGTTTGTGGGACCACAAGAGTCTATCTATAAGATTTGCGCTTTCCCAATGTATAGTGTCTCTCCCGCTGTTCTCCAACTTCAGCTTCATTTGGAAAATATGCAGACTGTCTCTTTCAAAGAGGGTGATAATCTTCAGGATGTCGTTAATCGGCCCTCTTCTTCCAGTACCATGCTCACTGAATATTTCAAGATGAACCAGGTAGATCCTTATGCTAGGAACTTCTTATACAAAGAGTTCCCAGAATTCTATAGGTGGATTAAGAGTTCGAAGAAGAAGAAGTGGCAGAGAAGAAAACTAAGGGGGCGGGGGCAGGTTGGAAGAATTGTGTATGCGCATCCGGCTGAAGG
The DNA here is from genome assembly GCA_916181665.1 of Avena sativa. NCBI lineage: Eukaryota > Viridiplantae > Streptophyta > Magnoliopsida > Poales > Poaceae > Avena > Avena sativa. Next base: position 56,924,834 of record OV702285.1, on the reverse strand, counting down.
TGAGAGGTACTTTTTGAGAGTGCTTATGAATCATGCCAGAGGTGCAACATCATATGAGGATTTGAAAACTGTGCATGGCAAGGCTTGCTTGACTTTTAGAGAATCGTGTGAGAAAAGAGGTCTCATAGAGGCCGACATGTCCCTTGATGATTGCCTAACCGAGGCTGCTACTTTCCAGATGCCATATGCTCTAAGAAGGCTATTCGCAACTATTCTGGTGTTCTGCGAGGTGACGAACATCCGATCATTGTGGGAGAAGCACATCGGTTCAATGTCCGAGGACTATCGTCGTAACCAGTCCAACCAGACCGCACTAGAGCAGATGGTCCTGAGAGACATTAGGGATCTGGTGCATTCGATGGGGAAGGATATTAAAAGTTATGGCCTTCCAGATTTGGATCCTGTTGATGATGAGTGTTCCAACGGTTACTCAAGAGAGGTTCGAGAGGAGTTGTCGGTTATATTCGACAAAACCGACGAAAATTTGTTTACATCTCTTAACAAAGAGCAGCGTGCTGGTTTTGAAGAAATCCTCTCTCATGTCATCGACAACAGGAGCCAAATTTTCTTTGTTGATGGTCCGGGTGGCACAGGAAAGACATATTTGTACAAATCACTACTTGCTAAGGTCCGTTCCCTAGGACACATAGCTATTGCAACGGCAACATCTGGTATAGCAGCATCAATTATGCCTGGTGGACGCACCGCCCACTCCAGGTTCAAAATTCCGATTAGGCTCACGGAGAGCAGCATGTGCAATTTCACCAAGCAGAGCGGTACTGCAGAGCTGCTCCGTAGGGCATCATTGATAATCTGGGATGAAGTTGCCATGACAAAACGCCAAACAGTTGAGACACTTGATAGGTCCCTACAATACATCATGGGGTGTGATTTGCCTTTTGGTGGGAAGGTCGTGGTATTTGGAGGAGATTTTAGGCAGGTCCTTCCCGTGGTGACGCGTGGGACAAGAGCGCAAATCACTGATGCTACGCTGCAGAGATCTTATTTATGGGAGAAGATTAGGAAGATACGCCTCAAGTGTAATATGAGGGCACAAACCGACCAGTGGTTCTCCAGTTACCTCCTGAGAATTGGCGATGGAACAGAAGAGACGATTGGTGGAGATTATGTGCGTCTTCTGGATGATATTGTTATTCCTTACTCTCCCACCGATGAACCAGTGAACAAGCTTATTGAAGAAGTCTTCCCATCGCTTCATGAGAACGCCGCATCTGGATCCTATATGAGCGCACGCGCCATTCTTTCAACCAAGAATGAACATGTGGACAATCTAAATACTAAGATGATTGAAAGGTTTCCTGGCCAAGAAAAGATATATTATAGCTTTGACTCTGTTGAGGATGATGCCCGCAATAACTACCCAATTGACTATCTAAACTCCATCACTCCAAATGGCCTACCCCCGCATGTTTTGAAACTCAAAGTCAATTGTCCCGTCATCCTTCTCCGAAATCTTGATCCTCACAACGGCTTGTGCAATGGAACAAGGTTGATGGTTAGAGCATTCCAGCATAATGCAATCGACGCTGAGATTGTTGGTGGTCAACATGCTAGAAATAGAGTGTTTATACCGAGGATCCCTTTATCACCCTCAGAGGACATTTCACTTCCTTTTAAATTCAAGAGGAAGCAGTTCCCAATCCGGTTGAGTTTTGCAATGACCATCAACAAAGCCCAAGGGCAAACCATTCCGACAGTTGGTATTTACCTCCCCGAGCCTGTATTCTCGCATGGACAGCTTTATGTTGCACTTTCAAGGGGTGTGTCAAGGCAAACCACTCGGATTTTGGCCAAGCCAAATAAAGAGATCGATCCCACGGGGAAAAGCACAAAGAACATTGTGTACAAGGATGTATTGGAGGGATGAAACAGGTATGTTCTTCCTTTAGGCCGATATTTTATATTTTTATTTTCTTAGCGCATATATTGCTCATCTCCTTTTGATATTGCTCATTTCTGTTTTTCTGATTTGCGCTTTGTCCTGTTAGATGCAGCACCTTCAGCAGTTCTGGACCTATTATGAATTTAGGAGCTTTCCAACATATAGATTGATGATGATGGAGTTGATACCCACTTTCTTGGTTTATTTTCTGTAGTCTTGTTATTTTGTGATGTAAGTATGCTGTTGTAGCCAGCTGGGAATAAAATGTTTTTCTGGAATAACAAGAATTGCATTCTTCACATATGAGATATTTGAAAATGCTGATATGTTCTGTTTGTTAAGTGCTAATAGTTTTGAAAGTGAGATAAAGCCAAACAATTCAGGTTCTTGTCCTTCTAACAAGAATGACACTTTTGATTTCTTCCTACAAAATAATGCCCTTGCGTCCATGATCTACTGTCATGGGAATCATAATATTGTTTGGCTTGATACGATAGAATGACACTTTTGTCATGGGAAGTACGATAGAATTTTCTTGATACGATTCAGAAAGTTTTGTCAATCTGGTGAGTATATATATGATAGTGTTTTGGTACGACAACAAGACCAAGAAGCTGTCATTTTGAATATCTATTAATTATTATAATATATTAACGTTTTAACCCATAGAAGCTGAGGGGTACTATATGACGCACATTGTTATTTAACTTCTTTTATTGTGAGCAATGTTATTCAACAAATACAATAAAAAATCAACAAGTAGTTTTGATAGCTGTCATCTCAAATTATTTTTGCATTGCTATATTTTTAAGAGAAAGTACCTGAGCATTTAAATAATGCTACGAGAGAAATCAAAGGGATTAAATGCCTTTAATCACATCTCTACTAATATAAAAAGACCCAAACAGGCAGATCCAAAGCATCTCAGCCATCTAAACATCAGAATCAGTGGCCAAGATTAACACTAAAACACATGGTTAGACGTCCCACCCCCACGCGTAAACACACCCTTCGTCAATTGTAATACGAGTACAAGAAAAAAAAGGCCTCGCGCTACCGGCATAACCGCCTAAACACCAGCGCCCTTCCTTCCGCAGACAGCGCCACCACTGCGTCGCGCCGCCGCCGCCGGACACACCGCGCTGCGTCGCGCCGCCGCCACTGCCGGACACACCGCCACCACCGCGTGGCACACCGTCGCCGCCGGATCGCCTGACGTCGCTGCATCGTGCCACCGCATCAGACAACCCCGCCGCCGCCGCCGCATCGCGCCCACAACGTCGTGGCATCCTAACCTGCGCCAGACGCCGCCACTGCCCTTGCCGCCGCATCCTGCCCCCGTGTTCCAGGGCAACCCCCACCGGCCCACTGCGTCCCATTCTCCAAGCCGAGCAGGTGCGTCAACCATCAATCTTTTTATCTGTACTTTTTTCTGGATTTTCCCTGTGTGCTGCCCAACTACGTTGTTGAAATCAGACAATGCAGATTTCGTGTTTGACAACTTTCTTCACTTTCTGCAAAGTCTGAGTTCATTGATTCCACCTAGAAGGATGACTGCACCCAAAACATTCAGAAAACCATCAATTCATGCAATTTCTTTGCAGTTCTGTAGTTTCCATGCTGTTGTTTGAGTTTGCTTCAGAACAACATGGCGTTCTTTCGCTTCAGGTGTAGGCCGCTTCTGCTTGGAGAATTCGCCTGTGTCTCTGTCATGGAATGCAAAATGTAAAGTTTCTTCAAATACATGAGAGTCTGATACTCTAATAGCACTAATAACAAAAGCACGGGAATTGACTTTCGACTAATAGATAATAACTGACTTGGATTCTTGTACAATCACTTCATTTACTTTGGCTATTCTGTTTAACTAACTGAATGAAATAGCACTCGGAGTCCATTCTTTTGTCAGATGGACTATCCAAAGATTCAGCTAATGTTGCCGTTTGTTTTAGGATATGCTTATAATAGCTCCACAACTTGCAGCCTACTGTCAATTAAGGATATCGAAAAGAGATTCAGCTACCCTGTTCAGTTTTTTCTGCATTTATGACAAAGATAAACAAGTTCTAAGCCCTTAGGATTGGAGGCACGAATTATGAAGATGTATGTTGTCATAGGTATTCCACCAACTAAAGAATGGTTGAAGATACTAATGATGCTAGGAAAATAAGAGCTGGAATATCACTGATGACTGCAAATTGGCGGAGGACGTAGAGCGTCATGTCCTCTTATACTGCATATGATTATGATCGCATGCTGGCCGCCGAATGTATGGCTTCTTACACTGAGTCTGATTCTGCAACAGTTTTGACTAACATGAAGTTTCAGTTAACAAAATTGATAATTACATGTTCACTACTATATTCTTTGGCCTGAGTAAAGAGACGTATTTCTTCATCTCTACGCGCGTGTGTTATTTTACTACCCATCTTATGTTCGTTAAGCCTAATTCGGCAAAATAAAAAGGGCTTGAGTTAAGCGCCATTTTTTCTTAATCTATACTATAGTTGAAAAATAACTGACTAAAAGTTGCATCATTTAGAACATGATTTATTTAAATCCTAAATCCTAAAAGCAGACTGGAGCGGAATATTCCAGCAGGAAAGAAAAATACACATGTCAGACTCCAAGCATACTCCGTTTCAAGACATTACCAATGATCAAAACAAAGGTATTTGATGATATGCAGTCGCTGCATTGAACTCTCTTATTATTAGTAAGTACATATATATGATTAAATATTTTATATATGCAGATCCAAAAGAGGCTGAAAGGCGGAGGAAGAGAGAGTGGTATGCAAAAAATAAAGAAGAGATTTTAAAACGCAGACGCCAAGCACGAGAGCTTAAAAAGCAGACAAGGACACCTATAATTGATGACAGCACATTAAGTCATACACCAGCTACTATATCATCAGGAGTCACCCAAATGCAATACACAACACCTGCTGAAGGTAATATAGTCTTAGCTTACAACATATAGGTGGCTTGTTTTTAATTGCACAAATATGTCCGCAATACTGATTTCTAAGTGCAATGACTTTGCAGATTTGCCTCATGTTGTTCAACGAAACTACGCATCTCAAATTACTCCACCGTATTCATCACAATTCCATGCGGATGCGGGTATGATAATATGTGACATCATGTTTTTTTACTTCACAATGTATACCAATGTTTGACATGTTCAGGTGTAAAGTCTACTGTGGCATGCACTAATGCTTCTCCGTATCAAACTGGGGCGTGTACTTTGCAATCTGATGAGTGTTCCCCGGTTACATACCTGACAAACAATTGTGATGATCAGAGTCGGCAAGTTCAAAAACAAAAAAGTAGTCAAAGTTGGTATGCTCAATTGTCTGTCGAGCAAAAAGCAAATTATATACAGAGACAACGTATAGCCCGTCAGCAAAAGCGGTCTACAACCCAGAGTGCTGTTACTTGTAAAGAAGGGTCTCTAACACATTCAAATGGTAAAGCTTATTTGAGTCAAGTTTATAATAATGGCGTATGGCTTAATTGTTTCATCTGTGGCTGCAGGGGTATATGCATATGCAAGCCCGAAGTGTATTGACCACCATTTGCAAGTTACTCAACAACCATGTAAGAACCTCAAACACTCACAACTTGATACTCAGTACTCTGATTTTTATCGATTGTCACAAGCTAACATGGTAAGCTATATGGTTCAAATTTTCAAATTTTAGGTACTAGGGCCATTGGATCTTCATATTCTGGCATGGCCAAAGATCTTACCACTGAAAGCAACAAGTCAGTTATGCTTGATGAAGATCACAGTGATTGGCTACATAGTAATTTAACTTACATGGGAGATGTGAGATCCGTCAATGATCTGAATAACATGTCCACATCTGCATGGTTGCATGGGCAAGAGAGCTTTGCTGAAATATGTGCATATTCTGAAAAGAAACGGTGAATCCTCTGAGCACAAACGACAACGTGAAAGGGAACGATACTCTTCAATGACAGCTGAACAAAAGGACATATGGTTGCAAAATAACCGTGATCATAAGAAATTGGCTCGGACGAACAAGTCACCCTTCATCAATTCACCTTGCACACCTGTCATGCAACCAGAACAATCCAAAAATAACCGAACAGGTATTATTCACCACTGGTATATATTATGTCAATGTTCATATCATTTAGTACTCTCTGTGTTAAATTTTAGTGTTTGCGATCTAATATTTAACTATTTTATGCTAATTTATGCAGATCTAGGTGACACTAACATTGATGAAGAGTTCGAAACTACAAGCATTTTTGAGCCATTTGAACAAGAAGCTATATTCGAAGGTAAAATGGAATCAGTCCACATTTTCATAAAGCCTTCATATATACTATTTTTACCAGTATCCAATAAGTTAAGACATTTTAACATGTTGTGCATATAGATAACTTGGACACTATACAAGAGGAACAAACAATACATGATGACGACGAAGAGTGTAGGATTTTCAGTGGTTCTGGTAACTTATACAACTAATATCAGTATAGCAGTCGTTCAGATATTAAGTTTTTGGCATCTACTTAGTTCCTACCTGTTATATCGTCACAGGCGATGTGTTTGATTCGTATCAAGTGAGAAGTGGTGTTTCAAGTAATCAGAATGATGATCCTTATGATTATGTGTACCACAATCTACCAACCAAGCATCATGTTTTGAAGCCAGTAAAAGACTGTGTCTATTGTGGAGCAATGAGGCTCCAATATGAGGGCCCCGCATTCTGTTGCAAAAAGGGAAAGGTCAAGATTGTTACCCCCGAAGTTCCTCAGGAGTTGCGTCGGTTGTTCACAAGTCAGGTTGACGAGGATGCAAAATACTTCAGAAAGCACATACGATATTTCAACACCCAGTTCTCCTTCACAAGCCTTGGAGTCACCCTTGATAAGAATGTCAGCAATGCGGCGAGAACCGGTGTGTACACATTTCGTGCACAAGGGGCATTGTATTATAAGATGGACGATATGGTACATGGTGGTCAAGGACCTAGACATCTCCAACTTTACATCTATGATACAAATGAAACCTTGGAACATAGAGTGAAGCGATCTCCGGATCTTGATATAAATATCATACGGAAGATTCTGAAGATTCTAGAGAACAACCCCTATGTGCAGACTTTTAAGAGCATTGGCTCTGTTCCAAATCTGGAGGAATATCGGATTTCACTTAATACAGATATAAGACTTGACCAACGAAGATACAATGCCCCCACAGCATCCCAGGTGGCTGCGATGTGGGTTGAAGGGAGTGATCCACATAACACTCTTGATAGGCAAGTTGTCCTGTACGGCAAAGGGGACCGACCTATATTTATTAGAGCTTACTATGGATGCTATGATCCATTGGCATATCCATTATTCTTCCCGGGAGGGGAGACAGGATGGAACCGCTAGATGCCATATGCCAAACCATCTATCGCCATTAAAGAGAATAATGAGGATGGTATCGAGGGTGAAGAGTTCCAAGTTCAAGATCATACTTCAGATGTACATGTGGAACATAACACGGATGAGGTAGCAGGTAATTCTCTATACACTTATGATGTACTCCACATTTTTATTTAGTTCATTATTACTGGATAGCACCAATTAATCATTTGTAACCACCTTTCGCCATTAAAGAGAACAATGAGGATGGCACCGAGGGTGAATATTTCCAAGTTCAAGATCATACTTCAGATGTACATGTGGAACAAAACACGGATGGGGTAGCAGGTAATTCTCTAGATGCTTATGATGTGCTCCACATTTTTATTTAGTTTATTATTACTTAATATCACCTATTAATTATTTTGTAACCATGGCCTAGACGATGAAGATGACCAGGAGGTTGATGAAGTTGGACCTTCCAGAAAATTTTTCAGCGCAAGGGAGTATTACTGTTTCAAAATACAAGTCAGAAAAAAACTTTTTAACATTATATTATTTGGTGCTCGTGCGTTTCAGCAATGGGCTGTCGACATGTACATCAAGATGGAGACTATGAGACTTGATTTCTACTCGAAGCCTCAAAATCAGAAGCTCATTCGTGCTGATCTATACCAGGTATCGTTGTGCTCTCAAGTAATTAAAATTTGCATGCTATAAGAGTATAAGACACATGCATCGCTTACTAGATAATGATGTTTTGATTCGTTTTTTCATAGGGTGTTGTTGACGTCATTGATACTGGCGAGACACGGGGTTCTCAGGTTGGCAAAAGAATTGTGCTACCACGGACTTTTCCTGGAGGTGATCGAGACATGCAGCGAAGATTTCTTGACGCGATGACAATAGTACAGCGTTTTGGGAAGCCTGATTACTTCATCACAATGACTTGCAACCCTCACTGGGAGGAGATTACATCCAGACTTGAACCTGGGCAGACACCACAAGACCGTCCAGACCTTGTGGCTAGAGTATACATGGCCAAATTGCGAAGTATGAAAGAGCTCTTGGTTCAGAAAAAGTACTTTGGTGAGGTAGCTGCATATGTCCATGTTACCGAGTTCCAAAAGAGGGGGTTGCCACATGAGCACATGCTTCTGATCATGCGCTCGGATAGCAAGCTAACAAACCCAGACGAATACGACAACGTGATATCAGCAGAAATCCCGGATAAGGACAAATATCCAGTATTGCATGCTCTTGTGATCAAACATATGCTACACGGACCATGTGGTGCTCTCAAGAAAAATTGTCCTTGCATGATAGATGGCGAATGTCGATTTCGCTATCCTCGACAATTTTGTATTGCCACTCAACAAGGAAAGGACTCATATCCTATCTATAGGAGGAGGGCTGATGGTTGTCAAGTGAAGGTTAGAGGAGCAGAGCTGGATAATAGATGGGTTGTCCCATATAATCCCGGTCTTCTTATGATGTACAATTGTCACATCAACTTTGAAGCTTGCTCTAGCATCAAAGCAGTTAAGTATTTATTCAAGTACATATATAAAGGGCATGATCGTGCATCATTCTCAGTTGATCCAACATCAGATAATGATGGTGGAGTAATCAATGAGATTAAATAGTACAGGGATGCTAGGTTTGTGGGACCACAAGAGTCTATCTATAGGATTTGCGCTTTTCCAATGTATAGTGTCTCTCCCGCTGTTCTCCAACTTCAGCTTCATTTGGAAAATATGCAGACTGTCTCTTTCAAAGAGGGTGATAATCTTCAGGATGTCGTTAATCGGCCCTCTTCTTCCAGTACCATGCTCACTGAATATTTCAAGATGAACCAGGTAGATCCTTATGCTAGGAACTTCTTATACAAAGAGTTCCCAGAATTCTATAGGTGGATTAAGAGTTCGAAGAAGAAGAAGTGGCAGAGAAGAAAACTAAGGGGGCGGGGGCAGGTTGGAAGAATTGTGTATGCGCATCCGGCTGAAGGTGAGAGGTACTTTTTGAGAGTGCTTATGAATCATGCCAGAGGTGCAACATCATATGAGGATTTGAAAACTGTGCATGGCAAGGCTTGCTTGACTTTTAGAGAATCGTGTGAGAAAAGAGGTCTCATAGAGGCCGACATGTCCCTTGATGATTGCCTAACCGAGGCTGCTACTTTCCAGATGCCATATGCTCTAAGAAGGCTATTCGCAACTATTCTGGTGTTCTGCGAGGTGACGAACATCCGATCATTGTGGGAGAAGCACATCGGTTCAATGTCCGAGGACTATCGTCGTAACCAGTCCAACCAGACCGCACTAGAGCAGATGGTCCTGAGAGACATTAGGGATCTGGTGCATTCGATGGGGAAGGATATTAAAAGTTATGGCCTTCCAGATTTGGATCCTGTTGATGATGAGTGTTCCAACGGTTACTCAAGAGAGGTTCGAGAGGAGTTGTCGGTTATATTCGACAAAACCGACGAAAATTTGTTTACATCTCTTAACAAAGAGCAGCGTGCTGGTTTTGAAGAAATCCTCTCTCATGTCATCGACAACAGGAGCCAAATTTTCTTTGTTGATGGTCCGGGTGGCACAGGAAAGACATATTTGTACAAAACACTACTTGCTAAGGTCCGTTCCCTAGGACACATAGCTATTGCAACGGCAACATCTGGTATAGCAGCATCAATTATGCCTGGTGGACGCACCGCCCACTCCAGGTTCAAAATTCCGATTAGGCTCACGGAGAGCAGCATGTGCAATTTCACCAAGCAGAGCGGTACTGCAGAGCTGCTCCGTAGGGCATCATTGATAATCTGGGATGAAGTTGCCATGACAAAACGCTAAACAGTTGAGACACTTGATAGGTCCCTACAAGACATCATGGGGTGTGATTTGCCTTTTGGTGGGAAGGTCGTGGTATTTGGAGGAGATTTTAGGCAGGTCCTTCCCGTGGTGACGCGTGGGACAAGAGCGCAAATCACTGATGCTACGCTGCAGAGATCTTATTTATGGGAGAAGATTAGGAAGATACGCCTCAAGTGTAATATGAGGGCACAAACCGACCAGTGGTTCTCCAGTTACCTCCTGAGAATTGGCGATGGAACAGAAGAGACGATTGGTGGAGATTATGTGCGTCTTCCGGATGATATTGTTATTCCTTACTCTCCCACCGATGAACCAGTGAACAAGCTTATTGAAGAAGTCTTCCCATCGCTTCATGAGAACGCCGCATCTGGATCCTATATGAGCGCACGCGCCATTCTTTCAACCAAGAATGAACATGTGGACAATCTAAATACTAAGATGATTGAAAGGTTTCCTGGCCAAGAAAAGATATATTATAGCTTTGACTCTGTTGAGGATAATGCCCGCAATAACTACCCAATTGACTATCTAAACTCCATCACTCCAAATGGCCTACCCCCGCATGTTTTGAAACTCAAAGTCAATTGTCCCGTCATCCTTCTCCGAAATCTTGATCCTCACAACGGCTTGTGCAATGGAACAAGGTTGATGGTTAGAGCATTCCAGCATAATGCAATCGACGCTGAGATTGTTGGTGGTCAACATGCTAGAAATAGAGTGTTTATACCGAGGATCCCTTTATCACCCTCAGAGGACATTTCACTTCCTTTTAAATTCAAGAGGAAGCAGTTCCCAATCCGGTTGAGTTTTGCAATGACCATCAACAAAGCCCAAGGGCAAACCATTCCGACAGTTGGTATTTACCTCCCCGAGCCTGTATTCTCGCATGGCCAGCTTTATGTTGCACTTTCAAGGGGTGTGTCAAGGCAAACCACTCGGATTTTGCCCAAGCCAAATAAAGACATCGATCCCACGGGGAAAAGCACAAAGAACATTGTGTACAGGGATGTATTGGAGGGATGAAACATGTATGTTCTTCCTTTAGGCCGATATTTTATATTTTTAATTTCTTAGCGCATATATTGCTCATCTCCTTTTGATATTGCTCATTTCTGTTTTTCTGATTTGCGCTTTGTCTTGTTAGATGCAGCACCTTCAGCAGTTCTGGACCTATTATGAATTTAGGAGCTTTCCAACATATAGATTGATGATGATGGAGTTGATATCCACTTTCTTGGTTTATTTTCTGTAGTCTTGTTATTTTGTGATGTAAGTATGCTGTTGTAGCCAGCTGGGAATAAAATGTTTTTCTGGAATAACAAGAATTGCATTCTTCACACATGAGATATTTGAAAATGCTGATATGTTCTGTTTGTTAAGTGCTAATAGTTTTGAAAGTGAGATAAAGCCAAACAATTCAGGTTCTTGTCCTTCTAACAAGAATGACACTTTTGATTTCTTCCTACAAAATAATGCCCTTGCGTCCATGATCTACTATCATGGGAATCATAATATTGTTTGGCTTGATACGATAGAATGACACTTTTGTCATGGGAAGTACGATAGAATTTTCTTGATACGATTCAGAAAGTTTTGTCAATCTGGTGAGTATATATATGATAGTGTTTTGGTACGACAACAAGACCAAGAAGCTGTCATTTTGAATATCTATTAATTATTATAATATATTAACGTTTTAACCCATAGAAGCTGAGGGGTACTATATGACGCACGTTGTTATTTAACTTCTTTTATTGTGAGCAATGTTATTCAACAAATACAATAAAAAATCAACGGGTAGTTTTGATAGATGTCATCTCAAATTATTTTTGCATTGCTATATTTTTAACAGAAAATACATGAGCATTTAAATAATGCTACGAGAGAAATCAAAGGGATTAAATGCCTTTAATCACACCCACAAAAAAAGCCTTTAGTCAAACGAGGTAAATGGATTTGCTTCTGTTACAATCAGCCCCTTAATGCTAGAAGCTTATTTCAGTCATAATAAGCTCGTAAATCTTGCTATAGTCAGAGGAAACTCTTGAGACATTTAATCCCTAGACTTTATATACCTGGACATACTGAGCTTCCTTCTACCTATCGATCGATTCCTCCATCGCCGTGGGTCGCCGCTGCCCTATAGCCGCCAGCAGACAAAATTACTGCCCTGTTTCTAGCAAGGCCACCGCTCTCTACCTCTGAATTGCCCCAGGTATTGCACTGCTATACATTTTTCGACAAAGTGCAGTGCGATACGATAGACTCCGGTAGTAATTAGTGATTTTTCTTGATAGATCAAAGCCTGTGTGCCTCATTTTCTTCCGGATTACAATATAACAGTCTTATTTAGTTTTTTTTTCCTAAAAACACAATTCTAAATGATAAGTACATAGGTGAATAAGGTTGGATGATTAATCTGCTATGTTCATATAGTATATATTTCTTATATATAATTTTGTCTGATTTGTACGATTAATCTGCTATTTCTTATAGATCTATATTTAATTCAATAGCACTCACACTGTATATTGGCTAAAGTCAAAAGGTACATATGTTTTCCTAATTAATCATATATATTTTTCTCTTCACATGAACAGATATGGGTGACATGTTTGATTTCCCAAAGGTCTCAGCCACTGGTATAGCTGGATTTATAGCAGACAAGATTACACTCAAGGGTGAAGATGGCTCGAGTTCTTCCCGAACTTCCTCGGTCAAATACATCTTCAACTACCTGATACATAGTGTACCACTGCATCCTAGCGTGGAGGTTATATATAACCCGTCCTTAGCAGAGGTTATATATAACCCGTCCTCGGCAGAGTCACTTAAGAAAATGGACCAACTTGATTAGACACGGGTCATAACTTGAGTGATCTGTTAAACTTTTAATCCAGTCAATTCAATGGTTTCTGTATGTCGTCTCAACCATCATTTATTTTGTGTGATAAGCTTTCTCAATAATTATATGTTCTTTGTATCTATTACTTATTATTTATTATTATCGTTCGATTGATTTGTAATGGAGTGAACCTCCATGATATTTCTTCAGTTCAGCTAAAACTATTTGGGTGTATTATAAATTTCCTATGCTTGAAATACATTTCTGCAACATTTGCATTAATCACTCACGATAGCAATCGTTGGAGTAAAAAATTCACCGGATTGCACGTGCAATGGTATTAATGACACCACTCGCTCGTTAGTCGTCTCGTCTTCTCGAACTACCCTGCCACCATTTAATTCCACCCAAGCTCGTTATACCACTGTCCGCTACATTCCCATAACACATCTCCTACCATTCTCACACATATCCTGCCATTCACGCAGCTCGCCCACGCGGTCCCGGTATTTACTTCTAGCCCCGTTCGCTGGCTCACCATATGCAATGAGAAGCAGAAGAAAATAAAAGGCCAACATTGGTTGTGTAGTGCCTGGATGAAAAAAGGTTGGCATAGGCAATCTAGTGGTTTTATAAAGGGGACAACCGAAGAGTATGAAAACCATGTTACTATATAGAGAGAAATTCAAATAAAAGGAGCACCATGCATTTTTTGAACCGAATTTATATTGCACATAGATTTAGTATTTGTAGGCATTTACAATAAGTTATTAGGATCAATGCCCAATGAACTGGTCAAATAGATCCTACTAGGGACTTGGTTTGTTTTATACCCACGCGCCGCAGCCGTCAGGAGAGGAAAAGAGATCTAGTGCACCCGCCTTCCGACGCCGGCTTCCGGCTGCTCCCTCCGTCGATGACCTATGTCATCGGTGGTGAGGGGGGTCGCCGGATCCACGCGTGTGGATAGTTTAGGCTAAAGTAGCTTCTTTTTAGGCCGCTCATTGTCTTAGCTTCGGGGGCGACGATAACGATGCTTAATAAATTTTCTTCAGATTCCTCCTCGATGGATTTGGAGATCCGTCTATCCAATCAAGGATGGTGTGGTGCTGGCGGCATCCTCGTGGTGGATTTGTGTCCTTAGGCTCCGCCGCTGCGGCGGCGTGTGCTCCAGCGCCGGCGTGGAACTTGGGAGGTAGTCCAGGAGCGGATGCTGATTGTGGTATGCATCGATGGCATCTGGTGACATGGTTATACCCTACGGGTACGTGACCTCAGCATACCTGGTCCAGCCCAAGGAAGGCCCACAGCAGATGTACGCTGGCCCATGAAGATTTTCGGGTGGCCAAGGCCCATGACGCCTTCGGATCCTTGGGGAGCAAGACTAGCGTAGATAGGAAATTCAAAGGGGTAAAACCCTAGAACTTGTAACCGACTAGGACTATGCCCGAGACCTGCCTAAGTCTATATAAAGGTCAGGAGGGCACGACCTAGATCTCTTGACTCATACTTTCGCATACACACCTCCACGCCAGATCGAATCTGCGCACCCTGTAACTTTCGGTTCCGCCGTAATCAAGAGCAGACAAGCAGGAGTAGGGTTTTTCCTCCGGGGGCCTGAACCTGGGTAAATCTCGTGTCCCCTGGTTGCTTGTCTGTTAACCGTTCCACGATCTCCAGCATCCCCATCTTCTCCAAAACCCAAGTCCATAACAATGGGCATTGACGAGTCGAAACCTCGTTAATTGGCGCCGTCTGTGGGAATCGGGGGCGCTGATTGTGCGATCGTGACAGTCCCAACCCGATCGATCTACAACTCTGCAGCAACGGAGAGTCATCTCCTCTTCGGTGCTTTCGACTTCACCGCCCACTCGCCGGCCACCATGAAGGACTTCGAGCCCGTAGGTGACGGACTCGAAATCTTGTTCGGGAGCTTCTGCTTCCAGGTGGGGCAAACTGGCACCCTCCGCCTCCCTGAGCGGGTGCCCCTACCATCAATCAGGCCCGCTTCGTGGGCCCCACACCCCGTGCTATGCACAACATCATCAGCAGATGATTCCTATGACAGCAGCAGCTGCAACTCCGATCTGTGCGATCCGCCATCGGACGCGGGGACCTACGGTTCTGGATCCGAAAGTTGCGGCAGTAGCAGACCAATCTACGCGCGCTACCAATGCGTCGTAGTCATCCAGAGCGACGTGGAACAACAAACGCCTAACCTGTCTCCCAACACAAACCCCAACCCGCAGGACAAACGGCGGAAACGGTGGGAACAGAAGAAGCCAATCCCCCCACCCGACGAGGAAAACAACGGCCACGTCATCCGACTTAGCAAAGAAGGATGGGTCCAGGCATGCCGCGCCGTAGCAGGCGACATAGTCCTACCTGCGGACGCCTCATGTGAACTATTGATGGCATACCACTTCCTCCTCATCGAGGAGCACAAGAAGCAAGTCAAGATGCAGGAAACACTTGACAAACGCAAGCAAGCAGCCTCTGAGTCCAGTGCGCGACGAGCTGCGCTCTCCGCCATGGCCCCCGGCTCTAGCACGAATGGAAACCAAGGAAACAAGCACCGCTCTCGGGTGGAGAACATGGATCCCAAGGAGCGTCGTGATGTGACCCGAACTCTCCACACATCGTTCATGGAGATGGACGCCGACGGCAACGTCATCCCGAAGACGACAGAAGCTGCGATCATGGCAGCCACTGCGTATCTCGCGGCCCACCCACCTCCGGAGGGGGACCCAAAAAGAGCCATGCATAAATCCGCACTCACCGGACTCGGACTTGTCGGAGCCGCGCTCCACCAAGATGCTCCTGCGGAGCCGAAGAAGAAAGCTGCGGCCAGGCACGACCGGAGCCCCACCCCTTCATCCGAAGTGGAAGAGGAACACAACCTTCCTCGAAGGAAGAAGAGCTCGCGCCACCATAAACGCGACTACGACGCCAGAGACGCGCTTACACAGCGCAAAATCGACAAAGCGCGAGCCAAACGTGCATGCTCGTCTGAATCCGAGATGGACGAAGACGAAGGAGAACTCTGTGGAGCCCGATGCTTCAGCAGATCTGTTCGGCGAACACAGATGCCACGCAATTTCAAGCTTCCTTCAGATACTCCAAAATTCAACGGCACGCAAGATCCAAAGGCCTGGCTCAGTGACCATCTGTCATCCGTCAAGCTGCACAGCGATAACAAAGAAACCGCCATGTAATGCCTTCAACTGCAGCTGACAGGCGCGGCGCGGGTCTGGCTCAGCAGCCTATCATCAGGGTTCATCCGAAGCTGGGAGGAGCTAGCTTACAACTTCATCCGAAATTTCAAGGGCACCAGCAAGAGGCCCGCCTCAATTGAAGAGTTGCGAGCCTGCACTCAGAAAACGGGCGAATCTATTCGCTCGTACATACTACGCTGGTCTAACACCAAGAACTCCGCAGCACACATCTCCGAAGAGAGGGCCATCGACGCCTTCAGGGACGACGTCAAACGCCAAGATTTCAAGGAGGAACTTGGGCGCGTCAAGCCCAAAACACTCGACCACCTCATGGACATCGCCAACAGGTGGGCCGACGGCGAAGATTGCATTCACCGAGCACAATCGAATGAAGAGGACGACTGCGGCCGAAGACGGGAACGCCGCAGCAAGAGGAGATCGCGTGTCTACGACGATCGCGATGGACCCGACATGGTCGCGGCCAGCTACGCCGATCGTTGCAACGACAACAGCCGCAACAACGGAGGATACCGCGGAGGAAACTTCCGCGATGGCGGACGCCCAACACAGTCGTGGCAACGCCGCGACCGCGACAACGGACCCTCAGCATACGACAAACTTTCGGGTCCATGCACCATCCACTTCTACATCGACAAGCAGGATGGTAAAAAGAAAGCCAACCACATGCTCAAGGACTGCCGCGAGTTCCAGAAACTCAGCGAAAGCATGGTGCAGATGAGTCAACAAGCCCCAATCCCTACGTTTGGAAACGCACCTGCGCCAGGTGAAATAGCACACGGAGCTCCTCCACCGCCGCCTATCGGAGGACCAAACCAACCAGTCGCACCAGCACAGAACAACGCTGGGAACGGGTACCCCCCACCGAAAGGAGCACTAATGATGATCCAGAAGGGACGCCCCACGAATAGGGTGCAGAAGAAAATCACCCGACAAATCAACCTGGCCGTGGCAACTCCACCTGCCATCCCTGAGTACCTCAGCGGATCGGAGTCCTGCATCACATTCACTCGTGCGGACCACCCTTGCTAGATCCCTCGCCCAGGTCATGCTGCCCTGGTGTTGGAGGCGCAGATCGGAGGTTTCGAGATGAGTCGCGTCTTCATGGACGGCGGCAGCGGCATCAACCTAATGTTCGCAAGCACTCTAGCAGCAATGCGGATCCCGCAATGCAGCCTAGAACAGTCAGACACAACGTTCCACGGCATCGTTCCAGGGAAGGGCATATTCCCCCTGGGCAAAATAGGGCTCGACGTCATCTTTGGGAAGCCGGACAACTTCCGGCTGGAGCGACTCGAATTTGAAGTGGTGGACTGGTCGTCGCAATACCACGCCATCCTTGGGCGTGTAGCATTCGCAAGGTTCCTGGCTGTCCCACACTATGCATACCTACTGCTCAAGATGCCAGGGCCAAAGGGCGTCATCACAGTCCACATGAGCTTCACCCGATCGGACCAATGCGACAGGGATTTCAACAAAATCTCCCAGTCTTTCGGCATGCAAGACGAGCTCGTAAGGCTCCGTGAGGTGACGGACAATGGGGCACCCCCAATCACAAGGCAAAACACACCTGACATGTCCTTCGACTACACCATCAACACAAAGAAGGTGCAGGTCCATCCGACGGATGCCTCCAAGACGGCCCTGATCGCCAACGACCTCAGCCCCGCATAGGAAGGCGCGCTCGTCGAATTCCTCCGTGAGCGTTGGGAAATCTTCGCCTGGTGTCCTGCGGACATGCCAGGAGTTCCCTGGGAATTCGCCGATCACGCACTCAATGTCTTTCCAGACACCAAGCCAGTCAAGCAGTCCATCCGGAGACTGTCCGAGCCACGAGACGAAGCTATCGGCAAGGAAATCAATAGACTACTCGCTGCAGACTTCATCAGGGAAATCAAGGAAAGCGAGTGGCTTGCAAATACAGTGATGGTCCCAAAGAAGGACACGGACATCCTGCGGATGTGCGTGGATTTCACGTCACTAAACAAGCATTGCCCAAAGGACCACTTCCCTCTTCCTCGGATCGATCAGATCATCGATTCGACTGCAGGTTGTGAGAAACTCTCCTTCCTCAATGCCTACTCAGGCTATAACCAGATTCGACTCAAGGTCGAAGATCAGGAGAAAACGGCGTTTATCACACCGTTCGGAGTATTCTGCTACAACACAATGCCCTTCGGGCTAAAGAACGCAGGTGCCACGTACCAGCGATGCATGCAGGCCTGCCTCAAGGACCAGATCGGTCGCAACGTGCAAGTCTATGTTGACGACATAGTGATAAAAACCAAGGAGGCAAGGACACTTATCGACGATCTCCGCGAGACGTTCGACAACCTCGATCGGTACAGGATCAAGCTCAACCCCGAAAATTGCGCCTTCGGCGCCCATCGGGTCAGCTGCTTGGATACTTCATCTCTCAACGAGGGATCGAGGCGAACCCGAAGAAAATCAGAGCCATCATGACGATGGAGAAGCCGAAAAACCTCAAAGGCGTCCAGCAGCTCGCAGGACGAATAGCGGCGTTAAGCAGATTCATCAGCCGCATGGGCGAGAAGGCCCTGCCATTCTACCAACTGCTGCAAAAATCAGATAAATTCGAGTGGACGCCGGAAGCCAATGACGCATTCGAAAGCCTCAAGCGGCTTCTCTCCACCTCGCCCGTCTTGGTCACGCCAAAGGAGCGCGAGCCTCTGCTGCTGTATATATCAGCCACACACCAGGTGGTCAGCACCGTGCTAGTAGTCGAACGACCCGAAGAGGGCAAGACCCACGGGGTCCAACGCCCAATCTACTACCTCAGCGAGGTACTCACGCCAACAAAACAGAGGTACCCTCACTACCAGAAACTCGCCTACGGCGTGTTCATGACGGCTCGGCGGCTGAGCCATTACTTCCAGGAGCACCAGGTGATGGTCGTCAATGAGGCACCCCTGAACAGCATCCTGAATAATCCAGAGGCCACAGGACGCGTGGCCTTGTGGGGCATCGAACTGTCACCCCTGGACATCGTCTACGAGAAGCGACTCGCAATCAAATCTCAAGTCCTTCCGGACTTCCTGGTACATTGGATGGAGCTGCAGCTGCCAGACACCCCAGACATGTCGCAGTCATGGACGATGCACTTCGACGGCTCCAAGCGTGAAGCTGGAGCAGGAGCAGGGGTCATACTGACCTCCCCGCAAGGCGACAAAATGAAGTACGTCCTTCGGATGAAATTCCGAGCTTCTAATAATGAGGCCGAATACGAAGCCCTCATACACGGCATGAGGATGGCAAAAATCTGCGGCGCAACGCGCCTGGTCATCTACGGTGACTCCAACCTCGTCGTCCAGCAGACGATGAACGAGTGCGACGCACACGCCGAAAACATGATCGCGTACCGCGCGCTCTACAACGCACTCGAAGGAGAATTTGACGGCTGCGAGCTTCGGCACGTCGGAAGAGAAAGCAACGAATAGCCGACAGACTCGCCAACATCGGCTCCACCTGCGCAAAGGTGCCATCAGGTGTGTTCCTCGAACAGATCTGCGTGCCATCAATCAAGCGGAAATTCCCCAAAGGATAACCCGAAGAAGCAGAACACTTGGGGGCTACACTGCCCGAAGGTCATGAAGGACCCGAGAAACTGGACACAGAGGTCGCCACGGTCAACCTAATGTAGGTCATGGCAGTAGAAGAAACTTTGACGCGACCATACCTCCAGTTCTTGATAAACGGAGAACTACCTGACAGCCTGACAGATGTCCGGCGCATATCTCGCCGATCAAAAGCCTTCACCATCATCAATGGCGAGCTGTACAAGCGCAGTATTACGGGTGTACTACAACGGTGTGTCACCATCGGTGACGGGAAAGCCATCCTCCAAGACATCCACGAGGGCATCTGCGGCCATCACGCAGGCAGCCACTCCCTTGTCGCCAAAGCTCTACGAGCCGGATTCTATTGGCCAACGGCCATGAGCGACGCAAAGGACATAGTCCGAAGATGCAACGGGTGCCAACGGTTCGCCGACAAACCGCACGCACCTGGGTCCGAACTCAGACCCATACCTATAGCCTGGCCTTTTGCTCAATGGGGCCTCGACATGATCGGCAAACTGCCAAAGTCCTCGAAAGGGGGACACGTTTACCTCCTGGTCGTAGTCGACAAATTCACCAAGTGGATCGAGGCCATGCCGGTCACCAACCAGAAAGGCAAAACTGCCGTCAAGTTCTTCGATTCCATTGTCTACAGGTTCGGCGTACCGCACAGCATCATCACCGACAATGGATCGAACTTCATCTCCAAGGAGTTCCAGGACTTCTGCGAAGGCCTTGGGATCAACATCACGTACGCCTCAGTGGCACACCCGCAAACGAACGGGCAAGTGGAAAAGGCCAACGGCCTAATCGGCGCTGGTATCAAGAAGCGCCTCATAAGTCCACTCGAACGGAAAGCTGGAGCCTGGACAAAAGAGCTACCATCCGTCCTGTGGAGCTTACGGACTACGCCAAACAGCTCCACCGACTACACGCCGTTCTTCATGGTGCACGGAGCTGAGGCCGTGCTACCAGCTGAAGTACGCCACCAGGCCCCCCGGGTCGTCGCTTACAGCGAAGCCGAATCCACGGCTGCACTCGAAGACGCCGTCGACACACTCGACGAAGCAAGAGGCATAGCAGCTGCTCGATCAGCGGTGTACCAGCAGAGTCTCCACAACTACCACAGCCGCCGGCTGCGCCCAAGGTCCTTCGTCGAAGGAGACCTCGTCTTGCGACTCAAGCAAGAGCGACCGACGAAATTCGAGTCACCATGGGAAGGACCCTACGTCATCACCGAAGTCATCCCAGGTGGCGCCTATCACCTCAAGCACGTGGAGTCTGGAGTCGCATACTCCAACCCATGGAACATCGCGCACTTGCGATGATTCTACCCGTAGCTACCTACCCCTTTACTTTCAATAAGGCTTTCAGCCAAGGCTATTCAGCCGAATAATGTACTTCCTCCATTACGATATAAATAAAGCTAAGTGTCTCGCCCCAAACTTTAGTTCGCTATTTTGCAACTTTACTTTATGCTACAAACACACTCGGGGGCTCCCCCACCTCACGATTTCATCGACTGAGGATCACGCGTGTACACCTGAGTAGCTGACAACGTCAGGCAAACGAAAAGGGCACGCACTCAACCAAAGCACCGCGTGCTTCAAGAAACAAACCTTTACAACAAAGGGCAAAACATGCCCAGTCGAAGTATACACATTTTACATCTATCTCTTTTACAGGTACTACCTATTCTGAAGAATAACCTGAGCACGCTGCTCAAACAAATCTACGACCTGTTCGGCATACTGCCTCACAACCGCATAATGTGGTCGTATGTCCCACTCATCACCATCCGGCCGAGGAGGTGGACCAGTCGCCACCACAGACAAATCTACATCAGGCCGATGCAGCCTCACAAGAGACAAAGCAGCCTTGACTCCGGCGACGAGCTGTTGCCGCACCAACTCCTTGACGTTGCTCACGCTCCGAAACTTTGACAGAAGACCCGCAAGACTCGTCGGCACGACATCCAAAGGAAACATAACATTTAGCACCGAGGCAAGCGACGTCTGCACCTGGCGAAGCACCCGTGAAACCTGGTGCACATGATCCTGCACCGTCGCCAGAGCCATAGCACGGTCACGATCCATCCAGAAGAAGCCACCGGCCTCCATGTCCTGTTGAGTCAAGCAATTGACCCGAACAGCGACACGCTCTTTCTCTCCCCTCGGAGCAAGGTTAGCACCTGGGACAATTGCACAAATTAAAAGGCAAGGCCGGCAGGCTCATCCGAAGAACTGAGCTACAGCTCGAAATAAAGGGCAACTTACATTGAAGCTGCTCAGATAGCCGAAGTAGTTCCGTCATCAAATACTCCTCTCTGGCTACACCGCGATCCGCCTTAGACTTCCAAACGTCGGCGTGACCACGCAACCCAAGAAACTCCCTCTCAAGACTACGAACACGGTCCCGAAGAAAAGCGAGTTGCGAAGGATCATCTAAAGATGGCCGCAGCTGCGCTGCAGGCGAGGTGTCAACAGGATCAGCACCCGCAGGAACCTAGAACAGCAGAAAAGCAAAGGACACAAACATTCAGACAGTGGTAGAGCACAACTCAGAAGAACTCATTAAGCATATAAAGGCCACTACGTGGCACAAGGATTGTTTCCTCAAAATATTTACAGCAAAAGCAGACTACAAACTATCCTACATCTACAACGCCTAAAACGCGGCACCCTGCGTGGCCTCGGAGCCGGACTGCCTAGTCTTGGCCTCCCCCTGCTGCCGCAGCGCATACTCAGACAGCAAATCAATGAGCTTTGGCCCATATCGCTTGCAGCGAGCAGAGTAGGCAGCAAAGGCTACCTCGGATCCATCTGCGGTCGTCGGCATCCGGGAAGTGATCTGGGGCAGGTCCAGCTCCGCTCCAGCCGCCAAGGCCATCGCCAGCTCGACGGACGCGATGATGCCCTTCTGCTTGCGCTTGTACGCCGCAGGCGCTTCGGCTGACAAAGCCTCCGCCAGAGCATCCACATCATCAAGGGCCGCGCCCTTAGGGACAAGCTCCTTGTAGAAGCGGCCAAGGACCTCCTTCGCCTTGGCAAGGGAGCCGACGACTGTGCTGCAACGATCTTCGACCGCTGCAGTAGCATCATATAGAGCACTCCCATGCTCTAGAGCGCCGCGGTCAAACTCGATGCCTACGGCATCTGAGACAAAACAAAAAGAGAAGACATGAAGAAAAGCAGCACTGAAGAAGACAAGAAAATAAGAAGAAAGAAGCACAAATATAACACTCACCCGAAACAGCCTTGGTAGCAGCCATGAGCTTGCCTGCCACCTCTTTCTCGCGCGAAGCTGCAACAGTGGCCAGCTGCTCCTCATGGTCCGCGGCCTCCTTCTGCAGACGCTCCTTAGCTTCGGCTGCCTTGGTCAGCTCTAGCTCGAGGCGCTCCTTCGCACCAACGGCGGCCTCGGCTTTCTTCTCCGATTGACCAAGGCTCTTCTTGAGAGCGTCGACCTCACGGAGAGAAGTATTATGCTCCTCTGCATTCACAACAAGCAAACGTCAGAGAGCAGGACCAGAATAAATAAAAGAGGCACCAAAAGGCAAATAGGTACCTTGAAGCTGCCGAAGGTTAGCCTCCAGCACTAGGCACTCCTGCACCAGCCGCTTGGCCTCCTGCACAAAAGGCTGCAGAAAAAGAAACACCAGTAAGAAAAAGGACTTGGGGGCTGTGCCCAACACAAAGGAATAAAAGCAAAACTCGCACACGAAGACACTCGGGGGCTTCCCCCCCGAAGATTCAAAAAAAGAAGACAAGAAATATTTCAGACACCCGGGGGCTCCCCCCGCGGCACGAAAAAGAGGTACTTACATGCTCTGATGGCGACTCTGAAGGCGCGCTGGCGAAATTCTGAGGCGCAACCACCTGCACCTCCTACATAGGAGGGTTCGGAGCGACGCCCCCCGAAGTCGCCACAGTCTGAGGAGGAGGAGACGCAACCTTCGACTCTCCAATCATCTCTCGAGCACCATCGCTGGAGGAGTCATGGGAGGAGTGCCTGCACACGAAACATTTAGCACAAGCACAAAAGTCAACAGGAAAAGGACAGCAGTATAAAAGAAAAACCTACGAGCCCAGTGAGCTTAGGTCGAAGACAGGAGGAGTCCTTCGGGCTCTCTTCTCTACCTTCTTCTCTTCCTTCTTCTCTTCCTTCTTCTCTTCCTTCTTCCGCTTCGCTGCGGGTGCGGCGCCACAGCCCACACAGGAATGGCAGGAATGGGAGAAGAAGAGCCTCCATGCCCGTCACTATGACGCTCAAGGCACAGAGGGTTTCTAGGAGTCGGAGGAGTCGAGGCATCCGAAGATTCACTGGAGCTCCGCGATCGTTTGCGAGTATGGTCCTCGCTCGACTCGCTGACCTCTTCATCTAGCGATCGCGCCAAAGGAAGTTCGGACACGGAGTCCACCACTTCATTATCCGGCGCATCCGGAAACAATTCGGGCAATGGAGGTACCATGCCCAGAACCTTGAAGCTCTGCTAGTAAGAAGGGAGTTTGTTAGAAAACAAAAGAAAACAAACACGAAATCAAAGAAAAGCGCCACGCGCACGAATCTACACCTGTGGAACAGCCAGCGTCGAAGAAAATGGCGGAGTCAACGACTTCCCCGGGATATCCTCTCCAGCCTTGTACTTCAACATCGTACGAAGGGCCTTGTCGAGATCACCCTTGGAAAGCTTCTCGGCCGAAACTCTCGTCGGGTCACGACGCCCAGCATAAAGAAACATCGGGTGCGCCCTAGCCTGGAGTGGCTACACCCGACGCTCGAGAAACGTGCGGATGATATCCACGCCGTTCACTTCTTTATCAGGAGTCAACTGGAGATCCTCCACCCGAAGGTAAAGGGCTTCTATCTCCGCTGACTCGCCGTCCAAGATATAATTTTTCCAGGACCTCTTTGGCTCGATTATCTGGGAGGAGTCGAAAGGGGCAAGCCCAAATTGCTGCCCAGCAACCGTGGAGTCGCGAATGTAAAACCATCGCCTCCGCCAGTACTGGACAGATTCGGACATAGAGAAAGAAAAGAAAAGAATATTGGCCTTAAGAGAGATGATGCAACCCCCAATGGGATACACACCATCCGAGCCGGATTGCCTCTTCAAGGAATAGAGCTTCCGTAAAAGGCCAAAATGCGGCTCGATGCCGAGCCAGCACTCGCAGAAAGTGATGAAACAAGCAATATGAAGAAGAGAATTGGGCGAAAGATGATGCAGCTGGATGCCATAGAGAAAGAGCAGGCTACGAAGGACGTCGTGGACTGGGAAGGAAAACCCACGAATCACGAAGGCAAGAAACATAACCCGATACCCAGCGGGGGGACGGGGGTTTACCTTGTTGCCGGGAAGTCTGGCAGCCTCTCTATCCTGCGGGATCAAGCCCCGCTCGCGAAGCCTGCGAAGATCACTCTCCCGCGTCTCTGATCGCCTCCAACCCCCATCGGTGACAGGGGTGGTGGTGGCGCCTTTCTTTCCTCCGGCAGCGCTGGTACCAACCGCAGATGACGACTTCTTCGTCTTCCCCATCGCGCTCCGGCGGCACCGACGGTGAGAGTACAAACGGGAAGAAGGAAATGTGGAAGAATCTAGCAGCGCGTAGCAAGAAACGCAGGGAACACAAGGAGGCAGTGAAAACAAGAGTAGATGCGGTGAAAACAAACTGCAGCTTTCCCCAATGATTATAACGATGAAGACGATGCACGACAGCCGCCATCCAGAAGACCTAACGCCAACGGCAGATCTGGCCATACACGTGTCAGCATCGCAACGAACCGTCGTTACCATGCCGTCCACTACGCGCGGAAATCGAGGCGACGCCGTAATTATCTCCACGCCGCGCGTGACCAGTCAATTCAAGGTCAGCAAGTGGGACCCACGTTCGTCCAGTCAAGTCACCTCTGGCATAGCAGACGCTTGAGGTCATTGATCGTTAGCACTGATGTCATCAAAAGCTATACTAGCACCAACTACAATTCTTCGGCTTCAAAGCTAAGAGTACTCACTCGAATCTTCGATTTGACTAAATACTCGGGGGCTACTCCTATCAGGAGCACTGGCCGCGCACCCGAAAAATGAATAAAGACAAATTTTACTTTGAGTCCTACGTCGAGTCTACGACTCCACTACGGACTCGGGGGCTACTCCCATAGGGAGGACGGATTTAAGCATCCGAAATTTTTTATGTCCTACGGACTTAACAACTGAACAATGTTTGAACTAAAGTCTCCGCTCGAGTCTACGACTCGAACAGACACTCGGGGGCTACTCCCATAGGGAGCGCTGGTCGCGTACCCTATGAATTCTTCGACTGCAATCTTTCGGATCAAACACGCAAAACTTTTTCGGCAACTTTTCCCCAGTAAAATGCTAAGTGAGCAATGTTTCTCCTTGGCCACCCGAAGCACCTCCGCGGTGACAAATGTTCGGATGTTGCGTCTGCGACGCAAAGATAAGACCTGCAGATATCATCTGATGGCCTGGCAACGCACACGACTACGCTCTGCTAGTATAAATCCGTGCCAGCAGGCGCGATGAAAAATCCCGACGGACGCATTGGGTATACCAATTAAAATCACTGGAATTCCACTCCTGTAAGTCCTTCGCGGCCTGAGTCGAATTACGCCAGCATATGTTCCGGGTTCGAGTTAAGGGACTCAAACCTGAGGAAGATCGTGTTGTTTCGTCCTAAGACAGTTAACTGACCCTGATCCGTCGGGTGAGTCAGGCACACACATCGACAATCCCTACACACATACTGTTAATACATAGTTGCACCCGGATGATTGAAGAGTCCTCAGCCGAATCTACGATTCGACTGATCACTCGGGGGCTAGTGACATGGTTATACCCTACGGGTACGTGACCTCAGCATACCTGGTCCAGCCTAAGGAAGGCCCACATCAGATGTACGCTGGCCCATGAAGATTTTTGGGTGGCCAAGGCCCATGACGCCTTCGGATCCTTGGGGAGCAAGACTAGCGTAGATAGGAAATTCAAAGGGGTAAAACCCTAGAACTTGTAACCAACTAGGACTATGCCCGAGACCTGCCTAAGTCTATATAATGGCCAGGAGGGCACGACCTAGATCTCTCGACTCATACTTTCGCATACACACCTCCACGCCAGATCGAATCTGCGCACCCTGTAACTTTCGGTTCCGCCGTAATCAAGAGCAGACAAGCAGGAGTAGGGTTTTCCCTCCGGGGGCCTGAACCTGGGTAAATCTCGTGTCCCCTGGTTGCTTGTCTGTTAACCGTTCCACGATCTCCAGCATCCCCATCTTCTCCAAAACCCAAGTCCATAACAATGGGCATTGACGAGTCGAAACCTCGTCATCTGGAAGATGGTGGATCATGTTCTAGATCTGTGGTTCATGGATGGCAGGTGTGGCTTCCTCCTTCGACGTCTTAGTCATGCGGGGGTGCTAGATCTGGAGCTCGATGGCGTGTCTGGGATGTTGCTCCGGTCTGATTCGTTCAACG
Source organism: Avena sativa (assembly GCA_916181665.1). Taxonomy (NCBI): domain Eukaryota; kingdom Viridiplantae; phylum Streptophyta; class Magnoliopsida; order Poales; family Poaceae; genus Avena; species Avena sativa. The sequence goes on along the minus strand of OV702285.1, from coordinate 56,897,518 downwards.
GCAATGGTTTCACATTGGGTGAGCCACCTTGGAGGTCCGCAAAGCCGCATGTCAGCGATGGAGCCGCTTCGAGCTCGGGTGAGGAGGTGATCCGTCATTCTTTTCTTTGGTGGCTGCTATGGTCGTGCCAGAGGCAGGTGACAAGCGTTGGCGTCAAGCTCAGAGGCTTTTTCGGCCCAGATTGTTTTCTTTCTTGACTAGTGGTTCTTTGTGCAATGGCTTTCGTTATGCTGTCTTTTTAGGTTTGTCAGGTCGGTGTTTACATGACTTATACTATGATCTTTATGATATATTAATGAGACACATAATACCATGCAAAAAAGGGACTTGGTTTGTTTATATATCACATGCATATCAATGTTTCCGATTGATATAACATGATACAAAACTATTATGAACTAATAATATATGATAATAAATACCATTTATTATTTGCCTCTAGGGAATATCTCCTTTGTACACTTCACATGACAGGATGGTATGTAAATCCAAGAGCCGAGAGCACAATATAACTAAATAAGACATTGCCTGACACCTACTGGCGGAAGCCTTCTGTTGGCCCTGGCGCGTGTCGAAGTGCATGCTTGGATGAAGACACGACCAAGGCGGCGACACCGCGGCTTCCACAGTGAGGTGGTGGAGGAGAGACTCTATGCACTTGAGAAGCACTATCAGCATGCACACATGACGACCATCACCAGGAAGATAGGCATAGGCAGTGCCTTGAGGAGTGCTACCGACGCCATGAAAGGGAATCATAGTCCCGAGACCTTGCAGCACCACCACCTGCTTGCATGGCAACAATCCACAAGCTGGCAGACCAGGAGCATAAGAGGGTTAACGAGTGAGGCTGGCATAGCCGAAGGGGCTTACTCTGCCGAGAGAACGAAAGCAGAGACGAAGCTCGCGTGGCTGATTGAGTGCCAGAACTGCAAGGAGTTGCTACCCACGCCATCGAAGGGCTTTGCAAGACCGAGGATCCACCAACGCCACGAACCTTGACCACGAACTCAGCCAAAGGGATAGTCCCAAGCAAGGAATGGAGGCAACCAGCGCCGTCGAAGGGGGCCAATCAACCGAGACAGCAACTGAAACACGAAGCTCGTGGCAACGCCGCAACCATCACCAACAGATTTCAGCCAAGCTTGTGCAACCATCAAGAGCAAAGAAGGGCACCAAAGCAGCCAAAAGCCTCCACCTGACAGGCAACACAAGGTTCACTTGCGACCCCTTCAATAAGGAAAACGGCGCCAGAAGGCGTCGTGGTCGCGGAGCATCGCTCGAGAACCACAGCAGGAAGCCGGCAGGAGGTGCCTCTCCTAAACCATGACCCAACAAGGGAAAACGACGCATCATATCGCCGTCATGGTCAGCTCCGGACCAACCAGAGCACGGATTTCTCCGGGATGCACCTCGAGTTGCAAGCCGCCTGCCGAGCGCCAAGAGTCACCGGAGGAGGGGAGATGCAGGAGCACGGCACAAAACGGTGGAGAGCTGCCGGCGGAACCACACCCCGGTGCACAGCCGGACCTGGAGCTTGGAGCTCACCTACGACATAGGCTCCAGAAGGGCGGGCACGGGCCGGGACATGGACGCCGGCCAGCAGGAGAGGGGTGGGGCCCATCGGGGACGGGCAAGGTGGCCGCAGCCGCCAGCAGAGCTTTGGATCTCAGGGGGGAAGGGGACCTCACGGGGCTTGATGGAGAGGGCCCAGTGCGCGAGAGGGGTGGGGGGATGGACGCCGGGAACTTTGGCGAGGGGAGTAGAAGCAGGCGGCGCCACCGGCCCCCGGCGTCACCGGCGACGGCCTCCGGAGCTCAGCAGACAGATCCCCTCCAAATCCACCGTGCTTGGAGCCGAGAGGCACTAGATCCCCGCCGCCCCTTCACCGGCATCACCCAGCTTGGCTGGCGACAGCCTCGGGGGCGACGAGGGGGTGGAGCAGGGGAGGGAGGCGGGTGGCGGCCGGGGCTAGGGTTGTCGCCCCCCAGTCGCCCGGAGGAGGCGACCGATGGGCGAGTCAATCCTGGTTAACCAACATCAAACGGCCTATTTTCAGCACGCACCATTGTTGGGGTGCCCTACACAAAAATTGAGGCCCATCCACCATGAACGCAAAGCTAAAAAAGATCTATCTCATCATGCCAACATTGAGCCCGTTTGGATGCATCTAGCTAGATCCTCTTTTAAGCTAACCCTCCGTGGAATCACTACAATGTGACACAAAATACAAGTCAGCTCTGGCAAGGATGTGAAATAAATGGCAAGTCCACTGGTGTCTCCCACGTACTTAGAAGATTTGTAGCTGCCAGAGGATCCGTGCAATAATAGTTCTAAAAATATTCTGCTGCTGCTGAAATTAGATGGACTCAAGTAAATGGGTGGCATCTTCTATATCTAAATAGGAGTCCCCCACTATCATATTTTTCTCAACATGCAAGGCCTCCACATCAGCAAAGAAACTGCCGGCCAAGTCATCCGACATGCATGAGTTATTTTTTTTTTAAGTTCCATGCAGTTTAGTTTTGTCTATATTTATCAAACCTCACCATGCGACCCATACATCCTACGCATTCTTCTCCCTTTAATACTCCAATATTCAAGCACGGTCTCTTTCCCTACCCATTAATCTCCACATGCACCCCTTCCTCTCCTCATTTAAATCTGCCGTGTGTCTGGATACGTCTTCAAATCCTCTCTTCCTACTCTTCTCATTCCCGCATGTCAAGATCAGTCGACCGTGTGTTCTAATTTCGTTTTTGTTGCTCAGCATTCGTCCTTCATTGAAGATGGCCACTTCCACCATCTTTTTCTACGACGGTCAGGTATTAATTTGCTCGCACATCAGGATGTTGTCTTTGACTTCGCTCTCTCACGTATTGCGGTTGATTCATCATTGGTTTTTTATCTGGTGAGTTCCCTGCCATAATCGATGCATATGCATCTGGTTATCTAATAGTTGGAGTTATTATCTGGTGGTCCTGTGGTTGAGTCGATGTATTTCCATTTCTTAATTTGTGTTAGACATCTAATTCTGGGAAAAAGCATACACGCAGTTTAGGTAAAAAATCGACGCTTTTCTACTACTTGACGCGAGCATTCTCATTTAATCACGAGAGAAGATTCAGGTTGGAGGTCGTAGTTCATTGTAATTCTTACCTTTTGTATCAGTTATGTCTGTAAGGAATTTTCTAATATTTCCAATCCTCATATAATAATTCTCTCCTTCCTCTTTCCCTAACTCTATCATGAATCTACTTCATGCATCTGCATGAAGATTAAGAATTTGCGAGGTTTGATATAAATTATATACATGGCCTTCAGGGGTATCAAAACATGCACAAGTGAGGTACGATATCAAAAGCTTTTTTTTACATTTGTTGCAACATTTTCTTGATTAATCGCACAACCTGACCAGTGCAAATCACAATTAGAATGCCTTTTAGAGATTGCATCGATACCACTAATTATTCCGTTTCTATCTTTTTGTCTACACCACTGTTGCATGTTACCTATTTCTGTTACCTAAGTTCAGACAAAAACACGTGGGTGTGCATGCTTTTCTCTGTGGTTATATTCATGTATTGCAGTAGTGCTTTGCCTCTCCTATCGATTTAAAATGTCGCATAAATATCTGGCACACTCTTTTTTAGCAAAATTAATCGTCTTTATGACCCATACCAGGCTTCAGCTTTATGCGGCTCCAATTCCCTCTTATTTTCATACTAATGTAATATTATGGTGTTTCTTCTTTGTTATGCCTACTGCGTGTGTGTCCACCAACGCCAAGTGTTTTATCCCCCGTGCTTCTCAACACAATACTAAGTGGTGTATCCCCTAAGATGTGCAAAGCACATTATTTTTTTGTACAATTTATCTCATCTCTCTTTTATAGTACAAAGGTTGTCTTCATACTCAGATTGTTGCAAACATATATTGAATCAAGCATATATACATACTTGCCAGGCATATGCAGTAATTTTTCCGATCGTGAAGGCGAGCGAATTATTCATATGTTTTGTTTTTTGTGTAAGTTGTATCCAAATGTTATATAACTATATGCAAACCTCATTTGAAGTCATTTTAAACCAACAAAGTATCCATAAGCAATTGTTTGAATGGTCGTACTACCAAGCCGATTGCCTATTGAGTATCAGGATGTCATGTTCTTGCTATTCTTCAATCTAGCAAAATGGGTGTGCTTAGCAATGCAGATGTGAATAACATCAAATGATCACAAGATTCCTAACATTTTCTCTTTATTATGTTCAACGTTATGTGCATATCCTTCAGAACTTTTTATACAAGATACAAAATTCTGCAGCAACGCGCAGGGTATCATCTAGTATTCCCAATTTCGAAGGCTGGTGACATTTCACCAGATGGGTGGCATATTCCCAGTTTCTAGTGACACAATCTATCGTAAAAAACACTCACTTATTTATGAAAAAAAATTAAGCAAGCAACAAGTAGCAGCCCTGGGCCACCAGTCCCGGACGGACCTAGCTTGTTGTAATAAGATAACTACTACAGCTTTCTCTGTAAACAAGTTTAGAAGGCTGCTTGTACTATGCATGCGATCGAGAACTCGGAATTGAAGGGTAGGTGGGTGAGTGCCAGAGATCTCTATGCCGATGGCTTAGAGCATGCCTTGATCACGCATCTCATAAGCATCCGATCGTGGGTGTGTGGACGGTGCATCCGATCGACATGAGATCCCGGATGATCTGAGTGGCGCAATGCACATGTGATCGTGTGGTCGAGTATGTATGTAGAGAGTCAACTGTCTAAAACTCTCTATATAAGTGCAGGTATAGCTCAACATGGATGGAAAGGCAGATCGAGCAACCATATATACTCATCATATCTTGATCGAAGGTACGGTATTCGTCGAGATCATATATATGGCCACCGTCGTCCAGGTGAAGCTGTGCTTCCTCGTCCTCCTAGTCGCCGCCGCATTCGTCGCCGGCACCGCCGGGGAGGAGTGGTGCCACTATGTGGTGGATGTGGAAGTACGAAGGGAAGCAGAATTAAAGGTCAGATTCGAGGTGTCCAACTCGGCTGTGCGGGGAGCCAGCTGGACCCAAGAGGAGCAGGTTCGTGCTGACACAAATTCTCCTTTTTTGTGCGCCAACGGCGCCTACCAGTTCGTCACCAAGAACTTGTGCGCCAACCCTTGCCACCTCTCCCTCAAAGTTGAGCAAGCACTAGGGGAGTTGCCAATTTCCGTCCGCATCCGAGGCTACCCCTCCGACTCCGAGGGGCTGAACGTGGCCAAAAAATACGACCGTTTTTTCCCCCGAGGGGGTTTTCAGGTTGGTGAGTCCGATGTGAACGGTTGCTAATAATGCTATAGCAGCTTCCACCGCCTCGCTCGCGCATGGGTTTGTGTTTTCCATTCTGCTGCTTGTTTCCCAGTTTTCATCGATCGATTTGTATTAATTCCTGGGTGTCTTGCTGTCATTTTATTTCCTTCCTTACAAATAATAATATATATATATCGTGTGTGGGCTTGTATTAATTGTATCCAGCGCTAGCTGAATGATGAATAAAAAAAAGACGCACGGCATGTGTGTATTTCTTTATCTTCTTTTGTGTTATCCCCTGCGCTCATTCTGTTTTCTTCCAGATCGAGTATATATATACCAGCACTCGCAGATGAATAAGAAGACGTTGCGCGCTGGGGGCACTTGTTTGTGTGCTTTGTTTTCAAATTCCATATAATATAATCCTCCTTAAAACAGCCATGCGCCCAGCTATATTAATATAACAACCATTCACTACAGGAATGGCCAGATGCGCCGACGGCCGTCCGCTACGCCGACGGCCAAACGTCGGGGCCGTCGGCCTAGCACCGCACCAGGCCAGCCCAACTGGCCAGCCCTCGGCGTAGCCAAGCCGTCGCGTAGTATACACTACACCGACGGTCACCCTCGGCGTAGTGGCGGCCCTCGGCGTAGCAAGCGGACGCGTGGCACATGCCGGGCAGCACGGACGACGCGCTAACGGTGCCGTCGGTTAGGCCGACGGCGACCCTCGGCATACCAGCAACGTACGCCGACGGTCACCCTCGGCGTAGCCTTCTCTATTTTTCATATATTTAGTATTTGCATCAATTATTTATATTTTTTTTATTAATTGGATAATTTCGTACCCTCTGAATAGCAGTCTACACGTCCACATGAAATGTCGTTGCGAATCTTCTCACACCCCGATCGAGAAATTTCTATATGTTTGTAAGTGTTATTATTGCATGTGGTTCTCAATAGCACTCACCACGACCACATGAAGTGCTTGCAAGTGTCCCCCCTCGCATGCATGCGCTCTAACCTAAAGGCGAAGGTTCCGGACCCGTATGAGGGTGGAATCTCCCCGTCGAGGTGAAACCGGGTAGGATAGTGCCCCAACTTGTGAGCCAACATGGTTTGACATCACCCTATGACCTAAACAAACACAAAACAAGAGAGAGCTACGCCGGGCTACCCCTGTCAGAGGAACGTCTAGGGGGGTAGACGATCCGAGTGTGCACAGAGATCAGGGTTTCGCCGGAGGAAGACCACGAGAACATTGGAATGAGATGAAAACTTGCATGTGCCCCTAGCATATGTGTGTGGGTGTGGTGAGAGGTTGGTATATATAGGTGCTTGCATGTGTCTCCCCTCGCATGCATGCGCTCTAACCTAGAGGGGAAGGTTCCGTACCCGTATAAGGGGGTAATCTCCCCGTCGAGGTGAAACCGGGTAGGATAGTGCCCCAACTTGTGAGCCAACATGGTTTGACATCACCCTATGACCTAAACAAACACAAAACAAGAGAGAGCTACGCCGGGCTACCCCTGTCAGAGGAACGTCTAGGGGGGTAGACGATCCGAGTGTGCACAGAGATCAGGGTTTCGCCGGAGGAAGACCACGAGAACATTGGAATGAGATGAAAACTTGCATGTGCCCCTAGCATATGTGTGTGGGTGTGGTGAGAGGTTGGTATATATAGGTGCTTGCATGTGTCCCCCCTCGCATGCATGCGCTCTAACCTAGAGGGGAAGGTTCCGTACCCGTATAAGGGGGTAATCTCCCCGTCGAGGTGAAACCGGGTAGGATAGTGCCCCAACTTGTGAGCCAACATGGTTTGACATCACCCTATGACCTAAACAAACACAAAACAAGAGAGAGCTACGCCGGGCTACCCCTGTCAGAGGAACGTCTAGGGGGGTAGACGATCCGAGTGTGCACAGAGATCAGGGTTTCGCCGGAGGAAGACCACGAGAACAACGGAATCAGATGAAAACTTGCATGTGTCCCTAGCATATGTGTGTGAGTGTGGTGAGAGGTTGGTATAGGTGCTTGCATGTGTCCCCCCTCGCATGCATGCGCTCTAACCTAGAGGCGAAGGTTTCGGACCCGTATAAGGGGGGAATCTCCCCGTTTAGGTGAAACCGGGTAGGATAGTGCCCCAACTTGTGAACCAACATGGTTTTACATCACCGTATGACCTAAACAAACAAAAAACAAGAGAGAGCTATGCCGGGCTACCCCTGTCAGAGGAACGTCTAGGGGGGTAGATGATCCGAATGTGCACAGAGATCAGGGATTCGCCGGAGGAAGACCACGAGAACATCGGAATCAGATGAAAACTTGCATGTGTCCCTAGCATATGTGTGTGAGTGTGGTGAGAGGTTGGTATAGGTGCTTGCATGTGTCCCCCCTCGCATGCATGCGCTCTAACCTAGAGGCGAAGGTTTCGGCCCCGTATAAGGGTGGAATCTCCCCGTTTAGGTGAAACCAGGTAGGATAGTGCCCCAACTTGTGAACCAACATGGTTTTACATCACCCTATGACCTAAACAAACACAAAACAAGAGAGAGCTACGCCGGGCTACCCCTGTCAGAGGAACGTCTAGGGGGGTAGACGATCCGAGTGTGCACAGAGATCAGGGTTTCGCCGGAGGAGGACCATGAGAACATTGGAATGAGATGAAAACTTGCATGTGCCCCTAGCATATGTGTGTGGGTGTGGTGAGAGGTTGGTATATATAGGTGCTTGCATGTGTCCCCCCTCGCATGCATGCGCTCTAACCTAGAGGGGAAGGTTCCGTACCCGTATAAGGGGGTAATCTCCCCGCCGAGGTGAAACCGGGTAGGATAGTGCCCCAACTTGTGAGCCAACATGGTTTGACATCACCCTATGACCTAAACAAACACAAAACAAGAGAGAGCTACGCCGGGCTACCCCTGTCAGAGGAACGTCTAGGGGGGTAGACGATCCGAGTGTGCACAGAGATCAGGGTTTCGCCGGAGGAAGACCACGAGAACATTGGAATGAGATGAAAACTTGCGTGTGCCCCTATCATATGTGTGTGGGTGTGGTGAGAGGTTGGTATATATAGGTGCTTGCATGTGTCCCCCCTCGCATGCATGCGCTCTAACCTAGAGGGGAAGGTTCCGTACCCGTATAAGGGGGTAATCTCCCCGTCGAGGTGAAACCGGGTAGGATAGTGCCCCAACTTGTGAGCCAACATGGTTTGACATCACCCTATGACCTAAACAAACACAAAACAAGAGAGAGCTACGCCGGGCTACCCCTGTCAGAGGAACGTCTAGGGGGTAGACGATCCGAGTGTGCACAGAGATCAGGGTTTCGCCGGAGGAAGACCACGAGAACATTGGAATGAGATGAAAACTTGCATGTGCCCCTAGCATATGTGTGTGGGTGTGGTGAGAGGTTGGTATATATAGGTGCTTGCATGTGTCCCCCCTCGCATGCATGCGCTCTAACCTAGAGGGGAAGGTTCCGTACCCATATAAGGGGGTAATCTCCCCGTCGAGGTGAAACCGGGTAGGATAGTGCCCCAACTTGTGAGCCAACATGGTTTGACATCACCCTATGACCTAAACAAACACAAAACAAGAGAGAGCTACGCCGGGCTACCCCTGTCAGAGGAACGTCTAGGGGGGTAGACGATCCGAGTGTGCACAGAGATCAGGGTTTCGCCGGAGGAAGACCACGAGAACATTGGAATGAGATGAAAACTTGCATGTGCCCCTAGCATATGTGTGTGGGTGTGGTGAGAGGTTGGTATATATAGGTGCTTGCATGTGTCCCCCCTCGCATGCATGCGCTCTAACCTAGAGGGGAAGGTTCCGTACCCGTATAAGGGGGTAAATTCCCCGTCGAGGTGAAACCGGGTAGGATAGTGCCCCAACTTGTGAGCCAACATGGTTTGACATCACCCTATGACCTAAACAAACACAAAACAAGAGAGAGCTACGCCGGGCTACCCCTGTCAGAGGAACGTCTAGGGGGGTAGACGATCCGAGTGTGCACAGAGATCAGGGTTTCGCCGGAGGAAGACCACGAGAACAACGGAATCAGATGAAAACTTGCATGTGCCCCTAGCATATGTGTGTGGGTGTGGTGAGAGGTTGGTATATATAGGTGCTTGCATGTGTCCCCCCTCGCATGCATGCGCTCTAACCTAGAGGGGAAGGTTCCGTACCCGTATAAGGGGGTAATCTCCCCGTCGAGGTGAAACCGGGTAGGATAGTGCCCCAACTTGTGAGCCAACATGGTTTGACATCACCCTATGACCTAAACAAACACAAAACAAGAGAGAGCTACGCCGGGCTACCCCTGTCAGAGGAACGTCTAGGGGGGTAGACGATCCGAGTGTGCACAGAGATCAGGGTTTCGCCGGAGGAAGACCACGAGAACATTGGAATGAGATGAAAACTTGCATGTGCCCCTAGCATATGTGTGGGGGTGTGGTGAGAGGTTGGTATATATAGGTGCTTGCATGTGTCCCCCCTCGCATGCATGCGCTCTAACCTAGAGGGGAAGGTTCCGTACCCGTATAAGGGGGTAATCTCCCCGTCGAGGTGAAACCGGGTAGGATAGTGCCCCAACTTGTGAGCCAACATGGTTTGACATCACCCTATGACCTAAACAAACACAAAACAAGAGAGCTACGCCGGGCTACCCCTGTCAGAGGAACGTCTAGGGGGGTAGACGATCCGAGTGTGCACAGAGATCAGGGTTTCGCCGGAGGAAGACCACGAGAACATTGGAATGAGATGAAAACTTGCATGTGCCCCTAGCATATGTGTGTGGGTGTGGTGAGAGGTTGGTATATATAGGTGCTTGCATGGGTCCCCCCTCGTATGCATGCGCTCTAACCTAGAGGGGAAGGTTCCGTACCCGTATAAGGGGGTAATCTCCCCGTCGAGGTGAAACCGGGTAGGATAGTGCCCCAACTTGTGAGCCAACATGTTTTGACATCACCCTATGACCTAAACAAACACAAAACAAGAGAGAGCTACGCCGGGCTACCCCTGTCAGAGGAACGTCTAGGGGGGTAGACGATCCGAGTGTGCATAGAGATCAGGGTTTCGCCGGAGGAAGACCACGAGAACATTGGAATGAGATGAAAACTTGCATGTGCCCCTAGCATATGTGTGTGGGTGTGGTGAGAGGTTGGTATATATAGGTGCTTGCATGTGTCCCCCCTCGCATGCATGCGCTCTAACCTAGAGGGGAAGGTTCCGTACCCGTATAAGGGGGTAATCTCCCCGTCGAGGTGAAACCGGGTAGGATAGTGCCCCAACTTGTGAGCCAACATGGTTTGACATCACCCTATGACCTAAACAAACACAAAACAAGAGAGAGCTACACCGGGCTACCCCTGTCAGAGGAACGTCTAGGGGGTAGACGGTCCGAGTGTGCACAGAGATCAGGGTTTCGCCGGAGGAAGACCACGAGAACATTGGAATGAGATGAAAACTTGCATGTGCCCCTAGCATATGTGTGGGGGTGTGGTGAGAGGTTGGTATATATAGGTGCTTGCATGTGTCCCCCCTCGCATGCATGCGCTCTAACCTAGAGGGGAAGGTTCCGTACCCGTATAAGGGGGTAATCTCCCCGTCGAGGTGAAACCGGGTAGGATAGTGCCCCAACTTGTGAGCCAACATGGTTTGACATCACCCTATGACCAAAACAAACACAAAACAAGAGAGAGCTACGCCGGGCTACCCCTGTCAGAGGAACGTCTAGGGGGGTAGACGATCCGAGTGTGCACAGAGATCAGGGTTTCGCCGGAGGAAGACCACGAGAACATTGGAATGAGATGAAAACTTGCATGTGCCCCTAGCATATGTGTGTGGGTGTGGTGAGAGGTTGGTATATATAGGTGCTTGCATGTGTCCCCCCTCGCATGCATGCGCTCTAACCTAGAGGGGAAGGTTCCGTACCCGTATAAGGGGGTAAATTCCCCGTCGAGGTGAAACCGGGTAGGATAGTGCCCCAACTTGTGAGCCAACATGGTTTGACATCACCCTATGACCTAAACAAACACAAAACAAGAGAGAGCTACGCCGGGCTACCCCTGTCAGAGGAACGTCTAGGGGGGTAGACGATCCGAGTGTGCACAGAGATCAGGGTTTCGCCGGAGGAAGACCACGAGAACATTGGAATGAGATGAAAACTTGCATGTGCCCCTAGCATATGTGTGTGTGGGTGTGGTGAGAGGTTGGTATATATAGGTGCTTGCATGTGTCCCCCCTCGCATGCATGCGCTCTAACCTAGAGGGGAAGGTTCCGTACCCGTATAAGGGGGTAATCTCCCCGTCGAGGTGAAACCGGGTAGGATAGTGCCCCAACTTGTGATCCAATATGGTTTGACATCACCCTATGACATAAACAAACACAAAACAAGAGAGAGCTACGCCGGACTACCCCTATCAGAGGAACGTCTAGGGGGTAGACGATCCGAGTGTGCACAGAGATTAGGGTTTCGCCGGAGGAAGACCACGAGAACATTGGAATGAGATGAAAACTTGCATGTGCCCCTAGCATATGTGTGTGGGTGTGGTGAGAGGTTGGTATATATAGGTGCTTGCATGTGTCCCCCCTCGCATGCATGCGCTCTAACCTAGAGGGGAAGGTTCCGTACCCGTATAAGGGGGTAATCACCCCGTCGAGGTGAAACCGGGTAGGATAGTGCCCCAACTTGTGAGCCAACATGGTTTGACATCACCCTATGACCTAAACAAACACAAAACAAGAGAGAGCTACGCCGGGCTACCCCTGTCAGAGGAACGTCTAGGGGGTAGACGATCCGAGTGTGCACAGAGATCAGGGTTTCGCCAGAGGAAGACCACGAGAACATTGGAATGAGATGAAAACTTGCATGTGCCCCTAGCATATGTGTGTGGGTGTGGTGAGAGGTTGGTATATATAGGTGCTTGCATGTGTCCCCCCTCGCATGCATGCGCTCTAACCTAGAGGGGAAGGTTCCGTACCCGTATAAGGGGGTAATCTCCCCGTCGAGGTGAAACCGGGTAGGATAGTGCCCCAACTTGTGAGCCAACATGGTTTAACATCACCCTATGACCTAAACAAACACAAAACAAGAGAGAGCTACGCCGGGCTACCCCTGTCAGAGGAACGTCTAGGGGGGTAGACGATCCGAGTGTGCACAGAGATCAGGGTTTCGCCGGAGGAAGACCACGAGAACATTGGAATGAGATGAAAACTTGCATGTGCCCCTAGCATATGTGTGTGGGTGTGGTGAGAGGTTGGTATATATAGGTGCTTGTATGTGTCCCCCCTCGCATGCATGCGCTCTAACCTAGAGGGGAAGGTTCCGTACCCGTATAAGGGGGTAATCTCCCCGTCGAGGTGAAACCGGGTAGGATAGTGCCCCAACTTGTGAGCCAACATGGTTTGACATCACCCTATGACCTAAACAAACACAAAACAAGAGAGAGCTACGCCGGGCTACACCTGTCAGAGGAACGTCTAGGGGGTTAGACGATCCGAGTGTGCACAGAGATCAGGGTTTCGCCGGAGGAAGACCACGAGAACATTGGAATGAGATGAAAACTTGCATGTGCCCCTAGCATATGTGTGTGGGTGTGGTGAGAGGTTGGTATATATAGGTGCTTCCATGTGTCCCCCCTCGCATGCATGCGCTCTAACCTAGAGGGGAAGGTTCCGTACCCGTATAAGGGGGTAATCTCCCCGTCGAGGTGAAACCGGGTAGGATAGTGCCCCAACTTGTGAGACAACATGGTTTGACATCACCCTATGACCTAAACAAACACAAAACAAGAGAGAGCTACGCCGGGCTACCCTTGTCAGAGGAACGTCTAGGGGGGTAGACGATCCGAGTGTGCACAGAGATCAGGGTTTCGCCGGAGGAAGACCACGAGAACATTGGAATGAGATGAAAACTTGCATGTGCCCCTAGCATATGTGTGTGGGTGTGGTGAGAGGTTGGTATATATAGGTGCTTGCATGTGTCCCCCCTCGCATGCATGAGCTCTAACCTAGAGGGGAAGGTTCCGTACCCGTATAAGGGGGTAATCTCCCCGTCGAGGTGAAACCGGGTAGGATAGTGCCCCAACTTGTGAGCCAACATGGTTTGACATCACCCTATGACCTAAACAAACACAAAACAAGAGAGAGCTACACCGGGCTACCCCTGTCAGAGGAACGTCTAGGGGGGTAGACGGTCCGAGTGTGCACAGAGATCAGGGTTTCGCCGGAGGAAGACCACGAGAACATTGGAATGAGATGAAAACTTGCATGTGCCCCTAGCATATGTGTGTGGGTGTGGTGAGAGGTTGGTATATATAGGTGCTTGCATGTGTCCCCCCTCGCATGCATGCGCTCTAACCTAGAGGGGAAGGTTCCGTACCCGTATAAGGGGGTAAATTCCCCGTCGAGGTGAAACCGGGTAGGATAGTGCCCCAACTTGTGAGCCAACATGGTTTGACATCACCCTATGACCTAAACAAACACAAAACAAGAGAGAGCTACGCCGGGCTACCCCTGTCAGAGGAACGTCTAGGGGGGTAGACGATCCGAGTGTGCACAGAGATCAGGGTTTCGCCGGAGGAAGACCACGAGAACATTGGAATGAGATGAAAACTTGCATGTGCCCCTAGCATATGTGTGTGTGGGTGTGGTGAGAGGTTGGTATATATAGGTGCTTGCATGTGTCCCCCCTCGCATGCATGTGCTCTAACCTAGAGGGGAAGGTTCCGTACCCGTATAAGGGGGTAATCTCCCCGTCGAGGTGAAACCGGGTAGGATAGTGCCCCAACTTGTGAGCCAACATGGTTTGACATCACCCTATGACCTAAACAAACACAAAACAAGAGAGAGCTACGCCGGACTACCCCTATCAGAGGAACGTCTAGGGGGTAGACGATCCGAGTGTGCACAGAGATTAGGGTTTCGCCGGAGGAAGACCACGAGAACATTGGAATGAGATGAAAACTTGCATGTGCCCCTAGCATATGTGTGTGGGTGTGGTGAGAGGTTGGTATATATAGGTGCTTGCATGTGTCCCCCCTCGCATGCATGCGCTCTAACCTAGAGGGGAAGGTTCCGTACCCGTATAAGGGGGTAATCACCCCGTCGAGGTGAAACCGGGTAGGATAGTGCCCCAACTTGTGAGCCAACATGGTTTGACATCACCCTATGACCTAAACAAACACAAAACAAGAGAGAGCTACGCCGGGCTACCCCTGTCAGAGGAACGTCTAGGGGGTAGACGATCCGAGTGTGCACAGAGATCAGGGTTTCGCCAGAGGAAGACCACGAGAACATTGGAATGAGATGAAAACTTGCATGTGCCCCTAGCATATGTGTGTGGGTGTGGTGAGAGGTTGGTATATATAGGTGCTTGCATGTGTCCCCCCTCGCATGCATGCGCTCTAACCTAGAGGGGAAGGTTCCGTACCCGTATAAGGGGGTAATCTCCCCGTCGAGGTGAAACCGGGTAGGATAGTGCCCCAACTTGTGAGCCAACATGGTTTAACATCACCCTATGACCTAAACAAACACAAAACAAGAGAGAGCTACGCCGGGCTACCCCTGTCAGAGGAACGTCTAGGGGGATAGACGATCCGAGTGTGCACAGAGATCAGGGTTTCGCCGGAGGAAGACCACGAGAACATTGGAATGAGATGAAAACTTGCATGTGCCCCTAGCATATATGTGTGGGTGTGGTGAGAGGTTGGTATATATAGGTGCTTGTATGTGTCCCCCCTCGCATGCATGCGCTCTAACCTAGAGGGGAAGGTTCCGTACCCGTATAAGGGGGTAATCTCCCCGTCGAGGTGAAACCGGGTAGGATAGTGCCCCAACTTGTGAGCCAACATGGTTTGACATCACCCTATGACCTAAACAAACACAAAACAAGAGAGAGCTACGCCGGGCTACCCCTGTCAGAGGAACGTCTAGGGGGTTAGACGATCCGAGTGTGCACAGAGATCAGGGTTTCGCCGGAGGAAGACCACGAGAACATTGGAATGAGATGAAAACTTGCATGTGCCCCTAGCATATGTGTGTGGGTGTGGTGAGAGGTTGGTATATATAGGTGCTTCCATGTGTCCCCCCTCGCATGCATGCGCTCTAACCTAGAGGGGAAGGTTCCGTACCCGTATAAGGGGGTAATCTCCCCGTCGAGGTGAAACCGGGTAGGATAGTGCCCCAACTTGTGAGCCAACATGGTTTGACATCACCCTATGACCTAAACAAACACAAAACAAGAGAGAGCTACGCCGGGCTACCCCTGTCAGAGGAACGTCTAGGGGGTAGACGATCCGAGTGTGCACAGAGATCAGGGTTTCGCCAGAGGAAGACCACGAGAACATTGGAATGAGATGAAAACTTGCATGTGCCCCTAGCATATGTGTGTGGGTGTGGTGAGAGGTTGGTATATATAGGTGCTTGCATGTGTCCCCCCTCGCATGCATGCGCTCTAACCTAGAGGGGAAGGTTCCGTACCCGTATAAGGGGGTAATCACCCCGTCGAGGTGAAACCGGGTAGGATAGTGCCCCAACTTGTGAGACAACATGGTTTGACATCACCCTATGACCTAAACAAACACAAAACAAGAGAGAGCTACGCCGGGCTACCCTTGTCAGAGGAACGTCTAGGGGGGTAGACGATCCGAGTGTGCACAGAGATCAGGGTTTCGCCGGAGGAAGACCACGAGAACATTGGAATGAGATGAAAACTTGCATGTGCCCCTAGCATATGTGTGTGGGTGTGGTGAGAGGTTGGTATATATAGGTGCTTGCATGTGTCCCCCCTCGCATGCATGAGCTCTAACCTAGAGGGGAAGGTTCCGTACCCGTATAAGGGGGTAATCTCCCCGTCGAGGTGAAACCGGGTAGGATAGTGCCCCAACTTGTGAGCCAACATGGTTTGACATCACCCTATGACCTAAACAAACACAAAACAAGAGAGAGCTACACCGGGCTACCCCTGTCAGAGGAACGTCTAGGGGGGTAGACGGTCCGAGTGTGCACAGAGATCAGGGTTTCGCCGGAGGAAGACCACGAGAACATTGGAATGAGATGAAAACTTGCATGTGCCCCTAGCATATGTGTGTGGGTGTGGTGAGAGGTTGGTATATATAGGTGCTTGCATGTGTCCCCCCTCGCATGCATGCGCTCTAACCTAGAGGGGAAGGTTCCGTACCCGTATAAGGGGGTAAATTCCCCGTCGAGGTGAAACCGGGTAGGATAGTGCCCCAACTTGTGAGCCAACATGGTTTGACATCACCCTATGACCTAAACAAACACAAAACAAGAGAGAGCTACGCCGGGCTACCCCTGTCAGAGGAACGTCTAGGGGGGTAGACGATCCGAGTGTGCACAGAGATCAGGGTTTCGCCGGAGGAAGACCACGAGAACATTGGAATGAGATGAAAACTTGCATGTGCCCCTAGCATATGTGTGTGTGGGTGTGGTGAGAGGTTGGTATATATAGGTGCTTGCATGTGTCCCCCCTCGCATGCATGCGCTCTAACCTAGAGGGGAAGGTTCCGTACCCGTATAAGGGGGTAATCTCCCCGTCGAGGTGAAACCGGGTAGGATAGTGCCCCAACTTGTGAGCCAACATGGTTTGACATCACCCTATGACCTAAACAAACACAAAACAAGAGAGAGCTACGCCGGACTACCCCTATCAGAGGAACGTCTAGGGGGTAGACGATCCGAGTGTGCACAGAGATTAGGGTTTCGCCGGAGGAAGACCACGAGAACATTGGAATGAGATGAAAACTTGCATGTGCCCCTAGCATATGTGTGTGGGTGTGGTGAGAGGTTGGTATATATAGGTGCTTGCATGTGTCCCCCCTCGCATGCATGCGCTCTAACCTAGAGGGGAAGGTTCCGTACCCGTATAAGGGGGTAATCACCCCGTCGAGGTGAAACCGGGTAGGATAGTGCCCCAACTTGTGAGCCAACATGGTTTGACATCACCCTATGACCTAAACAAACACAAAACAAGAGAGAGCTACGCCGGGCTACCCCTGTCAGAGGAACGTCTAGGGGGTAGACGATCCGAGTGTGCACAGAGATCAGGGTTTCGCCAGAGGAAGACCACGAGAACATTGGAATGAGATGAAAACTTGCATGTGCCCCTAGCATATGTGTGTGGGTGTGGTGAGAGGTTGGTATATATAGGTGCTTGCATGTGTCCCCCCTCGCATGCATGCGCTCTAACCTAGAGGGGAAGGTTCCGTACCCGTATAAGGGGGTAATCTCCCCGTCGAGGTGAAACCGGGTAGGATAGTGCCCCAACTTGTGAGCCAACATGGTTTAACATCACCCTATGACCTAAACAAACACAAAACAAGAGAGAGCTACGCCGGGCTACCCCTGTCAGAGGAACGTCTAGGGGGGTAGACGATCCGAGTGTGCACAGAGATCAGGGTTTCGCCGGAGGAAGACCACGAGAACATTGGAATGAGATGAAAACTTGCATGTGCCCCTAGCATATGTGTGTGGGTGTGGTGAGAGGTTGGTATATATAGGTGCTTGTATGTGTCCCCCCTCGCATGCATGCGCTCTAACCTAGAGGGGAAGGTTCCGTACCCGTATAAGGGGGTAATCTCCCCGTCGAGGTGAAACCGGGTAGGATAGTGCCCCAACTTGTGAGCCAACATGGTTTGACATCACCCTATGACCTAAACAAACACAAAACAAGAGAGAGCTACGCCGGGCTACCCCTGTCAGAGGAACGTCTAGGGGGTTAGACGATCCGAGTGTGCACAGAGATCAGGGTTTCGCCGGAGGAAGACCACGAGAACATTGGAATGAGATGAAAACTTGCATGTGCCCCTAGCATATGTGTGTGGGTGTGGTGAGAGGTTGGTATATATAGGTGCTTCCATGTGTCCCCCCTCGCATGCATGCGCTCTAACCTAGAGGGGAAGGTTCCGTACCCGTATAAGGGGGTAATCTCCCCGTCGAGGTGAAACCGGGTAGGATAGTGCCCCAACTTGTGAGACAACATGGTTTGACATCACCCTATGACCTAAACAAACACAAAACAAGAGAGAGCTACGCCGGGCTACCCTTGTCAGAGGAACGTCTAGGGGGGTAGACGATCCGAGTGTGCACAGAGATCAGGGTTTCGCCGGAGGAAGACCACGAGAACATTGGAATGAGATGAAAACTTGCATGTGCCCCTAGCATATGTGTGTGGGTGTGGTGAGAGGTTGGTATATATAGGTGCTTGCATGTGTCCCCCCTCGCATGCATGAGCTCTAACCTAGAGGGGAAGGTTCCGTACCCGTATAAGGGGGTAATCTCCCCGTCGAGGTGAAACCGGGTAGGATAGTGCCCCAACTTGTGAGCCAACATGGTTTGACATCACCCTATGACCTAAACAAACACAAAACAAGAGAGAGCTACACCGGGCTACCCCTGTCAGAGGAACGTCTAGGGGGGTAGACGGTCCGAGTGTGCACAGAGATCAGGGTTTCGCCGGAGGAAGACCACGAGAACATTGGAATGAGATGAAAACTTGCATGTGCCCCTAGCATATGTGTGTGGGTGTGGTGAGAGGTTGGTATATATAGGTGCTTGCATGTGTCCCCCCTCGCATGCATGCGCTCTAACCTAGAGGGGAAGGTTCCGTACCCGTATAAGGGGGTAAATTCCCCGTCGAGGTGAAACCGGGTAGGATAGTGCCCCAACTTGTGAGCCAACATGGTTTGACATCACCCTATGACCTAAACAAACACAAAACAAGAGAGAGCTACGCCGGGCTACCCCTGTCAGAGGAACGTCTAGGGGGGTAGACGATCCGAGTGTGCACAGAGATCAGGGTTTCGCCGGAGGAAGACCACGAGAACATTGGAATGAGATGAAAACTTGCATGTGCCCCTAGCATATGTGTGTGTGGGTGTGGTGAGAGGTTGGTATATATAGGTGCTTGCATGTGTCCCCCCTCGCATGCATGCGCTCTAACCTAGAGGGGAAGGTTCCGTACCCGTATAAGGGGGTAATCTCCCCGTCGAGGTGAAACCGGGTAGGATAGTGCCCCAACTTGTGAGCCAACATGGTTTGACATCACCCTATGACCTAAACAAGCACAAAACAAGAGAGAGCTACGCCGGACTACCCCTATCAGAGGAACGTCTAGGGGGTAGACGATCCGAGTGTGCACAGAGATTAGGGTTTCGCCGGAGGAAGACCACGAGAACATTGGAATGAGATGAAAACTTGCATGTGCCCCTAGCATATGTGTGTGGGTGTGGTGAGAGGTTGGTATATATAGGTGCTTGCATGTGTCCCCCCTCGCATGCATGCGCTCTAACCTAGAGGGGAAGGTTCCGTACCCGTATAAGGGGGTAATCACCCCGTCGAGGTGAAACCGGGTAGGATAGTGCCCCAACTTGTGAGCCAACATGGTTTGACATCACCCTATGACCTAAACAAACACAAAACAAGAGAGAGCTACGCCGGGCTACCCCTGTCAGAGGAACGTCTAGGGGGTAGACGATCCGAGTGTGCACAGAGATCAGGGTTTCGCCAGAGGAAGACCACGAGAACATTGGAATGAGATGAAAACTTGCATGTGCCCCTAGCATATGTGTGTGGGTGTGGTGAGAGGTTGGTATATATAGGTGCTTGCATGTGTCCCCCCTCGCATGCATGCGCTCTAACCTAGAGGGGAAGGTTCCGTACCCGTATAAGGGGGTAATCTCCCCGTCGAGGTGAAACCGGGTAGGATAGTGCCCCAACTTGTGAGCCAACATGGTTTAACATCACCCTATGACCTAAACAAACACAAAACAAGAGAGAGCTACGCCGGGCTACCCCTGTCAGAGGAACGTCTAGGGGGGTAGACGATCCGAGTGTGCACAGAGATCAGGGTTTCGCCGGAGGAAGACCACGAGAACATTGGAATGAGATGAAAACTTGCATGTGCCCCTAGCATATATGTGTGGGTGTGGTGAGAGGTTGGTATATATAGGTGCTTGTATGTGTCCCCCCTCGCATGCATGCGCTCTAACCTAGAGGGGAAGGTTCCGTACCCGTATAAGGGGGTAATCTCCCCGTCGAGGTGAAACCGGGTAGGATAGTGCCCCAACTTGTGAGCCAACATGGTTTGACATCACCCTATGACCTAAACAAACACAAAACAAGAGAGAGCTACGCCGGGCTACCCCTGTCAGAGGAACGTCTAGGGGCTTAGACGATCCGAGTGTGCACAGAGATCAGGGTTTCGCCGGAGGAAGACCACGAGAACATTGGAATGAGATGAAAACTTGCATGTGCCCCTAGCATATGTGTGTGGGTGTGGTGAGAGGTTGGTATATATAGGTGCTTCCATGTGTCCCCCCTCGCATGCATGCGCTCTAACCTAGAGGGGAAGGTTCCGTACCCGTATAAGGGGGTAATCTCCCCGTCGAGGTGAAACCGGGTAGGATAGTGCCCCAACTTGTGAGCCAACATGGTTTGACATCACCCTATGACCTAAACAAACACAAAACAAGAGAGAGCTACGCCGGGCTACCCCTGTCAGAGGAACGTCTAGGGGGTTAGACGATCCGAGTGTGCACAGAGATCAGGGTTTCGCCGGAGGAAGACCACGAGAACATTGGAATGAGATGAAAACTTGCATGTGCCCCTAGCATATGTGTGTGGGTGTGGTGAGAGGTTGGTATATATAGGTGCTTCCATGTGTCCCCCCTCGCATGCATGCGCTCTAACCTAGAGGGGAAGGTTCCGTACCCGTATAAGGGGGTAATCTCCCCGTCGAGGTGAAACCGGGTAGGATAGTGCCCCAACTTGTGAGACAACATGGTTTGACATCACCCTATGACCTAAACAAACACAAAACAAGAGAGAGCTACGCCGGGCTACCCCTGTCAGAGGAACGTCTAGGGGGGTAGACGATCCGAGTGTGCACAGAGATCAGGGTTTCGCCGGAGGAAGACCACGAGAACATTGGAATGAGATGAAAACTTGCATGTGCCCCTAGCATATGTGTGGGGGTGTGGTGAGAGGTTGGTATATATAGGTGCTTGCATGTGTCCCCCCTCGCATGCATGCGCTCTAACCTAGAGGGGAAGGTTCCGTACCCGTATAAGGGGGTAATCTCCCCGTCGAGGTGAAACCGGGTAGGATAGTGCCCCAACTTGTGAGACAACATGGTTTGACATCACCCTATGACCTAAACAAACACAAAACAAGAGAGAGCTACACCGGGCTACCCCTGTCAGAGGAACGTCTAGGGGGGTAGACGGTCCGAGTGTGCACAGAGATCAGGGTTTCGCCGGAGGAAGACCACGAGAACATTGGAATGAGATGAAAACTTGCATGTGCCCCTAGCATATGTGTGTGGGTGTGGTGAGAGGTTGGTATATATAGGTGCTTGCATGTGTCCCCCGTCGCATGCATGCGCTCTAACCTAGAGGGGAATGTTCCGTACCCGTATAAGGGGGTAATCTCCCCGTCGAGGTGAAACCGGGTAGGATAGTGCCCCAACTTGTGAGCCAACATGGTTTGACATCAACCTATGACCTAAACAAACACAAAACAAGAGAGATCTACGCCGGGCTACCCCTGTCAGAGGAACGTCTAGGGGGGTAGACGATCCGAGTGTGCACAGAGATCAGGGTTTCGCCGGAGGAGGACCACGAGAACATCGGAATGAGATGAAAACTTGCATGTGCCCCTAGCATATGTGTGTGGGTGTGGTGAGCGGTTGGTATATATAGGTGCTTGCATGTGTCCCCCCTCGCATGCATGCGCTCTAACCTAGAGGGGAAGGTTTCGTACCCGTATAAGGGGGTAATCTCCCCGTCGAGGTGAAACCGGGTAGGATAGTGCCCCAACTTGTGAGCCAACATGGTTTGACATCACCCTATGACCTAAACAAACACAAAACAAGAGAGAGCTACGCCGCGCTACCCGTGTCAGAGGAACGTCTAGGGGGGTAGACGATCCGAGTGTGCACAGAGATCAGGGTTTCGCCGGAGGAAGACCACGAGAACAACGGAATCAGATGAAAACTTGCATGTGCCCCTAGCATATGTGTGTGGGTGTGGTGAGAGGTTGGTATATATAGGTGCTTGCATGTGTCCCCCCTCGCATGCATGCGCTCTAACCTAGAGGGGAAGGTTCCCTACCCGTATAAGGGGGTAATCTCCCCGTCGAGGTGAAACCGGGTAGGATAGTGCCCCAACTTGTGAGCCAGCATGGTTTGACATCACCCTATGACCTAAACAAACACAAAACAAGAGAGAGCTACGCCGGGCTACCCCTGTCAGAGGAACGTCTAGGGGGGTAGACGATCCGAGTGTGCACAGAGATCAGGGTTTCGCCGGAGGAAGACCACGAGAACATTGGAATGAGATGAAAACTTGCATGTGCCCCTAGCATATGTGTGGGGGTGTGGTGAGAGGTTGGTATATATAGGTGCTTGCATGTGTCCCCCCTCGCATGCATGCGCTCTAACCTAGAGGGGAAGGTTCCGTACCCGTATAAGGGGGTAATCTCCCCGTCGAGGTGAAACCGGGTAGGATAGTGCCCCAACTTGTGAGCCAACATGGTTTGACATCACCCTATGACCAAAACAAACACAAAACAAGAGAGAGCTACGTCGGGCTACCCCTGTCAGAGGAACGTCTAGGGGGGTAGACGATCCGAGTGTGCACAGAGATCAGGGTTTCGCCGGAGGAAGACCACGAGAACATCGGAATGAGATGAAAACTTGCATGTGCCCCTAGCATATGTGTGTGGGTGTGGGGAGAGGTTGGTATATATAGGTGCTTGCATGTGTCCCCCCTCGCATGCATGCGCTCTAACCTAGAGGGGAAGGTTCCGTACCCGTATAAGGGGGTAATCTCCCCGTCGAGGTGAAACCGGGTAGGATAGTGCCCCAACTTGTGAGCCAACATGGTTTGACATCACCCTATGACCTAAACAAACACAAAACAAGAGAGAGCTACGCCGGGCTACCCCTGTCAGAGGAACGTCTAGGGGGGTAGACGATCCGAGTGTGCATAGAGATCAGGGTTTCGCCGGAGGAAGACCACGAGAACATTGGAATGAGATGAAAACTTGCATGTGCCCCTAGCATATGTGTGTGGGTGTGGTGAGAGGTTGGTATATATAGGTGCTTGCATGTGTCCCCCCTCGCATGCATGCGCTCTAACCTAGAGGGGAAGGTTCCGTACCTGTATAAGGGGGTAATCTCCCTGTCGAGGTGAAACCGGGTAGGATAGTGCCCCAACTTGTGAGCCAACATGGTTTGACATCACCCTATGACCTAAACAAACACAAAACAAGAGAGAGCTACGCCGGACTACCCCTATCAGAGGAACGTCTAGGGGGGTAGATGATCCGAGTGTGCACAGAGATCAGGGTTTCGCCGGAGGAAGACCACGAGAACATCGGAATGAGATGAAAACTTGCATGTGCCCCTAGCCTATGTGTGTGGGTGTGGTGAGAGGTTGGTATATATAGGTGCTTGCATGTGTCCCCCCTCGCATGCATGCGCTCTAACCTAGAGGGGAAGGTTCCGTACCCGTATAAGGGGTAATCTCCCCGTCGAGGTGAAACCGGGTAGGATAGTGCCCCAACTTGTGAGCCAACATGGTTTGACATCACCCTATGACCTAAACAAACACAAAACAAGAGAAAGCTACGCCGGGCTACCCCTGTGAGAGGAACGTCTAGGGGGGTAGACGATCCGAGTGTGCACAGAGATCAGGGTTTCGCCGGAGGAAGACCACGAGAACATTGGAATGAGATGAAAACTTGCATGTGCCCCTAGCATATGTGTGTGGGTGTGGTGAGAGGTTGGTATATATAGGTGCTTGCATGTGTCCCCCCTCGCATGCATGCGCTCTAACCTAGAGGGGAAGGTTCCGTACCCGTATAAGGGGGTAATCTCCCCGTCGAGGTGAAACCGGGTAGGATAGTGCCCCAACTTGTGAGCCAACATGGTTTGACATCACCCTTTGACCTAAACAAACACAAAACAAGAGAGAGCTACGCCGGGCTACCCCTGTCAGAGGAACGTCTAGGGGGGTAGACGATCCGAGTGTGCACAGAGATCAGGGTTTCGCCGGAGGAAGACCACGAGAACAATGGAATCAGATGAAAACTTGCATGTGCCCCTAGCATATGTGTGTGGGTGTGGTGAGAGGTTGGTATATATAGGTGCTTGCATGTGTCCCCCCTCGCATGCATGCGCTCTAACCTAGAGGGGAAGGTTCCGTACCCGTATAAGGGGGTAATCTCCCCGTCGAGGTGAAACCGGGTAGGATAGTGCCCCAACTTGTGAGCCAACATGGTTTGACATCACCCTATGACCTAAACAAACACAAAACAAGAGAGAGCTACGCCGGGCTACCCCTGTCAGAGGAACGTCTAGGGGGGTAGACGATCCGAGTGTGCACAGAGATCAGGGTTTCGCCGGAGGAAGACCACGAGAACATTGGAATCAGATGAAAACTTGCATGTGCCCCTAGCATATGTGTGTGGGTGTGGTGAGAGGTTGGTATATATAGGTGCTTGCATGTGTCCCCCCTCGCATGCATGCGCTCTAACCTAGAGGGGAAGGTTCCGTACCCGTATAAGGGGGTAATCTCCCCGTCGAGGTGAAACCGGGTAGGATAGTGCCCCAACTTGTGAGCCAACATGGTTTGACATCACCCTATGACCTAAACAAACACAAAACAAGAGAGAGCTACGCCGGGCTACCCCTGTCAGAGGAACGTCTAGGGGGGTAGACGATCCGAGTGTGCACAGAGATCAGGGTTTCGCCGGAGGAAGACCACGAGAACATCGGAATGAGATGAAAACTTGCATGTGCCCCTAGCATATGTGTGTGGGTGTGGGGAGAGGTTGGTATATATAGGTGCTTGCATGTGTCCCCCCTCGCATGCATGCGCTCTAACCTAGAGGGGAAGGTTCCGTACCCGTATAAGGGGGTAATCTCCCCGTCGAGGTGAAACCGGGTAGGATAGTGCCCCAACTTGTGAGCCAACATGGTTTGACATCACCCTATGACCTAAACAAACACAAAACAAGAGAGAGCTACGCCGGGCTACCCCTGTCAGAGGAACGTCTAGGGGGGTAGGCGATCCGAGTGTGCATAGAGATCAGGGTTTCGCCGGAGGAAGACCACGAGAACATTGGAATGAGATGAAAACTTGCATGTGCCCCTAGCATATGTGTGTGGGTGTGGTGAGAGGTTGGTATATATAGGTGCTTGCATGTGTCCCCCCTCGCATGCATGCGCTCTAACCTAGAGGGGAAGGTTCCGTACCCGTATAAGGGGGTAATCTCCCCGTCGAGGTGAAACCGGGTAGGATAGTGCCCCAACTTGTGAGACAACATGGTTTGACATCACCCTATGACCTAAACAAACACAAAACAAGAGAGAGCTACGCCGGACTACCCCTATCAGAGGAACGTCTAGGGGGTAGATGATCCGAGTGTGCACAGAGATCAGGGTTTCGCCGGAGGAAGACCACGAGATCATCGGAATGAGATAAAAACTTGCATGTGCCCCTAGCATATGTGTGTGGGTGTGGTGAGAGGTTGGTATATATAGGTGCTTGCATGTGTCCCCCCTCGCATGCATGCGCTCTAACCTAGAGGGGAAGGTTCCGTACCCGTATAAGGGGGTAATCTCCCCATCGAGGTGAAACCGGGTAGGATAGTGCCCCAACTTGTGAGCCAACATGGTTTGACATCACCCTATGACCTAAACAAACACAAAACAAGAGAGAGCTACGCCGGGCTACCCCTGTCAGAGAACGTCTAGGGGGGTAGACGATCCGAGTGTGCACAGAGATCAGGGTTTCGCCGGAGGAAGACCACGAGAACATTGGAATGAGATGAAAACTTGCATGTGCCCCTAGCATATGTGTGTGGGTGTGGTGAGAGGTTGGTATATATAGGTGCTTGCATGTGTCCCCCCTCGCATGCATGCGCTCTAACCTAGAGGGGAAGGTTCCGTACCCGTATAAGGGGGTAATCTCCCCGTCGAGGTGAAACCGGGTAGGATAGTGCCCCAACTTGTGAGCCAACATGGTTTGACATCACCCTATGACCTAAACAAACACAAAACAAGAGAGAGCTACGCCGGGCTACCCCTGTCAGAGGAACGTCTAGGGGGGTAGACGATCCGAGTGTGCACAGAGATCAGGGTTTCGCCGGAGGAAGACCACGAGAACAATGGAATCAGATGAAAACTTGCATGTGCCCCTAGCATATGTGTGTGGGTGTGGTGAGAGGTTGGTATATATAGGTGCTTGCATGTGTCCCCCCTCGCATGCATGCGCTCTAACCTAGAGGGGAAGGTTCCGTACCCGTATAAGGGGGTAATCTCCCCGTCGAGGTGAAACCGGGTAGGATAGTGCCCCAACTTGTGAGCCAACATGGTTTGACATCACCCTATGACCTAAACAAACACAAAACAAGAGAGAGCTACGCCGGGCTACCCCTGTCAGAGGAACGTCTAGGGGGGTAGACGATCCGAGTGTGCACAGAGATCAGGGTTTCGCCGGAGGAAGACCACGAGAACATTGGAATGAGATGAAAACTTGCATGTGCCCCTAGCATATGTGTGTGGGTGTGGTGAGAGGTTGGTATATATAGGTGCTTGCATGTGTCCCCCCTCGCATGCATGCGCTCTAACCTAGAGGGGAAGGTTCCGTACCCGTATAAGGGGGTAATCTCCCCGTCGAGGTGAAACCGGGTAGGATAGTGCCCCAACTTGTGAGCCAACATGGTTTGACATCACCCTATGACCTAAACAAACACAAAACAAGAGAGAGCTACGCCGGGCTACCCCTGTCAGAGGAACGTCTAGGGGGGTAGACGATCCGAGTGTGCACAGAGATCAGGGTTTCGCCGGAGGAAGACCACGAGAACATTGGAATGAGATGAAAACTTGCATGTGCCCCTAGCATATGTGTGTGGGTGTGGGGAGAGGTTGGTATATATAGGTGCTTGCATGTGTCCCCCCTCGCATGCATGCGCTCTAACCTAGAGGGGAAGGTTCCGTACCCGTATAAGGGGGTAATCTCCCCGTCGAGGTGAAACCGGGTAGGATAGTGCCCCAACTTGTGAGCCAACATGGTTTGACATCACCCTATGACCTAAACAAACACAAAACAAGAGAGAGCTACGCCGGGCTACCCCTGTCAGAGGAACGTCTAGGGGGGTAGACGATCCGAGTGTGCACAGAGATCAGGGTTTCGCCGGAGGAAGACCACGAGAACATCGGAATGAGATGAAAACTTGCATGTGCCCCTAGCATATGTGTGTGGGTGTGGGGAGAGGTTGGTATATATAGGTGCTTGCATGTGTCCCCCCTCGCATGCATGCGCTCTAACCTAGAGGGGAATGTTCCGTACCCGTATAAGGGGGTAATCTCCCCGTCGAGGTGAAACCGGGTAGGATAGTGCCCCAACTTGTGAGCCAACATGGTTTGACATCAACCTATGACCTAAACAAACACAAAACAAGAGAGATCTACGCCGGGCTACCCCTGTCAGAGGAACGTCTAGGGGGGTAGACGATCCGAGTGTGCACAGAGATCAGGGTTTCGCCGGAGGAGGACCACGAGAACATCGGAATGAGATGAAAACTTGCATGTGCCCCTAGCATATGTGTGTGGGTGTGGTGAGCGGTTGGTATATATAGGTGCTTGCATGTGTCCCCCCTCGCATGCATGCGCTCTAACCTAGAGGGGAAAGGTTTCGTACCCGTATAAGGGGGTAATCTCCCCGTCGAGGTGAAACCGGGTAGGATAGTGCCCCAACTTGTGAGCCAACATGGTTTGACATCACCCTATGACCTAAACAAACACAAAACAAGAGAGAGCTACGCCGCGCTACCCGTGTCAGAGGAACGTCTAGGGGGGTAGACGATCCGAGTGTGCACAGAGATCAGGGTTTCGCCGGAGGAAGACCACGAGAACAACGGAATCAGATGAAAACTTGCATGTGCCCCTAGCATATGTGTGTGGGTGTGGTGAGAGGTTGGTATATATAGGTGCTTGCATGTGTCCCCCCTCGCATGCATGCGCTCTAACCTAGAGGGGAAGGTTCCGTACCCGTATAAGGGGGTAATCTCCCCGTCGAGGTGAAACCGGGTAGGATAGTGCCCCAACTTGTGAGCCAACATGGTTTGACATCACCCTATGACCTAAACAAACACAAAACAAGAGAGAGCTACGCCGGACTACCCCTATCAGAGGAACGTCTAGGGGGTAGATGATCCGAGTGTGCACAGAGATCAGGGTTTCGCCGGAGGAAGACCACGAGATCATCGGAATGAGATGAAAACTTGCATGTGCCCCTAGCATATGTGTGTGGGTGTGGTGAGAGGTTGGTATATATAGGTGCTTGCATGTGTCCCCCCTCGCATGCATGCGCTCTAACCTAGAGGGGAAGGTTCCGTACCCGTATAAGGGGGTAATCTCCCCATCGAGGTGAAACCGGGTAGGATAGTGCCCCAACTTGTGAGCCAACATGGTTTGACATCACCCTATGACCTAAACAAACACAAAACAAGAGAGAGCTACGCCGGGCTACCCCTGTCAGAGAACGTCTAGGGGGGTAGACGATCCGAGTGTGCACAGAGATCAGGGTTTCGCCGGAGGAAGACCACGAGAACATTGGAATGAGATGAAAACTTGCATGTGCCCCTAGCATATGTGTGTGGGTGTGGTGAGAGGTTGGTATATATAGGTGCTTGCATGTGTCCCCCCTCGCATGCATGCGCTCTAACCTAGAGGGGAAGGTTCCGTACCCGTATAAGGGGGTAATCTCCCCGTCGAGGTGAAACCGGGTAGGATAGTGCCCCAACTTGTGAGCCAACATGGTTTGACATCACCCTATGACCTAAACAAACACAAAACAAGAGAGAGCTACGCCGGGCTACCCCTGTCAGAGGAACGTCTAGGGGGGTAGACGATCCGAGTGTGCACAGAGATCAGGGTTTCGCCGGAGGAAGACCACGAGAACAATGGAATCAGATGAAAACTTGCATGTGCCCCTAGCATATGTGTGTGGGTGTGGTGAGAGGTTGGTATATATAGGTGCTTGCATGTGTCCCCCCTCGCATGCATGCGCTCTAACCTAGAGGGGAAGGTTCCGTACCCGTATAAGGGGGTAATCTCCCCGTCGAGGTGAAACCGGGTAGGATAGTGCCCCAACTTGTGAGCCAACATGGTTTGACATCACCCTATGACCTAAACAAACACAAAACAAGAGAGAGCTACGCCGGGCTACCCCTGTCAGAGGAACGTCTAGGGGGGTAGACGATCCGAGTGTGCACAGAGATCAGGGTTTCGCCGGAGGAAGACCACGAGAACATTGGAATCAGATGAAAACTTGCATGTGCCCCTAGCATATGTGTGTGGGTGTGGTGAGAGGTTGGTATATATAGGTGCTTGCATGTGTCCCCCCTCGCATGCATGCGCTCTAACCTAGAGGGGAAGGTTCCGTACCCGTATAAGGGGGTAATCTCCCCGTCGAGGTGAAACCGGGTAGGATAGTGCCCCAACTTGTGAGCCAACATGGTTTGACATCACCCTATGACCTAAACAAACACAAAACAAGAGAGAGCTACGCCGGGCTACCCCTGTCAGAGGAACGTCTAGGGGGGTAGACGATCCGAGTGTGCACAGAGATCAGGGTTTCGCCGGAGGAAGACCACGAGAACATTGGAATGAGATGAAAACTTGCATGTGCCCCTAGCATATGTGTGTGGGTGTGGGGAGAGGTTGGTATATATAGGTGCTTGCATGTGTCCCCCCTCGCATGCATGCGCTCTAACCTAGAGGGGAAGGTTCCGTACCCGTATAAGGGGGTAATCTCCCCGTCGAGGTGAAACCGGGTAGGATAGTGCCCCAACTTGTGAGCCAACATGGTTTGACATCACCCTATGACCTAAACAAACACAAAACAAGAGAGAGCTACGCCGGGCTACCCCTGTCAGAGGAACGTCTAGGGGGGTAGACGATCCGAGTGTGCACAGAGATCAGGGTTTCGCCGGAGGAAGACCACGAGAACATCGGAATGAGATGAAAACTTGCATGTGCCCCTAGCATATGTGTGTGGGTGTGGGGAGAGGTTGGTATATATAGGTGCTTGCATGTGTCCCCCCTCGCATGCATGCGCTCTAACCTAGAGGGGAAGGTTCCGTACCCGTATAAGGGGGTAATCTCCCCGTCGAGGTGAAACCGGGTAGGATAGTGCCCCAACTTGTGATCCAACATGGTTTGACATCACCCTATGACCTAAACAAACACAAAACAAGAGAGAGCTACGCCGGACTACCCCTATCAGAGGAACGTCTAGGGGGGTAGATGATCCGAGTGTGCACAGAGATCAGGGTTTCGCCGGAGGAAGACCACGAGAACATCGGAATGAGATGAAAACTTGCATGTGCCCCTAGCATATGTGTGTGGGTGTGGTGAGAGGTTGGTATATATAGGTGCTTGCATGTGTTCCCCCTCGCATGCATGCGCTCTAACCTAGAGGGGAAGGTTCCGTACCCGTATAAGGGGGTAATCTCCCCGTCGAGGTGAAACCGGGTAGGATAGTGCCCCAACTTGTGAGCCAACATGGTTTGACATCACCCTATGACCTAAACAAACACAAAACAAGAGAGAGCTACGCCGGGCTACCCCTGTCAGAGGAACGTCTAGGGGGGTAGACGATCCGAGTGTGCACAGAGATCAGGGTTTCGCCGGAGGAAGACCACGAGAACAACGGAATCAGATGAAAACTTGCATGTGCCCCTAGCATATGTGTGTGGGTGTGGTGAGAGGTTGGTATATATAGGTGCTTGCATGTGTCCCCCCTCGCATGGATGCGCTCTAACCTAGAGGGGAAGGTTCCGTACCCGTATAAGGGGGTAATCTCCCCGTCGAGGTGAAACCGGGTAGGATAGTGCCCCAACTTGTGAGCCAACATGGTTTTACATCACCCTATGACCTAAACAAACACAAAACAAGAGAGAGCTACGCCGGGCTACCCCTGTCAGAGGAACGTCTAGGGGGGTAGACGATCCGAGTGTGCACAGAGATCAGGGT
This sequence comes from Avena sativa, assembly GCA_916181665.1. Lineage (NCBI taxonomy): Eukaryota > Viridiplantae > Streptophyta > Magnoliopsida > Poales > Poaceae > Avena > Avena sativa. The sequence goes on along the minus strand of OV702285.1, from coordinate 56,866,141 downwards.
TTCGCCGGAGGAAGACCACGAGAACATTGGAATGAGATGAAAACTTGCATGTGCCCCTAGCATATGTGTGGGGGTGTGGTGAGAGATTGGTATATATAGGTTGCATGTGTCCCCCCTCGCATGCATGCGCTCTAACCTAGAGGGGAAGGTTCCGTACCCGTATAAGGGGGTAATCTCCCCGTCGAGGTGAAACCGGGTAGGATAGTGCCCCAACTTGTGAGCCAACATGGTTTGACATCACCCTATGACCTAAACAAACACAAAACAAGAGAGAGCTACGCCGGGCTACCCCTGTCAGAGGAACGTCTAGGGGGGTAGACGATCCGAGTGTGCACAGAGATCAGGGTTTCACCGGAGGAAGACCACGAGAACATCGGAATGAGATGAAAACTTGCATGTGCCCCTAGCATATGTGTGTGGGTGTGGTGAGAGGTTGGTATATATAGGTGCTTGCATGTGTTCCCCCTCGCATGCATGCGCTCTAACCTAGAGGGGAAGGTTCCGTACCCGTATAAGGGGGTAATCTCCCCGTCGAGGTGAAACCGGGTAGGATAGTGCCCCAACTTGTGAGCCAACATGGTTTGACATCACCCTATGACCTAAACAAACACAAAACAAGAGAGAGCTACGCCGGGCTACCCCTGTCAGAGGAACGTCTAGGGGGTAGACGATCCGAGTGTGCACAGAGATCAGGGTTTCGCCGGAGGAAGACCACGAGAACAACGGAATCAGATGAAAACTTGCATGTGCCCCTAGCATATGTGTGTGGGTGTGGTGATAGGTTGGTATATATAGGTGCTTGCATGTGTCCCCCCTCGCATGCATGCGCTCTAACCTAGAGGGGAAGGTTCCGTACCCGTATAAGGGGGTAATCTCCCCGTCGAGGTGAAACCGGGTAGGATAGTGCCCCAACTTGTGAGCCAACATGGTTTGACATCACCCTATGACCTAAACAAACACAAAACAAGAGAGAGCTACGCCGGGCTACCCCTGTCAGAGGAACGTCTAGGGGGGTAGACGATCCGAGTGTGCACAGAGATCAGGGTTTCGCCGGAGGAAGACCACGAGAACATTGGAATGAGATGAAAACTTGCATGTGCCCCTAGCATATGTGTGGTGGTGTGGTGAGAGATTGGTATATATAGGTGCTTGCATGTGTCCCCCCTCGCATGCATGCGCTCTAACCTAGAGGGGAAGGTTCCGTACCCGTATAAGGGGGTAATCTCCCCATCGAGGTGAAACCGGGTAGGATAGTGCCCCAACTTGTGAGCCAACATGGTTTGACATCACCCTATGACCTAAACAAACACAAAACAAGAGAGAGCTACGCCGGGCTACCCCTGTCAGAGGAACGTCTAGGGGGTTAGACGATCCGAGTGTGCACAGAGATCAGGGTTTCGCCGGAGGAAGACCACGAGAACATTGGAATGAAATGAAAACTTGCATGTGCCCCTAGCATATGTGTGTGGGTGTGGTGAGAGGTTGGTATATATAGGTGCTTGCATGTGTCCCCCCTCGCATGCATGCGCTCTAACCTAGAGGGGAAGGTTCCGTACCCGTATAAGGGGGTAATCTCCCCGTCGAGGTGAAACCGGGTAGGATAGTGCCCCAACTTGTGAGCCAACATGGTTTGACATCACCCTATGACCTAAACAAACACAAAACAAGAGAGAGCTACGCCGGGCTACCCCTGTCAGAGGAACGTCTAGGGGGGTAGACGATCCGAGTGTGCACAGAGATCAGGGTTTCGCCAGAGGAAGACTACAAGAACATTGGAATGAGATGAAAACTTGCATGTGCCCCTAGCATATGTGTGTGGGTGTGGTGAGAGGTTGGTATATATAGGTGCTTGCATGTGTCCCCCCTCGCATGCATGCGCTCTAACCTAGAGGGGAAGGTTCCGTACCCGTATAAGGGGGTAATCTCCCCGTCGAGGTGAAACCGGGTAGGATAGTGCCCCAACTTGTGATCCAACATGGTTTGACATCACCCTATGACCTAAACAAACACAAAACAAGAGAGAGCTACGCCGGGCTACCCTTGTCAGAGGAACGTCTAGGGGGGTAGACGATCCGAGTGTGCACAGAGATCAGGGTTTCGCTGGAGGAAGACCACGAGAACATTGGAATGAGATGAAAACTTGCATGTGCCCCTAGCATATGTGTGTGGGTGTGGTTAGAGGTTGGTATATATAGGTGCTTGCATGTGTCCCCCCTCGCATGCATGAGCTCTAACCTAGAGGGGAAGGTTCCGTACCCGTATAAGGGGGTAATCTCCCCGTCGAGGTGAAACCGGGTAGGATAGTGCCCCAACTTGTGAGCCAACATGGTTTGACATCACCCTATGACCTAAACAAACACAAAACAAGAGAGAGCTACGCCGGGCTACCCCTGTCAGAGGAACGTCTAGGGGGGTAGACGATCCGAGTGTGCACAGAGATCAGGGTTTCGCCGGAGGAAGACCACGAGAACATTGGAATGAGATGAAAACTTGCATGTGCCCCTAGCATATGTGTGGGCTTGTGGTGAGAGGTTGGTATATATAGGTGCTTGCATGTGTCCCCCCTCGCATGCATGCGCTCTAACCTAGAGGGGAAGGTTCCGTACCCGTATAAGGGGGTAATCTCCCCGTCGAGGTGAAACCGGGTAGGATAGTGCCCCAACTTGTGAGCCAACATGGTTTGACATCACCCTATGACCTAAACAAACACAAAACAAGAGAGAGCTACGCCGGGCTACCCCTGTCAGAGATTGTCTAGGGGGGTAGACGATCCGAGTGTGCACAGAGATCAGGGTTTCGCCGGAGGAAGACCACGAGAACATTGGAATGAGATGAAAACTTGCATGTGCCCCTAGCATATGTGTGTGGGTGTGGTGAGAGGTTGGTATATATAGGTGCTTGCATGTGTCCCCCCTCGCATGCATGCGCTCTAACCTAGAGGGGAAGGTTCCGTACCCGTATAAGGGGGTAATCTCCCCGTCGAGGTGAAACCGGGTAGGATAGTGCCCCAACTTGTGAGCCAACATGGTTTGACATCACCCTATGACCTAAACAAACACAAAACAAGAGAGAGCTACGCCGGGCTACCCCTGTCAGAGGAACGTCTAGGGGGGTAGACGATCCGAGTGTGCACAGAGATCAGGGTTTCGCCAGAGGAAGACTACAAGAACATTGGAATGAGATGAAAACTTGCATGTGCCCCTAGCATATGTGTGTGGGTGTGGTGAGAGGTTGGTATATATAGGTGCTTGCATGTGTCCCCCCTCGCATGCATGCGCTCTAACCTAGAGGGGAAGGTTCCGTACCCGTATAAGGGGGTAATCTCCCCGTCGAGGTGAAACCGGGTAGGATAGTGCCCCAACTTGTGATCCAACATGGTTTGACATCACCCTATGACCTAAACAAACACAAAACAAGAGAGAGCTACGCCGGGCTACCCTTGTCAGAGGAACGTCTAGGGGGGTAGACGATCCGAGTGTGCACAGAGATCAGGGTTTCGCTGGAGGAAGACCACGAGAACATTGGAATGAGATGAAAACTTGCATGTGCCCCTAGAATATGTGTGTGGGTGTGGTGAGAGGTTGGTATATATAGGTGCTTGCATGTGTCCCCCCTCGCATGCATGAGCTCTAACCTAGAGGGGAAGGTTCCGTACCCGTATAAGGGGGTAATCTCCCCGTCGAGGTGAAACCGGGTAGGATAGTGCCCCAACTTGTGAGCCAACATGGTTTGACATCACCCTATGACCTAAACAAACACAAAACAAGAGAGAGCTACGCCGGGCTACCCCTGTCAGAGGAACGTCTAGGGGGGTAGACGATCCGAGTGTGCACAGAGATCAGGGTTTCGCCGGAGGAAGACCACGAGAACATTGGAATGAGATGAAAACTTGCATGTGCCCCTAGCATATGTGTGGGCGTGTGGTGAGAGGTTGGTATATATAGGTGCTTGCATGTGTCCCCCCTCGCATGCATGCGCTCTAACCTAGAGGGGAAGGTTCCGTACCCGTATAAGGGGGTAATCTCCCCGTCGAGGTGAAACCGGGTAGGATAGTGCCCCAACTTGTGAGCCAACATGGTTTGACATCACCCTATGACCTAAACAAACACAAAACAAGAGAGAGCTACGCCGGGCTACCCCTGTCAGAGAACGTCTAGGGGGGTAGACGATCCGAGTGTGCACAGAGATCAGGGTTTCGCCGGAGGAAGACCACGAGAACATTGGAATGAGATGAAAACTTGCATGTGCCCCTAGCATATGTGTGTGGGTGTGGTGAGAGGTTGGTATATATAGGTGCTTGCATGTGTCCCCCCTCGCATGCATGCGCTCTAACCTAGAGGGGAAGGTTCCGTACCCGTATAAGGGGGTAATCTCCCCGTCGAGGTGAAACCGGGTAGGATAGTGCCCCAACTTGTGAGCCAACATGGTTTGACATCAACCTATGACCTAAACAAACACAAAACAAGAGAGAGCTACGCCGGGCTACCCCTGTCAGAGGAACGTCTAGGGGGGTAGACGATCCGAGTGTGCACAGAGATCAGGGTTTCGCCAGAGGAAGACCACGAGAACATTGGAATGAGATGAAAACTTGCATGTGCCCCTAGCCTATGTGTGTGGGTGTGGTGAGAGGTTGGTATATATAGGTGCTTGCATGTGTCCCCCCTCGCATGCTTGCGCTCTAACCTAGAGGGGAAGGTTCCGTACCCGTATAAGGGGGTAATCTCCCCGTCGAGGTGAAACCGGGTAGGATAGTGCCCCAACTTGTGATCCAACATGGTTTGACATCACCCTATGACCTAAACAAACACAAAACAAGAGAGAGCTACGCCGGGCTACCCTTGTCAGAGGAACGTCTAGGGGGGTAGACGATCCGAGTGTGCACAGAGATCAGGGTTTCGCCGGAGGAAGACCACGAGAACATTGGAATGAGATGAAAACTTGCATGTGCCCCTAGCATATGTGTGTGGGTGTGGTGAGAGGTTGGTATATATAGGTGCTTGCATGTGTCCCTCCTCGCATGCATGAGCTCTAACCTAGAGGGGAAGGTTCCGTACCCGTATAAGGGGGTAATCTCCCCGTCGAGGTGAAACCGGGTAGGATAGTGCCCCAACTTGTGAGCCAACATGGTTTGACATCACCCTATGACCTAAACAAACACAAAACAAGAGAGAGCTACGCCGGGCTACCCCTGTCAGAGGAACGTCTAGGGGGTAGACGATCCGAGTGTGCACAGAGATCAGGGTTTCGCCGGAGGAAGACCACGAGAACAACGGAATCAGATGAAAACTTGCATGTGCCCCTAGCATATGTGTGTGGGTGTGGTGAGAGGTTGGTATATATAGGTGCTTGCATGTGTCCCCCCTCGCATGCATGCGCTCTAACCTAGAGGGGAAGGTTCCGTACCCGTATAAGGGGGTAATCTCCCCGTCGAGGTGAAACCGGGTAGGATAGTGCCCCAACTTGTGAGCCAACATGGTTTGACATCACCCTATGACCTAAACAAACACAAAACAAGAGAGAGCTACGCCGGGCTACCCCTGTCAGAGGAACGTCTAGGGGGGTAGACGATCCGAGTGTGCACAGAGATCAGGGTTTCGCCGGAGGAAGACCACGAGAACATTGGAATGAGATGAAAACTTGCATGTGCCCCTAGCATATGTGTGTAGGTGTGGTGAGAGGTTGGTATATATAGGTGCTTCCATGTGTCCCCCCTCGCATGCATGCGCTCTAACCTAGAGGGGAAGGTTCCGTTCCCGTATAAGGGGGTAATCTCCCCGTCGAGGTGAAACCGGGTATGATAGTGCCCCAACTTGTGAGCCGACATGGTTTGACATCACCCTATGACCTAAACAAACACAAAACAAGAGAGAGCTACGCCGGGCTACCCCTGTCAGAGGAACGTCTAGGGGGGTAGACGATCCGAGTGTGCACAGAGATCAGGGTTTCGCCGGAGGAAGACCACGAGAACATCGGAATGAGATGAAAACTTGCATGTGCCCCTAGCATATGTGTGTGGGTGTGGTGAGAGGTTGGTATATATAGGTGCTTGCATGTGTTCCCCCTCGCATGCATGCGCTCTAACCTAGAGGGGAAGGTTCCGTACCCGTATAAGGGGGTAATCTCCCCGTCGAGGTGAAACCGGGTAGGATAGTGCCCCAACTTGTGAGCCAACATGGTTTGACATCACCCTATGACCTAAACAAACACAAAACAAGAGAGAGCTACGCCGGGCTACCCCTGTCAGAGGAACGTCTAGGGGGGTAGACGATCCGAGTGTGCACAGAGATCAGGGTTTCGCCGGAGGAAGACCACGAGAACAACGGAATCAGATGAAAACTTGCATGTGCCCCTAGCATATGTGTGGGGGTGTGGTGAGAGATTGGTATATATAGGTGCTTGCATGTGTCCCCCCTCGCATGGATGCGCTCTAACCTAGAGGGGAAGGTTCCGTACCCGTATAAGGGGGTAATCTCCCCGTCGAGGTGAAACCGGGTAGGATAGTGCCCCAACTTGTGAGCCAACATGGTTTGACATCACCCTATGACCTAAACAAACACAAAACAAGAGAGAGCTACGCCGGGCTACCCCTGTCAGGGGAACGTCTAGGGGGGTAGACAATCCGAGTGTGCACAGAGATCAGGGTTTCGCCGGAGGAAGACCACGAGAACATTGGAATGAGATGAAAACTTGCATGTGCCCCTAGCATATGTGTGGGGGTGTGGTGAGAGATTGGTATATATAGGTGCTTGCATGTGTCCCCCCTCGCATGCATGCGCTCTAACCTAGAGGGCAAGGTTCCGTACCCGTATAAGGGGGTAATCTCCCCGTCGAGGTGAAACCGGGTAGGATAGTGCCCCAACTTGTGAGCCAACATGGTTTGACATCACCCTATGACCTAAACAAACACAAAACAAGAGAGAGCTACGCCGGGCTACCCCTGTCAGAGGAACGTCTAGGGGGTTAGACGATCCGAGTGTGCACAGAGATCAGGGTTTCGCCGGAGGAAGACCACGAGAACATTGGAATGACATGAAAACTTGCATGTGCCCCTAGCATATGTGTGTGGGTGTGGTGAGAGGTTGGTATATATAGGTGCTTGCATGTGTCCCCCCTCGCATGCATGCGCTCTAACATAGAGAGGAAGGTTCCGTACCCGTATAAGGGGGTAATCTCCCCGTCGAGGTGAAACCGGGTAGGATAGTGCCCCAACTTGTGATCCAACATGGTTTGACATCACCCTATGACCTAAACAAACACAAAACAAGAGAGAGCTACGCCGGGCTACCCTTGTCAGAGGAACGTCTAGGGGGGTAGACGATCCGAGTGTGCACAGAGATCAGGGTTTCGCCGGAGGAAGACCACGAGAACATTGGAATGAGATGAAAACTTGCATGTGCCCCTAGCATATGTGTGTGGGTGTGGTGAGAGGTTGGTATATATAGGTGCTTGCATGTGTCCCCCCTCGCATGCATGAGCTCTAACCTAGAGGGGAAGGTTCCGTACCCGTATAAGGGGGTAATCTCCCCGTCGAGGTGAAACCGGGTAGGATAGTGCCCCAACTTGTGAGCCAACATGGTTTGACATCACCCTATGACCTAAACAAACACAAAACAAGAGAGAGCTACGCCGGGCTACCCCTGTCAGAGGAACGTCTAGGGGGGTAGACGATCCGAGTGTGCACAGAGATCAGGGTTTCGCCGGAGGAAGACCACGAGAACATTGGAATGAGATGAAAACTTGCATGTGCCCCTAGCATATGTGTGGGGGTGTGGTGAGAGGTTGGTATATATAGGTGCTTGCATGTGTCCCCCCTCGCATGCATGCGCTCTAACCTAGAGGGGAAGGTTCCGTACCCGTATAAGGGGGTAATCTCCCCGTCGAGGTGAAACCGGGTAGGATAGTGCCCCAACTTGTGATCCAACATGGTTTGACATCACCCTATGACCTAAACAAACACAAAACAAGAGAGAGCTACGCCGGGCTACCCTTGTCAGAGGAACGTCTAGGGGGGTAGACGATCCGAGTGTGCACAGAGATCAGGGTTTCGCTGGAGGAAGACCACGAGAACATTGGAATGAGATGAAAACTTGCATGTGCCCCTAGCATATGTGTGTGGGTGTGGTGAGAGGTTGGTATATATAGGTGCTTGCATGTGTCCCCCCTCGCATGCATGAGCTCTAACCTAGAGGGGAAGGTTCCGTACCCGTATAAGGGGGTAATCTCCCCGTCGAGGTGAAACCGGGTAGGATAGTGCCCCAACTTGTGAGCCAACATGGTTTGACATCACCCTATGACCTAAACAAACACAAAACAAGAGAGAGCTACGCCGGGCTACCCCTGTCAGAGGAACGTCTAGGGGGGTAGACGATCCGAGTGTGCACAGAGATCAGGGTTTCGCCGGAGGAAGACCACGAGAACATTGGAATGAGATGAAAACTTGCATGTGCCCCTAGCATATGTGTGGGCGTGTGGTGAGAGGTTGGTATATATAGGTGCTTGCATGTGTCCCCCCTCGCATGCATGCGCTCTAACCTAGAGGGGAAGGTTCCGTACCCGTATAAGGGGGTAATCTCCCCGTCGAGGTGAAACCGGGTAGGATAGTGCCCCAACTTGTGAGCCAACATGGTTTGACATCACCCTATGACCTAAACAAACACAAAACAAGAGAGAGCTACGCCGGGCTACCCCTGTCAGAGAACGTCTAGGGGGGTAGACGATCCGAGTGTGCACAGAGATCAGGGTTTCGCCGGAGGAAGACCACGAGAACATTGGAATGAGATGAAAACTTGCATGTGCCCCTAGCATATGTGTGTGGGTGTGGTGAGAGGTTGGTATATATAGGTGCTTGCATGTGTCCCCCCTCGCATGCATGCGCTCTAACCTAGAGGGGAAGGTTCCGTACCCGTATAAGGGGGTAATCTCCCCGTCGAGGTGAAACCGGGTAGGATAGTGCCCCAACTTGTGAGCCAACATGGTTTGACATCAACCTATGACCTAAACAAACACAAAACAAGAGAGAGCTACGCCGGGCTACCCCTGTCAGAGGAACGTCTAGGGGGGTAGACGATCCGAGTGTGCACAGAGATCAGGGTTTCGCCAGAGGAAGACCACGAGAACATTGGAATGAGATGAAAACTTGCATGTGCCCCTAGCCTATGTGTGTGGGTGTGGTGAGAGGTTGGTATATATAGGTGCTTGCATGTGTCCCCCCTCGCATGCTTGCGCTCTAACCTAGAGGGGAAGGTTCCGTACCCGTATAAGGGGGTAATCTCCCCGTCGAGGTGAAACCGGGTAGGATAGTGCCCCAACTTGTGATCCAACATGGTTTGACATCACCCTATGACCTAAACAAACACAAAACAAGAGAGAGCTACGCCGGGCTACCCTTGTCAGAGGAACGTCTAGGGGGGTAGACGATCCGAGTGTGCACAGAGATCAGGGTTTCGCCGGAGGAAGACCACGAGAACATTGGAATGAGATGAAAACTTGCATGTGCCCCTAGCATATGTGTGTGGGTGTGGTGAGAGGTTGGTATATATAGGTGCTTGCATGTGTCCCTCCTCGCATGCATGAGCTCTAACCTAGAGGGGAAGGTTCCGTACCCGTATAAGGGGGTAATCTCCCCGTCGAGGTGAAACCGGGTAGGATAGTGCCCCAACTTGTGAGCCAACATGGTTTGACATCACCCTATGACCTAAACAAACACAAAACAAGAGAGAGCTACGCCGGGCTACCCCTGTCAGAGGAACGTCTAGGGGGGTAGACGATCCGAGTGTGCACAGAGATCAGGGTTTCGCCGGAGGAAGACCACGAGAACAACGGAATCAGATGAAAACTTGCATGTGCCCCTAGCATATGTGTGTGGGTGTGGTGAGAGGTTGGTATATATAGGTGCTTGCATGTGTCCCCCCTCGCATGCATGCGCTCTAACCTAGAGGGGAAGGTTCCGTACCCGTATAAGGGGGTAATCTCCCCGTCGAGGTGAAACCGGGTAGGATAGTGCCCCAACTTGTGAGCCAACATGGTTTGACATCACCCTATGACCTAAACAAACACAAAACAAGAGAGATCTACGCCGGGCTACCCCTGTCAGAGGAACGTCTAGGGGGGTAGACGATCCGAGTGTGCACAGAGATCAGGGTTTCGCCGGAGGAGGACCACGAGAACATCGGAATGAGATGAAAACTTGCATGTGCCCCTAGCATATGTGTGTGGGTGTGGTGAGCGGTTGGTATATATAGGTGCTTGCATGTGTCCCCCCTCGCATGCATGCGCTCTAACCTAGAGGGGAAGGTTTCGTACCCGTATAAGGGGGTAATCTCCCCGTCGAGGTGAAACCGGGTAGGATAGTGCCCCAACTTGTGAGCCAACATGGTTTGACATCACCCTATGACCTAAACAAACACAAAACAAGATAGAGCTACGCCGGGCTACCCGTGTCAGAGGAACGTCTAGGGGGGTAGACGATCCGAGTGTGCACAGAGATCAGGGTTTCGCCGGAGGAAGACCACGAGAACATCGGAATGAGATGAAAACTTGCATGTGCCCCTAGCATATGTGTGTGGGTGTGGTGAGAGGTTGGTATATATAGGTGCTTGCATGTGTTCCCCCTCGCATGCATGCGCTCTAACCTAGAGGGGAAGGTTCCGTACCCGTATAAGGGGGTAATCTCCCCGTCGAGGTGAAACCGGGTAGGATAGTGCCCCAACTTGTGAGCCAACATGGTTTGACATCACCCTATGACCTAAACAAACACAAAACAAGAGAGAGCTACGCCGGGCTACCCCTGTCAGAGGAACGTCTAGGGGGGTAGACGATCCGAGTGTGCACAGAGATCAGGGTTTCGCCGGAGGAAGACCACGAGAACAACGGAATCAGATGAAAACTTGCATGTGCCCCTAGCATATGTGTGGGGGTGTGGTGAGAGATTGGTATATATAGGTGCTTGCATGTGTCCCCCCTCGCATGGATGCGCTCTAACCTAGAGGGGAAGGTTCCGTACCCGTATAAGGGGGTAATCTCCCCGTCGAGGTGAAACCGGGTAGGATAGTGCCCCAACTTGTGAGCCAACATGGTTTGACATCACCCTATGACCTAAACAAACACAAAACAAGAGAGAGCTACGCCGGGCTACCCCTGTCAGGGGAACGTCTAGGGGGGTAGACAATCCGAGTGTGCACAGAGATCAGGGTTTCGCCGGAGGAAGACCACGAGAACATTGGAATGAGATGAAAACTTGCATGTGCCCCTAGAATATGTGTGGGGGTGTGGTGAGAGATTGGTATATATAGGTGCTTGCATGTGTCCCCCCTCGCATGCATGCGCTCTAACCTAGAGGGCAAGGTTCCGTACCCGTATAAGGGGGTAATCTCCCCGTTGAGGTGAAACCGGGTAGGATAGTGCCCCAACTGGTGAGCCAACATGGTTTGACATCACCCTATGACCTAAACAAACACAAAACAAGAGAGAGCTACGCCGGGCTACCCCTGTCAGAGGAACGTCTAGGGGGTTAGACGATCCGAGTGTGCACAGAGATCAGGGTTTCGCCGGAGGAAGACCACGAGAACATTGGAATGACATGAAAACTTGCATGTGCCCCTAGCATATGTGTGTGGGTGTGGTGAGAGGTTGGTATATATAGGTGCTTGCATGTGTCCCCCCTCGCATGCATGCGCTCTAACATAGAGAGGAAGGTTCCGTACCCGTATAAGGGGGTAATCTCCCCGTCGAGGTGAAACCGGGTAGGATAGTGCCCCAACTTGTGATCCAACATGGTTTGACATCACCCTATGACCTAAACAAACACAAAACAAGAGAGAGCTACGCCGGGCTACCCCTGTCAGAGGAACGTCTAGGGGGGTAGACGATCCGAGTGTGCACAGAGATCAGGGTTTCGCCGGAGGAAGACCACGAGAACATTGGAATGAGATGAAAACTTGCATGTGCCCCTAGCATATGTGTGTGGGTGTGGTGAGAGGTTGGTATATATAGGTGCTTGCATGTGTCCCCCCTCGCATGCATGAGCTCTAACCTAGAGGGGAAGGTTCCGTACCCGTATAAGGGGGTAATCTCCCCGTCGAGGTGAAACCGGGTAGGATAGTGCCCCAACTTGTGAGCCAACATGGTTTGACATCACCCTATGACCTAAACAAACACAAAACAAGAGAGAGCTACGCCGGGCTACCCCTGTCAGAGGAACGTCTAGGGGGGTAGACGATCCGAGTGTGCACAGAGATCAGGGTTTCGCCGGAGGAAGACCACGAGAACATTGGAATGAGATGAAAACTTGCATGTGCCCCTAGCATATGTGTGGGGGTGTGGTGAGAGGTTGGTATATATAGGTGCTTGCATGTGTCCCCCCTCGCATGCATGCGCTCTAACCTAGAGGGGAAGGTTCCGTACCCGTATAAGGGGGTAATCTCCCCGTCGAGGTGAAACCGGGTAGGATAGTGCCCCAACTTGTGAGCCAACATGGTTTGAAATCACCCTATGACCTAAACAAACACAAAACAAGAGAGAGCTACGCCGGGCTACCCCTGTCAGAGGAACTTCTAGGGGGTAGATGATCCGAGTGTGCACAGAGATCAGGGTTTCGCCGGAGGAAGACCACGAGAACATTGGAATGAGATGAAAACTTGCATGTGCCCCTAGCATATGTGTGTGGGTGTGGTGAGAGGTTGGTATATATAGGTGCTTGCATGTGTCCCCCCTCGCATGCATGCGCTCTAACCTAGAGGGGAAGGTTCCGTACCCGTATAAGGGGGTAATCTCCCCGTCGAGGTGAAACCGGGTAGGATAGTGCCCCAACTTGTGAGCCAACATGGTTTGACATCACCCTATGACCTAAACAAACACAAAACAAGAGAGAGCTACGCCGGGCTACCCCTGTCAGAGGAACGTCTAGGGGGGTAGACGATCCGAGTGTGCACAGAGATCAGGGTTTCGCCGGAGGAAGACCACGAGAACATTGGAATGAGATGAAAACTTGCATGTGCCCCTAGCATATGTGTGTGGGTGTGGTGAGAGGTTGGTATATATAGGTGCTTGCATGTGTCCCCCCTCGCATGCATGCGCTCTAACCTAGAGGGGAAGGTTCCGTACCCGTATAAGGGGGTAATCTCCCCGTCGAGGTGAAACCGGGTAGGATAGTGCCCCAACTTGTGAGCCAACATGGTTTGACATCAACCTATGACCTAAACAAACACAAAACAAGAGAGAGCTACGCCGGGCTACCCCTGTCAGAGGAACGTCTAGGGGGGTAGACGATCCGAGTGTGCACAGAGATCAGGGTTTCGCCAGAGGAAGACCACGAGAACATTGGAATGAGATGAAAACTTGCATGTGCCCCTAGCCTATGTGTGTGGGTGTGGTGAGAGGTTGGTATATATAGGTGCTTGCATGTGTCCCCCCTCGCATGCATGCGCTCTAACCTAGAGGGGAAGGTTCCGTACCCGTATAAGGGGGTAATCTCCCCGTCGAGGTGAAACCGGGTAGGATAGTGCCCCAACTTGTGATCCAACATGGTTTGACATCACCCTATGACCTAAACAAACACAAAACAAGAGAGAGCTACGCCGGGCTACCCTTGTCAGAGGAACGTCTAGGGGGGTAGACGATCCGAGTGTGCACAGAGATCAGGGTTTCGCCGGAGGAAGACCACGAGAACATTGGAATGAGATGAAAACTTGCATGTGCCCCTAGCATATGTGTGTGGGTGTGGTGAGAGGTTGGTATATATAGGTGCTTGCATGTGTCCCTCCTCGCATGCATGAGCTCTAACCTAGAGGGGAAGGTTCCGTACCCGTATAAGGGGGTAATCTCCCCGTCGAGGTGAAACCGGGTAGGATAGTGCCCCAACTTGTGAGCCAACATGGTTTGACATCACCCTATGACCTAAACAAACACAAAACAAGAGAGAGCTACGCCGGGCTACCCCTGTCAGAGGAACGTCTAGGGGGGTAGACGATCCGAGTGTGCACAGAGATCAGGGTTTCGCCGGAGGAAGACCACGAGAACAACGGAATCAGATGAAAACTTGCATGTGCCCCTAGCATATGTGTGTGGGTGTGGTGAGAGGTTGGTATATATAGGTGCTTGCATGTGTCCCCCCTCGCATGCATGCGCTCTAACCTAGAGGGGAAGGTTCCGTACCCGTATAAGGGGGTAATCTCCCCGTCGAGGTGAAACCGGGTAGGATAGTGCCCCAACTTGTGAGCCAACATGGTTTGACATCACCCTATGACCTAAACAAACACAAAACAAGAGAGAGCTACGCCGGGCTACCCCTGTCAGAGGAACGTCTAGGGGGGTAGACGATCCGAGTGTGCACAGAGATCAGGGTTTCGCCGGAGGAAGACCACGAGAACATTGGAATGAGATGAAAACTTGCATGTGCCCCTAGCATATGTGTGTAGGTGTGGTGAGAGATTGGTATATATAGGTGCTTGCATGTGTCCCCCCTCGCATGCATGCGCTCTAACCTAGAGGGCAAGGTTCCGTACCCGTATAAGGGGGTAATCTCCCCGTCGAGGTGAAACCGGGTAGGATAGTGCCCCAACTTGTGAGCCAACATGGTTTGACATCACCCTATGACCTAAACAAACACAAAACAAGAGAGAGCTACGCCGGGCTACCCCTGTCAGAGGAACGTCTAGGGGGTTAGACGATCCGAGTGTGCACAGAGATCGGGGTTTCGCCGGAGGAAGACCACGAGAACATTGGAATGACATGAAAACTTGCATGTGCCCCTAGCATATGTGTGTGGGTGTGGTGAGAGGTTGGTATATATAGGTGCTTGCATGTGTCCCCCCTCGCATGCATGCGCTCTAACATAGAGAGGAAGGTTCCGTACCCGTATAAGGGGGTAATCTCCCCGTCGAGGTGAAACCGGGTAGGATAGTGCCCCAACTTGTGATCCAACATGGTTTGACATCACCCTATGACCTAAACAAACACAAAACAAGAGAGAGCTACGCCGGGCTACCCTTGTCAGAGGAACGTCTAGGGGGGTAGACGATCCGAGTGTGCACAGAGATCAGGGTTTCGCCGGAGGAAGACCACGAGAACATTGGAATGAGATGAAAACTTGCATGTGCCCCTAGCATATGTGTGTGGGTGTGGTGAGAGGTTGGTATATATAGGTGCTTGCATGTGTCCCCCCTCGCATGCATGAGCTCTAACCTAGAGGGGAAGGTTCCGTACCCGTATAAGGGGGTAATCTCCCCGTCGAGGTGAAACCGGGTAGGATAGTGCCCCAACTTGTGAGCCAACATGGTTTGACATCACCCTATGACCTAAACAAACACAAAACAAGAGAGAGCTACGCCGGGCTACCCCTGTCAGAGGAACGTCTAGGGGGGAAGACGATCCGAGTGTGCACAGAGATCAGGGTTTCGCCGGAGGAAGACCACGAGAACATTGGAATGAGATGAAAACTTGCATGTGCCCCTAGCATATGTGTGGGGGTGTGGTGAGAGGTTGGTATATATAGGTTCTTGCATGTGTCCCCCCTCGCATGCATGCGCTCTAACCTAGAGGGGAAGGTTCCGTACCCGTATAAGGGGGTAATCTCCCCGTCGAGGTGAAACCGGGTAGGATAGTGCCCCAACTTGTGAGCCAACATGGTTTGACATCACCCTATGACCTAAACAAACACAAAACAAGAGAGAGCTACGCCGGGCTACCCCTGTCAGAGGAACTTCTAGGGGGTAGACGATCCGAGTGTGCACAGAGATCAGGGTTTCGCCGGAGGAAGACCACGAGAACATTGGAATGAGATGAAAACTTGCATGTGCCCCTAGCATATGTGTGTGGGTGTGGTGAGAGGTTGGTATATATAGGTGCTTGCATGTGTCCCCCCTCGCATGCATGCGCTCTAACCTAGAGGGGAAGGTTCCGTACCCGTATA
Source organism: Avena sativa (assembly GCA_916181665.1). Taxonomy (NCBI): domain Eukaryota; kingdom Viridiplantae; phylum Streptophyta; class Magnoliopsida; order Poales; family Poaceae; genus Avena; species Avena sativa. The sequence continues at coordinate 56,850,234 of OV702285.1, read as the reverse complement.
AGGGGGTAATCTCCCCGTCGAGGTGAAACCGGGTAGGATAGTGCCCCAACTTGTGAGCCAACATGGTTTGACATCACCCTATGACCTAAACAAACACAAAACAAGAGAGAGCTACGCCGGGCTACCCCTGTCAGAGGAACGTCTAGGGGGGTAGACGATCCGAGTGTGCACAGAGATCAGGGTTTCGCCAGAGGAAGACATGGAGAACATTGGAATGAGATGAAAACTTGCATGTGCCCCTAGCCTATGTGTGTGGGTGTGGTGAGAGGTTGGTATATATAGGTGCTTGCATGTGTCCCCCCTCGCATGCATGCGCTCTAACCTAGAGGGGAAGGTTCCGTACCCGGATAAGGGGGTAATCTCCCCGTCGAGGTGAAACCGGGTAGGATAGTGCCCCAACTTGTGATCCAACATGGTTTGACATCACCCTATGACCTAAACAAACACAAAACAAGAGAGAGCTACGTCGGGCTACCCCTGTCAGAGGAACGTCTAGGGGGGAAGACGATCCGAGTGTGCACAGAGATCAGGGTTTCGCCGGAGGAAGACCACGAGAACATTGGAATGAGATGAAAACTTGCATGTGCCCCTAGCATATGTGTGTGGGTGTGGTGAGAGGTTGGTATATATAGGTGCTTGCATGTGTCCCCCCTCGCATGCATGCGCTCTAACCTAGAGGGGAAGGTTCCGTACCCGTATAAGGGGGTAATCTCCCCGTCGAGGTGAAACCGGGTAGGATAGTGCCCCAACTTGTGAGCCAACATGGTTTGACATCACCCTATGACCTAAACAAACACAAAACAAGAGAGAGCTACACCGGGCTACCCCTGTCAGAGGAACGTCTAGGGGGGTAGACGGTCCGAGTGTGCACAGAGATCAGGGTTTCGCCGGAGGAAGACCACGAGAACATTGGAATGAGATGAAAACTTGCATGTGCCCCTAGCATATGTGTGTGGGTGTGGTGAGAGGTTGGTATATATAGGTGCTTGCATGTGTCCCCCGTCGCATGCATGCGCTCTAACCTAGAGGGGAATGTTCCGTACCCGTATAAGGGGGTAATCTCCCCGTCGAGGTGAAACCGGGTAGGATAGTGCCCCAACTTGTGAGCCAACATGGTTTGACATCACCCTATGACCTAAACAAACACAAAACAAGAGAGAGCTACGCCGGGCTACCCCTGTCAGAGGAACGTCTAGGGGGGTAGACGATCCGAGTGTGCACAGAGATCAGGGTTTCGCCGGAGGAAGACATGGAGAACATTGGAATGAGATGAAAACTTGCATGTGCCCCTAGCCTATGTGTGTGGGTGTGGTGAGAGGTTGGTATATATAGGTGCTTGCATGTGTCCCCCCTCGCATGCATGCGCTCTAACCTAGAGGGGAAGGTTCCGTACCCGGATAAGGGGGTAATCTCCCCGTCGAGGTGAAACCGGGTAGGATAGTGCCCCAACTTGTGATCCAACATGGTTTGACATCACCCTATGACCTAAACAAACACAAAACAAGAGAGAGCTACGTCGGGCTACCCTTGTCAGAGGAACGTCTAGGGGGGTAGACGATCCGAGTGTGCACAGAGATCAGGGTTTCGCCGGAGGAAGACCACGAGAACATTGGAATGAGATGAAAACTTGCATGTGCCCCTAGCATATGTGTGTGGGTGTGGTGAGAGGTTGGTATATATAGGTGCTTGCATGTGTCCCCCCTCGCATGCATGAGCTCTAACCTAGAGGGGAAGGTTCCGTACCCGTATAAGGGGGTAATCTCCCCGTCGAGGTGAAACCGGGTAGGATAGTGCCCCAACTTGTGAGCCAACATGGTTTGACATCACCCTATGACCTAAACAAACACAAAACAAGAGAGAGCTACGCCGGGCTACCCCTGTCAGAGGAACGTCTAGGGGGGTAGACGGTCCGAGTGTGCACAGAGATCAGGGTTTCGCCGGAGGAAGACCACGAGAACATTGGAATGAGATGAAAACTTGCATGTGCCCCTAGCATATGTGTGTGGGTGTGGTGAGAGGTTGGTATATATAGGTGCTTGCATGTGTCCCCCGTCGCATGCATGCGCTCTAACCTAGAGGGGAATGTTCCGTACCCGTATAAGGGGGTAATCTCCCCGTCGAGGTGAAACCGGGTAGGATAGTGCCCCAACTTGTGAGCCAACATGGTTTGACATCAACCTATGACCTAAACAAACACAAAACAAGAGAGATCTACGCCGGGCTACCCCTGTCAGAGGAACGTCTAGGGGGGTAGACGATCCGAGTGTGCACAGAGATCAGGGTTTCGCCGGAGGAGGACCACGAGAACATCGGAATGAGATGAAAACTTGCATGTGCCCCTAGCATATGTGTGTGGGTGTGGTGAGCGGTTGGTATATATAGGTGCTTGCATGTGTCCCCCCTCGCATGCATGCGCTCTAACCTAGAGGGGAAGGTTTCGTACCCGTATAAGGGGGTAATCTCCCCGTCGAGGTGAAACCGGGTAGGATAGTGCCCCAACTTGTGAGCCAACATGGTTTGACATCACCCTATGACCTAAACAAACACAAAACAAGAGAGAGCTACGCCGGGCTACCCGTGTCAGAGGAACGTCTAGGGGGGTAGACGATCCGAGTGTGCACAGAGATCAGGGTTTCGCCGGAGGAAGACCACGAGAACATCGGAATGAGATGAAAACTTGCATGTGCCCCTAGCATATGTGTGTGGGTGTGGTGAGAGGTTGGTATATATAGGTGCTTGCATGTGTTCCCCCTCGCATGCATGCGCTCTAACCGAGAGGGGAAGGTTCCGTACCCGTATAAGGGGGTAATCTCCCCGTCGAGGTGAAACCGGGTAGGATAGTGCCCCAACTTGTGAGCCAACATGGTTTGACATCACCCTATGACCTAAACAAACACAAAACAAGAGAGAGCTACGCCGGGCTACCCCTGTCAGAGGAACGTCTAGGGGGGTAGACGATCCGAGTGTGCACAGAGATCAGGGTTTCGCCGGAGGAAGACCACGAGAACAACGGAATCAGATGAAAACTTGCATGTGCCCCTAGCATATGTGTGTGGGTGTGGTGAGAGGTTGGTATATATAGGTGCTTGCATGTGTCCCCCCTCGCATGCATGCGCTCTAACCTAGAGGGGAAGGTTCCGTACCCGTATAAGGGGGTAATCTCCCCGTCGAGGTGAAACCGGGTAGGATAGTGCCCCAACTTGTGAGCCAACATGGTTTGACATCACCCTATGACCTAAACAAATACAAAACAAGAGAGAGCTACGCCGGGCTACCCCTGTCAGAGGAACGTCTAGGGGGGTAGACGATCCGAGTGTGCACAGAGATCAGGGTTTCGCCGGAGGAAGACCACGAGAACATTGGAATGAGATGAAAACTTGCATGTGCCCCTAGCATATGTGTGGGGGTGTGGTGAGAGGTTGGTATATATAGGTGCTTTCATGTGTCCCCCCTCGCATGCATGCGCTCTAACCTAGAGGGGAAGGTTCCGTACCCGTATAAGGGGGTAATCTCCCCGTCGAGGTGAAACCGGGTAGGATAGTGCCCCAACTTGTGAGCCAACATGGTTTGACATCACCCTATGACCTAAACAAACACAAAACAAGAGAGAGCTACGCCGGGCTACCCCTGTCAGAGGAACGTCTAGGGGGGTAGACGATCCGAGTGTGCACAGAGATCAGGGTTTCGCCGGAGGAAGACCACGAGAACATTGGAATGAGATGAAAACTTGCATGTGCCCCTAGCATATGTGTGTGGGTGTGGTGAGAGGTTGGTATATATAGGTGCTTGCATGTGCCCCCCCTCGCATGCATGCGCTCTAACCTAGAGGGGAAGGTTCCGTACCCGTATAAGGGGGTAATCTCCCCGTCGAGGTGAAACCGGGTAGGATAGTGCCCCAACTTGTGATCCAACATGGTTTGACATCACCCTATGACCTAAACAAACACAAAACAAGAGGGAGCTACGCCGGGCTACCCCTGTCAGAGGAACGTCTAGGGGGGTAGACGATCGGAGTGTGCATAGAGATCAGGGTTTCGCCGGAGGAAGACCACGAGAACATCAGAATGAGTTGAAAACTTGCATGTGCCCCTAGCATATGTGTGTGGGTGTGGTGAGAGGTTGGTATATATAGGTGCTTGCATGTGTCCCCCCTCGCATGCATGCGCTCTAACCTAGAGGGGAAGGTTCCGTACCCGTATAAGGGGGTAATCTCCCCGTCGAGGTGAAACCGGGTAGGATAGTGCCCCAACTTGTGAGCCAACATGGTTTGACATCACCCTATGACCTAAACAAACACAAAACAAGAGAGAGCTACGCCGGGCTACCCCTGTCAGAGGAACGTCTAGGGGGTAGACGATCCGAGTGTGCACAGAGATCAGGGTTTCGCCGGAGGAAGACCAAGAGAACATTGGAATGAGATGAAAACTTGCATGTGCCCCTAGCATATGTGTGTGGGTGTGGTGAGAGGTTGGTATATATAGGTGCTTGCATGTATCCCCCCTCGCATGCATGCGCTCTAACCTAGAGGGGAAGGTTCCGTACCCGTATAAGGGGGTAATCTCCCCGTCGAGGTGAAACCGGGTAGGATAGTGCCCCAACGTGTGAGCCAACATGGTTTGACATCACCCTATGACCTAAACAAACACAAAACAAGAGAGAGCTACACCGGGCTACCCCTGTCAGAGGAACGTCTAGGGGGGTAGACGATCCGAGTGTGCACAGAGATCAGGGTTTCGCTCGAGGAAGACCACGAGAACATTGGAATGAGATGAAAACTTGCATGTGCCCCTAGCATATGTGTGTGGGTGTGGTGAGAGGTTGGTATATATAGGTGCTTGCATGTGTCCCCCCTCGCATGCATGCGCTCTAACCTAGAGGGGAAGGTTCCGTACCCGTATAAGGGGGTAATCTCCCCGTCGAGGTGAAACCGGGTAGGATAGTGCCCCAACTTGTGATCCAACATGGTTTGACATCACCCTATGACCTAAACAAACACAAAACAAGAGAGAGCTACGCCGGGCTACCCTTGTCAGAGGAACGTCTAGGGGGGTAGACGATCCGAGTGTGCACAGAGATCAGGGTTTCGCCGGAGGAAGACCACGAGAACATTGGAATGAGATGAAAACTTGCATGTGCCCCTAGCATATGTGTGTGGGTGTGGTGAGAGGTTGGTATATATAGGTGCTTGCATGTGTCCCTCCTCGCATGCATGAGCTCTAACCTAGAGGGGAAGGTTCCGTACCCGTATAAGGGGGTAATCTCCCCGTCGAGGTGAAACCGGGTAGGATAGTGCCCCAACTTGTGAGCCAACATGGTTTGACATCACCCTATGACCTAAACAAACACAAAACAAGAGAGAGCTACGCCGGGCTACCCCTGTCAGAGGAACGTCTAGGGGGGTAGACGATCCGAGTGTGCACAGAGATCAGGGTTTTGCCGGAGGAAGACCACGAGAACATTGGAATGAGATGAAAACTTGCATGTGCCCCTAGCCTATGTGTGTGGGTGTGGTGAGAGGTTGGTATATATAGGTGCTTGCATGTGTCCCCCCTCGCATGCATGCGCTCTAACCTAGAGGGGAAGGTTCCGTACCCGTATAAGGGGGTAATCTCCCCGTCGAGGTGAAACCGGGTAGGATAGTGCCCCAACTTGTGATCCAACATGGTTTGACATCACCCTATGACCTAAACAAACACAAAACAAGAGAGAGCTACGCCGGGCTACCCTTGTCAGAGGAACGTCTAGGGGGGTAGACGATCCGAGTGTGCACAGAGATCAGGGTTTCGCCGGAGGAAGACCACGAGAACATTGGAATGAGATGAAAACTTGCATGTGCCCCTAGCATATGTGTGTGGGTGTGGTGAGAGGTTGGTATATATAGGTGCTTGCATGTGTCCCTCCTCGCATGCATGAGCTCTAACCTAGAGGGGAAGGTTCCGTACCCGTATAAGGGGCTAATCTCCCCGTCGAGGTGAAACCGGGTAGGATAGTGCCCCAACTTGTGAGCCAACATGGTTTGACATCACCCTATGACCTAAACAAACACAAAACAAGAGAGAGCTACGCCGGGCTACCCCTGTCAGAGGAACGTCTAGGGGGGTAGACGATCCGAGTGTGCACAGAGATCAGGGTTTCGCCGGAGGAAGACCACGAGAACAACGGAATCAGATGAAAACTTGCATGTGCCCCTAGCATATGTGTGTGGGTGTGGTGAGAGGTTGGTATATATAGGTGCTTGCATGTGTCCCCCCTCGCATGCATGCGCTCTAACCTAGAGGGGAAGGTTCCGTACCCGTATAAGGGGGTAATCTCCCCGTCGAGGTGAAACCGGGTAGGATAGTGCCCCAACTTGTGAGCCAACATGCCTATGACCTAAACAAACACAAAACAAGAGAGAGCTACGCCGGGCTACCCCTGTCAGAGGAACGTCTAGGGGGGTAGACGATCCGAGTGTGCACAGAGATCAGGGTTTCGCCGGAGGAAGACCACGAGAACATTGGAATGAGATGAAAACTTGCATGTGCCCCTAGAATATGTGTGTAGGTGTGGTGAGAGGTTGGTATATATAGGTGCTTCCATGTGTCCCCCCTCGCATGCATGCGCTCTAACCTAGAGGGGAAGGTTCCGTTCCCGTATAAGGGGGTAATCTCCCCGTCGAGGTGAAACCGGGTATGATAGTGCCCCAACTTGTGAGCCAACATGGTTTGACATCACCCTATGACCTAAACAAACACAAAACAAGAGAGAGCTACGTCGGGCTACCCCTGTCAGAGGAACGTCTAGGGGGGTAGACGATCCGAGTGTGCACAGAGATCAGGGTTTCGCCGGAGGAAGACCACGAGAACATCGGAATGAGATGAAAACTTGCATGTGCCCCTAGCATATGTGTGTGGGTGTGGTGAGAGGTTGGTATATATAGGTGCTTGCATGTGTTCCCCCTCGCATGCATGCGCTCTAACCTAGAGGGGAAGGTTCCGTACCCGTATAAGGGGGTAATCTCCCCGTCGAGGTGAAACCGGGTAGGATAGTGCCCCAACTTGTGAGCCAACATGGTTTGACATCACCTTATGACCTAAACAAACACAAAACAAGAGAGAGCTACGCCGGGCTACCCCTGTCAGAGGAACGTCTAGGGGGGTAGACGATCCGAGTGTGCACAGAGATCAGGGTTTCGCCGGAGGAAGACCACGAGAACAACGGAATCAGATGAAAACTTGCATGTGCCCCTAGCATATGTGTGTGGGTGTGGTGAGAGGTTGGTATATATAGGTGCTTGCATGTGTCCCCCCTCGCATGCATGCGCTCTAACCTAGAGGGGAAGGTTTCGTACCCGTATAAGGGGGTAATCTCCCCGTCGAGGTGAAACCGGGTAGGATAGTGCCCCAACTTGTGAGCCAACATGGTTTGACATCACCCTATGACCTAAACAAACACAAAACAAGAGAGAGCTACGCCGGGCTACCCCTGTCAGAGGAACGTCTAGGGGGGTAGACGATCCGAGTGTGCACAGAGATCAGGGTTTCGCCGGAGGAAGACCACGAGAACATTGGAATGAGATGAAAACTTGCATGTGCCCCTAGCATATGTGTGGGGGTGTGGTGAGAGGTTGGTATATATAGGTGCTTGCATGTGTCCCCCCTCGCATGCATGAGATCTAACCTAGAGGGGAAGGTTCCGTACCCTTATAAGGGGGTAATCTCCCCGTCGAGGTGAAACCGGGTAGGATAGTGCCCCAACTTGTGAGCCAACATGGTTTGACATCACCCTATGACCTAAACAAACACAAAACAAGAGAGAGCTACGCCGGGCTACCCCTGTCAGAGGAACGTCTAGGGGGGTAGACGATCCGAGTGTGCACAGAGATCAGGGTTTCGCCGGAGGAAGACCACGAGAACAACGGAATCAGATGAAAACTTCCATGTGCCCCTAGCATATGTGTGTGGGTGTGGTGAGAGGTTGGTATATATAGGTGCTTGCATGTGTCCCTCCTCGCATGCATGAGCTCTAACCTAGAGGGGAAGGTTCCGTACCCGTATAAGGGGCTAATCTCCCCGTCGAGGTGAAACCGGGTAGGATAGTGCCCCAACTTGTGAGCCAACATGGTTTGACATCACCCTATGACCTAAACAAACACAAAACAAGAGAGAGCTACGCCGGGCTACCCCTGTCAGAGGAACGTCTAGGGGGGTAGACGATCCGAGTGTGCACAGAGATCAGGGTTTCGCCGGAGGAAGACCACGAGAACAACGGAATCAGATGAAAACTTGCATGTGCCCCTAGCATATGTGTGTGGGTGTGGTGAGAGGTTGGTATATATAGGTGCTTGCATGTGTCCCCCCTCGCATGCATGCGCTCTAACCTAGAGGGGAAGGTTCCGTACCCGTATAAGGGGGTAATCTCCCCGTCGAGGTGAAACCGGGTAGGATAGTGCCCCAACTTGTGAGCCAACATGCCTATGACCTAAACAAACACAAAACAAGAGAGAGCTACGCCGGGCTACCCCTGTCAGAGGAACGTCTAGGGGGGTAGACGATCCGAGTGTGCACAGAGATCAGGGTTTCGCCGGAGGAAGACCACGAGAACATTGGAATGAGATGAAAACTTGCATGTGCCCCTAGAATATGTGTGTAGGTGTGGTGAGAGGTTGGTATATATAGGTGCTTCCATGTGTCCCCCCTCGCATGCATGCGCTCTAACCTAGAGGGGAAGGTTCCGTTCCCGTATAAGGGGGTAATCTCCCCGTCGAGGTGAAACCGGGTATGATAGTGCCCCAACTTGTGAGCCAACATGGTTTGACATCACCCTATGACCTAAACAAACACAAAACAAGAGAGAGCTACGTCGGGCTACCCCTGTCAGAGGAACGTCTAGGGGGGTAGACGATCCGAGTGTGCACAGAGATCAGGGTTTCGCCGGAGGAAGACCACGAGAACATCGGAATGAGATGAAAACTTGCATGTGCCCCTAGCATATGTGTGTGGGTGTGGTGAGAGGTTGGTATATATAGGTGCTTGCATGTGTTCCCCCTCGCATGCATGCGCTCTAACCTAGAGGGGAAGGTTCCGTACCCGTATAAGGGGGTAATCTCCCCGTCGAGGTGAAACCGGGTAGGATAGTGCCCCAACTTGTGAGCCAACATGGTTTGACATCACCTTATGACCTAAACAAACACAAAACAAGAGAGAGCTACGCCGGGCTACCCCTGTCAGAGGAACGTCTAGGGGGGTAGACGATCCGAGTGTGCACAGAGATCAGGGTTTCGCCGGAGGAAGACCACGAGAACAACGGAATCAGATGAAAACTTGCATGTGCCCCTAGCATATGTGTGTGGGTGTGGTGAGAGGTTGGTATATATAGGTGCTTGCATGTGTCCCCCCTCGCATGCATGCGCTCTAACCTAGAGGGGAAGGTTTCGTACCCGTATAAGGGGGTAATCTCCCCGTCGAGGTGAAACCGGGTAGGATAGTGCCCCAACTTGTGAGCCAACATGGTTTGACATCACCCTATGACCTAAACAAACACAAAACAAGAGAGAGCTACGCCGGGCTACCCCTGTCAGAGGAACGTCTAGGGGGGTAGACGATCCGAGTGTGCACAGAGATCAGGGTTTCGCCGGAGGAAGACCACGAGAACATTGGAATGAGATGAAAACTTGCATGTGCCCCTAGCATATGTGTGGGGGTGTGGTGAGAGGTTGGTATATATAGGTGCTTGCATGTGTCCCCCCTCGCATGCATGAGATCTAACCTAGAGGGGAAGGTTCCGTACCCTTATAAGGGGGTAATCTCCCCGTCGAGGTGAAACCGGGTAGGATAGTGCCCCAACTTGTGAGCCAACATGGTTTGACATCACCCTATGACCTAAACAAACACAAAACAAGAGAGAGCTACGCCGGGCTACCCCTGTCAGAGGAACGTCTAGGGGGGTAGACGATCCGAGTGTGCACAGAGATCAGGGTTTCGCCGGAGGAAGACCACGAGAACAACGGAATCAGATGAAAACTTCCATGTGCCCCTAGCATATGTGTGTGGGTGTGGTGAGAGGTTGGTATATATAGGTGCTTGCATGTGTCCCCCTCGCATGCATGAGCTCTAACCTAGAGGGGAAGGTTCCGTACCCGTATAAGGGGGTAATCTCCCCGTCGAGGTGAAACCGGGTAGGATAGTGCCCCAACTTGTGAGCCAACATGGTTTGACATCACCCTATGACCTAAACAAACACAAAACAAGAGAGAGCTACGCCGGGCTACCCCTGTCAGAGGAACGTCTAGGGGGGTAGACGATCCGAGTGTGCACAGAGATCAGGGTTTCGCCGGAGGAAGACCACGAGAACAACGGAATCAGATGAAAACTTGCATGTGCCCCTAGCATATGTGTGTGGGTGTGGTGAGAGGTTGGTATATATAGGTGCTTGCATGTGTCCCCCCTCGCATGCATGCGCTCTAACCTAGAGGGGAAGGTTCCGTACCCGTATAAGGGGGTAATCTCCCCGTCGAGGTGAAACCGGGTAGGATAGTGCCCCAACTTGTGAGCCAACATGGTTTGACATCACCCTATGACCTAAACAAACACAAAACAAGAGAGAGCTACGCCGGGCTACCCCTGTCAGAGGAACGTCTAGGGGGGTAGACGATCCGAGTGTGCACAGAGATCAGGGTTTCGCCGGAGGAAGACCACGAGAACATTGGAATGAGATGAAAACTTGCATGTGCCCCTAGCATATGTGTGTAGGTGTGGTGAGAGGTTGGTATATATAGGTGCTTCCATGTGTCCCCCCTCGCATGCATGCGCTCTAACCTAGAGGGGAAGGTTCCGTTCCCGTATAAGGGGGTAATCTCCCCGTCGAGGTGAAACCGGGTATGATAGTGCCCCAACTTGTGAGCCAACATGGTTTGACATCACCCTATGACCTAAACAAACACAAAACAAGAGAGAGCTACGCCGGGCTACCCCTGTCAGAGGAACGTCTAGGGGGGTAGACGATCCGAGTGTGCACAGAGATCAGGGTTTCGCCGGAGGAAGACCACGAGAACATCGGAATGAGATGAAAACTTGCATGTGCCCCTAGCATATGTGTGTGGGTGTGGTGAGAGGTTGGTATATATAGGTGCTTGCATGTGTTCCCCCTCGCATGCATGCGCTCTAACCTAGAGGGGAAGGTTCCGTACCCGTATAAGGGGGTAATCTCCCTGTCGAGGTGAAACCGGGTAGGATAGTGCCCCAACTTGTGAGCCAACATGGTTTGACATCACCCTATGACCTAAACAAACACAAAACAAGAGAGAGCTACGCCGGGCTACCCCTGTCAGAGGAACGTCTAGGGGGGTAGACGATCCGAGTGTGCACAGAGATCAGGGTTTCGCCGGAGGAAGACCACGAGAACAACGGAATCAGATGAAAACTTGCATGTGCCCCTAGCATATGTGTGTGGGTGTGGTGAGAGGTTGGTATATATAGGTGCTTGCATGTGTCCCCCCTCGCATGCATGCGCTCTAACCTAGAGGGGAAGGTTCCGTACCCGTATAAGGGGGTAATCTCCCCGTCGAGGTGAAACCGGGTAGGATAGTGCCCCAACTTGTGAGCCAACATGGTTTGACATCACCCTATGACCTAAACAAACACAAAACAAGAGAGAGCTACGCCGGGCTACCCCTGTCAGAGGAACGTCTAGGGGGGTAGACGATCCGAGTGTGCACAGAGATCAGGGTTTCGCCGGAGGAAGACCACGAGAACAACGGAATGAGATGAAAACTTGCATGTGCCCCTAGCATATGTGTGTAGGTGTGGTGATAGGTTGGTATATATAGGTGCTTGCATGTGTCCCCCCTCGCATGCATGCGCTCTAACCTAGAGGGGAAGGTTCCGTTCCCGTATAAGGGGGTAATCTCCCCGTCGAGGTGAAACCGGGTAGGATAGTGCCCCAACTTGTGAGCCAACATGGTTTGACATCACCCTATGACCTAAACAAACACAAAACAAGAGAGAGCTACGCCGGGCTACCCCTGTCAGAGGAACGTCTAGGGGGGTAGACGATCCGAGTGTGCACAGAGATCAGGGTTTCGCCGGAGGAAGACCACGAGAACATCGGAATGAGATGAAAACTTGCATGTGCCCCTAGCATATGTGTGTGGGTGTGGTGAGAGGTTGGTATATATAGGTGCTTGCATGTGTTCCCCCTCGCATGCATGCGCTCTAACCTAGAGGGGAAGGTTCCGTACCCGTATAAGGGGGTAATCTCCCCGTCGAGGTGAAACCGGGTAGGATAGTGCCCCAACTTGTGAGCCAACATGGTTTGACATCACCCTATGACCTAAACAAACACAAAACAAGAGAGAGCTACGCCGGGCTACCCCTGTCAGAGGAACGTCTAGGGGGGTAGACGATCCGAGTGTGCACAGAGATCAGGGTTTCGCCGGAGGAAGACCACGAGAACAACGGAATCAGATGAAAACTTGCATGTACCCCTAGAATATGTGTGTGGGTGTGGTGAGAGGTTGGTATATATAGGTGCTTGCATGTGTCCCCCCTCGCATGCATGCGCTCTAACCTAGAGGGGAAGGTTCCGTACCCGTATAAGGGGGTAATCTCCCCGTCGAGGTGAAACCGGGTAGGATAGTGCCCCAACTTGTGAGCCAACATGGTTTGACATCACCCTATGACCTAAACAAACACAAAACAAGAGAGAGATACGCCGGGCTACCCCTGTCAGAGGAACGTCTAGGGGGGTAGACGATCCGAGTGTGCACAGAGATCAGGGTTTCGCCGGAGGAAGACCACGAGAACATTGGAATGAGATGAAAACTTGCATGTGCCCCTAGCATATGTGTGGGGGTGTGGTGAGAGGTTGGTATATATAGGTGCTTGCATGTGTCCCCCCTCGCATGCATGCGCTCTAACCTAGAGGGGAAGGTTCCGTACCCGTATAAGGGGGTAATCTCCCCGTCGAGGTGAAACCGGGTAGGATAGTGCCCCAACTTGTGAGCCAACATGGTTTGACATCACCCTATGACCTAAACAAACACAAAACAAGAGAGAGCTACGCCGGGCTACCCCTGTCAGAGGAACGTCTAGGGGGGTAGACGATCCGAGTGTGCACAGAGATCAGGGTTTCGCCGGAGGAAGACCACGAGAACATTGGAATGAGATGAAAACTTGCATGTGCCCCTAGCATATGTGTGGGGGTGTGGTGAGAGGTTGGTATATATAGGTGCTTGCATGTGTCCCCCCTCGCATGCATGCGCTCTAACCTAGAGGGGAAGGTTCCGTACCCGTATAAGGGGGTAATCTCCCCGTCGAGGTGAAACCGGGTAGGATAGTGCCCCAACTTGTGAGCCAACATGGTTTGACATCACCCTATGACCTAAACAAACACAAAACAAGAGAGAGCTACGCCGGGCTACCCCTGTCAGAGGAACGTCTAGGGGGTTAGACGATCCGAGTGTGCACAGAGATCAGGGTTTCGCCGGAGGAAGACCACGAGAACATTGGAATGAGATGAAAACTTGCATGTGCCCCTAGCATATGTGTGTGGGTGTGGTGATAGGTTGGTATATATAGGTGCTTGCATGTGTCCCCCCTCGCATGCATGAGCTCTAACCTAGAGGGGAAGGTTCCGTACCCGTATAAGGGGGTAATCTCCCCGTCGAGGTGAAACCGGGTAGGATAGTGCCCCAACTTGTGAGCCAACATGGTTTGACATCACCCTATGACCTAAACAAACACAAAACAAGAGAGAGCTACGCCGGGCTACCCCTGTCAGAGGAACGTCTAGGGGGGTAGACGATCCGAGTGTGCACAGAGATCAGGGTTTCGCCGGAGGAAGACCACGAGAACAACGGAATCAGATGAAAACTTGCATGTGCCCCTAGCATATGTGTGTGGGTGTGGTGATAGGTTGGTATATATAGGTGCTTGCATGTGTCCCCCCTCGCATGCATGCGCTCTAACCTAGAGGGGAAGGTTCCGTACCCGTATAAGGGGGTAATCTCCCCGTCGAGGTGAAACCGGGAAGGATAGTGCCCCAACTTGTGAGCCAACATGGTTTGACATCACCCTATGACCTAAACAAACACAAAACAAGAGAGAGCTACGCCGGGCTACCCCTGTCAGAGGAACGTCTAGGGGGGTAGACGATCCGAGTGTGCACAGAGATCAGGGTTTCGCCGGAGGAAGACCACGAGAACATTGGAATGAGATGAAAACTTGCATGTGCCCCTAGCATATGTGTGTAGGTGTGGTGAGAGGTTGGTATATATAGGTGCTTCCATGTGTCCCCCCTCGCATGCATGCGCTCTAACCTAGAGGGGAAGGTTCCGTTCCCGTATAAGGGGGTAATCTCCCCGTCGAGGTGAAACCGGGTATGATAGTGCCCCAACTTGTGAGCCAACATGGTTTGACATCACCCTATGACCTAAACAAACACAAAACAAGAGAGAGCTACGCCGGGCTACCCCTGTCAGAGGAACGTCTAGGGGGGTAGACGATCCGAGTGTGCACAGAGATCATGGTTTCGCCGGAGGAAGACCACGAGAACATCGGAATGAGATGAAAACTTGCATGTGCCCCTAGCATATGTGTGTGGGTGTGGTGAGAGGTTGGTATATATAGGTGCTTGCATGTGTTCCCCCTCGCATGCATGCGCTCTAACCTAGAGGGGAAGGTTCCGTACCCGTATAAGGGGGTAATCTCCCTGTCGAGGTGAAACCGGGTAGGATAGTGCCCCAACTTGTGAGCCAACATGGTTTGACATCACCCTATGACCTAAACAAACACAAAACAAGAGAGAGCTACGCCGGGCTACCCCTGTCAGAGGAACGTCTAGGGGGGTAGACGATCCGAGTGTGCACAGAGATCAGGGTTTCGCCGGAGGAAGACCACGAGAACAACGGAATCAGATGAAAACTTGCATGTGCCCCTAGCATATGTGTGTGGGTGTGGTGAGAGGTTGGTATATATAGGTGCTTGCATGTGTCCCCCCTCGCATGCATGCGCTCTAACCTAGAGGGGAAGGTTCCGTACCCGTATAAGGGGGTAATCTCCCCGTCGAGGTGAAACCGGGTAGGATAGTGCCCCAACTTGTGAGCCAACATGGTTTGACATCACCCTATGACCTAAACAAACACAAAACAAGAGAGAGCTACGCCGGGCTACCCCTGTCAGAGGAATGTCTAGGGGGGTAGACGATCCGAGTGTGCACAGAGATCAGGGTTTCGCCGGAGGAAGACCACGAGAACATTGGAATGAGATGAAAACTTGCATGTGCCCCTAGCATATGTGTGGGGGTGTGGTGAGAGATTGGTATATATAGGTGCTTGCATGTGTCCCCCCTCGCATGCATGCGCTCTAACCTAGAGGGGAAGGTTCCGTACCCGTATAAGGGGGTAATCTCCCCGTCAAGGTGAAACCGGGTAGGATAGTGCCCCAACTTGTGAGCCAACATGGTTTGACATCACCCTATGACCTAAACAAACACAAAACAAGAGAGAGATACGCCGGGCTACCCCTGTCAGAGGAACGTCTAGGGGGGTAGACGATCCGAGTGTGCACAGAGATCAGGGTTTCGCCGGAGGAAGACCACGAGAACATCGGAATGAGATGAAAACTTGCATGTGCCCCTAGCATATGTGTGTGGGTGTGGTGAGAGGTTGGTATATATAGGTGCTTGCATGTGTCCCCCCTCGCATGCATGAGCTCTAACCTAGAGGGGAAGGTTCCGTACCCGTATAAGGGGGTAATCTCCCCGTCGAGGTGAAACCGGGTAGGATAGTGCCCCAACTTGTGAGCCAACATGGTTTGACATCACCCTATGACCTAAACAAACACAAAACAAGAGAGAGCTACGCCGGGCTACCCCTGTCAGAGGAACGTCTAGGGGGGTAGACGATCCGAGTGTGCACAGAGATCAGGGTTTCGCCGGAGGAAGACCACGAGAACAACGGAATGAGATGAAAACTTGCATGTGCCCCTAGCATATGTGTGTAGGTGTGGTGAGAGGTTGGTATATATAGGTGCTTGCATGTGTCCCCCCTCGCATGCATGCGCTCTAACCTAGAGGGGAAGGTTCCGTACCCGTATAAGGGGGTAATCTCCCCGTCGAGGTGAAACCGGGTAGGATAGTGCCCCAACTTGTGAGCCAACATGGTTTGACATCACCCTATGACCTAAACAAACACAAAACAAGAGAGAGCTACGCCGGGCTACCCCTGTCAGAGGAACGTCTAGGGGGGTAGACGATCCGAGTGTGCACAGAGATCAGGGTTTCGCCGGAGGAAGACCACGAGAACATTGGAATGAGATGAAAACTTGCATGTGCCCCTAGCATATGTGTGTAGGTGTGGTGAGAGGTTGGTATATATAGGTGCTTCCATGTGTCCCCCCTCGCATGCATGCGCTCTAACCTAGAGGGGAAGGTTCCGTTCCCGTATAAGGGGGTAATCTCCCCGTCGAGGTGAAACCGGGTATGATAGTGCCCCAACTTGTGAGCCAACATGGTTTGACATCACCCTATGACCTAAACAAACACAAAACAAGAGAGAGCTACGCCGGGCTACCCCTGTCAGAGGAACGTCTAGGGGGGTAGACGATCCGAGTGTGCACAGAGATCAGGGTTTCGCCGGAGGAAGACCACGAGAACATCGGAATGAGATGAAAACTTGCATGTGCCCCTAGCATATGTGTGTGGGTGTGGTGAGAGGTTGGTATATATAGGTGCTTGCATGTGTTCCCCCTCGCATGCATGCGCTCTAACCTAGAGGGGAAGGTTCCGTACCCGTATAAGGGGGTAATCTCCCCGTCGAGGTGAAACCGGGTAGGATAGTGCCCCAACTTGTGAGCCAACATGGTTTGACATCACCCTATGACCTAAACAAACACAAAACAAGAGAGAGCTACGCCGGGCTACCCCTGTCAGAGGAACGTCTAGGGGGTAGACGATCCGAGTGTGCACAGAGATCAGGGTTTCGCCGGAGGAAGACCACGAGAACAACGGAATCAGATGAAAACTTGCATGTGCCCCTAGCATATGTGTGTCGGTGTGGTGAGAGGTTGGTATATATAGGTGCTTGCATGTGTCCCCCCTCGCATGCATGCGCTCTAACCTAGAGGGGAAGGTTCCGTACCCGTATAAGGGGGTAATCTCCCCGTCGAGGTGAAACCGGGTAGGATAGTGCCCCAACTTGTGAGCCAACATGGTTTGACATCACCCTATGACCTAAACAAACACAAAACAAGAGAGAGCTACGCCGGGCTACCCCTGTCAGAGGAACGTCTAGGGGGGTAGACGATCCGAGTGTGCACAGAGATCAGGGTTTCGCCGGAGGAAGACCACGAGAACATTGGAATGAGATTAAAACTTGCATGTGCCCCTAGCATATGTGTGGGGGTGTGGTGAGAGGTTGGTATATATAGGTGCTTGCATGTGTCCCCCCTCGCATGCATGCCCTCTAACCTAGAGGGGAAGGTTCCGTACCCGTATAAGGGGGTAATCTCCCCGTCGAGGTGAAACCGGGTAGGATAGTGCCCCAACTTGTGAGCCAACATGGTTTGACATCACCCTATGACCTAAACAAACACAAAACAAGAGAGAGCTACGCCGGGCTACCCCTGTCAGAGGAACGTCTAGGGGGGTAGACGATCCGAGTGTGCACAAAGATCAGGGTTTCGCCGGAGGAAGACCACGAGAACATTGGAATGAGATGAAAACTTGCATGTGCCCCTAGCATATGTGTGTGGGTGTGGTGAGAGGTTGGTATATATAGGTGCTTGCATGTGTCCCCCCTCGCATGCATGAGCTCTAACCTAGAGGGGAAGGTTCCGTACCCGTATAAGGGGGTAATCTCCCCGTCGAGGTGAAACCGGGTAGGATAGTGCCCCAACTTGTGAGCCAACATGGTTTGACATCACCCTATGATCTAAACAAACACAAAACAAGAGAGAGCTACGCCGGGCTACCCCTGTCAAAGGAACGTCTAGGGGGGTAGACGATCCGAGTGTGCACAGAGATCAGGGTTTCGCCGGAGGAAGACCACAAGAACAACGGAATCAGATGAAAACTTGCATGTGCCCCTAGCATATGTGTGTGGGTGTGGTGAGAGGTTGGTATATATAGGTGCTTGCATCTGTCCCCCCTCGCATGCATGCGCTCTAACCTAGAGGGGAAGGTTCCGTACCCGTATAAGGGGGTAATCTCCCCGTCGAGGTGAAACCGGGTAGGATAGTGCCCCAACTTGTGAGCCAACATGGTTTGACATCACCCTATGACCTAAACAAATACAAAACAAGAGAGAGCTACGCCGGGCTACCCCTGTCAGAGGAACGTCTAGGGGGGTAGACGATCCGAGTGTGCACAGAGATCAGGGTTTCGCCGGAGGAAGACCACGAGAACATTGGAATGAGATGAAAACTTGCATGTGCCCCTAGCATATGTGTGTAGGTGTGGTGAGAGGTTGGTATATATAGGTGCTTCCATGTGTCCCCCCTCGCATGCATGCGCTCTAACCTAGAGGGGAAGGTTCCGTTCCCGTATAAGGGGGTAATCTCCCCGTCGAGGTGAAACCGGGTATGATAGTGCCCCAACTTGTGAGCCAACATGGTTTGACATCACCCTATGACCTAAACAAACACAAAAGAAGAGAGAGCTACGCCGGGCTACCCCTGTCAGAGGAACGTCTAGGGGGGTAGACGATCCGAGTGTGCACAGAGATCAGGGTTTCGCCGGAGGAAGACCACGAGAACATCGGAATGAGATGAAAACTTGCATGTGCCCCTAGCATATGTGTGTGGGTGTGGTGAGAGGTTGGTATATATAGGTGCTTGCATGTGTCCCCCTCGCATGCATGCGCTCTAACCTAGAGGGGAAGGTTCCGTACCCGTATAAGGGGGTAATCTCCCCGTCGAGGTGAAACCGGGTAGGATAGTGCCCCAACTTGTGAGCCAACATGGTTTGACATCACCCTATGACCTAAACAAACACAAAACAAGAGAGAGCTACGCCGGGCTACCCCTGTCAGAGGAACGTCTAGGGGGTAGACGATCCGAGTGTGCACAGAGATCAGGGTTTCGCCGGAGGAAGACCACGAGAACATTGGAATGAGATGAAAACTTGCATGTGCCCCTAGCATATGTGTGTGGGTGTGGTGAGAGGTTGGTATATATAGGTGCTTGCATGTGTTCCCCCTCGCATGCATGCGCTCTAACCTAGAGGGGAAGGTTCCGTACCCGTATAAGGGGGTAATCTCCCCGTCGAGGTGAAACCGAGTAGGATAGTGCCCCAACTTGTGAGCCAACATGGTTTGACATCACCCTATGACCTAAACAAACACAAAACAAGAGAGAGCTACGCCGGGCTACCCCTGTCAGAGGAACGTCTAGGGGGGTAGACGATCCGAGTGTGCACAGAGATCAGGGTTTCGCCGGAGGAAGACCACGAGAACAACGGAATCAGATGAAAACTTGCATGTGCCCCTAGAATATGTGTGTGGGTGTGGTGAGAGGTTGGTATATATAGGTGCTTGCATGTGTCCCCCCTCGCATGCATGCGCTCTAACCTAGAGGGGAAGGTTCCGTACCCGTATAAGGGGGTAATCTCCCCGTCGAGGTGAAACCGGGTAGGATAGTGCCCCAACTTGTGAGCCAACATGGTTTGACATCACCCTATGACCTAAACAAACACAAAACAAGAGAGAGCTACGCCGGGCTACCCCTGTCAGAGGAACGTCTAGGGGGTAGACGATCCGAGTGTGCACAGAGATCAGGGTTTCGCCGGAGGAAGACCACGAGAACATTGGAATGAGATGAAAACTTGCATGTGCCCCTAGCATATGTGTGTGGGTGTGGTGAGAGGTTGGTATATATAGGTGCTTGCATGTGTCCCCCCTCGCATGCATGCGCTCTAACCTAGAGGGGAAGGTTCCGTACCCGTATAAGGGGGTAATCTCCCCGTCGAGGTGAAACCGGGTAGGATAGTGCCCCAACTTGTGAGCCAACATGGTTTGACATCACCCTATGACCTAAACAAACACAAAACAAGAGAGAGCTACGCCGGGCTACCCCTGTCAGAGGAACGTCTAGGGGGGTAGACGATCCGAGTGTGCACAGAGATCAGGGTTTCGCCAGAGGAAGACCACGAGAACATTGGAATGAGATGAAAACTCATGTGCCCCTAGCCTATGTGTGTGGGTGTGGTGAGAGGTTGGTATATATAGGTGCTTGCATGTGTCCCCCCTCGTATGCCTGCGCTCTAACCTAGAGGGGAAGGTTCCGTACCCGTGTAAGGGGGTAATCTCCCCGTCGAGGTGAAACCGGGTAGGATAGTGCCCCAACTTGTGATCCAACATGGTTTGACATCACCCTATGACCTAAACAAACACAAAACAAGAGAGAGCTACGCCGGGCTACCCTTGTCAGAGGAACGTCTAGGGGGGTAGACGATCCGAGTGTGCACAGAGATCAGGGTTTCGCCGGAGGAAGACCACGAGAACATTGGAATGAGATGAAAACTTGCATGTGCCCCTAGCATATGTGTGTGGGTGTGGTGAGAGGTTGGTATATATAGGTGCTTGCATTTGTCCCCCCTCGCATGCATGAGCTCTAACCTAGAGGGGAAGGTTCCGTACCCGTATAAGGGGGTAATCTCCCCGTCGAGGTGAAACCGGGTAGGATAGTGCCCCAACTTGTGAGCCAACATGGTTTGACATCACCCTATGATCTAAACAAAAAAAAAACAAGAGAGAGCTACGCCGGGCTACCCCTGTCAAAGGAACGTCTAGGGGGGTAGACGATCCGAGTGTGCACAGAGATCAGGGTTTCGCCGGAGGAAGACCACGAGAACAACGGAATCAGATGAAAACTTGCATGTGCCCCTAGCATATGTGTGTGGGTGTGGTGAGAGGTTGGTATATATAGGTGCTTGCATGTGTCCCCCCTCGCATGCATGCGCTCTAACCTAGAGGGGAAGGTTCCGTACCCGTATAAGGGGGTAATCTCCCCGTCGAGGTGAAACCGGGTAGGATAGTGCCCCAACTTGTGAGCCAACATGGTTTGACATCACCCTATGACCTAAACAAACACAAAACAAGAGAGAGCTACACCGGGCTACCCCTGTCAGAGGAACGTCTAGGGGGGTAGACGATCCGAGTGTGCACAGAGATCAGGGTTTCGCCGGAGGAAGACCACGAGAACATTGGAATGAGATGAAAACTTGCATGTGCCCCTAGCATATGTGTGTAGGTGTGGTGAGAGGTTGATATATATAGGTGCTTCCATGTGTCCCCCCTCGCATGCATGCGCTCTAACCTAGAGGGGAAGGTTCCGTTCCCGTATAAGGGGGTAATCTCCCCGTCGAGGTGAAACCGGGTATGATAGTGCCCCAACTTGTGAGCCAACATGGTTTGACATCACCCTATGACCTAAACAAACACAAAACAAGAGAGAGCTACACCGGGCTACCCCTGTCAGAGGAACGTCTAGGGGGGTAGACGATCCGAGTGTGCACAGAGATCAGGGTTTCGCCGGAGGAAGACCACGAGAACATCGGAATGAGATGAAAACTTGCATGTGCCCCTAGCATATGTGTGTGGGTGTGGTGAGAGGTTGGTATATATAGGTGCTTGCATGTGTTCCCCCTCGCATGCATGCGCTCTAACCTAGAGGGGAAGGTTCCGTACCCGTATAAGGGGGTAATCTCCCCGTCGAGGTGAAACCGGGTAGGATAGTGCCCCAACTTGTGAGCCAACATGGTTTGACATCACCCTATGACCTAAACAAACACAAAACAAGAGAGAGCTACGCCGGGCTACCCCTGTCAGAGGAACGTCTAGGGGGGTAGACGATCCGAGTGTGCACAGAGATCAGGGTTTCGCCGGAGGAAGGCCACGAGAACAACGGAATCAGATGAAAACTTGCATGTGCCCCTAGCATATGTGTGTGGGTGTGGTGAGAGGTTGGTATATATAGGTGCTTGCATGTGTCCCCCCTCGCATGCATGCGCTCTAACCTAGAGGGGAAGGTTCCGTACCCGTATAAGGGGGTAATCTCCCCGTCGAGGTGAAACCGGGTAGGATAGTGCCCCAACTTGTGAGCCAACATGGTTTGACATCACCCTATGACCTAAACAAACACAAAACAAGAGAGAGCTACACCGGGCTACCCCTGTCAGAGGAACGTCTAGGGGGGTAGACGATCCGAGTGTGCACAGAGATCAGGGTTTCGCCGGAGGAAGACCACGAGAACATTGGAATGAGATGAAAACTTGCATGTGCCCCTAGCATATGTGTGGGGTTGTGGTGAGAGGTTGGTATATATAGGTGCTTGCATGTGTCCCCCCTCGCATGCATGCGCTCTAACCTAGAGGGGAAGGTTCCGTACCCGTATAAGGGGGTAATCTCCCCGTCGAGGTGAAACCGGGTAGGATAGTGCCCCAACTTGTGAGCCAACATGGTTTGACATCACCCTATGACCTAAACAAACACAAAACAAGAGAGAGCTACGCCGGGCTACCCCTGTCAGAGGAACGTCTAGGGGGGTAGACGATCCGAGTGTGCACAGAGATCAGGGTTTCGCCGGAGGAAGACCACGAGAACATCAGAATGAGATGAAAACTTGCATGTGCCCCTAGCATATGTGTGTGGGTGTGGTGAGAGGTTGGTATATATAGGTGCTTGCATGTGTCCCCCCTCGCATGCATGCGCTCTAACCTAGAGGGGAAGGTTCCGTACCCGTATAAGGGGGTAATCTCCCCGTCGAGGTGAAACCGGGTAGGATAGTGCCCCAACTTGTGAGCCAACATGGTTTGACATCACCCTATGACCTAAAAAACACAAAACAAGAGAGAGCTACGCCGGGCTACCCCTGTCAGAGGAACGTCTAGGGGGGTAGACGATCCGAGTGTGCATAGAGATCAGGGTTTCGCCGGAGGAAGACCACGAGAACATTGGAATGATATGAAAACTTGCATGTGCCCCTAGCATATGTGGGTGGGTGTGGTGAGAGGTTGGTATATATAGGTGCTTGCATGTGTCCCCCCTCACATGCATGCGCTCTAACCTAGAGGGGAAGGTTCCGTACCCGTATAAGGGGGTAATCTCCCCGTCGAGGTGAAACCGGGTAGGATAGTGCCCCAACTTGTGAGCCAACATGGTTTGACATCACCCTATGACCTAAACAAACACAAAACAAGAGAGAGCTACGCCGGACTACCCCTATCAGAGGAACGTCTAGGGGGGTAGACGATCCGAGTGTGCACAGAGATTAGGGTTTCGCCGGAGGAAGACCACGAGAACATCGGAATGAGATGAAAACTTGCATGTGCCCCTAGCATATGTGTGTGGGTGTGGTGAGAGGTTGGTATATATAGGTGCTTGCATGTGTCCCCCCTCGCATGCATGCGCTCTAACCTAGAGGGGAAGGTTCCGTACCCGTATAAGGGGTAATCTCCCCGTCGAGGTGAAACCGGGTAGGATAGTGCCCCAACTTGTGAGCCAACATGGTTTGACATCACCCTATGACCTAAACAAACACAAAACAAGAGAGAGCTACGCCGGGCTACCCCTGTCAGAGGAACGTCTAGGGGGGTAGACGATCCGAGTGTGCACAGAGATCAGGGTTTCGCCGGAGGAAGACCACGAGAACATTGGAATGAGATGAAAACTTGCATGTGCCCCTAGCATATGTGTGTGGGTGTGGTGAGAGGTTGGTATATATAGGTGCTTGCATGTGTCCCCCCTCGCATGCATGCGCTCTAACCAAGAGGGGAAGGTTCCGTACCCGTATAAGGGGGTAATCTCCCCGTCGAGGTGAAACAGGGTAGGATATTGCCCCAACTTGTGAGCCAACATGGTTTTACATCACCCTATGACCTAAACAAACACAAAACAAGAGAGAGCTACGCCGGGCTACCCCTGTCAGAGGAACGTCTAGGGGGGTAGACGATCCGAGTGTGCACAGAGATCAGGGTTTCGCCGGAGGAAGACCACGAGAACAATGGAATCAGATGAAAACTTGCATGTGCCCCTAGCATATGTGTGTGGGTGTGGTGAGAGGTTGGTATATATAGGTGCTTGCATGTGTCCCCCCTCGCATGCATGCGCTCTAACCTAGAGGGGAAGGTTCCGTACCCGTATAAGGGGGTAATCTCCCCGTCGAGGTGAAACCGGGTAGGATAGTGCCCCAACTTGTGAGCCAACATGGTTTGACATCACCCTATGACCTAAACAAACACAAAACAAGAGAGAGCTACGCCGGGCTACCCCTGTCAGAGGAACGTCTAGGGGGGTAGACGATCCGAGTGTGCACAGAGATCAGGGTTTCGCCGGAGGAAGACCACGAGAACATTGGAATGAGATGAAAACTTGCATGTGCCCCTAGCATATGTGTGTAGGTGTGGTGAGAGGTTGGTATATATAGGTGCTTCCATGTGTCCCCCCTCGCATGCATGCGCTCTAACCTAGAGGGGAAGGTTCCGTTCCCGTATAAGGGGGTAATCTCCCCGTCGAGGTGAAACCGGGTATGATAGTGCCCCAACTTGTGAGCCAACATGGTTTGACATCACCCTATGACCTAAACAAACACAAAACAAGAGAGAGCTACGCCGGGCTACCCCTGTCAGAGGAACGTCTAGGGGGGTAGACGATCCGAGTGTGCACAGAGATCAGGGTTTCGCCGGAGGAAGACCACGAGAACATCGGAATGAGATGAAAACTTGCATGTGCCCCTAGCATATGTGTGTGGGTGTGGTGAGAGGTTGGTATATATAGGTGCTTGCATGTGTTCCCCCTCGCATGCATGCGCTCTAACCTAGAGGGGAAGGTTCCGTACCCGTATAAGGGGGTAATCTCCCCGTCGAGGTGAAACCGGGTAGGATAGTGCCCCAACTTGTGAGCCAACATGGTTTGACATCACCCTATGACCTAAACAAACACAAAACAAGAGAGAGCTACGCCGGGCTACCCCTGTCAGAGGAACGTCTAGGGGGGTAGACGATCCGAGTGTGCACAGAGATCAGGGTTTCGCCGGAGGAAGACCACGAGAACAACGGAATCAGATGAAAACTTGCATGTGCCCCTAGCATATGTGTGTGGGTGTGGTGAGAGGTTGGTATATATAGGTGCTTGCATGTGTCCCCCCTCGCATGCATGCGCTCTAACCTAGAGGGGAAGGTTCCGTACCCGTATAAGGGGGTAATCTCCCCGTCGAGGTGAAACCGGGTAGGATAGTGCCCCAACTTGTGAGCCAACATGGTTTGACATCACCCTATGACCTAAACAAACACAAAACAAGAGAGAGCTACGCCGGGCTACCCCTGTCAGAGGAACGTCTAGGGGGGTAGACGATCCGAGTGTGCACAGAGATCAGGGTTTCGCCGGAGGAAGACCACGAGAACATTGGAATGAGATGAAAACTTGCATGTGCCCCTAGCATATGTGTGGGGGTGTGGTGAGAGATTGGTATATATAGGTGCTTGCATGTGTCCCCCCTCGCATGCATGCGCTCTAACCTAGAGGGGAAGGTTCCGTACCCGTATAAGGGGGTAATCTCCCCGTCGAGGTGAAACCGGGTAGGATAGTGCCCCAACTTGTGAGCCAACATGGTTTGACATCACCCTATGACCTAAACAAACACAAAGCAAGAGAGAGCTACGCCGGGCTACCCCTGTCAGAGGAACGTCTAGGGGGTTAGACGATCCGAGTGTGCACAGAGATCAGGGTTTCGCCGGAGGAAGACCACGAGAACATTGGAATGAAATGAAAACTTGCATGTGCCCATAGCATATGTGTGTGGGTGTGGTGAGAGGTTGGTATATATAGGTGCTTGCATGTGTCCCCCCTCGCATGCATGCGCTCTAACATAGAGGGGAAGGTTCCGTACCCGTATAAGGGGGTAATCTCCCCGTCGAGGTGAAACCGGGTAGGATAGTGCCCCAACTTGTGATCCAACATGGTTTTACATCACCCTATGACCTAAACAAACACAAAACAAGAGAGAGCTACGCCGGGCTACCCTTGTCAGAGGAACGTCTAGGGGGGTAGACGATCCGAGTGTGCACAGAGATCAGGGTTTCGCCGGAGGAAGACCACGAGAACAACGGAATCAGATGAAAACTTGCATGTGCCCCTAGCATATGTGTGTGGGTGTGGTGAGAGGTTGGTATATATAGGTGCTTGCATGTGTCCCCCCTCGCATGCATGCGCTCTAACCTAGAGGGGAAGGTTCCATACCCGTATAAGGGGGTAATCTCCCCGTCGAGGTGAAACCGGGTAGGATAGTGCCCCAACTTGTGAGCCAACATGGTTTGACATCACCCTATGACCTAAACAAACACAAAACAAGAGAGAGCTACGCCGGGCTACCCCTGTCAGAGGAACGTCTAGGGGGGTAGACGATCCGAGTGTGCACAGAGATCAGGGTTTCGCCGGAGGAAGACCACGAGAATAACGGAATCAGATGAAAACTTGCATGTGCCCCTAGCATATGTGTGTGGGTGTGGTGAGAGGTTGGTATATATAGGTGCTTGCATGTGTCCCCCCTCGCATGCATGCGCTCTAACCTAGAGGGGAAGGTTCCGTACCCGTATAAGGGGGTAATCTCCCCGTCGAGGTGAAACCGGGTAGGATAGTGCCCCAACTTGTGAGCCAACATGGTTTGACATCACCCTATGACCTAAACAAACACAAAACAAGAGAGAGCTACGCCGGGCTACCCCTGTCAGAGGAACGTCTAGGGGGGTAGACGATCCGAGTGTGCACAGAGATCAGGGTTTCGCCGGAGGAAGACCACGAGAACATCGGAATCAGATGAAAACTTGCATGTGTCCCTAGCATATGTGTGTGAGTGTGGTGAGATGTTGGTATATATAGGTGCTTGCATGTGTCCCCCTCGCATGCATGCGCTCTAACCTAGAGGCGAAGGTTCCGGACCCGTATAAGGGGGGAATCTCCCCGTTTAGGTGAAACCGGGTAGGATAGTGCCCCAACTTGTGAACCAACATGGTTTTACATCACCCTATGACCTAAACAAACACAAAACAAGAGAGAGCTACGCCGGGCTACCCCTGTCAGAGGAACGTCTAGGGGGGTAGACGATCCGAGTGTGCACAGAGATCAGGGTTTCGCCGGAGGAAGACCACGAGAACATCGGAATGAGATGAAAACTTGCATGTGCCCCTAGCATATGTGTGTGGGTGTGGTGAGAGGTTGGTATATATAGGTGCTTGCATGTGTTCCCCCTCGCATGCATGCGCTCTAACCTAGAGGGGAAGGTTCCGTACCCGTATAAGGGGGTAATCTCCCCGTCGAGGTGAAACCGGGTAGGATAGTGCCCCAACTTGTGAGCCAACATGGTTTGACATCACCCTATGACCTAAACAAACACAAAACAAGAGAGAGCTACGCCGGGCTACCCCTGTCAGAGGAACGTCTAGGGGGGTAGACGATCCGAGTGTGCACAGAGATCAGGGTTTCGCCGGAGGAAGACCACGAGAACAACGGAATCAGATGAAAACTTGCATTTGACCCTAGCATATGTGTGTGGGTGTGGTGAGAGGTTGGTATATATAGGTGCTTGCATGTGTCCCCCCTCGCATGCATGCGCTCTAACCTAGAGGGGAAGGTTCCGTACCCGTATAAGGGGGTAATCTCCCCGTCGAGGTGAAACCGGGTAGGATAGTGCCCCAACTTGTGAGCCAACATGGTTGGACATCACCCTATGACCTAAACAAACACAAAACAAGAGAGAGCTACGCCGGGCTACCCCTGTCAGAGGAACGTCTAGGGGGGTAGACGATCCGAGTGTGCACAGAGATCAGGGTTTCGCCGGAGGAAGACCACGAGAACATTGGAATGAGATGAAAACTTGCATGTGCCCCTAGCATATGTGTGGGGGTGTGGTGAGAGGTTGGTATATATAGGTGCTTGCATGTGTCCCCCCTCGCATGCATGCGCTCTAACCTAGAGGGGAAGGTTCCGTACCCGTATAAGGGGGTAATCTCCCCGTCGAGGTGAAACCGGGTAGGATAGTGCCCCAACTTGTGAGCCAACATGGTTTGACATCACCCTATGACCTAAACAAACACAAAACAAGAGAGAGCTACGCCGGGCTACCCTTGTCAGAGGAACGTCTAGGGGGGTAGACGATCCGAGTGTGCACAGAGATCAGGGTTTCGCCGGAGGAAGACCACGAGAACAACAGAATCAGATGAAAACTTGCATGTGCCCCTAGCATATGTGTGTGGGTGTGGTGAGAGGTTGGTATATATAGGTGCTTGCATGTGTCCCCCCTCGCATGCATGCGCTCTAACCTAGAGGGGAAGGTTCCATACCCGTATAAGGGGGTAATCTCCCCGTCGAGGTGAAACCGGGTAGGATAGTGCCCCAACTTGTGAGCCAACATGGTTTGACATCAACCTATGACCTAAACAAACACAAAACAAGAGAGAGCTACGCCGGGCTACCCCTGTCAGAGGAACGTCTAGGGGGGTAGACGATCCGAGTGTGCACAGAGATCAGGGTTTCGCCGGAGGAAGACCACGAGAACAACGGAATCAGATGAAAACTTGCATGTGTCCCTAGCATATGTGTGTGAGTGTGGTGAGAGGTTGGTATAGGTGCTTGCATGTGTCCCCCCTCGCTTGCATGCGCTCTAACCTAGAGGGGAAGGTTCCGTACCCGTATAAGGGGGTAATCTCCCCGTCGAGGTGAAACCGGGTAGGATAGTGCCCCAACTTGTGAGCCAACATGGTTTGACATCACCCTATGACCTAAACAAACACAAAACAAGAGAGAGCTACGCCGGGCTACCCTTGTCAGAGGAACGTCTAGGGGGGTAGACGATCCGAGTGTGCACAGAGATCAGGGTTTCGCCGGAGGAAGACCACGAGAACAACGGAATCAGATGAAAACTTGCATGTGCCCCTAGCATATGTGTGTGGGTGTGGTGAGAGGTTGGTATATATAGGTGCTTGCATGTGTCCCCCCTCGCATGCATGCGCTCTAACCTAGAGGGGAAGGTTCCATACCCGTATAAGGGGGTAATCTCCCCGTCGAGGTGAAACCGGGTAGGATAGTGCCCCAACTTGTGAGCCAACATGGTTTGACATCACCCTATGACCTAAACAAACACAAAACAAGAGAGAGCTACGCCGGGCTACCCCTGTCAGAGGAACGTCTAGGGGGGTAGACGATCCGAGTGTGCACAGAGATCAGGGTTTCGCCGGAGGAAGACCACGAGAACAACGGAATCAGATGAAAACTTGCATGTGTCCCTAGCATATGTGTGTGAGTGTGGTGAGAGGTTGGTATAGGTGCTTGCATGTGTCCCCCCTCGCTTGGATGCGCTCTAACCTAGAGGCGAAGGTTTCGGACCCGTATAAGGGGGGAATCTCCCCGTTTAGGTGAAACCGGGTAGGATAGTGCCCCAACTTGTGAACCAACATGGTTTTACGTCACCGTATGACCAAAACAAACACAGAACAAGAGAGAGGTACGCCGGGCTACCCCTGTCAGAGGAACGTCTAGGGGGGTAGACGATCCGAATGTGCACAGAGATCAGGGTTTCGCCGGAGGAAGACCACGAGAACATCGGAATCAGATGAAAACTTGCATGTGTCCCTAGCATATGTGTGTGAGTGTGGTGAGAGGTTGGTATAGGTGCTTGCATGTGTCCCCCCTCGCATGCATGCGCTCTAACCTAGAGGCGAAGGTTTCGGACCCGTATAAGGGGGGAATCTACCCGTTTAGGTGAAACCAGGTAGGATTGTGCCCCAACTTGTGAACCAACATGGTTTTACATCACCCTATGACCTAAACAAACACAAAACAAGAGAGAGCTACGCCGGGCTACCCCTGTCAGAGGAACGTCTAGGGGGGTAGACGATCCGAGTGTGCACAGAGATCAGGGTTTCGCCGGAGGAAGACCACGAGAACATCGGAATCAGATGAAAACTTGCATGTGTCCCTAGCATATGTGTGTGAGTGTGGTGAGAGGTTGGTATAGGTGCTTGCATGTGTCCCCCTCGCATGCATGCGCTCTAACCTAGAGGCGAAGGTTCCGGACCCGTATAAGGGGGGAATCTCCCCGTTTAGGTGAAACCGGGTAGGATAGTGCCCCAACTTGTGAACCAACATGGTTTTACATCACCCTATGACCTAAACAAACACAAAACAAGAGAGAGCTACGCCGGGCTACCCCTGTCAGAGGAACGTCTAGGGGGGTAGACGATCCGAGTGTGCACAGAGATCAGGGTTTCGCCGGAGGAAGACCACGAGAACATCGGAATGAGATGAAAACTTGCATGTGCCCCTAGCATATGTGTGTGGGTGTGGTGAGAGGTTGGTATATATAGGTGCTTGCATGTGTTCCCCCTCGCATGCATGCGCTCTAACCTAGAGGGGAAGGTTCCGTACCCGTATAAGGGGGTAATCTCCCCGTCGAGGTGAAACCGGGTAGGATAGTGCCCCAACTTGTGAGCCAACATGGTTTGACATCACCCTATGACCTAAACAAACACAAAACAAGAGAGAGCTACGCCGGGCTACCCCTGTCAGAGGAACGTCTAGGGGGGTAGACGATCCGAGTGTGCACAGAGATCAGGGTTTCGCCGGAGGAAGACCACGAGAACAACGGAATCAGATGAAAACTTGCATTTGACCCTAGCATATGTGTGTGGGTGTGGTGAGAGGTTGGTATATATAGGTGCTTGCATGTGTCCCCCCTCGCATGCATGCGCTCTAACCTAGAGGGGAAGGTTCCGTACCCGTATAAGGGGGTAATCTCCCCGTCGAGGTGAAACCGGGTAGGATAGTGCCCCAACTTGTGAGCCAACATGGTTTGACATCACCCTATGACCTAAACAAACACAAAACAAGAGAGAGCTACGCCGGGCTACCCCTGTCAGAGGAACGTCTAGGGGGGTAGACGATCCGAGTGTGCACAGAGATCAGGGTTTCGCCGGAGGAAGACCACGAGAACATTGGAATGAGATGAAAACTTGCATGTGCCCCTAGCATATGTGTGGGGGTGTGGTGAGAGATTGGTATATATAGGTGCTTGCATGTGTCCCCCCTCGCATGCATGCGCTCTAACCTAGAGGGGAAGGTTCCGTACCCGTATAAGGGGGTAATCTCCCCGTCGAGGTGAAACCGGGTAGGATAGTGCCCCAACTTGTGAGCCAACATGGTTTGACATCACCCTATGACCTAAACAAACACAAAACAAGAGAGAGCTACGCCGGGCTACCCTTGTCAGAGGAACGTCTAGGGGGGTAGACGATCCGAGTGTGCACAGAGATCAGGGTTTCGCCGGAGGAAGACCACGAGAACAACGGAATCAGATGAGAACTTGCATGTGCCCCTAGCATATGTGTGTGGGTGTGGTGAGAGGTTGGTATATATAGGTGCTTGCATGTGTCCCCCCTCGCATGCATGCGCTCTAACCTAGAGGGGAAGGTTCCATACCCGTATAAGGGGGTAATCTCCCCGTCGAGGTGAAACCGGGTAGGATAGTGCCCCAACTTGTGAGCCAACATGGTTTGACATCAACCTATGACCTAAAAAAACACAAAACAAGAGAGAGCTACGCCGGGCTACCCCTGTCAGAGGAACGTCTAGGGGGGTAGACGATCCGAGTGTGCACAGAGATCAGGGTTTCGCCGGAGGAAGACCACGAGAACAACGGAATCAGATGAAAACTTGCATGTGTCCCTAGCATATGTGTGTGAGTGTGGTGAGAGGTTGGTATAGGTGCTTGCATGTGTCCCCCCTCGCTTGCATGCGCTCTAACCTAGAGGCGAAGGTTTCGGACCCGTATAAGGGGGGAATCTCCCCGTTTAGGTGAAACCGGGTAGGATAGTGCCCCAACTTGTGAACCAACATGGTTTTACATCACCGTATGACCTAAACAAACACAGAACAAGAGAGAGGTACGCCGGGCTACCCCTGTCAGAGGAACGTCTAGGGTGGTAGACGATCCGAATGTGCACAGAGATCAGGGTTTCGCCGGAGGAAGACCACGAGAACATCGGAATCAGATGAAAACTTGCATGTGTCCCTAGCATATGTGTGTGAGTGTGGTGAGAGGTTGGTATAGGTGCTTGCATGTGTCCCCCCTCGCATGCATGCGCTCTAACCTAGAGGCGAAGGTTTCGGACCCGTATAAGGGGGGAATCTACCCGTTTAGGTGAAACCAGGTAGGATTGTGCCCCAACTTGTGAACCAACATGGTTTTACATCACCCTATGACCTAAACAAACACAAAACAAGAGAGAGCTACGCCGGGCTACCCCTGTCAGAGGAACGTCTAGGGGGGTAGACGATCCGAGTGTGCACAGAGATCAGGGTTTCGCCGGAGGAAGACCACGAGAACATCGGAATCAGATGAAAACTTGCATGTGTCCCTAGCATATGTGTGTGAGTGTGGTGAGAGGTTGGTATAGGTGCTTGCATGTGTCCCCCTTGCATGCATGCGCTCTAACCTAGAGGCGAAGGTTCCGGACCCGTATAAGGGGGGAATCTCCCCGTTTAGGTGAAACCGGGTAGGATAGTGCCCCAACTTGTGAACCAACATGGTTTTACATCACCCTATGACCTAAACAAACACAAAACAAGAGAGAGCTACGCCGGGCTACCCCTGTCAGAGGAACGTCTAGGGGGGTAGACGATCCGAGTGTGCAGAGAGATCAGTAAACATCAAATAAAGTTTCTTGTAAAGTTTCTTGTAACATCAAATAATAGTAGACACCAAATAATATATTTTCATTTGTTATATTAGTAAACATCAAATATAGTTTCTTCTAAAAAAATTTATTAATAAAAAAAATTGCCCTAGCTACGCCGACGGCTGCCCTCGGCGTATTCCAGGCCGTCGGCGTGGCCCTATCCATTAAGGGCTGCCCCCGGCCCACCCGGGCCACTCCTCCCCAATCCATTCTATCCCCAACCTCCTGCTCGCCCGCCCCGACCCCGCCACCAGCCGCCGGTCCTCTGCTCGTGTCCCCATCGCCGCTGCCTCCTCAGCCTCCCCGAGCCGACGCCGCCAGCCGCCACCCTCCCACAACCTCCCCGAGCCGCCGCCCTTAGCCTCCCCGGGCTGCCGCCGCTGCCTTCCCGAGCCGCCGCCGCCAGCACCCGCTGCCTCCCCCGAGCCACCGCCGCCAGCACCCCCTTCCTACCCCAAGCCATCGCCGCCAGCACCCCCTCCCTCCACCGCCGCCAGCCAGCACCCCCTCCCTCCCTCCCGCCCGCCAGCCACCCCCACCGCCCCACCCCTCCCCCACTGCCCCCACTGCCCCACCCCTCCCCCACTGCCCCGCCGCCACCCCCACTGCCCCGTCGCCTCCCCCACTGCCCCTACCCTCCCCCACTGCCCACCCCTCAACCGAGCACACCCTCCCCCATTAGGTTAGTATTGGTAATTTAGGTGTAGTTAGTTAGGTGTATTGTTAGTATTGGTAGATGTAGTTAATTTAGGTTAGTATTTTTTTTATTTTTACTTTGTATGCATATTTTTGTGATGATAAATAGGAGTAGGAGTAGTTTTAGTATGTAGGTTAAGAAGTAGGAGTAGAATGAAAACCCTAAATAGAAGTAGTTTGTAGTATGTGAGTAGAAATAGGAATGGAACTAGAATTGCTAGAAATAGTAGTAGAATTAGAAATGCTAGAAATAGTAGTAGAAATAGAATTAGAATTAGAATTAGAAATTGCTAAATAGATGTTGCATATTTAACCATCTTCTCATGTTTTTTGCAGTTACCGGAGGGTGAGTGGGGGGAGTGTTTTGACGGCGGGTCCCAGATCATCTTCGAAGATTTGATCACGCTTCGAGGGTGAGAATCCGTTCGCCTCTCTTGTACCTAGGTTTATTTTCGTGTCTAGATCACCAAGTATGTCGCGTCACCTAGGCGTCATCCCGACCGTAAGCGTTACGCGACTTAATATGCATTAGTGGTCTCGCATATTTTGGACCGTAACGCTTATGGCTTTTATCGGGCAGTCGGCGGATTCGTAGTTGGGTTTGGTTCTCCCTGGCTCTACCTCGATTCGAGACAGGATTTCGGTGGCGCCTAATCGTTGTTCTCCGGATGCACATCCTCTTGGCTTTTTGTCGAGACGTGTATCGGGAGAGCAGCGGGGAGGTGCTGCCGAAATTCTGCTTGGATCAGGGTAGAACCAGGGAGAACTTACCCAATCTACGGATCCGGCGGCTGGTTAGGACCCTCTTTTCCTATTGGACATGTAGGTTGATGAATGCGTAAAAATATGAAGCATTTAATCTCCTGTTTGATATAAAATGTTATATTTGTTGTTTGTCTACCAACAAAGCAGAAGAGGATGGCTAATAATGGGTGGATGTACAGGGGCCGTATTAGTGCGACTAATAAAACAGACGATTGGGTACGGAACACTCATTTGTTAGTGAATGAGTTAGCGCGTGGTTCGAAGGCAATGGTTCGGGCACTTTGTCCCTGCGCTCATTGCACTAAGCGTCATCGTCAGGGAAAGGATGACATGTACAAACACCTTCTGCAATATGGGTACATGTCTAACTATGTCACGCAAGTCGACTTTGCTCGGTACGAACATGACAGAGGTGAGGTGATGCGTCAGCAGCTCAATGGCAATGAGCACGATGGGATTAGAAACATGCTAGATGATCTTATCGATGCCGACCAGCCGAATTCGCCACCTCCACGGGAGGAATCACCAGAACCGAAGGAACCGCTAGAACCGGAGGAACCGGAGCCAACCGCGAAGGCCTTCCTTGATATGATGGCCGCGGCTAAGAGGCCTCTGTACGAGGGTGCAAAGATTTCTCAGCTCGATGCCATCTCTCAGTGTCTAGCCGACAAGTGCCAGTACTCCGCCACCCGTTCTCACTTTGAAGCTAATCTGAGAACATGTGGTAAAATGTTGCCCGAAGGGCATTGTCTGCCTAAAACCTTTCACGAAACGAATAAACTCATGAAGGAGCTCAACATGGATTATGAAAAGATAGATTGTTGTCCAAAAGGCTGCCTTTTGTTTTGGAAACAGTTTGAGGGTGACAAGTACTGCTCCATTTGTAAGGCCTCTAGATATGAAGAGATAAAGGGGAAGGATGGTCAGGTGAGGCAGTCGAAGGTCGCTAAGAAGATACTTCGGTATCTCCCATTCATAAAAAGAATCCAGCGGCTTTACTTGAGCGAGGAGACTGCCAAACAGATGACGTGGCACAAGAAGGGGAAAAGATACGAGGACGGGCACGGACGGAAGAAGATGGGACATCCATCTGATGGTAAGGCATGGAAGAACTTCGATGACAAATACCCCCGGTGGGCAGAAGAGGCTCGGAATGTTAGAATTGCGATAGCAACAGATGGCTTCAACCCATATGGTATGTCGACGGCCTCGTACAGCTGCTGGCCGGTGTATGTTATTCCGCTCAATCTCCCTCCCAGAGTATTAATGCAACGGAAGACCATGTTTTTGTCGCTGATAATTCCAGGACCTGAGTATCCGGGGAAGAACTTGAGTGTCTACATGCAGCCGATTGTGGATGATTTGAACCACTCTTGGATACACGGGACGTTGACATACGACCGAGCATCAAAGAGAAACTTTTTGATGAAAGTTTGGTTACAATATACTATGCATGACATGCCCGGGTACGCCCTAACGTGCGGATGGTGTACAGCTGGTAAGTGGCCATGCCCAGTGTGCAGGCACCGACTTGAGTTCCTTTGGCTAAAGTCGGGTCGCAAATATGTTGCGTTTGACACGAATCGACAGTACCTCAAAAGAAATCATTCGTTCAGAGAAGATAGAAAGAACTTCAAGAAGGGCAAAGTTGTGCATGAAGTAAAAGAGGTACCAAAGTTCGAGGGTGCAGTTGTTGATGCCGAGATACGTGCTCTCGTGCCCGCGGCGCCGGGAACTGGCCATCGATTTGCGGGATATGGTATAACGCATAATTGGACTCACGTGGCAGCCTTAACGAATCTCGTGTATTACAAGGACCTCGAACTTCCCCATAACATCGATGTGATGCACACCGAAAAGAATGTCGGTGAGTCCCTTTTTCACACAGCCTTGAACATTCCTGGGAAGTCAAAGGATAATGTCAAGGCTAGAGTTGATGTTGAGAAGCTTTGTGATAGGAAGAGATTACACATGCATCCTCCTACTGTCCGTCGAAAGAATTGGTTCAAGCCGCATGCCTACTACTGCCTTGATAATGTCCAAAAGAAGGAGTCATTTAGGTGGCTCAAATACGTCGTGATGTTCCCTGACGGTTATTGTTCGAATATAAGTAAGGGAGTCAATATTTTGACGGGACAAGTCAACGGGCTCAAGAGTCACGACTATCATATATGGATTGAGCGGCTGATGCCGGTGATGGTTCGAGGGTATCTCCCCGAAAAAGTATGGCGAGTGCTTGCGGAGTTGAGCCATTTCTTCCGCACCCTCTGTGCTAAGCAGATATGTCCTCTGGTGATTGAGAAGCTGCAAGTTCAGGTGCCGGAGTTGCTATGCAATTTGGAGATGATCTTTCCGCCAGGCTTCTTTACTCCGATGGCACATCTCATTGTGCACCTCGCGAACGAGGCACTATTGGGGGGGCCGGTGCAATTTTGTTGGCAATTTTGTATTGAGAGAGAGTTTAAGTATATTCGAAAGATAACTGGAAACAAAGCCAAGATTGAAGCATGCATAGCTGAAGCAACATGCCTTCGGGAGATGGCAGACGCCGCGACAACCTACTGGCCCGATGATGTTCCCACTATGCATAACCCGGTCTCTCGTTACAATGTCGACCTGCCCAAGAATGACCCCAATCTCGAACTATTCCAATTTCCCGGTGGCAAGGCCGGTAAAGGACTAAAATATAGGTTGCCGAAGGAAGAGAAGGATTGCATAATGCTCTATGTGCTTATGAACATGAAGGAAGTGGTCGATTTCATTAGGTAAAATGGTGAACACCCTATTTCTCTATGCAGCTAGTAACTCGGTCTCCGTCTAATGCTTATTTTCTCCTTCTTAGCGATTTCACGGATGAACAGTGGCCGGGACCGACTGATCCCTCTCCCATGGAGTTGGACACTCTACTGAAAGAGGGTGCTCCCGGAAATAAAAAAACTCTGTGTCCTGGTTTATGGAAAAAGTAATTTCTAACCTGTCCCTCTTACCTTGCAATATGTGACTTGTCGCTCTTATTCCACGTAACTACTGAACGCAACAAATTCCTCTTGTACCTGTAGGGAGCTGATCCCAACGTTGAGATGTCAGATGAGCTGAAATGTGTTTCCCAAGGTTGTAACAGTGTCGTCATGAAGTATGAGAAGTATGATGTGAATGGGTTTCGCTTCCATACAGAGACGCACCAGAAAGGGCGACCGAATGCAAAAAAGGTAAATACTGGGGTGTTCACCAAAGGAGCCGATTCCCTTGATTACTATGGAAGGTTAGAGAATGTATACGAGCTGACCTTCAATCGTACGAATGTCGAACTCAATCTTGTTGTGTTCAAGTGCCACTGGTTTGACCCAAGGGGTGGACTGAGAAGTACCCCTTCCATTGGGTTAGTTGAAGTTAGGCCTTCAACCACCTATAGCGGAGCCGACGTCTTTGTTGTTGCTCACCAAGCCAACCAAGTTTATTATTTGCCCTACCCATGCCAGAAAGCGGAACTCCAGGGCTGAGAAGTCGTGTTCCAGGTATCGCCACATGGTAACCTACCGATTCCCTCCGAGGACGATTACAACAACATTAACCCTGTAACGTACGAGGGAATTTTCTATCAAGAGCAAGAGGACTTCGGACACTTTGATTTAGAACCGGTTGATCTTGAGGACCTTGGAAATGATGTAGAAACTCGGGGTGAGTCAGTGGTGAATCTACATGACATAAGTATGCTCGAGAAGCTCCATACCGAGAATGACAATGATGATGAGCCTACACCCTTCGATGAGAATCCAGATTTCTACTCAAAAGATAGTGATAGTGAGAATGAGAATGAGAATGACAATGATAGTGAGTATTTATTTTTTAATGCATTTTATTTTGTCTTTGTGCTTAACTGTTTTCTTAATTGCATTATGCCTTTATTCTTTGTGTATACATTTTATTATGTCTTTGTGCTTAACTGTTTTCTCTTACTTAATGCAGGTGATTGAACAATATGAGCAGCGGCAAGGCAACCAGTTCGTCCTTGCTTAATGCGCTGAAGCAGCGCAAGAAAAGAGCTACACGGAGTGGGAGACAGCCAAATCCCAATCCGCGTTACCCCGATCTTGCTCCTGCTGGCGGAGGACGGGGTCGAGGCCGAGGTCGAGGAGGACGAGGACGAGGTGCCACGGGAGGAGGCGTGGACTTTGACCCACCACCCTATGCTTCTGGCGACGTGGCTCCTGAGTTGTTCCTGACAGAGCAGCCTTTCAGGGCCGAGAGGGAGGCAGAGTCCGAGAGGGAGGCAGAGTCTGAGAGGGAGGCGGGGACCGATACGGAGGCGGACACTAGCCGCGAGTTGGTGGGGCCGAAGAAATTGCGGAATCGTGGGGAATCGGGAGTCCCTGACGAGAAGTTTGAGCCTAGGACTCAGGAGGCGAAAGCCCTTATTATTCCAGATGGCCTTGAGTAAGTGTACTAATTTGGCAATTTAAAACATTTTATTTCATGTTGGTCATAAATAATTATTGTGTACTAATGTTTATTATTGTGCAGCAATTGGACATTTCCTCCGGGGACGAAGCCTCGCCTTCCTAACAGCCTTGTTGGAGCTCTGATTAGGAAGTTCTGGCCGGGCTATCACATTACCCACGAGGGTGACAGGAAGCTAGCTACCACTTGGGCGGACTACCAGACTACCCGTGTCCCGGGCTTTCCGACAGCTGCTGATGCTGTCATCACCAAGTTTTGGGTAAGGCATATTTCTCGAGTTATGTTCATACTTGATGAACCCACCGTGCTAACTCATGACTCTTATGCATGATTGAAGTGCTTTTACCGTGTGGCCTAGGAGGACCAGGAGAAGGCGCAGAGGACTTTGCTTGGGGCTTGTGTGAAGTTGACCCCCCAGGTGTGGTACAATCAGAAGGTCACGGCCGCTAGCCACTTCTGGGCTGATAGGGGCGTGAGGGTCAGGAAGGAAGACATTGTCGGTAGGAACCCTAATCCTGAGTACTCGATGACGCCAGAAGAGTACATGTCGGTGAGTAAAATGTCAATGAGATTCTACATTGCTTCTAAGTTGCCATTGCATTGTCTGGAGTTGAGTATTGCATTTTCAGGTTATCCCCGATTGGGCCGAGCCGCATGGACTCGCATGGGAGGAGCTGGTTAGGACGAGGTGGCTCAGAGAAGACGAGGAGTTTGCAGCCTTGTCGAGGCGGAACGCGGATAACCGAGGCGATGGTGGAACGCACTGCGCGGGAAACCGCAACTTTGACCGCTTCAAGGGGAAGGTGGTACGTATATACATAGAACGACCTGCGTGCATTTCTGCTTATGTTTGTACTTCATATGCATAATATTTTCTTTTCGCGATACAGGTGGCCGAGGCACAACCCGAGGAGGTGATTCATGACGTCGCCGTCTATGAGATGATGCGGCGAAAGAAGCCCAATTACTCGGAGCCTCAACCCTCGTTGCCCGTGTACTTCGGCACTGCCCAGAACGACTTGGGGAACTACAGCACGATGGTGAAGGCTCGTCACCCCCATGTGGATGACCCCATTCACGCGGAGATCGACGAGGAGTCGTTGGTCCTGTCGGGGCACGGATTGCAGCATGGACGCCTCAAGATTCTGAATAAGAAGGTCAAGCCTACCCTCAGCACGAGCTTCAGCCGTCTCAAGGCTACCTACCCCGCCGACGGCCCCCCTATCCCGCCTCGTGGCCAGCCTCGTCGCTCCGCCGAGGATGTAAGTTTTTCTCGTTTTCATCATCTTTATGACTTTTGTTCCTGCATGGCTAACCGCTGACGAGATTCCTTGTATTTGAAATTGTAGCCTGAGTTAGACGCGGCCTACGATGCCGCTTATGAGGAATATCAGGTGGCCTTTCGGCAGCATCAGGAGGCGAATGCGATCTACATGCAATACGTAAATGTAAGTTCGAACCTTTATTTTTTGCAAAAGATACAAGTCCCACTTCCCCCCGTTTGTTCTACTACGGCCTGACTTCTAAACTATCTTGCAGGCCATGATGGTGAATATTCAAACTGGCCAGAATAGAGATTTAGGGCCCGTTCCTCCCATGCCAGGTCCGATGCCATTTTTGCAATCGAAGGAAAGCTTCGCTAGGACCTACTACGCATCGACACCGGTAAGTTCTTTGCTAACCCACTGGTTATCGCTTTACTTTGCCTCGCAAGTTGCTAACATGTAGGCAACATGTAGGGAACGAGAGCTTCTGGGAACCGGCACTTTTGCCACGCCTCGCCGGATGGGCGTCAGATCACACCGCTTCATGACGATGGTCCATCTCCTGGCCATTCCGCAGGTGGTTCTCCCGAGCTTCACACTTATACTCCCTCGCCAGGTGGCTCTTCTGCTGCTTCTACTGGACGCAACCCTCGGCAGAGGTCGCCACTTGTCACCAGGGGAGATCTCGGGTACACCCCCTCTCCTCCAGAGTTGTAGGCATGTGTGATGATGTATGAACAATGTATGGATGATGTATAAACAATGTATGGATGATGTATAAACAATGTTTAATATGAGCATGTGTGATATGAACAATGTTTAATATGACCATATGTGATCTTGTATGACTGATGTGAGTGCTGCATGTATGGCTGTATGGATGTATGCATGGATGATGTATGGATGTATGCATGGATGATGTATGGCTGCTGTGAGTGCTGCTGAGAAAAATTCAAAAAAAACTGTGTATGTGATACGCCGACGGCAATGCCCTCGGCGTAGCCCTCTGCCATGTGCCAAATGGTCAGGGCTACGCCGAGGGCACTGCCGTCGGCGTAGCACCTGCCCCTACGCCGACGGTCGGCCGTCGGCCTAGCGCCAGCCTGGGAGGGCCAGGCGGTGGACACGCGTCCACATACGCCGAGGGCGAGGCCGTCGGCGTAGCACCTTCCTGGGGAGGCCCAGCGGGTGCCACGTGGCCACCATACGCCGAGGGTAGGGCCGTCGGCGTATACGGTGCGTCGTTAGCGGCCGTCTAACGGCAGCGCCGCCGTTCGCCGACGGCCGTTACGCCGACGGGCCCGCCTCGGCCGTCGGCGTAGAGCTACGCCGACGGTTTTCTGCTACGCCGACGGTCGTTTTTGCTCCGCCGAGGGAGACCTTCGCCGAGGGGGCTACGCCGACGGCAGCCCTCGGCGTAGTGTATGCCGACGGCAAATCTTGCTATGCCGAGGGCTTTTTGCCGTCGGTGTAGCCGTCGCGTGCTGTAGTGATTTGATATCACAGCATAACGCCCACAAGAGAAATACATAGACACGGCCAGTACTCCTTTATGCTTGGAACTATAACCAAGAAAGACGCATTGTTTGGAACGAAAAGACAATTTGTGCTTATTGTATGGATGGAGGTTTGGCCAACAAGCACATCCAAAGACACGAAGACACTCATAGTTAGGCTGGACTTGCAAGAGTTTTTTCGTAGGAGTGGCCATATTGAGAACTTTGGTTGGAAGCAAGTTGATAAGAAAAGTGGCTGTAAGAAAAGCATCATCCCAATACTTAAGGGGCATGAATGCATTAGCAAGTAAGGCAAGGCCAACTTCAATAATGTGACAATGTTTATGTTCCGCATAACCGTTTTGTTGATAAGCATGAGGACATGAAACATGATGAGTGATGCCTACTCTTTGAAAGAAACCATTGAGTTTTTTATATTCACCATCCTAATCAGTTTGCATAGTAATGATCTTTCTATTAAACTTGCGTTCAACATGTTATTGGAAATTAACAGAGACTTGATAAACCTCAGAACGTTTTTTGAGCAAATATATCCAAGTAAACTTGCTGAAGTCATCAATAAAGCTTACATAATAGGCATGTTTTCCTACAGACAGAGGAGCAGGACTCCATACATCAGAAATTTTTTGTTCCACGGGAACCGTGGAAACACTAGTGGAAACGAGATAGGGTAGCTGATGACTCTTAGCCTGTTGGTATGGATCACATATATAAAGATTTATTTCTGGAGTGTGCGACAACTTATTCTTCCTAAGAACTTGCTGAACAATAAAATATGAAGGATGGCCTAGACAACGATGCCACGTGGATGATGAAGGCTTGATGGTGATGAAAGCATGCTTGGATGATGACCCCGTTGAAATAGGAACAAGATGGTAGAGGCCACCATAACGCGGACCTCTAAACATGATTTGCCACGTAGCCTGATCCTTGATCATGAAAAAGAATGGGTGAATTTTAATAAAAGTATTATTATCTAGGCCAAGTTTATGAGCAGAAAGAAAGTTCATGTAAGATAAGGAACATGAAGAATATTTTTTGAGTTGTAAAGAGCAATGTGGGGTGTGCAAAAATGAATGAACAATATTAGCAATTATAGTTATAGTTAGTGTGAAAAGCAAAGATAAGAGTAGCCCACCCGCATGTATCCAACACTTCTTTCAGGGTACGATGATCTACCATTCTCCGTGCTGCTCAGCTTGTCCGGCAGCGGAGGCGGGCTAGATCCTCGGAACGGTGGGCACAACATGCAGCATTAGAGATCGGGATCTACAAGTGGGCGCAACAACTTGGCGCTGGAAAGCAAATGTCCCAAGGGATCGTTCTGGGTGGAGTGGGGATTTCGCTGCCTGCGGCGCTAGGGTTCATGCGAAGAAAGGAGTGAATCCCTATGATCTTTGTGTCCAACATAAGTATGAGGCCCTAATATCTTTAGTTCCGGTTAGTTAACTATTTTAGAAAACATAAAATGGTTTTGAATTAGTCAATCAAATTCAAACACTTTTTATGTTAAAAGTTTTATCAGATTCAAAAATATGCAAAAGATATGAATTAATGCATTTTTAATTTAAAATGGAAAAATGGTTAATAGTTGGAATCCACATTTGAAAATGATAGATAGATAGAATCCACATATTGATATATATACTTTTATTAGATAGATTATTTGTTTTATTTAATAATATTGTAATATGCAATAAGGCGGGAACCATAGTTTGTAGCAAAAAATTTAAAAAACCTTTCAAAAGGCCATTTAGTCCCGGGTCCTGCTATGAACCGGGACTAAAGGGGGGCGGTTGGCACGCGCCCTCTGGGCTGCTGCCAAAATCACTTTAGTCCCGGTTCGGGGCATGACCCGGGACCCGGTTGGTTACTCGACCCAGGACTAAAGGACCTTTAGTCCCGGCTCATGCCACGACCCAGGACTAAAGGCCCTTCCCCTT
Organism: Avena sativa; assembly: GCA_916181665.1. Lineage (NCBI taxonomy): Eukaryota > Viridiplantae > Streptophyta > Magnoliopsida > Poales > Poaceae > Avena > Avena sativa. The sequence goes on along the minus strand of OV702285.1, from coordinate 56,806,890 downwards.
ATAACGCACGTGGCCCTTCTCCTCCAAATCCCATCTCACTTTGATCGAGCAGGAGGCTCCGAAGCAGAGACGAGCACGACACTGGCAGGCTAACCGACTCCGCCGCGGTCCTCCTCTCCGTCACCGCATGTGTCTCTCTCCTCCTCCTCTTCGTCCGCGAGCGCAGAGGCGCTCCGCCCCTGCTCGCCACCACCACCACCGACCGCCGTCGCCGTCGTCTACGCATGAGCCCCGGCGCGCCGCCACTGATCATCGTCGATGTGTCCCCAGGTGCGCCCCTCTCCCTCCCCTCATCATCGCGACACCGTCCAGAATTAGGGTTAGGGCGGCGCCGGCCAGGCCGAGCAGGGGTGGCGCCGGCCAGGGCAGGAGCAGGGCCGGGCGCCGACCGATTTTGTGTTTTTTTGCAAGGACCGATTTTATGTATATACTAGCTGAATGCCCGTGTGTTGCCACGGCCTTCGCGAAAATTATCCAACACAATATCGCCCCCATCACAGAAGCTCTCCACCTTGGAGTTTCACCTGGATTGAGTTAGGAAGACGAGGTGCCAGCATCCTCCCGGGGCTAGATGGACTATAGACTCCGGCAGCACCTCTGCGTCACCCTTGATGAGGTCCAGATTGATGACGTTGCTATAGGTCTGTTTTTTATCAAATTTTTATCCATGAATTATGATTGTTTATCATTGAAAAAGTTTTTTCTTGATTGGATGAATCTTTTTTACGAGGAAAAGCAACTACCTTCAACAATTAGGGTAGCTTTCCTACCGTCTAGAGCACAAGGTCTTCTTCCCCTTCGTCGCCTACCCTGTGTTGTGGAGGTAATGAAATGTTTGTGTTGTCTTTGCAGGAGCTCGTCTCTGCGACTATTACCGCCGACGGCGTCTGCCATCAGATTGACAATGTTGACCGCCTTCTTCGTACACCTTCCGATCTCTCTTGTTCTTTCGTTCATGCAAACATCAATGCCATGTACTACATTGAATTTTGCTTCAGATTGAGCTTTTCTGATCTGGTAGTTTGTCTTGGATCAACGATAGAAATACCTTGTTATTGTTCCTCTCTTCCCGCCTCTCTTCCCGCGTCTCGAACAGCACACATATCTTTCCATCTCTGCCTTTACTGAACTGTACCTAGAGGGCTGGTACGTACATGGAAAACAACAGCTCTATGCGTCCAACCTGGGAGACCTTGAGGAAATCCTGCCCACCTGCACCGGTGCATCAGTTGGGCTGCGCGTTCTACGTAGCCGATCTTTGAAACTCGAACTACCAAACAAATCTAAGTCTGAAGGTTTCGGTTGTTCGGCTGCGTTGCACATGCATGCATGGGTTTGGCCAAAGCGAGTTTTGTGCGTAGAAATCACACCGGCTCATCTGAAACCCCTCCACGCGACAGCGTCCTAGGCGCGCCATGAGAGCACCACTGTGACGCCGCCCTTCACTGGCCTTGCAGCGGCCGGCCGGGCCAGGAGCTGTCGCCGTCAGGCTCCCAAGAAAGAACCCGTCGTGTTCTAACGTACTGCGATGCTGCGACCTGCAGTCTGCAGTTATTCCGTTGTTTTCTTTTCGGCTTGCAATAGTAAAGATAAAGATTGTGTATGTTTTTTATTATGTATGTATGTGTTGTGTATGTATAGTATGTATATATTTTGTATTGTGTATGTATACATAAGAAATTTAAAAAATGGATCTTTGCTTTATATTGTGTATGTATATATTTTTAATATGTAGTGTAGGTATACATAAGAAATAGGGGTATATTGTGTATGCATATATTTTTTTATTATGTAGTGTATGTATACATAAGAAAGTAAAAGATTTTTATTGTGTATGTATATACTATTATTATGTAGTGTATGTATACATAAGAAAGCAAAGAATTATTATTGTGTGTATATATTTTTCATTATGTAGTGTATGTATACATAAGAAAGTAAAGGATTATTTTTGACTTCGACTTCGAGTCAGGGACTGCGAAATGTGAGCACAAAGCCAATCCCTTCACTTTTTGTGTGTGTGTGTGGGGGGGGGGGGGGGGGGGGGGAGGGGTAATGTATTTGGGTCAGGGGAGAAATGTGTTTGGGTCGGGCACGACAACACGCGCCATATATGGACAATCGATGGACGGGTGCGGAAACACGCGCCATATGGGTTTTCTTAACTCCGTGGAGGCAACCGTATCGCGCGGTGTCCTTAATTCATTAGCGCTTTGCTGTTTTTATCGCATTGAAATAACTAGCAAGTATTTGTAGAAAGTATGGAGAGCGACGGATTTCAAGAAGGGATATTGTAGGGTATGATAGCCGGTGATGATATCACATCGCAGTATCTGAACGACTCCAGTGAGGGAGTGGAGGGGGATATCGAGCAAACAGACGACTCTGATGAGGGAAGCGAAGACGCTGGTGAGCAAAGAGACGGCTCGGGTGAAGGAACCTTGACTACAAATTCCGGCGAGGTATATAAATTAAGCCACTGCTTACTAGATGCATTAATTGATTTGTATATATACTTACGATTCTTTCTTCTTTTAGCCCTCCGAGTCGAAGAAAACTTCTAAAACCAAACGAGGCCCGACAAAAAAGGTGACCCGATGCTAGGTTCGCAATCGAAGAAGTCGTTGCAGATGGCGCCCCGATTGCTCCTGAGCACAACGTAAGAACATTTGTAAATCAATGCGGAGTTGTTTTTAGGGACATCCTCCCGATCACCATTCGAGAATGGAATAAGCCAAAGGAGGATGGAGTTAGTTATGTCGACAATAGAGCAAAAGATATGCTTTGGACTATGCTCATGACAAATTTCATCCTACCGCCAGAGGTGGATCCAAGAAAGAAAGTAATAGAGACAAAAGTCAAGGAGTGAGCTCTAAATAAGATGGCAAACAAATTCAAAGACCACAAGAAAAGATTGTATAAGAAGCATGTCCTGGATAAAAAGCCTTTGGAGTTCACTAGAGCGAATGAAAAGCTAAGATATCACTGGGACGATTTGTGGCGTACAAGGAATAAGATGAAGCTATGAAAAATTCAGAAATAAACAGGGCAAATGCCGCATTGAAGAAATATCACTATGTTATGGGGACATGTGGCTACAAGGCTGCCAGGCCTAAGTGGGATAAAGCTGAGAAGGACCTAATTACTAAAGGGATCCCTCCAGAGACACTGGAGTGTACCGAACGAGGAAAGTCTTGGTTCGACGGGCATGGGGGAAAGTTGGACCCAGAAGAAACAGGGAAGTGTTTTTTTAACAAAGAACATCTTGCAACACCTTACAAATTAAAGCCCTTAAAACTGCAATGGAGGAAGTGCATGAGGGGAAGTTCCAGCCAGATAGAGAGAACGACGACTGACATGCGCCCTTGGGAATAAAGAACACAAATGATGAACAAGAGGCACTGAAGGCTCCGTTCCATGGAAGCTCGGGTTTCCCGTCGATAGGAAGAAATATCCCGATAGAATCCATCAGAGAAGAAAGGACAGGGAGGCAGACCGGATGCAGTAGATATCAGAAACATTAAGGAGGCAGCAGGAACAAATAAATGCGCTTAGCCAGCAAGCTACAGACCCATCTCAGCGGCAACAAGAAGATGCTACTGGTCCACCATCTCGGTGGAAAAGCAGCATGGTTTCCATGGAGCACCCAGCTGATAATCTAACAATAGTTTCCACGGAGCACCTGGCTGATGATCTGACGATGGCTCCTCGCTACCCTATGGATGATATCACAGAGCCAACAATTTGTGAGCTACATGTAAAAGTTGTGAACATATCTATAAAGGTGGTAGTCGGCTTTGCCTTTACCTTCTGTACCTAGAACAACTTACCATTGATCTCTGGTTCCAGATGGCTACGCTATTGTCGAGGTGGATGAATTTATGAGCGGATTTGATCAGCTGAAGCTTGACTTCCATGTAGGTGAAGGGGATCTGAATGAACTGGAAGAATCCAGAAAAAACACTATTCTTTGGAGAAAAGAATACATCGTGCTTCCAAATTGGACGACAAGGCCACCGACTTCTCCTAGTAGCAATCCAATTCAATCTCTGGCGCGTCTGTAGGCTCCACCGCGTCAGCAAACTCCCCCGCCTCCGCCGCTTCTGTAGTCTCCACCACGTCACCAGACTCCCCTGCCTCCGTCGCGTCAGCAGACTCCCCTGCCTCTGCCGTGTTAGTCTCCGCCCCGGTTTCAAAAGCGTAAGAGCACCACCGCTCTGGTGGCTAATACTACAACCATGAAGAATCCTAAGTAGGTACAAAGAAGAAACCCAAGGTGGCTCCTGCCAAGTTACCTTATGAAATGACTGATGAGGAAAACAAAGTGGTCATGGATGAATATGTGAAACAACATCTTGCACCGAAACGCCCCCGCCAAAGCAGTTTATAGCACCGAAAATAGTGAAACACCTTTTGGATATGCTTGAAAGTAAATGGTCAGATTATCTGCCAATAGACTATGACCGCTCTATTATGAAGTCACATACATGAATCTGTAGCGGTTGAGAAGTAGTTGTGCAAGCGGGAAAACAATTCCTAGCTCGGAGAACAGAAAAATCAATCGTGCCCCTCGCTCAAAGTGTTTTTTGATGATTATGGTCCAGAGGTTGCACAACTATGCGCACTAACGGCTAGAGATGATCATTCTTTTCCCACGGCTGAATTAGCATACAAATACCAGATTGGGAAGCCTCTCGTCATACCTGAGGAGGTCCCACATCTACAAACACAAATGAAAAAATTGCATCAGTGGTATATCGAAGCCTCAAAGAAAGGGCAAATCATGCTCACAGTGGCAATTAGAGATGATCATTACTTATTTGGCAATAGTGAGATACACATTGAATTTGAAGAATTATTTCAGTTATTCAATCAAGACGTCCTCGATAAATCTATCATCAGTTGCTATTGTCTGTAAGTGATTTATTTCTGTAATTAAGTCTCTAGCTCAGCTCATTCATTACATGTATAATTATTCTCACTATATTCTTTTGTATGCTATTATGCAGACTGAAGATTCTTGAATGCAAAATAGGATAAATATATGACCTTGGGTTCATTGATCCAAATAACATTCATAAATATACGGTAAAAAATAACGCCTAGGAAATCGAGGATTACTTGTTAAAGTTTTTACTGAAACAACAAACCAAAACGTAAATACTATTTCCTTGCAACTTTGAGTGACTGTTACTATGTTCTACACATTCGATTTCATTTACTAGATGTTAAGTGTAATTGTTGAGTTATGCGTGCGCAACTTTGACTTTATTCTGCTAATCATTTAAGTTGACAATAGAAAAGTACTTGTCATGGACTCGAAGTAAAGACCCTCAGAAATGGTCGGACCCGATTTATATGCTCCAGAGGTAATTTCAATCATTATCGCATTATATCGGCATATTCCATTCATTTCCTGATATCAAATACTTAATAATTATTTACTCATTTTCTTTGCCGGGAAGGGATTGGAAACGGTTCATCAAGGCTGCTAGGGATGAATGGGAAGATGTGCTGACATTTCGACAAATCTCTGTAAGTAGTACTATAGCTAGGTCCGCGCATCTCTTTGATTCTTGTTTCAATACCATTACCATGCTTTATTATTATTTTGATTGAACTCTATTCTTATGAAGTGTTCGAGGCAGGAGGACGAGAACAATTTATGTGGTAATGCGGATACTATGTTTGCGAGTTCATTCGCGAGACGACCTTTGAAAAGAACAGAGTTAGGAAACGACTTGAAGTACGTCAACAATGTTCATAATCTTATTTTATTACCATCAATTGTGTTGAGTTTCATTAATATATATTGATTCCCTTCTTTTAATTAGATCGAACGGATGCATGACGTCTCCTAGAGCAAGATCGCATACGAGCTATTCAAGAGGAATTGGCAGGTATACTTAGTTAAAGAGGTCATACATCCAACCGAAGAATACCATCGAGAATTTATATTTATACAATAGGGATTCGTGTAAGAGAAATTATATTGTATATATTGTATGTAATATGTTCAACCAAAGAACGAACAAAGATGTCACTCTTCGATCTCTATATTCATGATGATGTTCTTTAATGGTTGTTTCATTGCACATCACAAACGCCAAACCTCGCTCTCCTTCCTCTACCGTGGCAGAAAACCGCCCCAAAACTCTGCCGTGGCAGAACCTGCTGTCGCACAGCCACCCTCTGCCGTGGCAGCCGGAACCCACAGGACGCTTCCTCGCCAGAGCTCACATAGTCCCGGTTCGTGCTACGAACCGGGACTAAATTTCCTCCACCCCAGGCTCTACACCGTCGCCACGTGGAGCGAATTTTGTCCCGGTTTGTGGCTGGACCGGGAGTAGGGGGCTTTAGTCCCGATTCCGTAGTCCCGGTTCGGAAACCAGGACTAAAGTCCCTTCCGAACCGAGACTGATGGGCCGTTTTCCACTAGTGTTGGTTTCCCTCCTTGAGAGTCGCAACCTTCACACCGGCCTAATCCGATGCACCTCGCGGTGGCGATGCCGGCCGGAGGTGGCAAAGGAGAGGCGCCATCTTCAGTAGGTTAGGATCTAGGGTTTACTTTTCTAGGATTTGTCTCCCTATGGAATCTTCGAGTAGGCCGACGGATCCCATCGGACGGATCTGGTGCATCCCCTGCTTCTTCCTCCTCCTGGCGCCGCTCCGGTGGCAAGAGCGGTGGCAAGAATGGAGTCAGGAGCTAGGTATCCCCATCAATAAGGTCATATTTCCCTTTCTTCCGAGGTCTACCGAGCTGATGCTTCTCCGTGGCGTCAGGCAGTCACCGACGTGGTTGCTCGTCAAGGTTCTGAGGTGTAAGTTGTACAGCAGGGGCGGAACTGGTGGAGGCCTCTTCAATAAGCGGATCTTGCCGGTTTGTCATCACCACCATCTCCTATTCTTGCCTCCCCGGGTCCGTTGCAGGTTCGCCGGGTCTGATGGCGAGACGCTTTCCACATCGTGGTGTTGGCCTACCTTTGCTTCCCCTGTTCTGCTGATTGTCGTGTTGTTGTTGTTCTTGAGCTCCAAGGTGGAGATGGAAAGAGATTATGACAGGGTTGAGGCTCAGCGGGGGCGGATTTGGAGTTTTGAAACCTGTTCTTGCTGGAGCTATCCATCTGCGTCGACTTGCATGACACTGAAATCCTCGGCCGAGAAGGCCTTCTTCATGCCGGTGTGCTCCGGCGACTCTACAACCTCCATTGGGAGGCCATGTTTGAGCTCAGGCGCTGGGCACGTCGCCGAGCCGGAGGCAAGTGGCGTAGTACCCGTCTTCGTCCATGGCTGCAGTCGCCTGACCTCCTTGCTCCGCAGTGGGGAAGAGGAAGGACTAGTTTGTAATTTCAGATTTTTTAGCAAGGTTCTTTCTACAAATGTTAGGGGCCCATGTGTATTTTTCTTTTCTTATGGGATTCTTTGTAATTTCTCTGTACCTCCACTGTTAATTTAATTGAAGGTTCCAGCCCCTTCGGAGGCACTCTGCTGTTCAAAAATAAAGAATAAGAAAAAAAAACTCCGTGACGCCTGCTGGAGCACGCCGCCATGGTCGCAGCTGGGCTTCCCTACACTGAAACTGAGGCCCATCCTCCATGCACGCAAAGCTACAAAAGATCTATCTTGGTATGCCAACATTGAGGCCGTTTGGATACATCTAGATCTTCTTTTAAGCTAACCCTCCCTGAAATCACTACAATGTGGCACAAAGTACAAGTCAGCTCTGGCAAGGAGATGTAACATAAATGGCAAGTCCACTGGTGTCTCCCATGCACGTACTCAGATTTCTAGCTGCCAGAGCATCCGTCCAATAATAGTTCTAAAAAGATTCTGCTGCAACTAAATCGATCCCCCGAAAAAAATTTCACATGGACTCAAGTTTTCAAATTTTTACTACCGGCGCGCGCGTAAAACCACCCAATTTGACACACCTAGCTACTCCAATTGGACCTTTTTCTTTTGGATCGGCCGAATCTAAAGAAAAGAAATTATAGGTTGATATTTGAAAACAAATTAAGCATGAAGTGGCCAGACATGCATATACTCGGCAAGTTAGCCAGACACCATCGTCAGGGTCTATCTAAGGGTATAGACGTAACTAGTTTCGAAGGCCGCCGGTGACGACATTTCACGCATCCGATAATAAGCTAAGATGTACAGCAGGTTGTTGTTGGTGAGAACTCGTAGCTAGCTGGGATGAGAATCATCGATCGGTGCATCCGATCGACATGAGATCCCGGGTGATCTGGGTGGTGGCGCATGTGATCGTATGGTGTGGAGCATGTACGTAGAGAGTCAACTGTATGCAACTAGTATATAAGTGCAGGTAGCTCATCAAGATGGATGGGAAGAAGGCAGATCGAGCAAGTAGTAGTACGTCCATCCACACCATATCCATTCTCATATCTGGATCGAAGGTAAGTAGCTAGCTAGCTATCATGGCGACCGTCGTCGAGGTGAAGCTGGGCTTCGTCGTCGTCCTAGTCGCCGCCGCATTCGTCGCCGGCACCGCCGCCGCCGGAGAGGAGTGGTGCCAGTATGTGGTCGATGTGGAAGTACAAAGGGGCACAGAATCAAAGGTCAAATTCGACGTGTCCAACTCCGGTGTGCAGGGCGGCAGCTGGACGCAAGAGAAGCTGGTCCGTGTTGACAGTAATTCTGTTTCGACGTGCGTCGTCAATGGCGGCTACCAGTTCTTCACCAAGAACTTGTGCGAGAACCCTTGCCACCTCACCCTCAAACTTCTGAGCGGGGCGTGGTTACCAAAGTCCGTCCGCATCCGAGGCTACCCCTCCCAGGAGCTCAACCCGGCCCCAAAATACGACCAACTTTTTACCCGAGGCGCTTTTGAGTTTCTTAACTCCGACATGAACAATTGCTAAGTAATTAATTCTAGCTGCTAGTACGCCCGCCACCTCACCGCCACGCATGGGTTGGGTGTTTTCCACATTCTGCTAGTACTTGTTTCCCATTTTTCCTGGGTGTCTTGTCATTCTCGTCTCATTTTATTTCCTTATACTATTTTCTTATTATGTGTTAATTGTATCCAGCGCTAGCTGAAACATGGATGATGAATAAAAAAAAAAGACGCGGCGGCCGGGGGCGCTTGTTTCTGTGTGTATTTCTTCTCTTGTGTTACCATTCATTTTTGGTTTCTTCCAGATCGAGTATTACCAGCACTCTCTGATAATACTCAATCAATTCAATAATCATGAATATCGGATCGCGCTGGGGCACTTGTTTGCGTGTGTCGTTCTTATATATACATATGCGAGGACATGGATCTACATGTCTGCTTGATCGCTGCACATAGGACATGAACTGTTAACACAATATAATGTCGGGGACCATATATATACATGTGAGGGAATCGCTGGGCGTATCGCTTATCAGTACACACAAGACGCAAGAGAATTGCCGCCACTGGGCTAGGTATGTCTAGAAACTCTCGACCGAACCGCCGGTCATCCGGGGTCCATGACAATAACCTCATTCTTATGGTAATTTATCTTAAGCCCCGATAGCAACTCTGAAGCAAATTAGAAGGAACTTGAGATTGGCAATATACCAGCCGCCGGGTGGCCAATCTGCTAAACTGCAAAGAGGGCAGCTTCCCTTTCACCTACCTTGGATTCCCCATGAGCGATCGCAGAATCACCATGAGTGACCTCCAACCCCTGGTGGTGACGGTGGGCAGAAGAGTGGAGCCATGGCAAGAAAGATTTATGTCTTCCGCGGCCAGACCAACTCTGATTGATGCCTGTATGTCCAGCCTCCCATGATGGGGTTGTTTCTTCTGGCGGATGGCACGCATGAAGGCTTCGACACTCACTGAGGCAAATTCTTCTGGGAAGGGAAGGGGATCAAAAGGAAGTACCATACGGTCAGTTGGCAGGAGATATGTAATCCTAGAGCTCAAGGGGGCCTGGGGGTGATGGATACCAAGATTATGAATATTGCACTTATGTTGAAATGGGTCCGGCGCATGCTCACGGAGGAAGACTCGAAGCTGCTCTGGGTGCAACCGCTCAAGGCTAAATACCAGGTGTCCAACCTATTCTCTTCCAACCCGGTGGGAGGATCCCAATTCTAGCACAACATTCACAAAATCAAACACTGTTCAACCTAGGGGCCAAGTTCTGTCCCGGTATCAATTCCAACGTTCGCTTCTGGACTGACTGCTGGGTGGGAGGGCAACCCCTCAGTGAGAGTTACCCCAGTCTTTTTGCCATAAGCGCTAAGCCGGAGTGGTCTATTTCCGGGGCCTTTTCTAGTCGGAACTGGAACATCCCTTTTAGGAGAACCTTTAGCCCTGAGGATTTGGACATGTGGTCTCAGCTGCGCTTGGAGATTGACAAGGTGGCCCCCGTAGGAGATAGGGATGTGGTTACCTGGCGCTTGGACCCTAGTGGCTCCTACTCCTCGCGATTGATGTATCAGGAACTGTGCAAAGGCCCTCTTGTTGGAGATATGCCCTAGAGGCAATAATAAATGTAGTTATTTGTGTTTATGATAAATATTTACATTCATGCTATAATAGTATTAACAAGGAAACATTGATACTTGTGTGATTTGTAAACTAAAATAGAGTCCCTAGTAAAGCCTCTTTATAATACTAGCTTGTTGGTCAATAAATGATTGTGGTTTCCCTATCATGAACATTGAGATGTTATTAACAACAAGATCATATCGTTAGGAGAATGATATGGTGGACATACTCCTATAGATAAGCGTAGCATAAAGATCAAGTCATTTTAATAGTTCAATTGCTATATGCTTTCTGATACATAGTAACCTAATTCCTTCGACCATGAGATCATGCATATCACCTTCACCGGAGGGATGCTTTCATGACATCAAACACCACACCGTAACTGGGTGGCTATAAAGGTGGCATTGAGTGTTCGGAAAGTGTTGGTTGAGACACATGGATCAAGAGTGGGATTTGTCCATCCATATGACAGATAGATATACTCTGGACCCTCTCGGTGAAATGTCATCCAATTAGCTTGCAAGCATGTGACTGGATCACAAGGGATCACATATCACGGGAACGAGAAAAGAGTACTTATCAAGTAACGAGGTTGAACTAGGTATGCAGAGATACCGACGATCATAACCTCGGATAAGTAAACTATCGTGAGACAAAGGGAAATTGGTATCGTATGTAAGTGGTTCTTTCGATCGCAAAGTAATCGTAGAAATATGTGGGAGCCATATGAATTTCGAGATTCCTCTATTGGTTTTTGTTCGGAGAAGTGTCTCGATCATGTCCGAATAATTCACGAACCGTACGGAGACACACTTAAGGATTCGACGTTGTTTGAGTAGTTATGGAATGATGAGTAAGAGACCGAATATTGTTTGGAGTCTCGGATGGGATTCGAGATATCACGAGGAGATTCGGAATGGTCCATAGAATAAGATTCATATAAGGAAAGTCCTGTTTCGGGGTTGGAGAATGGTTCCGGTGTTTTCATCGGGAATGTTCTAGAAGGTTTCGGAATATCCGGCACTCTGGAGGGGAAGGGTACATGAATGTGTCATATCAAGTTGGAATGATTGCATCACGTACTAGGTGTCATCGCTGAACAAAATAAAGGGTTTAATCAAATCCTAGTTTGAAAAGTCAAACGCCAATTTGAAAAGTCAAACGGCTATTTTGTGAGGTGGAGGGGAAGTAGGAAACCTACTTGGGGAGGAGTTCCCTCCCTCCACTGCCGGCCCACTTGGGATCCAAGTTGGGGAGGGACTCCCTCCCCTGGCGCGCCCCTCCACCTATATAAGGAGGGGCAGGGTTGCCCCTCCAAGACCTACACCACACACCCCGCAAACCCTAGCTCCCAGCTGCTGGCGCCGCCACCTCCTGCTGCCGCCGCCTAGGGAAACCCTAGCCGCCGACTTGGGCTTCTCCAAGCCCTAGCAGCCGGCCCTAGACCCTCCTCCTTGGTGCGTCTAAACTCTAGATCGCCGAGGCTCTCTCTCATAGTCCACCATACTCGCTCCGGCTTAAGGCGAAGCCCTGCGAGATCTCCCCTCTACTTCCGGTACCACGTGAAGGGTTTCGCGGCATAGTAAATCAAAATTTTCTACGGATGCGAACAGACGGAAAGCCAAGATCTAATCTAGGAGATGCAAACAACGAGAGAGATTGGATTAGATCTTCATACCCTTGAAGATTCGCACAGCGGAACGTTCGTCGGAACGTGGGTGATGTAGTCGTACTCGCTTCTCCTCCTCGCGATCCGATCCGATCTAGCACCACAAGTGGCGGTGCCTCTGTGAGATGCACACGTGCAGCACCTCGACGTCTCCTCCTTCCTCGGACCAGCAAGTATGGTGGAGAGATGGATTGGATCTACAACACGACGGCGTGGTGTATATGGTGGAGAATTTCTGCAGCAGGGCTTCGCCTACAAGCAGTCGGGAGGGAGAGAGGAAGGGCAGCAGGGCGGCTAGGGTTGGAGGGGAAGGTGTGGGGGGTTGGTGCGCCTCTACCCCTCTTTATATAGAGGGGGGGCACAGCCCTAGCCCCTCCCCCAAGCCCAAACCGGCGGCCCCAAAGGATAAGGAGTGGGGGGCAAGGAAACCCCCCCCCCCTTCTAGAAGGTCTATCTCGAGTTTAAACCTCTCTTGGCCGGCTGGGCCCTATGGGGCCTTGTGCCCCTGGCCCAATGCGGCCAGGGCACTCCCTCATAGGCCCATGCCCCCTCCCGGAAGGTGGGGCCACGTTGGTCCCCGTCTGGAAGGTTCTAGAAGCTTCCGGTACAATACCGATTAACCCGGAACAATTCCGAACTCCAAAAACTGCACTGCCTTATATGAATCTTATTCTCCGGACCACTCCGGAACCTCTCGTGATGTCCCGGATCCCATCCGAGACTCCGAACAAAAACTCATAAACCAATTATCCAATCTATCCTAGCGTCGAGACACGTTAAGTGTGTGACCCTGCGGGTTCGAGAATATGCAGACATGATCTTCTATCAATAATCAACAGCGGGGTCTGGAAACCCATATTGACTCCCACACATTCATCGATGATCATATCGGATGAAACACGTTGCCAGGATTCAATCAATCCCATATATATATTCCCTTCGTCTCGCGATATTATACTTTCCCGAGATTCGATCGTCGGTACCGTCATACCTAGTTCAATCTCGTTCACAGCAAGTACTTTACTCGTTCCGTAATCCGATATCACTTTGTGATTAACTCCTTAACCACATGCTTGCAAGCGGTGTTGATATCGATTACCGAGTGGGCCCGAAGTATATCTCTCCGACTTGGGAGGGACAAATCCCATCTCGATACATACAACCCAACAGATACTTTCCGATCACCTGAGAGACACCTTTATGATCACCCTCTCATAGGATGATGTTTGATGACCTCAAAGCTTTCTTCTGATACCAGGGAGTTGCATTATCTCATGGTCTAAGGAATACAATATTTGACATAAGAAAAAGCTTCGCAAAGACGAACACGATGACACGATCTAATTGCTTCGCTTAGTTTGGGTCTGTCCATCATATCATTCTCCCAATGATATGATCTCATTATCAATTGATAACTCATGTCTATGGTTAGGAAACCTTAACCATCATTGATCAATGAGCTAGTCCATAGAGGCGTACTAGGGACACGGTGTTGTTCACAAACCACACAAGTATTAAAGTTTCCGCTTAATACAATTCTAGCATGGAATATAAACATTATCATGAACAAGAATTATAATAATAACACCTTTATTATTGCCTCTAGGGCATAATTCCAACAGTCTCCCACTTGCACTAGAGTCAATAATCTAGTTTACATTTGGCAACAATCTCACACCCATGGCACTGAGGTGTTGATCATGTTTTGCACGCGGAAGAGGTTTAGTCAATGGATCTGCGACATTCAGATCTGTATGTACTTTGCTAATCTTCAGATCTCCATCTGCTATATAATCTCGGATTATATGAAACTTGCGGTTGATATGCTTGGTCTTTGGATGATATCTTGGTTCCTTAGCGAGTGCTATGGCGCCAGTGTTGTCACACAATATCTCTAGTGGGTCCAGTGCACTTGGAACCACGCCAAGCTCAGTGATGAAATTCCTGATCCAAACTCCTTCACTTGACGCTTCTGCAGCAGCCATGTATTCCGCTTCTACTGTAGATCCCGCGATCACGCTTTGCTTGCAGCTTCTCCAGCTCACAACTCCTCCATTCAAAATATACACGTATCCTGTCTGAGATTTAGAATCATCCTTGTCGGTGTCAAAACTAGCGTCGACGTAACCTTTTACAACGAGCTATTCATCACCCCCATAGACTAAGAACATTTCTTTAGTCCTATTTAGGTACTTTAGGATATTCTTCACGGCTGTCCAGTGTTCCACTCCTGGATCACTCTGATATCTGCTCGTCAAACTAAGAGCATTGGACACATCCGGTCTAGTACACAACATGGCATACATGATCGAACCTATGGCCGAGGCATAAGGCACTTTGCTCATAGCTTCCCTATCATTTACCGTAGCTAGACACTGAGCCTTGCTCAATATCTTACCTGAAAACATAGGCACTGAACCTTTCTTTGCCTTATCCATTCTGAACCTTTTCAGAACTTTGTCTAGGTATGTACTCCGGCTTAAAGCTATCAGGCGTCTTTGTCTATCTCTATAGATTTTGATGCCCAATATATAAGCAGCTTCACCTAGGTCTTTCATTGAAAAACACTTGTTCAAATAACTCTTCACATCGTTAAGCATGTTAATGTCATTTCCAATAATCAATATGCCATCCACATATAGTACCAGAAATGTCACCGAGCTCCCACTCACTTTCTTGTAGATACAAGCTTCGTAGCAATTTGGAACAAATCCAAAGCTCTTGATCACTTGATCAAAACGAAGGTTCCAACTCCGAGATGCTTGCTTCAGTCCATAAATGGAACGCTGAAGTTTGCATACTTTATCAGCATCCTTAGGATCGACAAAACCTTCGGGTTGCATCATATACAACTCTTCATCAATGTTGCCATTGAGGAACGCAGTCTTGACATCCATCTGCCATATTTCATAATCATGAAACGCAGCAATTGCTAATAAAATCCGAATGGACTTAAACATCGCTACGGGAGAGAAAGTCTCATCGTAGTCAACACCTTGAACTTGTCGAAAACCTTTCGCGACAAGCCGTGCTTTATAGACGGTAACATTACCATCCGCGTCCGTTTTCTTCTTGAATATCCATTTGCACTCAACGGCCTTTCGGTCGCTAGGAGGGTCCACCAAAGTCCATACTTGGTTTTCGCTCATGGATCCCAATTCGGATTTCATGGCTTCTAGCCATTTCTCAGAGTCTGGGATCATCATCGCTTCCTCATAGTTCGTAGGTTCACTGTCTTCTACTAGCAAGACAGTCAAGACAGGGTTGCCGTACCACTCAGGAGGGGCACGCGACCTTGTCGACCTGCGACGTTCAGTAGCAGCATCGTCCGAAGCTTCATGATCCTTGTCATTAGCTTCCTCTATCGTTGGTGCAGGCGGCACTGGAACAATTTCAGGTGCTGCGCTACTCTCCAATTCAAGAGAAGGTTCAATAACCTCGTCTAGCTCTACTTTCCTCCCACTCACTTCTTTCGAGAGAAACTCCTTCTCAAGAAAGGAACCGTTCTTTGCGACAAACACTTTGCCTTCGGTTCTGTGTTAGAAGGTATACCCAATAGTTTCCTTAGGGTATCCTATGAAGACGCATTTCTCCGCTTTGGGTTCGAGCTTGTCCGGCATCAACTTCTTGACGTAAGCTTCGAATCCCCAAACTTTAAGAAACGACAACTTAGGTTTAGCACCAAACCACAGTTCATACGGTGTCATCTCAACGGATTTAGATGGTGCCCTAGTTAAAGTGAATGCAGCGGTTTCTAATGCATAACCCCAAAATGATAACGGCAAATCAGTAAGAGACATCATCGATCGGACCATATCTAATAGGGTTCGGTTTTGGCGTTCAGACACACCATTGCGCTGTGGTGTTCCGGGTGGCGTGAGTTGTGAAACGATTCCACTTGCTTTAAGATGCGTGAGAAAATCATAACTCAAATATTCACCTCCACGATCGGATCGTAGAAACTTAATCTTTCTGTTATGATGGTTCTCCACTTCATTCTGAAATTCTTTGAACTTTTCAAACGTTTCAGATTTATGTTTCATTAAATAGATATACCCATATCTACTTAAGTCATCGGTAAAAGTGAGAAAATAGCGATATCCACCGTGCGTCGAAACACTCATCGGTCCGCATACATCGGTATGTATGATTTCCAACAAGTCCGTTGCTCGCTCCATCATACCGGAGAACCGGGTTTTGATCATCTTGCCCATGAGGCATGGTTCGCATGTGTCAAATGATTCAAAATCAAGAGACTCCAAAAGTCCATCAGAATGGAGTTTCTTCATGCGCTTTACACCAATATGACCTAGACGACAGTGCCACAAATAAGTAGTATTATCACTATCTACTTTGCATCTCTTAGCCTCAATGTTATGGATGTGTGTTTCATCCCTTTCGAGATTTAGAAGAAATAAACCATTCACAAGAGGTGCATGACCATAAAAGATGTTACTCATATAAATAGAACAACCATTATTCTCCGATTTAAATGAATAACCGTCTTGCAATAAACACGATCCAGAAATAATGTTCATGCTCAACGCAGGCACATAATAACATTTATTAAGGTTTAAAACTAATCCCGAAGGTAAAACTAAGGAGAGCGTGCCGACGGCCATCACATCAACTCTTGATCCGTTGCCAACGCGCATCGTCACCTCATCCCTCGCAAGGCGCCGTCTATTCCGTAGCTCCTGTTTCGAGTTACAAATATTAGCAACTGAACCGGTATCAAATACCCAGACACTACAACGAGGGCTAGTAAGGAAAACATCAATAACATGTATATCAAATATACCTTTGATGGTGCCAGCCTTCTTGTCCGCTAAGTACTTCGGACAGATGCGCTTCCAGTGACCCTTGTCCTTGCAATAGAAGCACTCAGTGTCCGGCTTAGGACCAGACTTGAGCTTCTTCTCAGCAGGGGCAGTGCGCTTGCCGCCGCCCTTCTTGAAGGGCTTCTTTGCTCCCTTACCTTTCTTAAAGGTGGGCTTGTTGACCATCAACACATGATTATCCTTTTTGATGTCCACTTCCGCGGCCTTTAGCTTTGCGAAGAGCTCGGTGATCGTATCAGTGGAACCAATCTGATTATGAGTCACTACAAAACTTTTGTAGCTGGGAGGGAGTGATTGCAGAACCCTGTCAATCTTGAGCTCCTCTGGAATCGTGCATTCCAGTTGCTCAAGGCGTTGAGTGTAGCCCGTCATCTTAATGGCGTGCTCACTAACGGAACTCCCTTCCTCCATCTTGCAGTTAAAGAACTTCTCAGAGATCTCATATCTCTCAGAACGGGCCTGAGTTTGAAACATGGTTTTCAGCTCTTCGAGAATCTCAAAGGGCCCGGGATAGTCTTCAAAACGATTTTGAAGTTCCGGTTCCATAGCAAACAACATGGTGCTCTTAATCACACCATAATCATCTTTGCGTGACTGATAGACAGCTTTCTCATCAGCCGGCGCAGTTGCAGCAGGGGGGTCACCTAACGCTTTCTCAAGGACATAGTCCTTTTGACCGCCAGAGAGAATGATTCTTATATTGCGAAACCAATTGGTGAAGTTAGACCCATTGTTTCTAAGCTTTTCCTTCTCAGCGAAAACGTTGAAGTTGAAGTTGGACTTAGCCATTTGATCTACAGTATTGCAAGTACAAATTAGACTATGTTCATGATAACTAGTTCAACTTTTAATCAAATTACTAGATGAACTCCCACTAAATTCAACATCCCTCAAGTTGTTTAGTGAACACGATCCAAATTCACCACACCTAATCCGATCTTCACGAGAAGAGCTGTGGTTTCAATGGTGGACAACGAAGTGTCGATCATTGTAACACCCTCAGAATCGGCCCTATGCAAGTTTTAGCGAAATTCGTCAAACCCGCATAGAAACGATTCAAAGGTGCCCACCAGGCACTTTCGTGCGGGTGGAAAACGAAGTAATAACATTACACAACAGTCCTCGATGGGACCCACAGAACAGATATATATACAACACGACTCCATGAGTCAAGAATACAGATGTAATATACAAAGATCCAAATCACCTTGAAAATGGTAGAGCGTCCGACTACGGACAAGATGCAAATGGGGCTAAGAGCCCTGAAGAATAATCAGTGGCATCCATACCCTGCCCAGGCCAAGCCGGAAGGGTAACCCTGCTAACGACGTCGATCTCAAAACCTGCTTAAACAAAAGGGGTGCCGACAAAGGGCAAAGGAAAAAGAGGAGCGTCAGTACTGAGGCCAGTACACGGCGAGACTAGAATTCGGCGGTCCTCGCCTACAAAGGTATGGTGGACTGAAGCGGCAGCGGCAGCATGCACTAGACAACCTATAGAGACTTTATACAACTGTCGGATTTAAGAGAGGGGTAAGAATGACCTACTCGGATCCAATCTGAAGCTAACACCAAACAAACCCATCCTGGCGTTTCCCCCTCGCGACCAAACGAGGAAGTCAACCGAGGAACTCACACAGTTGGCATTTTTATTTATTCAGTTATCGTTGCAGCAATTACTAGTCAGGTATAGATAATCATCCTGATAAAATAAGCAGTGGGCACTTTTAGTTAACCATTCCGTGGTAGTTGCAACACTTACTAGTCAGATACAAATAGCATGAGATAACCCAAAACCTAGCAATTGTTGGTACTTTTATTCAGCCATTCCGTTGTAGTTGCAATACTTACTAGTCAGGTACAATGGTCGCAAGCGACACTCCAAACAAGCAATTGTGGGCAGTATTAATTAGCCATTCCATTATAGTGAAGCTGATTACTAGTCATTATAAAGTCAAATTTATAGCAATAAACTTTAGTTATGCTTGTCTATGGTCGAGATACTGTGCTCCAAGTCGTCCCTAACCGCGGACACGGCTTTCAGAAAGTTTTACCTGGCCGGGGTGCACCAATAGCAACACACACTCGATCAACCTCGGAAAAACCAAATCAAAACCCAACGAGGCCTTCACGACAAAGCAATCACAGGATTCAGAAATATTTCAGGGGGCCACCCCTTGGAG
This sequence comes from Avena sativa, assembly GCA_916181665.1. NCBI lineage: Eukaryota > Viridiplantae > Streptophyta > Magnoliopsida > Poales > Poaceae > Avena > Avena sativa. Next base: position 56,787,706 of record OV702285.1, on the reverse strand, counting down.
TACACCCGCAACGAAGTAAGCAAGCTCCGAGACGGACTCAAGGTTTGCGACAATGGCTGTAAACGACAGCAAATCCCCAAACGGGGACTGTCGATACCGCGAAAACATTCCGCTTCCAAAACAGTACAGCGTGCTCCTCACACAATCGTAAATAAAGCAGTAAAGCATGGCATAGGTACAGGATAGTAAATAAAACCTCAAACTAGTTGTGGCCCCAAGAAATAAGACGGAATCAAGCTCTGGCTCAGGGGGGTCCCATATACCTCCCGGATGTGGATAGCGCGATAAATCAAGGAACAAGTATCAAGTACTCGGGTCCTACGGGACACAAGTGGGCGTTCGGAAACCAAATATTATCTATCACCCACCGATGCCTCTGCTTACTTCAATTTTAGTTGTTTAAACAGGAATTAAAGTGAGCGATAAGTAAAACTATGATCATCTCCAACATCAACATGCGGCAATACATCAACAACTGTGGCACTTGACGACACGCAACAGCACTTGAGCAAGCGACTACGACGCGCAAGTCCAACTATCTACCAAACAACAGGTAATAGGGTGTGTCCAAGGCAATATAGGGCTGCAAGGGATATCACGGGTACGAAAACTAGAGCAACGCAACACAGATAGCAATAGATCAACGGGAGGGGAATAAATACTATAAAAGTAAGATAGGTAGAAAGGGGGAGATGCTCGCCTGAAAACATTGTCGAAGGTTCAACCGAAGATCGGGGCGAAGCTCACATCAACTCAACGGCCTTATCCTCGAAGAAGCAAAACACTAGAAGAAACACCGGATGCAATATTTAATACGACGGCAGAAGATCGGCATGATGCATGTATGATGCATGGCATGACAAAGGTGCAATGCAATTAGGTCATATTAAGCGGAACCGGGGTCCCGACAATTAATTAAACGGTTCAAGTTATTTAACTACCCCGCAATTTATATGTTGTTTTAACATGGCAGAAGATAGCACCGGGTTCGCTACACAAATTTAAATGAGGCCAATATAAGACTATATTTGCCCGCATATGGGCCCCATATTTAATTATTAGGTGAATCGGCATAGGGCCCCCAAACCACATGAGTGTATGCATGCAAGAAAATAATTATGCGACAAGTTATATTAGGTTATAAAATAGGGTTTCGGGAAGGGATTCACACATTTAGGGTTCGGCAGATCTTGGTTTCCGGGTTCGGGGTTCGACAGGGTCCAGGGTTCGACGGGTTCGGACTCGGCGGGATCGTTCTCTCGTTCTCGGTAACGGGGCAGATCTTTCGTTCCGGGAAGAAGTACTTGGCGGTCTTCGGCTCCACCCAGGTCGGGGCCGATCTTGTCGTCGCGAAGGTCTTGTCGGGCCGGCGTATCGGGTCGGTCTTGGCGTCTGGGAAGCGGTACTTGTCGCACCTGTGGTCTTCGGTTGTTATGACGACGATCTTGTCGTTTCGATGTCGGGGTCTCGAAAAACGGGGCGAAGTACTTGTCGTTCCATGGCGATCTTGGCGGCTTCGGATCCGGAAAGGAGCACTCGACGTTCCGGGGAGAAGACCTTGGCGTCATATGTGGAGGTTGTCGGGTGTCGGTGCCGGACTCGGGTGTGGCGTAGATGGTTTTACGTGGTCCGATGGTCCCATGTAGAAGGTTCCCCGGGTACCGCTGGTGGAGTTCTCGGGGTTCCGATGGAGATCTTGGCGACAGCTATCCTTGATGATCCTTGTATGGTTTGTCGTTGCCACCGAGGAGGATCATGACGGCCTAGCAGCTCGGAAGGTTCAGGGTTAAGACGCCGGGATCGGTCCTCGGATCGGGGCGTCGGGCTTTGGTTCCCGTGATGGTGGCCTTGGCGTTCGGGCTTCAATGTCGATGACGGACTTGACACAGCGTCGACCGTGGTCAAACATCTTGGCCAAACAGATGGCGGCTTCGCGACGACCTTGCCGATGAGGGAGTCCTTGTGGTGTCGTTTTGGGCCTCGGAGCTGGACGATACACGGGGAGCTGGCGTCGGTGGGGTCTTGGCGATTCCGTGTCGAAGGCCCGCGGAAGATCATGGTCACCGGATTCAAGCAGCGGTAGCAACGATGTTTGGTGCAGGGCGGGACGGCCACGCTCGCGAGCCAGAGAGGCCTGCCAGGCTCGACGCGGCACAAAGGTGAGGTAGATGTGCTGCGAGGCGGCGGCTCAGACAGAGGATGATAGGGCGCGGGGCCGAGGAGGTTGTGGGGCCGACGCCGGGGAGAGGGAGCCGTGGCTGGAGGCGGCGAGGACTGGGGAGGCTCGGGGGCACGCGGTCGGCGACGGCGGAGGGGCGGGCCCGGCGGGGACCTGCGGCGGGGCGGGGTCGCGCCCGAGGTGGACGGAGAGGAAGCGGACATGGGCGGCTAGCAGAGGAGGCGGCGGGGAGCTCGCAGGCGTCCGGCGGGGCGAGCTTGCAGGGAGGCGAGGCGGCGGAGGGCCGCGGCGGTCGCTGTGAACGGGGCCGGAGGGAGGTTCGAGCGGGGGCGGCCGGGCCGGCGACGCTGGATGCGGAGGAGGCCGGAGGCGGCTCCGCGGAGGAAGGCGCGGTTGGGACGGAGGTGGCCGTCGCGCGCGGAGGAGGGGGCCGCGCGGCGGAGCTCCGCTTGGCGGCGGCTGACGGAGGCGGTGGGAGCCGGCGGAGGCGAGGGGAGGAGGCGTGCGGAGCGAGCTTGGCCGGCGAGCGGCGGAGGCGGTGGGAGCCTGGGGAGCGGCGGAGGCGCGGAGAGGGAGGGTGGAGCGCGGCCGAGGGAGGGGTGAGGCTCGCCGGCGCGCGAGCGCAGAGAGCGGGGAAGGGAGAAGGGTGAGCGGGGTTGGTGGGGATGCGCGTGGGGGGGCTGGTAGTGGTGGGCCAGGTGGGGCTAGAGCGGGCCAGGGGGATCGTGTGTGGCCCTGTGTGCGTGCGTGTGTGTGGGGTGGGTTGAGTGGGGGTTGTGTGTGTGTGAGCTGAGAGGGAGAGAGAGGAGAGGCCAGGGGGTGATGTGGCGGCGTGTGAGTGGGTGAGGGAGAGGGAGGAGGTGAGGTGGCAAACTGCTATAGGGTGGGGTGAGGTGGAGGGAGGGTGTGGGTAGAGTTTTAGGTGGTTTAGGATTATGGGTGGGACTGGTTGGACCGATTTAATCTGGGGGTGGTCGTTCGGGTCTATCCGGCCCGTTCGACTGCCCCACTAAAAATAATTTAATATTTTATATGTTTCAAACCGGGCTTTTGCAAACCGACATCATACAAAACAAAATATTCCGGCGACCCGGATTTTGCGTTTGAATAAGGACGGGGCGTTTAGGAAACAATTTGGGTTTTCCGAAAATAGTTTTATTCAAGCACATGCAAGATGATGACGATGCTCAAATGCAATGTGGCATGATGACATGAGCATGCGGTCATGATGATGCAATGCACAAAAACAACGCGATTTTCTAGTAGTGGTTTTGCGGGATGCCACAATCATATCATTCATATGACTCATGCTTAACCTTTCGGTTCATGTGTTCCGAGGCCATGTCTGTACATGCTAGGCTCGTCAAGTAAAACCCAAGTATTTCCGCGTGTGCAAAACTGGCTTGCACCCGTTGTATGTGAGCGTAGAGTCTATAGCACCCGATCATCACGTGATGCTTGGACACGACGAACTTTCGCAATGGTGCATACTTGGGGAGAACACAGTTTTATCTTGATCTTTAAGTGAGGAATCATCTTATAATGCTACCGTCGCGATCTAAGCATAATAAGATACATAAAAGGATAAACATCACATGCATATAACTTTATGTGACATGGTATAGCCAATCTTCGCGCAATGATCTCCATCTTGTGCGTTCCGGCATGATCTCCATCACTCCACCATGATTGCCTCCACCACGAATAGCAACTACAACTATTGCTAACTACTTAGCGATAAAGTAAAGCTATTACATGGCGTATAAGAAGTTGACTCACAGGTCATACACAATTATAAAGACAACCATATGGCTCCTGCCGGTTGTGTACTCATCGACATGCAAGTCGTGAAACATTACAAAACATGATCATCGCATACATTATACACATCACATCTTGGGCCATACCATATCACAGAAAACACTCCCTGCAAAAACAAGTTAGACGCCTCTACTTTGTTGTTGCATGTTTTACGTGGCTTATGGGAGTAGATGCTAAGAACGATTCTTACCTACGGAAAGCCACAACGGTGATATTATGGTTGCCAAACTCCGGTGTTAATCCCATGACAACTATAGTGAGAGAAACTGACATCCACCAGCCGCATGTGTGGAACAAGCCACACGTCAAGTGCGGAGCCGGTCTCGCGAACGACGTCGCGTAAGGTTGGCCTGGACCGCTTCAATCTCACTATCCCGCGTCATAAGAAGAACACAAACAAGAGGCTTGCAACAGAAAACATCAACGCCCGCAACAACCATGTTGCGTTCTACTCGTGAAACACATCTACGCATAGATCTAGCTCTGATACCACTGAAGGGTTTCGCGGCATAGTAAATCAAAATTTTCTACGGATGCGAACAGAGGGAAAGCCAAGATCTAATCTAGGATATGCAAACAACGAGAGAGATTGGATTAGATCTTCATACCCTTGAAGATTCGCACAGCGGAACGTTCGTCGGAACGTGGGTGATGTAGTCGTACTCGCTTCTCCTCCTCGCGATCCGATCCGATCTAGCACCACAAGTGGCGGTGCCTTCGTGAGATGCACACGTGCAGCACCTCGACTTCTCCTCCTTCCTCGGACCATCAAGTATGGTGGAGAGATGGATTGGACCTACAACACGACGGCGTGGTGTATATGGTGGAGAATTTCTGCAGCAGGGCTTCGCCTACAAGCAGTCGGGAGGGAGAGAGGAAGGGCAGCAGGGCGGCTAGGGTTGGAGGGGAAGGTGTGGGGGGTTGGTGCGCCTCTACCCCTCTTTATATAGAGGGGGGGCGGGGCGCAGCCCTAGCCCCTCCCCCAAGCCCAAACCAGCGGCCCCAAAGGATAAGGAGTGGGGGGCAAGGAAACCCCCCCTTCTAGAAGGTCTATCTCGAGTTTAAACCTCTCTTGGCCGGCTGGGCCCTATGGGGCCTTGTGCCCCTGGCCCAATGCGGCCAGGGCACTCCCTCATAGGCCCATGCCCCCTCCCGGAAGGTGGGGCCACGTTGGTCCCCTTCTGGAAGGTTCTAGAAGCTTCCGGTACAATACCGATTAACCCGGAAAAATTCCGAACTCCAAAAACTGCACTGCCTTATATGAATCTTATTCTCCGGACCACTCCGGAACCTCTCGTGATGTCCCGGATCCCATCCGAGACTCCGAACAAAAACTCATAAACCAATTATCCAATCTATCCTAGCGTCGAGACACGTTAAGTGTGTGACCCTGCGGGTTCGAGAATATGCAGACATGATCTTCTATCAATAATCAACAGCGGGGTATGGAAACCCATATTGACTCCCACACATTCATCGATGATCATATCGGATGAAACACGATGCCAGGATTCAATCAATCCCATATATATATTCCCTTCGTCTCGCGATATTGTACTTGCCCGAGATTCGATCGTCGGTACCGTCATACCTAGTTCAATCTCGTTCACAGCAAGTACTTTACTCGTTCCGTAATCCGATATCACTTTGTGATTAACTCCTTAACCACATGCTTGCAAGCGGTGTTGATATCGATTACCGAGTGGGCCCGAAGTATATCTCTCCGACTTGGGAGGGACAAATCCCATCTCGATACATACAACCCAACAGATACTTTCCGATCACCTGAGAGACACCTTTATGATCACCCTCTCATAGGATGATGTTTGATGACCTCAAAGCTTTCTTCTGATACCAGGGAGTTGCATTATCTCATGGTCTAAGGAATACAATATTTGACATAAGAAAAAGCTTCGCAAAGACGAACACGATGACACGATCTAATTGCTTCGCTTAGTTTGGGTCTGTCCATCATATCATTCTCCCAATGATATGATCTCATTATCAATTGACAACTCATGTCTATGGTTAGGAAACCTTAACCATCATTGATCAATGAGCTAGTCCATAGAGGCGTACTAGGGACACGGTGTTGTTCACAAACCACACAAGTATTAAAGTTTCCGCTTAATACAATTCTAGCATGGAATATAAACATTATCATGAACAAGAATTATAATAATAACATCTTTATTATTGCCTCTAGGGCATAATTCCAACACCACGTTGTTGTGCTGCCGGAATCGCGAGGAGAGTGCTACAACCTCTGCTGCCTGCTGTAACAAGGGAGAGGAAGGTCTTCGTCGAGTACCGAACGTGTGACCAACTGCGGAAGGATCGTCTACGCGATCTTGAGATCGGGAAGAGTACGACTACATCACCCACGAGAATCCGCTCTCGTTAAACACTTTGGAATCTTCGAGGGTGAGTTATTCCATCAACTCGTTGCTACAATCTAGTAGATAGATCTTGGCTTGTTTGTTTGTATGCGGTAGAATTTTTTTTCCATGCTACGAAACCCTACAGTGGTATCAGAGCCGTGTCTATATGTAGATCTGTTGCACGAGTATAACACAATGGTCATTGTGGGTGTTGATGTTTTTGTTGTCGATTGCTTCTTGTGTACTTTGCATCTTGCGGGATGGTGGGATGAAGCGGCCCGGGCTAACCTTACATGACATCGTTCATGAGACTTGCTCCACGCTTGACATGCAACTTGTATTGCATAAGTGGCTTTGCGGGTGCCTGTTTCTCCCAACATAGTTAAGATTCAATTTACAGCGGGTGATTGACAATACTAGTATCAATGTTGTGGTTCTTGTTCGTAAGTTAGATCGATACTTATTGAAAGCCCCAAACCACGTAAAACATGCAAAGAAATTAGAGGCGTCTAACTTTGTTTTGCAGGGGTGTGCTGTGATGTGATATGGCCATGATTGTGATTATATTTGATGTATGCAATGTTCCTTATTGTAAGTTGGCAACCGGCAGGAGCCATATGGTTGTCTTTAAATTATGTTAAGACCCGCGTGTCTATTCAAAGTAGTTGTAATAGTTGAAGCCGGTGGACGACAACCATGGAGCAGCGTCATTGACCTTGATGCAATGCCGGTGATGATGGAGATCATGTTCGTGCTTGAAGATGGAGATCGGAAGCACAAAGAAGAAAGGCCATATCATATCACATATTATGAATTGCATGTGATGTTAATCCTTTATGCATCTTGTATTGCTTAGTTAACGACGGTAGCATTATAAGATGATCCCTCATGCACATGAATTTCAAGTTCTAAAGTGTTCATCCTTAGTAAGCACCGTTGCTAAAGCTTGTTGTTTCGAAGCACCACGTGATGATCGGGTGTGTTAGATTCCGCAAGTGTATACAACGTGAGCAAGCCATATTTGCTCATGCGGAAGCTAAGGTTTGATCTTGATGAGCCTAGCATGTATAGACATGGTCTCGGAACATGGATCACCGAAAGGTAAAGCATGAATCATATAGTAGATATGATGAACATGTCGATTTTTCGCCATAGAAGCTACATCAACTCTCGTGATGATCGGTGTTGATATGGTGGATTTGGTTCGTGTGATCACTAAAACAATGTGAGGGATATTGTTTTGAGTGGGAGTTCACCTAGATTAATTTAACTATTAATTAGAACTAAATTTGTCATAAACTTAGTATAAACTATTGCAAATATGTTGTAGATCAATGGCGGCCCCTACCATCAATTTTAATGCGTTCCTAGAGAAAGAAAAGTTGAAAAACAATGGAAGCAACTTCGCGGATTGGTTTCGCAATTTGAGGATTGTCCTCACAGCTGGTAATTTGACCTATGTGCTGGATGCACCGCTGGGTGACCCACCTGTAGCTACTGCTACCGATGAATTAAAGAATGTTTACCTCGCTCGGAAGACTCAGTACTCCACAGTTCAGTGTGCTATCTTGTATGGTTTAGAATCGGAGCTTCAGAAAAGGTTTGAGAATTCAGACCCACATGATATTGTCCGTGATCTCAAATTGATCTTTGAGACTCATGCGGCAATTGAGAGCTATGAGGCTTCTGAAAAGTTCTTTAACTACAAGATGGAAGAGGGCAGCTCCGTCAGTGAGCATGTGCTTAAGATGTCTGGGCACGCAAACAAACTTCAAAGCTTGGGTATAGTGATTCCTAATGCTTTGGGGATTTATCGTGTCCTCCAATCACTACCACCAAGTTACAAGAACTTTGTGATGAACTACAATATGCAAAACATGAACAAGCAGTTGCCAGAACTCTTCGCCATGTTGAAATCTGCAGAAGTGGAGATCAAGAAAGAGCACCAAGTGTTGATGGTCAATATGTAGGGTTCGCAGCATAGAAAACAAAAATTTTCCTACGATGTGAACTATATACCAAGATCTATCTACTAGATACAAACAACGGGCAGATGTATATCCATAGAGAACATACCCTTGAAGACCGATAAAGGTTAACGAGTTCAACTCGTGGTTGATGTAGACGATCTCTTGCCGATCTCAAGATCGAGAGGAAGTCCTAGCGCCGCAAATCAGCAGCGCATCCGTGCTCGCACACACGTTCGAGACACCGAGAAACCTCCGCCTCCTCGCTCCAGCGATGCAGCGGAAGCACAACTCTTTCTTGCCGAATATCCACCGGGAACATGTATCTCGCTAGTCCGAGACCATGGGGATAAATTCTAGAGGGGGAGAGAGATCCTTCACGAGGAGGTGTGAGAGACAAGTGAGGAGGGGGGCTCCTTTTATAGGAGGAGGGGGGGCACCCAAGGGGGTGGCCTCCGGTCATGGGGGCTGCCCCCTCCCCTCCTTCATTCATGTGGGTGGACACTCCACTCACAAAATGCCCTTTAAATTACCTCCACTCAAAAGTCCACTCAAATTCCCATTAAATTTCCACCAAATTTAATGCAAACTCTCATTAAATAAAACTCTTTTATTTTATTCAGAATTTTGTCAATTACTTTAATGACAAACATTCACAAATAACCCCTTGCTAGAATTCTATTTCACATGCATAACCACTTTATGCAATTTCACCCGAAAACCTGTTTCGGTATCTAGTGAAATAAATTCCTGCGCTTGTTCAGTCTTTCGGCATGAAACATTTGCTCCAATTGGATGTCGGTGTCTCTTAAGTGTGTCACCCTACGGTTCGTGAATAATGCGGACATGATCGAGACCCCTCTCGGATCAATAATCAGAAGCGGGATCTGGAGACCCATACTGACTCCCACACATTCAACGATGACTTTCTTGTGATCGTCGGAACCTTTTACGCTAGTATCTTAATCCCTTTGTTTCACGATATATTATATGTCCGAGATTCGATCATCGGTATCTCCATACCTAGTTTGATCTCGTTACCGACATGCACTCTTTTCTCGTTCCTGTGATATAACATTCTAGTGATCAAATCACTTGCTTGCAAGCTAATCAATGTGATATCACCGAGAGGGCCCAGAGTATATCTATCCGTCATCGGGATGAACAAATTCCACTCTCGATCCATGAGCCTCAACATAACACTTTATTAGTTCTGAATCCATCTTTATAATCACCCTGTTACGGTGTGACGTTTGATGTTATCAAGAAACTCTTCCGGTGTTAGTGATTGACATGATCTCATGGTCTAAGGATTAGGATCACTTCGTAAGTTGTTATAGCAATATAAACTCAATGACTTTGATCGTAATGCTATACTTCGGATGAATGTTCATCACACCATTACACTAATGTTGTGATCCCGTTATTAACAACATCCAATGTCCATGATCAGGAAACCTTGATCATCTTGTTAATCAACGAGCTAGTTTATGAGAGAGGCATAACTAGGAACTTTCTGTTTGTTTATTAAACACACATGTATTAACGTTTCCGTATTAATACAATTATAGCATGCAAAATAAACATCTATCATATACTTGGAATACACATAATAAACACTTTATTATTGCCTCTCAGGGCATATTCCCTTCAGTCTCCCACTTGCACTAGAGACAATAATCTAGTTACATAGTGATAAATCTAACACCCATTGAGTTCTGGTGTTGATCATGTTTTGCTCTAGGGAGAGTTTTAGTCAACGGATCTGCTACATTGAGATCCGTATGTACTTTACAAATCTTTATATCTCCATCCTTGACATGCTCGCGGATGGAGTGAAACCGGCGCTTAATATGCTTGGAATGCTTGTGATACCTTGGCTCTTTGGCATTGGCAATGGCACCATTGTTGTCACAATAGATCACCATTGGGTCCAACGCGTTTGCCACCACTCCTAGTTCGGATATGAACTCCTTCATCCAAACTGCTTCCTGAGCCGCTTCTGAAGCAGCAACATATTCGGCCTCCGTTGTTGATCCCGCTACCACAGGTTGTTTGGAGCTCCTCCAACTAACCGCTCCGCCATTCATGAGAAATACGTATCCGGATTGAGACTTAGATTCATCCGGATCGGTGTCAAAGCTAGCGTTGACATAACACTTAGCGACGAGCTCTTCTTCACCTCCGTATACAAGAAACATATCCTTAGTTCTTCGTAAGTACTTAAGGATATTCTTGACCGCTATCCAGTGTTCCGAACCTGGATCCGATTGGTACCTACTAGTCAAACTAATAGCATGTGCCACATCCGGTCTTGTACATAGCATGGCGTACATTATAGAGCCTATGGCTGAAGCATAGGGGACTTTGTCCATTATCTCTCTTTCTTCCGCCGAAGCCGGACTTTGAGTCTTACTCAATGTCTTGCCTTGCAACATAGGTAAGAACCCCTTCTTACTTCCGTCCATTTTAAACTTCTTTAAAATCTTATCAAGGTATGTACTTTGCGATAGCCCTATTAGGCGCCTAGATCTATCTCTATAGATCTTTATGCCTAATATGTATGACGCTTCACCTAGGTCCTTCATTGAAAATTTGCTGTTTAGATAACTTTTAACACTGTTTAAAAGATCTATATCATTTCCGATCAATAATATGTCATCCACATATAATATCAAAAATGCCACATTGCTCCCACTCACTTTCTTGTAAATACAAGCTTCTCCATAAGTTTGGACAAATCCAAACTCTTTGATCACCTCATCAAAGCGGAGATTCCAACTTCGTGATGCTTGCTTCAATCCATAGATGGATCGCTGAAGCTTGCACACCTTGTTAGCATACTTAGGATCGACAAAACCCTTTGGTTGTATCATATACAACTCTTCTTCAATATTACCATTGAGAAACGCGGTTTTGACATCCATCTGCCATATCTCATAATCGAAATATGCAGCAATTGCTAACATAATCCTAACTGACTTTAGCATCGCTACGGGAGAGAAAGTCTCATCGTAGTCAACTCCTTGAATTTGTCGAAACCCCTTTGCGACAAGTCGAGCTTTATAAACGGTCACATTACCATCAGCATCAGTTTTCCTTTTGCAAATCCATTTGTTCTCCACGGCCTTTTGGTCATGAGGTAATTCCACCAAGTTCCAAACTTGATTTTCATACATGGATTCCATCTCGGATTTCATGGCTTCTAACCATTTGTTGGAATCCGGGCTCATCATCGCTTCTTCATATGTCGCAGGGTCATCATTTTCATCAACCATGAAATTCATGACAGGATTTCCGTACAGCTCGGGAGCTGCACGCGTCCTGTTTGACCTGCGAGGTTCGGTAGTACTCTCTTTCGGAGTTTCATGATCATTATCATTATTTCCCTCTTCAACAGGTGGAGCCAACTCCGGAACAACTTCCGGCGCTGCGCTACTCGCCATACTTTGAAGAGAAGGTTCCACAACCTCTTCGAGTTCTACCTTCCGACTACTCACACCTTTCGCGAGAAACTCTTTCTCTAGGAAGGATCCATTCTTGGCAACAAAAACCTTGCCCTCGGATCTGTGATAGAAGGAATACCCAATAGTTTCTTTAGGGTATCCTATGAAGACGCATTTTTCCGCTTTGGGTTCGAGTTTATCCGGTTGAAGTTTCTTCACATAAACATCGCATCCCCAAACTTTAAGAAATGACAGCTTAGGTTTGTTTCCAAACCACAATTCATACGGTGTCTTTTCAACGGATTTAGATGGTGCCCTATTTAAAGTGAATGCAGCAGTTTCTAGTGCATAACCCCAAAATGACAACGACAAGTCCGTCAGAGACATCATAGATCGAACCATATCTAATAAAGTACGATTACGACGTTCCGACACACCATTTCGCTGTGGTGTTCCGGCAGGTGTGAGTTGTGAAACAATTCCACACTCTTTCATGTGAGTGCTAAACTCGTAACTTAAATACTCACCTCCACGGTCGGACCGTAGAAATTTGATCTTTCTATTACGATGATTTTCCACTTCATTCTGAAATTCCTTGAACTTTTCAAAGGTTTCAGACTTGTGTTTCATCAAGTAGATATAACCGTATCTACTCAAATCATCCGTGAAAGTAACAAAATAACGATATCCACCTCGCGCCGACACACTCATTGGACCACATACATCAGAATGTATGATTTCCAATAAATCTGTCGCCCGTTCCATTGAACCGGAAAACGGCGTTCTAGTCATCTTGCCCATAAGGCATGGCTCACATGTATCAAATGATTCATAATCAAGTGATTCCAAAAGTCCATCCGAATGGAGCTTCTTCATGCGTTTAACGCCAATATGACCTAGACGGCAGTGCCACATATATGCGGATATATCATCATTAAGTTTAATCCTTTTAGCATCAACATTATGAATATGTGTAACATTATCATCGAGATCTAATAGAAATAAACCATTCATCATCGGTGCATGACCATAAAAGATTTCATTCATATAAATGGAACAACCATTGTTCTCGGATTTAAATGAATAAGCACTTCGCATCAAACACGATCCAGATACAATGTTCATGCTCAGTGCAGGCACCAGATAACATTTATTCAAGTTTATAACTAATCCCGACGGTAAGTGGAGAGGCAGCGTTTCGACGGCGATCACATCAACGCTTGATCCATTGCCGACACGCATCTTGACCTCACCCCTTGCTAGCGGTCGCTTGTTCCGCAGCCCCTGATTCGAGTTACAAATATTAGCAACTGAACCGGTATCAAATACCCAGGTGCTACTGCGAGCACTAGTCAAGTACACATCAATAACATGTATATCATATATACCTTTGTTTGCCTTGCCGGCCTTCTTGTCTGCCAGATACTTGGGGCAGTTGCGCTTCCAGTGGCCAGTCCCCTTACAATAGTAGCACTCGGAATCAGACTTAGGTCCAACTCGGGGTTTCTTTTCAGGCGCGTCAACAGGCTTGCCGCCCTTACTTCCCTTCCGTTTTCCCTTCTTGTCTTTCTTGAAACCAGTGTTCCTATTGATCATCAACACTTGATGTTCCTTTTTGATCTCCACTTCTGCAGTTTTAAGCATTGACAGAAGCTCGGGGAGAGACTTCTTCATGCCTTGCATATTATAGTTCATCACGAAGCTCTTATAGCTAGGTGGCAGAGACTGCAGAACACGATGGATGCCTAAGTCAATGGGAATCGATATTCCCAAGGACACAAGCTTATCGGCGTAACCCGACATCTTGAGTACATGCTCACTAATGGAGCTGTGCTCTTCCATCATGTAGCTAAAGAACTTTTCTGAAGCGTTGTAGCTCTCTACAGCAGCATGTGTGTCGAAAATCATTTTCAACTCACCCATTGTATCAAATGCATTGCCGTTTTCGAAACGCTTTCGAAGTTTCGGCTCTAGCCCATACAATATGCCGCAATGAACTAAGTTGTGGTCCTCCTGACGAGTCTGATAGACATTCTTCTCCTCGCCAGGGGCATCATCTAAAGGTGGGGGGCCTAACGGCGCTTCTAGCACATATTGCTTTTGTGCAGCAGAGAGGAGAATCCTCAAATTCATGGCCCATTCGGTAAAGTTGCTACCGTTCGTTGCTAGTTTCTCTTTCTCCATGAACACATTGAAATTAAAAGCAGGTGGTGCCATCTACAACAGAATTTGTAAAGTTTAGACTAAGTGTATGATAGATTGAGTTCAACTAATCTATATTACGAATGAACTCCCACTCAAAAACGACATCCCTCGTGCCTTTTTGGTGATTACATGAACCAAATCCACTACACCAAGTCCGATCATCACGTGAGTCGGTATAGCTTCAAAGGCGAGCATCAAATGGGCATCATATCAACTATATGACTCATGCTTAACCTTTCGGTCCGTGTTCCGAGGCCATGTCTGTACATGCTAGGCTCGCCAAGTTAGAACCTTAGTATTCGCGTGTGTAACTGTTTTACACCCGAAATATGGTCGTGGATCCAAGAACACCCGATCATCACGTGATGTCTTGGAGCGACGAAAACATAATCGGTGCATACTAAAGGAAGAACACATTCTTATCTTGATATTTAAATGAGGGATCATCTTATTATGCTAACAAAGCGCTAAACAAGCAATATAAGATGCTATCAAACATCATATGTTTATTAGTGAAATTATATGGTTCCCGCAGATGATCTCTATCATGTGCATCGTGGTATGGTCACTATCATACCTATATGTGTAAATCCAAGGTCTATGGATTTTACACGCTATGTGTGTTGTAAGAGTATCATCTCATACTTCTACTTACAACACTACCATATCATAACACTAGCCCAGCAACAATCTAAACTAGACGCCTCTAATTTATCCATTGCAAGTTTTACGTGGCTTAGGGATTTCGAAATAGAACCGTTCTTACCTACGAACATGAACCACAACGAGGATAATCAAATTGTTGACAACTCGCTTGCAAAATAGATATTGACTATAGTAGGAGAGACAGACACCCGCTAGCCACTTATGCAAACTAGTTGCATGTCAAGCGTGGAACAGGTCTCATGTGCGAGGACATGTAAAGTTTGTCCGGCCGCTTCATCCCACTATGCCACCAATATCCAAAATTACAACAAAGGAGCAACAACATGATCATCATCGCCCACATACTCATATGTGTACTACCCGTGTAAAGTATCTACGCATAGATCCGGCTCTGATACCACTGTAGGGTTCGCAACATAGAAAACAAAAATTTTCCTACGATGTGAACTATATACCAAGATCTATCTACTAGATACAAACAACGGGCGGATGTATATCCGTAGAGAACATACCCTTGAAGACCGACAAAGCTTAACGAGTTCAACTCGTGGTTGATGTAGACGATCTCTTGCCGATCTCAAGATCGAGAGGAAGTCCTAGCGCCGCAAATCAGCAGCGCATCCGTGCTCGCACACACGTTCGAGACACCGAGCAACCTCCGCCTCCTCGCTCCAGCGATGCAGCGGAAGCACAACTCTTTCTTGCCGAATAGCCACCGGGAACATGTGTCTCGCTAGTCCGAGACCATGGGGATAAATTCTAGAGGGGGAGAGAGATCCTTCACGAGGAGGTGTGAGAGACAAGTGAGGAGGGGGGCTCCTTTTATAGGAGGAGGGGGGCACCCAAGGGGGTGGCCGCCGGCCATGGGGGCTGCACCCTCCCCTCCTTCATTCATGTGGGTGGACACTCCACTCACAAAATGCCCTTTAAATTACCTCCACTCAAAAGTCCACTCAAATTCCCATTAAATTTCCACCAAATTTAATGCAAACTCTCATTAAATAAAACTCTTTTATTTTATTCAGAATTTTGTCAATTACTTTAATGACAAACATTCACAAATAACCCCTTGCTAGAATTCTATTTCACATGCATAACCACTTTATGCAATTTCACCCGAAAACCTGTTTCGGTATCTAGTGAAATAAATTCCTGCGCTTGTTCATTCTTTTGGCATTAAACATTTGCTCCAATTGGATGTCGGTGTCTCTTAAGTGTGTCACCCTACGGTTCGTGAATAATGCGGACATGATCGAGACCCCTCTCGGATCAATAATCAGAAGCGGGATCTGGAGACCCATACTGACTCCCACACATTCAACGATGACTTTCTTGTGATCGTCGGAACCTTTTACGCTAGTATCTTAATCCCTTTGTTTCACGATATATTACATGTACGAGATTCGATCATCGGTATCTCCATACCTAGTTTGATCTCGTTACCGACATGCACTCTTTTCTCGTTCCTGTGATATAACATTCTAGTGATCAAATCACTTGCTTGCAAGCTAATCAATGTGATATCACCGAGAGGGCCCAGAGTATATCTATCCGTCATCGGGATGAACAAATTCCACTCTCGATCCATGAGCCTCAACATAACACTTTATTAGTTCTGAATCCATCTTTATAATCACCCTGTTACGGTGTGACGTTTGATGTTATCAAGAAACTCTTCCGGTGTTAGTGATTGACATGATCTCATGGTCTAAGGATTAGGATCACTTCGTAAGTTGTTATAGCAATATAAACTCAATGACTTTGATCGTAATGCTATACTTCGGATGAATGTTCATCACACCATTACACTAATGTTGTGATCCCATTATTAACAACATCCAATGTCCATGATCAGGAAACCTTGATCATCTTGTTAATCAATGAGCTAGTTTATGAGAGAGGCATAACTAGGAACTTTCTGTTTGTTTATTAAACACACATGTATTAACGTTTCCGTATTAATACAATTATAGCATGCAAAATAAACATCTATCATATACTTGGAATACACATAATAAACACTTTATTATTGCCTCTCAGGGCATATTCCCTTCACAATAAGACCACCAAATTCAAGAAAGGCAAGTCTAAGCAAAAGGGACACTTCAAGAAGGGTGGTAAGAAAGTTACCGCGCCGACGAAGAAGACCAAGGCTGGACCTAAGCCTGATAATGAGTGCTTTTACTGCAAGGGAGAAGGTCACTGGAAGCGGAATTGCCCAAAGTACTTGGCGGATTTGAAGAACGGCAACATCAAGAAGAAAGGTATATCCGATATACATGTTATTGATGTGTATCTCACTAGTACTCATAGTAGTGCCTGGGTATTTGATACTGGTTCGGTTGCTCATATTTGTAACTCGAAACAGGTGCTGTAGAATAAACGGAAGCTAGCGAAGAACGAGGTGACGATGCGCGTGGGAAACGGATCAAAGGTTGATGTGATCGCGGTCGGCACGCTACCTCTTCATCTACCATCGGGATTAGTTTTATACTTAAATAATTGTTATTTCGTGCCTGCGTTAAGCATGAACATTATATCGGGATCTTGTTTATTGCGAGACAGTTACTTGTTTAAGTCCGAGAATAATGGTTGTTCGATTTATATGAGTAATATGTTTTATGCACATGCACCTTTGATAGATGGTCTATTCTTATTGAATCTCGATAGTGGAAATACACATATTAACAACATTGAAGCTAAATGTTTGAAATCGAGCGATAACTTGACCTATATGTGGCACTGTCGTCTTGGTCACATTGGAGTGAAGCGTATGAAGAAACTCCATTCCGATGGACTTCTTGAATCACTTGATTTCGAATCACTTGAAAGATGCGAAGCATGTCTGATGGGTAAAATGACTAAGACTCCATTTTCTGGTATGATGGAGTGAGCTACGGACTTATTGGAAATCATACATACCGATGTGTGTGGTCCAATGAGTGTAGCATCGCGCGGTGGTTATCGTTATGTTCTTACCTTCACGGATGACTTGAGTAGATATGGGTATATCTATTTCATGAAACATAAGTCCAAAACTTTCGAGAAGTTTAAGGAATTTCAAAGTGAGGTTGAGAATCAACGTAACAAGAAGATTAAATTACTGCATTCTGATCGTGGAGGTGAATATCTAAGTTACGAGTTTGGCGAGCATTTGAAGAAATGCGGAATACTTTCACAATTGACACCGCCGGGAACACCACAGCGTAATGGTGTGTCCGAACGTCGTAATCGAACTCTCTTAGATATGGTTCGTTCTATGATGTCACTTACAGATTTACCGCTATCATTTTGGGGTTATTCATTAGAAACAGCCGCATTCACTTTAAATAGGGCACCATCTAAATCCGTTGAAACGACACCGTATGAATTATGGTTTGGGAAGAAACCTAAATTGTCATTCCTTAAAGTTTGGGGTTGCGAAGCCTATGTAAAGAAGTTACAGCCGGACAAGCTTGAACCCAAAGCGGAAAAATGCGTCTTCATAGGATACCCGAAGGAAACTATTGGCTATACCTTCTATCATAGATCCGAAGGCAAAATCTTCGTTGCCAAGAATGGATCCTTTCTAGAGAAGGAATTTCTCTCGAAAGAAGTGACTGGAAGGAAAGTAGAACTCGACGAGGTTGTTGAACCTTCTCTCGAACTTGCGAGTAGCGCAGCACCGGAAGTAGTTCCTGTGACGCCTACACCAATAAGAGAGGAAGCTAATGATGATGATCATGAAACTTCGGTTGTAGTTGCTACAGAGCCTCGCAGGTCAACGAGAACTCGTACCACTCCTGATTGGTATTCCCGTTATGAATGTCATGTTGGTGGACAACACCGATGACCCTGCGACATATTAGGAAGCGATGATGAGCCCAGATTCCAATAAATGGCAAGAAGCCATGAAATCCGAGATTGGATCCATGTACGAAAACCAAGTATGGACTTTGGTGGACTTACCGGATGGCCGGAAGGCTGTCGAGAACAAATGGATTTTCAAGAAGAAAACATATGCTGATGGTAATGTTACTGTCTATAAAGCTCGACTTGTCGCAAAAGTGTTTCGACAAATTCAAGGAGTTGACTACGATGAGACTTTCTCACCTGTAGCGAAGCTAAAGTCTGTGAGGATTATGTTAGCAATCACTGCATATTATGATTATGAGATATGGCAGATGGATTTCAAAACAGCATTCCTCAATGGAGACATTGATGAAGAGTTGTATATGATGCAACCCAAAGGTTTTGTCGATCCTAAAGATGCTAACAAGGTATGCAAACTTCAACGGTCCATCTATGGATTGAAGCAAGCATCCCGAAGTTGGAATCAACGTTTTGATAAGGTAATCAAAAGTTTTGGTTTTATACAAACTTATGGAGAAGCTTGTATTTACAAGAAAGTGAGTGGGAGCTCTGTAGCATTCTTAATACTATATGTAGATGACATATTGTTGATTGGGAATGATGTAGACCTTCTTAATAGTGTCAACGAATATTTGAATAATAGTTTTTCAATGAAGGATCTTGGCGAAGCAGCTTATATATTAGGCATAAATATTTATAGAGATAGATCGAGACGCCTAATATCATTGTCACAAATTACATATTTGGACAAAGTTCTAAAGAGGTTTGGAATGGAAGATAGCAAGAAAGGGTGCTTGCCCATGTTGCCCAATACGACCTTGAGTAAAACTCAAAGTCCGACAACGGCAGAAGATAGAGAAAGGATGAGTAAGACTCCCTATGCCTCAGCCATAGGATCTCTGATGTATGCCATGCTATGTACTAGACCCGACATTGCATATGCTGTTAGTTTGACTAGCAGATATCAAAGTGATCCAGGAGTGGATCATTGGACAGCGGTCAAAAACATCCTTAAGTACTTGAGAAGAACTAAGGATATGGTTCTTTCTTATGGAGGTGATGAACAGCTCGTTGTTAATGGTTACACCGATGCTAGTTGGAACACCGATCCGGATGATTCTAAATCACAATCTGGATACGTATTTACTTTGAATGGTGCAGCAGTTAGCTGGAGGAGTGCAAAGCAAAGCGTTGTGGCGAGATCTTCAACTGAATCGGAATACATGGCTGCTTTGGAGGCTTCACAAGAAGCGATATGGATGAAAGAGTTCATTACAGAGCTGGGTGTGGTTCCAAGTGCGCTGGACCCAATGTCTATCTACTGTGATAACATGGGCGCCATAGCCAATGCGCAAGAACCAAGGTCACACAAGAAGCTGAAGCACATCAAGCTACGTTTTCATGCTATTCGAGAACATGTCCAAGATGGGGACATAAAGATTTGCAAAGTACACACAGATCTGAATGTGGCGGATCCGTTGACTAAACCTCTCCCGAGGGCAAAACATGACCAACACCAAACTGCCATGGGTGTTCGGTATATTACCATGTAATCTAGATTAGATGACTCTGGTGCAAGTGGGAGACTGTTGGAGATATGCCCTAGAGGCAATAATAAATGTAGTTATTATTATATCTTTGTGTTTATGATAAATGTTTACATTCATGCTATAATAGTATTAACAGGGAAACATTGATACTTGTGTGATTTGTAAACTAAAATAGAGTCCGTAGTAAAGCCTCTTTATAATACTAGCTTGTTGGTTAATAAATGATTGTGGTTTCCCTATCATGAACATTGAGATGTTATTAACAACAAGATCATATCGTTAGGAGAATGATATGGTGGACATACTCCTATAGATAAGCGTAGCATAAAGATCAAGTCATTTTAATAGTTCAATTGCTATATGCTTTCTGATACATAGTAACCTAATTCCTTCGACCATGAGATCATGCATATAACCTTCACCGGAAGGATGCTTTGATGACATCAAACACCACACCGTAACTGGGTGGCTATAAAGGTGGCATTGAGTGTTCGGAAAGTGTTAGTTGAGACACATGGATCAAGAGTGGGATTTGTCCATCCATATGACGGATAGATATACTCTGGGCCCTCTCGGTGAAATGTCATCCAATTAGCTTGCAAGCATGTGACTGGCTCACAAGGGATCACATATCACGGGAACGAGAAAAGAGTACTTATCAAGTAACGAGGTTGAACTAGGTATGCAGAGATACCGACGATCATAACCTCGGATAAGTAAACTATCGTGAGACAAAGGGAAATTGGTATCGTATGTAAGTGGATCTTTCGATCGCAAAGTAATCGTAGAAATATGTGGGAGCCATATGAATTTCCAGATTCCTCTATTGGTTATTGTTCGGAGAAGTGTCTCGATCATGTCCGCATAATTCACAAACCGTAGGGAGACACACTTAAGGATTCGACGTTGTTTGAGTAGTTATGGAATGACGAGTAAGAGACCGAATGTTGTTCGGAGTCTCGGATGGGATCCGGGATATCACGAGGAGATCCGGAATGGTCCGGAGAATAAGATTCATATAAGGAAAGTCCTGTTTTGGGGTTGGAGAATGGTTCCGGTGTTTTCATCGGGAATGTTCTAGAAGGTTCCGGAATGTCCGGCACTCCGGAGGGGAAGGGTACATGAATGTGTCATATCAAGTTGGAATGATTGCATCATGTACTAGGTGTCATCGCTGAACAAAATAAAGGGTTTAATCAAATCCTAGTTTGAAAAGTCAAACGCCAATTTGAAAAGTCAAACGGCTATTTTGTGAGGTGAAGGGGAAGTAGGAAACCTACTTGGGGAGGAGTTCCCTCCCTCCACCGCCGGCCCACTTGGGATCCGAGTTGGGGAGGGAATCCCCTCCCCTGGCGCGCCCCCTCCACCTATATAAGGAGGGGCAGGGCTGCCCCTCCAAGACCTACACCACACACCCCGCAAACCTTAGCTCCCAGCTGCCGGCGCCGCCACTTCCTGCTGCCGCCGTTGCCTAGGGAAACCCTAGCCGCCGACTTGGGCTGCTCCAAGCCCTAGCCGCCGGCCCTAGACCCTCCTCCTTGGTGCGTCTAAACCCTAGATCGCCGAGGCTCTCTCTCATAGTCCACCATACTCGCTCCGGCTTAAGGCGAAGCCCTGCGAGATCTCCACTCTACTTCCAGTACCACGCCGTTGTGCTGCCGGAATCGCGAGGAGAGTGCTACAACCTCCGCTGCCTGCTGGAACAAGGGAGAGGAAGGTCTTCGTCGAGTACCGAACGTGTGACCGACTGCGGAAGCGCTGCCGGAACGCAGCGCCGGAAGGATCGTCTACGCGATCTTGAGATCGGGAAGAGTACGACTACATCACCCACGAGAATCCGCTCTCGTTAAACACTTTGGAATCTTCGAGGGTGAGTTATTCCATCGACTCGTTGCTACAATCTAGTAGATAGATCTTGGCTTGTTTGTTTGTATGCGGTAAAATTTTTGTTTTACATGCTATGAAACCCTACACCTCTTTCTCCTATTCTCGTGATGCTTTGGAAAACTTTCCTGCCGCTTAAATTCAAGATTTTTCTCTGGCAAATGGTGAGGGGCAGGCTCGCATCGAATGAACAGATAAAAAAAGAATGGGGCCGTCAAACGGGAAATGTTCCCTTTGCGACGAAGATGAAGATGATCACATCTTCTTCTCCTGTGTGCTGGCCAAATTTGCTTGGAGAGGCTCACGGGACATGTTCCAAACTACAAGCGTTGCTTTTCGTAACAATCAATGACTGGCATGCTATTAGTAACCTATCAGGACAGACAAACAAGGAATACAATGCATGCACTGTTGGATTTTTTGTCTAAATAGGACCAACCCATTTATTATATGCCAATAAATTTCTGAAATCCTAGAGGCCCATTTGGCCCATTCATGCAAGGCAAGAGCTGGGACAAATGTTTAGTCCCGCATTTCTAGTTGAGTGGAAGTTTACCAGCTTATAAGAAGCGCTCTTCTACCACTTGTACGAGTTTGAGAAGAGAAGACATATACACGCGCGCTCCTCCTCCTCCTTGCCTCGCCACACCATGCCTCACCTCATCACGACACGACACGCGTGCGCTGCGGGTTACAGGAATCTCGCCGAGCTAAGCTTTATTTTTCCATGCATGAATGGTATATGAATAGTTGTACAGAGCTGAAACGTTTTTCTCGAGTGGACTTTTAATACGAGCTAAGTGGAAATGAATACAAACTGAGTGGAGGCTGTCTAGTTGGCTGCCGTCTGTTTGCTTCAACTTTTGTCCATTCGTTGCTTCAAATTTCGTCCATTCATTTCATCTCCTGCACATCATGTCTGCCTTCCCTCTGTGCCTATAAGAGAGAGTTCACGCCTCCTCTCAGACACATAGTTCCTCATCCCTTTGCATCTCTAGTTCCATAGCACTGCGCTACCTAGTCTTCCCCATCTCGTCTTGCGGCGTGCACCACGATCCGGGACATTAGGCCTCCGAGACCCCGCTACTTCGAGTCCTGTACGGGAGAAGGGCGATAAGGTTTTTGGGAAGCGCTATTAGAGCGACTACTGGCTTCATCACGGACTCCTTCACGGACAACGATAGCGCCGACGTCTTCCCCAACGAGAACTTCTTCCCCGACATCACCAACCTTTTCCTCCATGACATGGCTGACGATGGTGCCAACACGAATACTGGCGGTTCCTCTGCTGCTGCTGTGATGTACATCCTCTTTCTCAACTTTGTTCTGATCGTATCTCAAGTTCTATGCCTTGCAATCCGTTTGGTTATTTGCTTTAATATGTATTCGCTATTTCACATGATTAGTATAATCTCTATTATTCTATTCATGTTTTATCTAGCGTTTATTATGGTTAATTCGCTTGGTAAATTGCTCTTTTATTCAACAATCCAAAAACCTTATTTCAGACAATTTGCCCCAAGTGGCTTTGTTGCTTCTATTAAGCCACCTGTGTTTGAAGGTGTCAATTACAAACGATGGTGTGCTAGAGTAGTGCTCTGATTTCAGACCATGAGCTGCTATAACGTCATCTATGGCACACATGAGGGAGATCTTAATCCTGCTCAGGAAGAGGTGTTCCAAAAACTTGATACCACTTTCAAGGCTGAATTGATCAGCATTCTTGGCGACAATATTGTCGATTCATATCTGTCATCTAGCAATGGTAAGGATATGTGGGATGCGCTCGAGAGAAAATTTGGAGTCTCCGATGCTGGCAGTGAACTGTATGTCATGGAACAATTCTATGACTATAAGATGGTTGATGAACGCCCCATTGTGGAGCAGGCTCATGAAATACAGTCACTTTCCAGGGAGCTTGAGCACTTCACTTGTGTGTTATCAGACAAGTTTTTTGCCGGAGGCATTATTGCCAAGCTTCCCTAGTCATGGAGGAATTTTTCTACTTCTCAAAAGCACAAGAGACAAGAGTTCTCTATGACGGATCTCACTGGGACTCTTTATGTGGAAGAGAAGGCGAGAGCAAAAGACACACGTGCGCGAGGTACCAAGGGAGGTACTAATACCAATCTGGTACAGAAAAGGAACTTCCAGCCTCATAAGTTCAAGAACAAAGGCAAGTTTGATGGCAAAGAAAAGTTTGATGGAAACAACAAAGTCTCACAGTCTACCAGCTTCAAGAAGAATACTGATAAAAAGAAAGGTGCTTGTCATGTGTGCGGTGATCCTGATCATTGGGCTCCTGCTTGTCCCAACCGATTTGACAAGCGCCAGCATGAGAAGGGCAACAAGACTGCTAATGTTGTCATGAGTGACATTGAGATGAAATATGTTGGGTATGTTATATTACCTATTGTTCTTTCATTATGTCATTCTCCTGATTGGTGGATTGACACATGCGCTAATGTACATGTTTGTTCTGATATTTTCATGTTTTTCTTCATATCAGGTCAGAGGGACTCAAATCGTGCTGATGGGGAACAGCTCGCATGCTTCTGTTTATGGTGTCGGTATGGTCGATCTGAAGTTCACTTCATGAAAGATCGTGCGCCTGAAGAACGTGCATCATGTTCTCTCAATAAATAAAATCTTGTTAGCGAATCTCTTCTGTGTCAAGATGGCTACAAGATTGTATTCGAGTCCAATAAATTTGTAATTTCTAAGTATGTAACCTTTGTTGGTAAAGGCTATGAGTGCGGAGGCTTGTTCCGCTTATCTCTATCAGACATTTTGAATAAAGTTGGTAATCATATTTACACGAATTTTGAATCAAATGTCTCGCACTCATGTCTTTGTCATATTAAGTTTGGTTGTATGACGTGGCTAGCCAAAATAAATTTAATCCCTGATTTCACAACTGTTAAGGGATCTAAGTGCCAAGTCTGTGTGCAAGCTAAACAACCTCGCAAGTCACATACGACTGCAGGAGTAAGAAATTTAACACCACTAGAGTTCATACATTCTGATCTTTGTGAGATGAATGGTGTGTTGACAAAAGGCCGTATTTCCCTTTCTTCTAAGGTCTACCGAGCTGATGCTTCTTCGTGGCGTCAGGCAGTCACCGATGTGGTTGCTCGTCAAGCTTTTGAGGTGTAAGTTGTACAACAGGGGCGGATCTGGTGGAGGCCTCTTCAATAAGCGGATCTTTCTGGTTTGTCATCACCACCATCTCCTATTATTGCCTCCCCGAGTCCGTGGCAGGTTCGCCGGGTTTGATGGCGAGATGCTTTTCACGTCGTGGTGTTGGCCTACCTTTGTTGTCCCCATTCTGCCGATTGTCGTGCTGTTGTTCTTCTTCTTGAGCTCCAAGGTGGAGATGGGGAGAGATTATGATAGGGTTGAGGCTCAGCGGGGGCGGATTTGGAGTTTTGAAACTTATTCTTCCTGGAGCTATCCCTCTGCGCCGACTTGGATGACGCAGAAATCCTCGGCCGAGAAGGCCTTCTTCATGCCGGTGTGCTCCGGTGACTCTACAACCTCCATTGGGAGGCCCTGTTCGAGCTCAGGCGCTGGGCATGTTGCCGGGCCAGAGGCAAATGGCGTAGTCTCCGTCTTCGTCCATGGCTGCAGTTGCCTGACCTCCTTGCTCCGCAGTGGGGAAGAGGAAGGACTAGTTTGTAATTCCATACTTTTTAGCAAGGTTCTTTCTACAAATGTTAGGGGCCCATGTGTATTTTTCTTTTCTTATGGGATTCTTTGTAATTACTCTGTACCTCCACTGTTAAGAAAAAAAACTCCGTGACGCGTGCTGGAGCACGCCGCCATGGTCGCAGCTGGGCTTCCCTACACTGAAACTGAGGCCCATCCTCCATGCACGCAAAGCTACAAAAGATCTATCTTGGTATGCCAACATTGAGCCCGTCTGGATACATCTAGATCTTCTTTTAAGCTAACCCTCCCTGAAATCACTACAATGTGGCACAAAGTACAAGTCAGCTCTGGCAAGGAGATGTAACATAAATGGCAAGTCCACTGGTGTCTCCCACGTACTCAGATTTCTAGCTGCCAGAGCATTAGTGCAATAATAGTTCTAAAAAGATTCTGCTGCAACTAAATCAGATCCCCCGCAAAAAAAATCAGATGGACTAAAGTTTTCAAATTTTTACTACCGCGCGTAAAACCACCCAATTTGACACACCTAGCTACTCCAATTGGACCTTTTTCTTTTGGCTCGGCCGAATCTAAAGAAAAGAAATTATAGCTAGGTTGATATTTGAAAACAAATTAAGCATGAATTGGCGAGACATATACTGGGCAAGTTAGCCAGACACCATCATCGTAGATCAGGTCTATCTAATTAAGGGTATATATAGACGTAACTAGTTTCGAAGGCCGCCGGTGACATTAATTTCACGCATCTGATAATAAGCTAGGATGTGTACAGGTTAGTTGTTGTTGGTGAAAACTCGTAGCTAGCTAGCTGGGATGAGAATCATCGATCTGGTGCATACGATGGACTACATGAGATCCCGGCCGGGTGATCTGGGTGGTGGCGCATGTGATCGATCGTGTGGTGGAGTATGCATGTAGAGAGTCAACCGTATGCAACTAACTCAATATACTATATAAGTGCAGGTAGCTCAAGATGGATGGGAAGAAGGCAGATCGAGCAAGTAGTACGTCCATCCACCATATCCATTCTCATATCTGGATCGAAGGTAGGTAGCTATCATGGCGACCGTCGTCCAGGTGAAGCTGGGCTTCGTCGTCCTCCTAGCAGTCGCCGCCGCATTCTTGGTCGCCGGCGCCGCCGGGGAGGAGTGGTGCCACTATGTGGTCGATATGGAGATAGTAAGGGGCAGAGAAGGACGTGTCAAATTCGACGTGTCCAACACCGGCGTGAGTGGCGCCAGCTGGACGCAAGAGAAGCAGGTCCGTGCTGACGACAGTAATATTCGTGCTTCGCTATGCGTCAATGGCTACTACCAGTTCGTCACCAAGAACTTGTGCGCGAACCCTTGCCACCTCACCCTCAAAGTTGTGGGGCAAATAGGGGTGTTACCGGCTTCCGTCCGCATCCGAGGCTACCCCTCCTCCCAGGAGCTCAACCCGGCCCCAAAATACGACCATCTTTTTACCCGGCGGATTCTTGATTTATTGGAGGCCGATATGGACGATTGCTAGTGTACTATCTGTGCTAGTACGCCCGCCACCTCACCACCGCGCATTCTGCTCCGCTGCTTCTTTCCCGGCCAGTTTCGATCGATCCATTTGTTTTATTAATTCCTGGGTGTCTTGTCATTCTCGTCTCATTTTATTTCTTTATAGTACTATTTCCTTATTATGTGGACT
Source organism: Avena sativa (assembly GCA_916181665.1). NCBI lineage: Eukaryota > Viridiplantae > Streptophyta > Magnoliopsida > Poales > Poaceae > Avena > Avena sativa. The sequence goes on along the minus strand of OV702285.1, from coordinate 56,760,403 downwards.
TGTATTAGTAATTGTATCCAGCGCTAGCTGAATACATGGATGATGAATAATAATAAAAAAAGACGCGGCGGCCGGGGGCTCTTGTTTCTGTGTGTATTTCTTCTCTTGTGTTACACCATTCATTTTGGTTTCTTCCAGATCGAGTATTACCAGCACTCTCTGATAGTACTGAATCAATTTAAATAGTATTATGAATGCTGGGGCACTTTGTTTGTGTGAGTCTTTCTTATATACTCCTCCGTTTAGAAATATAAAATGTTTTAGGTTTGTGAAGGAGAGATGTATCTAGACACATTTTAATATATATGTTCAAATAAATCTAGACACTAAAATATGTCTAGATACATCTTTTTTACAAACCTAAAATATTTTATATTTCTAAACAGAGAGTATATGCGAGAACATGGATCTACATGTCTGCTTGATCGCTGCACATACAGGACATGAACTGTTAACAAAATATAATGTAGGGGACCATATATATGCGAGGGAATCGCTGGGCGTATCGCGCCTATCAGTACACACAAGACGCAAGAGCCAACTTACATCTGGATATTTTTCAGTTGTCAGGTGTATATGTGATATGTGATGGCTCCTCGGGTCGCCTCCTCCAAGGCGAACAGGGGGGCGAAACCCTAGCCCCGCGCCGCCACCACCATCACCTCCTCCTCCTCCTCCGTCCCCCTCCCATCGCCGTCCCCTGAGGCGCCTGCCGGCCAAGCCGCGAAGCCGGTGAGGGGGACGGCGGGGATCTCCTCCCAGAGCTTCTCGCGTGGCGGTTTGGAGGCGGGCTGCCGGGTGGGGAGCTAGGCTCCTCCGCTGGATGCTGCTCGGTGGCCTCCCTCCCTCTCCTCCCCCTCCAACTCGGCCTCGCCGGCGTTGGCCTGCGGGGATCAGGTCGGGGTGCTTCCTGCCGCGTCCTTGGCAGGGCCCTTGGATCCAGGGCGGTGGCCTTTGGAGGGGGCGGCATCGATCCGGCGGCGGGCGGCGTCCGCTAGGTGCTGCAGGGCGTTCCCTCGGCTGCGTGGGCAGCGAGGTGGCGGCGAGTGTGGGGCGTGCGGGGGTCTTCTAACTTCCGGCTGTTGGAATTGCCCTGACTTGTACGCTTTAATACTTCGAGTGCTTTCCGACAGTATACACACGTACAAGCAAATCTCCGACGAGACGATTTCCGGCGAGACGGACAAGTGCACACGTACGTAGCTAGCCTAGCTAGATTACTTTCCTAGCTGACAGCTCACGCACACAACACGAATCGCTTGAACGCACACAGAATCAATTAGATAGCTAAACGCACATATCGTGCGTCTTCTTTCTTTATTTCTCTGATAGCCACGGTGGTGTTTTTACAGGGGCCTTACACACGTATATATAGCAGATTTAGTATAGCTAACCTAGTAGGATTAGGACATCTAATTCCTACTCTATTCGGCTACCCGTGTCTACTCGGATACGTACCCCGTACTACGACGTGCTTATTCCTAACAATCACCTCCTAAGCACGACGTGCTCTCTTCTACACCGACCTGGATTCCAAATACGCCAGCTACTTCGCGTAGGCGTTACTGTTGGCTTTACTTTCGCCACTTCAACCATCATCTTCGACGGTGCTTTCGTCGTCTCTTGTGGCACCCATGTCGCCGTCGTTGCTCTTGTCGGCTTCTCCATGGCTTCACGCCGACAGTCCTTTTTGTCCGCGCCCTTCTCCATGCCTTCACGCCGACTATCCTTTTTGTCCACGCCTTGAGACATTATACTTGGTTTGATGAAGTACTTTCTCATCGATGACTCGCATATTTGATCTACCGCTTGCCGGTGCTCTTGGATGCAATAGAACAAATATGTAGGAGGTAGATCAAATTGGTTTTCTTCTAGCTTTTCTATACCACGTGAAAGGCCTCTCGATGGATCTGCACCCCCTATTGTTGGTTCTCCTTTATCTATCTGGCCACCAGTCCACACTCTTGGACCATCGCCTTCTGGCCTTGCTGGCCTGTTTGCTGGGCTCACTTCAGCTCCCCCTCCTCCTCTAATTTTTGGGCAAACAAGTGCAGGTATCGCTGCGCATGCATCTGTACACCCTTCCAGTTCCGTATCTTCTGGCCACAGACTAGCCTTTTCTTCAAACTCTTTGTCTTCTGGGAGAATCCCTAGTGCATCTGACCTGGTGTCCACGCTTGGAGCTGCCCCTAGGCCTTCAATGTCTTCTGGGCCCGAACTTGCTGACAAGGATAAGCTCGATTGATCCATATTTTCTTCATACTCAAGATCCCACGTGACGTGAAAAGTTGAATATTCCGGTTCGTTGTAGCCCCAATTCCATGACTTGTCTTCCTCAAAGATTACGTCTCCCTTGAAAACCACCTTATTGGTATAAGAATTGCACAAGCGGTATGTCTTTGAGCCTTCATAGCCTGTCATGATCATCGGAATACGTTGCTCCGCCAATTCCGCCTTTACATGCGCCACACATCCAAAAGTACGAAGATGATCAACCGAGGGCTTCCATCCGTACCATGCTTCATACGGTGTTGTACCAACTCCACTCTCAGTAGATTCCATGTTCAGCAAATACACAGCCGTATTGACTGCCTCACCCCAGAATTTTCCTGGCAAGCCTTTACTCTTCATCATGCTCTGTGCCATGGTCAACACAGTTTGATGCAGCTCACCCCCCTCATCAATGCGTAGGGCTCTTATCTTTGCCTCCACCTTGAACTCTTCGGCTTCCTTGATCTTCTCGAATGCTTGTTGAGCTTGATCCTTACTTTTCAGCAACACAATCCACATGTATTTACTATGATCATCCACCACAAGCATGAAGAACTTATTGCCAGACGGAGTTGCGGGTGAGACTCCAACGCATAGATCGCCATGAACAAGTTCCGAGGCTTCACTTGCCTCAAACGTGGCTTCACATGGGAACGGGGCACTTTGTTCCTCATGATGCACACACAGTAGATCGTGATCCACTTGCGCCACAATCTCCATAGCCGGTGATGGAGGATCCTCCTCATCCTTCAACTCAGTTACTTCGAGCATCAGCATCATCGGTCCATCATCTCCTTCCTGGGCGATGAGAACCCTCTCCTTTTCCTTTGGTGCTTTCCGGCAATCAGCCTTGAAGTGACCGAGCTCACCGCAGTTATGACACCTTACTTTCTTTATGTCAAACTTCCTCCGCGGCGGGGCGCCATCTTCATCCTCCTGCCCCACGATATACTTTTTCGCTGGGCGTTGTTTCTCCTTGCCGCTCGTGGAGCCTCCTTGCTTTTCTTTTGAAAGAGTCATCCACTGCTGCTTTGTGAGCATCAGGTGCTCAACCTGTTCTGGATCACCGAAGCTGATCCGGATTCTCTCATCGTGTGCCTTGAATCTTCCGACGAGATCCTCAACCGTCAATGTATTCAGGTCGAGACATTGTTCGATCGATGTAACGATCTGCATGTAGCGCGCCGGCGCCGCACGCAGGAACCTTCTGACGTTCTTGATCTCATCCAATTTCTCGCCATATCCCCTGATTGCGTTGACAAGGGTAACAAAACGGGCGGCAAACTGATCAACCGTCTCGCTCTCCTCAATCTTCAGATCTTCATAGCTTTTTGTCAAAGTTTGAAGATGCGCTTCCTTCACGCGGGCATGACCTTGGTGCAAGATCTTGATCGTCTCCCATGCATCCTTCGCCGATTTCTTTCCGACGAGGTGTTGCATCACGTCCTTCGGCAAGACGGAATAGAGCGCCGTTAACGCTTGGCGATCCTTCCGGTACTTCGCGCCTCCCTTAACGTACTCGTCGCCTCCTGGATCGACGGCCTCCCAAACCTCCTGAGCCTCCATGGCCACCTCCATGTTGAGTGCCCATAGCCCGTAGTCCTTGCGATCGAGGCGCGGATACAAAGTCGCCCCCACCGTCTCTGTCACCGGTGCCGATGCCGAGTTGTCGCCAAACTTCACCATCGCCATGACCTCCTAGTACTTTCAGCAGATCACAGACGACGACCTTGGCTTTGATACCAATTGTTGGAATTGCCCTGACTTGTACGCTTCAATACTTCGAGTGCTTTCCGACAGTATACGTACGTACAAGCAAATATCCGACGAGACGATTTCCGGCGAGACGGACAAGTGCACACGTACGTAGCTAGCCTAGCTAGATTACTTTCCTAGCTGACAGCTCACGCACACAACACGAATCGCTTGAACGCACACAGAATCAATTAGATAGCTAAACGCACATATCGTGCGTCTTCTTTCTTTATTTCTCTGATAGCCACGGTGGTGTTTTTACAGGGGCCTTACACACGTATATATATCAGATTTAGTATAGCTAACCTAGTAGGATTAGGACATCTAATTCCTACTCTATTCGGCTACCCGTGTGTACTCGGATACGTACCCCGTACTACGACGTGCTTATTCCTAACACCGGCCATATCTAAAGATGGCGGCGCCGTCTTGCGCAGCTCGTCACATCTCCTCGGCCTTGGAGCGCCTCGGTCTCCTTGGCTGGTGGGCGGAGCTAGGTGATGGGAGTGGCCAGGGGAACCCTTGGCTGCCGGCGGCGACCACGATGTCGGCGGCGCTACGGCATCCTACTCCTTCCAGAAGGCGACTTCAAGGTTTGCTCCCCTCTCCCTCCCCAAATTGCCTGTCTCGGGGTGTAAACCTAAATTCTTTGGGCGGCGGCGGCGCTCCGGCGTCGTTCCCTTCTTGAAAGCGTCGCCTTGAGACAGTGTGGGTGGTGGTCAAGCTTTGCGCTGGATGGTTGCTGATTGTAGCGGTTGCTCTCCTGTTGTTGTGGTGTGGTATGGCCGAGCTCCTGGTTGTTCTTGCAGGTCATGCTCGCCGATGGCGACGCCCTCGATCCTGGATGAGAGGGGAAGTGTTCTCCTCTCCGACGGCTTCCTCTGTTTCGAGCCATTGGGTTTACGCCGTGCTTTGTCAACATTTTTTCACCGCATCTTTGGTGGCGTTTTTCTCTGTCAGTTTATGTCTCGCTTGATTGGTGGTGATGTGGGTGACGGTGGTGCTCGTGGGTGGCGGCCAGACGAGGCGACAATGCTCAATCCCTCCCTGGCAACATGTCTGAATGTCTGAGTGTGCTCAAAGTGAGCCTATCTACCTCTCGACGGTACGACGCCTTTCGATCCAAGCGAGAAAGCAGGGTGCTTTCTCTAGAGGTGGAACAGACGATCGACATGGTTGGCCCTGGTGGTCGACGGTGGCATGGGTTTTCTCTATGGCGTCCTCTCCAACTCTTCCTCTCCGGGCGACTTGTGGGCGTGACAAGGGCTTCGCTTCAAGATAGGCTTCATCTTTGTATTTTATTGCTTGTTTGTCTTTGCCTGTAAGCTGTTCTTCAACACTTTATAAACCTTGGCCGTTTGGAGCTTTGTTAATTCAAAGTCAGGCACTTTGTGCCTTCGATCTTAAAAAAACACAAGACGCAAGAGAATTGCCGGCCACTGGGCTAGGGTATGTCTAGAAACTCGACGGAACCGCCGGCCACCCGGCTGAGTACACACAAGAAGCGACCGAAAATCGCTGGCCGCTCGGCTACATCGCTAGGTATATACAATGAACATAAGAGAGATCGGCTTAATTAGGTTGAGGTAGATGGCAGGGTTCCATGCCATCTCCCCACATTGAATTTCATGGCCCACCAACATGAAAACACGAATCGAACCGGACGGCACCAAATCTCCAAGGAAGTATGATTGGTAGCGCGATTAGAAATGATCTAGTCGTGGCACTTTAGGGGTGTCTTTCCACGGGTAATCACTAACTAAATCATGACCATAATCTGTAGAACTAACGGTTAATATTATTTAGATGATATGGATCAACCTGACATTGCTTTCTGTAGAACTAACAGTTACACTTTATGAAGAGCAATGGGGCTAAAAACATCAGCAATGTGCACTTAAATTGGACATGCGTAAAGCATATGACCACGTTGAATGGATTTATCTTCAAGTTTTCATGGAGCGTATGGGATTCCACCACCGATGGATCCAGGTGATTATGAGAATGGTAACTTCGGTGTTTCTCCTGTCCTCCTTAACTAGCAGCAGATGTTGGAGGAATTTCGTCCATCCAAAGGGATTCGTCGGAGCGATCCTATTTTCCCATATTTGTTTTTGATAAAAGCAGAGGGCCTCTCAGGCCACCTAAAACAGTGTTGTCAGTCATCGCTTCTTCAAGGATTCAAAGTGGACCGTTGTTTGCAAAGCAAGTAAAAAGGGAGCTCAGGATGTTAAGGTTCTTTTGGACAAATAATGTGCATATTTGGGCCACTGCATTAATTTATATAAGTCTTCTGTCTTTTTGGGTAAAGGTTGCTAGAGTCCACAAGAGAATTGGTACTCCCTCCATCACGGTTTTGGAAGGCGGTTTAGAGAGATTGTTGGAACCTAGGTGGGTGCTGATTGGGGCCAGATTTGTGCTAAAAACGTGCGCCTATTAATTATTCAGCGCTCTATTAAACGTAATTACTCAATGAAAACAAGGAGTTTAGACGTATGCATTGGTGGAGTTGCATACAAGAATTAATTACTTGGCTGCATGAAATAGGAAGTAGGAAGAGAAAATGGGGCATTAATTCTGTAATTAAGTCTAACGTGCTTAGGAGGAGAGGAGTTTTGGAAACACATGACTTTTGTAAGACGTCCTCCAAACTGTGACGGAGGAAGTAAAAGGAATTCTGCAAGTACTCATAAGACTTTGAATGCAAAGTACATGGGAATGCCTTGAGATATGGGAACATAACTTAATGGTGCTTTCAAGTATCTTAAGGACAGTCAAGTTGTCAAGTTTAGGGTTTCGTGGGGCAAAGCCTCCACAAAATCTCGTATATATAAAAGGAACCAATCTACATAGTTACAATTACAACACGTATACAAGACCGTTTCCAACACACACCTTAATCTGAACTACTACTACTACATACAAGATTCAGATTGGACCGAAAATGCTCTAGCATCTGTCGTGTGGCTAGTTTAATAAATACATCAGCCAGTTGGTCATTAGTCGAGATAAATCTGACATCCAGTGCGCCTGCAGCAAATCGTTCCCGCATAAAATGGAAATCGATCTCGATGTGCTTGGTACGAGAGTGAAATACAGGATTAGCAGTCAGATAAGTAGCCCCCAAATTATCACACCATAAATAAGTGTTCGCTGCCGTGATACGCCGAGTTCCTTTAGAACCGACTCAACCCACATGGCCTCGGCAGCACCATTCGCCAGCGCCTTGTACTCAACCTCGATGCTAGATCTCGAGACGGTAGGCTGCTTCTTCGAACTCCAGGAAACAAGGTTCAGTCCAACAAACACAGCAAAACCATCAGTGGATCGTCTATCATCAACACAACCTGCCCAGTCTGCATCCGTGAATATGCTAACACCGGTGGAATTAGACTTGCGAATCTGCAGTCTTGTATCCAGCGTACCTTTGACATATCTCAGAATACGCATAACAGCTTCCCAATAAACCTTAGTCGGCTGAGAGAGAAACTGGCACACCTTGTTCACAACAAAAGAAATATCTGAGCGAGTGAGCGTCAAGTACTGAAGTGCTCCAACCACATTGCGATACCGGAAAGAATCATCAGCACTAAGAAGATCACCAGACTCATGAGACAGTGGCTCTGTCATGACACGCGGAGTGGAAGTGGGCTTGCAATTCTCCATATTGACTCCATGAAGGAGATCAAGTGCATACTTTCGCTGAGTCAATGTCATGCCCCCTGAATGGAAGGACGCTTCCAATCCAAGAAAGTACTCCAGCTTGACCAAATCCTTGATAGGAAAACTAGCTGCCAGAGACTGTACCAGAAGATCCACCACGGCAGGAGAAGAGCGAACAATGACAATGTCATCGACATAGACAAGCATGTAAATCTGAGCAGTACCTCGAGAGAAGATGAATAATGATGTATCCACCTTGGAGGCAATAAACCCAAGCAAAGAAGTAGATGACTCAGCCGAGCATACTAGGCATGTGGGGACTGCATGAGGCCATAGAGGGACCGCTGCAGCTTGCAGACATGCTAGGGGAAGCGGGCATCCTCAAAACCAGGAGGCTGCTTGATGTCTACGCGCTTCTATTCTTGTAGACTGTTGTTGGGCCTCCAAGTGCAGAGGTTTGTAGAACAGCAGCAAGTTTCCCTTAAATGGGTTACCCAAGGTTTATCGAACTCAGGGATGAAGTGGTCAAAGGTATTCCCTCTCAAGCAACCCTGCAATCAAGATACAAGAAGTCTATTGTGTCCCCAACACACCCAATACACTTGTCAGGTGTATAGGTGCACTAGTTCGGCAAAGAGATAGTAAAATACAAGTGGTAACGGTGCCAGAAAAGAGCTTCTGACTTGTTGTTGACGTGGGGTAAAGTGTGTGAGTGCCAGAAAATAGCTTTTGGCGTGGAGGAAGACTAAAGCAAGCAAACATGCAACAGATCTAGTAGCAAACGGTGTTTCAATGTTTAGAAACAAGGCCTAGGGATCATACTTTCACTAGTGAACACTCTCTCATATAAATATCCTCTCTTCATTATACTACTCTTAACTACTCTCCGGTTGGACACTCTAATCATTGGTAGGGATATAACAACACTCCTCAAAGTCCGCCTCCCCAATCTAGATAACCCCACACTATCACCTTGAGCGCTAGATGGTTCCAACAAACACCATAATTTCATAGAGACATCCAACTCCAAATATAACTCATAACAAATATTCAATCTAGCCAAAGTGCCACACACGGTATGCACGCTGGCACTTTCACACACGTGGGGAAAAGCATAGATCTATTAAAGCACAAAGAGTATTATTGTAGACTCAAGCCTAAGTGCCACTATGGCGTGCACGCTGTCACTTTCACACACATGGGGAGAGCAGAGATCTAATGAAGCACTTGAGTAGCAAGGTAGATCTACTTTATTATAAAGCTCATGACCACAAGATCATTAATAGAGAGAGAGATGAACACATAGCTACTGGTAGAGCCCTTAGCCTCGAGGAAGAACTACTCCCTCCTCATCATGGGAATCAGCAACGGTGATGGAGATGGTGGTGGAGATCGATGGAGATGGCTCCGGGGGCACTTCCTTGTCCCGGTAGGGTGCCGGAACAGAGACTTTCTGTCCCCCAAATCTCCCCTTCGGTGGCGGCGGCGCTACAGAGGTTTTCGTGGATTTCTTCTGGATTATTTAGGGTTTTCTCCCCGGGGGCTTCATATAGGTGAAGGAGACATGGTCGGTGTGGAGCCAGGGGGCCCACACCCTCCCTAGGCGCCTCTAGGGCTTGCCCGCGCCTAGGGGGTGCGGCCACCCTGTGGCCCCCCTCCGGCTCTGCTTCGTGGTTTCGTGTTGCTCCAGGAAAAATAATAACTTTGACTTTTGTCCCGTCCAATTCCGAGAATATTTAGTTTCTGCCTTTCTGGAACCAAAAATAGAAGAAAACAAGCAACTGGCACTGTGGCAACTTGTTAATAGGTTAGTTCCAGAAAAGATATAAAAACACCTCAAAGAAATACAAATCAAAGCAAAGTAGATACTAAAGAAGCATGGAACATCAAAAATTATAGATACGTTTCCGACGTATCACTGCTGTATATAGGCATATTCAGCCAAGTCTCCATGGAGAAATGTATTACTGACATCCACCTGACGAAGAGTCCAACCATGGGAAACTGCAAGAGAGAACACCAAACTAACAGTGGCTGGCTTGATAACTGGGCTAAAGATATCACCATAATCTATACCATGCTACTGAGTGAATCCACAGGCGACCAAGCATGCTTTATGCTTGTCAATCGAACCGTCGGGATGGTGTTTGGTCTTGAAGATACATTTGCTGCCAACAATATTAACTCCAGCTGGGCGAGGCACCAAAGACCAGGTGTCAGTATCGCGAAGAGCAGCGAGCTCCTCAGCCATCGCCGCATGCCACTCCGGCTCCCAAAGAGCATCCCGATGTGAGGTGGGAGCGGCAAAAAACACACGACGACTGGCGTTATACCGGGCAGTGCCATCGTGGTAAGTATTCTCACGTCATGTATGGTCTCGATTACGAGTGACCATGCCATGTACGGGGGCAGGCACCGTAATCTTCGATGAACCAGGAGGCGGCTTAGCCAAGGGCATCACGGCCAGGGGCTCCGAGAGCTCCCCAGCAGAGGGCGATGCGGGCTGCGGGAGGGGCTGGGCTGGGCCGAAGCAGTAGGCGACGGGGAGCTGGGTGAAGGCGACATCCCCATGGGCTTGGGAGGCCCAGCGCGAGGAGACGTGGGCGCGGAGGCGGACGACGTTGGCGAATCGGAAGACGCGTTCGAGCCATGCACGTCGATCGGGTCGACGTCGTTGGTGTCTGTAGTCATAGCGCCAGGGGCCGTCGAAGGTACCTGAGACAACATCAAATAAATATCGCCTGACACAGACGGGTTAGGAGACAAATAGGACAGGTCATATTTACGCACAGGTACATCCGGAACCGGTTCATCCATAGGAAAAGATAGAGCATGCTCAAGATCGGTGATATCAACGGAAACTCCAGGACTAGAGATGGGAAAAACGTTCTCGTCGAACAGAACATCGCGATAAATATAAATCCTTCCCGAGGCACGATCTAGACACTTGTAGCCTTTATGCATAGGACTATAACCAAGAAAGACACACATCTTGGAGCGGAACTCAAGCTTGCGGGCATTATATTTGCGAAGACTAGGACAACAAGCGCACCCAAAAATCCGAAGAGAGGAATAAGTGGGATGAACACTGAAAAGATGAAACAAAGGTGTCTCCTTGTTAAGAACCGGTGTGGGCATGCGATTGATGAGATAACAGGCCATGAGAAACGCCTCGTCCTAGAACCGGAGAGGGACGGAGGAGTGCGCAAGAAGATCAAAGCAGGTCTCCACCAAATGTTGATGTTTGCGCTCAGTGATCCCGCTATGCTGAGAGGTATGTGGGGAAGATACATGGTGAGAGATGCCCGTGTGCTGTAAGTAGCGATGGAGTTTGTGATACTCTCCACCCCAATCGGTCTGAACCGCCTTAATCTTGTGGTTCAAAATACGCTCCACATGAGCTCGAAAGGCATAAAAGACCTGCTCAACATCAGACTTATGTTTAAGCAAATAAATCCAGCAGAAACGTGTGTAGTCATCAACAAAACTAACATAATACTTGTACCCTCCCGAAAAAGCAATGGCGGGACCCCAAACATCCAAATGAATTAATTCAAGAGGCACGGTAGAAACACAAGTGGACATAGAATATGATAGTTGATGACTCTTAGCACGCTGACAAGCATCACACACTAACGGGGTTCTTCTGAACTAGTGCAAGAAAGCTCATGACTCTTAACAATAGAGTTGATGACATTATTTGCTGGATGACCTAAACGCTGATGCCACGAAGAGGGCGACGCCTTGACACTAGAGGAGGCATGGCGAGTGGCTGAGGAGGATGCACGGTGATATGGAACGGGATAAGCTCCTCCATGGATTCTACCGTGAAGGAGGATGTGCCGGGTTGCCTTGTCCTTTACAAAGAAAGCATGACGGTGAGATTCAACGAACACGTCATTATCGGACATAAGACAATAAACGGAAAGAAGGTGTTTGTTAATGTGAGGGACATGCAAGATATTTTTATGTTGGAGAGATGAACCAGGTAAAGACGAATGACCAATGTGCGCAATAGACAAACCTGCACCATTAGCCACCTGGACATGGTCGTTCCCTCCATAGCGCTCGTGAACTTGAAGATGTTCAAGCTCGCTGGTGAAGTGATCCGTAGTCCCGGAGTCCATCACCCAGGGTTGGTTGTCGGAGGAGCTGGTGGAGGCCGAGTTGCCAGCGCGGTTGTTGAAGTCCTGGTTGAAGCGGAGGTGGCAGGCGTAGGCCTCATGTCCCCAGTATTTACATATCTAGCACCTGGGGCTCTTGCTGCCGTCATTACGACCACCGCCATTGCCGCCTCCGTTGCGGCCACCACCATTGCCGGTGTTATTGTCGTTGCTGCCTTGGCGGCCATTGCCACCATTGCGGCCATCGTAGCCGCCTCCCTGAGTGGCGCCATTGCTGCCTTAGCGGTTGGGCGCAGGCTGGCCAGTGCCAGCAGTAGGCCGCCCCCATCGTAGGGAGCGGAGAAGGTCCCCTGGGGAGGCGCGCGGCCGCCGCGGGACACGACGTTCACAGACGACGACGACCAATCCTCCGCCATGCTCTGTTGAGCCTGCAAGGCCTCATAGGAGAGAACCAGCGAGTAGAAGGCAGATTAGGTCATCTCGGCGTTGCTAACACCGAGAGAGGCAGCAATGGGGTTGAATGCCGATCTGAGTCCGGCAGTCGGCATGACATCGGCAAGGCCCTTCATCTTATGCATGTACTCCGCCATAGACAGATCCTCCTTGGGCAGCGACTGGAGTTGCCGCCTAATGTGGCGGACGTTGGCGCGGCTCTGCGCACCGAACATGGTGGTGACGGATGCCCAGACGGCCTGTGCTGTCTTGCAGCCGACAAGCTGGCACACGATGTTATCGTCCATCGCGGAGAGAAGAAGGCCCTTGACCTTCTGATCCTGAGTCCACCAACGGAGGTACTCGGGGTTGGCGACGGTGGTCGCAGCATCACCGGTGCCCTGAGTTAGGGTTTCAGCCGGGGTTGCAATGGTGCTGTCGAGATAGCCGTGGAGGCTAGCACCGGCGAGGATCGGGATGGCGATCCCCTTCCACAGCATGATGTTCTCCCGTCCGAGACGCTTGGAGATAATGAATAAAAGGAAAGGTAATACATAATAACTATATACACAAAAAAGTGTTCCCTGAAACCAGAGAATCCTACGATTCATCTTAAGAAAGCATACATTTTATTTGTTACTAGTTAAATGCCCGTGCTTTGCCACGGGCTCTCGAGTTTTTTTCTTATTGCATCTGTCTAAACCAGAAGAAACCAATCACACATGGAAAGTTTGCGCTACTGTCATGTGCACTTATTGCTTTCTTTTACTCTTGCAACTACAGAGACAAAGTAGCAAACCTCATTAAGAAGCATATATTGAACTGATACGAAAACATTTTTCGCCGTGGCAGAAACTTTAGAATGGTAGGAAAATTTGGAGCATAAAAATGCAGTAGTCGTTCAAACCAACACGTGGTGTGCCTCGGGTACCATTAGTATATATGAACTATAACTGAAGCACCTTTCATGCCTAGAATTTTCATTAACAATTCAACACATATTCGAACAACAAAACAAAAGTTTCTAGAGAAAATACACGAAGAAGGCAATACTCTGAAAGCATTGAACAAGACAAGAAACATTCCTGCCCCCTAAACCATGTGATAACCAAGGAGTGCAAGACCTCTTCGATGGACCGATCACCCCAAGCCCCTCAGCTGACTGTGCCTCTTCAATCCCCAAACCTGCTGACAGCTCATGCCTCTTCGATACCTCAGTGGCCTATAGGTTGTCGGTCCCGGAGTTCCTGCTAGTCATATCCGTCCTTTAAATAATTTCTCATCTTTTCCACGTGCGAAACAATGATGGTAGAAATTCTGGGCATAGTTTAAAAAGGAAAATAAAAAACAAATGAGGATTATATAAGCTTGTAGATTGACCTTTCAACATTTAGTCCGAACATGAGCTAAATAAATCCAATTAACCATTTATTGATTGGAAATGAAACATGATGTGTGACTGACACCTGTAAAATATGATATGGTGGACTTGAATCTAGGAAAAACTTTAATATAAATGTTTAGAAAGACTAATACCAAGATGCCTGCTGATCTTCACCTCAGCTGCTGTTTTTGGAGCAACTTAGTTTAGTTTTGGCAAAAAAAATAGCTGCCATTTCTAAGTCATGTTCCTAGCAGAGGTAAGCAACTGAAAATTGCAATTTAGTTCCACTGATCATGGACAGATAAAGGAGGTAAGGCGAGCTCAAAATCTTACAGATCATGGACATGGTCTTGTGACAACCCTTGGCTTTCAGTGATCTGTTCAGTTGTAGTTTTTGCTAGAGTTCGAACGTCAGAGTATTAGTAGTAGAGCAGGAACATGAGGGTGAAGCAAACCTCCACAAAACTATTCATCACATTTTTAGTTTGTTCAGTTATTATTCACTCATCTATTTCATTATTTATCAAGAATATACTCTTCCCATAATATTAAAGTTGACCTCGTATTTTTAATCTCCATAGGCTATCCATAGATATGAGAGCAAGCAAGCAATAGCCTATCCACAGATATGAGGGCATGCTATAGTCTGAGTTTCATCAGAAAACTTTCTAACGAACTGTCAAAATTGGAGGTACATTAAGAGTAACATTCACCAGAAAACTTTATAAAATAAAAATAAACTTTCAGAAAATCACATGACTTCATACAGAAGTGCATCCCACAAGAAAAAAACACAAACTACATACCTTGAATAGGCAATCAAATAATTAGAAACTGAGGATCTTCTTGATGCTTTGTGATTTTTCCTCACAGAATTCTTTTGGAAAGCTAATTTTTTTTGACACAAGTGACTATATGTCAAGAAACGGTGCATGTTCTTTCAGAATAAAGAGCTAAAAGAACTTTCATGGGTTAAACAGAACTTGCAACCCAGCTTCAAGTTTTGGTAGCCCGTTGACGTTTAACTATTTGAAATGAAAATTTATTAGCATGTACTGATAAAAGTATGCACTAACGAAATATTCAGTGTACTTGGTCCGGTTTCAAGACAAACTAAATACATAGATATCACCGACACATGCCTTGGCTGGTGCGGCACAGGGCCTGCTAGACTAATAAACATTAGGGAACAACAAATCAAGACAAACAATTGTAGAACAGAGCTAGTAAGGCTTAAATTAAACATGAAGACTTAAGATAAAAAAACTCAGAAATAGATTCCACACAAATAATACTGAACCTCGCGAAATTGCGGCATGCAGTTGGGACATGAAATAAATCCGAAATTTATTCATGATATATTGATATAAAATTAGGTTATCATTCAGCAAATCCAAGTCAAATTTTACTAAGCATTGCATGTACAATGTTGAAATTACGTATTTCATACATAAGAAGAAATTAAGCTTACAACTACCACTATACTTGGGAACAGTACGATGCCCCATTTTGAAATAAATTTGATGAAACCAGAACCTTCACCCATTCTCATTTTCGAGGTTTTATACTGATTGACAAACTGAACAAGCTCTTATGGATCAAACTTGTTAGTTAGTGTAGACATTTATTGTTAGCAGTCATGGGTATATCTGGACGTACAGCCCGAGCTTTTAGCTCGCCCCGAGTTGGGCTCGGCCCGCTAGGTGATATGTAGCATATTGAAGTACTTGGGAGATCTTGCCTGCATTGACTCTAAGACAAATTAATATGAGTTCTCACACATGGAGCTGAGTTGGCCAGAGCCGACACTAATAATATGCATTAGCATTCAAAATTGGATTTGGGATGCTGCTCATGACACAAAGCATCTAATCGCATGCCAATCTCTCCACCGGTCAGTTTTGGGAGCGGCATGGAGCTTCCTCTTGTAATTTAGAGAGGAAGAGGGATCCTCGTAATGAGAATTCATAGATCCTATAACATCAGTGTCAGATTATATTTACGCACGCTTCACCAAATATCTGAAGATCGAACCCCATAATCAGTCACTACAGCCGCAGACTGGACGTTATAGTAATAAATACATTCTTTGAACAAGAACACGATTGTCAGGCAAGAGATTGATGTGAGGCGTACGCAGGGGGCGGGCCGGGAGGGCCGTGGCCCGCCCAGAATTCTGGGATTTTGTTTGATTACCCCTCATCCGCGTGAGAGAAAGGGGCACAACGATCGCTCCGCTCCCGATCGCCCTTCATCCGCTCCTGCAATTCCAGCTGGCTCAGGTGCAGAGTCGCGGGCTGCAGAGGTGCATGCGCTCGACCTTCGCTCGCTGCTGGCCGGCTTGGCTCTCCTCCAAATCCTGTAGGCCCAGGTGCTCAGCAACCACAGACCAAAGAGCAAATGCGCTAGCAGCATGCCACTGCCGGACCGGAGACCAAGCTGTGCGTCACCCGGACGATAGCACTTCTCCCATCCGTCCCCTATGACGTGTCCTGTTTATTTTGCCCAAAATTCCGCTTTTGTTACGAACATCCTTAATTTTTTTGCTATAAAATATCCCGGCCGGTTTGTTACATTTTGTAAAATATACTTCTTTCGTCCCAAAATAGATGTCTTAGATTTGCCAAAATTTATATAAATCTAAACACTATTTAGTATATAGATTTATCCAAATTTTAATAAATCTGTGACATCTATTTTAGGACGGAGGGAGTAGAAAATACGGCTCGGCCCAGAAATGTCGTAATGTAGAAAACTAAATTCCTCGAAGCCAACGCCGGATCTCCCCAGATACTTGTAGCAATACCATTGTGCTATTGTAGCAAATTAGGAGAACAAATGTAGCAAATTAGTCCATGGCTGCGGAATCCGGCGTCGCGGTCGCTGCCGCCATGGCCGCTCTTCCCACATGAGCACATCAATCGTGGACTCCATCTTCGGCGAGAGCGGGGCGCCATAAAATCTAGGGTTTGGGGGGAGCACTAAGACCGCCGCTCGGATCAGCGGGGAGCACCACCGGCTTGGGAAACACCACCACCGGCGTGCACATCAGCGAAGGAGAAGGCCACGAGGACAGGGAGCTTCCACAACATGTCAAAAAAAATTTGAACTGTGCCCACCCTGCAATTTTTTCCTGCGTCCGCCACTCATGTGACGCACCTAAACATTTCAACTGACCTGATATGACAAGACGATGCAGCCATGTCCGTACGTCTCCATCGACATGAGCAGCATCGGCAACAAATAGTAGCGTCGCGTCGTACCTGCAGCATGTTCCCATGGAGAGCTTAGAGGAGTCTGACGAGGGAGCAAATAGGGGGAAGACCTGGTCGTAGGGGCTTGGATCAGTGTCATGGAATCCAAGATGTGGAAATCCTCACACCAATTATGCGGCAACATCATGGTTCAAGAGGGATTGTTTATTTTGGCTAAGAGGACCGGTTGTGCCAGATCTTGTGATGGGAGGCGGTCAGGCGGATCAAAATCAGCAAGCGGAGAATATAGAGGAGCACCACACGTCCGGAGTAGTCAGGTCTAACGCGATTTTCAAGCGCCCTTCGTCGTGGTGGGTGTGCTAGATGCGGGCGGTCAAAGTGTCGAACCTTACCATGGCAGGCCGCAGACATTTCTCTAGATGGAGGCCTACGCTCCTCGATGCATCCAGGCGGAGCGGTACGCAGTTGCCATGGCGAGCGCGGCGGAAGATGCGATGTACGACGCCGAGCGAGATGGATGGTGGAGGGAGAGTGGTGACTGAAGTAGCTGGAGCTTCTGGCGGCGTGCCGATGGGAGGAGTGGGCGAATGGGATCTGCGTGGGCGAGTGGGGCATGGGCGTGGCGGAGAGGAGACTGTTCAACCTATTTTCACCGGGGACGGTTTTTTCTAGCAAAGCGTGGTTTGCGGAACATGCGACGGGCAGGGAGGGGAGTAGGATGAAAGGGCGACATGGTTTGCCTAACTGGCGATGGGCGGGGAGTAGGACGAAAGCGGGCGACGTATCGGGGACAACGGAACATGACTTTCTTTTTAGGTACTCCCTCCGTCCGCAAATAAGTGTACTTCTAGTTTTTGCTTAAGTCAAAAAATTTCAAGTTTGATCAATTTTATAGATAAATATAACAATATATATTATATCTAATTTATATATTATGAAACTAGATTTGAGAACACATCTAGTGGTACCAATTTAGTGTCATAATTATTGCTACATTTTTCTATAAAGTTAGTCAAACTTTATTAACTTTGACTTAGGACAAAGCTAGAAGTACACTTATTTGCGGACGGAGGGAGTAGTAGACTCCGTCCTCCAACAAACATTGTTATATGAAAGGCCTTTTCCTAGTGAGTTTTCATAGAACAAAAGAAAATTGAAAGTAGTAATAAATAGGATAGTGCTACGCGTCCCTGGGGAATAGAAACTTTCCATCCGACGGGTCCCAAACCGTCGAATCTAATCAGATCAACGGTTTAGATTCCTTTTTCCCGCACTCTTTCCGTTTTTGCTACAAATAGTCCCTTTTTGCTACACGTAGCAGAAAACAGTTCGTTTCAGAAAAATACCAAATAGACTGGACCTCACCGGAGACCTAGCCGGCGACCTTGTAGCAAAAAAAATATCCTAATATAGCAAAACTGAGTTCGCGGAAACATCACCGGAGACTCTCGCTAGAAAAATTGTCGTCGGAGACATCGTAGCTAAAAATTTACACTGATGTAGGAAAACTACAAACCGGTTGTAGCAAAATATTTTTGCTAATATAGCAAAACCGACTTTGCCGAAGACATCACCTGAGACTCTCGCCGGAGGACTCATAGCAAAACCATAAAAATCGGTTGTAGCAAACAAATTGTATAAAAGTAGCAAAAATATATGAATACTTAGCAAAAATAATATGCTAAAGTAGCAAAACGCTAATAGAAATGACAAATAAAAATAGCAACACCGGCCAACTAAAGTAGCAAACACTCTAAACTGTGGTAGCAACGCCAGACACCGTATGTAGCAGAGGGTAATATTACATTGGTTTAAAAATTAAAAAAAAATACCAGACACCATATGTAGCAGATCGTCGCTGCAACGCCATCGTTGTCGGGACTGTGCTCGCAGCCACGGTGACAAGCTGCGGGCGGCGCACGGCGGTCCGCTGGAGACGACCTGTCCATGGTGGCGCGGCTGTGCGGGCGAAGAAGAGGACGCGACGAGCTCCGGTGGCGCACGACAAGCTATGGCCGGGGCGCGGCGAGCTCCGGCGGCGCACAACAAGCATAGCCGGCTGGCGCGCGGCAAGCACAGCTGCAGACGGCGCGCGTCTAGCACAGCGCGCGGCGAGGTCCGGCGTCGCAGGACAAGAGAAGCCGCGACCAGCTGGCGCAGCGCACGGCAAGCTCCAGCGGCAGAGCGGAGATGGCGAAGCACGCGACAATCATCGACGACGGAGACAGCAGTACGCTCTGTGGCGGAGGCAGCAGTTCGCGCGTGGAGGCAGAAGACGATGGGGAATCACGCACGGCTTGACCCTGGCCCCACCACGAGAGCGACGTGCGTGACCACCTGGGGATAGAAAGTCACGTATTTCCGGGGAGGCCAATCATTTTCCTAATAAATATGCCTAAAAGTGTTCATCAATACCAAAAGATGAAAAGAAACCATAATTGCTTTCAAGAAAGAATAAATTTTGTTGGTTATGCATTTCAGGCGAGAGATACGGTCAGATGCCTCCTCCTACTCGTTTGGCATCACATAAAAGCATCTCTAGCCAAAGTACAAAAATGCTTTAAAGGATAAAAATACGCTGCTAACGGCAGAAACCGCCTCTAGCCAAACCCCAAATGGCCTTAGTGGAGAATACTTTTTAGTCTTTGGCCTCGGCGGCCCTGACCTAGCTGACGCAGCCTCGCTGCCACAACCTGATACGTCAAAAACGTATTTATAATTTTTTATGCTTCATGCTTGTTTTGTATCTATTTTACTTTGCTTTGTCTATACTTTGAGATATTTTTATATTTTTCTGTAACTAACCTATTAACAAGTTGCCACAGTGTCAGTTGCCTGTTTTCTTCTGTTTTTGGTTCCAGAAAGGCAGAAAATCAATATTCTCGGAATTGGACGGGACAAAAGCCAAAGTTATTATTTTTCTCGAAGCAGCACGGAACCACGAAGTAGAGCCGGAGGGGGGCCACACCCCTCCTAGGCGCGGACAAGCCCTAGAGGCGCCTGGAGGGGTGTGGGCCCCCTAGACCCCCACCGACCTTGATTCTTGCGTCTATAAGAAGCCTCTGATGATAAAACCCTAAATAATCCAGAAGAAATCCACGAAAACCGCCGCCACCGAAAGGGAGATTCGGGGGACAGAAAGTCTCTGTTCCGGCACCCTGCCGGGACAGGGAAGTGCCCCCGGAGCCATCCCCATTGATCTCCACCGCCATCTCCATCACCGTTGCTGATTCCTATGATGAGGAGGGAGTAGTTCTTCCTCGAGGCTAAGGGCTCTACCGGTAGCTATGTGTTCATCTCTCTCTCTATGAATGATATTATGGTCATGAGCTTTGTAATCAAGTAGATCTACCTTGCTACTCAAATGCTTTAATAGATCTCTGCTCTCCTCATATGTGTGAAAGTGACAGCGTGCATACCATGGTGGCACTTAGGTTTGAGTCTATAGAAATACTCTTTGTGCTTTAATAGATCTATGCGTTTTCCCACGTGTGTGAAAGTGACAGCGTGCATACCGTGTGTGGCACTTTGGCTAGATTGAATATTTGTTATGAGTTATATTTGGATTTGGATGTCTCTATAAAATTATGGTGTTTGTTGGAACCATGTAGCGCTCAAGGTGATAGTGTGGGGTTATCTAGATTGGGGAAGGCGTACTTTGAGGAGTGCTGTTATAGCCCTACCGATGATTAGAGTGTCCAGCCGGAGAGTAGTTAAGAGTAGTATCATGAAGAGAGGATATTTATATGAGAGAGTGTTCACTAGTAAAAGTATGATCCCTAGGCCTTGTTTCTAAACATTGAAACACCGTTTGCTACTAGATCTGTTGCATGTTTGCTTGCTTTAGTCTTTACCTCACCATCAAGCTCTTTTCTGGCACCGTTACCCCACGTCAACAACAAGTCAGAAGCTATTTGCTGGCACCGTTACCACTTGTATTTCACCATCTCTTCGCCGAACTAGTGTACCTATATTGGGTGTGTTGGGGACACAAGAGACTTCTTGTATCTTGATTGTAGGATTGCTTAAGAGGGAATACCTTTGACCACTTCCTCCTTGAGTTCGATAAACCTTGGGTGATCCACTTAAGGGAAACTTGCTGCTGTTCTACAAACCTCTGCACTTGGAGGCCCAACAACTGTCTACAAGAATAGAAGTGTGTAGACATCACAACCTCGCCGCCCTGCCACAGTATTCCTTCACTCCGTCGATAACCCGAAACACTTGCCGCCATTTTCCCCTCCGTCCGACCAACTCGCGGGTGCTAGCCGTCGTCGAAATTGGTCCCGAGAGCTTCCACATCGAGCCGGATCCCGCCGTTGATTCAAGGTTGATTCCGGTCGCGACGAGGTCAATTATTTTGGCAGAAGGGCCGTCGAAGAATGGGGGAGGTGTAGATCGACCGCCGTAGACCAAAACCGGCTGACAAAAACCGCCATGGACCAAAACCGGTCGCGGCGAGGTCGATTCTTTTGGCGGAAGGGTCATCGGAGCACGGAAGAGGTGTAGATCGATCGCCATGGACCAAAACCGGCTGACAAAAACGCCGTAGCCCCTGGCCGGACGAGCTTTATGCCCAACGGCATCTTCGAAATTCGTAGACGGCCGGTTTTCGCGTTGGCTTGGCGGCGGCATTTCCATGACCGCCATAGGGTATCCCGGTCATCGCGCAACCCTGACGGAGGCCTCAACCCTTTTGTTGCTCGAGTTTATGGTACTGGCCGCGGACTCCACCTTCGCGACATTCAAGGTACTCGACAAAATTTCTATATGACTTGTATTTTGTTCATTTGCAACCGGCTTGACCGAGAGCACCTTCGTCTATAGATGAAGAGATTGAGAGAGATGATCTGTGATGACTCTTCGTCGGTGGAGGACAAAGAAGACGGCAAAGATTTAGAGATGGATTTAATGCTGATTGTGAACGAGGATTTTCGGAGGCCTAGGCAAGGATCGCAATTCAGCCACATGTGTATCAATCGGAATAGAGGCGAGGGCCATGCTTGGATCATGCGGGATTATTTCAACCCCGGTGCAATCTATTAATACAAGAATTTCCATCGGCGGTTTCGGATGCAAACAGACTTGTTCCTCACAATAGCAAAAGCCATGAGGATCACGATGATTGGTTCAAACTTCAGAGGAGTGCATCGGGAGAGATTAGTGTGAGCCTAGTCATGAAATGCGTAGCAGCTGAGAAGGGTACTTGAATATGGTTGCTCATCCGACGCCATTGATGACTATGTTTGGATTAGGGAGGACACAATATTGATACGTTGGTTTGATTTGCAAAATACAACGTTTTAGTCCTCTAAGTTATTGGGGTTCGAATCTGTGACGCAAAATTTAGAGAACCAAATATATATAGAAAGTTAAAGGTTTAGTGAGGTTTTTTATGGTCTAAATTTTTGTACTTGGGCTAGAGATGCTCTGAGGGGGCTAATTTAATTTCAGTAATCCAACATATGCAATCAAAGTTCACGGTACGTGACAATGAATTATCAAGCTCGCATTAAATTCCCCCGCTTGTATGGTAAAAACTTCATCTTTCGATAGAATTATCAAGCTCGCATTAAATTCCCCGCTTGTATGGCAAAAACTTCATCTTTCGACAACCCACAACAAAAGTGAAAATGTAATTTGTAAAACTATGCAATCGTGGTAGCTATATTTGTATGACTTGTGGTTTTATAGGGAGGTCGCACTAGGTCAATAAGGAGATGTTTTTGACATTGGATGGAGACGTCACATGGTGAACCCTAGATGCTATGTTGGCAGCGGCCTAAGCCATGTTTTTTTTCTTCATCTTCCATAGTCCGAGTCGTCTTAAATCTTCCCGGGTCCAACGAGGTAAAGGTAGGATGCAACAATATATTTTGGGTCGAAGGAACTGAAGTATGACATGCCTTGAGCTCACCCCCACAGATAAATGTAAGTTCAAAAGGAAATGAAACCGGTGCGTGTGCGTGTGCGTGTGGGCATGTGTGGACGTGCGGGTGCATGTGCGGGTGTGCAGGTGTGCGCGTGCGCATGCGCGTGTGTGCACGTGTGCGTGTGCGCGTGTGTGCATGCGTACGTGCGTGTGCGTGTGTAGCCTAAAGGCATTGAGACGGACTCATAAGATCCTTCTGAATTTTGTGCTTTTAAATGGTGTTGTAAGTCACAGGCATAATATATTGTTTTTGTTGTTTGGCTCCCGTGTCCATCTACTCTTGCCATCTGAACCACGGAACAAGCTATGAAAATCTGTGCCAAAAGCAGAAACTGGATGCTGTATTGGTTTGCCAGAATACTATGGCCCTACAGATAAAACGGGATTTCTGAGGCTATGTTTGGTTGAGCCGTAGATTCCTGAAAATCAGCTGTGAGAAATCAGCTATGTAAAAACTGCTGTGAGCCGACGATGGTGGGAAAGCTGGAAGTTGTTTTGTTAAGAATTGCCAACCGGAGATTCGATAGGAAGTGAGTACAATGTCCTAAGGCCTGAAAGATTGTTTATATGCTAATTCATCGCAGAATACCGTATTATATACTAATAATAGTGGAACCAAATATTGGGAGGATATTTTTCATCTCATAAGAATCTATATATACATATATTAAAAAGTGTTGTCATACGATTACAAAATATATACGGATTACACAAAATATATAAGTGAAAGAACATTTCTTATCCATAGATATTTTGGTGTTTATTACAACACACATAACAGACTAATTATTTGCCAAGTATTCTACAGGTTACATTTCAAGAATTCCCTGACTAATTGCTCACAAAAAGGACTTTCCTGTTGCTCCACATTTTGCCTCATTGATGTCCGGTAGTACCGGAGAATTCATCCGGTACTACCGCTCAGGGCCGGCAGTACCGGGTTTTACTATCGGGCCTGGCAGATGTGGTGAGTATACTGGCCAAAAGTTTCTGTCACGTTAGGTACAAAAAAGCGGTAGTATCGCTTTTTACTACCGGTCAAGACAGAAGGGTTGGGCGAGGTCGCCAAAGGCCTCAGAACTGAGCGGTATCAAAAAGCAGTAGTAACGCATTTTGGTACCGGTCATGACTGAAGCAATTGGCAAGCTCGCCAAACTCCTCTATACTGACCGGTACCGCTTTTTGATACCGGTCAAGACTGAAGCGATTGGCAAGCTTGCCAATCTCCTCAGAATTGACCGGTACTAAAATACGGTAGTACCGCATTTTAGTACCTATCACTACAGAAGGTTCTGGCCAGTTGACTCACACTGATGTTCCCCCCGGTACCAAAATGCGGCACTACCGCAAGTGTCCGTTAGTACCGCGCCGTAGGGCCGGTACTTGAAGGGTTTTGCAGCATAGTAAATGAAAAATTTCTACGGATGCGAACAAGAAAGCCAAGATCTAATCTAGGAGATGTAATCAACGAGAGAGAGATTGATGAGATCTTCATACCCTTGAAGAAATCGCACAGCAGAAACGTTCAACAGAACGTGGTTGATGTAGTCGTACTAGCCGTCTCCTCCTCGCGATCTGATCCGATCCTACGCCGCAAGTGGCGGCGCCTCCGAGAGATGCACACGTATGGTGCAGCGATGTCTCCTCCTTCCTTGGTCCAGCAATTATGGTGGAGAGATAGATTGGATCTGCAGCACGACGGCGTGGTGCTTATGGTGGAGAATTTCCGTGGCAGGGCTTCGCCTACGCGCAGTCGGGAGAGAGAGAGAGAGAGAGGAGGGGCAGCAGTTGGCGGCTAGGGTTGGAGGAGTAGGGGAGGGGGAGGGTGCGCCCCTGCCCACCTTATATAGGGGGCTGGCCGTCCCCCTTGGCCCCTCCTCCAAGCCCTAGGGCGGCGGCCCCAAGGGTGGAGTGGGGGGCAAGTTTTTCCCTTCCTTCTAGAAGGGTTCCCTAGGGTTTGGCCGGCTGGGCCTATGGGGCCTTGTGCCCCTGGCCCAAAGCAGCCAGGGCACTCCCTCTTAGGCCCACGCAGGCCTCCAACAAGTGGGCCCACGTTGGTCCCACTCCGGAAGCTTCTAGAACCTTCCAGTATAATACCGATAAACTCCGAAACGATTCCGAAATCCAAAAACTGCTTTCCTTTATATGAATCTTATTCTCCGGACCATTCCGGAACCTCTCGTGATGTCCTGGATCTCATATGAGACTCCGAACAAAAAACTCATAAACCAATTATCCATTCTATCCTAGCGTTGATGCACGTTAAGTGTGTGACCCTACGGGTTCGAGAATATGCAGACATGATCTTCTATCAATAATCAACAGCGGGATATGGAAACCCATATTGACTCCCACATATTCATAGATGACCATATCGGATGAACCACGATGCCAGGATTCAATTAATCCCATATATGTATTCCCTTTGTCACGCGATATTTTACTTGCCCGAGATTCGATCGTGGGTATCGGCATACCTAGTTCAATCTTGTTCACAGCAAGTACTTTACACGTTCCGTAATCCGATATCACTTTGTGATTAACTCCTTAACCACGTGCTTGCAAGCGGTGTTGATATCGATTACCGAGTGGGCCCGAAGTATATCTGTCCGACTCGGGAGGGACAAATTCCATCTCGATACATACAACCCAACAAGTACTTTCCGATCACCTGAGAGACACCTTTATGATCACCCTCACATAGGATGACGTTTTATGACCTCAAAGCTTTCTTCCGATACCAGTGAGTTGTATTATCTCATGGTCTAAGGAATATAATACTTGACATAGGAAAAAGCTTCGCAAAGATGAACACGATGACACGATCTAGTTGCTCTGCTTAATTTGGGTCTGTCCATCATATCATTCTCCTAATGACATGATCTCATTATTAACCGACAACTCATGTCTATGGTTAGGAAACCTTAACCATCATTAATCAATGAGCTAGTCCATAGAGGCGTACTAGGGACACGGTGTTGTTCATAAACCACACAAGTATCAAAGTTTCCGCTTAATACAATTCTAGCATGGAATATAAACTTTATCATGAACAAGAATTATAATAATAACATCTTTATTATTGCCTCTAGGGCATAATTCCAACAGTCTCCCACTTGCACTAGAGTCAATAATCTAGTTTATATCTGGCAACAATCTAACACCCATGGCATTAAGGTGCTGATCATGTTTTGCTCGTGGAAGAGGTTTAGTCAACGGATCTGCGACATTCAGATCCGTATATTCTTTGCTAATCTTCAGATCTCCATCTGCTATATAATCTCGAATTATATGAAAACGACGGTTGATGTGCTTGGTCTTTGGATGATATCTTGGTTCCTTAGCCAGTGCTATGGCGCCAGTGTTGTCGCACAATATCTCCAGTGGGTCCAAGGCACTTGGAACCACACCGAGCTCATTGATGAAGTTCCTGATCCGAACTCCTTCACTTGATGCTTCTGAAGCAGCCATGTATTCCGCTTCTGTTGTAGATCCCGCGATCACGCTTTGCTTGCAGCTTCTCCAGCTCACAGCTCCACCATTCAAAATATAAACGTATCCTGTCTAAGATTTAGAATCATCCGGGTCGGTGTCGAAACTAGCGTCGACGTACCTTTTACGACGAGCTGCTCATCACCTCCATAGACTAAGAACATTTCTTTAGTCCTATTTAAATACTTTAGGATGTTCTTTACAGCTGTCGAGTATTCCACTCCTGGATCACTTTGGTATCTGCTCGTCAAACTAAGAGCATTGGACACATCCGGTCTAGTACACAGCATGGCATACATGATAGAACCTATGGACGAGGCATATGGCACTTTGCTCATAGTGTCTCTATCGTTTACCGTAGCTGAACACTGAGGCTTGCTCAATATCTTACCTGACAACATGTGACGAGGTTTCGACTCGTCAATGCCCATTGTTATGGACTTGGGTTTTGGAGAAGATGGGGATGCTGGAGATCGTGGAACGGTTAACAGACAAGCAACCAGGGGACACGAGATTTACCCAGGTTCAGGCCCCCGGAGGGAAAACCATACTCCTGCTTGTCTGCTCTTGATTACGGCGGAACCGAAGGTTACAAGGGTGCGCAGATTCGATCTGGCGTGGAGGTACGTGTGCGAAAGTATGAGTCGTGAGATCTAGGTCGTGCCCTCCTGGGCTTTATATAGACTTAGGCAGGTCCCGGGCATAGTCCTAGTCGGTTACAGGTTCTAGGGTTTTACCCCTTTGAATTTCCTATCTACTCTAGTCTTGCTCTCCAAGGATCCGAAGGCGTCATGGGCCATGGGCCGGCGTACATCCACCGTGGGCCTTCCTTGGGCTGGACTAGGTATGCTGAGGTCACGCACCTGTAGGGTTCAACCATGTCAGTAGCCCCCGAGTGATCAGTCGAATCGTAGATTCGGCTGAGGACTCTTCAATCCTTCGGGTGTAACTATGCGTTAATAGTATGTGTGTAGGGATTGTTGATGCGTGTGCCTGACTCACCCGACAGATCAGGGTCAGTTAACTGTCTTAGGACGAAACAACACGATCTTCCTCAGGTTCGAGTCCCTCAACTCGAAACTAGAACATATGCTGGCATAATTCGACTCAGGCCGCGGAGGACTTACAGGAGTGGAATTCCAGTAATTTTAATTGATGTACCCAACGCGTCCGTCAGGATTTTTCATAGCACCTGTTAGCACGGGTTTTTACTAGCAGAGCGCAGTCGTGTGCATTGCCAGGACATCAGATGATATCTGTAGGTCTTATCTTTGTGTCGCAGACACAGCATCCGAATGTTTGTCACCGCGGAGGTGTTTCGGGTGGCCAAGGAGATCGTTGCTCACTCAGCGTTTTATTGGGGCAGAGTTGCCGAAAAGATTTTGCATGCTGATCTGGAAGATCGCAGTCGAAGATTTCATAGGGTGCGCGACCAGCGCTCCCTATGGGAGTAGCCCCCGAGTGTCTGTTCGAGTCGTAGACTCGAGCGGAGACTTTAGCTCAAAACTTTGTTCAGTTGTTAAGTCCGTAGGACACAAAAATTTCCGGATGCTTAAATCCATCCTCCCTATGGGAGTAGCCCCCGAGTCCGTAGTGGAGTCGTAGACTCGACGTAGGACTCGAAGAAATGTTTTGTCTTTATTCGTCTTTCGGGTGCGCGGCCAGCGCTCCTGATAGGAGTAGCCCCTGAGTATTTAGTCGAATCGAAGATTCGAGTGAGTACTCTTAGCTGTGGAGCCGAAGAATTGTTGTTGGTGCTAGTATAGCTTTTGATGACATCAGTGCTGACGATCGGTGACCTCAAGCGTCTGCTACGCCAGAGATGACTTGACTGGACGAACGTGGGTCCCACTTGCTGACCTTGAATTGACCGGTCACGCGCGGCGTGGAGATAATTACGGCGTCTCCTCGATTTCCGCGCGTAGTGGACGGCGTGGTAACGACGGTTCGTTGTGATGCTGACACGTGTATGGCCAGATCTGCCATTGGCGTTAGGTCTTCTGGATGGACGGCCGTCGTGCGTCGTCTTCATCGTTATAATCATTGGGGAAAGCTGCAGGTTGTTTTCACCACATCAGTTCTTGTTTTCACTGACTCCTTGTGCTCTAGCGATTCTTGCTGCGCGCTGGGTTTTCCTTCCACATTTCCATCTTCCCTTCTGCATTTTCACCGCCGGCGCCGCTGTTGCGCGATGGGGAAGCCAAAGAAATCGTCATATGCAGTTGGGACCAGCGCCGCCGGAGGAAAGAAAGGCGCCACGGCCACCCGTGTCACCGACGGTGGTTGGCAGCGATTCGAGACGCGGGAGAGCGATCTCCGCAAGCTTCGTGAGCGGGGTTTGATCCCGCAAGATAGGGAGGCCGTCAGACTCCCCGGCAATGAGGTAATCCCCTGTCCCCCAGCTGGGTTTCGGGTTATGTTTCTCGCCTTCGTTATGCGTGGGTTTTCTTTTCCAGTCCACAACTTCCTCCGTGGACTGCTTTTTCTCTATGGCATTCAGCTTCATCATTTGTCTCCCAATTCGCTTCTCCATTCATCACTTTTTGCGAGTGCTGGCTCGGCATTGAGCCGCACTTTGGCCTCTTCCGGAAACTTTATTCCGTGAAGAGGCAGTCTTGTTCGGATGGTGTGTATCCCATTGGGGGTTGCATCATCTCCCTTAGTCCCAATCTTCTTTTCTTTTCCTTTTCCATGTCCGAATCTGTCCAGTACTGGCGGAGGCGATGGTTTTACATCCGCGACTCCGTAGTGCCTGGGCAAGATTTTGGTCTTGTTCCTTTTGACCCCTCCCAGATAATCGAGCCAAAAAGATCCTGGAAAAACCAGATTTTGGATGGCGAGACAGAGGAGATAGAGGCCCTTTACCGTCGGGTGGAGGATCTCCAGCTGATTCCGGAGAAGGAAGTGAATGGCGTGGACATCATCCGGACGTTTATTGAGCATCGGGTGCAGCCTCTCCAAGCGAGGGCGCACCCGATGTTTCTTTACTCTGGGCGCCGTGATCCGACGAGGGTTTCGGCTGAGAAAATCTCCGAGGGGGATCTTGACAGGACCCTTCGCGCGCTGCTGAAGTTCAAGGCCGGAGAGGAGATCCCGGGGAAGTCGCTGACTCCTCCGTTTTCTTCGACGCTGGCCGTTCCGCAGGTGTAGATTCGTGCGCGTAGCGCTTTTTGTCGACTGCATATTTGTTTTCCTTGGTTTGCTAACAGAGTAACTTCTTTTTGCAGAGCTTCAAGGTGACGGGCATGGTGCCGCCATTGCCTGAGTTATTTTCGAATGCTCCGGATAATGACGTGGTGGATTCCGTGTCCGAGCTGCCGTCGGCGCGATCTCCGGCGGAAGATGCCGACGAGTCGAGTGAGGATCAGACGCGCAAACGATCGCGGAGCTCCAGCGAGTCTTTGGATGCCTCGACTCCTCCGACTCCCAGAAACCCTTTGTGCCTTGAGCGTCATAGTGAAGGGCATGGAGGATCTTCCTCTCCCATTCCTGCTATTCCTGTGCGGGCTGTAGCGCCACACCCGCCAGCGAAGCAGAAGAAGGAAGAAAAGAAGGAAGAGAAGAAGGAAGAGAAGAAGGAAGAGAAGAAGGAAGAGAAGAAGGTGGAGAAGAGAGCCCGAAGGACTCCTCCTGTCTTTGACCTGAGCTCGCTGGACTCGTAAGTTTCTTGTCTTACCACTATCCTTTTTCCTTATTGATTTTGCACTTGTACTGATTGCTTCGTATGCAGGCATTCCTCCCATGACTCCTCCAGCGATGGTGCGCGGGAGATGATGGGGGAGTCGAAAGTTGCGTCTCCTCCTCCTCAAACGGTGGCAACGTCAGGGGGTGCCGCTCCGGATCCTCCTCTGCAGGAGGTGCAGGTGGTTGCGCCTCAGAATTTCGCCAGCGGGCCTTCGGAGTCACCATCAGAGGATGTAAGTATCTCTGCTTCGTACCACGGGGGGAGCCCCCGGGTGTACGAAAAAGTTCGTGTCTTGTTATTTTTTCGAATCTTCGGGGGGGGGGAGCCCCCGAGTGTCTTCGTGTTTGAGTTTTGGCTTTATTCCTTAATGTTGGGCACAGCCCCCAAGTCCTTTTCCTTACTGGTGTTTTTTTTCCTGCAGCCTTTTGTGGAGGAGGCCAAGCGGCTGGTGCAGGAGCGCCTGATGCTAGAGGCTAACCTCCAACAACTTCAAGGTACCTGTTTGTTTCTGGTGCTTCGTTCATTTGTTCTGGTCTTGCTCTCTGACGTTTGCTTGTTTCGAATGCAGAGGAGCATAATACTTCTCTTCGTGAGGTCGATGCTCTCAAGAAGAGCCTTGGTCAATCGGAGAAGAAGGCCGAGGCCGTCGTTGGTGCGAAGGAACGCCTCGAGCTAGAGCTAACCAAGGCAGCCGAAGCTAAGGAGCGTCTGCAGTAGGAGGCCGCGGACCGTGAGGAGCAGCTGGCCACTGTTGTGGCTGCGCGCGAGAGGGAGGTGGCAGGCAAGCTCATGGCTGCTGCCAAGGCTGCTTCGGGTGAGTGTTGTATTTGTGCTTCTTTCTTCTTGTCTTCTTCTGCGTTGCTTTTCGTCATGTCTCTTTCATTTTTTCTCAGATGCCGCAGGCATCGAGTTTGACCAAGGCGCTCTGGAGCACGGGAGTGCTCTAGATGATGCTACTGCAGCGGTCGAAGATCGTTGCAGCACCGTCGTCAGCTCCCTTGCCAAGGCGAAGGAGGTCCTTGGCCGCTTCTACAAGGAGCTTGTCCCTAAGGGCGCGGCCCTTGATGATGTGGATGCTCTGGCGGAGGCTTTGTCAGCCGAAGCGCCTGCGGCGTACAAGCGCAAGCAGAAGGGCATCGGTTCGTCCGTCGGGCTGGCGATGGCTTTGGCGGCTGGAGCGGAGCTGGACCTGCCCCAGATCACCTCCCGGATGCCGACGACCGCAGACGGATCCGAGGTAGCCTTTGCTGCCTACTCTGCTCGCTGCAAGCGATATGGGTCGAAGCTCATTGATTTGTTGTCTGAGTATGTGGTGCGGCAGCAAGGGGAGGCCAAGGCTAGGCAATCCGGCTCCGAGGCGACTCAGGGTGCCGCATCTTAGGCGTTGTAGATGTAGGATTGTTTGTAGCCTGCTTTTGCTGTAAATATTTTGAGGAACACAGTCCTTGTGCCACGTAGTGGCCTTATATGCTTTAATGAATTCTTCTGAGTTGTGCTCTGTCATTGTCTGAATGTTTGTGTCCTTTTCTTTTTCTGCTGCTCTAGGTTCCTTCGGGTGCTAACCCTATTGATACCTCGCCCGCAGTGTTGCTGCGGCCATCTTTGGATGATTCCTCTCAACTCGCTTTTCTTCGGGATCGTGTGCCTAGTCTTGAGAGGGAGTTGCTCGGGTTGCGAGGTCATGCCGATGTTTGGAAGTCCAAGGCGGATCGTGGCGCAGCTAGAGAGGAGTACTTGATGGCGGGACTGCTTCGGCTGTCGGAGCAGCTTCAATGTAAGTTGTTCTTTGTTTCGAGCTGTGGCTCGGTTCTTCGGATGAGCCTGCTTGGCCTTGCCTCTTATTTTGTGCAATTGTTGCAGGTGCTAACCTTGCTCCGAGGGAAGAGAAGGAGCGTGTCGCTGTTCAGGTCAATTGTTTGACTCAACATGGCATGGAGGCCGGTGGCTTCTTCTGGATGGATCGTGACCGTGCCATGGCTCTGGCGATGGTGCAGTGTCGTGTGCACCAGGTTTCGCGAGTGTTTGGCCAAGTGCAGACGTCGCTTTCCTCGGTGTTGCACGTCATGTTTCCTTTGGATGCCGTACCGACAAGCCTTGCGGGTCTTCTGTCGAAGTTTCGGAACGTGAGCAATGTCAAGGAGTTGGTGCGGCAACAGCTCGTCGCAGGAGTGAAGGCTGCTTTGTCTCTTGTGAGGCTGCACCGGCCTGATGTTGATTTGGCTGTTGTGGCAGCTGGGCCACCTCCTCAGCCGGATGGTGATGAGTGGGACATGCGTCCACATTACGCAGCTGTAAGGCAGTATGCCGAACAGGTCGTAGATTTGTTTGAGTAGCATGCTCAGGTTATTCTTTAGAATAGGTAGTACCTGAAAAAGAGATAGATGTAAAATTTGTATATTTCGACTGGGCGTGTTGTGCCCTTTGTTGTAAAGGTTTGCTTGCTGTAAGCACGCAGTGCTTTGTTGAGTACGTGTCCTTTTTGTTTGCCTGACGTTGTCAGCTACTCAGGTGTACACGCGTGATCCTCATTCGACGAAATCGTGAGGTGGGGGGAGCCCCCGAGTGCGTTTGTAGCATAAAGTAAAGTTGCAAATATGGAATGGAAGTTTGGGGCGAGGCACTTAGCTTTATTTATATCGTAACGGAGGAAGTACATTGTTTGGCTGAATAGCCTTGGCTGAAAAGCCTTATTGAAAGTAAAGGGGTAGAGAGCTAGGGGTAGAATCATCGCAAGTGCGCGATGTTCCATGGGTTGGAGTATGCAACTCCAGACTCCACGTGCTTGAGGCGATAGGCGCCACCTGGGATGACTTCGGTGATGACGTAGGGTCCTTCCCATGGTGACTCGAATTTCGTCGGTCGCTCTTGCTTGAGTCGCAAGACGAGGTCTCCTTCGACGAAGGACCTGGGGCGAAGCCGGCGGCTGTGGTAGTTGCGGAGACTCTGCTGGTACACCGCTGATCGAGCTGCTGCTATGTCTCTTGCTTCGTCGAGTGTGTCGACGGCGTCTTCGAGTGCAGCCATGGATTCGGCTTCGCTGTAAGCGACGACCCAGGGGGCCTGGTGGCGTACTTCGGCTGGTAGCACGGCCTCAGCTCCGTGCACCATGAAGAACGGTGCGTAGCCTGTGGAGCTGTTTGGCGTAGTTCGTAAGCTCCACGGGACGGATGGTAGCTCTTTTGTCCAGGCTCCTGCTTTCCATTCGAGTGGACTCATGAGGCGCTTCTTGATGCCAGCACCGATTAGGCCGTTGGCCTTTTCCACTTGCCCGTTCGTTTGCGGGTGTGCCACTGAGGCGTACGTGATGTTGATCCCAAGGCCTTCGCAGAAGTCCTGAAACTCCTTGGAGATAAAGTTCGATCCATTGTCGGTGATGATGCTGTGCGGTACGCCGAACCTGTAGACAATGGACTCGAAGAACTTGACGGCAGTTTTGCCTTTCTGGTTGGTAACCGGCATGGCCTCGATCCACTTGGTGAATTTGTCGACTGTGACCAGGAGGTAAATGTGTCCCCCTTTCGAGGACTTTGGCAGTTTGCCGATCATGTCGAGGCCCCATTGAGCAAAAGGCCAGGCTATAGGTATGGGTCTGAGTTCCGACCCGGGTGCGTGCCGTTTGTCGGCAAACCGTTGGCACCCGTTGCATCTTCGGACGATGTCCTTTGCGTCGCTCATGGCCGTTGGCCAGAAGAATCCGGCCCGTAGAGCTTTGGCGACTAGGGAGCGGCTGCCTGCGTGATGGCCGCAGATGCCCTCGTGGATGTCTTGGAGGATGGCTTTCCCGTCGCCGATGGTGACGCACCTTTGTAGTACACCCGTATTACTGCGCTTGTACAGCTTGCCATTGATGGTGGTGAAGGCTTTTGACCGACGAGATATGCGTCGGGCATCTGTCGGGCTGTCAGGCAGTTCTCCGTTTAACAAGAACTGGAGGTATGGTCGCGTCCAAGTTTCTTCGACTGCCATGACCTGCATTAGGTTTACCATGGCGACCTCTGTGTCCAGTTTCTCGGGTCCTTCATGTCCTTCGGGCAGCGTAGCCCCCGAGTGTTCTGCTTCTTCGGGTGATCCCTTGGGGAATTTCTGTTTGATGGATGGCACGCAGATCTGTTCGAGGAACACACCTGATGGCACCTTGGCGCAGGTGGAGCCGATGTTGGCGAGTCTGTCGGCCTCCTCGTTGCTTTCTCTTCCAACGTGCCGAAGCTCGCAGCCGTCAAATTCTCCTTCGAGTGCGTTGTAGAGCGCGCGGTATGCGATCATGTTTTCGGCGTGTGCGTCGCACTCATTCATCGTCTGCTGGACGACGAGGTTGGAGTCACCATAGATGACCAGGCGCGTTGCGCCGCATATTTTTGCCATCCTCATGCCGTGGATGAGGGCTTCGTATTCGGCCTCATTATTAGCTCGGAATTTCATCCGAAGGACGTACTTCATCTTGTCGCCTTGCGGGAAGGTCAGTATGACCCCTGATCCTGCTCCAGCTTCGCGCTTGGAGCCGTCGAAGTGCATCGTCCATGACTGCGACATGTCTGGGGTGTCTGGCAGCTGCAGCTCCATCCAATGTACCAGGAAGTCCGGAAGGACTTGAGATTTGATTGCGAGTCGCTTCTCGTAGACGATGTCCAAGGGTGACAGTTCGATGCCCCACAGGGCCACGCGTCCTGTGGCCTCTGGATTATTCAGGATGCTGTTCAGGGGTGCCTCGTTGACGACCATCACCTGGTGCTCCTGGAAGTAATGGCTCAGCCGTCGAGCCGTCATGAACAGGCCGTAGGCGAGCTTCTGGTAGTGAGGGTACCTCTGCTTTGTTGGTGTCAGTACCTCGCTGAGGTAATAGATTGGGCGCTGGAGCCCGTGGGTCTTGCCTTCTTCGGGTCGTTCGACCACTAGTACGGTGCTGACCACCTGGTGTGTGGCTGCTATGTACAGCAGCAGAGGCTCGCGCTCCTTTGGCATGACCAAGACAGGCGAGGTGGAGAGGAGCCGCTTGAGGCTCTCGAATGCATCGTTGGCTTCTGGCGTCCACTTGAACTTGTCTGCCTTGCGTAGCAGCTGGTAGAATGGCAGGGCCTTCTCGCCCATGCGGCTGATGAATCTTCTTAGCACCGCTATTCGTCCTGCGAGCTGCTGTACGCCTTTGAGGTTTTTCGGCTTCTCCATCGTCATGATGGCTCTGATTTTCTTTGGGTTCGCCTCGATCCCTCGCTGAGAGATGAAGTACCCAAGCAGCTGACCCGATGGGACGCCGAAGGCGCACTTTTCGGGGTTTAGCTTGATCCTGTAGCGGTCAAGGTTGTCGAACGTCTCGCGGAGATCGTCGATAAGTGTCCTTGCCTCCCTGGTTTTTATGACTATGTCGTCAACGTAGACTTGGATGTTGCGACCGATCTGGTCCTTGAGGCAGGCCTGCATGCATCGCTGGTACGTGGCACCTGCGTTCTTTAGCCCGAAAGGCATTGTGTTGTAGTAGAATACTCCGAACGGTGTGATAAACGTCGTTTTCTCCTGATCTTCGACCTTGAGTCGAATCTGGTTATAGCCTGAGTAGGCGTCGAGGAAGGAGAGTTTCTCGCAACCTGCAGTCGAATCGATGATCTGATCGATCCGAGGAAGAGGGAAGTGGTCCTTTGGGCAATGCTTGTTTAGTGACGTGAAATCCACGCACATCCGCAGGATGTCCGTGTCCTTCTTTGGGACCATCACTGTATTTGCAAGCCACTCGCTTTCCTTGATTTCCCTGATGAAGTCTGCAGCGAGTAGTCTATTGATTTCCTTGCCTATAGCTTCGGCACGTGGCTCAGACAGTCTCCGGATGGATTGCTTGACTGGCTTGGTGTCTGGAAAGACGTTGAGTGCGTGCTCGGCGAATTCCCTGGGAACTCCTGGCATGTCCGCAGGACACCAGGCAAAGATTTCCCAGCGCTCACGGAGGAATTCGACGAGCGCGCCTTCCTATG
Organism: Avena sativa; assembly: GCA_916181665.1. Classification (NCBI taxonomy): domain Eukaryota; kingdom Viridiplantae; phylum Streptophyta; class Magnoliopsida; order Poales; family Poaceae; genus Avena; species Avena sativa. The sequence goes on along the minus strand of OV702285.1, from coordinate 56,724,490 downwards.
CGGGGCTGAGGTCGTTGGCGATCAGCGCCGTCTTGGAGGCATCCGTCGGATGGACCTGCACCTTTTTTGTGTTGGCGGTGGAGTCGAAAGACATGTCAGGTGCGTTTTGCTTTGTGACTGGGGGTGCCCCATTGTCCGTCACCTCACGGAGCCTTACGAGCTCGTCTTGCATGCCGAAAGACTGGGAGATTTTGTTGAAATCCCTGTAGAATTGGTCCGATCGGGTGAAGCTCCCGTGGACTGTGATGACGCCCTTCGGCCCTGGAATCTTGAGTAGTAGGTATGCGTAGTGTGGGACAGCCAGGAACCTTGCGAATGCTACACGCCCAAGGATGGCGTGGTATTGTGACGGCCAGTCCACCACTTCAAATTCAAGTCGCTCCTGCCAGAAGTTGTCCGGCTTCCCGAAGATGACGTCGAGCCCTATTTTGCCCAGGGGGAATATGCCCTTCCCTGGGACGATGCCGTGGAACGTTGTATCTGACTGTTCCAGGCTGCATTGTGGGATCCGCATTGCTGCTAGAGTGCTTGCGAACATTAGGTTGATGCCGCTGCCGCCGTCCATGAAGACGCGACTCATCTCGAAACCTACGATCTGCGCCTCCAGCACCAGGGCAGCATGACCTGGGCGAGGGATCTGGCAAGGGTGATCCGCACGAGTGAATGTGATGCAGGACTCCGATCCGCTGAGGTACTCAGGGATGGAAGGTGGGGTTGCCACGGCCAGGTTGATTTGTCGGGTGATTTTCTTCTGCACCCTATTCATGGGGCGTCCCTTCTGGATCATCATTAGTGCTCCTTTCGGTGGGGGGTACCCGTTCCCAGCGTTGTTCTGTGCGGGTGCGACTGGTTGGTTTGGGCCTCCGATAGGCGGCGGTGGAGGATCTCCATGTGCTATTTCACCTTGCGCAGGTGCGTTTCCGAATGCAGGGATTGGGGCTTGTTGCCTCATCTGCACCATGCTTTCGCTGAGCTTCTGGAACTCGCGGCAGTCCTTGAGCATGTGGCTCGCCTTCTTTTTGCCATCCTGCTTGTCGATGTAGAAGTGGATGGTGCATGGTCCCGAAAGCTTTTCGTATGCTGAGGGTCCGTTATCGCGGTCGTAGTCCATCGCGGAAGTTTCCTCCGCGGTATCCTCCGCTGTTGCGGCTGTTGTCGTTGCGACGGTCGGCGTAGCCGGCCGCGACCATGTCGGGTCCGTCGCGATCCTCGTAGACGCGTGATATACTCTTGCTGCGGCGTTCCCGTCTTTGGCCGTAGTCGTCCTCTTCATCCGATTGTGCTTGGTGAATGCAATATTCGCCGTCGGCCCACCTATTGGCGATGTCCATGAGGTGGTCGAGTGTTTTGGGCTTGACGCGCCCGAGTTCCTCCTTGAAGTCTGGGCGTTTGACGCCGTCCCTGAAGGCGTCGATGGCCCTTTCTTCGGAGATGTGTGCTGCGGAGTTCTTGGTGTTAGACCAGCGTAGTATGTACGAGCGAATAGATTCGCCCGTTTTCTGAGTGCAGGCTCGCAACTCTTCGATTGAGGCGGGCCTCTTGCTGGTGCCCTTGAAATTTCGGATAAAGTTGTAAGCTAGCTCCTCCCAGCTTTGGATGGACCCTGATGATAGGCTGCTGAGCCAAACCCGTGTCGCGCCTGTCAGCTGCAGGCATTACATGGCGGTTTCTTTGTTACCGCCGTGCAGCTTGACGGATGACAGATGGTGACTGAGCCAGGCTTTTGGATGTTGCATTCCGTTGAACTTCGGAGTATCCGAAGGAAGCTTGAAATTGCGTGGCATCTGTGTTCGCCGAACAGATCTGCTGAAGCATCGGGCTCCACAGAGTTCTCCTTCGTCTTTGTCCATCTCAGATTCAGACGAGCATGCACGTTTGGCTCGTGCTTTGTTGATTTTGCGTTGTGTAAGCGCGTATCTGGCGTCGTAGTCGCGTTTATGGCGACGCGAGCTCTTCTTCCTTCGAGGAAGGTCGTGTTCCTCTTCCTCTTCGGATGAGGGGGTGGGGCTCCGGTCGCGCCTGGACGGAGCTTTCTTCTTCGGCTCCGCAGGAGCGTCTTGGTGGAGCGCAGCTCCGACAAGTCCGAGTCCGGTGAGTGCGGACTTATGCATGGCTCTTTTCGGGTCCCCCTCCGGAGGTGGGTGGGCCGCGAGATACGCAGTGACTGCCATGATCGCGGCTTGCGGTGTCTTCGGGATGATGTTGACGTTGGCATCCATCTCCATGAACGATGTGTGGAGAGTTCGGGTCACATCACAGCGCTCCTTGGGATCCATGTTCTCCACCCGAGAGCGGTGCTTGTTTCCTTGGTTTCCATTCAAGCTAGAGCCGGGGGCCATGGCGGAGAGCGCAGCTCGTCGCGCGCTGGACTTTGAGGCTGCTTTCTTGCGTTTGTCAAGTGTTTCCTGCATCTTGACTTGCTTCTTGTGCTCCTCGATGAGGAGGAAGTGGTATGCCATCAGTAGTTCACGTGAGGCGTCTGCAGGCAGGACTATGTCGCCTGCTATGGCGCGGCGTGCCTGGACCCATCCTTCTTTGCTAAGTTGGATGACGTGGCCGTTGTTTTCCTCGTTGGGTGGGGGGACTGGCTTCTTCTGTTCCCGCCGTTTCCGCCGTTTCTGTCCTGCGGGTTGGGGTTCGGGTTGGGCGGCGGGTTAGGCGTTTGCTACTCCTGGATGACTGCGGCGCATTGGTAGCGCTTGTAGATCGGTCTGCTGCTGCCGCAGCTTTCAGATCCGGAACCGTAGATTCCTGCATCTGATGGCGGATCGCACAGATCGGAGTTGCAGCTGCTGCTGTCATAGGAATCATCTGCTGATGATGTTGTGCATAGCACGGGGTGTGGGGCCCATGAAGAGGGCCTGATTGATGGTAGGGGCACCCGCTCAGGGAGGCGGAGGGTGCCAGTTTGCCCCACCTGGAAGCAGAAGCTCCCGAACAGGATTTCGAGTCCGTTGCCTACGGGCTCGAAGTCCTTCATGGTGGCCGGCGAGTGGGCGGTGAAGTCGAAAGCGCCGAAGAGGAGGTGACTCTCCGTCGTCGCAGAGTTGTAGATCGATCGGGTCGGGACCGTCACGACCACACAATCAGCAGCCCCAGTTCCCACAGACGGCGCCAATTGACGAGGTTTCGACTCGTCAATGCCCATTGTTATGGACTTGGGTTTTGGAGAAGATGGGGATGCTGGAGATCGTGGAACGGTTAACAGACAAGCAACCAGGGGACACGAGATTTATCCAGGTTCAGGCCCCCGGAGGGAAAACCCTACTCCTGCTTGTCTGCTCTTGATTACGGCGGAACCGAAGGTTACAAGGGTGCGCAGATTCGATCTGGCATGGAGGTGCGTGTGCGAAAGTATGAGTCGAGAGATCTAGGTCGTGCCCTCCTGGGCTTTATATAGACTTAGGCAGGTCCCGGGCATAGTCCTAGTCGGTTACAGGTTCTAGGGTTTTACCCCTTTGAATTTCCTATCTACTCTAGTCTTGCTCTCCAAGGATCTGAAGGCGTCATGGGCCTGGGCCACCCGAAAGTCTTCATGGGCCGGCGTACATCCACCGTGGTCCTTTCTTGGGCTGGACTAGGTATGCTGAGGTCCCGCACCCGTAGGGTACAACCATGTCAACATGGGCAATGAACCTTTCTTTGCTTTATCCATTCTGAACCTTTTCAGAACTTTGTCTAGGTATGTACTTTGGCTTAAAGCTATTAGGCGTCTTTGTCTATCTCTATAGATTTTGATGCCTAATATATAAATAGCTTCTCCTAGGTCTTTCATTGAAAAACATTTATTCAAATAACTCTTCACATCATTAAGCATACCAATGTCATTTCCAATAATCAATATGTCATCCACATATAGTACTAAAAATGTCACTGAGCTCCCACTCACTTTCTTGTAGATACAAGCTTCATAGCAATTTGGAACAAATCCAAAACTCTTGATCACTTGATCAAAACGAAGGCTTCAACTCCGAGATGCTTGCTTCAGTCCATAAATGGAACGCTGAAGTTTGCACACCTTATTAGCATCCTTAGGATCGACAAAACCTTCGGGCTGCATCATATACAACTCTTCATCAATGTTGACATTGAGGAACACAGTCTTGACATCCATCTGCATTTCATAATCATGAAATGCAGCAATTGCTAATAAAATCCGAATGGACTTAAACATCGCTACGGGAGAGAAAGTCTCATCATAGTCAACACCTTGAACTTGCCGACACCCTTTTGCAACAAGCCGAGCTTTATAGACAGTAACATTACCATCCGCGTCCGTTTTCTTCTTGAAAATCCATTTGCACTCAACGGCCTTACAGTCGCTAGGAGGGTCCACCAAAGTCCATACTTGGTTTTCGCTCATGGATCCCAATTCGGATTTCATGGCCTCTAGCCATTTCAAAGAGTCTGGGCTCATCATTGCTTCATCATAATTCGCAGGTTCACTGTTGTCTAACAACAAGACGGTTAAGACAGGGTTGCCGTACCATTCAGGAGTGGCACGTGACCTTGTCGACCTGCAAAGTTTAGTAGTAGCATCGTTCGAAGTTTCATGATCCTCGTCATTAGCTTCCTCTCTTGTTGGTGCAGACAGCACTGGAACAATTTCAGGTGTTGTACTACTCTCCAACTCGAGAGAAGGTTCAATAACCTTGTCTAGCTCTACCTTCCTCCCACTCACTTCTTTCGAGAGAAACTCCTTCTCAAGAAAGGATCCGTTCTTTGCAACAAAAACTTTGCCTTCGGATCTGTGGTAGAAGGTATACCCAATCGTTTCCTTAGGGTATCATATGAAGACACATTTCTCCGCTTTGGGTTCGAGCTTGTCCGGCATCAACTTCTTGACGTAAGCTTCGCATCCCCAAACTTTAAGAAACGACAACTTAGGTTTAGCACCAAACCATAGTTCATACGGTGTCGTCTCAACAGATTTAGATGGTGTCCTATTTAAAGTGAATGCAGCGGTTTCTAATGCATAACCCCAACATGATAACGACAAATCTGTAAGAGACATCATTGATCGCACCATATCTAATAGAGTTCGATTCCGGCGTTCAGACACACCATTGCGCTGTGGTGTTCCGGGTGGCGTGAGTTGCGAAACGATTCCGCTTTCTTTAAGATGCGTGAGAAAATCATAACTCAAATATTCACCTCCACGATCGGATCGTAGAAATTGAATTTTCCTGTTACGATGGTTTTCCACTTCGTTCTGAAATTCTTTGAACTTTTCAAATGTTTCAGATTTATGTTTCATTAAATAGATATACCCATATCTACTTAAGTCATCAGTAAAAGTGAGAAAATAGCGATATCCACCGCGCGTCGAAACACTCATTGTTCCGCTTACATCGGTATGTATGATTTCCAATAAGTCCGTTGCTCGCTCCATTATTCCGGAGAACGGGGTTTTGATCATCTTGCCCATGAGGCACGGATCGCACGTGTCAAATGATTCAAAATCAAGAGACTCCAAAAGTCCATCATAATGGAGTTTCTTCATGCGTTTTACACCAATATGACCTAGAGGGCAGTGCCACAAATAAGTCGGATTATCACTATCTACTTTGCATCTCTTAGCCTCAATGTTATGGATGTGTGTTTCATTGCTTTCGAGATTCAGAAGAAATAAACCATTCACAACAGGTGCATGACCATAAAAGATGTTATTCATATAAATAGAAAAACCATTATTCTCTTATTTAAATGAATAACCGTCTTGCAATAAACACGATCCAGATATAATGTTCATGCTCAACACAGGCACATAGTAACACTTATTAAGGTTTAAAACTAATCCCGAAGGTAAAACTAAGGAGAGCGTGTCGACGGCCATCACATCAACTTTTGATCCATTGCCAACGCGCATCGTCACCTCATCCCTTGCTAGCCGACGTCTATTCCGTAGCTCCTGTTTCGAGTTACAAATATTAGCAACTGAACCAGTATCATACACACAGGCACTACAACGAGCGCTAGTAAGGTAAACATCAATAACATGTATATCAAATATACCTTTAATGGTGTCAGCCTTCTTGTCCGCTAAGTACTTTGGACAGTTGCGCTTCAAGTGACCCTTGTCCTTGCAATAGAAGCACTCAGTGTCTGGCTTAGGTCCAGACTTGAGCTTCTTCTCAGCAGGGGCAACGCGCTTGCCGCTGCCTTTCTTGAAGGATTTCCTTGCACCCTTAGCTTTCTTAAAGCTAGTGGTCTTGTTGACCATCAACACATGATTATCTTTCTTGATATCCACCTCCACAGCTTTCAGCTTAGCGAAGAGCTCAGTGATCGTATCAGTGGAACCAATTTGATTGTGAGTAACTACAAAACCTTTGTAGCTAGGAGGGAGTGATTGCAGAACTCTGTCAATCTTGAGCTCTTCTGGAATCTTGCAGTCCAGTTGCTCAAGACGTTGAGTGTAGCCTGACATCTTAATGGCATGCTCACTAACGGAACTCCCTTCCTCCATCTTGCAGTTAAAGAACTTCTCAGAGATCTCATATCTCTCAGAATGGGCCTGAGTCTGAAACATGGTTTTCAGTTCCTCAAGTATCTCAAAGGGCCCGGCGAACTCTTCAAAATGATTTTGAAGTTCCGGTTCCATAGCAAACAACATGGTACTCTTAATCACTCCATAATCATCTTTGCGTGACTGATAAACAACTTTTTCATCAGTCGGCGCATCAATAGCAGGGGCGTCACCTAGCGCTTTCTCAAGTACATAGTCCTTTTGTCCGCCAGCGAGAATGATTCTCAGATTGTGGAACCAGTTGGTGAAGTTAGACCCATTGTTCTTAAGCTTTTCTTTCTCAGTAAAAACGTTGAAGTTGAAGTTGGACTTAGCCATTTGATCTACAAAATTTGCAAATACAATTTAGACTATGTTCATGATAACTAGTTCAACTTAATCAAATTACTAGATGAACTCCCACTAAATTCAACATCCCTCAAGTTGTTTAGTGAACATGATCCAAATTCACCATACCTAATCCGATCTTCACGAGAAGAGATGTGGTTTCAATGGTGGACAACAAAGTGTCGATCATATCATTCATATGACTCATGTTTAACCTTTCGGTTCGTGTGTTCCGAGGCCATGTCTGTACATGCTAGGCTCGTCAAGTCAAACCCAAGTATTTCCGCATGTGCAAAACTGGCTTGCACCCGTTGTATGTGAACGTAGAGTTTATAGCACCCGATCATCACGAGGTGTTTGAAAACGACGAACTTTCGCAACGGTGCATACATGGGGAGAACACAATTTTATCTTGATCTTTAAGTGAGGAATCATCTTATAATGCTACCATCGCGATCTAAGCATAATAAGATACATAAAAGGATAAACATCACATGCATATAATTTTATGTGACATGGTATAGCCAATCTCCGCGCAATGATCTCCATCTTGTGCGCACCAGCATGATCTCCATCACTCCACCATGATTGCCTCCACCACGAATAGCAACTACAACTATTGCTAACTACTTAGCGATAAAGTAAAGCTATTACATGGCGTATAAGAAGTTGACACACAGGTCATATACAATTATAAAGACAACCATACGGCTCCTGCCGGTTGTGAACTCATCGACATGCAAGTCGTGAAATATTACAAAACATGATCATTGCATACATCTCGATTCATGCACATCATGTCTTGGGCCATACCATATCACAGAACACTCCCTACAAAAACAAGTTAGATGCCTCTACTTTGTTGTTGCATGTTTTACGTGGCTTATGTGAGTAACAAGCTAAGAATGATTCTTACCTACGGAAAGCCACAACGGTGATATTATGGTTGCTAACATCCGTTGTAAATCCCATGACTACTATAGTGAGAGAAACTGGCATCCACCAGCCGCATGTGTGGAACAAGCCACACGTCAAGTGCGGAGCCGGTCTCGCGAACGAGGTCACGTAAAGTTGGCCTGGACCGCTTCGATCTCACTATGCCGCGCCATAAGAAATACACAAGAGGTTTGCAACAGAAAACATCAATGCCCGCAACAAGCATGTTGCGTTCTACTCGTGAAACACATCTACGCATAGATCTAGCTCTGATACCACTGAAGGGTTTCGTAGCATAGTAAATCAAAAATTTCTACAGATGCGAATCAACGAGAGAGATTGATGAGATATTCATACCCTTGAAGAAATCGCACAGCGGAAACGTTCAACAGAACGTGGTTGATGTAGTCGTACTCGCCGTCTCGTCCTCGCGATCCGATCCGATCCTACGCCGCAAGTGGCGGCGCCTCCGAGAGATGCACACGTACGGTGCAGCGATGTCTCCTTCTTCCTTGGTCCAGCAAGTATGGTGGAGAGATAGATTGGATCTACAGCACGACGGAGTGGTGCTTATGGTGGAGAATTTTTGCGGCAGGGCTTCGCCTACACGCAGTCGGGAGAGAGAGAGAGGAGGGGCAGCAGTTGGCGGCTAGGGTTGGAGGAGTAGGGGAGGGGGAGGATGCGCCCCTGCCCACCTTATATAGGGGTCTGTCCGGCCCCCTTGGCCCCTCCTCCAAGCCCTAGGACGGCGGCCCCAAGGGTGGAGTGGGGGGCAAGTTTTCACCCTTCCTTCTAGAAGGGTTCCCTAGGGTTTCCCCTAAGGTTTGGCCGGCTGGGCCTATGGGGACTTGTGCCCCTGGCCCAAAGCGGCTAGGGCACTCCCCCTTAGGCCCACGCAGGCTTCTGACAAGTGTACCCACGTTGGTCCCACTCCGGAAGCTTCTAGAACCTTCCGGTATAATACCGATAAACTCTGAAACGATTCCGAAATCCAAAAACGGCTTTCCTTTATATGAATCTTATTCTCTGGACCATTCCGGAACATCTCGTGATGTCCTGGATCTCATCCGAGACTCCAAACAAAAAACTCATAAACCAATTATCCATTCTATCCTAGTGTCGATGCACGTTAAGTGTGTGACCCTACGGGTTCGAGAATATGCAGACATGATCTTCTATCAATAATCAACAGCGGGATCTGGAAACCCATATTGACTCCCACATATTCATCGATGATCATATCGGATGAACCATGATGCCAGGATTCAATTAATCCCATATATATTCCCTTCGTCACGCGATATTTTACTTGCCCGATATTCGATCGTTGGTATCGGCATACCTAGTTCAATCTCGTTCACAGCAAGTCCTTTACTCGTTCCGTAATCCGATATCACTTTGTGATTAACTCCTTAACCACGTGCTTGCAAGCGGTGTTGATATCGATTACCGAGTGGGCCCGAAGTATATCTCTCCGACTCGGGAGGGACAAATTCCATCTCGATACATACAACCCAACAAGTACTTTTCGATCACCTGAGAGACACCTTTATGATCACCCTCACATAGGATGACGTTTGATGACCTCAAAACTTTCTTCCGATACCAGGGAGTTGTATTATCTCATGGTCTAAGGAATACAATACTTGACATAGGAAAAAGCTTCGCAAAGATGAACACGATGACACGATCTAGTTGCTCTGCTTAATTTGGGTTTGTCCATCATATCATTCTCCTAATGACATGATCTCATTATTAACCGACAACTCATGTCTATGGTTAGGAAACCTTAACCATCATTAATCAATGAGCTAGTCCATAGAGGCATACTAGGGACACGGTGTTGTTCATAAACCACACAAGTATCAAAGTTTCCGCTTAATACAATTCTAGCATGGAATATAAACTTTATCATGAACAAGAATTATAATAATAACATTTTTATTATTGCCTCTAGGGCATTATTCCAACAGTACTACCTCCGTGCGGTAGCACCACACTTTGATACCGGTGGAAACTGTTGGGCTATGTAACTCAACGTTGCATCTCCGGTACCTGATCGGTAGTACCGGTTGTTTACGGTACTACCGCTTGGAAAATCCGGTACTACCGCTGCAATAAATGCTCAACAGTAAGATCTGCTCTGGGTGCTATAAATACCCCTCCACCTACCTTGGGACAAGGTGCTCATCGCATTAAAGACTACCACCTCCATTGGAGCCACCAAATCGCTAAGATCTCTTCACTCTACCATACAAAAGTCTTTGATCTTTGGAGAATCAAAGGAGGCGGCCTTGATCTACTACTTCACCAAAAGAGATCTTCATTTCCCCCTCATTCACTTGAGGGCCCCTTGCTCTAGTGTTTTCTTGGAAACCCTAGTTCTAGATTTGGTTCTTACAAGCTTGTCTTTGATTGTCTTGACAGATTGCTTGTATTTGGGAGCCTCCAATTAAGTTGTGGATGTGTTCCCCAAACTTGTAAAGGTGCCGGCTTCCACCTTGAAGGTTGCCGATATAGTGGAAGGTGGATCGAGCCTGTTGGGGTGAGATTCATCGGAGAACAAGGGAGGCCTCTCGTGGCGTTGGTGGTTTGAAACCACCCCCTCTCCAAACGTAGACGTACTTCCCCTCAAAAGGAAGGAACTACAGGAAACAAATCCTTGTGTCTCCACGTCCACCACTTTGGTTACTTCTATCCTTTACCGCACTTTACTTACTTGCTCTTGCTTAGTATTGTGTTAGCTGGTACTTTTTTTTCATATAGGTAAATTCACCTTAGTTGCATTATCTAGAGAATTTACCTTATTGTCAAACCCTAATTTGAAAAAGAAGAAAATTTAAAGTAGCACCTATTCACCCCCCCTATAGGTGCCCATACGATCCTTTCAATTGGTATAAGAGTCTCGGCTCTTTATTTGGGCTTTACCGCCTAAGAGAATATGGGTAGCCGTGAAGGGGATGGTGATGGTGAGCCCACCACGGTGAACATGGAAGATCTCAAAAACTTGGAAACAAGATTGAGCTCTTCCTTGGTCAACGAAGTCAAGAAGATTCTTGAGCAACTTCTTAAAGACAAAGATGGCTCATCATCCCCCTCTCCTCAAGAGGATCCTCCATCCGTTTTACCTAAAGGGAATGCTTAGGTATCCCCCGAGGGTATGATGGTGGGGGTAGACAAGACAACCCTAATTCCTCCACACAAAATGATGGTGGGAAGGGTGAGCACCGTGATTCATGGTACTCTCCCGACCCTCCAATCCCTCACCCTCATGTATACAATAGAGGTGACCCACCTAAGCTTGAAGAATCTGCTACTTTTGCTCAATGACAATCTCTAATGAGAACTCATATGCGCAGCTCTTGCATTGAACTATGGAACATCATCGAGCATGGACTCTTTATTGGGGATCCAAACAACTTGACAAGAAGAGAGGTTGTCAATAGTCAACTCAATGCCACTGCCTTGCATATGATTCAACAAGGATTGGGTACAAAGGATTACCCACACATTGAGCACTTTAGCATTGCCAAGGAAGCTTGGGATGCTCTCACGGTATTGTTTGTTGGAAACGAGAGCATGAGGAGGAACCGGTATGATGCACTAAGCAATGAAGCCGAAGGCTTCTACATGATGGAAGGTGAAAATCATGAAGACATGTACCGAAGGATCAAGACCACCGCCACCGCTTTTAGAAATGTGGGTGCCTCACATGTGGATGATGCGTGGATAAAAAGGAAATATGTGAGTGCACTCATGCCATTTGAGCCCACCGGCTTGAAGAGCCTACAAGGAAGACACAACTACCATCTCATGACCTCCAATGAAGTTATGCAAGAGATGGCCGCTTTCAAAGTTGCCGCCAATAATGCCAAAGATGCCCGTTCTCGTGCCTTTGGTATGAGCAATGTTGTCAACGTTGCTTTGAAGGCCAAAGTTGTGGACCATGGGGATAAAGATGATAGTGATGAAGGCCTCTCCATGGACCACCCCGATGAAGTCAAGATTGCTCATAGTCAATATATGGCCTTCTATGCAAAGAAATTTTGGAAGAACCCCGCCAAGGCCAAGATGGAAATGCAACGAAGAAGCAAACCCAAATGGGAAAAGAGAAAATACCACTAGATTGAGAACTTGCTTCAATTGTGGTGACCGCTATCACGTTGTGGCGAGTTTCCCCTATGAGAAGAGAGAAGATCATGGGGGTAAGCTTGTGTTGAAGAAGACTCTCAAAGAACCTTACAAGAAACCCTTCATCAAGAACAATCCCATCAACAAGAAGTCGGGAGAAATTGTCTTGATCACTAATGAAGAATACTCCTCCGACAATGAAGATGAGGAAGAGGAAACTTCTAATGGTGTGGCGGCTCTAGCCACTACTTCTACTCCGACATTCTCACTCTTCGATTCTCCAAATGAGAATTCTCCCATCAAGAACGTCACTTGCCTTATGGCAAGATGAACGGAGCTATCCTCATCATCTCACTCCACTCCCCTAGCTAATGATGAAATTGATGATGAGATGTCTCTTGATGTAAAAAGGGAATTAATTGCTTTTGATGAATTTATGACTAACCTACATGGGGATGCTAAGATACATTTTGGAAACATCTTAGATCAACTTTACCACACTCAAGAGCTCCTAGATGTAAGATGTAAACTTGGGCATGAACACATGATTGAGCTAGAGGCTTTAAACAATGCTCTAGAAGAAGAACAAGAGACTAGGATGTCACTTGAATTAAAACTTGAAGGTCTTGATGAGGCCAATGACATTATTATTAATAAACTCATCAAAGAACGTGATCATGCTATTGCTAAATGCAAAAGGGCTAAAAAGGACAAGATTGAGTTTGGTGTGGTTCATGAAAAACTTCCCGAGGACTTTAGTTTACTATACAAGGCTCACAAGGCTTTGAAAAGTGAATTCTTGTCACTCACAAAGTCCCATGAAACGCTTCAAACTCAATTGGCCAATATTCCCTCACCTAGTAACTTCATTCCATCTAGTAGTACAACTATTCTTGAAGAAAATGCTAGGTTGAAGGGGGAGCTAGCCAAGGCCACATTCCCACAAGGCAACAAGTCCATTGATGATATTTTGAGTAAGCAAAGGCCTAGTGGTGAAAAAGGGGGCATTGGTTTTGTATCCAAAACTAAGAAGAACAACAACAACAAGAAGAAGGCCAATCCTGCACAAGAGACCAACAAGGCCATTGTGGATAGTAAGACCACACGTGGTAAAACTATGTCTCATGATGACTTTGCGGGAAGTGCTAATCCTCACTATGTTCTAATGCGTGATTATTATGGTGATGTGTATGCACAATATGTTGGCCCATATGATGGTTATATTTCTTGGTCTATTTGGGTTCCCAAGACCCTTGTTGCTAACAAAAGAGGACCCATTGAAAAATGGGTACCTAAAAATTAGCTTGATCTTTTGTAGACATATGCTTCCGGAGGGTCAAAGTGGGTGCTTGATAGTGGTTGCACGAGTCATATGACCGGAAGCTCGTCTATTGTCAAGGATTTAAAGCCAAATGATGATCAAATCTCCGTGACATATGCCGACAAGTCAAAGTCTAAGGTAATGGGTTTCGGCAAGGTAGTGGTTGCTCCCGACATTACACTCGTGAACGTCATGCTTGTTGAGACCCTTGGATACAATTTACTTTCAGTCCGTGCTCTTGGAAATATGGTCTTTGCCGTCTTTATTGATGTTGATATTGTGGTCCTCTTGTGGAGCAAATCTCTCAAGGTCGCTTTCGTTGGGTACATCGAGCATGACTTGTATGTGGTGGACTTTTCGGGGCAAGCCACTACAAGTGTGACGTGCTTATTCGGAAAGGCTGATGTGGGTTGGTTATGGCATCGCTGACTATCCCATGTCAATATGAGAACTTTGCAAAGTCTCCACAAGGAGGGCCATATTGTTGGACTAAAAGAAAATGTTTTCTTTGCCAAAGATCATGTTTGCAGGGCATGTGTTCTAGGGAAGATGCATGATGCTCCTCACAAGCCTAAGAATCGCATCAAGTCCACCAAGATCTTGGAGCTCCTCCATGTGGACCTCTTTGGTCCTCCATCTCATGCAAGTCTTGGTGGGAAGAAATATTGCTTGGTGATTGTTGATGACTTTTCAAGATACTCTTGGGTTTATTTCTCCAAGTTGAAGAGTGAGACCCAAAAGACCTTCATCGACTTCATCAACATGGTTCAATGTCAATACAATCTTCTCGTGTTGATTATTAGAAGTGACAATGGCACCGAGTTCAAGAACTACATCTTGAATGATTTCCTTAGTGATGAGGGGATAAAACATCAATATTCCGTTGCATACACCCCTCAACAAAATGGTGTGGCCGAAAGGAAGAACCGGACTCTTATTGAGATGGCTAGGACCATGTTGGCGGAGTTTAAATCTCCATACAACTTTTGGGCCGAAGCCATCTCCACCGCTTGCCATGCATCAAACCGGCTCTACCTCCGGAAAGAATTCAACAAGACTCCATATGAAATACTTACCGGTAACAAGCCCAACATATCATACTTCCGGGTGTTCGGTTGTAAGTTTTTCTATCTCATAAAAGGTGTTCGTTTGTCCAAATTCGAGTTTAAAGCATTAGAGGGTATTTTTGTTGGCTATGGTCTCGAATCTCACACTTATAGAATCTATGACAAGCTCTCCGGAGCCGTCATAGAATCTTGTAGTGTGACCTTCGAAGAATATGCTGGTCCCCAAGGGGGGGCGTGTTGATGCTTGTGATGCAGATGATGAAATGCCTCAGGATGCCATAGGAAGAATGAGTGTGGGATATATCCGCCCCGTTGAGGAACCCCTTAGGGCGGATCCAGAAGAACTATGCTCCACTCAAGTGGAGCCCTCATCTTCACAACTTCAACAAGCTCCATCCACCGAGGAGGGCAATGATTCAAGCAAAAGACAAGATGTGGACCCTCAACATGTTGATCAAAGTGACAATTCTAGTCAAGAGGAGCTTGATTCTTTCTCCAGGATGTCTAGTGGTGCCAAGGCAATCACTCAAGGAAGATCCGTACAAACTGCCTTTAGACAAGCTCAAATCGATGCTAGAAGAGCTCTTGATCAAGACCAAGGTCAATCTTTGCCTCTTAATGAAGAGAATGATACCGGTGATGATCAAGGTCAAGTTAATGGTCAAGACGAGGACCAAAATGATGAAGAGGGTCCTCCAAGAAACAACTTGGAGATCCACGCTCGTCGTGAAGCTAGGAAGGAGAGAATGTTTTGAGAGATCACTCTCTACAAAATGTGGTTGGTGACCTAAGGAAAGGCATTTCCACAAGAGCACAATTGAAGAGGTTTAGTGAGCACCAAGCACACATCTCCATGATTGAACCAAAGAAAGTGTGGGAAGCTCTTGAAGATTCGGATTGGTTAGAAGCAATGCACAAAGAGCTCAACAATTTTGAGAGAAACAAAGTATGGAAGTTAGTTGAGAAACCAAAAGATTGCCGCAATGTGATAGGCACTAAGTGGATATTAAAGAACAAGCAAGATGAGCATGGAATTATTGTAAGGAACAAGGCAAGATTGGTTGCACAAGGGTTCTCTCAAATTGAAGGCATTGACTATGGAGAGACATATGCACTCGTGGCTCGCCTTGAGTCCATCCGTATCCTTCTTGCTTACACGGCACATCATAACTTTAAGTTGCAACAAATGGATGTAGAAAGTGCATTTCTTTATGGTCCATTAAATGAGTTGGTATATGTAAAGCAACCCCCGGGATTTGAGGATCCCAACTTTCCAAACCATGTCTACAAACTCGATAAGGCGCTCTATGGGCTCAAGCAAGACCCTCACACGTGGTATAAGCAGCTTAGAGAGTTGTTGTTTGATCGTGGATTTGAGGTTGGGAAATCGATCCCACTCTTTTTACTAAGAAGGTCAATGGGGAGCTTTTTGTATGCCAAATATATGTTGATGATATTATCTTTGGCTCATCTAACAAAGCTTTTAATGACGAATTCTCAAAGCTTATGAGTAGTAGGTTCTGGATGTCTTTAATGGGGGAGTTGAAAGTATTTCTTGGTTTTGAGATCAAACAAGTTAGAGGAGGGACATTCTTCAACCAATACAAGTATACTCAAGATATGCTCAAGAGATTCAAAATGCAATATTTAAATGGATCTCCTACTCCCATGGCTACAAAGACTCATCTAGAACAAAATCCAAATGGTAAAGATGTGGATCAAAAGATATACCGGTCTATGATTGGTTCTTTCCTTTACCTTTGTGCATCTAGACCCGATATTGTGTTGAGTGTAGGTGTGTGTGTGCAATATATCAAGCAGCTCCTAAAGAAAGCCATTTAATTATGGTCAAGAGAATCTTTTGATATTTAGTTCATACCCCATTTTATGGTCTTTGGTATCATCGAGGCTCTACATTTGCTCTTTGTGGATACACGAATTCGGATTAGGCGGGTGATAAGGATGATAGAAAATCAACATCCGGGGCTTGCCAATTCCTTGGTAGGTCCTTGGTGTGTTGGTCTTCTAAGAAGCAAAATTGTATATATGTCTCCACCGCCGAAGCCGAGTATGTGGCTGCTGCTAGTGCTTGCACCCAATTGCTATGTATGAGGCAAAATTTAAAGGAATACGGTTTCCATTGTGACAAAGTGCCTCTTCTATGTGACAATGAAAGTGCCATCAAGATTACATTCAACCCGGTGGATCACACAAGGACAAAGCATATTGAGATTCGCCATCACTTCATTAGAGATCATGTTGCTCGAGGTGATATTGATCTATCATATGTGTCAACCAAATATCAACTTGCCGATATCTTCACGAAGCCACTTGATGAAGCAAGGTTTTGCTATTTGAGGAATGAAGTAAATATCGTAGATTCAAGGAGCTTGACTTGATTATCTTGCATTCTCACCTATGTTTTGACCCATATTTGGTTTAGGTGTAGGCATGGATATAGGGGGAGTGTGGTCCTAATTGATTGTACTATCCCTTGTGGCATCCCGCAAAAACCACTACTAGAAAATCGCGTTGTTTTTTGCATTGCATCATCATGACCGCATGCTCATGTCATCATGCCACATTGCATTTGAGCATCGTCATCATCTTGCATTTGCTTGCATAAAACCATTTGCAGAAAAACCTAATTTGTTTTCTAAACGCCCCGTCTTTGTTCAAACACAAAACCCGGGTCTCCGGATTATTTTGTTTTGTCTGCTATCGGTTTGCAAACGGTCCGTTTAAAACAAATAAAATTTTAATTATTTTAGTGGGGCAGTCGAACGGGCCGATTCGACCCGAACGACCACCCCCAGAAATTAAATCGGTCCACCCAAAATCCTAAAACTACCAGTCCTAATCCTACCCAGCCCCTCTCCACCTCACCCCACCCAATCGACTCTCGCCACCTCACCCTCTCCCCTCCCTCTAACCTATCCCACACCGCCAACTCACCCAGCCCACACCCACCCACACACGCAGCATCCCCGGTCCCTCTCTCCTCTCACCATCTGGCCCCACCTGCCCTGTTCCCCGGGACCCACCCCACCTGCCCCGCTCCCCCTCTCTCCTCCCCACGCGTTCCTCTCTCCATCGCCTTCCTTCCCTCCTCCTGCACCGCCCGAGCCCGCCGGCGCGGCCGTCTCCCCCTCCTCCTTCGCCTCTCCCTCTGGCCGCCGACGCGCCGTGCCTCCGGCTCCCTCTCCGCGCCCGCCGCTCGCTTCCCCGTCCTCCTCTCCCTCTGTGCGCCGCCGCGCCCTCTCCCCGCCTCAGCGCGACCCCGCCGAGCCCCGCCTCTCCGCCACGTCTACCTCGCCGGCCGCCCAGTCCGCCTCGCCGGAGCTCCCCCAGCCTTCCCCGCTCAAGATCGCCCCTCCCCTCCGCTCGCTCCCCCGCCACCGGACCGTCCGCCCCTCACCTCTGCGCCCCGCCTCCTCCTCCCGCGTGGCCCTCCTCCGGCCCGAGCTCCCTCGGCCGTCCTCCCCACCGCGACGCCCCCTGTGCCGCCGTTTGCCGCCTGCCCGGAGCTCCGCCCCGCCTCGACCCTCTGCTCCGGGCCGTCTCCCTCCGCAGCAGCGCCGGCCGAGCTCCCTCCCGCTCTGTCCCGGCCAGAGGCCGCGTCCCAGGTCGTCCGCGCCCTCGTCGCCTTCCCCAACCGTCGCCGCCTCGCTGGGCCTGGGCGCCGCCGCTCGCCCAGAGCGCCACCGCCGCCGGAGCCCTCGACCCACCTGCAGCGTCGCCGGTCTCCCCGCGGACGCGAGCCCCGCTGCCGCGCTCAGCGGCCGCCTAGGTCCCCGTCGTCATCTGCTTCCGCCGCCGCGCGAGCATGCACATGGCGTCTTCGGTGACAAGCACCCTCTAGCCCTGCAGTAGTGCGATGCAGCCAGTTTTTGTTGTCTGTGTCGCCGTTGTTGTTTCGTTGCAGTCCGTCTTCCTTGGTGTGGTACGCGGTGAAGAAGTTCGTGAAGATCCCTTCAACAACGCCAACCGGTGCTTGATCCGAGAGGACCCTGTCGAGAACCCGTGCGATCTGAAGACCGTACCGAACCTAGTGGCAAGTATGAACCCCGACAAGATCTCCATCCCGGAACTCCGATGCCTTCGACACAAGGCATTGAGGATGCCGTCATGAACCCGATGGCCGAAACGTTGAGACCGATCCCCACGTCCGAAGACCGAACCCTGGCGCGTCAAGTTCTCCTTCCTGGATTCAAGGACGCCGATATCCCGGTACGACAAGAACTCCTTCCGCATCGACGCCCGAGGACCGGACGCCAAGGTCGCTTACACGGAACGCCAAGCTCTCCACCTTGAGCGCCATGACCGTCTACACGGACCCAAAGACCACGGATGCGACAAGGTCTACCTCACGGAACACCGAGAACTTCCCCCTGAACGCCAAGTTCGCCGACACGGAAGCGACAAGTACTCCCTCGAGAACGCCGAGTACCTCACCCCGGACACCGATACCCTGGACGACAAGTTCTTCCCCCCGGAAGCTTTGACCCTCGTGCGGCAAGATCTACTACCCCGATCCGAAGACCCTAAATTCCGGAGTCCAAGAACGATTCCGTCGAACCCTGAACCCTGAGACCGACCCCGAACCCCGGAACCAAGATCTGCCGAACCCTAATGTGTGACCCCTTTCTCGAACCCTATTTTTATAAATGCTAAATATAAAACTTGTTGCATATTAAATTGTCATGCTCGCATCATATCATGTGGTTTGGGGGCCTTATGCCGATTCACCCTATAATTAAATATGGGGCCCATATGCGGGCAAATCTAGTCTCATATTGGCCTCATTTAAATTTGTGTAGCGAACCGGTGATATATTCTGCCTTGTTAAACGACATTTAATTTGCGGGGTAGATAAACAACTTGAACCATCTAACTAATTGTCGGGACCCCGGTTCCGCTTAATATGGCCTAATTGCATTGCACCTTTGCCATGTCATTCATCATACATGCATCATGCCCGATCTTTTGTCGTAGTATTAAATAGTGCATCCGGTGTTTCTTCTAGTGTTTTGCTTCTTCGCGGATAAGGCCGTTGAGTTGATGCGAGTGTCGACCCGATCTTCGGTTGAACCTTCGACAATGTTTTCAGGCGAGCATCTCCCCCTTTCTACCTATCTTACTTTTATAGTATTTATTCCCTCCTGTTGATCTATTGCTATCTGTGTGGCGATGCTCTAGTTTTCGTACCCGTGATATCCCTTGCAGCCTTATATTGCCTTGGACACATCCTATTACCTATTGTTTGGTAGATAGTTGGACTTGCACGTCGTAGTCACTTGCTCAAGTGCTGTTGCGTGTCGTCAAGTGCCACAGTTGTTGGTGTATTGCCGCATGTTCAATGTTGGAGATGATCATGGCTTTAATTATCTTTCACTTTAATTATTGTTTAATAACTAAAATTGAAGTAGGTAAGCAGAGGCACCGGTGGGTGATAGATAATATTTGGTTTCCGACCGCCCACTTGTGTCCCGTAGGACCCCGAGTTCTTGACACCTGTTCCGAGATCGAGCGCGCTAACCACATGTGGGGAGATATGGGCCCCCCATCGATTTAGTACCTGATTTCAAAGTATTGTACTGGGGGCCACAAGTAGTTTGGGGCTTTATTACTATCCTGTACTTATGCCATGCTTTATTGCTTTATTTACGATTGTGTGAGGAGCACGCTGTACTGTTTTGGAAGCGGAGTGTTTTCGCGGTATCGACAGTCCCCGTTTGGGGATTTGCTGTCGTTTACAGCCACTGTCGCAAACCCTGAGTCCGTCTCGGAGACCGGCCGACTTTGTTTCGGGTGTACTTAGTGGGGTGGCCCCCCCGTGCTTGCTTTGGGTCTGGGAAACGTCATGACTTAGGCCCCGCCGACATACCAATGGGTGTATGTTAATTGATCTGGCAAAAAGGGTCGAAGTGCGTGTGGATACTTTGGTGCACCCCTGCAGGGTTTAATCTTTTCGAGAAGCCGTGTCCGCGGTTATGGACGACTTGGAGCACAGTGCTTGATCATAGACAACTATAACTAAAGTTTACTGTTATAACTTGACTTGTATCCGATATGACTAGTAATCAGCTTCATCACAACGGAATGGCTAAATAAAAGTACCAACAACTGCTGGGTTTTGGGATATCTCATGCTATCGTATATTTGACTAGTAAGTGTCGCAACTACAACAGAATGGTTAACTAAAACGGCCCACTGCTTATTTTTATCAGGATGATTACCTATACCTGACTAGTAATTGCCGCAACGACAACCGAATAAATAAAACTGCCAACTGTGTGAGTTCCTCGGTTGACTTCCTCGTTTGGTCTCGAGGGGGAATACCAGGATGGGATTGTTTGGTGTTAGTATCAGGTTGGATCCGGCTAGGTCATTCTTATCCCTCTCTGATAACCGCCAGTTGTATCGAGTCTCTATAGGTTGTTAAGTGCATGCTGCCGCTGCCGTTCAGTCCACCATACCTATGTAGGCGAGGACCGCCGAATTCTAGTCTCGCCGTGTACTGGCCTCAGTACTGACGCTCCTCTTTTTCCTTTGCCCTTTGTCGGCACCCCTTTTGTTGAAGCAGGTTTGAGATCGACGTCGTTAGCAGGGTTACCCTTCCGGCTTGGCCTGGGCAGGGTTATGGACGCCATTGGTTATTCTTCAGGGCTCTTAGCCCCATTTGCATCTTGTCCGTAGTCGGATGCTCTATCATTTTCAAGGTGATTTGGATCTTTGTAAATTATATTTGTATTCTTGACTCTTTGAGTCGCCGTTATATATATCTGTTCTGTGGGTCCCATCGAGGACTGTTGTGTAATGTTATTACTTCGTTTTCCACCCGCACGCAAGTGCCTGGTGGGCACCTTCGAATCGTTTCTATGCGGGTTTGGCGGGTTTCGCCAAAACTTGCATAGGGCCGATTCTGAGGGTGTTACAGAGTGGTATCAGAGCTCAGCAGTTACGATACCCCACAAGTCCAGCCTGTAGGATAACCTAGCTAACGGCCGAAGTAGAGTGTCAAAAACTATTTTTGAAAAATCGGTTGGATAGTTCTGATTAGGTCTGATTTTACTCCTTACCCCTCTGCTGTTCTCCTCTTACCTCCACGCGTTTTGAATCCGCTCTCTTCTCTCTCTTCGAGTCCAGGATTTCTCGTGGTTGGGTTTCGTCGTACCTTCAGGGTTTCGCTTCCTCTTCCGGTAACGATGCTTCTACATCTGGTCTTCATGCTATCCGAGGAATCCTTCGTCTGATGGACTTCTCTTTGTTCCTTCTCGTGCCTTCCGGTGTTTTCCGACGCGACGACGTCATCTACGCCAGGTCCGATGCAGAGTCTGCATCACTCCTTTGATCCGAACCTCGATTGTCGAGATCTTCAGTCTGATTCCGAGAATGGCTGCATGCTTTTCTACTGATTGTGCAGAGTAATAGTTTGGGTGCGTGATGGATTGGCCCCCATGCCGACTACCCTTTCTATTCGCTCTTGTACATTGAAGTGGGATAGGCCGCATCTTTTCTCACCCTCTATCGAAGTTAGAGGTGGCTTTATTTGTTGATACCTCTACCTTCGGCCTTTTGTTCCCGGAGTGTTCTCTCGACGAACCCGGACAGCGACCTCTTGTTAGTGGTGTCGCGAGGATCTACACGAAGTGAGAAGACGCAGAACGCCGACCTTCCTTCCGGTATCACGAGGCGGATCTCGAGGGCGAGATCCATTGTTAGTGGTGTCGAATTGTGGCATCCCGCAAAAACCACTACTAGAAAATCGCGTTGTTTTTTGCATTGCATCATCATGACCGCATGCTCATGTCATCATGCCACATTGCATTTGAGCATCGTCATCATCTTGCATTTGCTTGCATAAAACCATTTGCAGAAAAACCTAATTTGTTTTCTAAACGCTCCGTCTTTGTTCAAACACAAAACCCGGGTCTCCGGATTATTTTGTTTTGTCTGCTATCGGTTTGCAAACGGTCCGTTTAAAACAAATAAAATTTTAATTATTTTAGTGGGGCAGTCGAACGGGCCGATTCGACCCGAACGACCACCCCCAGAAATTAAATCGGTCCACCCAAAATCCTAAAACTACCAGTCCTAATCCTACCCAGCCCCTCTCCACCTCACCCCACCCAATCGACTCTCGCCACCTCACCCTCTCCCCTCCCTCTAACCTATCCCACACCGCCAACTCACCCAGCCCACACCCACCCACACACGCAGCATCCCCGGTCCCTCTCTCCTCTCACCATCTGGCCCCACCTGCCCTGTTCCCCGGGACCCACCCCACCTGCCCCGCTCCCCCTCTCTCCTCCCCACGCGTTCCTCTCTCCATCGCCTTCCTTCCCTCCTCCTGCACCGCCCGAGCCCGCCGGCGCGGCCGTCTCCCCCTCCTCCTTCGCCTCTCCCTCTGGCCGCCGACGCGCCGTGCCTCCGGCTCCCTCTCCGCGCCCGCCGCTCGCTTCCCCGTCCTCCTCTCCCTCTGTGCGCCGCCGCGCCCTCTCCCCGCCTCCGCGCGACCCCGCCGAGCCCCGCCTCTCCGCCACGTCTACCTCGCCGGCCGCCCAGTCCGCCTCGCCGGAGCTCCCCCAGCCTTCCCCGCTCAAGCTCGCCCCTCCCCTCCGCTCGCTCCCCCGCCACCGGACCGTCCGCCCCTCACCTCTGCGCCCCGCCTCCTCCTCCCGCGCGGCCCTCCTCCGGCCCGAGCTCCCTCGGCCGTCCTCCCCACCGCGACGCCCCCTGTGCCGCCGTTTGCCGCCTGCCCGGAGCTCCGCCCCGCCTCTGTAGGGGTTCGTAGCATGGAAAACAAAAATTTTCTATCGCATACAAACAAACAAGCCAAGATCTATCTACTAGATTGTAGCAACGAGTCGATGGAATAACTCACCCTCGAAGATTCCAAAGTGTTTAACGAGAGCAGATTCTCGTGGGTGATGTAGTCGTACTCTTTCCGATCTCAAGATCGCGTAGACGATCCTTCCGGCGCCACGTTCCAGCAGCGCTCCCGCAGTCGGTCACACGTTCGGTACTCGACGAAGACCTTCCTCTCCCTTGTTCCAGCAGGCAGCGGAGGTTGTAGTACTCTCCTCGCGATTCCGGCAGCACAACGGCGTGGTACCGGAGGTAGAGGGGAGATCCCGCAGGGCTTCGCCTTAAGCCGGTGCGAGTATGGTGGAGCTTATGAGAGAGGCTATTAGTGGTCTAGTAATTAGACACACCAATTAGAGGGCTCTAAACCAATTAGAAGGCTCTAAACCAAATAGCTCTAAACCGGGGTTTAGATCTAGGGTTTAGGTCTAGAGGATAGGAAGTAGTGTTGTGTAGAGAGGGGAGCCCTGCCCCTCCCTTTATAGGTGGGAGGGCCGGCGGCCAAGGGGAGGGAGTGGAGTCCCTCCCCAACTCGGCCTTGGTGGGGCGCCGGCTTGGAGAGGAGGGACTCCTCCCCCAAGTCGGTTTCAACCTCCTCCTCTTTCTCCTCTTTCCGAAAACTGGCAGTTTGACCGAAAACTGGCAGTTTGACTTTTTTCAATTAGGATTTGAATTAACCCTTTATTTCGGACAGCGAGAACACTTAGTACATGATGCAATCATTCCAACATGCAATGACACATTCATGTACCCCTTCCCCTCCGGAGTGCCGGACATTCCGGGACCTTCTAGAATGTTCCCGATGAAAACACCGGAACCATTCCCCAACTCCGAAACGGGACTTTCCTTATATGAATCTTATTCTCCGGACCATTCCGGATCACCTCGTGATATCCCGGATCCCATCCGAGACTCCGAACAACATTCGGTCTCTTTCTCATAATACCATAACTACTCAAACAACGTCGAATCCTTAAGTGTGTCTCCCTACGGTTCGTGAATTATGCGGACATGATCGAGACACTTCTCCGAACAATAACCAATAGAGGAATCTGGAAATTCATATGGCTCCCACATATTTCTACGATTACTTTGCGATCGAATGAACCACTTACATACGATACCAATTTCCCTTTGTCTCACGATATGTTACTTATCCGAGGTTACGATCTTCGGTATCTCTGCATACCTAGTTCAACCTCGTTACTGATAAGTACTCTTTTCTCGTTCCCGCGATATGTGATCCCTTGTGACCCAGTCACATGCTTGCAAGCTAATTGGATGACATTTCACCGAGAGGGCCCAGAGAATATCTATCCGTCATGTGGATGGACAAATCCCACTCTTGATCCATGTGTTTCAACCAATACTTTCCGAACACTCAATACCACCTTTATAGCCACCCTGTTACGGTGTGGTGTTTGATGACATCAAAGCATCCATCCAGTAAAGGTGATATGCATGATCTCATGGTCGAAGGAATTAGGTTACTATGTATCAGAAAGCATATAGCAATTGAACTATTGAAATGACTTGATCTTTATGCTACGCTTATCTATAGGAGTATGTCCACCATATCATTCTCCTAACGATATGATCTTGTTGTTGATAACATCTCAATGTTCATGACAAAGAAACCACATCATCAATCAACCAACAAGCTAGTGAAGTATAGAGGCTATACTAGGGACTTCAAATTAAGTTTACAATTCACACAAGTATTAATGGTTTCCTTGTTAATACTATTATAGCATGAATGCAAACATTTATCATAAACACAAAGATATAATAATAACTATATTTATTATTGCCTCTAGGGCATATCTCCAACAGTCTCCCACTTGCACTAGAGTCATCTAATCTAGATTACATGGTAATATACCGAACACCCATGGCAGTTTGGTGTTGGTCATGTTTTGCCCTCGGGAGAGGTTTAGTCAACGGATCCGCCACATTCAGATCTGTGTGTACTTTGCAAATCTTTATATCCCCATCCTGGATATGTTCTCGAATAGCGTGAAAACGTAGCTTGATATGCTTCAGCTTCTTGTGTGACCTTGGTTCTTGCGCATTGGCTATGGCGCCCATGTTATCACAGTAGATAGACATTGGGTCCAGCGCACTAGGAACCACACCCAGCTCTGTAATGAACTCTTTCATCCATATTGCTTCTTGTGAAGCCTCCGAAGCAGCCATGTATTCCGATTCAGTTGAAGATCTCGCCACAACGCTTTGCTTTGCACTCCTCCAGCTAACTGCTGCACCATTCAAAATAAATACGTATCCAGATTGTGATTTAGAATCATCCGGATCAGTGTTCCAACTAGCATCGGTGTAACCATTAACAACGAGCTGTTCATCACCTCCATAAGAAAGAACCATATCCTTAGTTCTTCTCAAGTACTTAAGGATGTTTTTTGACCGCTGTCCAATGATCCACTCCTGGATCACTTTGATATCTGCTAGTTAAACTAACAGCATATGCAATGTCGGGTCTAGTACATAGCATGGCATACATTAGAGATCCTATGGCTGAGGCATAGGGAGTCTTACTCATCCTTTCTCTATCTTCTGCCGATGTCGGACTTTGAGTTTTACTCAAGGTCGTATTGGGCAACATGGGCAAGAACCCTTTCTTGCTATCTTCCATTCCAAACCTCTTTAGAACTTTGTCCAAATATGTACTTTGTGACAATGATATTTGGCGTTTCGATCTATCTCTATAAATCTTTATGCCTAATATGTAAGCTGCTTCGCCAAGATCCTTCATTGAAAAACTATTATTCAAATATTCCTTGACACTATTAAGAAGGTCTACATCATTCCCAATCAACAATATGTCATCCACATACAGTATTAAGAATGCTACAGAGCTCCCACTCACTTTCTTGTAAATACAAGCTTCTCCATAAGTTTGTATAAAACCAAAACTTTTGATTACCTTATCAAAACGTTGATTCCAACTTCGGGATGCCTGCTTCAATCCATAGATGGACCGTTGAAGCTTGCATACCTTGTTAGCATCTTTAGGATCGACAAAACCTTTGGGTTGTATCATATACAACTCTTTATCAATGTCTCCATTGAGGAATGCTGTTTTGACATCCATCTGCCATATCTCATAATCATAATATGCAGCGATTGCTAACATAATCCTCACAGACTTTAGCTTCGCTACCGGTGAGAAAGTCTCATCGTAGTCAACTCCTTGAATTTGTCGAAACCCTTTTGCGACAAGTCGAGCTTTATAGACAGTAACATTACCATCAGCATCTGTTTTCTTCTTGAAAATCCATTTGTTCTCGACAGCCTTCCGGCCATCCGGTAAGTCCACCAAAGTCCATACTTGGTTTTCGTACATGGATCCAATCTCGGATTTCATGGCTTCTTGCCATTTATTGGAATCTGGGCTCATCATCGCTTCCTCATATGTCTCGGGGTCATCGGTGTTGTCCACCAACATGACATTCATAACGGAATCATACCAATCTGGAGTGGTACGAGTTCTCGTTGACCTCCGAGGCTCTGTAGCAACTTCAACCGAAGTTTCATGATCACCATCATTAGCTTCCTCTCTTATTGGTGCAGGCACCACAGGAACTTCTTCCGGTGCTGTGCTACTCGCAATTTCGAGAGAAGGTTCGACAACCTCGTCGAGTTCTACTTTCCTTCCAGTCACTTCTTTCGAGAGAAATTCCTTCTCTAGAAAGGATCCATTCTTGGCAACAAAGATTTTTCCTTCGGATCTATGATAGAAGGTATACCCAATAGTTTCCTTCGGGTATCCTATGAAGACGCATTTTTCCGCTTTGGGTTCAAGCTTGTCCGGCTGTAACTTCTTTACATAGGCTTCGCATCCCCAAACTTTAAGGAACGACAATTTAGGTTTCTTCCCAAACCATAATTCATACGGTGTCGTTTCAACGGATTTAGATGGTGCCCTATTTAAAGTGAATGCGGCTGTTTCTAATGCATAACCCCAAAATGTTAGCGGTAAATCTGTAAGTGACATCATAGAACGAACCATATCTAAGAGAGTTCGATTACGACGTTCGGACACACCATTACGCTGTGGTGTTCCCGGCGGTGTCAATTGTGAAAGTATTCCGCACTTCTTTAAGTGCTCGCCAAACTCGTAACTTAGATATTCACCTCCACGATCAGAACGTAGAAATTTAATCTTCTTGTTACGTTGATTCTCTACCTCACTTTGAAACTCCTTAAACTTCTCGAAAGTTTCGGACTTATGTTTCATGAAATAGATATACCCATATCTACTCAAGTCATCCGTGAAGGTAAGAACATAATGATAACCACTGCGCGATGCTACACTCATTGGACCACACACATCGGTATGTATGATTTCCAATAAGTCTGTAGCTCGCTCCATTATACCAGAAAATGGAGTCTTAGTCATTTTACCCATCAGACATGCCTCGCATCTTTCAAGTGATTCAAAATCAAGTGATTCAAGAAGTCCATCGGAATGGAGTTTCTTCATACGCTTCACTCCAATGTGACCAAGACGACAGTGCCACATATAGGTCGAATTATCGCTTGATTTCAAACGTTTAGCTTCGATGTTATTAAGATGTGTATTTCTACTATCGAGATTCAATAAGAATAGACCATCTATCAAAGGTGCATGTGTTAAAACATATTACTCATATAAATCGAACAACCATTATTCTCTGATTTAAACAAGTAACCGTCTCGCAATAAACAAGATCCTGATATAATGTTCATGCTCAACGCAGGCACCAAATAACAATTATTTAAGTATAAAACTAATCCCGATGGTAGATGAAGAGGTAGCGTGCCGACCGCGATCACATCAACCTTTGATCCGTTTCCCACACGCATCGACACCTCGTTCTTCGCTAGCTTCCGTTTATTCTGCAGCTCCTGTTTCGAGTTACAAATATGAGCAACCGAACCAGTATCAAATACCCAGGCACTACTACGAATACTAGTGAGATACACATCAATAACATGTATATCAAATATACCTTTCTTCTTGATGTTGCCGTTCTTCAAATCCGCCAAGTACTTTGGGCAATTCCGCTTCCAGTGACCTTCTCCCTTGCAGTAAAAACACTCAGTTTCAGGCTTAGGTCCAGCCTTGGTCTTCTTCGTTGGCATGGTAACTTTCTTACCACCCTTCTTGAAGTGTCCCTTTTGCTTAGACTTGCCTTTCTTGAATTTGGTGGTCTTATTGACCATCAACACTTGGTGCTCTTTCTTGATCTCCACTTCTGCAGATTTTAACATAGCAAACAGTTCTGGCAACTCTTTGTTCATGTTCTGCATGTTGTAGTTCATCACAAAGTTCTTGTAACTTGGTGGTAGTGATTGGAGGATGCGGTAAACTCCCAAAGTATTAGGAATCACTATACCCAAGCTTTGAAGTTTATTCGCGTGCCCAGACATTTTAAGCACATGCTCACTGACGGAGCTACCCTCTTCCATCTTGCAGTTAAAGAACTTTTCAGAAGCTTCATAACTTTCAATTGCCGCATGAGTCTCAAAAATTAATTTGAGATCCTCGACAATATCATATGGATCTGACTCTTCAAACCTTTTCTGAAGCTCCGATTCTAAACCATACAAGATAGCACACTGAACTATGGAGTACTGATTCTTCCGAGCGAGGTAAACATTCTTTACTTCATCGGTAGCATCAGCTGCAGGTGGGTCACCTAGCGGTGCATCCAGCACATAGGTCAAATTACCAGCTGTGAGGACAATCCTCAAATTGCGGAACCAATCCGCGAAGTTGCTTCCATTGTTTTTCAACTTTTCTTTCTCTAGGAACGCATTAAAATTGATGGTAGGGGCTGCCATTGATCTACAACATATTTGCAATAGTTTAGACTAAGTTTATGACAAATTGAGTTCAAATTAATTAATGAAATTAAACTAGGTGAACTCCCACTCAAAACAACATCCCTCACATTGTTTTAGTGATCACACGAACCAAATTTACTATATCAACACCGATCATCACGAGAGCCGATATAGTTTTAATGGCGAACAATCATCATGTTCATCATATCTACTATATGATTCATGCTTTGCCTTTCGGCGATCCGTGTTCCTGAGGCCATGTCTGTACATGCTAGGCTCGTCAAGATCAAACCTTAGTTACCGCATAAGCAAATCTGGCTTGCTTACGTTGTATTCACCCGCGGAATCAAAGACACCCGATCATCACGTGGTGCTTCGAAGCAACAAGCTTTGGCAACGGTGCATACTAAGGGTGAACACTTTAGAACTTGAAATTTATGTGCATGAGGGATCATCTTATAATGCTACCGTCGTCTACTAAGCAATACAAGATGCATAAAGGATTAACATCACATGCAATTCATAATATGTGATATGATATGGCCTTTCTTCTTTGTGCTTCCGATCTCCATCTTCAAGCACGAATATGATCTCCATCATCACCGGCATAGCATCAAGGTCAATGACGCTTCTTCATGGTTGTCGTCCACCAGCTTCAACTATTACAACTATTTTGAATAGACACGCAGGTCTTAACAGAAATTAAAGACAACCATATGGCTCCTGCCGGTTGCCAACTTACAATAAGGAACATTGCATACATCAAATATAATCACAATCATGGCCATATCACATCACTGCACACCCCTGCAAAACAAAGTTAGACGCTTCTACTTTCTTTGCATATTTTACGTGGTTTGGGGCTTTCCATAAGTGTCGTTCTAACCTACGAACAAGAACCACAACATTGATACTAGCATTGTTGATTACCCGTTGTAAATTGGATCTTTACTATGCTAGGAGAAACAGGCACCCGCAAAGCCACTTTATGCAATACAAGTTGCATGTTAAGCGTGGAGCAAGTCTCATGAACGATGTCATGTAAGGTTAGCCCGGGCCGCTTCATCCCAACATACCGCAAGATGCAAAGTACACAAAAAGCAATCTACAATAAAAGCATCAACGCCCACAATGACCATTGTGTTCTACTCGTGCAACAGATCTACATATAGACACGGCTCTGATACCACTGTAGGGGTTCGTAGCATGGAAAACAAAAATTTTCTATCGCATACAAACAAACAAGCCAAGATCTATCTACTAGATTGTAGCAACGAGTCGATGGAATAACTCACCCTCGAAGATTCCAAAGTGTTTAACGAGAGCAGATTCTCGTGGGTGATGTAGTCGTACTCTTTCCGATCTCAAGATCGCGTAGACGATCCTTCCGGCGCCACGTTCCAGCAGCGCTCCCGCAGTCGGTCACACGTTCGGTACTCGACGAAGACCTTCCTCTCCCTTGTTCCAGCAGGCAGCGGAGGTTGTAGTACTCTCCTCGCGATTCCGGCAGCACAACGGCGTGGTACCGGAGGTAGAGGGGAGATCCCGCAGGGCTTCGCCTTAAGCCGGTGCGAGTATGGTGGAGCTTATGAGAGAGGCTATTAGTGGTCTAGTAATTAGACACACCAATTAGAGGGCTCTAAACCAATTAGAAGGCTCTAAACCAAATAGCTCTAAACCGGGGTTTAGATCTAGGGTTTAGGTCTAGAGGATAGGAAGTAGTGTTGTGTAGAGAGGGGAGCCCTGCCCCTCCCTTTATAGGTGGGAGGGCCGGCGGCCAAGGGGAGGGAGTGGAGTCCCTCCCCAACTCGGCCTTGGTGGGGCGCCGGCTTGGAGAGGAGGGACTCCTCCCCCAAGTCGGTTTCAACCTCCTCCTCTTTCTCCTCTTTCCGAAAACTGGCAGTTTGACCGAAAACTGGCAGTTTGACTTTTTTCAATTAGGATTTGAATTAACCCTTTATTTCGGACAGCGAGAACACTTAGTACATGATGCAATCATTCCAACATGCAATGACACATTCATGTACCCCTTCCCCTCCGGAGTGCCGGACATTCCGGGACCTTCTAGAATGTTCCCGATGAAAACACCGGAACCATTCCCCAACTCCGAAACGGGACTTTCCTTATATGAATCTTATTCTCCGGACCATTCCGGATCACCTCGTGATATCCCGGATCCCATCCGAGACTCCGAACAACATTCGGTCTCTTTCTCATAATACCATAACTACTCAAACAACGTCGAATCCTTAAGTGTGTCTCCCTACGGTTCGTGAATTATGCGGACATGATCGAGACACTTCTCCGAACAATAACCAATAGAGGAATCTGGAAATTCATATGGCTCCCACATATTTCTACGATTACTTTGCGATCGAATGAACCACTTACATACGATACCAATTTCCCTTTGTCTCACGATATGTTACTTATCCGAGGTTACGATCTTCGGTATCTCTGCATACCTAGTTCAACCTCGTTACTGATAAGTACTCTTTTCTCGTTCCCGCGATATGTGATCCCTTGTGACCCAGTCACATGCTTGCAAGCTAATTGGATGACATTTCACCGAGAGGGCCCAGAGAATATCTATCCGTCATGTGGATGGACAAATCCCACTCTTGATCCATGTGTTTCAACCAATACTTTCCGAACACTCAATACCACCTTTATAGCCACCCTGTTACGGTGTGGTGTTTGATGACATCAAAGCATCCATCCAGTAAAGGTGATATGCATGATCTCATGGTCGAAGGAATTAGGTTACTATGTATCAGAAAGCATATAGCAATTGAACTATTGAAATGACTTGATCTTTATGCTACGCTTATCTATAGGAGTATGTCCACCATATCATTCTCCTAACGATATGATCTTGTTGTTGATAACATCTCAATGTTCATGACAAAGAAACCACATCATCAATCAACCAACAAGCTAGTGAAGTATAGAGGCTATACTAGGGACTTCAAATTAAGTTTACAATTCACACAAGTATTAATGGTTTCCTTGTTAATACTATTATAGCATGAATGCAAACATTTATCATAAACACAAAGATATAATAATAACTATATTTATTATTGCCTCTAGGGCATATCTCCAACAGCCTCGACCCTCTGCTCCGGGCCGTCTCCCTCTGCAGCAGCGCCGGCCGAGCTCCCTCCCGCTCTGTCCCGGCCAGAGGCCGCGTCCCAGGTCGTTCGCGCCCTCGTCGCCTTCCCCAACCGTCGCCGCCTCGCTGGGCCTGGGCGCCGCCGCTCGCCCAGAGCGCCACCGCCGCCGGAGCCCTCGACCCACCTGCAGCGTCGCCGGTCTCCCCGCAGACGCGAGCCCCGCTGCCGCGCTCAGCGGCCGCCTAGGTCCCCGTTGTCATCTGCTTCCGCCGCCGCGCGAGCATGCACATGGCGTCTTCGGTGACAAGCACCCTCTAGCCCTGCAGTAGTGCGATGCAGCCAGTTTTTGTTGTCTGTGTCGCCGTTGTTGTTTCGTTGCAGTCCGTCTTCCTTGGTGTGGTACGCGGTGAAGAAGTTCGTGAAGATCCCTTCAACAACGCCAACCGGTGCTTGATCCGAGAGGACCCTGTCGAGAACCCGTGCGATCTGAAGACCGTACCGAACCTAGTGGCAAGTATGAACCCCGACAAGATCTCCATCCCGGAACTCCGATGCCTTCGACACAAGGCATTGAGGATGCCGTCATGAACCCGATGGCCGAAACGTTGAGACCGATCCCCACGTCCGAAGACCGAACCCTGGCGCGTCAAGTTCTCCTTCCTGGATTCAAGGACGCCGATATCCCGGTACGACAAGAACTCCTTCCGCATCGACGCCCGAGGACCGGACGCCAAGGTCGCTTACACGGAACGCCAAGCTCTCCACCTTGAGCGCCATGACCGTCTACACGGACCCAAAGACCACGGATGCGACAAGGTCTACCTCACGGAACACCGAGAACTTCCCCCTGAACGCCAAGTTCGCCGACACGGAAGCGACAAGTACTCCCTCGAGAACGCCGAGTACCTCACCCCGGACACCGATACCCTGGACGACAAGTTCTTCCCCCCAGAAGCTTTGACCCTCGTGCGGCAAGATCTACTACCCCGATCCGAAGACCCTAAATTCCGGAGTCCGAGAACGATTCCGTCGAACCCTGAACCCTGAGACCGACCCCGAACCCCGGAACCAAGATCTGCCGAACCCTAATGTGTGACCCCTTTCTCGAACCCTATTTTTATAAATGCTAAATATAAAACTTGTTGCATATTAAATTGTCATGCTCGCATCATATCATGTGGTTTGGGGGCCTTATGCCGATTCACCCTATAATTAAATATGGGGCCCATATGCGGGCAAATCTAGTCTCATATTGGCCTCATTTAAATTTGTGTAGCGAACCGGTGATATATTCTGCCTTGTTAAACGACATTTAATTTGCGGGGTAGATAAACAACTTGAACCATCTAACTAATTGTCGGGACCCCGGTTCCGCTTAATATGGCCTAATTGCATTGCACCTTTGTCATGTCATTCATCATACATGCATCATGCCCGATCTTTTGCCGTAGTATTAAATAGTGCATCCGGTGTTTCTTCTAGTGTTTTGCTTCTTCGCGGATAAGGCCGTTGAGTTGATGCGAGTGTCGACCCGATCTTCGGTTGAACCTTCGACAATGTTTTCAGGCGAGCATCTCCCCCTTTCTACCTATCTTACTTTTATAGTATTTATTCCCTCCTGTTGATCTATTGCTATCTGTGTGGCGATGCTCTAGTTTTCGTACCCGTGACATCCCTTGCAGCCTTATATTGCCTTGGACACATCCTATTACCTGTTGTTTGGTAGATAGTTGGACTTGCACGTCGTAGTCGCTTGCTCAAGTGTTGTTGCGTGTCGTCAAGTGCCACAGTTGTTGGTGTATTGCCGCATGTTCAATGTTGGAGATGATCATGGCTTTAATTATCTTTCACTTTAATTATTGTTTAATAACTAAAATTGAAGTAGGTAAGCAGAGGCACCGGTGGGTGATAGATAATATTTGGTTTCCGACCGCCCACTTGTGTCCCGTAGGACCCCGAGTTCTTGACACCTGTTCCGAGATCGAGCGCGCTAACCACATGTGGGGAGATATGGGCCCCCCATCGATTTAGTACCTGATTTCAAAGTATTGTACTGGGGGCCACAAGTAGTTTGGGGCTTTATTACTATCCTGTACTTATGCCATGCTTTACTGCTTTATTTACGATTGTGTGAGGAGCACGCTATACTATTTTGGAAGCGGAGTGTTTTCGCGGTATCGACAGTCCCCGTTTGGGGATTTGCTGTCGTTTACAGCCACTGTCGCAAACCCTGAGTCCGTCTCGGAGACCGGCCGACTTTGTTTCGGGTGTACTTAGTGGGGTGGCCCCCCCGTGCTTGCTTTGGGTCTGGGAAACGTCATGACTTAGGCCCCGCCGACATACCAATGGGTGTATGTTAATTGATCTGGCAAAAAGGGTCGAAGTGCGTGTGGATACTTTGGTGCACCCCTGCAGGGTTTAATCTTTTCGAGAAGCCGTGTCCGCGGTTATGGACGACTTGGAGCACAGTGCTTGATCATAGACAACTATAACTAAAGTTTACTGTTATAACTTGACTTGTATCCGATATGACTAGTAATCAGCTTCATCACAACGGAATGGCTAAATAAAAGTACCA
This sequence comes from Avena sativa, assembly GCA_916181665.1. Classification (NCBI taxonomy): domain Eukaryota; kingdom Viridiplantae; phylum Streptophyta; class Magnoliopsida; order Poales; family Poaceae; genus Avena; species Avena sativa. The sequence goes on along the minus strand of OV702285.1, from coordinate 56,689,770 downwards.
ACAACTGCTGGGTTTTGGGATATCTCATGCTATCGTATATTTGACTAGTAAGTGTCGCAACTACAACAGAATGGTTAACTAAAACGGCCCACTGCTTATTTTTATCAGGATGATTACCTATACCTGACTAGTAATTGCCGCAACGACAACCGAATAAATAAAACTGCCAACTGTGTGAGTTCCTCGGTTGACTTCCTCGTTTGGTCTCGAGGGGGAATACCAGGATGGGATTGTTTGGTGTTAGTATCAGGTTGGATCCGGCTAGGTCATTCTTATCCCTCTCTGATAACCGCCAGTTGTATCGAGTCTCTATAGGTTGTTAAGTGCATGCTGCCGCTGCCGTTCAGTCCACCATACCTATGTAGGCGAGGACCGCCGAATTCTAGTCTCGCCGTGTACTGGCCTCAGTACTGACGCTCCTCTTTTTCCTTTGCCCTTTGTCGGCACCCCTTTTGTTGAAGCAGGTTTGAGATCGACGTCGTTAGCAGGGTTACCCTTCCGGCTTGGCCTGGGCAGGGTTATGGACGCCATTGGTTATTCTTCAGGGCTCTTAGCCCCATTTGCATCTTGTCCGTAGTCGGATGCTCTATCATTTTCAAGGTGATTTGGATCTTTGTAAATTATATTTGTATTCTTGACTCTTTGAGTCGCCGTTATATATATCTGTTCTGTGGGTCCCATCGAGGACTGTTGTGTAATGTTATTACTTCGTTTTCCACCCGCACGCAAGTGCCTGGTGGGCACCTTCGAATCGTTTCTATGCGGGTTTGGCGGGTTTCGCCAAAACTTGCATAGGGCCGATTCTGAGGGTGTTACAGAGTGGTATCAGAGCTCAGCAGTTACGATACCCCACAAGTCCAGCCTGTAGGATAACCTAGCTAACGGCCGAAGTAGAGTGTCAAAAACTATTTTTGAAAAATCGGTTGGATAGTTCTGATTAGGTCTGATTTTACTCCTTACCCCTCTGCTGTTCTCCTCTTACCTCCACGCGTTTTGAATCCGCTCTCTTCTCTCTCTTCGAGTCCAGGATTTCTCGTGGTTGGGCTTCGTCGTACCTTCAGGGTTTCGCTTCCTCTTCCGGTAACGATGCTTCTACATCTGGTCTTCATGCTATCCGAGGAATCCTTCGTCTGATGGACTTATCTTTGTTCCTTCTCGTGCCTTCCGGTGTTTTCTGACGCGACGACGTCATCTACGCCAGGTCCGATGCAGAGTCTGCATCACTCCTTTGATCCGAACCTCGATTGTCGAGATCTTCAGTCTGATTCCGAGAATGGCTGCACGCTTTTCTACTGATTGTGCAGAGTAATAGTTTGGGTGCGTGATGGATTGGCCCCCATGCCGACTACCCTTTCTATTCGCTCTTGTACATTGAAGTGGGATAGGCCGCATCTTTTCTCACCCTCTATCGAAGTTAGAGGTGGCTTTATTTGTTGATACCTCTACCTTCGGCCTTTTGTTCCCGGAGTGTTCTCTCGACGAACCCGGACAGCGACCTCTTGTTAGTGGTGTCGCGAGGATCTACACGAAGTGAGAAGACGCAGAACGCCGACCTTCCTTCCGGTATCACGAGGCGGATCTCGAGGGCGAGATCCATTGTTAGTGGTGTCGAATTGTGGCATCCCGCAAAAACCACTACTAGAAAATCGCGTTGTTTTTTGCATTGCATCATCATGACCGCATGCTCATGTCATCATGCCACATTGCATTTGAGCATCGTCATCATCTTGCATTTGCTTGCATAAAACCATTTGCAGAAAAACCTAATTTGTTTTCTAAACGCTCCGTCTTTGTTCAAACACAAAACCCGGGTCTCCGGATTATTTTGTTTTGTCTGCTATCGGTTTGCAAACGGTCCGTTTAAAACAAATAAAATTTTAATTATTTTAGTGGGGCAGTCGAACGGGCCGATTCGACCCGAACAACCACCCCCAGAAATTAAATCGGTCCACCCAAAATCCTAAAACTACCAGTCCTAATCCTACCCAGCCCCTCTCCACCTCACCCCACCCAATCGACTCTCGCCACCTCACCCTCTCCCCTCCCTCTAACCTATCCCACACCGCCAACTCACCCAGCCCACACCCACCCACACACGCAGCATCCCCGGTCCCTCTCTCCTCTCACCATCTGGCCCCACCTGCCCTGTTCCCCGGGACCCACCCCACCTGCCCCGCTCCCCCTCTCTCCTCCCCACGCGTTCCTCTCTCCATCGCCTTCCTTCCCTCCTCCTGCACCGCCCGAGCCCGCCGGCGCGGCCGTCTCCCCCTCCTCCTTCGCCTCTCCCTCTGGCCGCCGACGCGCCGTGCCTCCGGCTCCCTCTCCGCGCCCGCCGCTCGCTTCCCCGTCCTCCTCTCCCTCTGTGCGCCGCCGCGCCCTCTCCCCGCCTCCGCGCGACCCCGCCGAGCCCCGCCTCTCCGCCACGTCTACCTCGCCGGCCGCCCAGTCCGCCTCGCCGGAGCTCCCCCAGCCTTACCCGCTCAAGCTCGCCCCTCCCCTCCGCTCGCTCCCCCGCCACCGGACCGTCCGCCCCTCACCTCTGCGCCCCGCCTCCTCCTCCCGTGCGGCCCTCCTCCGGCCCGAGCTCCCTCGGCCGTCCTCCCCACCGCGACGCCCCCTGTGCCGCCGTTTGCCGCCTGCCCGGAGCTCCGCCCCGCCTCGACCCTCTGCTCCGGGCCGTCTCCCTCTGCAGCAGCGTCGGCCGAGCTCCCTCCCGCTCTGTCCCGGCCAGAGGCCGCGTCCCAGGTCGTTCGCGCCCTCGTCGCCTTCCCCAACCGTCGCCGCCTCGCTGGGCCTGGGCGCCGCCGCTCGCCCAGAGCGCCACCGCCGCCGGAGCCCTCGACCCACCTGCAGCGTCGCCGGTCTCCCCGCAGACGCGAGCCCCGCTGCCGCGCTCAGCGGCCGCCTAGGTCCCCGTTGTCATCTGCTTCCGCCGCCGCGCGAGCATGCACATGGCGTCTTCGGTGACAAGCACCCTCTAGCCCTGCAGTAGTGCGATGCAGCCAGTTTTTGTTGTCTGTGTCGCCGTTGTTGTTTCGTTGCAGTCCGTCTTCCTTGGTGTGGTACGCGGTGAAGAAGTTCGTGAAGATCCCTTCAACAACGCCAACCGGTGCTTGATCCGAGAGGACCCTGTCGAGAACCCGTGCGATCTGAAGACCGTACCGAACCTAGTGGCAAGTATGAACCCCGACAAGATCTCCATCCCGGAACTCCGATGCCTTCGACACAAGGCATTGAGGATGCCGTCATGAACCCGATGGCCGAAACGTTGAGACCGATCCCCACGTCCGAAGACCGAACCCTGGCGCGTCAAGTTCTCCTTCCTGGATTCAAGGACGCCGATATCCCGGTACGACAAGAACTCCTTCCGCATCGACGCCCGAGGACCGGACGCCAAGGTCGCTTACACGGAACGCCAAGCTCTCCACCTTGAGCGCCATGACCGTCTACACGGACCCAAAGACCACGGATGCGACAAGGTCTACCTCACGGAACACCGAGAACTTCCCCCTGAACGCCAAGTTCGCCGACACGGAAGCGACAAGTACTCCCTCGAGAACGCCGAGTACCTCACCCCGGACACCGATACCCTGGACGACAAGTTCTTCCCCCCGGAAGCTTTGACCCTCGTGCGGCAAGATCTACTACCCCGATCCGAAGACCCTAAATTCCGGAGTCCGAGAACGATTCCGTCGAACCCTGAACCCTGAGACCGACCCCGAACCCCGGAACCAAGATCTGCCGAACCCTAATGTGTGACCCCTTTCTCGAACCCTATTTTTACAAATGCTAAATATAAAACTTGTTGCATATTAAATTGTCATGCTCGCATCATATCATGTGGTTTGGGGGCCTTATGCCGATTCACCCTATAATTAAATATGGGGCCCATATGCGGGCAAATCTAGTCTCATATTGGCCTCATTTAAATTTGTGTAGCGAACCGGTGATATATTCTGCCTTGTTAAACGACATTTAATTTGCGGGGTAGATAAACAACTTGAACCATCTAACTAATTGTCGGGACCCCGGTTCCGCTTAATATGGCCTAATTGCATTGCACCTTTGCCATGTCATTCATCATACATGCATCATGCCCGATCTTTTGCCGTAGTATTAAATAGTGCATCCGGTGTTTCTTCTAGTGTTTTGCTTCTTCGCGGATAAGGCCGTTGAGTTGATGCGAGTGTCGACCCGATCTTCGGTTGAACCTTCGACAATGTTTTCAGGCGAGCATCTCCCCCTTTCTACCTATCTTACTTTTATAGTATTTATTCCCTCCTGTTGATCTATTGCTATCTGTGTGGCGATGCTCTAGTTTTCGTACCCGTGATATCCCTTGCAGCCTTATATTGCCTTGGACACATCCTATTACCTGTTGTTTGGTAGATAGTTGGACTTGCACGTCGTAGTCGCTTGCTCAAGTGCTGTTGTGTGTCGTCAAGTGCCACAGTTGTTGGTGTATTGCCGCATGTTCAATGTTGGAGATGATCATGGCTTTAATTATCTTTCACTTTAATTATTGTTTAATAACTAAAATTGAAGTAGGTAAGCAGAGGCACCGGTGGGTGATAGATAATATTTGGTTTCCGACCGCCCACTTGTGTCCCGTAGGACCCCGAGTTCTTGACACCTGTTCCGAGATCGAGCGCGCTAACCACATGTGGGGAGATATGGGCCCCCCATCGATTTAGTACCTGATTTCAAAGTATTGTACTGGGGGCCACAAGTAGTTTGGGGCTTTATTACTATCCTGTACTTATGCCATGCTTTACTGCTTTATTTACGATTGTGTGAGGAGCACGCTGTACTGTTTTGGAAGCGGAGTGTTTTCGCGGTATCGACAGTCCCCGTTTGGGGATTTGCTGTCGTTTACAGCCACTGTCATAAACCCTGAGTCCGTCTCGGAGACCGGCTGACTTCGTTGCGGGTGTACTTAGTGGGGTGGCCCCCCCGTGCTTGCTTTGGGTCTGGGAAACGTCATGACTTAGGCCCCGCCGACATACCGATGGGTGTATGTTAATTGATCTGGCAAAAAGGGTCGAAGTGCGTGTGGATACTTTGGTGCACCCCTGCAGGGTTTAATCTTTTCGAGAAGCCGTGTCCGCGGTTATGGACGACTTGGAGCACAGTGCTTGATCATAGACAACTATAACTAAAGTTTACTGTTATAACTTGACTTGTATCCGATATGACTAGTAATCAGCTTCATCACAACGGAATGGCTAAATAAAAGTACCAACAACTGCTGGGTTTTGGGATATCTCATGCTATCGTATATTTGACTAGTAAGTGTCGCAACTACAACAGAATGGTTAACTAAAACGGCCCACTGCTTATTTTTATCAGGATGATTACCTATACCTGACTAGTAATTGCCGCAACGACAACCGAATAAATAAAACTGCCAACTGTGTGAGTTCCTCGGTTGACTTCCTCGTTTGGTCTCGAGGGGGAATACCAGGATGGGATTGTTTGGTGTTAGTATCAGGTTGGATCCGGCTAGGTCATTCTTATCCCTCTCTGATAACCGCCAGTTGTATCGAGTCTCTATAGGTTGTTAAGTGCATGCTGCCGCTGCCGTTCAGTCCACCATACCTATGTAGGCGAGGACCGCCGAATTCTAGTCTCGCCGTGTACTGGCCTCAGTACTGACGCTCCTCTTTTTCCTTTGCCCTTTGTCGGCACCCCTTTTGTTGAAGCAGGTTTGAGATCGACGTCGTTAGCAGGGTTACCCTTCCGGCTTGGCCTGGGCAGGGTTATGGACGCCATTGGTTATTCTTCAGGGCTCTTAGCCCCATTTGCATCTTGTCCATAGTCGGATGCTCTATCATTTTCAAGGTGATTTGGATCTTTGTAAATTATATTTGTATTCTTGACTCTTTGAGTCGCCGTTATATATATCTGTTCTGTGGGTCCCATCGAGGACTGTTGTGTAATGTTATTACTTCGTTTTCCACCCGCACGCAAGTGCCTGGTGGGCACCTTCGAATCGTTTCTATGCGGGTTTGGCGGGTTTCGCCAAAACTTGCATAGGGCCGATTCTGAGGGTGTTACATCCCTCCCCCATTATGCCCAAAGCAATCAAAATCATTCCTCTTAATATCATTTTGTGATATGTGAGCTTAAATGATGAGTTTCGGTAATGGACCCAATATACATCTTCGTGGTGCCAAGCCGAGTATACTCAAATATGGTGGCCTAGGCCACCGCCCTCTCTTATACGAGAGGTTGGTGCTTACTCATGTTTGTCATTCTTGAGTTGGTTTTCTTCCTTCGGTCAATGCACTCTTGTTTGGCTCTTCATATGTTTTTATTTTTAGAGTGCATAGGTCCATATCAGTATGACTCTCTTAATCCAAGCCTTCCTTATCCTACGACAAAACTCATCTACTCTGCACAAGAACCTTCCAATTTTTAAAACCTGGTTGTCTGTTCTGGTGGTTATGGTACTACCGGTTCAAACAGCGGTACTACCGTCAGACGGTACTACCATAAGAAACTAGCGGTACTACCGCCCAGGGGCCAGTTTCTAGGCCGGTTTTCTGGAAACTCCCAGGTGCGGTACTACCGGACATTTACTACGGTACTACCGCCTAGCGGTACTACCGCTCCTCTGACCGGTACTACCGCTGTGCGTATCGGTTAAGGGTGGAGACGCTGGGAGGGGCACCTCTCAGTGCCTCATTATTCCCCGTCTCCACTCCTAACCACCGTCGCCGTCGGAGCTCCGCCCCTCCCTCCTTTCCCCGGATCCGCACCGGATCCGGCCTCCTCGCGAGCTCCTCCTCATTTTCCACCGCCATGGACACCGGTACTACTGTCCTTCCCTTCTTCTCACTTTTTTCCCCATTGAATCTAGGGCAACTTTGATTCTTGGTCAAAACTAGTGTTTTTGAGGTTGTATCGTGTGCATGATCATACTATTACTCCTTGTCCGATGGATTCTCGTTTTGCATAAGTTTTTCTGCCAGTCCTTGGATTTATATCACCAGATCTGTGATGTAGTCGCATGACCGATAGTACCGGACGCTTTTCCGGTACTACCATCGTGCGGTACTACCGCCGGTAGATCCGGTACTACCGCCCAGTACTGATAGCAAAATTTCTTCTAAAACTTGAAATTCGTCTTCTGTTTGTTTCGGGTTCTTGTGCCCTTATCCCACTGCTATATCCCTCGTTCTTTCACAGGTACAGGGGGCTCCCAGGGACCACACAAAAGGTCCAAATCTCATCATGAGATCGAGGACTTTGAGTCAGAGTCAGAGATAGAATCAGAAGCAGAGATCATGCCTCAACCTAGCAACCGTTTGAAGCTAAAAACAACTCGGGGCCGGCGTGGAGGGGGAGTTAAGCTAAGTGCTGGTCGAGGTAGTGCTCCTCCTTCTCCTCCTTGCACGAGTCGTCGCAAGAGTCAGAGTTCAGGGCAATCTGGGCCAAAGAAGTTGTCTGACATATCTGATGCTGAGTTTCTTGCCCTACGGTCTGACAATCCATATGTTGCTGCTCGCTCACATACTAGGGACAATAGTCTCTTTTACATCGACTTCCAAGAGCGGGTCTACTTTGAGGTACTCATGAAGGATGAGAAGATTGTGGTTCCTCAGAAGTGGATTGAGATGAATCATGTGAACAAGAACTTGAACTACTTTGGTGAAGCTCTTGAGATTTGGACAAACATTGGTTTGCTTCCCATTATGCAGTTCAAGTGTGACTATGACCCCTTGATCATTGCTCAGTTCTATGCCACTGTTCACTTTGCCAAGAACCAGTCTCGGACTATCACCTGGATGACAGAGGGAGTTGTTAAGCAAGCATCGTTGGCCGAGTTTGGGGCAATCCTTGGATATGAGGACCATGGTAAAGATACTCCTGTTGGCTTTCGCTGTCACAACAACGAGCGTCCCATGAATAAGGATGTTCTTGTTCCACTATACATCCGTGGGCGTGGTATTGCTGGAAAGATCAAGGGGCTTCTCCCCACTTATGATATCTTGCATCGTATTTTTCGTGAGACCAAAGCTCCCCGTGCTGGCAATGTTGATGAGATGCATGGGTTCATGGTGGGCCTCATGATCACCACTCACCGCCAACGTGATTCCGTACAACCAATAGATGTGATGGACGTTATTTGGAACGAGATGGTTAATGCTACCTACACTCGGAGGGTTCCTCCTTTTGCCCCGTACATCATGGCACTTTTTCTTCGCAAGTGCCCATCCCTTGCTCAAGATATTTCCTCTCAACGTCTTGTTACTCACAGGCACAAGAATCTATTGATCAAGACTCATCTTAAACCGTGCAACGCGGATGGTCAACTTGTTGATGAGGATGGGAACCCACTTGAGGATGGGTCTAGTGATGACGATGATGCCCAAGATACTGATTTTGTGGCCTCACGCTGCAAGCCTGCTCAACCATCATGGGCCAAGAGGATTGAGGCTAAGCTCGATAAGGTATTTTGCTTCCAGGTTGACAATCAGAAGCGTACTGGTGATGATGTATTTGGTATGGTCAAGGACATAGAAGTAATCTTTGGAAAGGGTCCCGACGGTCAATCAGTTCCGAACGACGTCGCTACAGGACACGCACCCATGTGGAAGAAGAAATCTATATTTTGGGAGCTGTCATATTGGAAAGTCCTATGTGTCCGCTCTTCAATCGACGTGATGCACGTGACGAAGAATCTTTGCGTGAACCTGCTAGGATTCCTATGCGTGTATAGGAAGACAAAAGATACACCAGAAGCATGGGAGGACCAAAAAATTATGAAAGACCCAAAGAACATGCATACACAGAACAAGACGGATAAAGGGCGTCACTTAAGTCGTGCCAGCTATGCTCTTACAAAAGCAGATAAGGAAATCTTTTTTGAAGTCCTTTACAGTATCAAGGTGCCGTCTGGCTTCTCATCTAATATAAAGGGGATAATAAATATGGCAGAGAAAAAGTTCCAAAACCTGAAGTATCATGATTGTCACGTAATCATGACGCAGTTGCTTCCGATTGCATTGAGGGGGATTCTACCAGAAAATGTTCGAGTACCCATTGTGAAGCTGTGTGCATTCCTCAATGCAATATCTCAGAAGGTAATCAATCTAGATATTCTGCCAAGGTTACAGAAGGATCTGGTACAATGTCTTGTTAGTTTTGAGTTGGTGTTCCCACCATCCTTCTTCAATATTATGACGCATCTCCTGGTTCACCTAGTGGAAGAGATTGTCATTCTCGGTCCTGTATTTCTGCACAATATGTTTCCCTTTGAGAGGTTCATGGGAGTCTTAAAGAAATATGTTCATAACCGTGCTATACCAGAAGGAAGCATCTCCAAGGGATATGGAACAGAGGTGGTCATTGAGTTTTGTGTTGACTTTATTCCTGACCTTAAGCCGATTGGTGTTTCTGACTCGCGGCATGAGGGAAGACTAAGTGGAAAAGGCACGCTTGGAAAGAAAGCAATGATATGTAGGGATGGGGATTCTTTCACTAAAGCACACTACACAGTTCTACATAATTCCACCTTGGCAGCTCTGTATATCGAGGAACACAAGAATATTGTACGCTCCAAAAACCCGGGGAAGCTGACTCATGGATTACAGATGAACACATGAAGTCTTTCGGTGGTTGGATGCGGACACATGTCTTGAATGACACCAATGTTGGAGATCAGCTATACTTGTTGGCCGCGTCACCATCTTCTACTATATTGAATTTCCAAGGGTACGAAATAAATGGGAATACATTCTACACGATGGCCCAAGAAAAAAAGAGCACCAACCAAAACAGTGGTGTCTGCTTTGATGCAACGGACGAGAATGGGCAAAAGGACACATACTATGGTTACATAGAGGAGATATGGGAACTAGACTATGGAATCTCTTTTAAGGTCCCTTTGTTTCACTGCAAATGGGTCAACCTGAATGGGGAAGGGGTAAAGATAGACCAGTTGTACGAAATGACAATAGTGGATCTCAACAATCTTGCTTATAGAGATGAACCATTCGTCCTAGCCAATGATGTGTCTCAGGTTTTCTATGTGAAGGACATGTCCTCCAGACCGAAAAAAGAAAAAAATGCAAACGAATACATCATATGATGAGCCAAAGCGTCACATAGTTCTTTCAGGGAAAAGAAACATCGTGGGAATCAAGGACAAGACAGACATGTCAGAAGATTATAATAAGTTTAATGAAATTCTGCCCTTCACAGTGAAAACTAAACCAAGCATTCTATTAAGTAAAGAAGATGCTCCATGGTTACGTCTGAAGTGATCATAAGGAAGGACATATGTTCATGCTCATATTGTGTACCTCTAGTTCGTGTCTGGCCGGTCGGCTGCATATTGTGAACCTAAATGACATGAGACATGATAGCTCATTTTGTGAAGGATATCTTATGATGTTTGCAATTTTCCAAGTTTAATAAATGTATTGAGTGTTAGTCCCGGTTTGTGGCTTGACCGAGACTATATATAGGGGGGCATTTAGTCCCGGTTTTGTAGTCTCGGTTTTTAATATTAATAAATGTCTTGAGTGTTAGTCCCGTTTTGTGGCTGGACCGGGACAAAAGGGGGCCTTTAGTCCCGATTCGTAGAACGACTTTCCCGAACTATGAAGAAGTTGTCCTGATTCGTACTTACCATTAAGATCTGATCTCCAAACGCGCGTGGTCACATATTAGGGAGTGCCTCTATGACCAGTTTGTTGGAGATGCCGGAGGACTAGGCTCCGACGGCATCTCCCTCAAACTGGCCGTAGTGGTGTCCCTGCTCTCGCACACCATCTTGCAGCTTGTAACTTCTCTAACTAGATCAATACACCTGGGAGCTAACTAATTTCACATATTAGGGAGTGCCTCTATGACCAGTTTCTTGGAGATGCCGGAGGACTGGGATCCGGCGGCATCTCCCTGAAACCGGTCGTAGTGGTGTCCCTGCTCTCGAAAACCATATTGGAGATGCCTCAACCTGGCTGGAGGACTAGACTCACAAGGATGCCTATTTATAGTACAAGCAGCTCAGCATAGTGTCGACACTTATGACATAATGTCGACACCACCCCTATTATTAGTGCTGACTCGTGTTTTGTCCCGGTTGGTGTCTCCAACCGGGACTAAAGGTTCATCTTTAGTCCCGGTTGGTGACACCATCCGGGACAAGGTACAAGCCGCACGACATAATGTCGACACTCACCCCTATCATTAGTGCTGCCTGGCCCAGCCTGCCGAAATCCCTCCAAACGGGACTAAAGATCAACCTATCATGTTCGAGGTTTTATGGCTTTCAGTCCAAATGATCAAGCCATTTTCCATTTCCCGAGCGTAAAAAACGGGTCATTTTGTGAAGTAACCACCAAAATGTTGTTTCAGAATGCTACCGTCCTATTTTTCTAAAATACTAAACCACCTTACATGGACTATCTCCCAACATGGACATCTCAAACCTTTTCGTCCATCCCGGGTAAAAAGGACAAATGTTTGCTGAATCGGCAGGAAGTGGGTCCGGTTTGTACTACAGGTACATGATCTAACGCCCATGATTTTTTGAAAAAATCATTTTCAGACTCGCAATATGTGGTTTCTTCAGAGATCCAATGCAAGTTCTAACGATGCTCGTCCCCTATCTTCATGCACGCCGGTTCGACCATAGTTAGAAATTCAAAAAATTCAAAACGGGCATAAGAAATTCAAAAAAAGTCCGAACAATGTAAATCCTTCGCGTGGTGTCATATTATGTGACATAGTTGCAAGAAAAATACCATACTTGGTATATTGATCATGTCTCGAAAAAACCTTCACAAAATGACATATCATGTTCGAGGTTTCATGGCTTTCGGTCCAAATGACCGATGTTATGTGCTGAATCACGACATAGTTTGTAATGTTGTGCCCATATTATGCATGCATGTGGAAATTGGTATGGAGAACAATGTTGCAGGAGGAAGTTTTCCTTTTTGTCGCACGGAATAGCCAGTTTCCATTTTCCGAGAGCAAAAAATGGGTCGTTTTGTGAAGTAACCACCAAAATGCTGTTTCAGAATGCTACCGTCCCATTTTTCTAAAATACAAGACCACCTTACATGGACTATATCCCAACCGGAAAATCTCAAACCATTTCGTCCATCCCGGGTAAAAAGGACAAATGTTTGTCGAATCGGTAGGAAGTGGGTCCGGTTTGTACTACAGGTACATGATCTAACGCCCATGATTTTTTGAAAAAAATATATTTAGACTCGCAATATGTGGTTTCTTTAGAGATCCAATGCAAGTTCTAACGATGCTCGTCCCCTATCTTCATGCACGCCGGTTCGACCATAGTTAGAAATTCAAAAAATTCAAAACGAGCATAAGAAATTCAAAAAAGTCCGAACAATGTAAATCCTTCGCATGGTGTCATATTATGTGGCATAGTTGCAAGGAAAAATACCAGACTTGGTATATTGATCATGTCTCAAAAAAACCTTTACAAAATGACCTATCATGTTTGAGGTTTCATGGGTTTCGGTCCAAATGACTGATGTTATGTGCTGAATCACGGCATAGTTTGTGATGTTCTGCCCATATTATGCATGCTTTTGGACATTGATATGGAGAACAATGTTGCAGGAGGAAGTTTTCCTTTTCGTCGCACGGAAAAGCCATTTTCTATTTTCCGAGCGCAAAAAAACGGGTCGTTTGTGAAGTAATCACCAAAATGCTGTTTCAGAATGCTACCGTCCCATTTTTCTAAAATACTAGACCACCTTACATGGACTATCTCCCAACCGGGATATCTCAAAACTTTTTGTCCATCCCGGGTAAAAAGGACAAATGTCTGCCGAATCGGTAGGAAGTGGGTCCGGTTTGTACTACAGGTACATGATCTAACGCCCGTGATTTTTTGAAAAAATCATTTTTAGACTCGTAATATGTGGTTTCTTCAGAGATCCAATGCAAGTTCTAACGATGCTCGTCCCCTATCTTCATGCACGCCGGTTCGACCATAGTTAGAAATTCAAAACGGGCATAAGTTAGTTCAAAACGGGCATAAGTTAATTCAAAATGGGCATAAGTTAATTATTTTTTAAAACAGAAAATGGTTTTGAATTAGTTATTCAAATCCAAAAACTTTTTATGTTTAAATTTTTTCTAAATTCCAAATTAATATTCAAAAAATATAAGTTAATTCATTTTTAATTTTAAATGGTTACATTAATTAATTTTTAAAAAAATGGTTTTGAATTAGTTATTCAAATCCAAACACTTTTTATGTTTAAAGTTTTTCTAAATTCCAAATTAATATTCAAAAAATATAAGTTAATTCATTTTAAATTTTAAATGGTTAAATTAATTATTTTTAAAAACAGAAAATGGTTTTGAATTAGTTATTAAAATCCAAACACTTTTTATGTTTAAAGTTTTTCTAAATTCCAAATTAATATTCAAAAAATATAAGTTAATTCATTTTTAGTTTTAAATGGTTACATTAATTATTTTTAAAAACAGAAAATGGTTTTGAATTAGTTATTCAAATCTGAACACTTTTTATGTTTAAAGTTTTTCTAAATTCCAAATTAATATTCAAAAAATATAAGTTAATTCATTTTTAATTTTAAATGGTTACATTAATTATTTTTTAAAAACAAAAAATGGTTTTGAATTAGTTATTAAAATCCAAACACTTTTTATGTTTAAAGTTTTTCTAAATTCCAAATTAATATTCAAAAAATATAAGTTAATTCATTTTTAATTTTAATTGGTTCATAGTTTAAATGGTTACATTAATTATTTTTAAAAACAGAAAATGGTTTTGAATTAGTTATTCAAATTCAAACACTTTTTATGTTTAAAGTTTTTCTAAATTCCAAAGTAATTATCATTTAAAAAACATTACAAATTTAAACCCCAAAATAAAAAATAAGGCGGGAAAATTCCTGAAAAAAAACATAAAATAAGGAGAGAAAATTCCTGAAAAAAATTGAAAACAGGGCCATACGTCCCGGTTGGAGCCACCAACCGGGACTAAAGGCCCCCTGCCCACGCCGCTTGGGCTGATGAAAAAAAAGTGGAGCATACGTCCCGGTTGGTGGCTCCACGCCGCCCACACCGTCCCCGCGCAGCGCCGCACATGCCGGCCCGTCCCCGCCACCTCCACGCCGCCCCCATCGTCGGGAAGCTCACTGTTTTGTGAGCTCCACTTTTAATTTCTCTGTTTTTTCTTTTTTTCAGTTATTAGATTAGGTTATTATTATGATTAGATTAATTTATTTTTGTATGTGTAGATTATTTTTCTGTAGTTATTATATTATATTATATTAGGTTATTATTATGATTAGATTAATTACTATTTTTGTGTAGTTATTATATTTTAGTTGACATAGTTTTTTTAGGTTTTTCTAGTTTAGCAAATTTGTCAAAGCTAACACTAGCTAGTGTAGTTTAGCAAAAAAATTAGGTTGCTAGAATATGTTGCTAAAAAAAATTGTGACACCAACCGGGACCTCGCCATGCCGTCGTCTCCAGTGACCAACTCCGGGTGGCGCGCTCCTATATGGTTCGCATAGTCCCGCTTGCTCTAACGAGCCTAGCCGCGCGTGCTGCCGTGGCCCGTGTCATCGCCGGCGACCACCGTCCGCCGACGTGTGCGTGGTGGTGACATCATCATGACACACTGCTGGCGTGGTCGGGCGCTGACCCCGCTGACCATTGACCGCCTGCATGGCATGATGACCTGGACTCGGGCCCAACCGTTAGTTCTTCCTCTGGGCCGAGGGGTGATCGTAGATAGGAGGTTCTGATGAAGCTGGTAGTAACCCTCATAGGTGGTTTCGTAGTTTATAACCGCGTGCGCCTCTTCTTGTTCTTCTTCTTCTTCTTCTTCTTCTTCCCCTTTCATTCTCTGCAACCCGACGCGTCGCACAGTACAGCAGGGGAGACGTTGCCGCCCGATCCCCCGGATGCCGGCAGGCTGCCCGCCGTCGCTATCAGCGCCGTCGCCAGCGCCGCCGCCTCCACCCTCCGTCTCCGTCCATCGCCGCGCGCCGCCTCCGTCCTCTACGTCTCCGGCCGCGCGTGTCGACCAGCGCTGCCACCGCCACCTGCGTCGGTACCAGCGCCGCCCGTCGCGCGGCCTATCCCTCTCCTCCCCGACCGCCACAGCACCTCCCGCGCCCACCGCCGCCGCCGGTACCGCACGTACCCGAGAGGCTCCCTTTTAGTTTTTTAGTTGATTTAGGTGATGATTATTTTAGGTGTATTAGTTGTTAGATGATTTAGGTGTATTTAGATGATGTAGATGATTTAGGTGTATTTAGATGATTTAGATGATTTAGGTGTATTTAGATGATGTAGATGATTTAGTTGATGATTATTTTAGGTGTATGTGTAGATGATTATTTAGAATTGTTAGATGATTTTGTTGTTAGATGATTTAGTTGTAAATAATTTTAGATGATTTAAGTAGTATATGTATATTATCATATTTTTTATATATTATCATATTTTGTATTTGTATATGTATATTATCATATTTTGTATATTTTTCCAATAGGAAATGAATAAATCTTATAAATTTAATAACTATTGTTTAATAATTCAGAGAAATATGCTTAATATGCTTTGACTTATCCGTTTTTCCACCTATGCAGAAAATATGGACCCACACGACAGAGACGAAGAAAAGGAAGAGTTGATCCAAGGTGTGATCCGCGGGGAAGAAAATTTAGATTTAGATGTATCGACGTTTCTAAACAACTCCGGTGAGGGTGATCCTCTTTTTGCCGGAAGAGACGACTTGTTTGAGGTTGAAGGTGATGCCTTCCGCGAGGGATAAGACGATGCCTTGTATGATCGAGAAGACGATCGCTCCGGCGAGGTGCATGTAATATAATTAATTCATTAATTAATCATATGTTGTCTATATAGAAATAGTAATGACGATCTTTCTTCTTTTAGCCCTCCGGATCAAACAAATCTACTAAAAAGAGCAGACGAGGCCCAACCAAAAATTTGGAAGACCATGAGAGGTTCGGGATCGAAGATATCGGTGAAGACGGCAAACCGACGGCTCCCGTTGTTGTCGCAAATAAATTTGTGGCACAATGCGGAGTAATCGTTAGGGACTTCGTCCCGATCACCATTCGAAATTGGAATAGTCCTGCTGATGCGGAAGAAGAGGGAACGTCTTTATTTCTCCCTACCGTGGCAAAAGATTTACTGTGGAAGAGGCTCATGCTTAAATTTCAAACTATCGAAGATAGAGCCGGATCCAAATGCGGAGGATCCAGTTGAGGACGCCTTAGAACATGCGCAAGCCATGGAAATGAAGGCCAGGGAGTGGGCTATGAAGAAGATGGCCCAGTGTTTCACCAATTGGAAGAAAATATTGCACCTTGACTATGTCGTGAAAGAGAAGACTCCGGATTTCGAGAAGATTCAGTTTCAGAAGATAAAACCATTCTGGGCTGAGTTTGTGAATTACAATACATCAGAAAAAGCTAAGAAAATGTCTGCAACGAATAAGATGAATGATGCTAACAACAAGTATCACCATACTATGGGGCAAGGTGGCTACATGGCTGGCATTCCTAAGTGGAAGAAACTTGAGGATGAACTGCATGCTAAAAAGATCATCTGAGAGATAGACGATTGGATCGAACGTGCAAAGAATTGGTTTTACGGGCATGGGGGCACGTTGAACTCGGAAGGGAAGTGTATATATAACATACGACATAAAGAAGACCCCTTCCAATCGAGAAGATGAGAAACACAGTAAAGGCTGTTAAAGATGGGGACTTCATTCCCGATAGAGAGAATGATGAGCTCACACTCGCCCTTGGAAATAAGGAACATGATGGACGAACACGAGGCACAATAGGCTCCAAACCATGGAGCACTAGGTTTCCCGAGAGAGGAAGAAATATCCTGATAGAAGCCGTAAGAGGAGAAAGGACAAGGCGGAAGTTAAAGCAGATATTCATAAAGAGCGAATGCGTATAATTGAAGAACGAATAAAGCAACAACAAGATCAAATTAACGCACTTAGCCAGCAAGGTACTACCGGCCCATCTCAGCAGCACATGGTGGTAGAACCTGCATTCGATGCTACCGGCCTATCGAATAATCGAAAAAGTAGTGTGGCTTCCACCAAGGTCCCGGGTGATGACAATGACGATGACGATGGTGCACCGACGATGGCTCCTGTTGGCTACCCAGTGGATGATATCACACAGATGACACACTGCGAGCTACATGTCAAAGTTGTGAACATATCAATGAAGGTGGCGGTCGGCTATGCCTTACCAATTGGACCCACACCAACTTACCATTGTCGTCCGATTCCACAGGGCTACGCTGTTGTCGGGGTGGATGAAATCATGTCCACCTTTCAAGGTTTGAAGCTTGACTACCCTACAGGTGAAGGGGATGTGACTGAACTGGGAGAAGCAACAAACGTCGTCATTCTATGGCCAAAGGAATGTATCGTGCTTCCAAATCACACGCCAAGGCCATCTTCGTCGCCGCCTCACCCGTCTCCAGCGAGGTTGTCGCCGCCGTGGCACCCGGCTCTGTCGCCTCACCCGGCTCCGTCGCCTCACCAATATCCGACGCAGCCATCGTCGCGGCATCCATCCCCGGCGCCTCAGGGAAAAAAGCGTAAGCGTACCACCGCTACTCTTCGGAGTGGTAAGCGATCGCCGACACGTAAACAAGAGTCTCTTCCAAAAGTACCAAAGGTTCCTCCCAAGAGAGCTTATGACTGTACTGAAGAGGAGACTACGGCTATCGTTGATGCGGAAACGACAGCGTTTTTCGCTAAGCTGAGGCGGCCGAAAGAGCCAGAGTTCCCCAGCACCAAAGAAGAAAAAAACCCGAGTGTTCAAAATGCTAAAGGCCCTTCACCAACCCGAGGCAAAGCTATCATTAGACTATGAGCGCTCTATTCTCAAGTCACATGCGGCACAGCAAGCCTCGAAGAGCAGTACTGATGCAAGCGGGAAATCTGTTGCCCAGCTCGAAGAACAAGCAAAACAATATTGCGTCCCTCTCAAGGTGATTTCCCATACCAATGTGGGGTCGAGAAAATATCTGGCCGAAGAGCAGTATGATCCATATGTAGTTGCACAATACGGAGAAGCTGCTACTGCTCAAGGTATGAGTATTGCCCACTACTTATCCCAGTTACAGTACTTCCCCGTGGGTGAAGTAGCATACAAATACCAGTATGGAAAACCTCTCGTCAAACCTGAGGAGGTAAATAATCTTCCAACAAAAATGCGAATATTGCATAACTGGTACATGCATGCCACAAAGGTCGGGTCTAACTGGATAATGCCGAGGGTTACAAAAAGCATTATGGGAAATAAATAGATGACATGATATCCATTGAATTTGTTGAACTATTTCAATTATTCAATCAAGACACCTTGGACAAATCGATCATCAGTGCCTATTGTCTGTAAGTACTAATTTTGTAATTAATTTAGTCTCTAGCTATCTCACCTCGTTTATTGCATATATATAATCATATTATAATATGCAGAATAAAGATTTTTGAATGCAGCAGAGGACAAATCTATGACATTGGGTTCATTGACCCATATTGGGTTTATCAAGCTAATCTCAAAACAAACCCCAGGATACGGAGGATAATATCGTACACGCGTTAAGGTTTCAAGAACCAAAAGGGAAATACTATTTCCTTACAACTTCGAGTGAGTGTTATTGTCTTATATACACTTTCTATTTCGCTTACTCGACGTTAAGTATATAATTGATTAGTTATGCATGCGCAGCTTCCACTATATTCTATTAATCATTCAACCTGACAAAGGGCGTGTACTAGTCATGGACTCGAAACATAAACTCCTTGAGACGTGGAAGGACATGCAGATGCTTCTCCAGCGGTAATTCTAATCATTATGACACTATATCGACAACGTTCGTGAATTTTATGATATCAAGTAATTAATAATGTCTTTTATTCGTTTTCTTCGCCGGGCAGCGCTTGGAAATGGTTCACCAAGAAGGCTAGGGGTGTTTGGAAAGAGGAGCTTACATTTAAACCACTAGATGTAAGCACCACTAGCTATATCTGCAAATCTCTTTGATTCTAGTTTTGATACCGTTATTATCATGCTTGATTATTATTTTGATTGAACTATGTTCTTGTAAAGTGTCTGACGTAGGGACCAGGGAACAATTTATGTGGATACTATGTTTGCGAGTTCATCCGTCAGACGTGCTGTGAGAAGGAGAGAAATTTAGAGCAACTTAACGTACGTAAACAATTTCTATAGTTTTTAATTACTATCAAATTGTGTTTAGTTTCATTCATATAGGTTGACTCCTTTTTTAAATCAGATCGAACGTCTACGGAACGATCTTCTACCAAAGAATCGCGTACGAGCAATTCAGGAGGAATTAACGGGATTCTTGAATGCAGAAGTCCTAAACCCAAAAAAAAGAATACTATTCGGGTGTGTATATCCAATAGGGATTGTACAAAGAGCTTATTTTGTATGTAGTGCATGAACTCCGTGTATCGAATGTAATATGTTCGACACTTGGATCTATATTGTCATGATGATCTTGTGTAATATAATGGTTCCTTCATTGATGAGTGCAAAACACTAAATAAAAAATAAAACAACATAAATGAATTCTCTGCCGCGGCATAAAAAGTGGCCAAAATACTGTCGCGGCAATAAAAGGTTGCCAAAATGAATTCTCTGCCGCGACAGAAAAATATGTCAAATCTGTGTCGCGGCAGAGGGTTATTTGTCCCGGTTCGTGTTACGAACCGGGATGGTTGCTCCTCCCCCCCTCGCACTTACCAGCGGCTACGTGTATGCCCTTTTGTCCCGGTTGGTGGGGCAACCGAGACTAAAGGTTGGGGGTTTAGTCTCGATTGCCCCGTCCCGGTTGGGGAACCAGGACTAAAGCCCTTACCAACCGGGACATATAGGGTTGTTTGCACTAGTGAAAAAATTAATTATTTGCACTAAGATATAATATGAGGTCACATTTAGGATGTAAACGAACCGGTTCGGATATCTATATCTATATTTATACCTCTATATAGTACACAAGTTTTTAAATTTGAAGTTATCACTCAATTCTACAGCTTTCCCGTCAATGCACCGTGTGAGTAATCCCAGCCGTTTAATTTAACTTTTGGAGCTTCTTTCTACCGTTCATCAGACCACAACTCAGTTGATCTAACGGCTATAATTGCTTGGATTCGCCACCCCGCATACCTGCGCGAGTGTGCAGTCTCGACTGTTCAGAATAAGTCGACCAGCAAAAAATCTACAGCTGTCATTGGATGGTCACCTTTGGGGGCCCACCTATGTGCACGCGTCCACTATGGTCTGGACTCTGGAATAAACTACAGCTAGCATTTTACCAAGTCAAACGTGTTAGCCTACACACTAATAAATCATCCATTCATCTAATCAGATGTTATATATTAGGATCTTCAAATCAAATACTCCCTCTGTCTCTAAATAGATGTCGGATGTTTGTCAAAAATTTGGGTAAATCTATATACTCTCTCCGTCTA
The DNA here is from genome assembly GCA_916181665.1 of Avena sativa. Lineage (NCBI taxonomy): Eukaryota > Viridiplantae > Streptophyta > Magnoliopsida > Poales > Poaceae > Avena > Avena sativa. The sequence goes on along the minus strand of OV702285.1, from coordinate 56,669,231 downwards.
TAAATAACTGACTTATAATTGTCTAGATTCGAATATATCTAGACGCATTTAGTGTATTTAGATCCATTCGAATATAGACAAGCTTAAGTTAGTTATTTTTTACGGAGGATACTAAATAGTGTCTACATTTATCTAAAAAAAAATTGCGGGTGAGATTTATCTAAATTTGACAAATCCACGATATATATTTTGAGGCAAAGGGAGTAAAAACTCCCGTTAGAAAGTGAGATAGAACAAGAGATAAATGTATATGCCATTAGGTAGCATACTCACTCCATGCATCTATGAACACAACATATCGGACATCTGTAACTAATTTCGATCGTTATATTTAGCATGAACCATTTAGTAAACAACGCGAAACTGGTTTTTGAGGTAAACACGTAAAACTGTGACAATGTGAAACCTTGGTTCTTTTATTGAATATACTTATTAATAGTATTATTTCATTGCAATTCTACAAGGTTAATTTTCATACTCTTAAGGCAGGGTATCGATTGCGTATTTCCACATGAATATATATATTTATCGAATCATAAATTCCACCCAACCATCGCAAATTTAAGTAACATATTCATGGCATGACAATCTCATTATAGATTAGACTGGCACTACGGATCAGACTATAGGTCCTTCAGGGGCGGAGGACCTTGTGTGGTAAGCTATGGCGCCCGCCATAGCTTGATTCTGGCACTTCTAGACCCAAATAGTGCTTCAGTGGTATGTTCCATTTGGCTCATGTCTTCTCTTTCCATCTATTTTGCCTTGCATAAACTAGTTTTGAAGTAAATATTTTCATGTTTCTTTGATAGGTCAAGTATATATGTTTAATAAATTCATAATAAACTATTGTCTTAAGTTCCATTTAATTACAGAGGTAATTTTTATCTTAGTTATGTACGAACAATCATATTATAGTTACTATGCAATGTTGATTATGAATTATCGTATACTTTATGAGCATATATTTAGTAAAGAAAATATTCTAGTGCTGCTAGTTTCGCCACACCAAAAAATACTTTCGTCCTCCGCCACTGAGGTCCTTGTATAATGTTATTTCGGTGAAAACCATTTCTTGTGTTATAATTCTTGCTGATGGACACATTGTGTTATCCTATGATGTCCGGTTGGTGAAAACATTTTTTTGCCATGCAATATTCCATGAGATGGTGAAAAAGATTAGTAATAAATAGCATGTAGTGGGAACATTTTTAGATATGAAAAAACACATCTCTTTCTGGGCCGTTTCATGCACGGTTGGAAATGATGATAGTTTAACATGACTTTTGGGAAGTAGAAAAAAGAGTAGACCAAATTTACACATAACGGCAAATGGAGGCTCAAATCAGTGTTCATGGATATCATATGCTCATTTTCTTCATGGACGGAAAATGTGTAGTGAATGGTGCAAGAACAAAATCGCATAGGTCAACAGTTATGCGTTGCTACTTCTAAATACCTAAAAAATAAGTATTTCCAAATCGATCAAGTGTTTTACCCAACTTCCGAATAATGCGGGGTATTATTACTTTACATTGATTAAGGTAAGATATTGACGTACGTGCAGTTTACTAGTTACTATTATCGTATCTTTTATCATATTTTTTTGACGGATTTGGATTGGAGCGAATAATAGCCGGATGTGGATTCGAATACGGATTATATCGGATTACGGATATGGAGCGGATTCGGATCGGAAAAGGATAATTGAACAAATAAATATAGAAAAAATAAAATTTATTTATTTTATACAAAAGAAATAACAAGAAAGCGTGCAACACTAGATATCAGCGGTATAAAAGTGCAAGATTGGTAATGACATAGTATAACATGCATATATAGCAGGTATAGCTAGTCGATAAACTAACTAGATTGTCTAGATATTGTGGTTATGCTAAATACATCGGATTATCCTATTTGAGTATCTCGAATAATCCGTATAAAATATTAGATTATCCTTATTCGTCGGATATCATCAATATCATATCCGCTACCATATCCGTCGGATAACTACTCAACAATTATCGGTATCCGCATCCATATCCGCCGGATATCTAAAAAGGCATACCATATTTTTAAAAATAGACGCGGATGCGGAGCGGAAATTATCCACACCATTTACATCCCTAGACGTGATCTATTTTCGTACTACTCTCTCCGTTTCAAAATATAACATATTTTAGATTTGTGAAGTAAATATATCTAGACTTTTTTTAGTGTGTAGATTTGTGAAAACCGGTGGATATCCGGCGGATATGATGTAAATGGATCATATTTCAAAACTGTTGATATCTAGTGTTGCACGCTTTCTTGTTATTTTTTGCATAAAGTAATTTTTTTTATTTTTCTATGTTATTTGTACAATTATCGTTTTCTGATCCGAATCCTCTCCATATCCGCAATCCGATATAATCCTCATTCGAATCCGTATCCGGCTATTATCCGCACCGATCTAAATACGTCAAACAAATATGGTAAAAGATGGTAATAGTAATATATGATCCGATCCTATCAGCTTACATCCCTAATCACACCACGAACTACCAATCCCCATCTCCTAATAACGTGGTGGGCCGTGGGCCAGAGAGCACTGTTCAGCAAATACAATTCAATAAAGGCACATGGGCTTCCACCTGGAGCAGACTGGCTGGTACGTTGCCACCGAGGGAGCATTTGGACCAGGAAGGCAAATCAAATTTCCGTTTTTTCTTCTTCTCGTCATGAAAACATGTTTAGGGCCTCCGGCCACTCCCCTCTAAAGGATTTGATGGTGGGCCCAGGCCCATCAAGGTACGTGTTTCCTTTTTATTTTTTCTCAGTTATGTCTTCTTTTATATTGTGTTTTTATTCATTTTTAGAATTTTCCCTCTCCTTCTTATTTTCAGTTTCTTCTTCTTTTTATATTATCATGTTGCAAAAACATGTTCATGGTTTGTTTTAAAATATCCATGGTCCAAAAACAGTATTCACGGCGGTTCATAAAAAATGCTCACGGTGATTTAAACATTGTTAGCTGGTTTCAAAGAAATATTCATAGGATAAAAAATGTTCATGATTTTAAACAATATAATTTTACCTTAATCTCTCCTTTATTTTCAAATCAAACAAAAGAAGTATCTAACTAACTTCATAAGTTATTTACCTAAAAAAAACTTCATAAGATATACATGATTTGACTTTTTGGATTAAAAAAATAAAAGCATGAACCCTGCTTAAGGTGGAGCAATCATAGTGCACTCATTGAGCGCTGAATAGGAGCTCCCGAGCATATATGGGATTACCTCAAACTGTTTTTATAGGGTTTGAGTGGAGAGGCAGCACACGAGCGGTTTTGGACCGCCGGGGCGCAAAACCCCGATCTCCACCATTCTGGTCGTCGGACCTTAGGCGGTGACATGGTTATACCCTACGGGTACATGATCTCAGCATACCTGGTTCAGCCCAAGGAAGGCCCATGTCAGATGTACGCCGGCCCATGAAGATTTTCGGGTGGCCAAGGCCCATGACGCCTTCGGATCCTTGGAGAGCAAGACTAGCGTAGATAGGAAATTCAAAGGGGTACAACCCTAGAACTTGTAACCGACTAGGTCTATGCCCGGGACCTGCCTGAGTCTATATAAAGGCTAGGAGGGCACGACCTAGATCTCTCTCTCATACTTTCGCATACACACCTCCACGTCAGATTGCATCTGCGCACCCCTGTAACCTTTGGTTCCGCCGTAATCAAGAGCAGACAAGCAGGAGTAGGGTTTTCCCTCCGGGGGCCTGAACCTGGGTAAAACCTTGTGTCTCCGTGTTGCTTGTTTGCTAACCATTCCACGATCTCCAGCATCCCCATCTTCTCCAAAACCCAAGTCCATAACAATGGGCATTGATGAGATCAAACCTCGTCAATTGGCGTCGTCTGTGGGAAAGGGGGACGCTGATTGTGCGGTCATGACGGTCCCAACCCGATCGATCTACAACTCTGCGGCGACGGAGAGTCACCTCCTCTTCGGCGCTTTCGACTTCACCGCCCACTCACCGGCCACCATGAAGGACTTCGAGCACGTAGGCGACGGACTCGAAATCCTGTTCGGGAGCTTCTGCTTCCAGGTGGGGCAAACCGGCACCCTCCGCCTCCCTGAGCGGGTGCCCCTACCATCAATCAGGCCCGCTTCATGGACCCCACACCCCGTGCTACGCACAACATCATCAAAAGATGATTCCTACGACAGCAGCAGCTGCAACTCTGATCTGTGCGATCCGCCATCGGATGCAGGGACCTACGGTTCCGGATCTGAAAGCTGCGGCAGCAGCGGACCAATCTACGAGCGCTACCAATGCGCCGTAGTCATCCAGAGCGACGCGGATCAGCAAACACCCAACCCGCCACCTAACCCGCCAGAACGAAATGGTGGGAATAGAAGAAGCCAGTCCCCCCCCCCACCCGAAGGGGAAAACAACGACCATGTCATCCGCCTTAGCAAAGAAGGATGGGCCCAGGTCCGCAACGCCGTGGCAGGCAACATAGTACTGCCTGCAGATGCCTCTCGGGATATGCTGATGGCCTACCACCTGCTCCTGATCGAGGAGCACAAGAAGCAGGTCAAGATGCAGGAGGTGCTTGACAAACGCAAGCAAGCAGTCTCAGAGTCCAGCGCGCGACGAGTCGCGCTCTCCGCCATGGGCATCGGCTCCAGCTCGAACGCCAAGCAAGGCAACAAGCACCGCTCTCGGGTGGAGAACATGGACCCCCAGGAGCGTCGGGAGGTGACCCGAACCCTCCACACATCCTTCATGGAGATGGATGCCGACGGCAACGTCATCCCGAAAACGCCGCAAGCTGCGATCATGGCAGCCACTACATACCTCGCAGCTCACCCACCTCCAGAGGGAGACCCGAAGAGGGCCATGCACAAGTCCATACTCACCGGACTCGGACTCGTCGGAGCTGCGCTCCACCAGGAAGCTCCCACGGAGCCGAAGAAGAAAGCTCCGGTCAGGTTCGACCACAGCCCAACCCCTTCATCCGAAGAAGAAGAACATGACCTTCCTCGAAGGAAGAAGAGTTCGCGCCACCGCAACCGCGACTACGAAGCCAGAGACGCGCTCACGCAGCGCAAAATCGACAAAGCGCGAGCTAAGCGCGCATGCTCGTCTGAGTCCGAGATGGACGAAGACGAAGGATAACTCTGCGGAGCCCGATGCTTCAGCAGATCTGTTCGGCGAACAAAGATGCCGCGCAACTTCAAGCTTCCTTCGGATACTCCGAAGTTCGACGGCACTCAAGACCCAAAGGCTTGGCTCAGTGACCACTTATCATCCGTCAAACTGCACGGTGTAAACAAGAAGACTGCCATGCAATGCCTTCAGCTGCAGCTGATAGGCGCAGCCCGGATCTGGATCAGCAGCCTATCTTCAGGGTCCATCCGAAGCTGGGATGAGCTAGCTTACAGCTTCATCCGAAACTTCAAAGGCACCAGCAAGAGGCCCGCCTCAATCGAAGAATTGCGAGCCTGCACTCAACGAACGGGTGAATCCATTCGCTCGTACATACTACGCTGGTCCAACACAAAAACTCCGCAGCACACATCTCCGAAGAGAGGGCCATCGACGCCTTCAGGGACGGCGTCAAGCGCCAAGACTTCAAGGAGGAACTTGGGCGCGTCAAGCCCAAAACACTCGACCACCTCATGGACATCGCCAACAGGTGGGCTGACGGAGAAGACTCCATTCACCGAGCACAATCGGAAGAAGAAGACGACTACGGTCGACGACGAGAGCGCCGTAACAAGAGAAGATCGCGCGTCTACGACGATCGCGACGGACCCGACATGGTCGCGGCAGGCTATGCCGATCGCCGCAATGACGCCAACCGCAACAGCGGAGGATACCGCGGAGGAAACTTCCGCGACGGGGGACGCCCAGCACAGTCGTGGCAGCGCCGCGACCGCGATAACGGACCCTCAGCATACGAAAAGCTTTCGGGTCCATGCACCATCCACTTCCACATCGACAAGCAGGATGGCAAAAAGAAGGCGAGCCACATGCTCAAGGACTGCCGCGAGTTCCAGAAACTCAGCGAAAGCATGGTGCAGATGAGGCAGCAAGCCCCAATCCCTGCGTTCGGAAATGCACCCGCGCCAAGTGAAATAGCGCATGGAGCTCCTCCACCGCCACCTGTTGGAGGCCCGAACCAACCAGTCGCACCAGTACAGAACAACGCTGGGAACGGGTATCCCCAACCGAAAGGAGCACTGATGATCCAGAAGGGGCGCCCCACGAATAGGGTGCAGAAGAAAATCACCTGACAAATCAACCTGGCCGTGGCAACTCCACCCGCCATCCCTAAGTACCTCAGCAGATCGGAGTCCTGCATCACGTTCAGTCGTTCGGATCACCCTTGCCAGATCCCTCGCCCAGGTCATGCTGCCCTGGTGCTGGAGGCGCAGATCGGAGGTTTCGAGATGAGTCGCGTCTTCATGGACGGCGGCAGCGGCATCAACCTGATGTTCGCAAGCACTCTAGCCGCAATGCGGATCCCGCAGTGCAGCCTGGAACAATCAGACACAACGTTCCACGGCATCGTTCCAGGGAAGGGCATATTCCCCCTAGGCAAAATATGGCTCGACGTCATCTTCGGCAAGCCGGACAACTTCCGACTGGAACGGCTCGAATTCGAAGTGGTGGACTGGCCATCACAATACAACGCCATCCTCAGGCGTGTAGCATTCGCAAGGTTCCTGGCTGTCCCACACTATGCATACCTGCTACTCAAGATTGCCAGGACCGAAGGGCGTCATCATAGTCCACGTGAGCTTCATCCGATCGGACCAATGCGACAGAGATTTCAACATAATCTCCCAATCATTCGGCATGCAGGAGGAGCTCCTAAGGCTCCGCGAGGTGACGGACAATGGGGCACCCCCAGTCGCACGACAAAACGCACCTGACATGTCTTTCGACTCCACCGTCAACACAAAGAAGGTGCAGGTCCATCCGACGGATACCTCCAAGACGGCGCTGATCGCCAATGACCTCAGCCCCGCATAGGAAGGCGCGCTCGTCGAATTCCTCCGTGAGGGCTGGGAAATCTTCGCCTGGTGTCCTGCGGACATGCCAGGAGTTCCCAGGGAATTCGTCGAGCATGCACTCAACGTCTTTCCAGACACCAAGCCCGTCAAGCAGTCCATCCGGAGACTGTCCGAGCCACGAGCCGAAGCTATCAGCAAAGAAATCAACAGACTACTCGCTGCAGACTTCATCAGGGAAATCAAAGAAAGCGAGTGGCTTGCAAATACAGTGATGGTCCCAAAGAAGGACATGGACATCCTGCGGATGTGCGTGGATTTCACGTCGCTAAACAAGCACTGCCCAAAGGACCACTTCCCTCTTCCTCAGATCGATCAGATCATCGATTCGACTGTAGGTTGCGAGAAACTCTCCTTCCTCGATGCCTACTCAGGCTACAACCAGATTCGACTCAAGGTCGAAGATCAGGAGAAAACGGCGTTTATCACACCGTTCGGAGTGTTCTGCTACAACACAATGCCTTTCGGGCTATAGAACGCAAGTGCCACGTACCAGCGATGCATGCAGGCATGCCTCAAGGACCAGATTGGTCGCAATGTTCAAGTCTATGTAGACGACATAGTCATAAAAACCAGGTAGGCAAGGACACTTATCGACGATCTCCGCGAGACGTTCGACAACCTCGATCGCTACAGGATCAAACTCAACCCTGAAAAGTGCGCCTTCGGCGTCCCATCGGGTCAGCTGCTTGGGTACTTCATCTCTCAACGAGGGATCGAGGGCGAACCCGAAGAAAATCAGAGCCATCATGGCGATGGAGAAGACGAAAAACCTCAAGGGTGTCCAGCAGCTCGCAGGACGAATAGCGGCGTTGAGCAGATTCATCAGCCGCATGGGCGAGAAGGCCCTGCCATTCTACCAGCTGCTACGCAAGGCAGATAAATTCGCGTGGACGCCCGAAGCCGATGACGCGTTCGAAAGCCTCAAACGGCTTCTCTCCACCTCGCCAGTCCTGGTCACGCCAAAGGAGCGCGAGCCTCTGCTGCTATACATAGCAGCCACACATCAGGTGGTCAGCACCGTGCTAGTGGTCGAACAACCCGAAGAGGGCAAGACCCACGGGGTCCAACGCCCAATCTACTACCTCAGCGAGGTACTGACGCCAACAAAGCAGAGGTACCCTCACTACCAGAAACTCGCCTACGGCGTGTTCATGACGGCTCGACGGCTGAGCCACTACTTCCAGGAGCACCAGGTGATGGTCGTCAACGAGGCACCCCTGAACAGCATCCTGAATAACCCAGAGGCCACAAGACACGTGGCCCTGTGGGGCATCGAGCTGTCACCCCTGGACATCGTCTATGAGAAACGACTCGCAATCAAATCTCAAGTCCTCCCGGACTTCCTTGTACATTGGATGGAGCTACAGCTGCCAGACACCCTAGACATGTCGCAGTCATGGACGATGCACTTCGACGGCTCCAAGCGTGAAGCCGGAGCGGGAGCCGGGGTCATACTGACCTCCCCGCAGGGCGACCAGATGAAGTACGTCCTCCGGATGAAATTCCGAGCTTCCAACAATGAGGCCGAATACGAAGCCCTCATCCACGGAATGAAGATGGCAAACATCTGCGGCGCAACGCGCCTGGTCATCTACGGTGACTCCAACCTCGTCGTCCAGCAGACGATGAACGAGTGCGACGCACACGCCGAAAACATGATCGCGTACCGCGCGCTCTACAACGCACTCGAAGGAGAATTCGACGGCTGCGAGCTTCGGCACGTCGGAAGAGAAAGCAACGAGGAAGCCGACAGACTCGCCAACATCGGCTCCACCTGCGCAAAGGTGCCACCAGGTGTGTTCCTCGAACAGATCTGCGTGCCATCGATCAAGCGGAAATTCCCCAAGGGATCACCCGAAGAAGCAGAACACTTGGGGGCTACGCCTCCCGAAGGACATGAAGGACCCGAGAAACTGGACACAGAGGTCGCTATGGTCAACCTAATGCAGGTCATGGCAGTCGAAGAAACTTGGACACGACCGTACCTCCAGTTCTTGATAAACGGAGAACTGCCTGACAGCCCGACAGATGCCTGGCGCATATCTCGTCAGTCAAAAGCCTTCACCATCATCAATGGCGAGCTGTACAAGCGCAGTATTACGGGTGTACTACAAAGGTGCGTCACCATCAGTGACGGGAAAGCCATCCTCCAAGACATCCACGAGGGCATCTGCGGCCATCACGCAGGCAGCCGCTCCCTTGTCGCCAAAGCTCTACGAGTCGGATTCTACTGGCCAACGGCCATGAGCGATGCAAAGGACATCGTCCGAAGATGCAACGGGTGCCAACGGTTCGGCGATAAACCGCACGCACCCGGGTCAGAGCTCAGACCCATACCTATAGCCTGGCCCTTTGCTCAATGGGGCCTCGACAAGATCGGAAAACCGCCAAAGTCCTCGAAAGGGGGGCACGTTTACCTCCTGGTCGCAGTCGACAAATTCACCAAGTGGGTCGAGGCCATGCCGGTCACCAACCAAAAGGGCAAGACTGTCGTCAAGTTCTTCGAATCCATTGTCTACAGGTTCGGCGTACCGCACAGCATCATCACCGACAATGGATCGAACTTTATCTCCAAGGAATTCCAGGACTTCTGTGAAGGCCTCGGGATCAACATCACGTATGCCTCAGTGGCACACCCGCAAACGAACGGGCAAGTGGAAAAGGCCAACGGCCTAATCGGTGCTGGCATCAAGAAGCGCCTCATGAGCCCACTCGAACGAAAGGCCGGGGCCTGGACGAAAGAACTTCCATCAGTCCTATGGAGCTTGCGTACTACGCCAAACAGCTCCACCGGCTACACACCGTTCTTCATGGTGCATGGAGCCGAAGCCGTGCTACCAGCCGAAGTACGCCACCAGGCCCCCTGGATCGTCGCTTATAGCGAAGCCGAATCCACGGCTGCACTTGAAGACGCAGTCGACACACTCGACGAAGCAAGAGACGTAGAAGCAGCTCGATCAGCGGTGTACCAGCAGAGTCTCCGCAACTACCACAGCCGCCGGCTGCGCCCAAGGTCCTTCGTCGAAGGAGACCTCGTCTTGCGACTCAAGCAAGAGCGACCGAAGAAATTCGAGTCACCGTGGGAAGGACCCTACATCATCACCGAAGTCATCCCAGGTGGCGCCTATCTCCTCAAGCACGTGGAGTCTGGAGTCGCATACTCCAACCCATGGAACATCGCGCACTTGCGACGATTCTACCCCTAGCTACCTACCCTTTTACTTTCAATAAGGCTTTTCAGCCAAGGCTATCCAGCCGAACAATGTACTTCCTCCATTACGATATAAATAAAGCTAAGTGTCTCGCCCCAAAATTTTGTTTCGCTATTTGCAACTTTACTTTATGCTACAAACGCACTCGAGGGCTCCCCCACCTCACGATTTCATCGACCGAGGATCACACGTGTACACCTGAGTAGCTGACAACGTCAGGCAAACGAAAAGGACACGTACTCAAACAAAGCACTGCGTGCTCACAACAAACAAACCTCTATAACAAAGGGCACAACACGCCCAGTCGAAATATACAAATTTTACATCTATCTCTTTTACAGGTACTACCTATCCTAAAGAATAACTTGAGCACGCTGCTCAAACAAATCTACGACCTGTTCGGCATACTGTCTTACAGCCGCATAATGCGGATGCATATCCCACTCGCCACCATCCGGTCGAAGAGGTGGCCCAGCGGCTACAACAGATAGATCTACTTCAGCTCGATGCAGCCTAACAAGGGACAATGCAGCCTTCACCCCTGCGACGAGCTGCTGCCTCACCTGTTCCTGGACACGAGTCACGCTCCGAAATCTAGACAGAAGGCCGGACAGGGATGTTGGCACAGTATCCAGGGGAAACATCACATGCAGAACCGATGAGAGCGAAGTCTGCACTTGACGAAGCACCCGCGACACTTGGTCAACGCGATCCTGCACCGTCGCCAGAGCCATGGCACGATCACGATCCATCTAGAAGAAACCACCAGCTTCCATGTCTTGTTGAGACAAGCAATTGACCCGAACAGCGACACGCTCCTTCTCCTCCCTTGGAGCAAGGTTAGCACCTGCGACACTCGCACAAAATAAGACGCAAGGCCAGCTCAAGGCGCATCCGAAAAACTGAGCTACAGATCGAAACAAAGAACAACTTACATTGAAGCTGCTCAAACAGCCGAAGCAGTTCCGCCATCAAGTACTCCTCTCTGGCTGCACCATGCTCTGCCTTGGACTTCCAAACATCGGCGTGGCCACGCACCCCAAGCAACTCCTTCTCAAGACTACGAACACGGTCTCGAAGAAAGGCAAGTTGTGATGAATCATCCAATGATGGCCGCTGCCGCGCCGCAGGCGAGGTGTCAATGGGATTAGCACCCGACGGAACCTAGAGCAGCAGAAAAGAACAGGACAAACACATTTAGACGAAGAAGAGCACAACTCAACAAAATTCATTAAGCATATAAAGGCCACTATGTGGCACATTGATTTTTGTTCCTCAACATAATTACAAGCAAAAGAAGACTACAAACTATCCTACAGCTACAACGCCTAAGACGCGGCACCCTGAGTAGCCTCGGAGCCGGATTGCCTCGCCTTGGCCCCCCTGCTGCCGCAGCGCATACTCGGACAGCAGATCAATGAGCTTTGGCCCATATCGCTTGCAGCGAGCAGAATAGGTAGCAAAGGCTACCTCGGATCCATCCGCGGTCGTTGGCATCCGGGAGGTGATCTGGGGAAGGTCCAGCTCCGCTCCAGCCGCCAAGGCCATCGCCAGCCCGACGGACGCACCGATGCCCTTCTGCTTGCAATTATACGCCGTAGGCGCTTCGGCTGACAAAGCCTCCGCCAGGGCGTCAACATCATCAAGGGCCGCGCCCTTGGGGACAAGCTCCTTGTAGAAGCGGCCAAGGACTTCCTTCGCCTTGGCAAGGGAGCTGACGACGGTGCTGCAGCGATCTTCGACCGCTGCAGTAGCATCATCCAGAGCACTCCCGTGCTCCAGAGCGCTGCGGTCAAACTCGATGCCTGCGGCATCTGAGACAAAAAAGAGAAGGATTAAAGAAAGTAACACAGAAGAAAGACAAGAAAACGAAAAGAAAGGAGCAAAATAAGGTACTCACCCGAAACAGCCTTGGCAGCAGCCATGAGCTTGCCCGCCACCTCTCTTTCACGCCCAGTCGCGGCCATGGCAAGCTGCTCCTCGCGGTCCATAGCCTCCTGCTGCAGACGCTCCTTAGCCTTGGCTGCCTTGGCCAGCTCCAGCTCAAGGCGCTCTTTCGCACCAGCGGCGTCCACAGCCTTCTTCTCCGCTTGACCAAGGCTCTTTTTGAGAGCATCAATCTCACGGAGGGAAGTGTTATGCTCCTCTGCATTAAACACATACAAGCGTCAGAAAGCAAGACAATAATGCAAAAAGAAAGAGGTATCAAAGCATACAGGTACCTTGAAGCTGTTGGAGGTTGGCCTCCAGCACCAGGTGCTCCTGCACCAGTCGTTTGGCATCCTATACAAAAGGCTGCAGGAAGAAGAACTACCAGTAAGGAAAAGTACTCGGGGGTTGCGCCCAACACGAAGGAACAAAAAGCAAAATTCGCACACGAAAACGCTCGGGGGCTTCCCCCGAAGACTCGAAGAAAGAACAAGACAAGAAAAAAAAATTCAGACGCTCGGGGGCTCCCCCCCCCGTGGCAGGAAACAGAAGTACTTACATGCTCTGATGGCGACTCCGAAGGCCCGCTCGCAGCATTCTGAGGCGCAACCACCTGAGCTCCCTGCGGAGAAGGGACCGGCACAGCACCCTCAGAGGTGGCCACCATCTGAGGAGGAGGAGACGCAACCTTCGACTCTCCCATCATCTCCCGAGCACCATTGCTGGAGGAGTCGTGGGAGGAGTGCCTGCACACGAAATATTTAGCACAAGCACAAAAGTCAACAGGAACAAGACAGCAGTATAAAAGAAACTTACGAGTCCAGTGAGCTCAGGTCGAAGACAGGAGGAGTCCTTCGGGCTCTCTTCTCCCCTTTCTTCTCTTCCTTCTTTTCTTCCTTCTTCCGCTTCGCTGGCGGGTGCGGCGCTACAGCCCGCACAGGAATGGCATGAAGAGGGGAGGAAGAGCCTCCATGCCCGTCACTGTGACGCTCAAGGCACAGAGGGTTCCTAAGAGTCGGAGGAGTCGAGGCATCCGAAGACTCGCTGGAGCTCCGCGATCGTTTGCGCGTGTGGTCCTCGCTCGACTCGTTGGCATCTTCCGCCGGAGATCGCGCCGACGGCAGCTCGGACACGGAATCCACCACGTCATTATCCGGAGCATTCGGAAATAATTCGGGCAGTGGCGGCACCATGCCCGACACCTGGAAGCTCTGCAAAAAAGAAGGAACTTTGTGAGCAAACAAAGGAAAATAAATATGCATTCGACGAAAAGCGCTACGCGCACGAATCTACACCTGTGGAACGGCCAGCGTCGAAGAAAACGGAGGAGTCAGCGACTTCCCCGGGATTTTTTCTCCGGCCTTGAACTTCAGCAGCAAGCGCAGGGCCCTGTCAAGATCTCCCTCGGAGATTTTCTCAGCCGAAACTCTCGTCGGATCACGGCGCCCAGAATAAAGAAACATCGGGTGCGCCCTAGCCTGGAGAGGCTGCACCCGACGCTCGAGAAACGTGCGGATAATATCCACGCCGTTCACTTCTTTCTCAGGAATCAACTGGAGATCCTCCACCCGACGGTAAAGGGCCTCTATCTCCTCTGACTCACCATCCAAGATCTGGTTTTTCCAGGACCTTTTCGGCTCGATTATCTAGGAGGAGTCGAAAGGAGCAAGACCAAAATGCTGCCCAGCCACTGTGGAGTCGCGAATGTAAAACCACCGCCTCCACCAGTACTGGACAGATTCAGACATAGAGAAAGAAAAGAAAAGAATATTGGCCTTGAGGGAGATGATGCAACCCCCAATGGGATAAACACCATCCGAACCAGATTGCCTCTTCACGGATAAAGTTTCCGGAAGAGGCCAAAATGCGGCTCGATGCCGAGCCAGCACTTGCAGAAAGTGATGAAACAAGCAATGTGAAGAAGAGAATTGGGCGAAAGATGATGCAGCTGGATGCCATAGAGAAAGAGAAGCCCATGAAGGAAGTCGTGGACTGGAAAGGAAAACCCACGCATAACGAAGGCAAGAAACATAACCCGATACCCAGCGGGGGGACGAGGGATTACCTCGTTGTTGGGGAGTCTGACGGCCTCCCTATCTTGTGGGATCAAGCCTCGCTCGCGAAGTTTGCGGATGTAACTCTCCCGCGTCTCTGATCGCTGCCAACCACCGTCGGTGACACGGGTAGCGGTGGCGCTTTTCTTTCCTCCGGTGGCGCTGGTACCAACCGCAGATGATGACTTCTTCGGTTTCCCCATCGCGCTACGGCGGCGCCGGCGGTGAGAGCACATAAGGGAAGATGGAAATGTGGAAGGATATTCTAGCGCGCAGCAAGAATTGCTATAGCACAAGGAGGCAGTGAAAACAAGAATCGATGCGGTGAAAACAAACTGCAGCTTTACCCAATGATTATAACGGCGAAGACGACGCACGACAACCGTTCATCAAGAAGACCTAACGCCAACGGCAGATCTGGCCATACACGTGTCAGCATCACAACGAACCGTCGTTACCACGCCGTCCACTACGCGCGGAAATCGAGGCGACGCCGTAATTATCTCCACGCCGCGCGTGACCGGTCAATTCAAGGTCAGCAAGTGGGACCCACGTTCGTCCAATCAAGTCACCTCTGGCGCAGCAGACGCTTGAGGTCATTGATCGTCAGCACTGATGTCATCAAAAGCTATACTAGCAACAACTACAATTTCTTCGGCTTCAAAGCTAGGAGTACTCACCCGAATCTATGATTCGACCAAATACTCGGGGGCTACTCCTATTAGGAGCGCTGGCCGCGCACCCGAAAGATGAATAAAAACAAACTATTTCTTCGAATCCTACGTCGATTCTACGACTCCACTACGGACTCGGGGGGCTACTCCCATAGGGAGGATGGATTTAAGCATCCGAAATTTTTTGTGTCCTATGGACTTACAACTGAACAACGTCTGTATTAAAGTCTCCGCTCGAGTCTATGACTCGAACAGACACTCGGGGGCTACTCCCATAGGGAGCGCTGGTCGCGCACCCTATGAATTCTTCGACTGCGATCCTTCGGATCAGCATGCAAAAACTTTTCGGCAACTCTGCCCTAATTGACGCTAAGTGAGCAACGTTTCTCCTTGGCCACCCGAAACACCTCCACGGTGATAAACATTCGGATGCTGTGTCTGCGACACAAAGATAAAGACCTACAGATATCATCTGATGGCCTGGCAATGCACGCGACTGCGCTCTGCTAGTAAAAACCCGTGCTAACAGGTGCGATGAAAAATCCCGACGGACGCGTTGGGTACATCAATTAAATTCACTAGAATTCCACTCCTGTAAGTCCTCCGCGGCGTGAGTCTAATTACGCCAGCATATGTTCCAGTTTCGAGTTGAGGGACTCGAACCTGAGGAAGATCGTGTTGTTTCGTCCTAAGACAGTTAACTGACCCTGATCCGTCGGGTGAGTCAGGCACACGCATCAACAATCCCTACACACATACTGTTAATACATAGTTGCACCCGAAGGATTGAAGCGTCCTCAGCCGAATCTACGATTCGACTGATCACTCGGGGGCTACTGACATGGTTATACCCTACGGGTACGTGATCTCAGCATACCTGGTCCAGCCCAAGGAAGGCCCACGGCAGATGTACGCCGGCCCATGAAGATTTTCGGGTGGCCAAGGCCCATGACACCTTCGGATCCTTGGAGAGCAAGACTAGCGTAGATAGGAAATTCAAAGGGGTAAAACCCTAAAACTTGTAACCGACTAGGTCTATGCCCGGGACCTGCCCGAGTCTATATAAAGGCTAGGAGGGCACGACCTAGATCTCTCTCTCTCTCTCATACTTTCGCATACACACCTCCACGCCAGATTGCATCTGCGCACCCCTGTAACCTTCGGTTCCGCCATAATCAAGAGCAGACAAGCAGGAGTAGGGTTTTCCCTCCGGGGGCCTGAACCTGGGTAAAACCTTGTGTCCCCGTGTTGCTTGTTTGCTAACCGTTCCACGATCTCCAGCATCCCCATCTTCTCCAAAACCCAAGTCCATAACAATGGGCATTGATAAGATCAAACCTCGTCAGGCGGGACATGAAGGAGATGGAGGGAACATTGGAAGGGGTGAATCAAGTAGTAAGGACGAGGGTGGTTTGCTTGCAAAGATGCGATCTCTCAGCCTTACAAAGGAGGAGAAACATGTTATTGTGATGGATGATAGGGCTGATGATGCTAATGGGGCTTTGTTTGCGATCACTAGTAATGTGTTTTTTTGTCAATGACTTACATATCCAAACGACTAGCAGTGCTTTGCATCCAACCAATGGATGATAATATCTTCGTGGCTACTTTGGAATCCAAGAAGGATGTTGATCTTATCTAGGATGGGGCGCTCATACTTTCGATCCGGATTATGGATTGTGGTATAGCTTTTTTTTTCAGTAGATCTAGGTTTATCGAATCCTTGAAAAGCTTTCGCTTGATGTAAGAATAATTTGAACAAGACTAACTTGTAGTATTTTTGCTTACTGGATAAAACAAGTTTACCTTTTATGGTTTTTATATCAATAGATGGCGACAATCGCATAAATGCATCTTTATTCCAGCGGACATGGCGGCTCTCTACCATGCACGAGAGAAGCAACAAAACACCCTGAAGGCATGCACCAGTGCAGTCTGCAACAATCCGACGTCATTCAGAGAATCAGTTCAGACTTGAGTGCTTTAAAATTTAGAAACTGGGGCACTAAGACGTGAATCGGTTTAGATTAATGGATCCTTAATTAGTCAATTTATTTATCTGTAGGTCTACAACATGATTGAAGAAACAAGAAGCAGCAACATAAGCATGGTGACTTGAACAGATTGTAGGATAAAGTTTCAAAGACAGGTAACTTCTACACCAACGCTGGTGTCTATTGCATTTGAAAGCCAAGTTCCATCATGGAAATTTGAGTAATCCTTTGTTCTTGAAATATAACTCAAATATTGAAGGTGTTGTCACTACTATGGATAATTCACAGCTCCGTTCTTGTTGCTATGATTTACATATGATATATTATTATGCGTATTTTCTTTGTAACTTCGACACAGCCATTATAAAAACTAGCATCGTGGCCCTCGCAAATGCGAGGGCACCGCCTTTAGTTGTTCTTTTGTAAGAGATCATTGTCTTTAGTGTTTCAAAATTGATCTAAAATACCTTCATAAATTCATCGACTTACCGTTATTATGTGATTGAAAATAATACATTATATGGCCATCATTTGTATTTATATGATAAATAGATATCACATGCGTAGAAGAGTTATAATTTGTATTTAAATTTTGGCTAAAAGATTATTAGGATATTTTGAAAACACTATATTAATGCATGGTCACTTGTAAAATTTGTGTATAAGATTAAATTTGTATATACAGATGAAATTTAAACTCTGAGGTAGCTGATAGTTTTTGCATGATGTTAGATAAGTACGTAGGGCTAACATTTAGATTATTAAATAATTAGGGTTTACTTGAGCAATAATCCCACGATGTTTAGACCATTCTCATGGAATAGAAAATATGTTTTTAGTAAGGCTAAGTAAGAAGAATTTATCCACATTAATATATAATTCTACTTTTATCTAATCTTTTTTCCTATTGTCTCTTCATTTGTCGTAAATATACATAGCATTCTCATGTTGTTTCAAATACATGATATCTTAGAATGCAATTTTTATAATATACAACATTGTCCATTACTTATGTTATTACAGAAATAAGGAAGTATCTTTCTTTTATTTGTGGGTACTAAGGAAGTATCTTTCATCTCAAATTTAGTGACCTTTCGTTATTTTTCAGGTTCAATAATATACTTCGTATACCAATATCTATCTTTTATTTTACAAATGGATGCAATATTACGTTATACTATTTTAACTCTCTTTCTATTAAAGTACTATTTAATCTAGTCATAATTGCTCTCTCTCTCTCTCTCTCTCTCTCTTGTATTTGTCTTTTCATTTAACCTAAATACATTGTCATAGATGACATATTTCTTGCATCTTAACCAGTTGCCACTTTTTCTTCATGATCGGAAATTCCAGTGTATCCTAATAAAATCTAAGGACAAAAAACACATAAACGTTCTCGTGATTTCTAATTTACTTAATCATGTATATTTATAGTAAAACCACAATAACTCATTACACATATATAAGTTTCAAAAGGTTATACTTGAAACAAAATATTTCCAAGTTGACCGTGATTTATAGAAATACTTTCTAAGATTTATAATCCTTAGAAATAAAAAATCTCGATTTGTAGGAAACTCCTAAGGATTGAGATAATACAACGACTTTGAAATTATTTGAATTGACATTGTAGCATATATATTTTATATCCCAGATCACATATTATCATTGTAATATCTTAATAACAACTTGATTTGATGGTATTGATACCTATATAGAGGTATCATTGCTATAAAATTTTTGTTCAAAGGGGGGCTTCACCATGATCATTGCTCTATCTCAAGCAATCACATGATTCATAACCGACCACTGATTCTCCACCTCCATGCACATCTTTAACTCAATACCACTATGTATCTCTTATTCCAATCGTTTCAACGGGTTATGGGATATGTCATAAAGCTCAAAACCATCTTGAAAACTCCAAGCTTATTCTCCTTACGACACTAAATCGTAAGGTTATATAGATAATTACACCCCTTCATTATATCATTTGCATAAGGTAAGGTGACACTCATACTTCTACTTGCATATATATGCACACCATAAGGTCTTGCATAAAGCTGAGCTAGTCATATGCTTTTAATCATACAACTTATACTATCCTTGGATGATGTTTAGATTTTATTTTTAAGTATACTATGATATCTTTCGCTCATAAAGAGTTTAGGCTATTTATTATTAACTATTAAAAATTTGGTACACTTTAGGTAGATTTATCATTAATTGTTAAACTTGATGCATTTTAGGAACACCTATCGGTAGCAATATGTTCAGGTATAATTATGATGATATATTAACTTTATTTTGTTCTTGACTCTTATTTGTGTAAATAAAATTATGATAAGATGTTGATTCAACATTTCTTATTTCTGATTTATTAATAAAATAGGATCGGCTTGATTGACCTGGATGTGTTGCTTCTCCAAGAATGTTTAGCATGTCTCTTTACCTACCATATGGTACTTTTCATTCATTTTATATTTAAAAGAATCTTAATTTGTGATATAGATGGTTAAAATTATGATGATACATTACGAATGACATGTTCAAGTGAACTTTTTTTTATTGTGTTGTGTTTACATAATGTATTGTATTTTCATTGTAACTGATAAATGTGAGTATTTCTTGACCATGGAAGATTGGTGTGTGGGACCTTTAGCTTCTTTCTACCAGAATAATCATAGCCTTGAGTATGTGACTATATGGACAAATAACCATAATACTTTTCATGAGATGGTATTCTCATTGGAGTTTGTAAGGATGTTATGTTTCTTATGTTAGTGCGAATATTTTATGTCTTTTATCATAAAAAAAGTATGACCACATGACTCATCCAGAAAGGAGCCTACACTTATTTAACTATGGAATTACCTTCGCCTTGAACCTTCTATGTATGTTATCCCTTTTCATTGAAAAGAATTGGTTTCAATCTCCCATGTTCTAGTAGTCGACTTCCAACATCTGATAAAGGCACCCCTTTACAATTGACTTCCAACAACTGATAGAAACTCTCAGAGGTGAGGTGGACAATTTCTTGGTGGTTGATATGATGTCGTATAAAATAAAGGTATGTTGGCTTCATTTTTATTTGGTATTTTCATATGGATCAACTTTATCGTGCAGTTGTGCGATTTAGACATAGAGTTGTGGTTGGGCAGTCTATCATACGAAGATCGTGTCTCTGGAATCCCCATGACTCCCACGGCTTAGGTCCTAGTCAAGTCCTATTTTCAAAACCCAATTAAAGTGATACGGATTATATTTTCATATTTGTATGTATTCGGTGATATATAGGTATATATGTATGTATAAATCAGTCTAGTTAACCTTCGATCCTCCTATATACATTTCCTTGCCAGGTTGTCAATAGATGTCCTACAGTCTGTTGTAACACGCATGCACACGTAGCTTAAAATCAGATCGTACCAGTCAGTTTTGAAGTTCTCTTTTACCGATTTGCTTTTGATGTAGCCTCCAATACGTACACACCGGATCTACGTGGTAAGCTACCTGATCGTTTGAGATGATCGATATCAGTGCATGTGTGGTAGCTGGAATACCAAGCTAGCTAGCTAGGTCATCACGTACTACGGAGTACTAAGCTAAGCTAGCTCATCGTTTATGGGCTGATCCATCTTGTTCTGAAGCAAGCTGGACGAACCGCTTTGGAGTTTTTTTTTTACATCAACGACTTTTGGGTAGAGTTAGTCTCAGGTAGACGATCGGTATAGACTTGTTTTAGATGGTGTTCGGTAAAGATGTTGTCCAGATTTTTTTTAACGACTTTTGGCTAGAGTTAGTCTCTGGTAGGCATCCGATGACCGGTATAGATTTGTTTTTTAGATGGTGTTTGGTAAATATGCTGTCTAGATTTTTTTTAGATGGTTCTCGCTGCAAGGTGTCATCTGTCCTCCCTATCACGTCTAACATGTTACATAATCTAATAAACTGTTTAAATCGTAGCCACACATTATCTATCTGACCGTTCAAACAATTTAGGTGATGTGGATTAACGTGGCGCCTCGAAAAACAATCTTATATTGCTTTTAGTATATAATAGATAGATTCTGGCTGCTTCTGACTGGTTGAGATACCAACTCCTTTCTAGTCGAAGAACATATATTGTTAAAATTGATATGATGGTATATTCAAGAATTATCATAGTCTTGTATTATACCGATTGTCTACTGCCCGGTCCTCATCGTCTCGGCCCTTCGCCTATGCTAAAAATCCTAAATTCGCCGTGCGTCATGCCAGGCTCTGCTAGTATAATAGTATGTGTGTTGTATTTTGTCGCCTAGAACATGGGATGGGTCCCAGAATAGTTGGGCCGGTCGATTATAGTTGTGACCGTCAGCTAAACTCTTGTGGACCGGGAATACATCGCCGTAATTGGGATCGGGACAAGCTCAGACTTGTACAACACACCGGCAAGTTAGTGGATGAGTTGAGGGAAGAACTAGATATTCGTGTTCAAATTAAACCCCGTACATTTGAATGGTTTACACTTCATCGGATCAGGATGCTATGTAAATCCAAGAGCCGAGAGCACAATAAAACTAAATAAGACATTGCCTGGCACGTATCGGCGCAAGCCTTCTGTTGGCCTGGCGTGGGTCCGAGTGCATGCCTGGATGAAGACACAATCGAGGCGGCGACACCACGGCTTCGACAGAGAGGTGGTGGAGGAGAGACTCTATATTCTGGTGTTAAAAACTTGAGATGTCTCTTTCCAAAAATCGAGTGGCGAGGCATATCGTCACGATGACGACACTTTTCTAGACCACTTCTCCCACTTGTCTTAGTCACTCTGTCACACCATTTTATTTTTAGGGGAACCACTCCGTGACGCCTGCTGGCGCACGCCGCCATTGTCACAACTGGGATGCCCTACACCGAAATTGAGGCCCATCCGCCATGCAGGCAAATCTAAAAAGATCTATCCCGCAATGCCAACATTGAGCCCGTTTGGACACATCTAGATCCTCTTTTAAGCAATTTGTTTTAAATAGCCGGCTATAGGCTATAGCCGCAATCTCTAGAAACAGCTATAGCCCGGCTATAGCCTAGCTATAGCCGGTTTAAAGGGTTTCGTACATTTTACCCGGCTACCGGGTATCACTTAGCCGCACCATACGAAAAAGGCTATAGCCTGGCTATAGGCGGCTATTTAAAACTTTGCTTTTAAGGCATTTCATAATGGGTGGTTGCAATGTATCCTAGGCACTTTGCTATGTGACACTATAGTTAATGAGAAAAAAAGATTGAGGTCGTATCTTAGCTAGAAAGACCTCTTGCACAAAATTATAGGCAAAAATCATGGTTAGACCAATCAAATGAATGTATGTCATCTGAATCATTAAATGTAGAGACACTAAACAATGCATTGGAGAAGTTGTCTCTTAACCATTTATTTTCCCTAGGATAATGTGCTAAGATATGAAATGCTTTAAAAGCTAACCCTATCTGGAATCATCACTACAATGTGGCACGAAATACAGGTCAGCTCTGGCAAGGATGTACTAACATAAATGGCAAGTCCACTGGTGTCTCCCACGTACCTAGAAGTTTTCTAGCTGCCAGAGCATCCGTGCAATAATAGTTCTAAAAAGATTCTGCCGCAGCTGAAATCAGATGGACTCAAGTTCTCAAATTTTTACTAGCGCTGTAAAATCACCCAATTTAGCTGCAGCTACTCTAATTAGAACTTTGCTTTTGGCTCAGATGCTTTTTTTTGGCGGAATACAGATGCAAATTTCAACCGAATCTAAAGAAAAGAAATTACAGGTTGATTTTTGAAAACAAATTAAGCATGAAGTGGCCAGACATATACTCAGCAAGTTAGCCAGACATAACGGCAAGGGTAACTAGTTTGGAAGGCCGGTTACATTTCAAACATCTCATAATCGCTCGGATGTACCGGTTGTTGATCAAAACTCGTAAGTACTAGCTGGGATGAGAAACGTGGGTGTGTGTGGAGGCGCTGCACCCGATCGACGACATGAGATCCCGGGTGATCTGGTGGCGCATGTGAGTATGTACTATGTGGAGAGTCAACTGTATGCAACTCAATACTATATAAGTGCAGGTAGCTCAAGATGGATGGGAAGGCAGTAGGTCGAGCAAGTAGTATCCATTCATATCTAGATATATCGAAGCTTAAGGTAGCTATCATGGGCATCACCGTCGTCGTCCAGGTAAAGAAGCTGGGCGGCTTCCTCGTCCTCCTAGCCGCATTCTTGGTCGCCGGCGCTGGCGCCGCCGGGGAGGAGCAGTGCCACTACGTGGTCGACGTAGAAATAGCAAGGAACACGGATGTACTTGTCAAGTTCGAGGTGTCCAACTCGGCCGAGAGTGGCGCCAGCTGGACGCAAGAGAGGCAGGTCCGTGCTGACAGTAGTAATTCTCTTTCGACGTGCGTCGACGGCTACTACCAGTTCGTGACCAAGAACTTGTGCGCGAACCCTTGCCACCTGGGCCTCACGGTTCTGAGCGTGGGAGGGATTCTACCGATTTCCGTCCGCATCCGAGGCTACCCCTCCCAGGAGCCGAACCCGGCCGCCCCAAAATACGACCATCTTTTCTCCTGGGGGGGGATCGATTTGTTCGAGTCCGATGTAAACGATTGCTAATTCTTGGGTTGTTGGGTGTTTTCCCTTCTGCTGCTGCTGCTGCTTGTTTCCCTGCAGTTTCGATCGATCGATTTGTATTACGAGTAATTAATTCCTGGGTGTATTGTCATTCCCGTCTCATTTTATTTCCTTATTATTATGTGGACTTGTATTATTAATTGTATCCAGCGCTAGCTGAAACATGCATGGATGATGAATTAAAAAAAAAGACGCTTGTTTCCTCGCCGGTGTCTTTCTTATTCTTCTCGCCGGTGTACACATCATTTTGGTTCCTCCCAGAGCAAGTGTGTGTCGATTCCTTCGCTGCAAGTGGAAGGCCGTCCTCCACCCTTTTCCGCACACGGAACACCCTTTCTACGTGTGTTGCTTGATGCCGTAAAAATTCCACTATCTGCCCGTCGTCCAGGCCGGCTGCCCCATGGATAGGACCCACATAGAACATCTTTTTAGAGTTCACCGAGTTTTGTATCCGTTTGGGTGGGTTTAGGAGAAATTTCTATAGTACCTTTTTTTTCATTTGGAACCTTCGCAATGGCTAGTCCTATGGAGACAGCCGATGACTGGCCCATCGAAATTCATTGCTCTTAACGGCCAACAGGTAGTGCAAATATACAACCCATCCAACTTTACTTCTCCCTCGGAACGTCTCAACCATTTCAAACTGTGACGAGTGCTTACACTTTATATGATGAGCAATGGGGCTAAAAACATCGGTATTGTGCACCCAAATTGGACATGCGCAAAGCATATGACCACGTTGAATGGGTTTATCTTCATGATATCATGCAGCGTATGGGATTCCACCTCCGATGGATCCCGGCGATTATGAGAATGCTAACTTGAGTGTCTTTTCTGTCCTCTTTAACTTGCAACCGTTGGAGGAATTTTGTCCATCTAGAGGGATTCACCGGGGCGATCATATTTTCCCATATATGTTTTTGATAGCAGCAGAGGGCCTCTCAGGTCTCCTAAAACAGTGTCGTCAGTCATTGCTTCTTCACGGATTCAAGGTGGCCCCCACTGCCTCAGCGGTTACCATCTCCTTTTTCACGGATGATAGCCTGTTGTTTGTCAAAGCAAGTGAAGTGGGAGCTCAGGATATTAAGGTTCTTTTGGTCAGATACTGTACAGATTTGGGCCAGCATATTAATTTATATAAGTCTTCTGTGTTTTTTTAGTAAATGTTGCTTAGAGTCCACAAGAGAATTGGTAAAAGAAATTACACAAGAGACTTTGAATGAAAAGTACCTGGGAATGCCTTCAGATATAGGCAGATAACTTAATGGTTCTTTCAAGTATCTTAAGGACAAAGTCTGGAAGCAAGTCCAAGCCTGGTTAGAGCAATTACTTTCAAAAGGATACAAAGAAGTTTTGATCAAGTCTGTGGCTCAAGCAATTCTTACTCTTTCTATTTCATGTTTTAAACTACCAAAGGGTTTGTGTGACCACATCAATTCTCTTATTAGGATTTTTTGGTGGAGAAGCAAGAATGGTAGAAGAATGACGCATCGGGTCTCATGGGAGGTCATGTGCTCTCCAAAATCCAGCTGGTGGTCTAGGGTTCCGCGATATTGAACTCTTCAACCTAGCATTACTTTCTAAGCAATCATGGCGCATCCTCGAGAACCCAGAATCGCTTAGTGCAAGAATACTCAAGGCTGTCTATTTTCCATCAACAGATTTCCTTGAGGCTTCAGTTGGATCTCATCCTTCTCGTATATGGTGCTTGATGATTAGGGGAGGGATGTTATGGTGCAAGGTCTGATCCAACGAATGTTGGAGATATGTCCAAGAGGCAATAATAAAAGTAGTTATTATTATATATTCGTGTTTATGATAAATGTTTACATTCATGCTATAATTGTATTAACGGAAAACATTAATACTTGTGTGTTTGTAAACTTGTAAGAGTACCTAACAAAGCCTCTTTGTAATACTAGTTTGTTGGTTAATAGATGATCATGGTTTCCTGATCATGAACATTGAGATGTTATTGACAACAAGATCATATCATTAGGAGAATGATGTGATGGACATACTCCTATAGTTAAGCGTATCATAAAGATCAAGTCATTTCAATAGTTCGTTTGCTATAAGCTTTCAGATACATAGTAACCTAAATCTTTCTACCATGAGATCATGTAAATCACCATCACCGGATGGATGCTTTGATGACATGAAACACCACTTTGTAACTGGGTGGTTATAAAGGTGGCATTGAGTGTTCGGAAAGTATGTGTTGAGGCACATGGATCAAGAGTGGGATTTGTCCATCCATATGACGGATATATATACTCTGGGCCCTCTCGGTGGAATGTCATCCAATTAGCTTACAAGCATGTGACTGGCTCACAAGGGATCACATATCAAAGGAACGAGTAAAGAGTACTTATTAGTAACGAGGTTGAACTAGGTATGCAGAAATACCGACTATCAAACCTCAGATAAGTAAAGTATCACGAGACAAAGGGAAATTGGTATCGTATGTAAATGGTTCATTCGATCACTAAGTAATCGTAGAAATATGTGGGAGCCATATGAATTTCCAGATTCCTCTATTTGTTATTGATCAGAGAAGAGTCTCAATTATGTCTGCATAATTCACGAACCGTAGGGAGACACACTTAAGGATTCGATGTTTTTTAGTAGATAAGGAATGTGAGTAAGAAGACCGAATGTTGTTAGGAGTCTCGGATTGGATCTAGGACATCACGAGGAGACCCGGAATGGTTCGAACAATAATATTAATATAAGGAAATTCCAATTCCGGAGTTCAGGAATGATTTCGGTGTTTTCACCGAAATGTTCTAGAAGGGTCTAGAAGGTCCACTGATCCGGAGTGGGAAGAGTACTTGGATGTGTCATGACAAAGTGGAATGGTTGCATCATGTCCTAGGTCACTTGGCTGGGCAATTGGAAGAGAGAAATCAAACTCTAGTTTGGAAGTCAAACGCCAGTTTGAAAAAGTCAAACACCAACATTGATTGCCTAGTGGAGGGAGGCAAGGAATCCTACCTAAGGGAGGATTCCTCCCTCTCCTTTCCGCCGGCCAAGCAAGGGGAGTTGGGGGAGGACTCCCCTCCCCTTGCCGCCTCTCCCTCTCATAAATAGAGGGGAGAGGGCACCCACTTTGCTCCACAACTTAAACCCTAGATTTGGTGCCATCACCTCTCAAGCCACCGCCTAGGGATCTCCTCACAAGTCGCCGACTAGGGAAAAGCCCTAGCCCTAGACGCCGACCACCATCCCCTTTGGCCCTCTAAACCCTAGATCGCCAAGGCCTCTCTTCTAATCCACCATACCCTCTCCGGCTTAGGCGAAGCCCTGTGGGATTTCCCCTCTAAACTCCGACACCACACCCTCGTGTTGCCAGGATCGCGAGGAGAGATCTACAACCTCTGCTGCCTGCTGGAACAAGGGAGAGTAAGGTCTTCATCGAGTACCGAACGTGTGGCCGACTGTGGGAGTGTTGCCGGAACGCGGCGCCGGAAGGATTGTTTACGTGATCTTGAGATCGGCAAGTGAACGACTACACCACCAACGAGAATCCGATCTCATTAACCGCTTTGGAATCTTCGAGGGTGAGTACTCTATTGACTCATTGCTACAATCTAGTATATAGATCTTGGCTTGTATGTGTTTATGCGGTAGATTTTTTTCTTTTCCATGTTATGAACCCCTACAACGAATTGGTTTAGGAACAAAGACACATGCAAGGGATGGATTCCCTAGGATTATATGCTCCGTACATGTCAGTGACTTCATGTGCCCCAAGTGTGGTCCCTTGTGGTTTCATACACATACGATGACGACCTCCGGATCCCCGATCCCGCTGGGAGCGCGGAAGTAGATATCCGGCTCAGAATCTCCGCCGTGCAACGGCACACACGGTGAACCCCTGTTCGCACAGCCCATACATGATGGCCACGGTCACAAGGTAGAGAGTGAGAGAGGAGAGAAATTCAACCAAAGGAATTCTCTTGATGTATTTAATCCCACCCATGGGCACCCTTTTATATATGAGGAGGGGGTGTGCCCTCCCTCTTAGGTTAGCCGTATGGGACTAAAAATACTAAAGGAAATAGACAGGAAAACTCCACAGTCGGGTGGGCTCAAATCACCGGCCCAAAACAGCAACAGCTGCTGCCCCGGGCGAGCTTGCCCGTGGCCTAGCACGTGTGACCCGGGCGACGAGGCGGTAAGGGACAGAGGCCCGGGTGGGCTGCCACCCCGCACGGCCTGAGGAACCGGGGTGCAGCGCCAGCTCCCGCGCGAGCTGTGCTCGGGTGGGCCGCATGGCTATGACCCGCCAGCAGGGGGAAGGGGGAGGGGAAGGCTGACGAATGTCTATGCACAACCTGTTGGGAACCCCAAGAGCAAGGTGTGAAGCAGCAAGCAGCAAGTTTTCCCCCAGTTGAGACCGAGGTTATCGAACCAAAAGGAGGAAGGAAACGTCACACAGGTGTTGCAAGAAACGCGGAGACCTACACAACACAAACTCAAGACTTTTCCCCAACGAACAGTGAGGTTGTCAAGCTCACCGGTTTGCTGTAACAAAGGATTAAACGTATTGTGTGGAAGGTAATGGTTTGCAGCAAGTAAACAAGTAACAGTGGAAGATGTATCAATGGTAAAAATTGGACCGGGGTCCATAGTTCACTAGAGGTGCTCTCCTTAGATAAACAACATGGCATGAAGGGTAAACAAATTACAGCGGGGCAATTGACAGGAACTGAGCAAGGCATAACAATGCAGTTACTAGCCAGAAAGATCCTATGAGGTTGATTGGGCAATACAACAAGATACATAGACCGCCATCCAACTGCATCTATGACTAGAAGTCCACCTTCATGTTATCATCCGAACCCCCTCTAGTATTAAGTTGCAAGCAACAGACAACTGCTTTAAGCGAAGTGTGTAAGGTAAATAGTCCACATGTTTCATAAACAAGAGACCGTTGTTTTCTCCCTAGTAGCAACAGCACATCTACAACCGAAGAGATTTATGTCACTTCCCTTGGAAACTAGAGGCATGAACCCACTATCGAGCATAAATACTCCCTCTTGGAGTCACTAGCAACTACTTGGCCAAGATAACCACTAGCAACGGAGAGCATGCAAAATCACAAACAACACAGACATGATAGAATCATAAAGATAAAACCATTAATCAAACCAACATAATAATCTCAATATCCATCGGATCCCTGCAAACACAACATGCATGATTACAAATAGATTAGATCTTGATCATGAACGGAGCTCACAAGATCTATAAATGAAAGAACAAAGGAGGAGATACAACCATCTAGCTACTACATGGACCGATAGTCCAAGGTGGAACTACTCACGCATCATACCGTAGAGAAGGCCTCCGGGATGATCTCCCCTTCGGCGGATTTTTGGATTTCGTGGATTTGTGATCGGGTACTCAGGGTTTCTGTATCGTGGGATTTTTATAGGCGAAGGGGGAGGCAGAGGGGCCGGCTAGGGGCACCAAACTCTAGCCAGGCAAGGGCTCACTTGTGGCCACGCCTGAGGGAGGGGGGGTTGGCCCCTCTGGCTCGCCTCCCCGGCTCTCCTCTGGACTTCTTGTTCCCCACGGAAAGTAATTGACTTTGTCCTTTGTCCCGTCCAATTCCGAGAATATTTCTTTACTAACTTTTCTGAAACCAAAAATAGCAGAAAACAGGCATCTGGCACTGTTGCAACTTGTTAGTAGGTTAGTACCAGAAAACATGTAAAAAGCACCTCAAAGTGTGGACAAGTAAAGCAAAGTAGATACTAAACAATCATGGAGCATCAAAAAATTATAGATACGTTTCCAACGTATCAAAGGCGGCCAACTTGGGTGGGATGCAAAGCGCCATGGCCTGTCGGTTTTCCCTATTGCCCGCATGGGCCATTCAAGATGGCCTAGTTCGCCTGTTGCTAGTGCATTTCTGTTCGCCTGTTGCTAGTGCATTTCTGCTGTCTTTTTCCAAGTGGCTTTCTCATGGGCCAATTCCCTCCGACGTTTTGGTCGAATGAGAAAGTTGCCCAATAAACTTTAATTAAAGTATTTATATAGAATATATTAATTCACAATTAACATATAATAAATGCACATATTAAATTACCATTTATTCGAAACACCTTTGGATCCTTTCCTTTCATTCTTTCTCCAAAATACTCCGGATCTCTTCCCTGAACAATTCCGGCTTTATCTAATATGATTCCAACTTACATATGATTTCTATCTCATCGTACCCTTAAGTGTATCTCCCCACGACTCGGGTATAAAACAGACATGATCTCTATCAATTATCAATAGCGGGATCGGGATGCCCATATTGACCCCTGTATATAACAACGATGACGATGTCATTTGAACCGTAAACGTCGAGTCCAATTTCCTTTGTTTCTTCGATATGGCTTGTCCGAGATTCGATCGTTTGATATCACATACCTTGTTCAATCTCGTTACCGACAAGTACTATTTCACTTGTTCTCGCGATATTACATCCCTGTGACCTAGTCACATGTTGCAACATTATGGATGTAATTTCACCAAGTTGTCCTTATGTATCTTACCCGTTATCGGGAGAACAAATCCCGGTCTTGATCCATAGGCCTCAACTGTACCTCTGAAATACCCAATACGCACCTTTATAATCACCGTTTTACGGAGTGACGTTTGATGTAGTTAAAGCAGCGTCGGGAGACAATGATTAATATGATATCACGTTCTAAGAAGAAGGAGACTTCGTTTCTGACTATTGCAACGATGAACCTAGTGACTTGATCATGTCACAATATTTGGGTAATGTCCATCACATCATTCACCAATGATATGACCACATTGTCAACTGGCACTATCACTCATGATCAGCAAACCTTTATCATCTGTTGCCCAACGAACTAGTATGAATAGATGCTATTAGGTACTTGATGTTTCATATCACACATGTATCAATATTTCCACTTGATACACTTATAGAAGAATATGAAACTATTATAAACTTATTGGAATATGATAATAATAACTATTTATTATTTGCCTCTAGGGCATATTTAATTCAAATGTGCCATCAAAACTCCGAGTCTTCTTCTGGAGACTGTCACATCAGTCATTGCCGACAGGATATGTACGCCATCACCATCATATGGCTGAGAAGAGCAAGTGCTCTGTATGTGGTGCGGAAGACTCCTGGAAACACTCTCTAATTGACTGCACCCCATCTTGTTGTGTATGGGCCTTGGTTAGCAAGGAAATTATAGAACACATGAGCGCAACTGTCACTAGTAGGAAAACCCTTATAGCAGTCATTTTGCCAGTGGCGTGCCCTAGGAAGAACACGCCTTTGCTAATAGCCAACATAGTAGTGGCGTCTCTAATATACAGAATGCCACTATTAGAGCTTAATGGTGGCGTTCAATGTATTGCGGACGCCACTACTAAAGCGGACCCACGGGTGGAACCAGGCCAGAATTAAAGGTGGCGTTCGAAATTTGCAAATGCCACCAACCTGGACGCTATTTTAATTTCCTGGCCCGCGCCGCCCCGTGAACCGCATGTCCCACCCTCACTCTCCCTCTCACTCTTCTCCCCAACCCTCCCTCTTCCAACCGCATCGGCCACCACCGCCCCTCCCTCGACCACATCGGCCACCGCCGTCCCCGCCTCCACCGCATCGGCCACCACTGCCTCATCCCCGTTGCTGCCTCGTCCCTGTCTTGCTGTCATCGCCCCATCCCCATCTTGCCGTCGCCGCCTTCGCTGATGAGCCCCTCTTTCCCCTTTTTACTTGTTTTAGTGTAGATAATTTAGTATAGATTGATGATTATAGATGATTCAGTGTAGATGATTTTAGATGATTTAGTTTAGATGATTTAATGTAGATGATTTAGTGTAGATGATTTTATTGTAGATGATTTAGTGTAGATGATTTAGTATATAGTAGCAAACGTGTAAATGATTTTAGGGGTAGAAAATATAGATAACTTTAGGGATAGATGTAGAAAATGTACATATATATTCATTTATTATAAGTTGACTAACAGTTGTATGAAATGTTGTTGTTTAACTACTTAATTAGTATCATGTCGGAGTCGGAGCCGAAGTTTCGTGGTGTTCACCAGAAATCCATGTAGACCCCGACTTGGGCAGCTCAGATCACAGTGGACAACAGGAAGATCCAGCTAGGTACTATAAGGTGTCTGTGGTAGGTGCCCCACGCCTACGATTGCGTCGTGGTGTAGCACTTTGGGACGAGAGCGATCCTCAACTTCGAGGATGAGCGTCGCGTGGCGCATCTATTAGCGCCAGATGGCTTGAGGATCGCCACAAGGACCGAGGAGAGAGAGCACCGGTAGGCAGAGAGGCAGCTGGTGCGTCACCGTCGCAAGGAGGATGACCCCTTGTTCCGAGGTCTCCTACTCCCCAGGTGATGGCGGTCTAGTATGAGGTCCTTAGCGAGAGCTGGCAGCAGCACGGGCAGGGAGAGGCTAGCCCTTCCAGCACGCAGCAGCAGGGTTAGCCCGCCCCCTCCAGCACAGAGCAGGACGACTCATGCAGCCCGTCGTCCTCTTTCTGGGACTGCTCGGATGACGACAACGTCACTAACACTGGGTCTACTCGAGTTTAGGATGTTCTCATGTGATTGTTATGCTACCTATCATACTACTTATATAGACTCATCATGCTACTATTGTACTACTTATATATGATGCTAGCTAATCTTACTTATGTGTTATGCTGATATATTTTTTTACTTATGATGCTAAAATGGTTTATATAACTAAGTTTGCATGATCATATATAGGTATAATGGATGACGATCGGTATGAGCATTGTGGTTACAAACAGTGCAAGGACAAGAATATTGTCATAGTGCTCTCTTATGACTGCGAAGTTAGTATGATATGTCCATTCACAAGCAATCAACCTATATATACCCTGAAACTGAATTACGTGTTAATTATTGATTTCTTATAATTATGTATGCGGAACATACCCTTCAAGTTTATACTTGATTTTCTAGACCATTTCAATTGGCCGTTGTGGCAGCAGAGACAGTTTCAGTCGATCTACTGCCTGTGAAGCAACCTGCACCGACCTACACGGTCCATGTCATGAACGAGGTGAACCGCATATTTTTTGACGTCTCAGGTGAACTGAGATGGTCGATTTCTATAAGATGGATGTCCAGAAGAAGTTGGTCTTCCATCTCTGTGAAGATCGCATGAGCTACTTTAACTACCTATACCCTGAATCATCGACATACTCTAACGCTTCTTCAGATGACGAGATTCCTATTGCTGCCATTTCTATGAATAATCCTGTTGAAGACTAGTAGTTAGTTCTGCCATTTCTATGTAGCTAGCCAGTTAAACTATATGTAGTTGACTGTAATGGTGTGCTATCATTTTTATGAATATATCTTGTTGTGCTGTGAATATTCAAGTGAATGCATTAGATTTTTTTAATTTTTGAAAACTCACTTGTGGTGTTTAGAGTAAAACGAATGCCATAAATAGTTATATAATGGTGGCTCTTACATCACACGCTACTATTAGGATATGTAATAGTGGCGCTTACGTTAAACGCCACCACCAGAAATACTACTAGTGACGTTTGGTCGAGACGCCACCACTACGACGTACTAGTGGCGTGAGATTAGTGGCATGCAGGTTCAACGCCACTAACCCTTTTCTAAACACCGTCACTAGGCCTTTTCCCACGAGGGAGAACAATAAAGTCTGATGTTGACGATTTTTTTTGCGAGGCTTTTCCTAGACGATCTTGCAGTGACAGCGCCGATATGCAGGAGGGGCATGGCTGCCAGCTCCTACAAGGAATTGATGTAGAAGCCACCATCGCAGAATGTGGATGTTGCAACCGCGAGGACAAGGCTGGCGGTGCTGTTGCGGTGGTATGACAGGGTGTAACATAAGCTTTCCTTGGAGCCTCGGCCCTTACCATCTCGGGGCATGATCAGCCGGCCTAGAGCACTTGCACATGACGTGCAACTCTCTCATCTATGCATTGCATCGGAGCCTAGAGGTGATCAATAACTTACATCAGGCCAACATGGAGGTTTATGGCATGATTATCCTGTTGGGGGGAAGAAGCACCAATCCCCGCTGCTTGCGGTGAATCCCGAGGATAGTTTTAATCAAAATATATGCAATGGAAATAAAATAACGAGCATATGCATAGGTGACATAAGGATTTACGTGGAAAAACATTCTTAAGGTGAGAAGGAAAAAACCACGGGTACGGACCAACCGGTATACTCGAGCTTCACTATGATCAACCTGGGTATAGAGTCTTCTTTAAAACATCTAGCAATATACAACACACTCATCATGTTGCCAACCGGCAACAACAACTACAACCATCTGAGACAAAGATTACAACAAAGCAGAGTATCTTCGTTTATGTCGTCTTCGGTAATCAACAAACTGCTCTTAATCTGCATATCCAATCGGCACCAAACTTGGTAGACAAGCTGACATACGAATACCCAACATAAATGCTAAATTTCAGGTCAATCGGACACCGTTTGCCTGCCTAACCTATTCGTCTACCAAAACTGCCCTATGCTGAAACTGCCGAACTGACTAAATCTCAAACCAGTTCAAAAAGAACTGGGGGTTGAACATTCCTGTAATAGTTCCAAGTAATCAATAAAGGACGCTCCGAATTCTAAAAAAAAATGAAAAAAAAAATCCAAGCTGCGGTTGATGGATTCCGCTCAAAGTAAAAAAAAAAAGCTGCGATCGACGGATTCGCGGATCGATCATGGCAGCGGGTGAGTTCAAAGTTGGACCTGGCCAAGTCCACGCCCCGATCTTGGCTCCTACACCATGCATGCATGCATGCTAGCAACCCGCGCCGCTCGATCGGATCGCCACGCCGGCCGGCCCTCTATATTTCCCCACTCCGGCTGCTGCCTGCTAATTTATCACCGTGTCCGCGCCGCGATCAAGGAGGGTTCGGGAGAGGATTCTCTCTAGTACGGAAATGGCCGCCGAGGTGCTGGTCGGAGCCGAGCGCCGCGTCCTCATCAGCGGCTACGGCGCCCTCCCCGCGCCCCCGCCGCCGGACAGCCTGCTCGGTCGCCTCGACCAGATCGATCTACGGGTACGTGCGATCGTTTTGGTTACACGTGTGCATTGCTGATCTGGTAGTGGCCGTGGCGTTCCTGCATCGGTGCGCGCGCCCGATGCCCGATGCCCGATCGATCTTGACGCGTTCCTCGTAACTGATTTCAGCTGAGGCAGCTGGAGGACCAGCGGCGGCCGTCCTCCGCCGGCGCTGACGACATCGATGGCGGGGTCAGCTGCTTCGCCACCGACTCGGATTCCCGCCGCGGCGGGCCACCGCGGCACCAGCACAGCAAGTCCATGCCGTCCGCGCTCCAGCAGCAGCAGCAGGCGCACGTCCTGCGGGGCTCGCTCATGGACCGCCTCAACCTGCTCGAGTCGCGCATCCGGCAGCTCAGCTGCGAGCTGGACCTCGACGGCGGCAAGGCCGCGTCCCTCGCGCCCCTACCTGTGGAGGACCGCGCGTGGTCCGAGCCGCCGCTGCCGGAGCCGCGCGGGGGAGACGTCCCGGCGGCGTCCGTTCGCGCGCGCGCCGCGGCGCCCGCCCCCGCCGCCGGGGCCAGCTGGAGCGCCGTGCAGATCCTTCAGAAGGGCGCCCGCCAGCTCCACCGCAACAAACCAAACCACCCTGCAAAGGTAAGCGCGCGAGCTCTACGGATCCATCATCTTCATTCTACACGCACGTTTACAAACACTGGGAACCTCTGAACATATTTCGCCATTGGAATTGCAGGTGAAGAAGCTGAAGGAGGCCAAGTGCGCGTGCGAGGAGGAGAAGAGGAAGGCGGAGCGAGGCAACAAGCAGCCATCAGCTAGCCGGAGGTGGTTCGCCATCGGATGCTGATTTCAAGAAATATTGGAAGGATCTGATCTTTGATCGGCCCTAAATTAAATTAATTAGAACCTGCTATATATGATGTATCGTTTAAGTGTTATTACAGTATGTGTTTCAGTTTCGTCTGTAGTATTTGTTTCGATTTTTTTTTTTGGTTATGAATATATATGTACTAGCCATATGAATATTGATGTGTAAGTGTGTGTTAGCACTGGTTTTCTTTTTCCAAACTTGTATTAGCACTGTGTAGCTAGCTTTCATGTGTGTTAACGTTTTCCAAATTTTGTTACTCGTCAGTGATGTATTCAAGCCGCTTAATTGATCAGAGTATGGAAATATATTTCAGTGAGTTTTTTTCCCCGAAATTCACCGATTACAGCAGACACCGTGATAATTGCCTCTGGGTCAAAATATTTCAGACCTTTTAGTAATACACATGGATCCAAAAAAATATTTAAATTATTTTTCATATTTTTGAAATTTTTAGTGAATTTTGAGAGAAAATTCCGCTCCTTAGACCGAATGAAATCCAAATCCCTGAATTTCAGTTATTTCGGTAAGGACCGAAATATTTCTGAAACCATAACAATTCACAGATAGTTTCACTTACTACATAACAGTTCACCTGCGTTCACTTACTACAGTGATTCATCACGAGCAGCCATGCACCACAAGTTCGTTTTTTTTTTAATTTTACTCAGCACTCCTGATGTCCTTTTGCAAGCTAACTAATTAAGCGTGAAGCTGGTGACGAACCTCGCTGTCGCTGCTCCTCATGGTGCCGACCCCGACGGAGACCGGGGCTTGGACGTCCACGTCGACGCTCGCGCTGACCTGCTCCTGGTGGCCGCCGATGAGATGGTTCCCTCCGGCGGTTACAGCGGCGACGGCGCCGGGACCCCGCAGTGGCCGTCATAGACATGGCCTTGGAGGCAGTCGGCCCTGAGGGCGGCGTTCGAGATGAACTTGCCTCCGCTGGCAGCGCCGACGACGACGCTCAGCGCGACGGCCAGCGCCAGCAGGACGGTGGCGAGGCGCGGGGAGGAGGAGCGAGCTGCAGAGGTTGGCATGGCTGGTTTTGGTCGATGCGCGTGTCGTGTGCAGCTCGCTCTGGGCTCTGTATATGTATGCTGCAGAGCGTGCAGCAGCTTGATTGAAGGCGGCACATGGAGATGCACGCAGCTCGCCGTCGTAGGTTCGGCACGAGGCGCCGGATAAATATCCAGTAGCCAGGCTCGGCGGCCGGCATGACACGCCGCAGCTACTTCCCTAGCTAGGAGCTGCTGAATTTGACGATGACAAAACGAGTTCATAATGAATTAATGCAAGGTGACCTCCAAACAGGGCCGGTGAGTGGTGGCAATGTCGGGCGTAGTTTACAAACCGGACTGGGCCCGGGGCCGTGTTGTTGCAGTTTCGAATAAAAGATTTTGAATAAAGGACTGGCATGATAAACCAGCGTTGACAGGAAATAAAGGATTTTGAATAATAAAAGATTTAAAACCCGCTGGCTTATGGAGGAGGGTTGTGAGGCGGTTGTCCAAAATGCATGGGGACTTGCGGCTGCCAGAGGTGAAACAAAAGTAAATGAAGAACTGAAAAATGTTTCAAAGGAGCTCCATGTTGAGCCACGCAGAGATAAACAAAAAAAAATTCCTACACGGATATCCCAAGATCTAGCTGAGATAGAAGGCCATGAGGGTTACTACTAGACGCGTAGTTGCGGATTACTGATAAAGCGTGTCAGTTGAATACAGTGCAGTCCTCACGATCCGTTCCAATCCATGATCCGGCGGTGGACTCCTAAGTCCGGTACGGCGGCTGGACTAGAGGTAGGGTTTCCAACGCATGATGACCTATCCGTACCCATCTAGGCATCTCTGCCCTATTATATACAGGGAGTGAAAGTGGGCTCCACTTATTTGCGTCTCATTCACTAAAGCCTTTATAAGTCAATGTGAGTCCGACTCACTAAGTCAGTCCATATTCGATTCCGGACCAACCCAAACAGATTTCCAGTTCGGGTCCAACCCAAACTTTCTTTCGATCTTAAGTGTGTGACCCCGCGGGCTCACGGCGACTTGGACATAATTGGAGTCCGACTCACAATTGATCAATCGGTAGTGGCTCCTAGTAGAACATACCGACTCCCAAGTACCAAAGAGTCATGTCGACATGTCTTCCAATATGACTAACGTCCGAGTCTCTTTTGTCTTACGATATACCTTGTTGATATATAGGCGAATAATCGTCATCCATTAAATAGTCTAAATCTCTTCTCAATCCGTGATATGTGATTCATCTGACTAACTCTTAGTCGATCGCTTTTGTTAACACTTAACCATGGCCATGCTTTCCAAATCATATCACACTAGAGCGCCCAGAGAAGATAAATACCATCTTGGTTATCCACATCACGCAGCTTGATTCTTAGTTGACCCAAACTCTGCCTTTATAACAGCCATGTTATGAGACAGCGTTTGACAGAACCTAAGTTGGTGATCCACAACTTAGATTGTGCGACAACCTCGGATCTAAGGATTACATTGATTGAGACTTAAAAATGACAACTTGTTCGTTGTATTTCAATATGGGTCAATTCGAATTGCTAAACTCTTTAGCCGAATCCATGTAAGTCTGAATAGAATCTTCATGCCCATGACAAGTGGAACCGAGTCATCAGCCGACTTTCACATCAGTCTTAGTTGTGTGTCCAGCATAACCTCAATGACCAAGAATATTTAGTATGAGCAACATGAATGTATAGTTCCACAACTAAATCACATATTCAATGATATACATCAAATATTCTTACAAGAACAACTTAATAACTTTATGAATACATTGGAAAACATACCATACATGATTTCCTCTAAGACATATTCCCAACACTCCACATGGAGCCGTGAGGTACTGGGTGATCTCCAAAACCACAAAAAAAGGCTGAAAGAAGAGCTAGATAATTGCAGGAGAAAGGATATCACGACCTGCAATATTGCAAAGGAGCAACGTCTTCGTTTTAAGCTACAAAGGCTTTACGACCAATGTGAAATGGCTTGGAAACAGAGGGTGCATGCTAATTGGCTGGAGAAGGGTGGTCGTAAAACATATCATATTTCCACGTTTTTGTGTCGGAGAGGAAAAGACACAATACCATCAAGAAGCTAAAGGAAGGTGATGGATAAGTGGTGGACGGGGAGGAGGGATTACAGGCTCTCATATCAAACTATTTTTGTAACTTGTTTACGCCCATGGCAGGAGCTGATGCGGCTCAAGTAGCGCATATACAACACCGAGTTACACAGCAAATGGATGAAATTCTTGCAGCTGAATTTACCAGAAATGAAATAAAGAAGGCTCTTGATAGCATTGGAGATCTTGGTCGCCCCTGGGGCAGATGGGATGCCCACGGTGTTGTACAAAAAATTATGGGATACAGTTGGTGACACTGTGATCGAGGAGGTTTTGAACGTATTGCAAGGCGGCAATACACCCGAGGGATGGGATGAAACAGTGGTAGTACTCATCCCAATGGTGTAGGTTCCTGAGACTGAGAGTATGAAAGATTTATTTCCTATTAGCCTATGCAACGTTGTTTACAAGCTTGTCTCCAAAGTGTATGCGAACTAGCTGCAAGTGCATCCTAGATGAGATCATATTTATCTCTAGTAACACAATTCTTGCTTATGAAATGTCACATTTTATGAAACGTCGAAGATTGGGAAATAAGCTATCATGTCTTGATTTTTGACATCGGGGATTGGGGTCCCTTTGTTAGTTCGGCCTGAGGCCCAACATCCAGTGAGCTTGAACAACGAGCTAGACGCGTGCAGATCCCTATGTCCTGCAACTATATGTTGGAGATATGCCCTAGAGGCAATAATAAATATAGTTATTATTATATCTTTGTGTTTATGATAAATGTTTATATTCATGTTATAATAGTATTAACAAGGAAACATTAATACTTGTGTGAATTGTAAACTTAAATTGAAGTCCCTAGTATAGCCTCTATACTTCACTAGCTTGTTGGTTGATTAAATGATTGTGGTTTCCATATCATGAACATTGAGATGTTATCAACAACAAGATCATATCGTTAGGAGAATGATATGGTGGACATACTCCTATTGATAAGCGTAGCATAAAGATCAAGTCATTTCAATAGTTCAATTGCTATATGCTTTCTGATACATAGTAACCTAATTCCTTCGACCATGAGATCATGCATATCACCTTTACCGGATGGATGCTTTGATGACATCAAACACCACACCGTAACTGGGTGGCTATAAAGGTGGCATTAAGTGTTCGGAAAGTATTGGTTGAAACACATGGATCAAGAGTGGGATTTGTCCATCCACATGACGGATAGATATACTCTGGGCCCTCTCGGTGGAATGTCATCCAATTGGCTTGCAAGCATGTGACTTGGTCACAAGGGATCACATATCACGGGAACGAGAAAAGAGTACTTATCGGTAAAGAGGTTGAACTAGGTATGCAGAGATACCGACGATCATAACCTCGGATAAGTAAACTATCGTGAGACAAAGGGAAATTGGTATCGTATGTAAGTGGTTCATTCGATCGCAAAGTAATCGTAGAAATATGTGGGAGCCATATGAATTTCCAGATTCCTCTATTGGTTATTGTTCGGAGAAGTGTCTCGATCATGTCCGCATAATTCACGAACCGTAGGGAGACACACTTAAGGATTCGACGTTGTTTTGAGTAGTTATGGTATTATGAGAAAGAGACCGAATGTTGTTCGGAGTCTCGGATGGGATCCGGGATATCACGAGGTGATCCGGAATGGTCCGGAGAATAAGATTCATATAAGGAAAGTCCCGTTTCGGAGTTCGGGAATGATTCCGGTGTTTTCATCGGGAATGTTCTAGAAGGTTCCGGATTGTCCGGCACTCCGGGGGGGGAGGGTACATGAGTGTGTCATTGAATGATTGCATCATGTACTAAGTGTTCTTGCTGTTCCAAAAACATGAAAGTCAAATTGCCAGTTTGAAAGTCAAACGGCTAAAACAGGAAACTGTGGAAAACAGGAAACTGTGGGAAACAAGCAAGAGGAGTTGGAACCAACTTGGAGGAGGAGTCCAGCTCCTCCAGGCCGGCGCCCATCCCTAGGCCGAGTTGGGGAGGGACTCCCTCCCTCCCCTGGCGCGCCAAGGCCCCTCCACCCATAAAAGGAGGGGCAGGGCTCCTCCTTGAGACACACAAGTTTCCACCTCTAATCTCAGGTTTAGAGCCGTTTGGTTTAGAGCTTCTAATTGCTTTAGCCTGCGGTTTAGAGCCTTCTAATTGGTGTGTCTAATCTCTAGACCACTAATAGCCCTCTCTCATAATCCACCATACTCGCTCCGGCTTAAGGCGAAGCCCTGCGGGATCTCCCCTCTACTTCCGGTACCACGCCGTTGTGCTGCCGGAATCGCGAGGAGAGTGCTACAACCTCCGCTGCCTGCTGGAACAAGGGAGAGGAAGGTCTTCGTCGAGTACCGAACGTGTGACCGACTGCGGGAGCGCTGCCGGAACGCAGCGCCGGAAGGATCGTCTACACGATCTTGAGATCGGAAAGAGTACGACTACATCACCCACGAGAATCCGCTCTCGTTAAACACTTTGGAATCTTCGAGGGTAAGTTATTCCATCGACTCGTTGCTACAATCTAGTAGATAGATCTTGGCTTGTTTGTTTGTATGCGATAGAAAATTTTTGTTTTCCATGCTACGAACCCCTACAGTGGTATCAGAGCCGTGTCTATATGTAGATCTGTTGCACGAGTAGAACACAATGGTCATTGTGGGCGTTGATGCTTTTATTGTAGATTGCTTTTTGTGTACTTTGCATCTTGCGGTATGTTGGGATGAAGCGGCCCGGGCTAACCTTACATGACA
Source organism: Avena sativa (assembly GCA_916181665.1). NCBI lineage: Eukaryota > Viridiplantae > Streptophyta > Magnoliopsida > Poales > Poaceae > Avena > Avena sativa. The sequence goes on along the minus strand of OV702285.1, from coordinate 56,627,823 downwards.
TCGTTCATGAGACTTGCTCCACGCTTGACATGCAACTTGTATTGCATAAGTGGCTTTGCGGGTGCCTGTTTCTCCTAGCATAGTTAAGATCCAATTTACAACGGGTAATCAACAATGCTAGTATCAATGTTGTGGTTCTTGTTCGTAAGTTAGAACGACACTTATTGAAAGCCCCAAACCATGTAAAATATGCAAAGAAAGTAGAAGCGTCTAACTTTGTTTTGCAGGGGTGTGCAGTGATGTGATATGGCCATGATTGTGATTATATTTGATGTATGCAATGTTCCTTATTGTAAGTTGGCAACCGGCAGGAGCCATATGGTTGTCTTTAATTTATGTTAAGACCCGCGTGTCTATTCAAAGTAGTTGTAATAGTTGAAGCCGGTGGACGACAACCATGGTGAAGCGTCATTGACCTTGATGCAATGCCGGTGATGATGGAGATCATGTTCGTGTTTGAAGATGGAGATCGGAAGCACAAAGAAGAAAGGCCATATCATATCACATATTATGAATTGCATGTGATGTTAATCCTTTATGCATCTTGTATTGCTTAGTAGACGACGGTAGCATTATAAGATGATCCCTCATGCACATGAATTTCAAATCATAAAGTGTTCGCCCTTAGTTAGCACCGTTGCTAAAGCTTGTTGTTTCGAAGCACCACGTGATGATCGGGTGTGTTAGATTCTGCAAGTATATACAACGTGAGCAAGCCAGATTTGCTCATGCAGAAACTAAGGTTTGATCTTGACGAGCCTAGCATGTACAGACATGGTCTCGGAACACGGATTACCGAAAGGTAAAGCATGAATCGTATAGTAGATATGATGAACATGATGATTGTTCGCCATTGAAACTATATCAACTCTCGTGATGATCGGTGTTGATGTAGTGGATTTGGTTCGTGTGTACACTAAAACAATGTGAGGGATATTGTTTTGAGTGGGAGTTCACCTAGTTTAATTTCATTAATTAATTTGAACTCAATTTGTCATAAACTTAGTCTAAACTATTGCAAATATGTTGTAGATCAATGGCAGCCCCTACCATCAATTTTAATGCGTTCCTAGAGAAAGAAAAGTTGAAAAACAATGGAAGCAACTTCGCGGATTGGTTCCGCAATTTGAGGATTGTCCTCACAGCTGGTAATTTGACCTATGTGCTGGATGCACCGCTGGGTGACCCACCTGCAGCTGATGCTTCCGATGAAGTAAAGAATGTTTACCTCGCTCGGAAGAATCAGTACTCCATAGTTCAGTGTGCTATCTTGTATGGTTTAGAATCGGAGCTTCAGAAAAGGTTTGAAGAGTCAGACCCATATGATATTGTTGAGGATCTCAAATTGATTTTTGAGACTCATGCGGCAATTGAAAGCTATGATGCTTCTGAAAAGTTCTTTAACTGCAAGATGGAAGAGGGCAGCTCCGTCAGTGAGCATGTGCTTAAGATGTCTGGGCACGCAAACAAACTTCAAAGCTTGGGTATAGTGATTCCTAATGCTTTGGGGATTTACCGCGTCCTCGAGTCATTGCCACCAAGTTACAGGAACTTTGTGATGAACTACAACATGCAGAACATGAACAAAGAGTTGCCAGAACTATTTGCTATGTTAAAGTCTGCAGAAGTGGAGATCAAGAAAGAGCACCAAGTGTTGATGGTCAATAAGACCACCAAACTCAAGAAAGGCAAGTCTAAGCAAAAGGGACACTTCAAGAAGGGTGGTAAGAAAGTTACCACGCCGACGAAGAAAACCAAGGCTGGACCAAAGCCTGAAACTGAGTGCTTTTACTGCAAGGGAGAAGGTCACTGGAAGCGGAATTGCCCAAAGTACTTGGCGGATCTGAAGAACGGCAACATCAAGAAGAAAGGTATATCTGATATACATGTTATTGATGTGTATCTCACTAGTACTCGTAGTAGTGCCTGGGTATTTGATACTGGTTCGGTTGCTCATATTTGTAACTCGAAACAGGTGCTGCAGAATAAACGGAAGCTAGCGAAGAACGAGGTGACGATGCGCGTGGGAAACGGATCAAAGGTTGATGTGATCGCGGTCGGCACGCTACCTCTTCATCTACCATCGGGATTAGTTTTATACTTAAATAATTGTTATTTAGTGCCTGCGTTGAGCATGAACATTATATCAGGATCTTGTTTATTGCAAGACGGTTACTTGTTTAAGTCAGAGAATAATGGTTGTTCGATTTATATGAGTAATATGTTTTACGCACATGCACCTTTGATAGATGGTCTATTCTTATTGAATCTCGATAGTGGAAATACACATATCAACAATATTGAAGCTAAACGTTTGAAATCAAGCGATAATTCGACCTATATGTGGCACTGTCGTCTTGGTCACATTGGAGTGAAGCGTATGAAGAAACTCCATTCCGATGGACTTCTTGAATCACTTGATTTTTAATCACTTGAAAGATGCGAAGCATGTCTGATGGGAAAAATGACTAAGACTCCATTTTCTGGTATGATGGAGCGAGCTACGGACTTATTGGAAATCATACATACCGATGTATGTGGTCCAATGAGTGTAGCATCGCGTGGTGGTTATCGTTATGTTCTTACCTTCACAGATGACTTGAGTAGATATGGGTATATCTATTTCATGAAACATAAGTCCGAAACTTTCGAGAAGTTTAAGGAGTTTCAAAGTGAGGTAGAGAATCAACGTAACAAGAAGATTAAGTTTCTACGTTCTGATCGTGGAGGTGAATATCTAAGTTACGAGTTTGGCGAGCATTTAAAGAAGTGCGGAATACTTTCACAATTGACACCGCCGGGAACACCACAGCGTAATGGTGTGTCCGAACGTCGTAATCGAACTCTCTTAGATATGGTTCGTTCTATGATGTCACTTACAGATTTACCGCTATCATTTTGGGGTTATGCATTAGAAACAGCCGCATTCACTTTAAATAGGGCACCGTCTAAATCCGTTGAAACGACACCGTATGAATTATGGTTTGGGAAGAAACCTAAATTGTCGTTCCTTAAAGTTTGGGGATGCGAAGCCTATGTAAAGAAGTTATAGCCGGACAAGCTTGAACCCAAAGCGGAAAAATGCGTCTTCATAGGATACCCGAAGGAAACTATTGGGTATACCTTCTATCATAGATCCGAAGGCAAAATCTTCGTTGCCAAGAATGGATCCTTTCTAGAGAAGGAATTTCTCTCGAAAGAAGTGACTAGAAGGAAAGTAGAACTTGACGAGGTTGTCGAACCTTCTCTCGAAATTGCGAGTAGCGCAGCACCGGAAGAAGTTCCTGTGGTGCCTGCACCAATTAGAGAGGGAGCTAATGATGGTGATCATGAAACTTCGGTTGAAGTTGCTACAGAGCCTCGGAGGTCAACGAGAACTCGTACCACTCCAGATTGGTATGATTCCGTTATGAGTGTCATGTTGGTGGACAACACCGATGACCCCGAGACATATGAGGAAGCGATGATGAGCCCAGATTCCAATAAATGGCAAGAAGCCATGAAATCCGAGATTGGATCCATGTACGAAAACCAAGTATGGACTTTGGTGGACTTACCGGATGGCCGGAAGGCTGTCGAGAACAAATGGATTTTCAAGAAGAAAACAGATGCTGATGGTAATGTTACTGTCTATAAAGCTCGACTTGTCGCAAAAGGGTTTCGACAAATTCAAGGAGTTGACTACGATGAGACTTTCTCACCGGTAGCGAAGCTAAAGTCTGTGAGGATTATGTTAGCAATCGCTGCATATTATGATTTTGAGATATGGCAGATGGATGTCAAAACAGCATTCCTCAATGGAGATATTGATGAAGACTTGTATATGATGCAACCCAAAGGTTTTGTCGATCCTAAAGATGCTAACAAAGTATGCAAACTTCAACGGTCCATCTATGGATTGAAGCAAGCATCCCGAAGTTGGAATCAACGTTTTGATAAGGTAATCAAAAGTTTTGGTTTTATACAAACTTATGGAGAAGCTTGTATTTACAAGAAAGTGAGTGGGAGCTCTGTAGCATTCTTAATACTGTATGTGGATGACATATTGTTGATTGGGAATGATGTAGACCTTCTTAATAGTGTCAAGGAATATTTGAATAATAGTTTTTCAATGAAGGATCTTGGCGAAGCAGCTTACATATTAGGCATAAAGATTTATAGAGATAGATCGAAACGCCAAATATCATTGTCACAGAGTACATATTTGGACAAAGTTCTAAAGAAGTTTGGAATGGAAGAAAGCAAGAAAGGGTTCTTGCCCATGTTGCCCAATACGACCTTGAGTAAAACTCAAAGTCCAACATCGGCAGAAGATAGAGAAAGGATGAGTAAGACTCCCTATGCCTCAGCCATAGGATCTCTAATGTATGCCATGCTATGTACTAGACCCGACATTGCATATGCTGTTAGTTTAACTAGCAGATATCAAAGTGATCCAGGAGTGGATCATTGGACAGCGGTCAAAAACATCCTTAAGTACTTGAGAAGAACTAAGGATATGGTTCTTTCTTATGGAGGTGATGAACAGCTCGTTGTTAATGGTTACACCGATGCTAGTTGGAACACCGATCCAGATGATTCTAAATCACAATCTGGGTACGTATTTATTTTGAATGGTGCAGCAGTTAGCTGGAGGAGTGCAAAGCAAAGCGTTGTGGCGAGATCTTCAACTGAATCGGAATACATGGCTGCTTCGGAGGCTTCACAAGAAGCGATATGGATGAAAGAGTTCATTACAGAGCTGGGTGTGGTTCCAAGTGCGCTGGACCCAATGTCTATCTACTGTGATAACATGGGCGCCATAGCCAATGCGCAAGAACCAAGGTCACACAAGAAGCTGAAGCATATCAAGCTACGTTTTCACGCTATTCGAGAACATATCCAGGATGGGGATATAAAGATTTGCAAAGTACACACAGATCTGAATGTGGCGGATCCGTTGACTAAACCTCTCCCGAGGGCAAAACATGACCAACACCAAACTGCCATGGGTGTTCGGTATATTACCATGTAATCTAGATTAGATGACTCTAGTGCAAGTGGGAGACTGTTGGAGATATGCCCTAGAGGCAATAATAAATATAGTTATTATTATATCTTTGTGTTTATGATAAATGTTTATATTCATGTTATAATAGTATTAACAAGGAAACATTAATACTTGTGTGAATTGTAAACTTAAATTGAAGTCCCTAGTATAGCCTCTATACTTCACTAGCTTGTTGGTTGATTAAATAATTGTGGTTTCCATATCATGAACATTGAGATGTTATCAACAACAAGATCATATCGTTAGGAGAATGATATGGTGGACATACTCCTATTGATAAGCGTAGCATAAAGATCAAGTCATTTCAATAGTTCAATTGCTATATGCTTTCTGATACATAGTAACCTAATTCCTTCGACCATGAGATCATGCATATCACCTTTACCGGATGGATGCTTTGATGACATCAAACACCACACCGTAACTGGGTGGCTATAAAGGTGGCATTAAGTGTTCGGAAAGTATTGGTTGAAACACATGGATCAAGAGTGGGATTTGTCCATCCACATGACGGATAGATATACTCTGGGCCCTCTCGGTGGAATGTCATCCAACTAGCTTGCAAGCATGTGACTTGGTCACAAGGGATCACATATCACGGGAACGAGAAAAGAGTACTTATCGGTAACGAGGTTGAACTAGGTATGCAGAGATACCGACGATCATAACCTCGGATAAGTAAACTATCGTGAGACAAAGGGAAATTGGTATCGTATGTAAGTGGTTCATTCGATCGCAAAGTAATCGTAGAAATATGTGGGAGCCATATGAATTTCCAGATTCCTCTATTGGTTATTGTTCGGAGAAGTGTCTCGATCATGTCCGCATAATTCACGAACCGTAGGGAGACACACTTAAGGATTCGACGTTGTTTTGAGTAGTTATGGTATTATGAGAAAGAGACCGAATGTTGTTCGGAGTCTCGGATGGGATCCGGGATATCACGAGGTGATCCGGAATGGTCCGGAGAATAAGATTCATATAAGGAAAGTCCCGTTTCGAAGTTCGGGAATGATTCCGGTGTTTTCATCGGGAATGTTCTAGAAGGTTCCGGATTGTCCGGCACTCCGGGGGGGGAGGGTACATGAGTGTGTCATTGAATGATTGCATCATGTACTAAGTGTTCTTGCTGTTCCAAAAACATGAAAGTCAAATTGCCAGTTTGAAAGTCAAACGGCTAAAACAGGAAACTGTGGGAAACAGGAAACTGTGGGAAACAAGCAAGAGGAGTTGGAACCAACTTGGAGGAGGAGTCCAGCTCCTCCAGGCCGGCGCCCAGCCCTAGGCCGAGTTGGGGAGGGACTCCCTCCCTCCCCTGGCGCGCCATGTAGGGGTTCGTAGCATGGAAAACAAAAATTTTCTATCGCATACAAACAAACAAGCCAAGATCTATCTACTAGATTGTATCAACGAGTCGATGGAATAACTTACCCTCGAAGATTCCAAAGAGTTTAACGAGAGCGGATTCTCGTGGGTGATGTAGTCGTACTCTTTCCGATCTCAAGATCGTGTAGACGATCCTTCCGGCGCTGCGTTCCGGCAGCGCTCCCGCAGTCGGTCACACGTTCGGTACTCGACGAAGACCTTCCTCTCCCTTGTTCCAGCAGGCAGCGGAGGTTGTAGCACTCTCCTCGTGATTCCGGCAGCACAACGGCGTGGTACCGGAAGTAGAGGGGAGATCCCGCAGGGCTTCGCCTTAAGCCGGAGCGAGTATGGTGGATTATGAGAGAGGGCTATTAGTGGTCTAGAGATTAGACACACCAATTAGAAGGCTCTAAACCGCAGGCTAAAGCAATTAGAAGCTCTAAACCAAACGGCTCTAAACCTGAGATTAGAGGTGGAAACTTGTGTGTCTCAAGGAGGAGCCCTGCCCCTCCTTTTATGGGTGGAGGGGCCTTGGCGCGCCAGGGGAGGGAGGGAGTCCCTCCCCAACTCGGCCTAGGGCTGGGCGCCGGCCTGGAGGAGCTGGACTCCTCCTCCAAGTTGGTTCCAACTCCTCTTGCTTGTTTCCCACAGTTTCCTGTTTCCCACAGTTTCCTGTTTTAGCCGTTTGACTTTCAAACTGGCAATTTGACTTTCATGTTTTTGGAACAGCAAGAACACTTAGTACATGATGCAATCATTCAATGACACACTCATGTACCCTCCCCCCCGGAGTGCCGGACAATCCGGAACCTTCTAGAACATTCCCGATGAAAACACCAGAATCATTCCCGAACTCCGAAACGGGACTTTCCTTATATGAATCTTATTCTCCGGACCATTCCGGATCACCTCGTGATATCCCGGATCCCATCCGAGACTCCGAACAACATTCGGTCTCTTTCTCATAATACCAGAACTACTCAAAACTGTTGGAGATATGCCCTAGAGGCAATAATAAATATAGTTATTATTATATCTTTGTGTTTATGATAAATGTTTATATTCATGCTTTAATAGTATTAACAAGGAAACATTAATACTTGTGTGAATTGTAAACTTAATTTGAAGTCCCTAGTATAGCCTCTATACTTCACTAGCTTGTTGGTTGATTAAATGATTGTGGTTTCCATATCATGAACATTGAGATGTTATCAACAACAAGATCATATCGTTAGGAGAATGATATGGTGGACATACTCCTATTGATGAGCGTAGCATAAAGATCAAGTCATTTCAATAGTTCAATTGCTATATGCTTTCTGATACATAGTAACCTAATTCCTTCGACCATGAGATCATGCATATCACCTTTACCGGATGGATGCTTTGATGACATCAAACACCACACCGTAACTGGGTGGCTATAAAGGTGGCATTAAGTGTTCGGAAAGTATTGGTTGAAACACATGGATCAAGAGTGGGATTTGTCCATCCATATGACGGATAGATATACTCTGGGCCCTCTCGGTGGAATGTCATCCAATTGGCTTGCAAGCATGTGACTTGGTCACAAGGGATCACATATCACGGGAACGAGAAAAGAGTACTTATCGGTAACGGGGTTGAACTAGGTATGCAGAGATACCGACGATCATAACCTCGGATAAGTAACATATCGTGAGACAAAGGGAAATTGGTATCGTATGTAAGTGGTTCATTCGATCGCAAAGTAATCGTAGAAATATGTGGGAGCCATATGAATTTCCAGATTCCTCTATTGGTTATTGTTCGGAGAAGTGTCTCGATCATGTCCGCATAATTCACGAACCGTAGGGAGACACACTTAAGGATTCGACGTTGTTTGAGTAGTTATGGTATTATGAGAAAGAGACCGAATGTTGTTCGGAGTCTCGGATGGGATCCGAGATATCACGAGGTGATCCGGAATGGTCCGGAGAATAAGATTCATATAAGGAAAGTCCCGTTTCGAAGTTCGGGAATGATTCCGGTGTTTTCATCGGGAATGTTCTAGAAGGTTCCAGATTGTCCGGCACTCCGGGGGGGGAGGGTACATGAGTGTGTCATTGAATGATTGCATCATGTACTAAGTGTTCTTGCTGTTCCAAAAACATGAAAGTCAAATTGCCAGTTTGAAAGTCAAACGGCTAAAACAGGAAACTGTGGGAAACAGGAAATTGTGGGAAACAAGCAAGAGGAGTTGGAACCAACTTGGAGGAGGAGTCCCACTCCTCCAAGCCGGCGCCCAGCCCAAGGCCGACTTGGGGAGGGACTCCCCTCCCCTGGCCGCGCCTCCCCACCTATAAAAGGAGGGGCAGGGCTCCCTCCTAGAACACACAAGTTCCTATCTTCTACCTCCGGTTTAGAGCCGTTTTGGTTTAGAGCTTCTAATTGCTTTAGCCAGCGGTTTAGAGCCTTCTAATTGGTTTAGAGCCTTCTAATTGGTGTGTCTAATTACTAGACCACTAATAGCCTCTCTCATAAGCTCCACCATACTCGCACCGGCTTAAGGCGAAGCCCTGCGGGATTTTCTCTCTACTTCCGGTACCACGCCGTTGTGCTGCCGGAATCGCGAGGAGAGTGCTACAACCTCTGCTGCCTGCTGGAACAAGGGAGAGGAAGGTCTTCGTCGAGTACCGAATGTGTGACCGACTGCGGAAGCGCTGCCGGAACGTGGCGCCGGAAGGATCGTCTACACGATCTTGAGATCGGAAAGAGTACGACTACATCACCCACGAGAATCCGCTCTCGTTAAACGCTTTGGAATCTTCGAGGGTAAGTTATACCATCGACTCGTTGCTACAATCTAGTAGATAGATCTTGGCTTGTTTGTTTGTATGCGATAGAAAATTTTTGTTTTCCATGCTACGAACCCCTACAGTGGTATCAGAGCCGTGTCTATATGTAGATCTGTTGCACGAGTAGAACACAATGGTCATTGTGGGCGTTGATGCTTTTATTGTAGATTGCTTTTTGTGTACTTTGCATCTTGCGGTATGTTGGGATGAAGCGGCCCGGGCTAACCTTACATGACATCGTTCATGAGACTTGCTCCACGCTTGACATGCAACTTGTATTGCATAAGTGGCTTTGCGGGTGCCTGTTTCTCCTAGCATAGTTAAGATCCAATTTACAACGGGTAATCAACAATGCTAGTATCAATGTTGTGGTTCTTGTTCGTAAGTTAGAACGACACTTATTGAAAGCCCCAAACCATGTAAAATATGCAAAGAAAGTAGAAGCGTCTAACTTTGTTTTGCAGGGGTGTGCAGTGATGTGATATGGCCATGATTGTGATTATATTTGATGTATGCAATGTTCCTTATTGTAAGTTGGCAACCGGCAGGAGCCATATGGTTGTCTTTAATTTATGTTAAGACCCGCGTGTCTATTCAAAGTAGTTGTAATAGTTGAAGCCGGTGGACGACAACCATGGTGAAGCGTCATTGACCTTGATGCAATGCCGGTGATGATGGAGATCATGTTCGTGTTTGAAGATGGAGATCGGAAGCACAAAGAAGAAAGACCATATCATATCACATATTATGAATTGCATGTGATGTTAATCCTTTATGCATCTTGTATTGCTTAGTAGACGACGGTAGCATTATAAGATGATCCCTCATGCACATGAATTTCAAATCATAAAGTGTTCGCCCTTAGTTAGCACCGTTGCTAAAGCTTGTTGTTTCGAAGCACCACGTGATGATCGGGTGTGTTAGATTCCGCAAGTGTATACAACGTAAGCAAGCCAGATTTGCTTATGCGGTGGCTAAGGTTTGATCTTGACGAGCCTAGCATGTACAGACATGGTTTCAGGAACACGGATTACCGAAAGGTAAAGCATGAATCATATAGTAGATATGATGAACATGATGATTGTTCGCCATTGAAACTATATCAACTCTCGTGATGATCGGTGTTGATGTAGTGGATTTGGTTCGTGTGATCACTAAAACAATGTGAGGGATGTTGTTTTGAGTGGGAGTTCACCTAGTTTAATTTCATTAATTAATTTGAACTCAATTTGTCATAAACTTAGTCTAAAGTATTGCAAATATGTTGTAGATCAATGGCAGCCCCTACCATCAATTTTAATGCGTTCCTAGAGAAAGAAAAGTTGAAAAACAATGGAAGCAACTTCGCGGATTGGTTCCGCAATTTGAGGATTGTCCTCACAGCTGGTAATTTGACCTATGTGCTGGATGCACCGCTGGGTGACCCACCTGCAGCTGATGCTCCCGATGAAGTAAAGAATGTTTACCTCGCTCGGAAGAATCAGTACTCCATAGTTCAGTGTGCTATCTTGTATGGTTTAGAATCGGAGCTTCAGAAAAGGTTTGAAGAGTCAGACCCATATGATATTGTCGAGGATCTCAAATTGATTTTTGAGACTCATGCGGCAATTGAAATTATGAAGCTTCTGAAAAGTTCTTTAACTGCAAGATGGAAGAGGGCAGCTCCGTCAGTGAGCATGTGCTTAAGATGTCTGGGCACGCAAACAAACTTCAAAGCTTGGGTATAGTGATTCCTAATGCTTTGGGGGTTTACCGCGTCCTCCAGTCATTGCCACCAAGTTACAGGAACTTTGTGATGAACTACAACATGCAGAACATGAACAAAGAGTTGCCAGAACTATTTGCTATGTTAAAATCTGCAGAAGTGGAGATCAAGAAAGAGCACCAAGTGTTGATGGTCAATAAGACCACCAAATTCAAGAAGGGCAAGTCTAAGCAAAAGGGACACTTCAAGAAGGGTGGTAAGAAAGTTACCACGCCGACGAAGAAAACCAAGGCTGGACCAAAGCCTGAAACTGAGTGCTTTTACTGCAAGGGAGTAGGTCACTGGAAGCGGAATTGCCCAAAGTACTTGGCGGATTTGAAGAACGGCAACATCAAGAAGAAAGGTATATCTGATATACATGTTATTGATGTGTATCTCACTAGTATTCGTAGTAGTGCCTGGGTATTTGATACTGGTTCGGTTGCTCATATTTGTAACTCGAAACAGGTGCTGCAGAATAAACGGAAGCTAGCGAAGAACGAGGTGACGATGCGCGTGGGAAACGGATCAAAGGTTGATGTGATCGCGGTCGGCACGCTACCTCTTCATCTACCATCGGGATTAGTTTTATACTTAAATAATTGTTATTTGGTGCCTGCGTTGAGCATGAACATTATATCGGGATCTTGTTTATTGCGAGACGGTTACTTGTTTAAATCTGAGAATAATGGTTGTTCTATTTATATGAGTAATATGTTTTATGCACATGCACCTTTGATAGATGGTCTATTCTTATTGAATCTCGATAGTGGAAATACACATATCAACAACATTGAGGCTAAACGTTTGAAATCAAGCGATAATTCGACCTATATGTGGCACTGTCGTCTTGGTCACATCGGAGTGAAACGTATGAAGAAACTCCATTCCGATGGACTTCTTGAATCACTTGATTTTGAATCACTTGAAAGATGCGAAGCATGTCTGATGGGTAAAATGACTAAGACTCCATTTTCTGGTATGATGGAGCGAGCTACGGACTTATTGGAAATCATACATACCGATGTGTGTGGTCCAATGAGTGTAGCATCGCGCGGTGGTTATCGTTATGTTCTTACCTTCACGGATGACTTGAGTAGATATGGGAATATCTATTTCATGAAACATAAGTCTGAAACTTTCGAGAAGTTTAAGGAATTTCAAAGTGAGGTAGAGAATCAACGTAACAAGAAGATTAAATTTCTACGTTCTGATCGTGGAGGTGAATATCTAAGTTACGAGTTTGGCGAGCATTTAAAGAAGTGCGGAATACTTTCACAATTGACACCGCCGGGAACACCACAGCGTAATGGTGTGTCTGAACGTTGTAATCGAACTCTCTTAGATATGGTTCGTTCTATGATGTCACTTACAGATTTACCGCTATCATTTTGGGGTTATGCATTAGAAACAGCCGCATTCACTTTAAATAGGGCACCGTCTAAATCCGTTGAAACGACACCGTATGAATTATGGTTTGGGAAGAAACCTAAATTGTCGTTCCTTAAAGTTTGGGGATGCGAAGCCTATGTAAAGAAGTTACAGCCGGACAAGCTTGAACCCAAAGCGGAAAAATGCGTCTTCATAGGATACCCGAAGGAAACTATTGGGTATACCTTCTATCATAGATCCGAAGGCAAAATCTTCGTTGCCAAGAATGGATCCTTTCTAGAGAAGGAATTTCTCTCGAAAGAAGTGACTGGAAGGAAAGTAGAACTCGATGAGGTTGTCGAACCTTCTCTCGAAATTGCGAGTAGCGCAGCACCGGAAGAAGTTCCTGTGGTGCCTGCACCAATAAGAGAGGAAGCTAATGATGGTGATCATGAAACTTCGGTTGAAGTTACTACAGAGCCTCGGAGGTCAACAAGAACTCGTACCACTCCAGATTGGTATGATTCCGTTATGAATGTCATGGTGGTGGACAACACCGATGACCCCGAGACATATGAGGAAGCGATGATGAGCCCAGATTCCAATAAATGGCAAGAAGCCATGAAATCCGAGATTGGATCCATGTACGAAAACCAAGTATGGACTTTGGTGGACTTACCGGATGGCCGGAAGGCTGTCGAGAACAAATGGATTTTCAAGAAGAAAACAGATGCTGATGGTAATGTTACTGTCTATAAAGCTCGACTTGTCGCAAAAGGGTTTCGACAAATTCAAGGAGTTGACTACGATGAGACTTTCTCACCGGTAGCGAAGCTAAAGTGTGTGAGGATTATGTTAGCAATCGCTGCATATTATGATTATGAGATATGGCAGATGGATGTCAAAACAGCATTCCTCAATGGAGACATTGATGAAGAGTTGTATATGATGCAACCCAAAGGTTTTGTTGATCCTAAAGATGCTAACAAGGTATGCAAACTTCAACGGTCCATCTATGGATTGAAGCAGGCATCCCGAAGTTGGAATCAACGTTTTGATAAGGTAATCAAAAGTTTTGGTTTTATACAAACTTATGGAGAAGCTTGTATTTACAAGAAAGTGAGTGGGAGCTCTGTAGCATTCTTAATACTGTATGTGGATGACATATTGTTGATTGGGAATGATGTAGACCTTCTTAATAGTGTCAAGGAATATTTGAATAATAGTTTTTCAATGAAGGATCTTGGCGAAGCAGCTTACATATTAGGCATAAAGATTTATAGAGATAGATCGAAACGCCAAATATCATTGTCACAGAGTACATATTTGGACAAAGTTCTAAAGAAGTTTGGAATGGAAGAAAGCAAGAAAGGGTTCTTGCCCATGTTGCCCAATACGACCTTGAGTAAAACTCAAAGTCCAACATCGGCAGAAGATAGAGAAAGGATGAGTAAGACTCCCTATGCCTCAGCCATAGGATCTCTAATGTATGCCATGCTATGTACTAGACCCGACATTGCATATGCTGTTAGTTTAACTAGCAGATATCAAAGTGATCCAGGAGTGGACAATTGGACAGCGGTCAAAAACATCCTTAAGTACTTGAGAAGAACTAAGGATATGGTTCTTTCTTATGGAGGTGATGAACAGCTCATTGTTAATGGTTACACCGATGCTAGTTGGAACACCGATCCAGATGATTCTAAATCACAATCCGGATACGTATTTATTTTGAATGGTGCAGCAGTTAGCTGGAGGAGTGCAAAGCAAAGCGTTGTGGCGAGATCTTCAACTGAATCGGAATACATGGCTGCTTCGGAGGCTTCACAAGAAGCGATATGGATGAAAGAGTTCATTACAGAGCTGGGTGTGGTTCCTAGTGCGCTGGACCCAATGTCTATCTACTGTGATAACATGGGCGCCATAGCCAATGCGCAAGAACCAAGGTCACACAAGAAGCTGAAGCATATCAAGCTACGTTTTCACGCTATTCGAGAACATATCCAGGATGGGGATATAAAGATTTGCAAAGTACACACAGATCTGAATGTGGCGGATCCGTTGACTAAACCTCTCCCGAGGGCAAAACATGACCAACACCAAACTGCCATGGGTGTTCGGTATATTACCATGTAATCTAGATTAGATGACTCTAGTGCAAGTGGGAGACTGTTGGAGATATGCCCTAGAGGCAATAATAAATATAGTTATTATTATATCTTTGTGTTTATGATAAATGTTTATATTCATGCTTTAATAGTATTAACAAGGAAACATTAATACTTGTGTGAATTGTAAACTTAATTTGAAGTCCCTAGTATAGCCTCTATACTTCACTAGCTTGTTGGTTGATTAAATGATTGTGGTTTCCATATCATGAACATTGAGATGTTATCAACAACAAGATCATATCGTTAGGAGAATGATATGGTGGACATACTCCTATTGATGAGCGTAGCATAAAGATCAAGTCATTTCAATAGTTCAATTGCTATATGCTTTCTGATACATAGTAACCTAATTCCTTCGACCATGAGATCATGCATATCACCTTTACCGGATGGATGCTTTGATGACATCAAACACCACACCGTAACTGGGTGGCTATAAAGGTGGCATTAAGTGTTCGGAAAGTATTGGTTGAAACACATGGATCAAGAGTGGGATTTGTCCATCCATATGACGGATAGATATACTCTGGGCCCTCTCGGTGGAATGTCATCCAATTGGCTTGCAAGCATGTGACTTGGTCACAAGGGATCACATATCACGGGAACGAGAAAAGAGTACTTATCGGTAACGGGGTTGAACTAGGTATGCAGAGATACCGACGATCATAACCTCGGATAAGTAACATATCGTGAGACAAAGGGAAATTGGTATCGTATGTAAGTGGTTCATTCGATCGCAAAGTAATCGTAGAAATATGTGGGAGCCATATGAATTTCCAGATTCCTCTATTGGTTATTGTTCGGAGAAGTGTCTCGATCATGTCCGCATAATTCACGAACCGTAGGGAGACACACTTAAGGATTCGACGTTGTTTTGAGTAGTTATGGTATTATGAGAAAGAGACCGAATGTTGTTCGGAGTCTCGGATGGGATCCGGGATATCACGAGGTGATCCGGAATGGTCCGGAGAATAAGATTCATATAAGGAAAGTCCCGTTTCGGAGTTCGGGAATGATTCCGGTGTTTTCATCGGGAATGTTCTAGAAGGTTCCGGATTGTCCGGCACTCCGGGGGGAGGGGGGGAGGGTACATGAGTGTGTCATTGAATGATTGCATCATGTACTAAGTGTTCTTGCTGTTCCAAAAACATGAAAGTCAAATTGCCAGTTTGAAAGTCAAACGGCTAAAACAGGAAACTGTGGGAAACAGGAAACTGTGGGAAACAAGCAAGAGGAGTTGGAACCAACTTGGAGGAGGAGTCCCACTCCTCCAAGCCGGCGCCCAGACCAAGGCCGACTTGGGGAGGGACTCCCCTCCCCTGGCCGTGCCTCCCCACCTATAAAAGGAGGGGCAGGGCTCCCTCCTAGAACACACAAGTTCCTATCTTCTACCTCCGGTTTAGAGCCGTTTTGGTTTAGAGCTTCTAATTGCTTTAGCCAGCGGTTTAGAGCCTTCTAATTGGTTTAGAGCCTTCTAATTGGTGTGTCTAATTACTAGACCACTAATAGCCTCTCTCATAAGCTCCACCATACTCGCACCGGCTTAAGGCGAAGCCCTGCGGGATTTTCCCTCTACTTCCGGTACCACGCCGTTGTGCTGCCGGAATCGCGAGGAGAGTGCTACAACCACCGCTGCCTGCTGGAACAAGGGAGAGGAAGGTCTTCGTCGAGTACCGAATGTGTGACCGACTGCGGAAGCGCTGCCGGAACGTGGCGCCGGAAGGATCGTCTACACGATCTTGAGATCGGAAAGAGTACGACTACATCACCCACGAGAATCCACTCTCGTTAAACGCTTTGGAATCTTCGAGGGTAAGTTATACCATCGACTCGTTGCTACAATCTAGTAGATAGATCTTGGCTTGTTTGTTTGTATGCGATAGAAAATTTTTGTTTTCCATGCTACGAACCCCTACAAAAACAACGTCGAATCCTTAAGTGTGTCTCCCTACGGTTCGTGAATTATGCGGACATGATCGAGACACTTCTCCGAACAATAACCAATAGAGGAATCTGGAAATTCATATGGCTCCCACATATTTCTACGATTACTTTGCGATCGAATGAACCACTTACATACGATACCAATTTCCCTTTGTCTCACGATAGTTTACTTATCCGAGGTTATGATCGTCGGTATCTCTGCATACCTAGTTCAACCTCGTTACCGATAAGTACTCTTTTCTCGTTCCCGTGATATGTGATCCCTTGTGACCAAGTCACATGCTTGCAAGCCAATTGGATGACATTCCACCGAGAGGGCCTAGAGTATATCTATCCGTCATGTGGATGGACAAATCCCACTCTTGATCCATGTGTTTCAACCAATACTTTCCGAACACTTAATGCCACCTTTATAGCCACCCAGTTACGGTGTGGTGTTTGATGTCATCAAAGCATCCATCCGGTAAAGGTGATATGCATGATCTCATGGTCGAAGGAATTAGGTTACTATGTATCAGAAAGCATATAGCAATTGGACTATTGAAATGACTTGATCTTTATGCTACGCTTATCAATAGGAGTATGTCCACCATATCATTCTCCTAACGATATGATCTTGTTGTTGATAACATCTCAATGTTCATGATATGGAAACCACAATCATTTAATCAACCAACAAGCTAGTGAAGTATAGAGGCTATACTAGGGACTTCAATTTAAGTTTACAATTCACACAAGTATTAATGTTTCCTTGTTAATACTATTATAGCATGAATATAAACATTTATCATAAACACAAAGTTATAATAATAACTATATTTATTATTGCCTCTAGGGCATATCTCCAACAGTCTCCCACTTGCACTAGAGTCATCTAATCTAGATTACATGGTAATATACCGAACACCCATGGCAGTTTGGTGTTGGTCATGTTTTGCCCTCGGGAGAGGTTTAGTCAACGGATCCGCCACATTCAGATCTGTGTGTACTTTGCAAATCTTTATATCCCCATCCTGGATATGTTCTCGAATAGCGTGAAAATGCAGCTTGATATGCTTCAGCTTCTTGTGTGACCTTGGTTCTTGCGCATTGGCTATGGCGCCCATGTTATCACAGTAGATAGACATTGGGTCCAGCGCACTTGGAACCACACCCAGCTCTGTAATGAACTCTTTCATCCATATCGCTTCTTGTGAAGCCTCCGAAGCAGCCATGTATTCCGATTCAGTTGAAGATCTCGCCACAACGCTTTGCTTTGCACTCCTCCAGCTAACTGCTGCACCATTCAAAATAAATATGTACCCAGATTGTGATTTAGAATCATCTGGATCGGTGTTCCAACTAGCATCGGTGTAACCATTAACAACGAGCTGTTCATCACCTCCATAAGAAAGAACCATATCCTTAGTTCTTCTCAAGTACTTAAGGATGTTTTTGACCGCTGTCCAATGATCCACTCCTGGATCACTTTGATATCTGTTAGTTAAACTAACAGCATATGCAATGTCGGGTCTAGTACATAGCATGGCATACATTAGAGATCCTATGGCTGAGGCATAGGGAGTCTTACTCATCCTTTCTCTATCTTCTGCCGATGTTGGACTTTGAGTTTTACTCAAGGTCGTATTGGGCAACATGGGCAAGAACCCTTTCTTGCTTTCTTCCATTCCAAACTTCTTTAGAACTTTGTCCAAATATGTACTCTGTGACAATGATATTTGGCGTTTCGATCTATCTCTATAAATCTTTATGCCTAATATGTAAGCTGCTTCGCCAAGATCCTTCATTGAAAAACTATTATTCAAATATTCCTTGACACTATTAAGAAGGTCTACATCATTCCCAATCAACAATATGTCATCCACATACAGTATTAAGAATGCTACAGAGCTCCCACTCACTTTCTTGTAAATACAAGATTCTCCATAAGTTTGTATAAAACCAAAACTTTTGATTACCTTATCAAAACGTTGATTCCAACTTCGGGATGCTTGCTTCAATCCATAGATGGACCGTTGAAGTTTGCATACCTTGTTAGCATCTTTAGGATCGACAAAACCTTTGGGTTGCATCATATACCAGTCTTCATCAATATCTCCATTGAGGAATGCTGTTTTGACATCCATCTGCCATATCTCAAAATCATAATATGCAGCGATTGCTAACTTAATCCTCACAGACTTTAGCTTCGCTACCGGTGAGAAAGTCTCATCGTAGTCAACTCCTTGAATTTGTCGAAACCCTTTTGCGACAAGTCGAGCTTTATAGACAGTAACATTACCATCAGCATCTGTTTTCTTCTTGAAAATCCATTTGTTCTCGACAGCCTTCCGGCCATCCGGTAAGTCCACCAAAGTCCATACTTGGTTTTCGTACATGGATCCAATCTCGGATTTCATGGCTTCTTGCCATTTATTGGAATCTGGGCACATCATCGCTTCCTCATATGTCTCGGGGTCATCGGTGTTGTCCACCAACATGACACTCATAACGGAATCATACCAATCTGGAGTGGTACGAGTTCTCGTTGACCTCCGATGCTCTGTAGCAACTTCAACCGAAGTTTCATGATCACCATCATTAGCTCCCTCTCTAATTGGTGCAGGCACCACAGGAACTTCTTCCGGTGCTGCGCTACTCGCAATTTCGAGAGAAGGTTCGACAACCTCGTCGAGTTCTACTTTCCTTCCAGTCACTTCTTTCGAGAGAAATTCCTTCTCTAGAAAGGATCCATTCTTGGCAACGAAGATTTTGCCTTCGGATCTATGATAGAAGGTATACCCAATAGTTTCCTTCGGGTATCCTATGAAGACGCATTTTTCCGCTTTGGGTTCAAGCTTGTCCGGCTGTAACTTCTTTACATAGGCTTCGCATCCCCAAACTTTAAGGAACGACAATTTAGGTTTCTTCCCAAACCATAATTCATACGGTGTCGTTTCAACGGATTTAGACGGTGCCCTATTTAAAGTGAATGCGGCTGTTTCTAATGCATAACCCCAAAATGATAGCGGTAAATCTGTAAGTGACATCATAGAACGAACCATATCTAAGAGAGTTCGATTACGACGTTCGGACACACCATTACGCTGTGGTGTTCCCGACGGTGTCAATTGTGAAAGTATTCTGCACTTCTTTAAATGCTCGCCAAACTCGTAACTTAGATATTCACCTCCACGATCAGAACGTAGAAACTTAATCTTCTTGTTACGTTGATTCTCTACCTCACTTTGAAACTCCTTAAACTTCTCGAAAGTTTCGGACTTATGTTTCATGAAATAGATATACCCATATCTACTCAAGTCATCTGTGAAGGTAAGAACATAACGATAACCACCGCGCGATGCTACACTCATTGGACCACATACATCGGTATGTATGATTTCCAATAAGTCCGTAGCTCGCTCCATCATACCAGAAAATGGAGTCTCAGTCATTTTTCCCATCAGACATGCTTCGCATCTTTCAAGTGATTAAAAATCAAGTGATTCAAGAAGTCCATCGGAATGGAGTTTCTTCATACGCTTCACTCCAATGTGACCAAGACGACAGTGCCACATATAGGTCGAATTATCGCTTGATTTCAAACGTTTAGCTTCAATATTGTTGATATGTGTATTTCCACTATCGAGATTCAATAAGAATAGACCATCTATCAAAGGTGCATGTGCGTAAAACATATTACTCATATAAATCGAACAACCATTATTCTCTGACTTAAACAAGTAACCGTCTTGCAATAAACAAGATCCTGATATAATGTTCATGCTCAACGCAGGCACTAAATAATAATTATTTAAGTATAAAACTAATCCCGATGGTAGATGAAGAGGTAGCGTGCCGACCGCGATCACATCAACCTTTGATCCGTTTCTCACGCGCATCGTCACCTCGTTCTTCGCTAGCTTCCGTTTATTCTGCAGCACCTGTTTCGAGTTACAAATATGAGCAACCGAACCAGTATCAAATACCCAGGCACTACTACGAGTACTAGTGAGATACACATCAATAACATGTATATCAGATATACCTTTCTTCTTGATGTTGCCGTTCTTCAGATCCGCCAAGTACTTTGGGCAATTCCGCTTCCAGTGACCTTCTCCCTTGCAGTAAAAGCACTCAGTTTCAGGCTTTGGTCCAGCCTTGGTTTTCTTCGTCGGCGTGGTAACTTTCTTACCACCCTTCTTGAAGTGTCCCTTTTGCTTAGACTTGCCTTTCTTGAGTTTGGTGGTCTTATTGACCATCAACACTTGGTGCTCTTTCTTGATCTCCACTTCTGCAGACTTTAACATAGCAAATAGTTTTGGCAACTCTTTGTTCATGTTCTGCATGTTGTAGTTCATCACAAAGTTCCTGTAACTTGGTGGCAATGACTGGAGGACGCGGTAAATCCCCAAAGCATTAGGAATCACTATACCCAAGCTTTGAAGTTTGTTTGCGTGCCCAGACATCTTAAGCACATGCTCACTGACGGAGCTGCCCTCTTCCATCTTGCAGTTAAAGAACTTTTCAGAAGCCTCATAGCTTTCAATTGCCGCATGAGTCTCAAAAATCAATTTGAGATCCTCGACAATATCATATGGGTCTGACTCTTCAAACCTTTTCTGAAGCTCCGATTCTAAATCATACAAGATAGCACACTGAACTATGGAGTACTGATTCTTCCGAGCGAGGTAAACATTCTTTACTTCATCGGAAGCATCAGCTGCAGGTGGGTCACCCAGCGGTGCATCCAGCACATAGGTCAAATTACCAGCTGTGAGGACAATCCTCAAATTGCGGAACCAATCCGCGAAGTTGCTTCCATTGTTTTTCAACTTTTCTTTCTCTAGGAACGCATTAAAATTGATGGTAGGGGCTGCCATTGATCTACAACATATTTGCAATAGTTTAGACTAAGTTTATGACAAATTGAGTTCAAATTAATTAATGAAATTAAACTAGGTGAACTCCCACTCAAAACAATATCCCTCACATTGTTTTAGTGTACACACGAACCAAATCCACTACATCAACACCGATCATCACGAGAGTTGATATAGTTTCAATGGCGAACAATCATCATGTTCATCATATCTACTATACGATTCATGCTTTACCTTTCGGTAATCCGTGTTCCGAGACCATGTCTGTACATGCTAGGCTCGTCAAGATCAAACCTTAGTTTCTGCATGAGCAAATCTGGCTTGCTCATGATGTATATACTTGCAGAATCTAACACACCCGATCATCACGTGGTGCTTCGAAACAACAAGCTTTAGAAACGGTGCTAACTAAGGGCGAACACTTTATGATTTGAAATTCATGTGCATGAGGGATCATCTTATAATGCTACCGTCGTCTACTAAGCAATACAAGATGCATAAAGGATTAACATCGCATGCAATTCATAATATGTGATATGATATGGCCTTTCTTCTTTGTGCTTCCGATCTCCATCTTCAAACACGAACATGATCTCCATCATCACCGGCATTGCATCAAGGTCAATGACGCTTCACCATGGTTGTCGTCCACCGGCTTCAACTATTACAACTACTTTGAATAGACACGCGGGTCTTAACATAAATTAAAGACAACCATATGGCTCCTGCCGGTTGCCAACTTACAATAAGGAACATTGCATACATCAAATATAATCACAATCATGGCCATATCACATCACTGCACACCCCTGCAAAACAAAGTTAGACGCTTCTACTTTCTTTGCATATTTTACGTGGTTTGGGGCTTTCAATAAGTGTCGTTCTAACTTACGAACAAGAATCACAACATTGATACTAGCATTGTTGATTACCCGTTGTAAATTGGATCTTAACTATGCTAGGAGAAACAGGCACCCGCAAAGCCACTTATGCAATACAAGTTGCATGTCAAGCGTGGAGCAAGTCTCATGAACGATGTCATGTAAGGTTAGCCCGGGCCGCTTCATCCCAACATACCGCAAGATGCAAAGTACACAAAAAGCAATCTACAATAAAAGCATCAACGCCCACAATGACCATTGTGTTCTACTCGTGCAACAGATCTACATATAGACACGGCTCTGATACCACTGTAGGGGTTCGTAGCATGGAAAACAAAAAATTTCTATCGCATACAAACAAACAAGCCAAGATCTATCTACTAGATTGTAGCAACGAGTCGATGGAATAACTTACCCTCGAAGATTCCAAAGTGTTTAACGAGAGCGGATTCTCGTGGGTGATGTAGTCGTACTCTTTCCGATCTCAAGATCGTGTAGACGATCCTTCCGGCGCTGCGTTCCGGCAGTGCTCCCGCAGTCGGTCACACGTTCGGTACTCGACGAAGACCTTCCTCTCCCTTGTTCCAGCAGGCAGCGGAGGTTGTAGCACTCTCCTCGCGATTCCGGCAGCACAACGGCATGGTACCGGAAGTAGAGGGGAGATCCCGCAGGGCTTCGCCTTAAGCCGGAGCGAGTATGGTGGATTATGAGAGAGGGCTATTAGTGGTCTAGAGATTAGACACACCAATTAGAAGGCTCTAAACCGCAGGCTAAAGCAATTAGAAGCTCTAAACCAAACGGCTCTAAACCTGAGATTAGAGGTGGAAACTTGTGTGTCTCAAGGAGGAGCCCTGCCCCTCCTTTTATGGGTGGAGGGGCCTTGGCGCGCCAGGGGAGGGAGGGAGTCCCTCCCCAACTCGGCCTAGGGCTGGGCGCCGTCCTGGAGGAGCTGGACTCCTCCTCCAAGTTGGTTCCAACTCCTCTTGCTTGTTTCCCACAGTTTCCTGTTTTAGCCGTTTGACTTTCAAACTGGCAATTTGACTTTCATGTTTTTGGAACAGCAAGAACACTTAGTACATGATGCAATCATTCAATGACACACTCATGTACCCTCCCCCCCCGGAGTGCCGGACAATCCGGAACCTTCTAGAACATTCCCGATGAAAACACCGGAATCATTCCCGAACTCCGAAACGGGACTTTCCTTATATGAATCTTATTCTCCGGACCATTCCGGATCACCTCGTGATATCCCGGATCCCATCCGAGACTCCGAACAACATTCGGTCTCTTTCTCATAATACCATAACTACTCAAAACAACGTCGAATCCTTAAGTGTGTCTCCCTACGGTTCGTGAATTATGCGGACATGATCGAGACACTTCTCCGAACAATAACCAATAGAGGAATCTGGAAATTCATATGGCTCCCACATATTTCTACGATTACTTTGCGATCGAATGAACCACTTACATACGATACCAATTTCCCTTTGTCTCACGATAGTTTACTTATCCGAGGTTATGATCGTCGGTATCTCTACATACCTAGTTCAACCTCGTTACCGATAAGTACTCTTTTCTCGTTCCCGTGATATGTGATCCCTTGTGACCAAGTCACATGCTTGCAAGCCAATTGGATGACATTCCACCGAGAGGGCCCAGAGTATATCTATCCGTCATGTGGATGGACAAATCCCACTCTTGATCCATGTGTTTCAACCAATACTTTCCGAACACTTAATGCCACACCCAGTTACGGTGTGGTGTTTGATGTCATCAAAGCATCCATCCGGTAAAGGTGATATGCATGATCTCATGGTCGAAGGAATTAGGTTACTATGTATCAGAAAGCATATAGCAATTGAACTATTGAAATGACTTGATCTTTATGCTACGCTTATCAATAGGAGTATGTCCACCATATCATTCTCCTAACGATATGATCTTGTTGTTGATAACATCTCAATGTTCATGATATGGAAACCACAATCATTTAATCAACCAACAAGCTAGTGAAGTATAGAGGCTATACTAGGGACTTCAATTTATCTTTACAATTCACACAAGTATTAATGTTTCCTTGTTAATACTATTATAGCATAAATATAAACATTTATCATAAACACAAAGATATAATAATAACTATATTTATTATTGCCTCTAGGGCATATCTCCAACACGCCAAGGCCCCTCCACCCATAAAAGGAGGGGCAGGGCTCCTCCTTGAGACACACAAGTTTCCACCTCTAATCTCAGGTTTAGAGCCGTTTGGTTTAGAGCTTCTAATTGCTTTAGCCTGCGGTTTAGAGCCTTCTAATTGGTGTGTCTAATCTCTAGACCACTAATAGCCCTCTCTCATAATCCACCATACTCGCTCCGGCTTAAGGCGAAGCCCTGCGGGATCTCCCCTCTACTTCCGGTACCACGCCGTTGTGCTGCCGGAATCGCGAGGAGAGTGCTACAACCTCCGCTGCCTGCTGGAACAAGGGAGAGGAAGGTCTTCGTCGAGTACCGAACGTGTGACCGACTGCGGGAGCGCTGCCGGAACGCAGCGCCGGAAGGATCGTCTACACGATCTTGAGATCGGAAAGAGTACGACTACATCACCCACGAGAATCCGCTCTCGTTAAACACTTTGGAATCTTCGAGGGTAAGTTATTCCATCGACTCGTTGCTACAATCTAGTAGATAGATCTTGGCTTGTTTGTTTGTATGCGATAGAAATTTTTTGTTTTCCATGCTACGAACCCCTACACTATAGACTATCTAGTGGATGATCACAATTATAAGGGTTCCTTCTCCAGGAAGGATCTAGCTAAGAAAAATCTCTTCCTTCCTCGATCGACCTAGGCCTCCTTTTATAAAGGAAAGGGGACACCGGTGGGTCACCACGCGAGCGTACGCCCCCCTCAACGTGGAGGTTGGAGCAATAGCTAATTTTAGGACGCCGTCTTACCATACAGCTCCGTCGTTATGAGCTTGGTTGTTTTATAAGGAGCCACGTGGCGCGTCGGTACGGCCGATGCATTCACTGTCAACCAACCATAGTCCGACAACCAAAGGCCACAAGTGTGGCAAATTCACGCTAGAATTTTTCTAGCCTGGTACAACAAAGAAAAGGTTCACGTTTGGTTTTCTTAGTTGTTTTTAAACTTCTAACTGCGTTTGTAGGTATGAAAACCAGTAAAATTCGTCATTTTTAGGTGTGTTTTTTGTAATATTTCAGAAAAATTGAGCAGACAGCCGGTTTACTCCTGTTATGGAAGTTATCTCAAAAATTTATTTCCGTAATGAATTTTTTTATCCATTCAGCTTAGTTAGAGGGGTAGAAGTAAAAATCTAGACCAATGAATTTCCGTAATGTTCCGATGATATTATCTATTGGTATATTCTTAACTTAATCGGTTTCATGGCAAATTAGCGCTAGTGACTGGATTGGTTTTTTTTTTTTACAATGAGAATATATTAATATCACGGAGATACCAATTACACCCGGCCTCTGCAACAATGCGTGGCTCTAATGCAATTACGGATACACACGGTGAGAAAAAAAAGTAGAATTACAAAAAAAATCTAGCTACAGATCTAAAAGTAGTTGGTATTCCTCTTCAATGTGGATAGATAGGATCAATGAAGAATCTTCATCAGAAAGTTCTTTTGGCTCTCGAGCTCCAGTGCTCGATGCGTATTTTTTTTTTAAATATACTTATGAGTTTTAAAAAATCTTGAAACAAAATCCTAAAAGTTGCTAATGATCTGTCCTATAAACATGCAAAATCTCAATTCAAAATGTCTTGTATTTTGAGCTACACAAAAATAATAAAGTGTGATTTTTTTGTGATTTGAAATCACTATACTATAGATTTATAATTTTTTTATTTTTGTGTAGCTAAAATTACACATTATTTTGAATTTAGATTTTGCACGTTTATGGTATAATTTACAGACTAAAAAGAGCAGGATCGCTGGTGACCAGGTCCAGGTGCACCAAATCTCACTACAAATATAATACTCCCTCCGATCCTAAATAAGTGTTGAAGTTTTAAACCACACTTATTTAGAATCAAAGGGAATACTAAAATTCACGGGCCATGCTTCGGTACACCTAATGTAATGTTCTCTAGAAAGGGTAGTTTCGTCCAGAGCATTTAGGTAGGATGAATATCATCGGAAGAACCTCCATCTCCGTAATATTAAAATTTATATATGGAGCCATGCTTCAGACCACGCTAGGTAATCTTCTCAACATCGAAAGTAGATAAATTTTCATGATAAAAACTCACACCAACAAAAACATCGTTACATAGTACTCCCTCCGTAATAAAAAATGTTTTAGATTTGTGAAAAAATATTTAAACTTTTTTTAGTATTTTAGATTCATTCCAAACCGAAATAAACCTACGTATACTTAAAAAAAACTCTAGATACATTCGTTTCATAAAATTAAAATATCTTATATTTTAAAACGGAAGGAGTAGTATAGTAACAGCAGCTGCTAGCTAGTTGACAGTCGCTAGAGGCTAGCTCGGCGTGGCCTTATTAGTTCATGACGGCAGTGACGACACACCAACGGAAAAAATAGAGTATACAAAGAGGCGCCGGAGCGTATATATTTGGAGAAGAATGGATCACTTCTTTGGTGGGGGAGTGAGCGCGGCCTTGAGCTTCTGCACGGTGGGCACATCTGTCTTGAAAGACTTGGCAAGAACCGCATCGTCGACGCCGGTGCCGAAGACAGTGACGGGCACGGACACGATGCCGGCGGCCGCGCTCCCGAAAGCCGACAGCGCGACGGCGGGGCCTTGGCCCGGGTTGGACTGGTAGTGCACGAGGCCCTTGGGGAACACGAACATCTCGCCCTCGTCGAGGTCCTGGGTGTAGAGCTTCCCGGCCGTGTCGACAAAGCCGACGGAGAGTGCGCCACGGAGGACGAGCAGCAGCTCCGCGGCGCGCGGGTGGGTGTGCGGCGGGTTGACGGACTCGGAGGGGAACTTGAGCATGGCGTAGGACACGCTCTGCCCGTTCAGCGCGGGGAACTCCGTCATGGAGGCCTTGGTCACCGTGAAGTTCTGCGATGCCGGCGGCGGCATGGGGACTGTCATGTTCATGGCGGCGCGGAAGCCGGTGTAGGTGAAGAAGTCGCCGGTGATGTTCATCGGCGGCATGCCGACCATGGACGTCGGGACGATGAAGTCGGAGAGGATGTCTGGGTCGCCGGCGATGGCGGCCAGCGGCGCGGAGACCAGTGCAGCCACCAGCAGAACCAAGGAGTAGCAGTTGCTGAACGCCATTGAATTTAGCTAAGAGATTGATGGATGGAGGCTGTGGCTGTGAGATGTGAGGAACACCTTGCAGTGTTACTTATACTAGACTAGACTAGACGAGAAGCGGTGGAATGATGCGGTAGAGGGTTTGAGAAATCGAGGCCGATGTATGAACATTCCAGGACTACTCCAAGCTGTAACCAGCAAGCTAGCTAGTGCTAATTACACACATCCGAGGAAGGATTAATTAACTGGACCGTGTTATGCATATATGGTTGGGCACACACAAGAATATACCTGCACGCAACACAAAAGACAAATGTTGTTACCATTCTCGAAACAATAAGGTGTTTCGAAAACTTCTTTTTACAGACAATTACAGCATGTCGTGACATCAGTAGTGATGTCAGCCATATGCATGTGCTGACCCAAATCTTTCCACCATTTGTGGAACAAAACTCAAACATAACTGAAACGCATGATTATTTTTGTGAAATATTTCTGAAACTTCTTGATCATGTTTCACAAGTGTCAGTTTTTTCGAAAGTGTTTCACAATTTTACCCATGTTTTAACCTGATTTCAGAAGAGTAATTATGTTTCAGGTATTAATTTATACTAGGAACATACCCGTGCGTTGCACCAGAAGAGAAGAAATCTGATCAATCATGGATGAGGCCGGAGACTTTTCGACAAAAAATCCAATCAAATTCAACCGACGTGGACGTGTGCTAGGGAAAGTGTGACAATCTCCTTACAGTTGACAACACAAATGGTTTGCATAATTACACTCTTTGGGTATGCCACAAATAACAAGAGCCAACTCTACACGGCTAGATGATATTATCTTCATGGTACCCTATTATTTTTTAAGAAAAGGTCGGTCGGGCTAGACGGCAAGCAGGAGCAAGATAGAGTGCCAATTGAGTTCGCCGATGAGTTGTCCACGCGTCGTCCTCCGCTGGTCGTCTCTCCTTCCATGCGTGAGCTCGACCTCCGCCTCGCTTTGCCTCCTTTTTGGTTCTCCTGTGCCATAGGAGGGGGCAGAGCACACACACGCCGCCTCGGATATGATCTGCTCGGAGCAACCATCGCCATTCAGTTATACGTTGTATCTTCATCAGTTATTCGTTGTATCTCTATCGCCATTCAGTTATTCCTTGTATCTCGGTCCCAGAGTCCTAGGCATCCAATCAAATCTCAAATCTTTTTGTTTATTCCAAAGGCGGCTTGCTGATTCGGAGCAATTTGGGAAGTATATAAACTGTTTAATCTCGTTTTAAGTTAGCAAGGTGGGACTATTCCATAATCGAAAGCAGGGCTCCTATTGATAATTTGGGAGGTCGGGGAGGATTCGATGAACCTTGGAACAGAGCGCTCTGGGCCGGGCCCTACAGGGACCTTTCGTTGTGACGTCTGGCCATATATATAGAGTCGTTTTACACCATGGCATTGATGGGTAATTTTCTATTTTTTATAGGTTTACTATGGCAAATAATACCCGTGCATTGCTACGGGTTGATTTTTATATAATAAATTTTATGCTATAAAGAATTTCACTATTGGAAATAAGCTTTTCTTGATGGTAAGATTTTTTTTTTGAGATTATGCTACTATCAAAATTTTTGGTTGTTTTCATGTCGAGTCACGCAACCATCAAGAATGAAATTTTGGTTGTAGTCTAACGGTCAAAAAGTTTTGTTGTTTGTTGACGGTGGTTTTTTCACATCATAAAAAAATACTATTTCATGTCTTACAACATACATATCATATAGTAGTTAAATAACTTGTTGGGACCTCTACCTAGCGTGATGCGTGTAGCAAGGGAATTCTTCTAAAGGCATGACCCGGGTTTTATATTGAGATTTTTCTTTGCAAAGTATTCCATTTCTTTTTTATCTCAAAAACTATTTAGTAAAAAGATCAGAGAAAGGTTGGACACCACGCCCAGCACACCACGGTTGTCGTGGGCCTCTGTTTTGCCGGCAGCCACCCCAGCGTCGAGAATCCTTCCGCCATCGAGCGCTGCCAGCGCGCCTCCATCCCCAACCTCGTCGGCGCCCTGCCTCTCAGATGGGGTGCCCCCGCCCCTCTGGCATGAGCCCGCCGCCCCAGCAAAGATTCCTCGCGCTGCCACCGCAGGAAGCCGTCGACCTCCTCTCTCTCTCTGTGTGTCATTGCCGTTCCATTTTATTTCATTGAGATCATGTTTCTTGGCTTGTTGATAGTCAATCTGTTTTAGTATATAAACTGGTATATTTTTGTTTAAAAGAGCGATGTGGTACTATTAAATATACGCCTGGGCAAGGAATCGAGCCAGCGACAGCTACACCAGTCGAACGATTGGGCCTGTAGACCAGAGGAAATATCGTTCGTAATTATCGGTGGCGCTAGGGGTGACAGATGATTTGCTGGGAGGGCATACTGGGCCGGCCCAAACACACCAAATCGAGCTGTGTCGGGTAATAAGTGGTTTGTGGGAGGGCAAACTCGTCCAAAAAAGTGTTGGACCGGGAGAAACACCTCGTGCTTTATTATTAGGTATAGATATAGATATAGATTAGACAAATGTCAAAAGCCCCACCAATCTCAAAGCACACAGGGAAGGTGGATGTGGCACAGGCACATACACGCGTCCGTAGATCACTGCGTTCTAAGGTGTTTGATGTGTCTTACTCTTAGGTCTCAACTCAATCTGAGCCATCTCATTTGTTCGCCAGATAACTTACAACTATATAACTTAGCACTGGGTATATGAGAGAATCTTTTGGGGTTTTGGATCCCGGTTGTAAATTTGTATGTAGATGGTGGGATTGTGGCCACGATCCCATAGGGGTAAGAATCTCACACACATGCGATTTAATGGGAATGCCTACGTCTCAGGCGACTAAGAAATAACTATTTCTCAGTCGGCTGACGTGGCTGGCTCAATCGAATGAAAACATGCATGGTTTACAACAAAAAACTGCAACCAGATGGCTCAATCGAATCTTGAAACCAAAATCCAACGGTGAACAAGATGACTGAGAAATAACTATTTCTTAGGCGCAGAAATAGCAAAACCGCGATTTAATACATGTTTAGGGCATGTTTGTTTGGGCTGTGACTGACTGGCTGGCTATGCTGTGCTGGAAAAGCTGTTATGCAGAGAAAGCTATTTCTCTGAATTTGACTGTTTGGCAACTTGGCTGACTGTCTAGTGTATGCTAAGGAATTGTCTGTAATGTCCGTGTAATTTATATAACACGTTTACTTCATTATTGAAGTGCATAAATGAGTATATGTCATTATTAAATACCATATTTTTTTTTCAAAAAAGACACTTGCTGTCAGTTAAAGAAAAAGAGAGAATAAAAAAGGAAAAATAAAAAATAAAAATAAAAGAAAAACCCAACCGATGTCCTCTCTCCTTTATCTTCTCCTCTTCCTTCTGTCTCTCTGTTTCGCGTCCTCTACCCAGCGACGCTCCTAGCCGCTGCTCCCCGCCACTCCCGCACCTCCGCGACCAAGATCCGCTACTGGACATTGCTCTCCTTCTCCTCCCCGGCCTCTCCTCCTTCCCTCACGTGCTTGCTCCCTGATGCCCAGTCGCCATGGCCGGCCGCTGCTCCCACACCTCAACGTCGCTCCCGCACCTCCCCGTGCTCTCCGACCAACTGTCGTCCTCTCAGTCGGCGGGCCTTCTCTACCATCGTTGACATCCGGGAACGAGGTCGGCCGAGGAGGAGGTCAGCCCAGGATGGGGACGGGGTTAGCCTTGGAACTGACTTGGGATGGGGAGGAGGTCGGCCCGGGGGTTGGTTGGACGGAGTCGAGCGGTTGGCCGGCGAGGAGGCATTGATCTGGGGCGGCGGGGGTCGGGCAAGAACAGCGAGGAGGAGGTACATTCGTCCGGTCGATGGGGTGGTGTGGTGATACGGCTCAGGAGGGCACTTTGCTCGTAATATTCCTCCAACCAAATGTCCAAAGCCGAAAACTCTTTGCTCGCAGCTGCGGGAAGCACCTGCTGTTGGAGATATGCCCTAGAGGCAATAATAAATATAGTTATTATTATATCTTTGTGTTTATGATAAATGTTTACATTCATGCTATAATAGTATTAACAGGGAAACATTAATACTTGTGTGATTTGTAAACTTAATTTGAAGTCCCTAGTATAGCCTCTATACCTCACTAGCTTGTTGGTTGATAAATGATTGTGGTTTCCCTATCATGAACATTGAGATGTTATCAACAACAAGATCATATCGTTAGGAGAATGATATGGTGGACATACTCCTATAGATAAGCGTAGCATAAAGATCAAGTCATTTCAATAGTTCAATTGCTATATGCTTTCTGATACATAGTAACCTAATTCATTCGACCATGAGATCATGCATATCACCTTTACCGGATGGATGCTTTGATGACATCAAACACCACACCGTAACTGGGTGGCTATAAAGGTGGCATTGAGTGTTCGGAAAGTATTGGTTGAGACACATGGATCAAGAGTGGGATTTGTCCATCCATATGACGGATAGATATTCTCTGGGCCCTCTCGGTGAAATGTCATCCAATTAGCTTGCAAGCATGTGACTGGCTCACAAGGGATCACATATCACGGGAACGAGAAAAGAGTACTTATCAGTAACGAGGTTGAACTAGGTATGCAGAGATACCGACGATCATAACCTCGGATAAGTAACATATCGTGAGACAAAGGGAAATTGGTATCGTATGTAAGTGGTTCATTCGATCGCAAAGTAATCGTAGAAATATGTGGGAGCCATATGAATTTCCAGATTCCTCTATTGGTTATTGTTCGGAGAAGTGTCTCGATCATGTCCGCATAATTCACGAACCGTAGGGAGACACACTTAAGGATTCGACGTTGTTTTGAGTAGTTATGGTATTATGAGAAAGAGACCGAATGTTGTTCGGAGTCTCGGATGGGATCCGGGATATCACGAGGTGATCCGGAATGGTCCGGAGAATAAGATTCATATAAGGAAAGTCCCATTTCGGAGTTCGGGAATGATTCCGGTGTTTTCATCGGGAATGTTCTAGAAGGTTCCGGATTGTCCGGCACTCCGGGGGGGGGGGAGGGTACATGAGTGTGTCATTGAATGATTGCATCATGTACTAAGTGTTCTTGCTGTTCCAAAAACATGAAAGTCAAATTGCCAGTTTGAAAGTCAAACGGCTAAAACAGGAAACTGTGGGAAACAGGAAACTGTGGGAAACAAGCAAGAGGAGTTGGAACCAACTTGGAGGAGGAGTCCAACTCCTCCAGGCCGGCGCCCAGCCCTAGGCCGAGTTGGGGAGGGACTCCCTCCCTCCCCTGGCGCGCCAAGGCCCCTCCACCCATAAAAGGAGGGGCAGGGCTCCTCCTTGAGACACACAAGTTTCCACCTCTAATCTCAGGTTTAGAGCCGTTTGGTTTAGAGCTTCTAATTGCTTTAGCCTGCGGTTTAGAGCCTTCTAATTGGTGTGTCTAATCTCTAGACCACTAATAGCCCTCTCTCATAATCCACCATACTCGCTCCGGCTTAAGGCGAAGCCCTGCGGGATCTCCCCTCTACTTCCGGTACCACGCCGTTGTGCTGCCGGAATCGCGAGGAGAGTGCTACAACCTCCGCTGCCTGCTGGAACAAGGGAGAGGAAGGTCTTCGTCGAGTACCGAACGTGTGACCGACTGCGGGAGCGCTGCCGGAACGCAGCGCCGGAAGGATCGTCTACACGATCTTGAGATCGGGAAGAGTACGACTACATCACCCACGAGAATCCGCTCTCGTTAAACGCTTTGGAATCTTCGAGGGTAAGTTATTCCATCGACTCGTTGCTACAATCTAGTAGATAGATCTTGGCTTGTTTGTTTGTATGCGATAGAAAATTTTTGTTTTCCATGCTACGAACCCCTACACCTGCGAATGTGCTTTCCGGGATCGCCTGTTTTGCCAACCACTTCGGCTAAACCCCACCGCGCAGCTGTGCTGTTTGGTCAGTTTGTCTGTATTTTTCCACTGGAAAGCCACCAAAATCCCAAACAAACACCCCCTTAGGCCCTGGAATAGATCATTGGTAAAACCCTACTTCATGTGTTATTGTATTGATCAGAGTGTGATGTGATTGATGCTTCATGGAGGAGGCGGCTTGCTGCTCGTCTCCTTTCCTAGAGGAGAGACAATAATAATGAATATGTGTGGGTGTGGGGTGGGTGGGGGGTTCCTATATAGGAAGTGCCACGGCCTCACAAAACTTTAGGAGTCCTACACATTGTGGACTTAGCCTGATGGCGTGGCTGCACGCAGTGAAGTACCACATATTATACTTATCTTCATATGGTGACTTCGAGGCCATTAGGATTGTTTTGGATAGGACATGCTGAGATCAACGACACTCATATGCCACATCATGTATGCCTATTTTTTTTTGAAGCACAGGGAGCCCCCAAAGGGGCTGGAAGCCAATATATTATTTCATCAGTGGGTGTACAGTTATTTTACAAGGACCCCATAAGAATAGAAATTGATACATGGGTCCCTGGCAAATGTAGAAAGGACCTTACAAAGGAAAGAGCAACTACAATCAAGTCCCTCTCTCTCCCCACTATCGAGCCAGAAGCCAGGCTTGTCGTTGCCGTACATCGCCACGGGGACTTCGCCACTTGCGTCGATGCCGACAAGAACCGCAGCAATAGCAGGCTTCAGGAAGGGCCTCCCAATGGAGGTTGAACAAAGGCTGGAGCTCACCAGCGGATTTAGGTCGCCATGGACCAAAAGGGTGCTCGAGAAATTAAAGGCTTCACTTCTCCCTTGCCGGCGGCGCTCAGCAACCCTCCTACAAATGCCACTTCCACCGAGGAGAGGAGAAGAGGAGAGCGTGGCAAAAGACCACCACCAGCGACGGACACGAGCCTGCGGCCACTGCTCCTTGATTGCGAGCCCGCCATCGAACTCCAAGCTCCCGCCACGAACTGGAGGAGACAGACCAGGAGAAGAATAGCAGCTGCCGAAGACCAAGGCACTGACCTTATTTAACAAAGGAGTTGTGGGAGGGCTCATCGCCAGCGCTGGGTTCCTCCATGGGATCTCTGGCTTGGAGAAGAGCAGCACCACACCGGACCAAGCCTGGTCAGTAGGCTGGATCCACTCCCTGATGCGCACCTTATTGAGAGGGATGCAAGATTCCCGCCTCCTCCCAAGCATCACCGCCTTCCACCAGCGACTAGCCCCGAGGAGGAGAGAAATCAAGGCGTGGAGGATCTGGGCGCTGAGATCCCCCAACCTACCCTCAGTCGGCACAAAGGCACAAGACAAAAAAGCAAGATCTACAACTACTAAAAGCAGAAAAAGCCAGCCACCTGCTCCATCTCTACGCCAGTCGCCGTGGCCACCGGCGGGGAGGGAGGAGAGGGGCGACAGAGGAGGGAGGAAGTCGACTCTCAAAGGAAAGGCCAGGAAGAGACGAGAAGCCGCGTTCTGGTGGTGGTACGCTAGCTATAGTTTTCATGTATGCCTATTAGGCATCCATGCTGAATGGCCTTGTCCGCCAAATCTAGTCTAGGATCCCCTGTGTGGGAAGTGGACTTTGACTTATTGGCCCATCCTCGTGCTATCCGGATAACAGGAAGTCAGTGTTGTTCGATGTGGCTAGTCTGGGACTCCTGCCAAGAATTTCGTCTCTGGTGGGTGATGCAGCTCGTCCTACGGACGCTACTATATTCACAACACCAAGTACACGCAGGAGGG
Organism: Avena sativa; assembly: GCA_916181665.1. Lineage (NCBI taxonomy): Eukaryota > Viridiplantae > Streptophyta > Magnoliopsida > Poales > Poaceae > Avena > Avena sativa. The sequence goes on along the minus strand of OV702285.1, from coordinate 56,592,617 downwards.
AAGAATTGCCAAGTTGGCAGCCGATTCGGCGCCGCTGAACCGGACGCCGAACCATCCGGCGCAGGACCCGGCAGAACCAGCTCAAGTCATAGCCCCGCCATAAGACATCATTGCATACCGGTTCAGCATCCGCCGACCAAACCGGCGCGCCGTCGAACCAACCGTCTCAGGAGCCGGCGCCACCAAACTAGCCGCCGAACCACTCGACGCATAGGCCGACACCGCCAAACTATCTGCCAAATCGTACTGTCTGCGCACAGCTTTGGGTTTGATACCCTCGAATATTCCCTTTACCTACCCCTTCTCCCTAAATAGCCCCTACAGCTCTCCCTTATTCCCTGGAGCATAGATGATAGACTAGAAGAAAACCCCTTGTGGAATCTCTCTAGTTTTGTCTCATCTCCCCTTACAAGGGGACTGATTATCGTCACCAACCTCTATGGATTATGCCTTTGAGCATCCTTAGTAGTACATGGCCTACATCTTGTGTGGTCATGAGTGTAGTTGTCAAGATCCTCCCCAAGGTGTTCTCCCCTCTTCGATTGGGATTGATGGGAGCACGTTGGCCGATCTTTCCTTGCGAGGATTCTATCGGAACGGTGGCCACCGTTTGTAGCAATAGGCCTTCTATCGTGTGTGTTTGCGTGTGTTCATCATATTTTTCGCGAGGTGTGTGTTTGCTTCTGCTACCTTCTCCCTTTACCTCGCTTTTCCCATCAATTTGACCACGAGATCCGTGAAAATCGTGCCACCCTTGAGGTTAACCCCTGTCAGTGGGTACTACCAGGAACCCATCAGTAGCCCTCGAGCCTTTGGGTGGCTTGAATAGGCGGGTAGACTATTGATGTAGAGATATCCTCGGAGGTTGTGCCGGCTTTGCGCTGGTCTGGTTCTAGAAGACCACCCTATCTTGTTAAGGTGGCCCTGATGTGGCATCTTGAAGTGTCGAGAAAGATTGCACAATGAACAACCGGGTTGTGGCGAGGCATGTTATGCTCTTGTTGTTAGGCATCTTCCTAATAGCGGCAGCCTTGTTGTCCCATGGATTTGTGAGGCACGCCATTAAGATTGTAGGGCGGTACTTGTGACCCATCCATGGGGGCATGTGCAAATGGCTTGAATCCAAGTGTTACAAGGAAGGTAATGATGAAGCATCTAAGTATCTGCAACGCCATGCTTCTTATTATTGTCCTTCTTATTTTGTGCGGCATTGCAATTTCACTGACAGGAGGCAGCAATGCTAGAAGCTCTGTGTGTCACCTAGTGCACCTTCAGTGAGCTGCTAGTGGGTCAGGTATATCCCTGGCCTAGCCATGGAGGCTGGAATGATGGAAGCTCTGCATGTCGGCCAGTGGTGTGGCTCGTCGATACATCAAGAAGTGCTAGAAAAGCTATATGAAGAAAGATCTCTCCCCAACTCTTCCTTGGATGCATGTTGTACCCTCAAGACGGAAAGCACGTGTTCTTTGCAACCTTCGTCAATCGAGGGCTCTTCTTCCCTGCCGGCCGCTTCGTGTGGCGGTATCTTCAGTGGTACGATGTCTAACTTCAACACCACATGCCCCGCTGTGTCACGTACATGCCATGCTCCAAAGTATCTTCACACACTTCAACCCAAACTTTTGATAGATAATTAACATACGCTCATGGGTATGTTGGTGGGGCATCAGACATGACATTTCCTAGAACCAAAGCAAGCACAAGGGGCCACCCCACTAAGATACCCGTAATGAAGTCATCGCTGTGCTCTAAAACGAACCCAGAGGTTTGCGTCAATGGTTGAAAAATCTCACATGCCCAAAAGTGTGACTAGGCGTGTCACACATTAATCGTATAGAATAATTGAATGTAAATCTTGTATATGAAAAAAATAAAACCAAGGTTGTGGCCCAAAATATAGTATTTGGAGATTAGTTAATAAGCCGATAGGGGTTTCCACAAGTCCCACATGTGGTTAGCACTCTCAGTCTCGGACCATGTATCAAGAACTCAGGTCCTAGGGTGACACTAGCAGATCCCAAAGATAGTTACTGTCGGTGTCTTATATCATTTAGTTATCACCCAAACCAAATGTAATGATTAATTATTAATTTAAGGGTGAATCATAATCAATGACAACAAATATCACGAGATAAATTCTCATCACCAACGTAGTTTGATAACTCAAACAACCATATTGAGCAAGAAACTATGACTCGCAAAGTCAACTATCTACCAAACAATGAGAAATAGGAAGTAGACAAGGCAATACATGTTGCAAGGAGTAATAATGGTACAAAAACTAAAGCATACCAAAAGGGTAGCAATAGAGAGAAGAAAAACAATAAAATAAAATAGGTAGGAAAACAGGAGTGATCGCCTTTGAAGCATTGCCAAAGTTATATCGGAAATTTTTTCTTACCTTGAATCAACTCAACGTCCTATCCGGTGAAGAAAGCAAATCACTAAAAGAAGCAACAGATGCATATTTAATGACATAGCCACAGATCCAACATGATCATGATACGATGTATGGCATGGAAAACATGCGATGCAACTTAGCAAATATTAAGCGGAATCAAAATCCCGATACCCAGAAAATTAAATGTTGGATATCATGGCAACACATGGTATCAGTGATCTACACAATTTAAATGGGATCGAGACAAGTTGCATAACAATCCCAAACATTTCATATTTAATTGTTCGATGAATCAACAAATTATGCCAAACCACGTTATATGTTATGCAAGCATTTACGATTTAATATGCAACATCGTATATGGTATATTATAAAAATAAGGACAGTTTAGGTTCACAGATTTGGGTTCAGAGACGGGGTTCAGAGGGATCGGTCTTTGGGGTTGGGAACTTTGTCTTTGGGTCCAACGATCTTGAGTGTTGGCGGTCTTTGGATTCCATGAAGGAGATCTTGAAATTCAGCATCATCGCCTTAGGGTTCCATGTCGGGGTTCCTGAAGTTCCCAACTCGATTGTTTGGTGGCTGACTTGAACTTGGTATCGGTAGTATTCAGGTGGTGCGGGTTCTCTTCGGCATCGAGTCTTGGTCATGAGCATGCATGACTTCGTAAAGAAGTTGGTGGTAAAAATGATGCAAACTGTCTTGTTGGTGGTGAAAAACTTGGAGGCGCAAAGGAGACCTTGCATTTCAACAGGGTGCTCACCGAAAGAACTTGGTGTCGGCTTAGGGTCAAACGCACGACCACAAGAGCATACACACACACGCAGATGAGATACACATGCGATGTTGCTGGGATGGAGTGGAGCGATGGTGTGGGCATGGTAATTCTAGTGGTACTTGGCAAGTGATTAGTGCAATTTTGAAGCATTTTTACCTTATGTTTTTGCATTAGTAGCAATAGGATTTTGGTGTTTTATAGCACTCGTGCGCACCTTTTATGCTTGTTTCCACATGATCCCAAATTATGAAAGTATTAATGAACATACAGTTTGGAACTATTATGATGTGTACTAATATAATATTTCGGAGTGATAAAAGGCATCTAAATGATTTTCCATGCACCTAGGTGAAGAGAGGACGCGGAGGGAGACTACTAGAGTGTTAACGACCAATGGTACAGAGTGATCTCGCTCGTACCGTCCAACCATACCACCTACCAGTCGTCTCACTTCATCAAATAATTTCACCTCGTGAACATGGATCTGACATCCGACATTTGGAGACACGAGAAACCGTAGAAATCTCACTTATGGAACGAATCTGGAGGGGGAACATGCATAAGGGCATCATCCTCGCTGCTGCATGAATCACTGGAGGTCAATGCATCATTCCCCATCATCAACAACCGCATCTTCATCACCATCACCATTTACATCTCATCCAACTCCATCTTGTTGTAATTCCAATTACTATTGTGGATTTGCCCTTGAATTCATTCATATATCCGTACTACATTCACATGATTATGATGATGCTATTGATTGCCTCCATGTGTGAGCAGTTTATTTTGTTCTTGGGGGGATATGGACAAAACCTAGAAATATTATGATATGAAATAAAGATGAACTATAACTTTGGTGTATGATTATGTGTTAGTTTTATTTATAGATATTATGTAAAATTGGCCATGTAATATTTTCCTTTGGGACTAGTGGAAATTACCGTTGGACATATGGTAGTATGTACGATGCTAAGTGATATAATGTGCCAGCATGCTATTCATATGGATCAAGGAGGATAAGGAGAGATTCAGTAAGATCATATAAATATCCATGGGGAAACCCTTAACTATTTGGGGTCAGGGTGGCTTGCTCACGACCATTGAAGTGGTTATTAGGGATGTAATATCAGATGGTTTGTATGTGTGAACATCTTATTATGGAGCTATCCTCCACATGTCATAACGAAAATACATCAATTCATCCTAATTATAATTAATACCAATGCTAGAGGTGTATCCTAAATTGTCGGAGAACATTTCGCCTTACTAAAGTTCTGTTTACTTTACTTTTAGCTATTACTTTGCACTCAAAACAACTTTCTCAAAACACTCTTACTTGAAATCAAGGATCTCTTACAAGTGTATTTTGATAGATAGTGGCAAGGGGCATAAAGATCTTAACCAAATAGCTCTCCATGGTTCGATACTCTTACTTTTGAAATTAGCTACAATTTACTTATGCACTTTTAGTCATCAGCGAGCGGCTATAGGACCAAGTGGTCACGACGAGGAGCGCACAACATCTTGACATGATAAGCATGCACACATGGAGCCAGACAGGCTAGCGTTGGCTAAAGCGTGAAGGAACCGTGTGACTATGGCAACGAGAACATCCATGCGGACAAGGTCGGGGTAGGGACCCACATGGGCTGACGAGCTTGGCAGTGGGTCGACGTCAGACAAGCGAAGTTGGAGCAGGAGATATAATAGGCGGAACGTGTGGCCGCTTTTAGTTAGACACGCGACGATGAAGCAGAGGACGACGGTTGCTTGCGGGAGGCCAGAGGCGGGAGCCGGTCAACATTAGCGATGAGAACATGTCCAAGAGATGAGGGAGGCGGTCATTGAGGACGAGTAGGCGCGAACGGGGGTGCCATAGGGTTGTGGCAGGCAGGGCCCCTTGCATGCGAGAAGAGCAAGGCGGCAAAGTTATGCTCGAGCGGGAGAGGGGCAATGGCGGCATGTTAGCATGGATTGGAAAAGGAGCAGGGTCGTGACCAAGAGTTTAGAGTTTAGGGTTTAGGGTTGGGTTTAAACCCTAAACCCTACCGAGGAAGATGAGCCCTTGTTCTGGTGGTAGGTAGAGAAGGGATAGAGAGAGAACGAGAGAATAGGATGGGTTCGTCTGCACGATGCCGGTGGCAGGAGTGGAAAAGCAATGGTGCCATGAGAGGAGGCGAGGGTAAGCTAGGGTTTGGTTCAGGTGGATGTGTGCGTTGTGTTTGTATGTCTGGAGAGTGGAGGCGTGCGCACAAAGCGTGTGTGTTGTGTGTGGCCGGATGTCTGTGGGGTGGTAGGTTGCCTCCGCTTGGACTACTTGGGCTTGCCCGGTTGGCTGCCTCCCCTACTCTTAAAAAACATTGTTTTATTTATTTTTTATGTTTTGTTTAAAAGCATTTTGCAAATAGTTTTGTACAATAAAAATATTTAGAAAACCAGGATTTAGTTGAAACGGAATGAGAGAAGTAATGTAAAACCAAAATAAGGTTTAACAAAATAATTTTATGGACAAAACATACATGATGATTGCATAAATAATAACAAGCAATTTTCTATTTAGGGATTTCCTAGGATGCCACAACGAGCCGAGAGCGCGTCGCCGTCTCCCTATCATCACCGGAGCAGGGTAAATCTTGTCGTAGTAGAGCTTGTTATAGTAGACAAACGGAAAGTCATCATGCTAAGGCACTAAAGGACTAGCGTACTAGAGTAGCAACCATCGTCGAAGATGACAATCATAGATCGGAAGAGAATGACCGCAAATCACACCAACGAATGCGAAAAACGATAAGATTCCAAGACATCCACTAGATAAACAACTTCACACGCGCCCTCTATCGACGCTAGATGCGCCACCAAACCGAGTATAGGGTGGGGAAAACCTTATTCTGACTTCAGGACGTAGCTATCGCCTCAACATTCGAAAGAATACACGAAAAACAGTCTAAAAGAAGAAGATGAACCTTCTCGTCAGTGAGAGGTCATGATCGACCACACCTCCAAGTCACCAAGGCCACCAGAGGCGGAGCGGACCAGTAGTTGCCGATGAGAGGGACGAAACCCTAAATGGGTTTTTTAATCACCGCTGCCCTCTCTCCTGACCTCAAGTGTGTGTACCGGTTTGGTATTGATGAGGATATACTAAGTTATAAGTTCCATAGATTTGTCTAGATACATATGTATGTATATATTAAAACGCGTCTGAATATATGTATATATAAATAAACATGTGACACTTATTTCAAAATATGGCGAATAACATTTATGTCTTAAACAAGTTACCATAGGAGTTATGATATATTCTTATAATTTTCATTCTGAAAACCTAACCCTAATATTTTTGTTTTTTTATATTTGCTCTTTTTTTCTCTCTCTTCTTCAAATCATGCTCTGGTTGACTCTTCTTAATTTGATCTCATGCATGTATGTTGCGTGCCCAGTTATGTTGACCATCGATCCTCCAGCACCAACAACCACAAGGGTCCAGTAATAGGCAGGTGCAGGTGCAGAATTGCTTAAACTTGGCATGGCAGAGGAGTCCCCCAAACATAGCACGGGTCAAAGCGGCTTAAACTTGGCATGTCCCATGCATAACCCCTCCATTTCTCCCTCCCTCTCAAGTCTCCCCCGCCCCCCTTTCCCTCTCCCTCCTCCGATTGGCTCCGCCCAACCAGAGAGAGGGCGAGAGGGCGCCACCCTCAGCTAGCCCCGCCACAATATCCTGGATCGCTCGCCGCCTAAACGAAATCTAAGAGCAACAGCGAATCCCTCGTCGTCCGGCGTTGTGCGCCGAGGCCGCGACGGCAACGGCGACGGCCACGGCCACGTGGTGGTGGTCGGTATAGCACCCAGCTAGCGTGGCGCGGCGGTAGACCCAGGAACAAACCCATTATTCAAGATATGACGCGCCGCGGGGCGCTCCCGCTGGCGCTGCTTGCCGCGCTGGCGGCGCTGACGGCCGTGTCGGGGCAGGGGCGGCCGGTCACTGACAACGGCTCCGGCGGCGCGTCGACGCTGCCGTCCAAGTTCACCCCCAAGGACGCCTTCTACATCGACTGCGGTAGCACGGCCACCGTGGATACCAAGGACGGCAAGGCGTTCACGACGGACGCGCAGTCCAACCAGCTTCTCGCCGCCAAGGACGCCATCAAGGTCGCCGACGACAAGGCCGACGTGCCGTCGCACCTGTACCGCTCCGCGCGGGTCTTCAAGGAGGAGGCCGTGTACAGCTTCCCGCTCGGCGCGCCCGGGTGGCACTTCATCAGGCTCTACTTCTTCCCGATCAAGAAGGGGGACGTTGACCTCGCCACGGCGACCTTCAGCGTGACGACCCAAAACTACGTCCTGCTCCACAGCTTCACCGCCGACGCCAAGCCCGTCATGAAGGAGTACCTCTTCAACGCGACGGAGAACAAGCTCGAGCTCAAGTTCACCCCGATGACGAGCTCGGCGGCGTTCATCAACGCCATCGAGGTGGTCAACGCCCCCGACGAACTTATCAGCGACACGGCCCTGGCGGTCTCGCCGCTGGAGGAGACGAGCGGGCTCTCGGAGGCGGCGTACCAGGTGCTGTACCGGCTCAACGTGGGCGGCCCGTCCATCGGCCCCGCGAGCGACACGCTCGGCCGGCAGTGGGACAACGACGGGGAGTACCTGCAGCCCAAGGGCGCGGCGCAGGACGTGTCGGTGCCGACGAACACGATCCAGTACCCGGAGACGTACCCGGCGTCCAAGCTCGTCGCGCCGACGCTGGTGTACGCGAGCGCCGCCCATATGGCCGACACCGGAGTCGCCAACGCCAACTTCAACGTGACATGGAAGCTGGAAGTGAACCCCGCGTTCGGCTACTTCGTCCGCCTCTTCTTCGCCGACATCATAAGCAAGTCCACCAACGACCTCTACTTCAACGTCTACCTCAACGGGCGCAAGGCCATCTCCGGCCTCGACCTCTCCACCATCACCGGCGAGCTTAAGGCGCCCTACTACAAGGACTTCGTGGTGAACTCGTCCATCGCCACCGACCACCTGAGCATCCAGATCGGGCCGATGGGGCAGGACACGGGCCGCGTCGACGCGCTGCTCAACGGCGTCGAGGTGCTCAAGATAAGCAACTCGGTGGGCAGCCTCGACGGCGAGTTCGGCGTGGACGGAAGGGAGGTCGACGACGGCAGCGGCACCCGCAAGCTGGTGGCAGCCATCGGGTTCGCCCTGATGTTCGGCGCCTTCGCTGGGCTGGCCGCCATGGTGATCAAGTGGTACAAGCGGCCCCAGGACTGGGAGCGGCGCAACAGCTTCTCGTCGTGGCTGCTGCCGATCCACACGGGTCATTCCTTCAGCAACAGCAAGGGGTCCAGGAGCGGCTACACCTTCTCCTCCACCGCAGGCCTGGGGCGCTTCTTCTCCTTTGCCGAGATGAACGAGGCGACCAAGAACTTCGACGACAGCGCCATCATCGGCGTAGGCGGCTTCGGCAACGTCTACGTCGGGGTCATCGACGACGGTACCAAGGTGGCCATCAAGCGTGGGAACCCGAGCTCCGAGCAGGGCATCAACGAGTTCAACACCGAGATCCAGATGTTGTCCAAGCTCCGGCACCGCCACCTCGTCTCCCTCATCGGCTACTGCGACGAGAACGAAGAGATGATCCTCGTCTACGAGTACATGCACAACGGGCCTTTCCGCGACCACGTCTACGGAGGCAGCACCGAGCTCCCCGCGCTCTCATGGAAGCAGAGGCTCGAGATCTGCATCGGCGCCGCCAGGGGTCTCCACTATCTCCACACCGGCACCGCGCAGGGCATCATCCACCGCGACGTCAAGACCACCAACATCCTCCTCGACGAGAACTTCGTCGCCAAGGTCGCCGACTTCGGCCTCTCCAAGGACGGGCCCGGCATGGACCAGCTCCACGTCAGCACCGCCGTCAAGGGCAGCTTCGGGTACCTCGACCCGGAGTACTTCCGGTGCCAGCAGCTCACCGACAAGTCCGACGTCTACTCCTTCGGCGTCGTGCTCCTCGAGACGCTGTGCGCGCGGGCGCCCATCGACCCGCAGCTCCCGCGCGAGCAGGTCAGCCTCGCCGAGTGGGGAATGCAGTGGAAGCGCAAGGGCCTCATCGAGAAGATCATGGACCCCAAGCTCGTCGGAAAGGTCAACCCGGAGTCCCTCGCCAAGTTCGCCGAGACCGCCGAGAAGTGCCTCTTCGAGTTCGGCAGCGACCGGCTCTCCATGGGAGACGTGCTCTGGAACCTCGAGTACGCGCTGCAGATGCAGGAGGCCGACCCGCCCGAGGGCGCCGCGGAAGGGGACGACGGCGGGGATGTTGACGTCGACTCATCCATCGTCAGCACGTCCTCGGCCAGCGGCGGCGGCGTCCACACCGTGCCCGACGCCTCCACCACTTCCGCTAACGAACTCTTCGCGCAGATGGCCGAAATGAAGGGGCGGTGATCCGATCCATCCATCAACGTAACCACGCGCGCGTCACCATCAAGGATCAGCTGTGAATCTCTGAGCGCTGCATTAATTAGTTCAACCTTCTGCGCGAATTAGTCTCCATCATCCCATGCATGACGAGAGGGAAGGAAGGAAGGAAGGATCCGATCAAAATCGAGATCCAAACGAGGCCGGCCGATCGATCGATCGAAACAGTATATGTGTGTACGTGTTAACCGAGTTTACTGATGCAGAAAATTCTCGAGTAAATGTATATACCACAATTAATGTAATGTAATCATGGTGTTAATTACCCTTGTCTCATAAGTTAAGCATTTTGTCTCAGAAATGTTATCTACTCTCTCCATTTAGAAATATAATATGTTTTAGGTTTATGAAGTAAATGTATGTAGTCGCCCTTTATTACATAGATTTATTTGGACCTACACATTAAAAGGTGTCTAGATACATTATGTTCATTAACCTAATATTTTCAAACGGAGGGAGTAGTAGCATATACCCTCGACGCTGCAACATGGAGGTTTGACCGAGTGTGGCGCCCAGAGGCGATTTAGATTTGGACCCGAATCGATTCATGAGTCTACCTAAGACGATAGGGCACACGAGATCGAGTTGAACTACTGAGAATGAGTAGTGTCGAGATCTCTTTTAGTTTGGCAAATCAAAAAAACGTGATCTACTGTCAGCTCGGTGGGCATTTGAGCGACTAGGATGGATTCGAACGGCGGTTTGTTGGCCTACGGCCCTTCTTCCGCCTATGCTACAAGGGCATCTCTAATCGATGACACACCTAACCGATCCCCAAAATGGTTAGAGGAGTAAATTTTAACTCATCGAAGGAGTAAACCTGGCCTCCGATGAGTAAATTTAGGAGTCAAGAACCAATTTAGAGAAAAACTCCGGCCTCCACCAAGCCGTACCCATTCTTCCTGGAGTCGCCAGCGGTGACCACCATACCCCGCCGCAGCCACCCCGGTCCCTGCACCGCCCTGCAGGCCACCCCTCTGTCGCTCGCCACTTCTCAACGTCGCCGAAATCGACAAGGGGATCGAGTTTTCCCGACCGCCTCCCTGATTTCTTCCAATTCGTCCTTCGTCGGCGTTGGAGGAGGAGACGCGCGTGACCTCCCCGTATCTGTCCGCCACCACCGGAGACGCGCGCGGCGCGAGGCTCCATAGTCGTGGAGTTGGAGGGGAAGCACCGCTGTCCGCCTACTCCTATCCCGCCTGCCACAACTGGCATTCTCTTTGTTCTATGCTTATTCGGAAGAGGGCGCGGAGGATTTCTCGCCTCCTTCGCTAGGGAAGGCGCAGCGGCTTCAGTTGTGGCCAGGGCGGCGTGTGCTGGCCTTCTAGGCGCGCTTCGGCGCATGCGCACGCTGACGACAGGGACGTCGTCAATCACCGGCCCGCAGAGCGAGCTCATGTCGTCTCTCCTGGTGCTGTAGAAGGAGCTGAAGAACACGACGCGCGTGCGAGCCGAAGCTGCGCGGAACAGGAGAACGGCACGCTTGGTGGCGCCGCCCTTTCCAGCTGACTCGTACGCCACCTTGGTCGACTCCCTGTCGGCGTATAGGAAGTGTTCGACGAAATGTATGAGCCAAATTTTAGTTTGAGGGAGTTAAGTTTTGGGGATCGGTTCGGTACCGCTTTCTTTTAGTGGAGTACTTTTACTCCTCTAAATTTTAGAAGTCGGTTTACTCCTCTAAAGTTTTGGGGATCGGTTAGAGATTCCCTAATGGGTCAGTACATAGGCATAGCCAGCAGCTCAGGGGCTTGTTATTTTGCGAACCCAAAGTTACGGGGCAAAGCATAACAGGTTCTGAGTTGCTTGTAATCTTGTCGAGGAGTTGTACACTAGTATAAAAATGGTCTCTAGAACCGGTTGTGGACGGCCTCTAGTCCCGGTTATGCAACCGGGACTACAAAAACGGGACTAGAGGCCCCGTCCTTTAGTCCCGGTTGGTCACGTCGTGGTTGTGGTCGACCGCTAGGGCTGTAGTACCTTTAGTCTCTATTCGTAACACCAACTGGGACTAAAGATCTCCACGTGGCGTGCGTTGGGTATGGCAGCGGGTTCTGCCGCGACAGGAGATGATCGAAGATGGTATCTAGGGTTGTTCAATTCTTTTGTGTTGTACATTCATTTCTTTTTCATTTTTGTGTTTTAGAGTTTAGGGTTTTGTGTTTGCCTTTTCATTTTGTGTTTTCCATTCAATTATTTTTCATTTGTGTTTTCTATTCAGTTCTTTTTCATTTCAAACAAATTTTCATGTACATATTTTACGTTACTACATATTGTACACATTGATGCATATATAATATAATTTCTTTTACGAGCAAACATATATATATAACTTGGTATATACATCTATTTAATTACATGGAGATCGAGTTAAATTACATGAAGGCATTAGCGGCAACAGTGTTCTCCGGTTTCAGATATGACCTTTGTAAACAAAAATCCCGCAAATTTAGAATAGATAATACCATGAAAGCTCTATTTTTATGGTGAATAGGATGCAAAAGTACTTTGGCACATTATATGATACGAAACATCTTATATTTAGAACACGTAGGTAGTAGAAGGTACCTGCCAACCCAGTAGCTCACTAAAGAATAAATAAATAGGTGATACTAGCAGATTCTAAATTGCACATTTACAACTCAAGCTAACTATTACTTCAAGAAAAAAAAACTCAAGCTAACTATAATTGGGTCTAGCTATTGCGAGTGGCTGGTCCATTGGCAGCTTTTTTTCCTTTACATTTATTTCTATTCTCTCTCTTCTAAATTATTATTGATCTTAGATTTATTTAAATTAATGGTCTCATAATCTATACTAAGTAGTATATTCAAACCTAAACAAATCTGAGAGCATTAATTTGGATACGAGGGAGGGAGTATGGGCGGGACCATGTCATTTGGCTGTCCCCATGAAGCTTAGTTTTGATATATCTTTCGGATATTATAAATTTATGAGTAAATTCTAGTTTTTACCCCTTACTTCGATATTTTTGACACTAATTACCCCATTTAACAATTTTTCATCCATATTACCCCATTTAGCTGAAGTTTTGCCAATTTTTACCCTCCCTAAGATTTTACACATGATTTGATGTGTGAGTGCAGTCAGCAGTTTTCCTCCAACTTTTTCCTGCATCCGAGAAAAACCTTGAACCCAAAAAATCTGTCCACAACCACCATTTTGTGGAAATAATCACGACACGGTGTCAATGTACATGTGTCCGAGTTGAGTTAGAATCCATCACCGACTAGTATTGTACATTGGCTTTCTGTGTAAGTATACAATTGCGTGTACATGCAAAATAATCTCGATACCCGCAAGAAATAAAAAGAGGCAAACACACTTACGTGTATATGATGGCTAATTAGTTGTGCATAGCTTGCTAGCTATGGAGTACTAAATTTCAATAGAGACAACAGCTTTGTACTCCCTCCGTTTAAAAATATAAGATGTTTTAGATTTGTGAAGAAAATAAATCTAGATTTTTTTAGTGAGTAGATTTATTCCAAAATTGAGTAAACCTACATACGAAAACAAGTCTAGATTCATTTTGTTCACAAACTTAAAACATCTTATATTTTGACTCAGAGGAAGTACGTGTTATTAGCATTGGCCAAACTCACCCACTCGGCATTTAAAAAGAAATTCACTTGGTGTGAGGCGCGGCCCCCGCCTCTAAGATTGCTAGCGATCACCTAGATGCATGAGACCCCTACCATCAATTGGTACTACTACATCAGAATCGTATCTACGTATACGGTACACCTAACGATCGTGTGTAAAATATCAAGCATGACTCAGCTAATCAGACCGATTTGAGCGTGGAAAAAACCGCTAGGAGAACAAGAGAGGCGTCCCATGCCACGTGTACCTGACCGATGGACACATAGAGCAGCTGGCTCTCGAATTTTCAAATGGGGTAAAAATTGACAATTGTTTTTGCTAAATGCGGTAATATAGATGAAAAATTCTTAAATGGGGTAATTAGTGTCAAAAATATTGATCTAGGGGGTAAAAGCTGGAATTTACTCTAAATTTATTTTATTAACAATTATTTTTTGTTACATGTTGGTGCTGATGTGACCGGATAGCTAACTTTGATCGCTGGGCCTACCCAGGGTCTCCGACATCATCAAAGGGGCGTGCATGTGCTCCCATAGTATTTTCCCATTCGGGAGCCCGGCCGATGTCAACGGGCTTATAGCTCCTATGCGACGTCTTTACATGGAATTGGAAGGAACACGACATCGTTGAAAAGAATAGCTCGCATGCGACGGTTGTGAGGCAGCTAATATCACAGGGCCACACGGGCCTTAAAACGGTCGTAAGGACACATTTAACTTTGTTCCAAGATTAGGGTTAAGCCAAACCGGTTGGTTGGGATAGCCAGTCAAGCCAGTCAAACCAACCGCTTCCGACCGAGAGTGCGCGTCACACTGACTGTAGCTTCCCCGACGGCGGCGGCGGACCTCACCCATCGTTCTCGGCGCCGGCGCCGGCGGCACGGCAATTAATTTAGGCGGCGGCGCTTTCGTTCGACGACGAAGGTGGTGAGTGCCATTTGAAAGCTAATTCCTCTCCCATTCTTCTCAATTCGAGATCTAAGCGTGTCCATTGATGCTAGATTGTGGAGGCGAGGGTGTGCTGAACGGGGCGAGGGGGAACGATATGGAGCATGGAGAGGGGACTTCTAATCGGTATATCCCGTATCTCTGCACTTAATTTCTCTAAGGTTGAGCTCTTTGTTCGCTTCCGCTAGCTCACAGTGCCCGCCAAAAACAGGGGAGACGATGTTGCGCGCCAAACCTTCGAATTTCGCATCAATTTCTTTCCCTCTAGGGCTGTTTTAGTTGATGGCAGCACGCAGATCATTGAAAGAGACACGGTTGTTAAATGGGAGGTGGAATTAGAACATGTTGATCCCCAAGAGCTAATAAACATGGGAGAGGAGGCAGTAAGGAAAATGGTGGAAAAAATTGGGGATAGTGTGGTTTGGGGGCCAGAGCAAGAAGTTTCTTTGTTACGATTTGATGATTGCAAATGTGACTATGTTAGGGTTGAGACAGGGGAACATATAGTTGATGAAATCGATGAGAGAAACGGTTGGACAAGCAAAACTGTTCTGTTTTTAGCAGAGCTCATTGATCTGAAACCTGATTCGAGGGTTGGATATGTGTCCTCGAAGCTGGCTGCTCAGATGGTCGAGGATGATTGGGCTGCACAAAGGCAAGTAATGCCTATACTTACTGAGTTGGAAGTGTTAACAGTGGAGGATGATGATGCTAATGCACAAGGGGAGGCTGCAGATGGTAATGCACAAAGGATTGTAACTGTTGATTGGAATTCAGTTGAGATACATGACCGCACTGATTTGGTCATTGCACCAATAGATGACATTGAAATGGCAAAGCTTTTTGGCATTCCTATAGATGACAGAGACAAGGAGAAGAAGAGGGATGAAGCTGCAAATGATGGTGACAACCATTTAAGAGATGAAGAGGCAGATATAGATCTAGAGTTGTTGGAAAATGCTGCAGTTCATGTAGATGATGCACATGATGATGAGATAGTAACAGTTTATGACAAAGAGGACCCAGTTATTGAAGTTGGGAGATTGTTTCCAAGCATGGATGAATTCAGGATGTGTTTCAGGACATATGCAGTCAAACGTGAGTTTGCTACCAAGACTATGTGGACTGATAAAAAGAAGTTCTATGCAAAATGCGTAGGTTATGATGGTGGTGCCAAGCCTTGCAAGTGGTATATATCTGCTAGACGTCAACCTGATGGAAGGACAATAAGAGTGAATCAAATTCCAAAACCTCATATTTGCATTACAAGTTCTCAAACAGTTACAAAGATGACATCACAATTATGGGTTGCAGAAAAGATCAAGCCCATTTTAGCCACAACACCAAACAGCACTGCAAAGAGACTGAAAATAGACTTGGAAAAGCAGTACCCCATTAAGCTGAATTATACTACAGTGTGGAAGGCAAAGCAAAGGGCAATGAAAGAGCTATATGGTGATTGGGCAAATACCTTTCGAATGCTTTATAACTTCAAAGCAGAAGTAGAGAAGAGGTCACCTGGCAGTGTTGTGGAGATAGATACTGAGGTAGCAGCTGATGGGAAAGTCTTCTTCTCTAAATTCTTCATGGCTTTAAAGCCTTGCATCGATGGCTTCAAAGCAGGTTGCCGTCCATATTTGAGTATAGACTCATCTTTCTTGACTGGAAAGTGGAATGGTCAACTAGCAGCATGCAATGCTTTAGATGGACACAATTGGATGTTCCCTGTAGCTATTGGCATGTTTCAGTCTGAGACAGAGGCATCATGGACATGGTTCATGATGCAGTTGAAAAGATGCATAGGGCCAGTCTCTCCATTGGCAGTGCACACAGATGCATGTAAAGGTTTAGAAAATGCAGTGAAGATTGTTTTCCCTCATGCTGAGCAGAGGGAGTGCTTCGGCCATATGTGGATGAATTTGATCAAAAAATTCAGAGGAGATGATTTTGGACGCATGTGGCCAGCAGCAAGATCTTACAACAGGCAGACACATTCATATCACCTTGAGAAGATTAAGGCGGCATGCTCTGAGGAGGATAGGGTCAAGTTTTGTACATGGTTGGAAACCTACTATTCTCTTTTATGGTACAGGTCTGGTTTTAACACTGCCATCAAGTGTGATCATATCAACAATAATTTGGCAGAAAGTTTCAACAACAAAGTGAAGGAGTTAAAAGACTTGCCTGTCCATGACATGGTTGACCAGATCAGGATCATGATCATGAGGTTGTGGGAATTGAGAAGAAGGCTTGGTGATGTTCTTCAAGGAGATAAGCTTCCTGATGTTGTGCAGCAGGTGGTCAACAGGAGCAGAAATCTTGCACATTTGCGTGTTGAGAAATCCTCATTGTGGGGTGCTGAAGTCAGAGATACAAAGACTGGCAGGAGGCATGTTGTTGACACTCAATTGTATGAATGAACATGCCTTGAGTGGCAACACACTGGGAAGCCTTGTGAGCATGCCATACTTTTCTTGGCCTCCAAACACAAGCTAAATATGCACCCATATTTGCATGAGTATTATTCTGTAGCAAAATTCAAGGCTGCATATGGAACACCAATTCCAGCACTTACAGATCAGTCTCAGTGGCCTGAAGTGGACATTCAGTTCTCCTTGTGTCCTCCTTTGATGAAAAGAAAGGCTGGCAGGCCCAAGCAGAGTAGATTCAAGGCTTGGTTTGAGAAAGGTGGGAGCAGCAAGAAGGGAAAGAAAGATGAAAAGAAAGATGCCAAGCCAAAAAGGGCCCAAAAAGGTAACAAGAATAGATGCAAACTCTGTGAAGAACTTGGACACCGAGCTGGCTCTACCAAGTGCAGATACACTGCTGAAAAGCCAAAGTATGTTCATCCAAAATCTATCCCATTTCTTGTTGATGATTTTTCTCCCCCAGCTAACTTGCTTGTTTTCAGGAGGAAGCGTGGAGAAAAAGGCCCACCTCTTGTTGTTGACGAATGCTGGCCAGTGAAAAGGGCAAGAATCAATGGCCAAAGAAAAAAGAGAACTAACCAGATCATGTTTGGTGCTGCTGAGGTGCAATCTGAACTTGTTTTGGAGGATGATGTGCAAACTGTTGAGGCTTCAGGGCACACCGTTTCTGATTTGGAGGCTCTGGTGCAAAATGAGGGGCAAAATGAGCCTGTTGTTGAGGCTCTAGTGCAAAATGAGCCTGTTGTTGAGGCTCTGGTGCAAAATGAGCCTGTTGTTGAAGCTCTGGTGCAAACTGACCAAGTTGTTGAGGCTCTGGTGCAAAGTGACCATGTTGTTGAGGCTCTGGTGCAAAGTGACCATGTTGATGAGGCTCTGGATCATGATCATGAGGTTGTTGAGGAGGTGAAGGAGACTCTTGGACGTGCTGTGGGGAGGCCAGATGGTAATGGTAAGAAAAAGAGGAGCATAAACCTATTGTGTGGTGTGAAACTTGTGAAGGAGAAGAAAACGAGGGGTAAGAAGAGCCAAAAGAAATAGACATTTGTTATTGTAAACATTTGTTATTGTTGTAAACATTTGACACTTGTTGTTGTAATAATTTGGCACTTGTTGTTGTAAACATTTGTTATTATAATAATTTGTCACTTGTTGATAATTTGGACAAAATTCAAATATGATGGTAAATTTGAATTTCAACATATATAGCTATGTCACTTTTCTATGTTTGTATGAGCTTCCAACGTTTTTCTCATATGTACAATACAACTCATCCTCACCCTGATCCCTTTTGTGAAGTACAACTCACCCTCACCCAAAATGGGGTAGAAATTGGCTCCAAAGCTAGGGTAAACCACCCCATTTCTAAGCAAGTTTTTTTTCGACCATTTCTAAAACCAAGTTAGATATTTTTCCTCAGAACTATGTCACATAACATGACACCATGCGAAGGTTTTGTATTTTTTTTGATTTTTTTTGAATTAGTTATGCACATTTGAATGTCTGGTCAAACTTGAAGGGTTTTCATAAATATTCTTAGCTAGGGATTCGGCAGGATTTGTCTTTTTTGATTTTTTTTTTAATTCGGCAGGATTTGTCTTTTTCACCAGGGATGGAATAAAAGGTTTGAGATACTCAGGTTGGGAAATTGTACATTATAGGTGGTCTAGTATTTTTGAAAAATAGGATGTTACCATTTTGAAACTTCAATTTGGTGGTTGCTTCACAAATCCCCCCTCTTTCGGCACTCAGAAAATAGAAAATGATTTTTCTGTGCGTCGAAAAGGAAAACTTTGTGCTACAACATTGTTAGTCATCCCATTATAGACATGCATGCCAAATATGGGCACATTATCACAAACTATGCCTTGATTCTAGCCATATCATTGGTCATTTGACCCGAAAGCCAGAAAACCTCGGAGGAGATAGGTCATTTTGTGAAGGGTTTTTTGAAATATGATCAATAGACCAAGTTTGATATTTTTACTCACAACTATGTGACATAACATGACACCATGCGAAGGTTTTGTATTTTTTTGATTTTTTTTGAATTAGTTATGCACATTTAAATGTTTGGTCAAACTTGTGAAACCCCGTTGACTGCATTCTAAACCCCGCTAACCCTAAGGCCGAATGAGGACCGTAGATCTAACCCTAGCGCGACACTGTGGCCGTCCGATCGCGTCTTCTAGAAGGATTCCGCGGGTGGCTCTGGGCGATCCGTGGAAGGGCTTGTTCTGCAACCTGATTGGTTGGCGTCTCTTAGAAGGATTTCGTGGCTAGCTCTTGGCGATCCGTGGGATGGATGATTCTGGAATCTGATTGGCTTCATCGTTTTTACGTGCAACAGCGTGGCATGCGAGCGTGGCATGCGAGGGCGCTGGGCGGGGCGGGCTGCACCATGCGGGCATGCAGCTGCCCCTAGCGTCGCAGTCTAGCTATTTTACGTCCAACAGCGCTGCAGCGTATTTACTCCCTCCGTCGCATTAAATAAGTTTACGTGTAACAACTTTCTCCAATCAAACTTACTCCCCTCAGGTTCATTGTAATAAATGAGACTTTGCATGATACCACATCTATGTTATTTTGCACTATGTAGTAGTAACTTAGACTAGTAACATATGCATGATACCACATCTATGTTTATTGCTTGTGGGCAACCCATAAGCTTGTAGGTCACCCTTAAAGTAAACCTCCACTATGTATATGGATAGCCATATGGACTACTTTTTGGCTTGTGGATAGGCTTATGGACTACATAGTGGATGCCCAAGTGCATTGGAAAGGTAGAAGTACATTTTTTGTGGACAAATTTTGAAGCCAAACGTACACTTATTTGTGGACAGAGGGAGTATGCATGTCACTATGACCAGCAGAAAAAATATCAAAATCTAAAATATGTAATAAATATAACGTACAGCGTTGGCACACTTCAGACCGTTGGACCGAGCGTGGCATGCGAGGGCGCTGGGCGGGGCGAGCTGCACCATGCATGCAGCATGCAGGGTCGGGGGCGGCGGTGCAGGGGTTACAGTACGTCGCATCCTAGCTATTTTTTTTCTCTCTTTCGCATTGATCACGCCCTCTTCTCACACGCAACGCAGCGCACGCGTCTCGTCTCGGCGTCTGGGTGGGCTGCACCATGCATGCAGCAGCTGCCCCTAGCGTCGCAGTCTAGCTATTTTGCGTGCAACAGCGCTGCCCCATTAAATAAGTGTATGTCGAACAACTTTCTTCAGTCAAATTTACTTCCATCTGGTTCATGCGCCATACAAAAAGTCAATATTACTCCCACCGATTTTTCTTGCGTGTGTAAAAACGAACGAGTACCTTGGTACTAGATTCCTGCATTTATTACCGAAGTAAATCAAGGCCAAATTATATTTTTCCTTTTATTTTTCACTGCCAATGAACAACTACCTTGGACGTTTTTTTCTCTCTTTCGCATTAATGCACATGCATGCATGCAGGGCGGGGGCGTCGCATGCTAGCTATTTTTTTCTCTCTTTCGCATTGATCACGCCCGCTGCCCCGCTTCCCGTCTCTTTCGCATTGATCATGCATGCAGGGGCAACGCAGCGCACGCGTCTCGTCTCGGCGTCTGCGCCAACGCGACGCTGGATTCCCATGCCGCCCTTCACGCTCCGCCCTCAATAAATAGGCAAAACGCCTTTGCCTCCTCATCTCATCTTGCCCCTCATCTCTTCAACCTCGAGCCCGTCCCTTTGCCTCCTCCCAGCCGCCCCCCAAACACTCCGACCATGGCGACCTCCCCCTTCCGCCTCCCTTCCGACACCGAACTAAGCGACGAGGACAACCACCCGGACCACAAGCAGTGGTGGGAGCAGCCGTCCAAGCATGGCAAGAAGGGGCCCGGCAAGAAGAAGGAGAAGAAGTCCCCGCCCTGCCCCTGGGGAGACCAGGGCCCCATCGTCCACAACCCCGTCCCCAACCTCCCCGGCGGCGGCGACCTCCCCTCCAGAGCCTACTGGGCTAAGGCGGCGAAGGAGGAGGCAAGGCAGGAGGCTGCCATCGCCAGGTGGGAGGAGAAGGAGGCCCAGCGCTCCTTGAAGAAAAGGCGCAGACGGCAGGAGGAGGAGCAACGGGAGGCCAATGGCCGGGCCTTCTGGGAGGAGCAACGGAAGCGGGACCAGCGGGAGAGGCTGGCGGCGTGGAATGCGGCTGCACCGGCACCGCCTCCACCGCCGATGGAGTAGGGGGTTAGGGTTTAGGGGCTAGCCCAGGGTTTAGGCGGGGCGCCTATTCCGCCCCTTCTATATTATTGTACCTTTTTATTTTTATTGTAATGTTATCGATCCCCCTATCTAATATAAGTAATGTTATCTGTGTTTTATTGTAATATTATTGCGCCTATTCCATCCCTTGTTTCATTGTAATCTGTGTTTTATTGTATTGTCATTTGTCAAAACACCCAAAACAACAAGTGTATAAAACAAAAGACACAAAAACAAGTTCATATAATACTCGTGCAATATTTATATATTTACAAGTGTATAAAACAAAAGACACAAAAACAAGTTCATATAATACTTGTGCAATATTTATATATTTACAAGTGTATAAAACAAAAGACACAAAAACAAGTTCATATAATACTCGTGCAATATTTATATATTTACAAGTGTATAAAACAAAAGACACAAAAACAAGTTCATATAATACTCGTGCAATATTTATATATTTACAAGTGTATAAAACAAAAGACACAAAAACAAGTTCATACAACACATGGTTCATTTTCAAATAAGACATTTACATATTTACATAAGTTAAAGGAGCGCCCAAGTTATGTTAGTTAAATGCATGTCCTTGGACTTCATTTATATATTTACTTTTGCAAAAAAAAGATTGCAACCTGAGCACGAGTATCTGCAGATCCACACGTTCCTATTTAGATTGTAACGTGAGTACCATTTTTTTTTGCCCAATCAACATATAGTTACTATTGGGCCTGGATACGTCCATTTTGGCATGACTAAGTTATATTTGGGTCTGGCCTTTTTCAATCCTCGTCAATTGTTTTTTTACTTTTCAACCCCTCCCCCTCCCCTGCACACGGGCGCCCCCTGCACACTGATAAAAGGAACACTGACGAAACTGACGAAACTGAAGAAACACTGATTTCGAAAACAGAGCAGCTCAAAATTAGCCCGAATTTGTGTTGCATTTTATTCAAGCCAAAGACATAGACCATTACATCCATTACAAAGCATCACTCGAACACTGACTGCGCTGTCTAATGACTAACGATGAGGAGATAAACTAATCCGAGAGAAATTACACAAAAATAAAAAAAAACGGCCATCAGATTGTCCTGCTTTTTCAATTCGATGATTTGCCTTAGCTGCTTGTTCATCTTCTTTAGCTCGGCCTTCACTTCCGCATCCACCGTAGTACCAGCGGAAATGGGGTTGCCACATCCCAATTGCTCCACCACGGACGGGTTTTCGAGCTCCCGGGATGTTACCTCCACCCCAATTCGCTCGATGTACTCATCAAGCCACTCAAAATGCCCACATTTTGGCAGTTCCTGAAATCGCAGAGATGAACCCTAAATCCCAAATTCGATGAAATGCATGAAATTTCGAAAGAAAAGCGAGAAATTGGCGCTCGGAACACTCAGATCTCACCTTTCCCGGCTCGGGCTTGCTCTCACACTTCACAAATTCCCGACCAATGTTGTCGTTCTTGTCGGTGGATGTGACAAGCCGCTTCAGGGGCGCGGTACGGGGGCAATCGGGGCACCTCCTCATCGGCACCGCACCATACCGAGGCCATGAGCGGTGGGAGGAAGCAGAGCTCGACATCCCTCGCCGGCGTTGCCGCACTTGCTCGCCGGAGAAGAAAACAGAAGGGGGTGAGATGCTGGAACGGTGGCAGGAGTGCTCGGGTGCGGGGACGGAGCGGGGCCAACGGCTCTCTTCAACCACAGGGTGGGTCCCACGATATGAGGTGGACATCAGGTGAGTTCCGCCGTGACGTGGAGAGGCTGTGGGTCCTACTGTGCTCAGCTGATTCGAATTCGTTGACGGTCTCGTGGGGTTAAGTGGAAGTGTCGCACGGGAGCTATTTGCCGCTTCAGAAGTGTCACGTGCGAGCTATTCTTTTCAACGATGTCGTGTTCCTTCCAATTCCATGTAAAGACGTCGCATAGGAGCTATAAGCCCGATGTCAACACCTCTATGATTGTGCACTCGGCGGCCAGACACATCTGAAGCTGAAGCAATGGGCGACGTAAGGATCGTGTCCCGGCGCTTGGTCCGGCCTGAACCAGCAGCCACCTCGAACTCGGGGCCGCCGGAGACCATCCACCTCACTCCCTGGGACCTCCAGGTGATCACCGTGGATCACATCCAGAAAGGCATCCTCCTTCCCAACCCACCACCCACCACCGGTGGACAGGGACACGCCGCCGCCCACGTCGTCGAACGCCTAGCGTCGTCCTTTGGCCGTGCTCTGGCACGCTTCTACCCCTTCGCCGGACGCCTTGTCGTCAACGACTGTGACGGAGGCAATAAGGGCCTGGCCGTCTCGCTGCGTTGCAGCGGCGAGGGCGCCGAGTTCGTCCACGCCGTGGCCCCCGGCGTCACCGCCCCACTCTACATCCCGAGGCTTCTATGGTCCTTCTTCCCGCTGGACCGGCAGCTCGGCGCGAACGCCATCGCGGGCTCCCTCCCTCTCCTGGCCGCTCAGGTCACCGAGCTCGCCGACGGCGTGTTCGTCGCCATGTCGCTCAACCATGCCGTCGCCGACGGGACCACTGTCGGGGGGTTGACCTCGGGTAGGTCAGAGACGGGGAAAGACAGAGGTACAATCCCCATCTAGTTTCCGAGTTGTCGTTTAGGTTGGCCGAATCATGAATATGTCGGCCGAGGTGCGGAGGCGAGAAGCTCGTGTATGTGTATCAAGCAGTTACCCGGCCGAGTTACTGCGAGGGTCGGCCGGGTTAGCCCGAGTGATCTCGATGCAGGTAGAGGACAAGCCGAGTTACGCAAGGTAAGGTAAGGCCGAGTGATACGAAGCTTGCAGGAGAAGGAGAAACCCACGGTCAAACTATAGCTGCAGGCTAGAAGGAATCAGAGCGGAGCCAAGCACAAGAGACAAAGATGCAGAGCGTCAGAAGGGCAGAAGAAGGTCACGGAGGTGACAGTCCTGGAGCCCGAGGCACGCAGGAGGGGTCCTCTGGAGCCTTGCCGTCGTTAGAGGGGCGACAGGGAAAGGAGGCCGCCGAACTACTATTTTGGGACAAGCATATTCCTCGAATATGCTTGCCTCGTCAGCCCTAAGGGCACCCAAGGCACTCCTTTATAAGGAGAGGTTTGGACCCTGAGGAGGGCATCGACTCTTTGAGCACCGTTAGGCTGGGGAGATTCACCTTTTCTCCCTGTATACAGCTCGAGGAGCACTTGTAACCCAAAAGAAGAGAAATAAAGATCTTAGCCTTAACCACTTGAGGGTGGAATCAGTTGCATCTTCCGTCCTCAGATCCCACTAGCATCCATTGGCCCCATACTTTAGCCTACCCATGGCATCTGCCGTGCCACCACCACGACAGTTGGCGCCCACCGTGGGGCCAGCAGCGGTGCTAGCTGGAGTTATGATCCGGACGGGAAACTTCATCAACACGGGTGAGCGCGTTGTTTCTGGCTTAGTCCAGAGATTTGGTCTCTACGACTATGTCAGTGACAATGCAGGGAGCTTCAAGGGGAAGGTTCCCCCGCGAAATGGTGTTTTCGTCATCCTGGGCGAGCACAAGGTTTACGTCGGCGTCGACGTCACCGACGTTTATCCTCACCAAGTTGTTGTTGCAGGAGAGCCACCTCTTAATGCAGCAAGCCGTCGGTCCAGAGCGCGTCTCGCAGGCAGCGTCGAGGTGATGGTCGCTGCAGGAGCGCAGGCGGAAGCAGCAGTAGCCAGGCCAAGTAGAGAACCCGCCACAGGCGCGCAAGGCGCGCCCAAGCAGACCGCACCTCCACCCACCGAGGTAATCCCACCAGTGACTCACCCGAGCGAGCTGCAGGACACCACACCAAAGGCACCAAGGGTAAGAGGGCCGCCCCTAGAAAGGCCAGAGAACATTCTTCAAGCAACAATAGAAAACTTGACTACACTTGTAGCGCCGATACTCGATCCGGCAAATGCTCAGGCAGAGTTAGAGGAAACCAGGCAAAAGGTGTTGGTAGAGGCAAAGAAAGTATCGGCCTTGCGGGAGTCCTTGAATAGGACCCTGAGGGAATATGCTAAAGCCAATAAGCTTGATGTTGCACCCGAGCGGGTGGACGAATTAAGATTGAGAGGAAAGAACCTCATAGATGATATTAACAGAGAGCATGAAGCTCACAGAGCAGTATCAGGTGATTTGGGTTTGCCGAGGTACAATACCCCGGCGAAGAACTTGAGAGCGGCAAACGCCGCAGCATTGGAATTAGAGGGGTTGACCGGGGAAGCCCGGCAGAGACAACAAGAAAGAGTGAATGAGCTGGTGCGCATCGCAAACCAGCAAAATGAGGAAATACTCAGAACAAACCCGGCAAGGCCAGGAGCCTCGCGGATGGTTCACTCAGAAGGAGCAGCACCTGCCTTGTCCGCAGCAGCAGCTTCTTCACCCGGAAACAACGCACGAAGAGACAAGGCAGTAACCTCAGGAAAGAGGAATAAGCAAATTGTTCCGTACGATCCGGCGATAGCTGGAAAGGCGAATGAGAACGGAGGCAATGCAAGCCGAGGTAACAGTGGGGAGAGGAACCACCGCCGTGTGGAGAAAGACGGCGAAAGCCGAGGTAATGGAGATCTCGGCAGAAGAGAACCCGCCAGGGGCAATCATGAGAACAATACCCCGGCCGGAGTAAGGAGAGAGCAGCCGCTCAACCCACAACCAAGGCATGAACCCCGGCAGGAAAGAGAAGCGAGGCCAGTTCGCCATAATCAAGTAAATGAAAGGTACAATGATGGCTATTCCGGGATGGAATATGCGATCCATGGTGGAAATAACCATTATGGAATGCAAGACAGAATTCTGTACAGAGATTTGCCATCAAATGATGCAAGAGTGAAGCTGGACCGACTATACCGGTCCGAGTTGTTGGAAGAACAGGGTCCACCGGGTCCGACTTGTTTTGGACCACGGATAATGGGACAACCACCCGTGCCGAACTTTCAACTAGCAAGAGGCACAAAAACATATAATGGGAGCACCAAGCCACAGGACTGGTTAATTGACTATGCCACTGCTGTGAAAATAGCGGGTGGGAACTTACGATGGGCAGTACGGTATGTACCACAAATGTTGGAAGGACCAGCCAGGGTATGGCTGAATAATCTACCAGCATGCAGCATCAATTGTTGGTTAGATTTTGAAGAAATGTTCGTCAGCAACTTTACCAGCACATACAAGAGGCCAAACAGGCCGCAACAATTAGCCATGTGCAAACAGAGGCCGAATGAAACAGATAGAGAGTTTTTAACTCGATGGTGCAACTTGAGAAACTCATGCGAAGGGGTTATAGAATCGCAAGCAATAGCTTGGTTCGCGCAAGGCTGCCGTTATGGCAGCGTGCTGTGGCAACGTCTGCAAAGAGATATGCCAACCACACTAGCAGAAACTATCAGAATAGCAGACTCCTATGCACTAGGGGACCCAACACAACCAGAACTAATGTCGGCGGATCATCGCGAGCAACAGGATCATTATGCAAGAGACTTGGCTGGGTCATCCAGGCGCAATGATTTCAGAGGAAGAAGAAGAGAGGAAAGGCCGGATTATAGATATAATTCGGCCCAGGTGGCGGCAGTAGCACAAGATCAGCCGAGTCACGGAGCAACTCAACGACAGAAGAATGGACCTCAGCAGTGGACACCAAGGAATGAAGGAAAAAGGCAATGGACCCCAGAACAAAAGAAGCAGTGGCAGGAGAGGCCGAAATACACGTTCGAATCCATGTTAGATCAGCCGTGCAAATTTCACACATCAAACCCATCCAGACCAGCCAATCATACGACCCGCCAATGTGCATGGATGAAAAATGCAATGGGGAACCCCGCAGGAGTTCAGGCCCCCCATCAAGTACATCAGCAGCATCAACCACAATTGACTGGAGCAAATGCACAGCAACTAATGTTACCACCTCCTCCCCCGAGGTATGACACCTCGGATCGGAGAGATGCGGTGCATCAAGTAATGAATCAAGTCCAGGATGGAAGGATAAATCCAGCAAATACAAGACGCAATGATTACAGAGAGCATCATCAGTCTTATTGCGTGTTCACGACGGAACAGCAAGACAAGCAGAGTGTGCAACGCCGGCATATGGAAGTAAATGCAGTCATGCCGGCAGTACCCAGATATGTGCCATGGTCAGAGCAGGAGGTGACTTGGGGTATAAAAGACCACCCTAAAATAATGCCAAATCCAGGATCATATGCACTAGTATTAGATCCGACATTCGTTGGACCAAGCATCAATGTGAAATTTTCAAAAGTTCTCATTGACAATGGAAGCAGTATCAACATCATGTACAAAGATACTATGCACAAACTCGGAATATCGCAGAACATGTTGCAGTCCACAAGGACCACTTTCCATGGGATAGTGCCAGGGCTTTCATGTGAGCCCATCGGTAAAGTCCGAGTGGACGTGTTATTCGGTACAAGGGATAACTGCAGAGCAGGAAATCTAGAATTTGAAGTGGTGGATCTGGAAAGTTGTTATCATGCTCTACCCGGACGGCCTGCAATGGCTAAATTCATGAGCAGCTGTCATATAAATTATCTGAAGATGAAGCTACCCGGACCACAGGGCGTGATAACAGTAGCAGGGGATTACAAGAAGTCAATGGAGTGTGCCTCAGCCGGGTCAAACCTGGCCGAGTCATTGGTTATAGCAAGAGAAAAGAGAAGGATTCAAGAAGTAGCAGCCCTCGCTCAGTCGGCACAACTAAACATGCCGGCGCTGGCCAATCCTCATGGCAGTGTCTCTTTTCAGCCGACTAAAGAGACAAAGAAATTTCAGATTGATGAGCAATTCCCAGAGCGTACTGTTACTATTGGTGCAGGCCTGGATGCTAAATAGGAAGGCGAGCTCACCAACTTCCTCCGTGAGAATCGGGACATATTTGCATGGTCAACTCAAGATCTGCAAGGTGTTCCGAGGGAGTTGGCTGAGCACTCTTTGAACGTCAGGCCAGGAGCAAGGCCGGTGAAGCAACCTCTCCGCCGCTTCGCCGAAGACAGGAGAAAAGTAATAGGAGATGAAATAGCTCGGCTCCTCGCAGCCGGGTTCATCATGGAGGTACTATATCCGGATTGGTTATCAAATCCGGTGCTAGTAGAAAAGAAGAAAGATGACCCCAATGTAGCCATTGTATGGCGAATGTGTATCGATTACACCAACATGAACAAGGCATGTCCGAAAGATCCTTTTCCATTGCCTAGAATAGACCAAGTCATTGACTCGACCGCCGGTTGTGAGCTGTTATCGTTTGTAGACGCGTATTATGGTTTCCACCAGATACCGTTAAATTCGGCCGATCAAATAAAGACTGCATTTATTACCCCGTACGGGGCTTATTGTTATCGCACAATGCCATTTGGCCTGCGAAATGCAGGAGCGACATATCAGAGATGCATGCAAAAATGCCTGCATGATCAGATAGGAAAAAATGTACAAGTGTATGTGGATGACGTGGTCATCAAAACTAAAGAGAGCAAAACATTATTAGAAGATATTCGGCAGACTTTTGCGAACCTGAGAAGGTTCCGAATGAAGCTTAATCCCGAGAAATGCACATTTGGCGTGCCGGCAGGAAAATTACTCGGTTTCCTTGTATCTAGCCGAGGTATCGAGACTAATCCAACAAAGATAAGAGCAGTAGAAAGAATGGAATTGCCAAAATGTTTGAATGATGTACAAAAATTCACGGGCTGCCTGGCCTCACTTAGTCGATTTGTATGTCGGCTAGGAGAGAAGGCACTGCCGCTTTATCAGCTGATGAGAAAGTCGGATAAATTCATTTGGACTCCACAGGCGGACCTTGCATTTCGTGAGTTGAAAAAGATGTTAGTTACGGCACCCATCTTGGCTTCTCCATTATCCAAAGAGCCTATGTTACTCTATGTAGCGGCTACCAATAGAGTAGTTAGTACTGTAGTCGTAGTGGAACGACTTGAAGATGGTAAGTCGATTCAGAGGCCGGTCTATTATCTAAGTGAGGTGTTATCCACTTCAAAACAGAATTACCCGCATTATCAGAAGATGGCTTATGGAGTATATATGTCGGCGAAAAAGCTTAAACATTACTTCGAAGAGCATCCCATCAAAGTAATCTGTGAGGCACCCATAGCCGACATATTGAGCAACAAAGACGCAAGTGGCCGAATAGCAAAATGGGCGATTGAGTTATCACCATACGCTCCACAGTTTGATAGAAGAGATGCAATCAAATCTCAGGCTGTCGCCGACTTTCTCGTGGACTGGCCGAGGTGCAGTATGAGCCACCATTGCCAGATCCAAGTTACTGGACAATGCATTTCGATGGTTCCAAACTAAGGAACGGTTTGGGAGCAGGAATAGTGTTAACCTCGCCTAAAAAAGATCAATTGAAATACGTATTGCAAATACATTTTGCTGGGTCCAACAATGTAGCCGAATATGAAGCATTAGTCCATGGATTGAAAGTAGCAAGAGAAATTGGTATACGCCGAATCTTATGCTATGGTGACTCGGATCTAGTAGTACAGCAAGTATCAGGCAGTTGGGACGCATTAGATGCTAATATGGCTTTATACAGATTCCATGTGCAAAAAATCAGTGGATACTTTGAAGGATGTGAATTCCACCACATACCTCGGGCAGAAAATGACGCCGCCGACACATTGTCAAAATTAGGATCAACCCCGGCAATCAATTCCTCCAGGTATTGCCCTGGAACACCTCAGGAAACCATCAATAATCCCATCACCAGAATCCGAATCTATCTTTATCCCAGCAAATTCTGCAGAAGATCACACGCCAATGGAGGTAGATCCGCAGAATGACTCGGAACCCCTAAGGAGGGGGACAGCCGAGGTAAGCGCAATCATGGAGAGAGCCGAGATATATATGTCAGCAGAGAACATGGAGATAGACAGTGAGATCACATCAGAAAAAGTAACACCGATATGGGCGCAACCCATATTTTCTTACCTAAAAGACGCGACGTTGCCGAGTAATGAAGTATTAGCTAGACAACCCGTAAGAAGAGCAAAAGCTTATACAATCATAAACAATGGGCTGTATAAAAGAAGCGTCACAAACGTATTGCAGAAGTGCGTAAGTTCGACAGAAGGGCAGGAAATCCTTCTAGACATACACCAAGGGGAATGTGGGCACCATGCCTCATCTCGCGCCTTAGTAGACAAGGCATTCAGGCATGGATTCTATTGGCCAACGGCATTGAAAGAAGCAAAAGAATTAGTTAAGAAATGCAATGGATGTCAGAGATACGCAACCAGGATACATATGCCGTCGGCCGAGTTAAAAACAATACCCATCACCTGGCCATTTTCTGTATGGGGTTTAGATATGGTGGGACCATTCAAGCCGGCGCGAGGAGGAATGACCCACATGTTGGTTATGGTGGACAAGTTCACAAAATGGATTGAAGTAAAACCAATTAAAAAGTGTGATGGGCACACAGCAGTGAAATTTCTCAAGGATATCATCTTAAGATATGGGTACCCGCACAGTATTATTACGGACAATGGCACAAACTTTGCAGAAGGAGCTTTCGCTAGATTTTGTCGAGAGAAGCACATAAGACTAGATATTGCCTCTGTGGCTCACCCAGCATCCAATGGACAAGTGGAAAGATCTAATGGACTGGTGCTATCAGGAATAAAACCACGACTTATCGAACCATTGCAAAGGTCGGCAGGATGTTGGATCGAAGAAATCCCAGCCGTACTATGGAGCCTCCGGACTACTCCGAATAGATCAACAGGCTATACTCCATTCTTTCTGGTGTACGGGGCAGAAGCCGTACTTCCAGCCGACATAATATATGACTCGCCAAGAGTTGCTCAGTACACAACCTTAGAGACAAATGAGATAGCTCGACAAGATGCCGTAGACCTGCTGGAAGAAGCCAGGGAGTTGACATTATCACGATCGGCTATTTATCAACAGAACTTGCGGCGGTATCACAGCAAGAAAGTGAATCCAAGAGTATTCAAAGAAGGAGATTTGGTCCTCCGACTCGTGCAACGCACGGCCGGCATGCACAAGTTGTCACCCCCATGGGAAGGACCATTTATTGTGAGCAAAGCGTTGCACAATGATGCCTATTATCTAATCGACGCTCAGTCCCCCGGAGGGAACAAGGTAGACAAAGCTGGCGAAGAAACGAAGCGTCCCTGGAATGTGGCTTTACTTCGGCCATTCTACTCGTAGCATTATATCTCAAAGTCAAGATCTAATGATGTATCTGAACCTCGGCGCCCAGAGCAGTGACTCGGGGACTGCCGTATTTTATATCTATTTCGTGTTATGTATTTGAACCTCGGCGCCCAGAGCAGTGACTCGGGGACTGCCGTATTTTATATCTATTTCGTGTTATGTATTTGAACCTCGGCGCCTAGAGCAGTGACTCGGGGACTGCCGTATTTTATATCAATTTCATGTTATGTATTTGAACCTCGGCGCCCGGAGCAGTAACTCGGGGACTGCCATATGTTATATCTATTTCGTGTTATGTATTTGAACCTCGGTGCCCAGAGCAGTGACTCGGAGACTGCCGTATCTTATATCAACTTCATGTTATGTATCTGAACCTCATCGCACAGAGTAGTAACTCGGGGACTGCCATATGATATATCAATTTCATGTTAATAACTAAACCTCGGCATCTAAAGCAGCGACTCGGGGACTACCGTATGCTACCTCAATCTTATACTGAGCGCACCCGTATTAGTCTTATACTACCTCTGAAATTCGATTTACAAATCGAAGTTTCGCACAATAAACAATGATCCAACGATTGCTATATATTTTCACAACGAAGCAGTCAATCTCTGTTCAGAACAGATCAATATTATATGATATTCAGAGCTCACGCCTGGATAAAACCATAAAAAATAGAGGCAAAGATAAATCCTAAAAGATCAGGAAGTTGGGGGCCAACAAAGCAAGAATTCGGACGAACACCCACTTAACCGAATGTCACAGCGGTACACAGCAAAAGAAATTTGAATCATACAGAGAATTGACAAATATTTCGCCTACATCATACGCCCGGCATGCCAGGGATCGGAAATAACTTAGGCATTGTTCGTTGGGGAGGCAGCAGCCGGCTCAGGTGCGGGGTACTCTGAGGTAGGAGGAACTTGGACTGAGGTCGCCTCGCCCTCCGCCGACCCAGGTGCAACTTCAGCGGAAGTCCGAGGTTGCTCAGGAGCATCAGTCTGTGCGGTAGAATGCCCGGTACCTTTGGAAGAAGACCGCGCATCGCCGTTGCTGTCCGAGCTTGAGCTGGAGCTATCAGATGCGGCCGAATCTTTTTCACCCTCCCCCTGCTCAGCCGAATTATCATCCGAAGCATATTCAGCTACAACCTCCTCATCCGGGTCTGGAAGAAAACTTGGCCCTTCATTCCAAGTGTGCACGTCGGCGTACTCGACAAGTTGGAAGGCCCGAGCTTGCCGAAGAGCAACAAAGGTGGGATCCTCAACCCAGCGGGAACCAGTGCGCAAATTTCTCAGGATGTCAAGAGAGATGTCTTCGTACCATGACATGATAACAGTAAGAGCCATATCGGCACCAGCACGCCCAGCAGATTCCCTCCAAAGACTCAGCTGCCTCTCAGATGCCATTAGTCTTTTCACCAATAACTTGACTTCGTTGATATCAGGAGTCCCCGAGGTATTCGGCCAGAGCACATGGTAAGCTCGGATAGCGGCTTGCACCAAGTCTCGGCCCATAATTTTCATCGGACCAACTGCGGCACCAACGGCAACCAAGTAATCCTCCATTGAATATTCCGAATCAACGGTAACAGGTTCACCTCGGCGCACGCGAGCTGCAAGAACCGCTTTAGAACTCACGGGTTTGGCCTCGGGGAAATGATCTGCGCAGAGCATGAACGTGTCAGATGGTAACGAGAATAAAAACGAAAAATATAATTCGGCCATGCCAAGTAGGTTACGATGAATGTATCTCATCATTATCTGAAGGTCTTTGGCCCAATCGACCTTACTCTTCTCAAAACGAGCAATTTCCTTGCTGAAACCCTGAGTTTTAAGTTCGGCAGCCTCGAGGAGTTCTTTGTTCTTCTGCAGCTCCAAAGTCAGCCGATTCTTTTCCTCGGAAAATTCTTGGTCGACCTTTTCTAGTTCGGATTTCTGAGAAAGCTTGAGGGTATCCACCTCGGATCGCAGGCGAGCTATTTCATCATCTTTTTCTTGTAGTTGCGCCGAATGAATAGCGTTTTGTTCTAAAAAATGCAGTATCACGTCAGGCATGGGTATGCAATCTTGATGTGACACTGCAAAGTTTTGCAACTCGGCTTTACCAGAGCCAAACGCAATAAGGAAACTTAGCATATACACTAAAAGGGAGAGGGTGTAAAATAGAAAGGAAACTAACCTTCCAGGCTCTTGGCCTTCTTCTCAAGGCGAATATTGAGGTTATTAATGTTACCTATTCACCAAGAAGTAAGCCGGCATTCCGTGAACAAATACATGAGAACGTTGAAAATAAGGAAAAGGAACTATCGACATACCAGCCTTCTTCACCACTGGAAGAACTTTCTCATACTTTTCTTCCAGCTTGCGGTGCGAAAAAAGCAACCTCTGGAATTCGGCGGTCCGCCGGTCGTGTGCAACCTGAACAATAAGGCAAAATGATAAATCGACAGTAAAAGATAAATTAGATCCGAATCAAGCAGAGCTTCATTCGGCTCTAGGTGGCTGGATATTCAAAGCTAAACCAGATCCGAGTCAAGCAGGACTTAACTCAGATCTAGGTGGCTGGATATTCAAAGCTAAATTAGATCCGAATCAAGCAGAGCTTCATTCGGCTCTAGGTGGCTGGATATTCAAAGCTAAACCAGATCTGAGTCAAGCAGGACTTAACTCAGATCTAGGTGGCTGGATATTCAAAGCTAAACCAGATCCGAGTCAAGCAGGATTTAACTCAGATCTAGGTGGCTGGATATTCAAAGCTAAATTAGATCCGAATCAAGCAGAACTTAGTTCGGATCTAGGTGGCTGGATATTCAAAGCTACAGCACATCCGAGTCAAGCAAAACTTAACTCGGATCTAGATGGCCGGATTAACGAACCCTAGAAATAAAATTAAGTCAAAGATTATTAAACTTCCAAGTATATAACAAGTTATTTCCTTGCAAGTTTCGGGGACTAGAGCATATAGTAACATCGGAGGAATAATTTAAAACTCAGAGAAACAGTAATTACCTCATTCATCTTGTTGGTATCAACGATGAACTTGGCAGCATGGTCAAAACGGCCGCTGATGTCAGAAAGCTGAAAGGGATGATTCATAGGATTACCCTCAAACTGATCAGCAGCGTTCCAATTATTCGCATACTCCACCAGCGCTCCGAGGCTGTTCCCACTGGCTGTCCGAGTTAAGACCTTACCCCGGATAGGCTGTTCGACCACGGCGGTCGCAGGGCTCTTATGAAGAGCGAGCTGGGTGCCGGCGGCCGAGGCAACGGGGACTTTAGTAGGCGCAGCTCCCTTACGCAGCACGTCGGCAATACTCGGCTGAGAAGAGCCGACAAGACCTTTCTGAGAAGAGGAAGTCTTGGCGGCAACAGTTTTTGTCGCCTTAGAGGAGGCATCAGCAGGAAGTGACGCCTCGGAAGTGGGGACGGCGTCTTTAGGAGCAGCAGGGGTTATGGTCGCAGAGGGCGCCGAGATAACGACCTTTTCGGACGAGGTTGGAATGGCTATAGAAACTGCCGGGGTAGATAGAGGCTCAGTAGCAGCGCTGGGGCCCATAGAATGGGTGGCGGGTTCGACGAAAACTTCGGAGGGCCGGTTTGAATCCGGGTCAATGGAAGGGGTCTCAGGCACTTCGCGACGAGGAGGCGACGTATTCGGAGCTGGAGGAGAAGCAGGACGAATAGGACTAGGAATCCTAGTATCATCAGCGGGAGGAGGAGACGGCGGCCGAATCGGGCGACTAGTCATACTAGGACCGCCGGGTTTAACAGAAAGAGGAGCACTGCAAAAATAAGAAAGAAGAATCGTCAGTATGAAAAACAGAAAGAAAGAAACAAGAAATATAAGCAAAAGGAACTTACCCGGCGACCCCAGGCATAGTCTTGCGCCTGGGAGGGTTCGGAGCGGATTTCTTCATTCGTTTCTTGGGAACCGCCTCCGAGGCACTAGCAGGAGCCCCGCGTTTCCCCGAGGTAACAGGGGGTCGAGAAGCAATAGGCTCGGCGTCATGAACCTGACCGGCCGGATTAGCTGGGAAGGTAGAAGCCGGAAATGCATAAGAAATAGGCATAGCGGCAACTACCTCAAGAATTTGGACCTCGTCCGAATCACCTTCCTCATCGTGCGCCGAAGTCTTGCCACGAGCTCGAGCCGGGGCAGGATCCGACTTAGGGACGAACTCCTCGGAGTCCGGCTCACCAGTATCCGGGGTACTCCTGTCCGCGGGCCAAGGGAGCAGCAGAACTTCGGCGTCCTCGTTCTTCTGCTCTGCGAACCTCTGCAAGACGAGGAAAAAGAAAGTTAGATAAACCCGTTACAAAAACAATGGAATAGCAGAGCGATGTAGATTAAGCTCACCTCGGGAGGCGGATGATCGCGGGTGAACGGTTTTAATCCCCAAGCCCAATCCTCAGGCATCTCTGTCTTGAAGATAGCTCGGACGCGCTTATAGATAAGGTAGTTGTCCAGCTCCACGGTCGAGACTCGATTAGGGTCAAGGGGACCACTCATGTAGCACAGCTTGTGAGTCCGCTTCTGGAATGGGCAGATCCGGCTACTAATGAAAGTAGCCATCAGGTCTTCGCCGCATAACCCGGCCCGGATCAACTCTTTAAGCCGAATCTCGAAGGCCTCGGCCAAGGCATGAGTTTTCCTCGGATTGTAGAGCCAGTTCACTTTAGAAGGTGGACCAATTGAGAATGCAGGGAGCCGAATCTTGTCCTCTGCCCCTCTGTTCTTGACATAGAAGAATGATTTGTGCCACTTCTTGCACGACTCCAACCCAGTGACACGAGGAAACACGGACTTCCTCCGAGGTGTAATAGACGCTGCCCCACATTGGGTAAGAAACTTCTCGGAAGAGTGCAGAGATTTGTCAGGAACTACATTGGAGCGAATCTGAAAGAACTTCGACCAGACATGCACTGACGGCCACAAGCCGAAGTATCCCTCCGAGGCGCAGATGAAAGCAGAAAGAGAAGCGATAGCGTTCGCAGGAAGATGATGCGGCTGAAGGCCGAAGTAGTCGAGGAATTCTCTAGCGAAATCGCTAAGAGGGAGACCGAAGCCACGCGCGAAGTGCGACATAAAAACCACATACTCGCCCTCCCTAACATCCGGAGAGGATTCGCTGCCGGGTAAACGGCAAGAAACCTCGGCGGGAATTCTTCGAGTCCGGATGAGCCACTCTATCTCACGGCGTGTGACAGAAGAGCCCTGCCACGAGCCTCGCTCGGGCCCAGAGCCAGCGTCGTCGTCCTCAACCAGAGCGCCGCTAAACGAACTAGACATATGTGCGCCGGAAAGATCACCGGAGGAAAGACTGGCGGCGAAGGGGAGTTTAGAGTTGCAAGGCCCCGTCGGGACTTTGCACGAGAACAATGGTGAGGAACCAAAGGAACCGTCGCACGAGCACGGAATCGAAACAGATGAGTCTAGGGAAAAACACAGGCAATGCGACCGGAGAGGACTCACCGGCGACGGAGCCAAAGCCGCAGAGCGCAGGCGAGGCAGGCAGAACGGCGCGGCGGAGTCTTCACCGACGGAGGCTCTGGCAAGCGCGCGGCGGCGGAGCTGCGAAAGGACGCGCCGGCGGAAGGAAGGAGGAGGACGGAGACGAGCGAGAAGGGGAAAAGTAAATTCCCCAAACGCCGTCCCCCTCTTTATAATCGAGCCGCGAACAAGGTAGTGGGATCGTGGGTGTAGCGGTTGACCGTGTAGATCGTGGGTGCGGCACGAACACACGACGATAAGTGGAGCCACACCAACGGCCGCACAGGAAGGAAGAGCGTTACGATCCCCAAGGGGAACGGCACCCGAGGCGTCGCAGCGGCGGCGCAGCAGGTACAAAGTTAACTGTAGCCTGTCAGTGAGTACTGTAGAGGGACCAAAAAACTAGAAGAACGATGATGGGGGTGACACGTAGGACATGGCGTACGAGGGAAGGAACGAGGAAATCTCGGATGAAGAGGGAATAACTCGGAAACGAAGCTGAAGAATATAATGAAGCTGATACGACCCGGCCGAAGCTATCGACGGGGCCGCACCAGCTTCGGGGACTAATGTCGGGGGGTTGACCTCGGGTAGGTCAGAGACGGGGAAAGACAGAGGTACAATCCCCGTCTAGTTTCCGAGTTGTCGTTTAGGTTGGCCGAATCATGAATATGTTGGCCGAGGTGCGGAGGCGAGAAGCTCATGTATGTGTATCAAGCAGTTACCCGGCCGAGTTACTGCGAGGGTCGGCCGGGTTAGCCCGAGTGATCTCGATGCAGGTAGAGGACAAGCCGAGTTACGCAAGGTAAGGTAAGGCCGAGTGATACGAAGCTTGCAGGAGAAGGAGAAACCCACGGTCAAATTATAGCTGCAGGCTAGAAGGAATCAGAGCGGAGCCAAGCACAAGAGACAAAGATGCAGAGCGTCAGAAGGGCAGAAGGAGGTCACGGAGGTGACAGTCCTGGAGCCCGAGGCACGCAGGAGGGGTCCTCTGGAGCCTTGCCGTCATTAGAGGGGCGACAGGGAAAGGAGGCCGCCGAACTACTATTTTGGGACAAGCATATTCCTCGAATATGCTTGCCTCGTCAGCCCTAAGGGCACCCAAGGCACTCCTTTATAAGGAGAGGTTTGGACCCTGAGGAGGGCATCGACTCTTTGAGCACCGTTAGGCTGGGGAGATTCACCTTTTCTCCCTGTATACAGCTCGAGGAGCACTTGTAACCCAAAAGAAGAGAAATAAAGATCTTAGCCTTAACCACTTGAGGGTGGAATCAGTTGCATCTTCCCTCCTCAGATCCCACTAGCATCCATTGGCCCCATACTTTAGCCTACCCATGGCATCTGCCGTGCCACCACCACGACAACCACCTTCTGGCGCCTATTCAACGCATGGTCCGAGATCAGCCGCCGGGGCGTTGACGCCGACGAGGTCTCCTCGCCCTTGCCGGTGCACCAGAGGTTCTTTCTCGAGGGTTGCCCCGTCCCGATCCCTCTGCCTTCCGGCAACGTGGAGGACATCGTCGGCCAGCGTCTTCCGTACCCGCCGGTGGAGGAATGCTTCCTTAATTTCTCAGCGGAGAGCATCAAGGAGCTCAAGGCGAAGGCGAACGCCGAGCTGTCCGCCACCACCACCACGGCCACAATTTCCTCGATGCAGGCCTTACTGGCGCACGTGTGGAGCGGGGCGTG
Organism: Avena sativa; assembly: GCA_916181665.1. Taxonomy (NCBI): domain Eukaryota; kingdom Viridiplantae; phylum Streptophyta; class Magnoliopsida; order Poales; family Poaceae; genus Avena; species Avena sativa. The sequence goes on along the minus strand of OV702285.1, from coordinate 56,554,316 downwards.
CCGAGCCCGGAGGCTCGCGCCGGACCAGGACACGATGTACACCGTCCTCGTCGGATGCCGGGGCCGCGTCGCCGGCCTCCCGACGGCGTACATAGGCAACGCCGTGGAGCATGCCGCCGCGAAGTCCACCGCCGGCGAGATCCTCGACAGGGGTCTGGGCTGGGCGGCTTGGCTCCTGAACAGGGCAGTCGCGTCGTTCGATGAGGGAGTAAATTGCAAAAAGGACAATTCGGGTTAGGGTTTCAAAAACTACGGATCGCTGCAAAAAACTACGAACCTTCGGGCTACAAATTACAAATAACTACCACATCTGTGTAATGGCCGAGTTAGACTCGTTTGACACCGTTTCTGACAGAGATGGCCCATTGTGAGGCTGACGTGGCACGAAGTAACACGCTGAGATACACCGAGAGACTGCTTACATATTTTGGGTCTTTTTTGCAAAAGTGCACGGGACCCACTTGTCATACCCCTCCCTTCCTCTTCTCTCTGCCAAGTGGACCATGGCAGTGGGGTTATCCCTAACCTCCAGCCACCGGCCACGGAGAGGGAAGGGGCAGGCCACCGCTATCTGGAGAGGCACAGGGCGCCGCCGCCGTGGGGGAAGAAGCGCGAGGGGCAGGGCGCCGCCGTCATGGAGAAAGGGGCTCGAGGCGGGGAGAGGAGGGGATCGCCACCGTCGTGCCGAGCGCTCGGCGACCACAGCGCTTGCCTCCCTGCGCCCACGCCGGCACCGCGCGCTTTCCGCCACGCGCCCTCGCCGACGCTGCGCGCTCGCTGGCCGCCCTCGCCGGACCGCATCAGCTCGCCAGTCCTGCGGCCTCGCCGGCTTGCAGCCGCTCGCCGCCACGCCGCCTTGCAGCAGCTCGCCGCCGTGCCGCCCACGCCGGCACCGTGCGCTTTCCGCCACGCGCCCTCGCTGACGCCGCGCGCTCGCTGGCCGCCCTCGCCGGACCGCATCAGCTCGCCCGTCCTGTGGCCTCGCCGGCTTGCAGCAGCTCGCCACCGTGCCGCCCGTCCTGCCCTTTCCTCCATGCGCCACCTCGTCCTCCAGCCCACCTTGTCGTCCCCAACGGTCTCCATGACGCAGGCAAGCGCCGGAAGCGAGCTCCGCCGCGTGTAGGCAAGGACGAATTGCCTCACTTTCTATTTTGGTCAACGCGCTGTGGATAAGTAAAAGAAAATAATAAAAGAAATAAAAAATAAACTGTCCTATTTATATAAAAAAGACACAAGATTGGAAGATACAATATATAGAGGTGTTTTTTGCAAAAAAAAAACACGGCTCCTCATGCCACGTCAGCCTGTCAGTGGGCCCGCCTGGTCAAAAACGGTGTCAAATGACTTAACACAACCGGTTAGTGTGTTCTCGTAGTTATTTGTAATTTGTAGTCCGAAGGTTCGTAGTTTTTTACAGCGATCCTCAATTGTCATAGTTTTTTGAAACACTAACCCCAATTATAGTAGCTTTTTGTAATTTACTCTTCGATGAGGCGAGCGCGAGGCTCGCGTCCTGGCACGGAGACCCCAGCTTCTCACGCATGTCGGCGAACTTGGCTAACGCTCACGCATATCTGGTGACGGGGAGCTCGCCGCGGTTCGACGTCTACGGGAACGACTTCGGCTGGGGACGGCCGTTGACCGTCAGGAGCGGCGCCGGGAACAAGCTGGAAGGGAAGGTTACCTTGTTCGAGGGCGCAAGCGGCGCGGGGGCCATGGCGCTCGAGTTGTGCCTCGCACCGGACGCGCTCGCCAGGCTCGTCGCCGACGAGGAATTCATGGCCGCCACATGTTAACCACTGTATCGCTATTCTTCTCAATAAATTATGTGCTCCAGCTCGATCGTTTCCACAGCACCACACTATCTTTATTTACTCTGGGTTTTTTTTTTTGTGTGTGTGTGGTGTGTGTGTGTGTGTGTGTGTGTGTGTGTGTGTGTGTGGTCGATAGCGTAATCACGTCACGGTCAAATCATTCAGAATTGTTACTTCTGAATGATCCGGATCTTGCAACTCCGCTTCCGCTCGCTGGAGATTTGGCTGGCCGGCCTGGACATTCGGTTTTAACCGAAATTTCTGTTTGGTTTATTCGGTTTTCCACAATTCGGGTAATAAGAAATGGGAACTAAAAAATTATCGGTTTCCTAGGTAACCGACAGTTCGGTTAAGCGACAAATTCAGTCTGGTACAAGATGATGGGAAATATCAGTAATGAAATGCCTCGTCACTATAGTTGCATACAGGCACTTGCACTCCATTAGTCATACGATCCACAAGCACTAGTTGACTATATTTCTAGCTTATGCAACATGAATTACACAAATTTAAGAGTAAATTCTACTTTTTATCCTCTAATTTGATATTTTTAACAAGAATTAACTCATTTAACAAATAATCTCCCCATTTACCCCATTTAGTGAAACTTGTGCCACTTTTTATCCTACTTAAACTTTATGCATGTTCTACTAAGTGGGATTTGGTCGTCATGTCTATGTACCTTCTAGATTTCACTCGTTGTTCTGGAATTTTTTTCGAGGGGATCATCCTACGGCCCCTTCCTACTGTTTGATGGTTATTGCGCCACCTTTCAAGTGCACTGCGACTTCTCCAGGCGTCGGCGGTGGCATGACATTTTTATGTGGCTCAAGGGCGCTTGTATTTGAACATCCTATAGTAGCTCGTCACTTGGATCGATTGGCTGAAACATGCAAAGAAGCTTGCACATGTAGTGGTTGTACATGCTAATACTAGAAGAAGAACGGCATTTGTCTTGATGTGGAGTACAACAACGTAGCGTGGTTCTAGATAGCTAACCAGTCGCGACACGCCGGGAGAAGGATACCGATAAGAGAACCATTAAGATTCCAACAGGAGAGGAAATGATGATGCCGCCGTGGCGAAGATTGTTGGAGATATGCCCAAGAGGCAATAATAAAAGTAGTTATGATTATATCTCTGTGTTTATGATAAATGTTTACATTCATGCTATAATTATATTAAGCGGAAACATTAATACTTGTGTGATTTGTAAACTAGTTAGAGTCCCTAGTAAAGCTTCTTTGTAATACTAGCTTGTTGGTTAATAGATGATCATGGTTTCCTGATGGACATACTCCTATAGATAAGCGTAGCATAAAGATCAAGTCATTTCAATAGTTTGTTTGCAATAAGCTTTCAGATACATAGTAACCTAAATCATTCGACCATGAGATCATGTTAATCACCATCACCAGATGGATGCTTTGATGACATTAAACACCACTTCATGACTGGTTGGTTATCAAGGTGGCATTGAGTGTTCGGAAAGTATGTGTTGAGGCACATGGATCAAGAGTGGGATTTGTCCATCCATATGACGGATAGATTCTAGGCCCTCTCGGTGGAATGTCATCCAATTAGCTTGCAAGCATGTGACTGGCTCACATGGGATCACATATCACAGGAACGAGTAAAGAGTACTTATCGGTAACAAAGTTGAACTAGGTATGCAAAGATATCGACGATCAGACCTCAGATAAGTAAAGTATCGCGAGACAAAGGGAAATTGGTATCGTATGTAAATGGTTCATTCGATCACAAAGTAATCGTAGAAATATGTGAGAGCCATATGAATTTCCAGATTCCTCTATTGGTTATTGATCGGAGAAGAGTCTAGGTCATGTATGCATCATTCACGAACCGTAGGGACACACACTTAAGGATTCGATATCGTTTAGTAGATATGGAATGTGAGTAAGAAGACCGAATATTGTTCGGAGTCTCGGATGGGATCCGGGATATCATGAGGAGATCCAGAATGGTCCGGAGAATAAGATTCATATAAGGAAAGTCCAATTCCGGAGTTCGGGAATGGTTCTTGTGTTTTCACCGGAATGTTCTAGAAGGGTCTAGAAGGTTCACCGATCCGAAAGGGGAAGGGTACATGAATGTGTCATGACAAATTGGAATGGTTGCATCATGTCCTAGGTCACTTGGCTGAACGGTTGGAAGAGAGAAATCAAACACTAGTATGAAAGTCAAAAATAAGGCAAGTTTGAAAGGTCAAACTGGGACAATGTTTCCTGGTGGAGGGAGGAGAGGAAACCTCCTCTCCCTCCACCGCCGGCCAAGGAGAGAGAGGTAGGGGAGGATTTGGCCTCCCCCTCCCCAAACCGCCTCTCCCTCCCGTAAAAGGAGGGGAGGGGGCTGCCCCTCTCACCACAACCAAACCCTAGCCCCCAAGCCACCGCCTCCCAAGCCGCCACCGCCGCCCTAGCGCCGCCGCCTTCCTCCGTCGCCGCCGAACACCACCTCCTCCCCTCGGCTTCTAAACCCTAGTTGTCGAGGAACCCCTCTACTCCATCTTCTCGCTCCGGCTTAGGCGAAGCCCTGTGGGATCTCCCCTCTAAACTCTGACACCACGCCATTGTGCTGCCGGAATCGCGAGGAGAAAGCTACGACCTCCACAGCCTGCTGGAACAAGGGAGATGAAGGTCTTCATCGAGTACGAAACGTGTTACCGATTGCCGGAGCGCTGCCGAAACGTGGCGCCGAAGGATTGTCTACGCAATCTTGAGATCGGCAAGTGAACGACTACATCACCCACGAGAATCTGCTCTTGTTAACCACTTTGAAATCTTCGAGGGTGAGTACTCTATTGACTCGTTGGTACACTCTAGTAGATAGATCTTGGCTTGTGTGTGTTCATGCGATAGAAATTTTTTGTTTTCCATGCTATGAACCCCTACAGTGGTATCAGAGTCGTGTCTATATTTAGATCTGTTGCACGAGTAGAACACAATGGTCATTGTGGGCGGTGGTGCTTTTATTATCAATTGCTTCTTGTGTACTTTAAATCTTGCGGGATGGTGGGATGAAGCGGCCCGGGCTAACCTTACATGACATCATTCATGAGACTTGCTCCACGCTTGACATGCAACTTGTATTGCATAAGTGGCTTTGCGGGTGTTTGTCTATCCCATCATAGTAAAGATTCAATTTACAACGGGCACTTGATAGTTTATGCATCAACATTGTGGTTCTTGTTCGTAAGTTAGAATGGTACTTATTTAAAGCCCCAAACCACGTAAAATATGCAAAGAAAATTAGAGGCGTCTATCTTTATTTTGCAGGGGTGCGTTGTGATGTGATATGGCCATGATTGTGATTATATATGATGTATGCAATGATCCTTACTGTAAGTCGGCAATCGGAGGAGCCTTATGGTTGTCTTTTAATTTTGTTAAGACCCGTGTGTCTATTATTCGAAGTAGTTGTAATAGTTGATGCTGGTGGACGGCAACCATGGAGCGGTGCCATTGACCTTGATGCCACGCTGGTGATGATGGAGATCATGTTTGTGCTTGAACATGGAGATCGGAAGCACAAGAAGAAAGGCCATATCATATCACATATTTTGAATTGCATGTGATGTTAATCCTTTTATGCATCTTGTACTGCTTAGATCACGACGGTAGCATTATAAGATGATCCCTCTCACAAAATTATCAATTAAAGTGTTCATCCTTAGTTAGCACCGTTACCAAGACTCGTCGTTTCGAAGCACCACGTGATGATCGGGTGTGATAGAATCAATGTGTGCATACAACGGGAGCAAGCCAGATTTTCTCATGCAGAAACTAAGGTTAATCTTGATGAGCCTAGCATGTACAGACATGGTCTCGGAACACGGATCACCAAAAGGTAAAGCATGAGTCATATAGTAGATATGATGAACATGTTGATTGTTCATCTCTGAAACTACATCATCTCTCATGATGATCGGACTTGATGTAGTGGATTTGGTTCATGTGATCAATGGCGTCCCCTACCATCAATTTTTAATGCGTTCCTAGAGAAATAAAAGTTGAAAAACAATGAAAGCAACTTCACGGATTGGTTCCACAATTAGAGGATTGTCCTCAATGCTGGTCAGTTGAACTATGTGCTGGATGCATGTTGGGGATATGCTATATGGGTATCCCCAAAGCATGTCTCCTATCCGGATAACCCGGGTGGCCCACAGTTGGTAGCATGGCCCATGGCCTACTGGGTGGCCCAGTTAGATGGATCCAGAAGGGAGGCCCATGCCGGATAAAGAAAGGCTACGGAGGAGTCCCCTACGTATCCGGAGCCTTGGAGTGCAAGACACGCTAGACTAGTTGTATGTAGTGTAAGACTCTGTAACCTGTCCGGCTAGGCCATTTCCCTGTAACCCTAGGACCTGGCGACTATATAAGTCGGGCCTATGGGAGCCTTTAGGGCACCAATCAACTCATACCTTGCATAGCGAACCGATCCATGTAACTCGGTGTATTGCCATTATAGTGATTTATAGCAGGAGTAGGATTCCGCCACCATTGTGGGACCTGAACCTGGGTAAGCTGTGTTACCTCGTACCCGTCAACCGTCCGCCTTCCCCCACGTCTCTAAACACGCACTATGAGGACCCCTCCATGGCGTACTCGTCGGCAATACCACGACAGTTGGCGCCCACCGTGGGGCAAGAGGAGCTTCAGGCTCTACAGCGGGCGAGGACCAAGATCTTCGCGGGAATCGGCGAAACCGTAGCCATCGGTCGTGTTCTCTTCTCCGGCAATGTTCCGGTCGTCCCTCTCGACGAATTCTGGATCCCGGCAAAGACGAACCCTACGCGGTGCTCGATCGTCCCCATCGGAGATATCCACCTCTTCATCGGCGAAACCGACTCGGGCACTAGTTCCCTAGGAGTCGGAGGAACATCAAGACCCGCACGGACTGCCTACGGGAAGGATACGTTCACGGAAGGATCGATGTCGGATCTCTCTTCGGAGTTCGCCGTCAAAGATCAGAAAAATTTAAGGCCCACCCAAACTGCCCATGTGCAGGATATAATGGTGGAAGATCGATACAAGTCCGCTGGCTTCGCCCGTGTGTCTGGACAGCAGAGATCCAAGTTCGTCGGCGTGGTTACTATCTTCGATCTGGCGCACTGCATTCAGAGAGAGGGAGAAAACCCCCGCGATTACCTTGGCAGGTGGCTCCGTATACGGGCCGACCTGGCACATTATGATGACCCACAAGTGTAGGGGATCGCAACAGTCTTCGCGGGTAGTATTACCCAATTTATTGATTCGACACAAGGGGAGCCAAATAATACTTGCAAGCCTTAATAACTGAGTTGTCAGTTCAGCTGCACCTGGAAATAGTTCTTGCTCACAGAAGTTTATCAGTAGCAACAGTAGCAGTAACAGCAACAGTGAAACAAGAGCAATAGTAACTGTAACGGTAAATAGTGGGATTCGAGTGCAGTAGGCATAGAGATGGATGAACGGGCGTTGCATGGATGAGTCTAAACATGTAACTTCAAGATCTAGGGCATTCCAGATAAATAATAACAAGCATCCAAGTACTAAACAATCCTAGGCATGTGCTCCAAATATAGTCATACGTGCTCGCAATGAGAACTTGCACAACATCTTCTGCCCAGCCAGCCCGTGGCAGCGGGGCCTCTAGGGAACTACTGGAAATTAAGGTGCTCCTTTTAATAGAGCACCGGAGCAAAGCATTAACACTCTGTGAACACATGTGATCCTCACACCACAGCCATCCCCTCCGGTTTGTCCCAATTATTGTCACTTTGGGGCCTTTGGATCCGGATAATGATATGTGTACACAACTTACAGATAAGATCACAAACAATACTATCATAATGGTTCAATAATAAGTTCAGATCTGAGATCATGGCACTCAGGCCCTAGTGACAAGCATTAAGCACAACAAGTTGCAACAAAGTCAAATAGCACTAATAGAGATACTAGGCACTATGCCCTAACAATCTTATTCAATTACATGATAGAACTCATCCAAACCCTACCATCCCCAAGCCTACAGCGGGGGATTACTCACTCATGGATGAGGGAAACATGGATGGTTGATGGAGAGGCGTTGGTGATGACGATGGCGATGATCCTCTCCAAATTCCCCGTCCCGGCATGGTGCCAGAACGGAGTTTCTGGATCCGAATCTTGGTTTTCTGGTGGTGGCGTCGGAGCGGAACTCTTTCTGGAAAACTATCGAACCCTCCTGAGTTTTTAGGTCAGAAGGCAACTTATAGGCGCGGAGGGAGGCCGAGGAGCTGCCTGGGGTGGCCAAACCTCCCCCAGGCACGACCAGTGGTGGGCCCGCGCCTGGTGTGGGTCTGGGACCCCCCCAGGCCTCCTCTCTGTCTCCTCTTCTGGCTCCGTGGATCTTCTGGTGAGAAATAGTTTTTGGCATATTTTCCGGGATTTTTTTCTGATAGTTCATTTTCTGCACAAAAACAAGACACCAAGGTAATTCTGCTGAAAACAGCGGCAGTCCGTGTTAGTTGTATCCAAATCACACAAGTTTAGAGGAAAAACAATAGCAAAGTGTTCGAGAAAGTAGATACATTTTGGACGTATCAACTCCCCCAAACTTAGCTTATTGCTTGTACTCAAGAAATTCAGTTGAAAACTGAGTGCGATAAAAGAACTTTCACGAACACATTGCTTCATAAGATGTAAATATTCTAAACACAGGAGTATATGCTTAGACAATTCATAATAAAGAGTATGCAACTAAGTCTACTCAATAGTCATTGCAAGCTATGAAGAGAAACCAACTCAAGAATAATAAGTCGCATGAAACATAAACATAAGCAACATTGCAATGCTCATAATAAGGTATAATAGAGTGGTATCTTGCTTGCCTTTGTTTGAAGAGCACAATATAAATGCCAAGGCACCTCTGAAGTTCACTTGAAGACTAGAGATAAAGATATCAGAGATACAAGCATCAAAGTGATGACATAATTAACCAAGTTTTGAAACAAACACAAGAATGACAACTATGCTCTCAAGAAGGTGCTCATAGAATAGGTGGTGACTCAACAAGGTTGTGAAAACGGTTTTTAAAAGGTTTGAAAGGCTTCCAAAATCTGAAAGGAAGGTACTCATTAGCTTTGAGCTCTCATTGCCCCTATCATAAGCATATTTATGTGATTAAGGTGAAAGTGAGGTCCACTCTGAATTATATGCTTGACAGACCATAGACTGGAAATCCCGAGTCCCTTGAGTGCGAGGGCCACTCCGCATACTACTCAACTTTGGGTCCAGGCAAGTTCTTATCATTGTAAGTATTTGCATATCATCGAGAACCGCCAACGGGGTACCCCTTGCATATGGTACAGGAGCTTTCCCATAACCAAAATGACAAGGCAAGCAGACAATGAGCATCTCAGCAATCTTTTTATTTACTATATGCATAGTTTTTATTGAGGATGCTTCATAGATGACTCACTATGATGATGCTGCAAGTTTCCACCATGATTAGGCATGGCTTAGGCTAGCGGCCCAGTCGTTTCTCTAACACAGAATACAAACTCCATGGACTCACAAGTCCCCCTTTCATTTCACATTGTTGACATCCACAAACAAAAGAGCAAGGTATCAACTAGATATAAATATATCTAAAAGGTGTTGAAAATGTTCCCCGTGACAGCACGGTTCTGCTGACTCCCAGTATATAATTAGCAAGCATATAACTTTCATGGACTAGTCACAATGGTTCAGGATTATTAAGTGCACAGAATAGTGTCATCAAGTTCGTGAGAGCTTTACTCACTAACTTTCTCAAAACAGACAAACATTTTATTTTGGAAGAAAACACGGCATATAGAATATGCACTGAAATAGAAAATGATGCTAATAGGTAGGTATGGTGGACACAACTGGCAATATTGGTTTTGGGGAGTTGGAAGCACAGGTAGAGCACATACTTAGTGCAAGTGAAGGCTAGCAATAGAGAGGGAGCGACAAACGAGAGAACAATAGCTGTCATAATCATGCTTGCAACAAAACAGGACTAATAATGGCATGAAAGTGATACAAGAACTCTGAGGCAAAATAAATCATCGAGGCTTACTGACTATTGATTAGTCATATGCATGCATGAGCATGTGCCAAGTCGATTCACATGAACAGTGAGAGGAGGATACCATAATATCATACCAAAGTATGAATAAAACAATGCAAACAAACATTCATATGACATGCTACAAACTATTAGCAAGCTGGAGCTAATCATAGACAAGTAAGAACTACTAAGCATCCATAATGACATACACCTTACCTAAACAGGCTAAGCATGCTCACAATAATGAGTATATGTACAAAAATGAAACAAATAGAGTTCGTTACCAGCCTCTTACCACTCCTCGAGTTTTCTTAATCTTCATTATTGCTCTTCACTTGTGTGACTTGAATGATTAACATGAAACCAAAATCCACTAAGGACGGCTAAACCCTGCAAAGAAATCACAAAACCAAAGAAGAATAACAAATATTTTTGGTGTTTTCGATTTTTTTAGAAACGAGCAAAGTAAACCAAACAAGAAGCAAACAAAGCAAAATCTTTTTGGAATTTTCTTTTAAGGCAAACCAACACCAAAAAGCAAAGAAACAAACCAAGAGAAACAACAAAAATATTTTTGGTATTTTTGTGTTTTTGAGAAAGAAGCAACAAGAACCAAAAAGAAAGCGAAAACAATGGATATACAAAGAACCGACCGAACATGATATATATATGAGTGTGATGTCGGTATACCTCCCCCCCAAGCTTAGGATTTTGGCCTAAGTGGGGCTCAATCCCATGGTGTCCAAGCAGATGCATCTCCGTAGTATGTTGAGGAAGCTCCCTCATCCTGGTACGAGCTCGAGGACTCCCCTGTGTAATACGCAGGGTCATATGAGGGCACTTCCCCCTGATAGTGCCCGTGGAAGTTGAGAGAGCGCAGCTTGTCATCCATCTCTTCCTTCGTGCGTGACCAAGGTCCCTGAGAAATACTGAGCAAAGTGGTTTGGGGTAGAGGGATCTCTCTCTCTCTCTCTCTCTCTCTCTCTCTCTCTCTCTCTCTCTCTCTCTCTCTCTCTCTTCCCCGTCAGTAAACAACATTCTATAAACCAAGTTCTCAAGAGTAGAGCTAGAGGTGACAAAGTGGTGCGCCTTCATGGCAGCAAGATCAAGCCTCAGAGGAGCCAAAACTGTATCATGTGGATCAATAGCAATGCCCAAGGCAGCAGCAGCGATACGAGTAGCAATAATTCCCCCATAAATGGGTCCCCTAGCAGCTAAACGACAAGCAATGAGGGAACCAAGATTATACTTATCATCACCTTAGAGCGCAACAGCTAAGAAGGCCAATTGATAGTTGAATATATTACTAGTGTTCTCCCTACCAAGAACACTGGTGGTAAGATAGTAGGTGAAGTACCTGATGGCTGGAAGTTGAATGTTCTTTATCTTCCCTCGTTGAGCTCTGCGGTCATCATCATTGGTTATTTCTCGGTATAGTTCCAACAAATCAGCGGGAAGAGCTGTAATCTTCTTTGATGACCCATTGTACCAAGTCCCAAGTCCTTGCAAAATTTCTTCAAAGACATTGAATGAGCCCTGCCATACAGTCTGAAAGACACAGAAGGATTGAACAAACTATTGGTGAAGGAGAAACTCTCCACAAATGTTTTAGTAAGTGAAGCATATTGTGCACTCCCATCCTGCATGACACTTGTTAGACCAGCCCTCTCAATCGAAGCCATGAAATCATTAAGAATCCCAGCAGCTCGCAAGAAAGTTTGACAAGGAAAGGTGGAGGGGTGAGCATCCCCTTCATCTCCCTCGTCACCAAACCGCGGAGTGATGATATCCTCATTGTATGAGGGTCTGGGGCTGGTAGATGACCCTGGGAGCCTTGCCCTTCTAGGTGCATCACCCTCAAATATGTCACCAAAGGTGTGGTGGTCCATGACTTCCCTTTGCTGAGATTTTAAACAACCATCAAACCAAGTGGTTTCTAAGTTGATAAATGATGAGCAACTACTATAGGAACTTGCTAGAGGACTACACATGCATCAAAACAAAGTTTCTAAACATAGAAAAAGCATGCAAGGTCAAACAACCTATCACCTACAGTAGCAAAATACTCGAGATACAGTCTACCAATCACAAATCTAATTAGACAAGTGGAGGAGGCACATACCAAGGAGCAATCCCTCCAAAAATCAGCACTTGAGATGGGCTGAACAAGGAGATCGAAAATCGCGAGCAAGAACAGCAAGAACTCGAGCTTGAGCAAGTTTTCCGGTGTTTTTCGGGAGAGAGAAAGAAGGTGGCTTTGAGGAGGCAGCCTGGAGGGGCCCAGGTGGGCCAGACCTCCCCTAGGCGCCACCACTAGGTAGGCCGTGCCTACCATGGGTGTGGGGCCTAGGGGTGGCCCCTGGGTCATCTCAGGTGCCACTCTTCCCCTTTTTTCGAGGAAAAAATTATTTTGAATTTTCTGGGATTTTTCAGAAAACTTTATTTTTGGCCAATTTTCAGGGTATGAAAATTGATTTTCTCGCAGAAACAGTTTTTTCAGAAGAAGAAAAAGCAAACCAAAAGCCAAACTACAGGAGCTCTAAGAAACTCAAACAAGCAAACAACTAGCAAAACTAAAGCTAAAGCAAAGACTAGGAAGGAGAAAGGAAAAATAAAGAAAGAATAACCACAGTGAGAATATTATTTTGTTCATTAAAATCCTTTTGTTAACAAGGTTGATCAAGTCTTGTTACCAAAACAATCTTATATGAAACAAAACTTTGCCTTACACAAGGTGATTATGTTACCTCATACTTGATAGCAATGGTCCCAATCATAATAGTTTCAATATTTTCTTGTGGAATGGGACAGAAGCCATGCGGGATCTCCTCTCTAAACTCCAACACCATGTCGTCGTGCTGCCGGAATTGTAAGAAGAGATCTACAACCTCCGCTGCCTGCTGGAACAAGGGAGAGGAAGGTCTTCATCGAGTATCGAACGTGTGACCGACTGCGAGAGCGCTGCCGGAACACGGTGCCGGAAGGATCGTCTACGCGATCTTGAGATCAGCAAGTGAACAACTATATCATCCACCAGAATTTTTCTCTCGTTAATCGCTTTGGAACCTTTGAAGGTGTGTACTCTATTGACTCGTTGCTATAATCTAGTACATAGATCTTGGCTTGTGTGTGTTCATGCGATATTTTGTTTTGTTTTTCATGCTACGAACCCCTACAAAAATAAGTCTAGAAAAGGATGACAATGGGCAGAGTATAGGCAGGGTAGAGCAATATCATAACCATGCCTGTATAGTTAATGGATACAAAAGTTTATCCATACCCGTACCTGCAGGTATAAAACTTTACCCATACCTATACCCCAGTGGGTAGATCCAATAGTATACAAGTTATTCACAACTTTATATTTATCAATAACATATATTTGAAAAAATACAATTATCTCTTCTTAACAATAGGTAGACGAGTATATGAAAGTATCGAATTTTAAAATTCGCAATCTCATATTTGTCCCTAAGCTTCTTGGCCGTATAGATTGACATTCTACAGGTAAGACAGGGTATGCCTATGGTTATAGACTTATATCCGTACCCGTACCCATAACTTAACGTATAGGGTATGAGTGTTACCTGTGGGTATAACAATGTGTCCATCTACCCATACGAGTATGATATCTACGGATATCCGTACCCATGGGTTAAATTGCCATCTTTAAGTCCAGGAAAGAGGGAGCGTATACGATAATTAGGTAATAAAAACTTAAATGGGGTAAAAATTGGCACGAGCTTCGCTGAATGGGGTAAATAGGAAGAATTTCTGTTAAATGGGGTAACTCTTGTCAAAAAAATTAAACTAGAGGGTAAAAGGTGGAATTTATTCCAAATTTAAATACCAAGTCCAAACATCAGTATCTCAACAACTTGGTATTCTACTTGCCATACTTTGGTCCTAATTTGCTTGGTCCTGCTTTACTACTACTTCCTGGTTGGGAAGGATTAGTATTCTTCCTTTAAAATAACGCAGAATCTATCTCCAGGTTGACATTGATCTGGCACAAACTAAGGTCATGTCTCGCAGCCCTAGGATCACATTCCCACGTCTCCACCTGTGCATTTAATTCCCACGTCTCCACTATGCATTTAATTAGCAGACTTACCTTGTGCTGCCAAAACGTCACGCCACTTGTGGATTTACTTACGAATTTCAAAAATTTAAAATGTTTTCTAGCTCAAACCATTTATCTAAATTAGATTTCGTTTTCACCGTTAGACTAGTCATAACGAGATCTTCGAAACAAGATCCCATGTTGATATGTTTTGATGATTTCTTTTTAGGATGTAACTTTTTGCTAGATGTAACTCTCTCTGCTAACTGGGATCTAACTATTTTACTGGATGATGTAACTTTTTCTGCTAATTCGGATGTAACTTTTTGCTGGATGATGTAACTTTTTGTTCGATGTAACTTTATGATAACTTGGATATAACTTTTTTTTGTAAATTGGATGTAACTTTGATCGGATGTAACTTCCACAAATTTTACATCCTCTAAAAAAATAGTCGAAAGATATCGACACGGGATCTAGTTTTGAAGATCTCGTCGCGACAAGTCCAACGGTAAAAACAGATCTTGAATCGGACAAAAAGTTTGAGCTAGAAAACATTTCAAATTTTGGATTTTGTAATTATATACCTGGAATAGAGTGCATGCAGTACGGGCTGAGTAGTGTATCCTTTTTTAGAATAAAGATAAAACTCATTTGCTTTTTCTATTTCAAAAATAGAAATATTAGTAGGCTGTGTGAATTGACTTCATTTTTTGTTAAAACGAGGTCGACCTTGGTGTAGCCGCGCCCTTAAAAATGCGTATTAAGAAACAGTAAAACTTGCCTATCTAGAAGCCTCCACAGCAATTAGAGAGTCTGCACCGTCCGATCTAGCCATCTAACGATCAGCATGGATTTAGTTAGACCCGAAACGTCGTTTACAGCGATGTTTACTTGGCTCGTCGCGTGGAGGAGTCCAGCCTTCATTGCTGGGCTGCTTCTCCACAGAACAAGTCGGCGCTCACGTGGTTTGTCGGGCCCTAAAACGATTCATGGGACAGCCTTTACATGGGTAGGAGCTATGGGAAATAGGCACCGCGAACAGCCTCTTTTCGTTCCTCTCAGTCATCGTTCGGCCGCCACCGCTCAGACCTCGGCGCCGCCAAAGGGAACGGCACTGGGGTACATCTGCAGGATTCGCAGCAAGGAAGAACCATGGAGGCGAGGCTACCGGAGCTATCGGGGTATGGATTTACCTCTATTTCGCTTTGTGTATCGATTTCCCCCTCTTTTCGCGTCGTTCTTTACGGGAACACAAACTTCTTTCGTTTTTCTCAGGTCACGGCGCCGGCAAGGTTCGGAAGGTGGACAGAGAGCGGAGTGGGCTCCCTAGGATTCTTCTATACCGTCCTCAGATCCAATATTTGACTGACCATATTTGTCTCTTTTTGATTCACCTTTTCAGTTTACATCAAATCGTAAGCATAAAACTTCAGGCACACACGTTTATTAGCTAGCAATTAATTGTGCGCTGACACACTTGGCTGCATAATAGGATTTCATCCCTACAGCTTAACGTATCTCAATACCATGGAGCTCACAACTAGCTGCACTATGTTGATTTTCTGCAGCTAACAACTCTTTGGACATATCCTCAATTGTAATTTCTGAAGTACCCTCGACTGCTTAGGAAATACTTCACTTGATTTTTCTTGAATCGGCTCATCATCACAATTGAAGACACAAGCATCACATGATAGTGCTTCTTTATTTATTGGTGAAATTCTGAATTTAGTTCTTCAACTGAACTATGTATGTTCCATACATCCCAGAATATGAAGACAACAGCGGGTCACTCAGTTATCTCGTTAGTAACACTGCTGTACTAGGTTGCTTTTCTGAATTTACCATGTTATTGTTTGCGGTTTGCCTTGCAGGAATAATGTGTGGCATCAGTGGTTTGGGCTTGGATGCTCGTAATGCCGACGGTAAGCACACTGTATAATTCTTACCATGTGCTATACTTGGTACGTGTTGCTAAGTTCCAATACAAATCAGGGTGTTTGCTTAGTTTGCAGAAATTTTGGTGCTTCAAGTTTCACTTGTTCAATGTTTCCAGACTTCCAGGGGTGTCGAGGCTATTGGATATGCCATCAAGTGTTACATAATTGCTGTTTGAAGAACATGAATTTATAACTATGTTTAAATAGGTCAGAAGCACACCAGAAATCTGAAGCTCTACTAGATTTAGTTTGCAACCTGAATGGAGTATATGATCATGTTTCCAGTTACCTTTACGTATCACTTTACATATTGTCCTTTGTACTTATTGTTTCTTATCTGATTGCACTCTTCATTCGGATGTTTATTGAGCAATGCTATATCCTCGGCATGTTACAATTTGGTAAACTGGATGTTAGAGAAAAGTGTTAAACGCATCACAAAGATGGCAATCTCTTCCTTTAGCGGGGACTGCTGAAGTGGTGGGTGAGTTAGGAAAAAGAAACTAATAACATTGGATTATGCTATATTTGGGCTGATTTAGTTCATATGAAATAGGTCGAAGCCAGTTTCGCAAGTGGTCTAGGCCTGTCTGTTCCGGAGAATCGAGCTCTTGAAAGCATGGCATGACGATGCAACCCTCTCGCTATGAGCTAGCCACCCTCTCTGCTCATGTCTCGATGCCCCATGTCCCCTCTTCACGGGATCATGCTCCAATATGTGTAAGATTATTGACCTTTTTTTAAAAAAAACTGGAAGTATTGACAAAATGTAAGTCTGTCGCAAAATGTAAGTTTGTAGAAATGAAACAACTGAAAGACCGGAAGTTTCATGAATGTTGTTCTTGTACTAACAACACAATTTATTTTCCAAGACCAGAAATGTTCCTGTTTGCTATCCTTGTACAGGCTATTTGAAGAAAACAACGCAATTATTATTTGATTCCTGGTAGCCTAGGCAGGTTGGGATGAAACAGATGCTTGCCGTGTGAGAGAGTCATCTTAGCGGGAGCCAGGAGTCCCAACTGAATGAGATCTCTCCGACTTCAGTTGGCTATCTCAAGAACCTCAAGTATATGTAAGATTTATTTCTCTGGTTCTTGATCGCCGAGCCTTCCTCAATCCATTTTTTTATTTTCACTTGTTGCCATAGGAGATTGAACGGCAACTTATTTAGAGTTTTACCTGATTCGCCACCTATCAGTATACTTATTCATGTTCTTATTTTCCATCTTTATACTTGCAACAAATGCCTTGAGGAGCCGTTTCATAAATATTTTCCATTTAACAATCTGATCGGTCCTTTGCAGGTTTCTGCAAGAATTGTCAAGTAACTCGCTTGGACAATCCCCTATCGTTTGTATGATTCATTTCCCCTTTAACACCTTTCACTAGACTGACACTCATGCTTTGGTTTCTACATTTTTATTGTTTCTCTTTTGAAAAAAAACTATTAGAAATTCAATAATTGCAATGTCAAGCCTGGAGATAATTGATCTACTCGGTCGGTTGACCCACTCTCTTAGAAAGATGCAGAATTTTGACATAATGTTGCAAGATAGCAGAACCATCTTTAGTTGTTCCTGTTGGAACTAATCTTGTTATTATTATTAAATCTGAATTATTAGATCATGTAGTTGTGTACAATCTACTAGGCTGCGGCAGTGCACATATATATAGCTGAGATCGTGTGTGTAGATGCAAGCCAGTAGTAGGTAAGTTGAGTTAGTCACGTTAGAGTTTGTTAGCTAGCAGCCTTGTGCATGTGTGTGTTGTCCTGGTCTTGTGGAAGGAGCAGATCAAGGAGTGGTGATGCGTGAGTTTAGTTAAGGCTAACAGCCTGAACATGTAATCTGGTTTGCTATATAAGTGAAATAAAGAGAAGAGAAAAAGGGAGGCCGTGAGGGCTGAGCAAAACAATGTAGCCAAAGTGGTCTCACCGGGAGGAAAAATGCAAAGCAAGATTTCTCCTTGGTGAGGTGTGCGTGTGTGTGTTCTTGAGTTCTTGTTCTCTTGCGTGTGTTCTTGTGTGAGAGATTAGAGAGGGGTTGAGAGGTTGAAGAAGATCAGGGGCTGCGAGATGCAGCTCCATCATTTGGTATCAGAGCCTCGTGCGTTCGAGGGTCCGAGTCTCCATCGTTGTCAAGCTGCATCACGAGCGAGGAGAAGAGTATGCTGCCCGGTAAGTTGCGTCACCGGCGGCAAGGAGGTGATGGCCATGGTGCGGCGGTCATTGCCATGATGAGTTCATCGTCCATGTGCGAGTCGTCAACAAGGTGCGGCATCGACGATAACATGAAGGCGAGTCACCGGCGAGTTGCGTCACCGGTGGAGCCATGGAAGTGAATTACCGGCGAGTTGCGGCACCGGTGGCGCACATGCGGCAGCGAGCATGCCATGGCAGCGCGCTCGTGGTGAAGGCGTAGGAGGTGCGCCTCCCGTCGAGGCCGGTAGCGACGGTGGCAATCGGCATGACAAATATGGCATTGGCGGCTATCTCCGTCGGTGTCTATGGGCTTCAAGAGGAAAATAAATAATAACAAGATTAGGAAGGTGATTGTTGGAACTAATCTTGTTATTATTATTAAATCTGAATTATTAGATCATGTAGTTCTGTACAATCTACTAGGCTGCGGCAGTGCACATATATATAGCTGAGATCGTGTGTGTAGATGCAAGCCAGTAGTAGGTAAGTTGAGTTAGTCACGTTAGAGTTTGTTAGCTAGCAGCCTTGTGCATGTGTGTGTTGTCCTGGTCTTGTGGAAGGAGCAGATCAAGGAGTGGTGATGCGTGAGTTTAGTTAAGGCTAACAGCCTGGACATGTAATCTGGTTTGCTATATAAGTGAAATAAAGAGAAGAGAAAAAGGGAGGCCGTGAGGGCTGAGCAAAACAATGTAGCCAAAGTGGTCTCACCGGAAGGAAAAATGCAAAGCAAGATTTCTCCTTGGTGAGGTGTGCGTGTGTGTGTTCTTGAGTTCTTGTTCTCTTGCGTGTGTTCTTGTGTGAGAGATTAGAGAGGGGTTGAGAGGTTGAAGAAGATCAGGGGCTGCGAGATGCAGCTCCATCATTTCCATCATTTCTACTTGCTTCCTAATTATTCTACATCTTACTAATTGGGCAGTGTCCTCTCTAGAAGACTCGAAAAAAATTAAGTAATGATGTATTTGTAAATATTTTTTAGATCAAAGCCTTAACCGTGTTGCAGATTCATGAAACATAATACATGATGTTATCCCACATATTGTCAAAAAGGCTGAATTTATCATATGTTTGTACATCATATCTATCATTTCTATAAATATGGGCGGGCACCGCAACGCGCGCTTTCATGGTCTAGTTCTTAGTAAGTTTGGCCCATAAGCTAGTAACAACGAATTGTAATGGATGCCACGACCAAACTGTTCAGCTCTCTCGTGCCTATATCTTAGTTTATTCGGCGTCTTCGGTTAACCAAGGGTTAAAAGCGAAATAATTTTTAAAAATTTGGTTTATCACATTAACAACCGAAATTAGTCCCAGTTAATTCGGTTTAGCACCTTTTAAAAATTTGGTTTATCACATTAACAACCGAAATTTGGCGTATTGTGTTTTAACTTGAACAACACCTTTATTTTGTAAAGGAATTATACTAGTGTTTTGTCACATAGGATTTAGCACTGTAGTGGAAAGAAAAGAACATGATGCATGCTGCATTGTAGATTCACAAATGCATGACCAATTAATATCCAAGCACAAATTAAAATACATGGGAAGAGTTGAAAAAAATGTAAATATAGAAATCATCTCATACAGACATGAGTAGAATGATGACATATCTTAGAAGCTAATAACGTCACATTCTCCATCTCCTGCTTGCGAACATTCAAGGTATCTCAAGCACGTGATCATTGGAAATATGGTTGTCTTCCGATCTAAGTCGTCTTTCAATCCATTGACGAGCTCCTTGTCAAGCATGGGGTATATCAAATCCGCATAGTTGTGAGATGCGTCGCTGACGTGGTCAACATTGTTTTCGAGGACAATTGTGCATGTTTGAGCCGATGCTTCCCTCAGGGCTAGCATTGATGTAGCCAATGAAAAGGTCAATGGATCTAGCGCCGCTAGTCGCCTCCCGAGTCACCTGGCTCCATGTCGCCTCATCAATGATGTTGATACTTCCAAACTGTATGAATCAAGTCGATCTGGGATGCAAGCCCGATCTTCAACTCCTTGTGTCGCAGGCCCCATGGTAGGCGCCAAATGTCATGGGAAAACCATGTCATGTACCTTACCAAGCGGTACAGTTCACGCGAAACACAACAACATCGGAGGGATCGGGGACAATATTAGGGTTTACAATTCTCCCTTGTTGGTATGTGAGTCGGAGTCCTAACAATACCGGATAATTCCTTATCATCTTATACACCAAGTATTTTACTCCAGGTCACTCTAATGTTGGGGTTTCACATATGAAACTTTAAATTTTCATGTACTACGCACACACCAAGATTGAGCTATGCAAGAACACGGCATATAAGAGATCTATTACTCACCAACGTTGCAGCGTAGGTTCGTTCATCGACGAAGGAGTTGGTGATGCGCTCGATGTAGGATCAAATGTATGACCCCTCCAAAGGTATCCAAGCGTTTAGTCATCTTGTCCCAGTAAAGTTTCATCGTCTAGGGGTCGGCAACGCCAGAGCAGCAGAGAAGCCTTCACGACTAGTATGCGGAGAAGGACACTTTGGAGGGAGGGAAGAAGCCAATGACCTTCTGGTGGAATGGTTTGGAGACTGCCCCTCCCTTCCTTTATAAAGGAGGAGATGAGGAGGGGAGAGGGGCTTGCACAATTAATTTGCAAATGACAAAAATATCATTTGTTAAGATTAAGCACAATACACTGATTTCTTGCAAAGGTATTCCATACAAAGATCAAGCAAAGTACACTGATCTAAAACAAAGCTCAAGAAAAATACAATGATCTAAAACAAAGATCAAGCATAGTACACTTTTCCCATACACGAGGATTGCAAGCTACATTACAAACAACACTACATTGTGCTTGACAGGGTTCTTCCCTAGCCGCCACCTCTCCCAGATGACCCAAAGAAGTTGACTCGAGGTGAAGTGGTGGACAAGCAACTCAATGCCACTGTGTTGGGCATGATTCAAAAGGCATTGACTCCCAAGGACTTTGCTCACCACCGCCAAGGAAGCTTGGGATCATCTCACCGAACTACTTGTGGGAAATGCTAGCATCCAAATCTCCAAGTTTTACGAGATCAACAATGAGTGCGATGGTCTAGCAATGCAAGATGATGATACACCCGAAGATATGTATAGGCGGCTTAAGGTCCTTTATTGCACCATGAGGGACCTTGGAGCTACCTATGTGGATGATAAGTTCATGAAGAGGAAGTTTGTTCAAGCCCTCCTTCCACTTAAAGAACAATAGATCAACTCCATCAATGGAAGAAGGAAATTTCACATCATGACATCCCAAGAAGTCTTGAGTGAAGTGATTGCCATGACCATTGCCAAGAAGAATACAAAATCCGCTCGTGCACGTGCTTTTGGGTCACAAAAGGTGAATCTTGCCTTGAAGGCCAAAGTGGTGGAGGTTGATGATGAAGATGATGCTAGTGAGTGGTCTCAAGAGGACCTCAAGTATGCTTTCAACGAACATCTTTCCCTTGCCTCAAGAGCCTTTTGGAACAAGCCGGGTATGAAGCTAAGGTCAAGGGACGACTCAAGATTCAACTCAACAAACAAGGCCCCCAAAGTGAGATCATGCGACAATTGCAATGACAAGAGTCACTTTGTGGCAAACTGTCCCTTTGATAACCAAGAAGACAACGGTGGATGCCTCATTCGCAAGATCAAGTCAAGACCTCCTCATCCTTTGAACAAGAACTTCACCGTCAAGAATGTTGCCAACAAGGAACGGGCTATGGTGTTTCATGAAGAGTACCTCTCAGGCATGGATGATGATGATGAAGTCCAAGGTGGTGAGATTGTGGGAGTTTCTGCTATTTCCACTACTTCTACTCCACGATTATCCCTCTTCGACTCCCCCAACAAGAACATCATCTCCTCCAACCAAAAGTGTCTCATGGCCGAGGCCACCGAGGTAACACCCAAGCCCACTCCTAAACCCATCTCTAGTGAACCTTCCTCTCTTTATATTGAAGGTCTAGAGATAGAAAAGAGATGGTAGACATGTGCTAGTTCATTGCTACCTTGGATGAAGAGACTAAAACTTGCTTTGATGCTTTGCTTATTCAACTTGATCATGCTAGGGATGCTTTAGATGAAAAGGAAGAACTTCTTGACTTGCTAAGTAAAAAAATGAAAGAGATGCCGCCGATGAAATTGCTTCACTCACACAAAGTCTTAAGGATGAACAAAATATGAGAATCAATCTTGAGGAAAATGTCTCTAAGGTAGTTGATGACCATAACATATGCATGTGCTCTCTCACTAAAGAACGTGATCATGCTCTAGCTTTGGTTAAAGTGTTTAAAAATGAGAAAGTTGAGTTTGGTGTTGGTCATGATAGGAATCAAGTGTTGGAGATATGCCCTAGAGGCAATAATAAAAGTGGTTATTATTATATCTTTGTGTTTATGATAAATGTTTACATTCATGCTATAATAGTATTAACCGGAAACATTAATACTTCTGTGATTTGTAAACTAAATTAGAGTCTCTAGTAAAGCCTCTTTATAATACTAGCTTGTTGGTTAATAGATGATTGTGGTTTCCCGATCATGAACATTGAGATGTTGTTAACAACAAGATCATATCATTAGGAGAATGGTGTGATGGACATACTCCTATAGATAAGCGTAGCATAAAGATCAAGTCATTTTAATAGTTCATTTGCTATAAGCTTTCTGATACATAGTAACCTAATTCCTTCGACCATGAGATCATGTTAATCACCATCACCGAAAGGATGCTTTGATGACATCAAACACCACACCATAACTGGGTGATTATAAAGGTGGCATTGAGTGTTCGGAAAGTATGGGTTGAGGCACATGGATCAAGAGTGGATTTGTCCATCCATATGACGGATAGATATACTCTGGGCCCTCTTAGTGGAATGTCATCAAATTAGCTTGCAAGCATGTGACTGGCTCACAAGGGATCACATATCACGAGAACGAGAAAAGAGTACTTATCGGTAACGAGGTTGAACTAGGTATGCAGAGATACCGACGATCAAAACCTCGGATAAGTAAACTATCGTGAGACAAGGGGAAATTGGTATCGTATGTAAGTGGTTCATTCGATCGCAAAGTAATCGTAGAAATATGTGGGAGCCATATGAATTTCTAGATTCCTCTATTGGTTATTGATCGGAGAAGTGTCTCGGTCATGTCCGCATAATTCACGAACCGTAGGGAGACACACTTAAGGATTCGATGTTGTTGTGTAGTTATGGAATGATGAGTAAGAGATCGAATGTTGTTCGGAGTCTCGGATGGGATCCGGGATATCACAAGGAGATCCCGAATGGTCTGGAGAATAAGATTCATATAAGGAAAGTCCTGTTTCGGAGTTCGGAAATGATTTCGGTGTTTTCACCGGGAATGTTCTAGAAGGGTCTGGAAGGTCCGACACTCCGGAGGGGGAAGGGTACATGGATGTGTCATGACAATGTGGAATGGTTGCATCATGTACTAGGTCACTTGGCTGGGCAATATGATGAGAGAAATCAAATCCAAGTTTGAAAGTCAAACGCCAATTTGAAAAGTCAAATCCGAAGTTTGCTTGGTGGAGGGAGAGTAGGAAACCTACCTAGGGTAGGAGTCCCACTCCCTCCACCCGCCGACCAAGGAGGAGGAGTTGGAGGAGGACTCCCTCCTCCCAACCGCCTCCCTCCCACCTATATAAAGAGGGGTAGGGCGCCCCTACCCCTCACACCTCAAACCCTAGCTCAAGGCGCCACCACCTCAAGTGCTGCCGTCGCCTAGGGATCTCCAAGTCGCCGACTAGGGTTTCCCCAAACCATAGCCGCCGGCCAAGCTAACCCCCTTGGTGCCTCTAAACCATAGATCGCCAAGGCCCCTCTCTTACTCCACCATATTCGCTCCGGCTTAGGCGAAGCCCTGTGGGATCTTCCCTCTACTTCCGTCACCACGCCGTCGTGCTGCCGGAATCACGAGGAGAGTGCTACAACCTCCGCTGCCTGCTGGAACAAGGGAGAGGAAGGTTTTCATCGAGTACCGAACGTGTGACCGACTGCGGAAGCGCTGCCGGAACGCAGCGCCGGGAGGATCATCTACGCGATCTTGAGATCGGCAAGTGTACGAATACATCACCCACGAAAATCTGCTCTCGTTAACCGCTTTGGAATCTTCGAGGGTGAGTTCTTATATCGACTCGTTGCTAAAATATAGTAGATAGATCTTGGCTTGTTTGTGTGCATGCGGTAGAAATTTTTTGTTCTCCATGCTACGAACCCCTACATCAAGATGATCTTGAGAAACTCAAAGAGGAACACAAAGCCTTGGAGAGCAAATTCTCAAGTTTTTTTTAAGCCCATGAGCAACTTCAAACTCAACTCACTTATGAACTTGCTAAGTCTTCCGTTGTGCAAATTATAGACTTGTCTAGTTCCTTTAACCCTTGTTGCAAGCATGTGAATCTTATTGAGGAGAACAAGGTGTTGAAAGATCAACTTTCCAAAGTGCAATTCAACAAGCAAGTTGTTGAGTGTGCTCCCAAGCCTAAGAAGAAGAACAACAAGGAGAGGAGAAAGAACATTCGGTTTTAACCAACATTTCCGTTCAGTTTATTCGGTTTTTCCACAATTCGGGTAATAAGAAATGGGGACCGAAAAATTATCGGTTTCCTAGGTAACTGGCAGTTCGGTTAAGCGACAAATTTAGACCGGTACAAGATGATGGGAAATGTCAGCAATGAAATGCGTCGTTAGTATGGTTGCATGCAGGCACGTGCACTCCATTAGCCATACGTCCACAAGCACTAGTTGTGTACATTCCTAGCTTACGCAACATGAATTACACAAATTTAAAAGTAAATTCTA
The DNA here is from genome assembly GCA_916181665.1 of Avena sativa. Classification (NCBI taxonomy): domain Eukaryota; kingdom Viridiplantae; phylum Streptophyta; class Magnoliopsida; order Poales; family Poaceae; genus Avena; species Avena sativa. The sequence goes on along the minus strand of OV702285.1, from coordinate 56,529,382 downwards.
TTTTTTACCCTCTAGTTTGATATTTTTGACAAGAATTACCCCATTTAATAAATAATCTCTCCATTTATCCCATTTAGTGAAACTTATGCCACTTTTTACCCTACTTAAACTTTATACCTGTTCTACTAAGTGGGATTTGGTCGTCATGTCTATGTACCTTCTACATTTCACTCGTTGTTCTGGAATTTTTCCGAGAGAATCATCCTACAGCCCCTTCCTATTGTTTGATGGTTGTTGCGCCACCTTTCAAGTGCATTGCAACTTCTCCAGGCACCGGCGGTGGCCTGACATTTTTATGTGGCTCAAGGGCGCTTATATTTGAGCATTCTAGCTCGTCACTTGGATCGATTGGCTGAAACATGCGAAGGAGCTTGCACATGTAGTGGTTGTGCGTGCTAATACTAGAAGAAGAACGACATTTGTCTTGTTGTGGAATACAACAACGTAGCATGGTTCTAGCTAGCTAACCAGTCGCGACACGCCGGGAGAAGGATATCGATAAGAGAATCATTAAGATTACAGCGGGAGAGGAAATGATGATGCCGCCCTGGCGAAGATAAGTCCAGGTAAGGATGGCAATGGGCAGGGTATATGAATGGTAGAGCATCATAACCATGCCCGTATAGTTAATGGATACAAAAGTTTATCCATACCCGTACCGTGCCCGTAGGTATAAAACTTTACTCATACCTATACCCGGTGGGTAGATCCAATAGTATACAAGTTATTCACAACTTTATGTTTATCAATAACATATATTTGAAAAAAGATAATTATCTCTACTTAACAATAGATAGACGAGTACATGAAAGTATAGAAGTTAATTCGCAATCCCATACTTGTCACTAGGCTTCTTGGCCGTATAGGTTGACACTCTGCAGGTAAGTTTGACATGTCAATTTAAACAGACAAGGTATGCCTATGGGTATAGACTTATATCCGTACCTATACCCATAACTTAACGGATAGGATATGCGTTTTACTCGTGGGTATAGAAGTGTGTCCATCTACCCATACGAGTATGATATCCACGGATATTCGTATCCATGGGTAAAATTACGATCTTTAAGTCCAGACAAGAGGGAGCGTATACGATAATTAGGTAATAAAAACTTAAATGGGGTAAAAATTGGCACGAGTTTCGCTAAATGGGGGTAAATAAGAAGAATTTCTGTCAAATGGGGTAACTCTTGTAGAATTTACTCCAAATTTAAATACCAAGCCCAATTATCAATATCTCAACAACTTGGTATTCTTCTTGCCATACTTTGTTCCTAATTTGCTTGGTCCTGCTTCACTACTACTCCCTCTGTTTCAAAATATAAGATGTTTTAGGTTTATGAAGAAAATGAATTTAAACTTGTTTTAGTATGTAGGTTCACTCAACTTTGGGATGAATCTACATACTAAAAGAAGTCTAGATTCATCTTCTTCACAAATCTAAAACATCTTATATTTTGAAACGGAGGGAGTACTTCCTAGTTAGGAAGGATTAGTATTCTTCCTTTTGAAAAAAAACTACGTAAGTATGCATTGATGCAGATTCTTAGTAAGTTTGGTAAGCTAGTAACAACGAATTGTAATGGATGCCACGACCAAACTATTCAGCACTCTCGCGCCTATATCTCGTTTATTCGGTATCTTCGGTTAACCAAGGGTCAAAAGCGAATTAATTTTTTATAAATTTGGTTTATCACATTTATCAATCAAAATTTGTCCTGGTTAATTCGTTTCCGGTTAGTTCAGTTTTGATTCCGGTTAGTTCGGTTTTGTTGTTTGGTGTTCAGTTTTTTATGCCCACCTCTATGGCTGGGTACATAGCCACAACAACGCGCTTTGGACCATGTTTTGCAGCAGCATCTTTGGTTGCCTCAGTTGCTTTGTTGTACTAGTAATTGTGCATGTGTTATCTAACATAACTAAAAACAAAAATATGAAAATTATAAAAACATGTAGAGTAATATAAAGTACTTCAATCATAAAAAAGTGTTTATCATTTGCGGTATTGTGTTTTAACTTGAACCACACCTGTATTTTGTAAAGAAATTATAGTGTTTTGTCACATAGGATTTAGGACTGTAGTGGAAAGAAACGAACATCATGCATGCTGCAATGTAGATTCACAAAGGCATGACCAATTAATATCCAAGCACAAACTAAAAGACACGAGAAGAGTTGAAAAAAAATGTGAAAATAGAAATCACCTCATACAAACAAGAGTAGAATGATGGCATATGTTAGAAGCTAATATCGTCACATTCTCCATCTCCTGCTTGCGAACATTCAAGGTATCTCAAGCGCATAATCACTGGAAATATGGTCTGTCTTCCGATCTAAGTCGTCTTTCGATCCATTGACGAGCTCCTCATCTAGTCAATCTGGGATCCCGCCCGATCTTCAACTCCTTGTGTTGTAGGCCCCACGGTGGGCACCAAATGTCACGGGAAAACCACATCACGTACCTTACCGAGCGGTACGGTTGATGCGAAACACAACAACATCAGAGGGATTGGGGACAAGATTAAGGTTTACAAGTCTCCCTTGTTGGCATGGGAGTCGGAGTCCTAACAATACCGGCTAATTCCTTATCATCTTGTACACCAAGTATTTTACTCCTTGATCACTCTAATGTTGGGGTTTCACATATGAAACTTTAAATGTTTCGGTACTACACACATACCAAGATCGAGCTATGCAAGATCACGGCATATAAGAGATCTAGTACTCACCAACGTTGCAGCAGAGGTTCATTCACCGATGAATGAGTTGGTGATGCGCTCGACGTAGGATCAAATGTATGACCCCTCTAAAGCTATGGATGAAGGGGTCGGCAACGCTATAGCGGCAGAGCAGCCTTCATGGCTAGTATGCGGAGAAAGACACTCTAGAGGAAGGGAGGTAGCCACAGACCTTCTGGTGGGATGGTTTGGAGGCTGCCCACTAGTAGAAAACATGTCATCCGTTCGCGCCCCCTCGGAGCATTTGTCCCGGTTGCGCCCCCAACCGGGACTAATGCCGGCATGCGTCCCGGTTGGAGTGGGCACGGGGCGCGGGGGCATGCGTCCCGGTTGGTAAGGGGTTTTTAGTCCCGGTTGGAGCCACCAACCGGGACTAAAGGTTTGGCCACAACCACGTGGCGTGGCGCGCACATTTAGTCCCGGTTGGTGGCTCCAACCGGGACTAAAAACCCCCTGCCCTCTATAAATGCATTGCCCCAGCCCCCTCTGCCTCCACTCTGTTTTTTCGAATGGTGGAAGGTGTGAGGGGGTGTGCTAGTTTTTTCTCATGCATGCATTGAAGGTGTTTGATGAAATGTTTGAGTGAATAATTCCGTTGAATTTCTCATAGAACAAAAAAATAGAAGGTGTCCGAGACGCACTTGAGCTTTCTCCTCTTTATTTTCCTCGATCGAGGTTAGCAATCTTATCTTTTCTAGGTCATTGATACAATTCATGTGTCGGTGTGAATTGGTTATTTCACTATTTATGATGTCCTGTTTTTTGATAAACTTACTTATATGATGCAGATGAACGGTCGGGAATGGATGTACGGTGACCGGCGCGTAGCCGGGTATATCAAAGGCGTGGATAAATTTATCGATGTGGCTACGGCAAACAAAGAGAATGGATTTATACGTTGTCCATGTGTTCAATGTCGGAACAACAAGGAGTACTCTTCCTCGAAAATCATTCGCGGCCACCTGATTATGAAAGGTTTCATGCCCAACTATAATTGCTGGACCAAGCACGGGGAAAGAGGGGTTATGATGGAAGATGGTGTAGAAGAAGATGATGATAACAACTATCATCATATGTTTCCTGAATACAGTGATACTGCAATGGAAGACAATGGAGAGGAAAGAGGTGAAGAACGGGCATCAGATGAGCCGGCTGATGAACTTGGTAGGGTCATTTCTGATGCAAAGCGAGACTGTGAAACAGAAAATGAGAAGTTGAAGTTAGAGGGCATGTTAGAAGATCACAAGAAATTGTTGTACCCAAATTGTGAAGATGGCAGCACAAAGCTCGGTACCACACTGGAATTGTTGCGATGGAAGGCAGAGTGTGGTCTAACTGACTCCTCATTTGAAAAGATGCTGAAAATAATGAAGCCGAAGTTTCCAAAACATAACGAACTTCCCGAGAGTACCTACGAAGCAAAGAAGACTCTCTGTCCTTTGGGATTAGATGTGCAAAAGATACATGCATGCATTAATGACTGCATCCTCTACCGCGGTAAGGAGTATGAGAATTTAGATAAATGCCCGGTATGCAACGCGTTGCGGTATAAGATCAGACGAGATGACCCTGGTGATGTTGAGGGAGAGCCCCTCCGGAAGAGGGTTCCTGCTAAGATTATGTGGTATGCTCCTATAATACCAAGGTTGAAACGCATGTTCAGAAACAAAGAGCATGCCAGGTTGTTGCGATGGCACAAAGAAGACCGTAAGAAAGACGGGAAGTTGAGACACCCTGCTGATGGGTCACAGTGGAGAAAAATCGAGAGAGACTTCCCAGACTTTGCAGGTGACGCAAGGAACTTATGGTTTGGTCTAAGTACGGATGGCATGAATCCTTTTGGGGAGCAAAGCTGCAGTCACAGCACCTGGCCCGTGACTCTATGTATCTATAACCTGCCTCCTTGGTTGTGCATGAAGCGTAAGTTCATTATGATGCCAGTGCTCATCCAAGGCCCGAAGAAACCGGGCAACGACATTGATGTGTACCTTAGGCCATTAGTTGAATAACTCTTACAGTTGTGGGGCAAACCAGGTGTACGTGCGTGAGATGAGAACAAACAGGAGCCATTTAATCTACGAGGGTTGTTATTCGTAACCATCAATGATTGGCCTGCTCTTAGTAACCTTTCAGGACAGACAAACAAAGGATATAAGGCATGCACCCACTGTTTAGATAAGACCGAAGGTACATATTTGCATAAATGCAAGAAGGTTGTGTACCTGGCGAATCGACGATTTCTTCCGACCAATCATCCCGTAAGAAAGAAAGGCAAGCATTTCAAAGGTGAGGCAGATCACCGGAAGAAGCCTGAACTCCCTGCTGGTGATGATGTATTTGGTATGGTCAAGGACATAGAAGTAATCTTTGGAAAGGGTCCCGGCGGTCAATCAGTTCCGAACGACGTCGCTACAGGACACGCACCCATGTGGAAGAAGAAATCTATATTTTGGGAGCTGCCATATTGGAAAGTCCTGCGTGTCCGCTCTTCAATCGACGTGATGCACGTGACGAAGAATCTCTGCGTGAACCTGCTAGGATTCCTAGGCGTGTATGGGAAGACAAAAGATACACCTGAAGCACGGGAGGACCAACAAATTATGAAAGACCCAAAGAACATGCATACAGATAACAAGACGGATAAAGGGCGTCACTTAAGTCGTGCCAGCTATGATCTTACCAAAGCAGAGAAGGAAATCTTTTTTGAAGTCCTTTACAGTATCAAGGTGCCGTCGGGCTTCTCATCTAATATAAAGGGGATAATAAATATGGCAGAGAAAAAGTTCCAAAACCTGAAGTCTCATGACTGTCACGTGATTATGACGCAGTTGCTTCCGATTGCATTGAGGGGGCTTCTACCGGAAAATGTTCGAGTACCCATTGTGAAGCTGTGTGCATTCGTCAATGCAATATCTCAGAAGGTAATCAATCCAGATATTCTGCCAAGGTTACAGAAGGATGTGGTACAATGTCTTGTTAGTTTTGAATTGGTGTTCCCACCATCCTTCTTCAATATTATGACGCATCTCCTGGTTCATCTAGTGGAAGAGATTGCCATTCTCGGTCCGGTATTTCTGCACAATATGTTCCCCTTTGAGAGGTTCATGGGAGTCTTAAAGAAATATGTTCATAACCGTGCTAGACCAGAAGGAAGCATCTCCAAGGGATATGGAACAGAGGAGGTCATTGAGTTTTGTGTTGACTTTATTCCCGACCTTAAGCCGATTGGTGTTTCTGACTCGCGGCATGAGGGAAGACTAAGTGGAAAAGGCACGCTGGGAAAGAAAGCAATGATATGTAGGGACGGGGATTCTTTCACTAAAGCACACTACACAGTTCTACATAATTCCACCTTGGCAGCTCCGTATATCGAGGAACACAAGAATATTGTACGCTCCAAAAACCCGGGGAAGCCTGAATCATGGATTACAGATGAACACATGAAGTCTTTCGGTGGTTGGATGCAGACACATCTCTTGAATGACACCACTGTTGGAGATCAGCTATACTTGTTGGCCGCGTCACCATCTTCTACTGTATTGAATTTCCAAGGGTACGAAATAAATGGGAATACATTCTACACGATCGCCCAAGATAAAAAGAGCACCAACCAAAATAGTGGTGTCCGCTTTGATGCAATAGACGAGAATGGACAAAAGGACACATATTATGGTTACATAGAGGAGATATGGGAACTAGACTATGGAGTCTCTTTTAAGGTCCCTTTGTTTCGCTGCAAATGGGTCAACCTGAATGGGGAAGGGGTAAAGATAGACCAGTTGTACGGAATGACAACTGTGGATCTCAACAATCTTGGTTATAGAGATGAACCATTCGTCCTAGCCAATGATGTGTCTCAGGTTTTCTATGTGAAGGACATGTCCTCCAGACCGAAAAAAAGAAAAAATATGCAAACGAATACATCATATGATGAGCCAAAGCGTCACATAGTTCTTTCAGGGAAAAGAAACATCGTGGGAATCGAGGACAAGACAGACATGTCAGAAGATTATAATAAGTTTGATGAAATTCCGCCCTTCACAGTGAAAACTGACCCAAGCATTCCGTTAAGTAAAGAAGATGCTCCATGGTTACGTCTGAAGCGGTCATAAGGAATGACATATGCCAAGAAGTTCATGCTCATATTATGTAACTCTAGTTCATGTCTTTCGCGGTTTGTGGCTTGACCGAAGGATATCTTTCGCGGTTTGTGGCCTTTAGTCCCGGTTTTGTAGTCTCAGTTTTTAATATTAATAAATGTCTTGAGTTTTAGTCCCGTTTTGTGGCTGGACCGGGAGTGCCTCTATGACCAGTTTCTTGGAGATGCCGGAGGACTGGGCTCCGTCGGCATCTCCCTGAAACTGGTCGTAGTGGTGTCCCTGCTCTCGAAAACCATCTTGCAGCTTGTAACTTCACTAACTAGATCAATACGCCTCGGAGCTAACTAATTTCACATATTAGGGAGTGCCTCTATGACCAGTTTCTCGGAGATGCCGGAGGACTGGGCTCCGTCGGCATCTCCCTGAAACTGGCCGCAGTGGTGTCCCTGCTCTCGAAAACCATCTTGCAGCTTGTAACTTCACTAAGTAGACCAATACGCCTCGGAGCTAACTAATTTCACATATTAGGGAGTGTCTCTATGACCAGTTTCTCGGAGATGCCGGAGGACTAGGCTCCGTCGGCATCTCCCTGAAACTGGCCGCAGTGGTGTCCCTTCTCTCGAAAACCATCTTGCAGCTTGTAACTTCACTAAATAGATCAATACGCCTCGGAGCTAACTAATTTCACATATTAGGGAGTGCCTCTATGACCAGTTTCTCGGAGATGCCGGAGGACTGGGCTCCGTCGGTATCTCCCTGAAACTGGCCGTAGTGGTGTCCCTGCTCTCTAAAACCATCTTGGAGATGCCTCAAACTGGCTGGAGGACTGGACTCACAAGGATGCATATTTATAGTACAAGCAGCTCGGCATAATGTCGACACTCACGACATAATGTCGACACTCACCCCTATTATTAGTGCTGACTCATCTTTAGTCCCGGTTGGTGTCTCCAACCGGGACTAAAGGTTCATCTTTAGTCCCGGTTGGTGACACCATCCGGGACAAGGTACAAGCCGCACGACATAATGTCGACACTCACCCCTATTATTAGTGTTGCCTGGCCCACTCTGCCGCAATCCCTTCAGTCACGGTTGGTTTCTCCAACCGGGACTAAATATGAACCCTCTCTTTATATAGGCATTTCCCTCTATTTATTAGGTAACACTTAAGACATTTATTAATATTAAAAACTGGGACAAACCGGGACTAGCTAACACTCAGGACTAAAGCCGCCCCCTTTAGTCATAATCATGCCTAGTCCTATAGTACGCAGCTTCAGGGTCTTCATCGTCGTCGTCGTCATCATCGTCATCGTCACCTGCCACTCCGGGGATCCTCAGCCCATCCATGGCATATACCAGGGGCCATTCCAGCCTCGGATTCACGGCGGGTGGGAGAGGGGTCTCCTGGAAGACGATGCCGCTACCGCCGGGACAGTGTGGGGCCTGTGGCGGGTGGACTCGTGGGCACCGTAGGCGAGGATGGTCTCCCCCGGCGATGTAGCGCATCACTTCGATGATAGTACGGTTCGCCCACCACAGACGACGGCCGGCTTCGTTGTGGTTCACCGGTGGCGGGCCATCATCCTCGTACCTGGCGAGCTCCCTTTCCCGCCTATTAGCGAAGAAGGCATTCCAGGTGTCGTAGCTGTCGGGATCCCACTGGGGATCCATCCGCTGCTCCGGCGTGAGCTCGTGGTAGAAGTGGTTTGTGATGGCCGCCTGGCGTGCGGAACCTTGAGGGACAGGAGGGACAGGAACCCCTCCAGCGCTCAGCATCCAGCCGGCGGGCAGCCGGTAGCCCGGCGGACAAGGGTAGTTGGAGGCGCACAGCGCCTCGGTCTCCTCGAGGGTCAGAATGGCCCAGTAGGCGTTGTCCATTGTTCTAAGAGAGGAAGGTGTGGATGTGTGGATAGCCATGACACGATCACCCTAAATATAGAGGGAAAGGGCGGGAAAACTTGGCGTGAAGCTTTGGGAAATGGCGGGAAATATCTTTAGTCCCGGTTAGTGACTACATCCGGGACTAAAAGCTCTAGTAGAAAGGAAAGGGCGGGAAAACTTGGCGGGAAGAGGTGGGAAATGGCGGAAAATATTTTTAGTCCCGGTTTGTGACTACATCCGGGACTAAATGTGTGCCGAACAATGATCATGTTTCGAAAAAACCTTCACAAAATGACCTATCATGTTCGAGGTTTCATGACTTTTTTGGTCCAAATGACCGATGTTATGTGCTGAATCACGGCATAGTTTGTGATGTTGTGCCCATATTATGCATGTGTGTGGACATTGGTATGGAGAACAATGTTGCAGGAGGAAGTTTTCCTTTTTGTCGCACGGAAAAGCCCTTATCCATTTTCCGAGCGCAAAAACGGGTCGTTTTGTGAAGTAACCACCAAAATGCCGTTTCACAATGCTACCGTCCCATTTTCCTAAAATACTAGACCACCTTACATGGACTATCTCCCAACCGGTACATCTCAAACCTTTCCGTCCATCCCGGGTAAAAAGGACAAATGTCTGCCGAATCGGTAGGAAGTGGGTCCGGTTTGTACTACAGGTACATGATCTATCGCCCGTGATTTTTTGAAAAAAATCATTTTTAGACTCGCAATATGTGGTTTCTTCAGAGATCCAATGCAAGTTCTAACGATGCTCGTCCCCTATCTTCATGCACACCGGTTCGACCATAGTTAGAAATTCAGATAATTCAAAACGGGCATAATAAATTCAAAAAAAATCCGAACAATGAAAATCCTTCGCTTGGTGTCATATTTTGTTACATAGTTGAAAGGAAAAATACCAGACTTGGTATATTGATCATGTTTCGAAAAAACCTTCACAAAATGACCTATCATGTTCGAGGTTTCATGGCTTTCGGTCCAAATGACCGATGTTATGTGTTGAATCACGACATAGTTTGTGATGTTGTGCCCATATTATGCATGTGTGTGGACATTGGTATGGAGAACAATGTTGCAGGAGGAAGTTTTCCTTTTTGTCGCACGGAAAAGCCCTTTTCCATTTTCCGAGCGCAAAAAACGGGTCGTTTTGTGAAGTAACCACCAAAATGCCGTTTCACAATGCTACCGTCCCATTTTCCTAAAATACTAGACCACCTTACATGGACTATCTCACAACCGGTACATCTCAAACCTTTTCATCCATCTCGGGTAAAAAGGACAAATGTCTGCCGAATCGGTAGGAAGTGGGTCCGGTTTGTACTACAGGTACATGATCTATCGCCCGTGATTTTTTGAAAAAATCATTTTTAGACTCACAATATGTGGTTTCTTCAGAGATCCAATACAAGTTCTAACGATGCTCGTCCCCTATCTTCATTTTAAAAGGTTACATTAATTATTTTTTAAAAATAGAAAATGGTTTTGGATTATTTATTCAAATCCATACACTTCTTATGTTTAAAGTTTTTCTAAATTCCAAATTAATATTCAAAAATATAAGTTAATTCATTTTAAAAGGTTACATTAATTATTTTTTAGAAATAGAAAATGGTTTTGGATTATTTATTCAAATCCGTACACTTCTTATGTTTAAAGTTTTTCTAAATTCCAAATTAATATTCAAAAATATAAGTTAATTCATTTTAAAAGGTTACATTAATTATTTTTTAGAAATAGAAAATGGTTTTGGATTATTTATTCAAATCCATACACTTCTTATGTTTAAAGTTTTTCTAAATTCCAAATTGATATTAAAAAAATATAAGTTAATTCATTTTTAATTGTAAATGGTTCATATTTTAAATGGTTACATTAATTGTTTTTTAAAACAGAAAATGGTTTTGAATTATTTATTCAAATCCAAACACTTTTTATGTTTAAAGTTTTTCTAAATTCCAAATTAATATTCAAAAATATAAGTTAATTAATTTTAAATGGTTACATTAATTATTTTTTAAAAATAGAAATTGGTTTTGGATTATTTATTCAAATCCATACACTTCTTATGTTTAAAGTTTTTCTAAATTCCAAATTAATATTTAAAAAATATAAGTTATTTCATTATTAATTTTAAATGGTTCGTAGTTTAAATGGTTACATTAATTATTTTTCAAAACAGAAAATGGTTTCGAATTAGTTATTCAAATCCAAACACTTTTTATGTTTAAAGTTTTTCTAAATTCCAAAGTAATTATCATTTAAAAAACATTACAAATTTAAACTCCAAAATAAAAAATAAGGCGGGAACAGAGAGAAAATAACTGAAAAAATTTGAAAACAGGGGAATATGTCCCGGTTGGAGCCACCAACCGGGACGAAAGAGCCCCCTGCGCGCGCGCCCCTTCAGCTGCTGAAAATTGGACTATAGGTCCCGGTTGGTGGCTCCAACCGGGACGTATGCACCTTTAGTCCCGGTTGGAGCCACGAACCGGGACTAAAGGCCCTTTAGTTATAACAGCGCGTGCCTCCTCTTCTTCTTCCCTTCCCCACTCACTTCTCTGCCTCTGCCTCTGCCCGCGCCCTCGCCGACGACGACGCCGCCAGGCTGCCCCCGCCACCGCCACGCGCTCCCCGTAGCGGCTCCGTCGTCAACGCCTCCGCCTCCGGCCGCCACCCGCGTCTCTTCCCGCGCGCCGACGACCGGGCCGCCCGCGCGTCTCCTTCCCCCGACGACCGTCGGCCGCCCGCGTCTCTGCTTCCCGCCGACGACCGCGCCCTTCCCCCACCGCCGCGCGTCAGGTACGGAGCCGCCCCTCCCTGCCTCTCTGTCCTCCCCCTCCCTCTGCTGCTGGTGGTGGGCGCGGCGGCTTCGATCGGGTGGTGCATCCTCGCCGGCGCCGTTTCCTCCACCGCCGCGTCGTCCTTGTCCACGGCCACGGCGGCCGCGTCCTCCTTGACAGCGGTGGCGAGGTGGCTCTGGGCCCCACCTCTGTTTCCCCTTTGCTTGCGTGGCGAGGTGGCTCCGCGTCCTCTGTTTCCCCTTTGCTTGCGTGGCTGCTGAGGTGGCTCCGGGCCCCACCTGTCAGCCACTATGGCTAGTTGTTACTATAGTGCAAAAGGTTTAAACATTTGATTTAATAATTTCAGAATTTGAATAAAACTTGTAAATTCAATAACTTTTAATCTGTAATACAGAAAAATACAAATAATATACCAAAATGTTCAGAAAAATGAGAACTATCTATCTATGCTATAATCATGCATTGTTCAACAACTTAAATGACAAGTTTAATTAGAACACCCTAGTAACCCTAACAGGTGATTCCGGAGTTCCTTGAGTTAGGGTTTGCGCCCCTCGGAACCCCGATTAACTTGTCGAGCATGCTTTAGGGTTACATTCCAATGCACATTAACTTGTCGTATCATCATCATTGCTTGAGCATTGCATCGATTCCATGTGTTGATTGTTTCCCTTTCTTTCCGTGATTTGGTTCTTCTCGGTAGAATACGATATCGAGATCGAGATCGAAGACCGAGATCAAGACCATAGATAGATCTAATTAAATGACAAGTTTAATTAGAACACCCTAGTAACCCTAACAGGTGATTCCGGAGTTCCTTGAGTTAGGGTTTGCGCCCCTCGGAACCCCGATTAACTTGTCGAGCATGCTTTAGGGTTACATTCCAATGCACATTAACTTGTCGTATCATCATCATTGCTTGAGCATTGCATCGATGCCATGTGTTGATTGTTTCCCTTTCTTTCCGGTGATTTGGTTCTTCTCGGTAGAATACGATATCGAGATCGAGATCGAAGACCGAGATCAAGACCATAGATAGATCGAAGACCTTTTGTAGCCTTATACTCATGTTCCCCTCTCATAGCCTTAGGGTTTAGGGTTTCTCTTCATTTTTATTATTGTGTATGTATATATTAGGGTTTCACCTTCGATCCGGAAAATATTCGTTAGCCGCTTTGACTTATTCGTAACTTTCTCCTTTAGCCGCTTTGACTTATTCGTTTTTCCACCTATGCAGAAAATATGGACCCACACGTCAGAGACGAAGAAAAGGAAGAGTTGATCCAAGGTGTGATCCGTGGGGAAGATAATTTAGACGTATCAACGTTTCTGAACAACTCCGGTGAGGGTGATCCTCTTTTTACCGGAATAGACAACTTGTTTGAGGTTAAAGGTGTTGCCTTCCGCGAGGGAGAAGGCGATGCCTTGTGTAATCGAGAAGACGACCGCTCCGGCGAGGTGCATGTAATATAAATCAATTCATTAATTAATCATCTACTATCTATATAGAAATAGTAACGACGATCTTTCTTCTTTTAGCCCTCCGGATCAAAGGAATCTACTGAAAAGAGCAGACGAGGCCCAACCAAAAAGTTGCAAGACCATGAGAGGTTCAGGATCGAAGATGTCGCTGAAGACGGCAAACCGACAGCTCCCGAAGTTGTCGCAACCAAATTTGTGGCACAATGCGGAGTAATCGTTAGGGACTTAATCCCGATCACCATTAGAAATTGGAATAGGCCTGCTAATGCGGATGAAGAGGGAACATGTTTATTTGTCCCTAACCACGCCAAAGATTTACTGTGGAAGAGGCTCATGGTTAATTTCAAAATACCGAAGATAGAGCTGGATCCAAATGCGGAGGATCCAGTTGAGGACGCCTTACAACATGGGAGAGCCATGGAGGCTAAGGTCAGGGAGTGGGCTTTGAAGAAGATGGCCCAATGTTTCACCAACTGGAAGAAAAGATTGCACCTTGACTATGTCGTGAAAAAGAAGACTCCCGATTTCAAGAATATTCAGTTTGAGAAGATAAAACCATTCTGGGCTGAGTTTGTGGAATACAAGAAATCAGAAAAGGCTAAGAAAATGTCTGAAACAAATAAGCTGAATGCTGCTAAGAAGAAGTATCACCATACTATGGGGCAAGGTGGCTACAGGGTTGGCATTCCTAAGTGGGAGAAACTTGAGCAGGAACTGCGTGATAAAAATATCACCCCAGAGACAGACGATTGGGTAAAACGTGCAAGGAATTGGTTTTACGGGCATGGGGGCACGTTGGACTCGGAAGGGAGGTGTATATATAACATACGACATAAAGAAGACCCCTTGCCAATCGAGAGGATCAGAAAAGCAGTAAAGGCTGTTAAAGATGGGGACTTCATTCCCGATAGAGAGAATGATGAGCTCACACTCGCCCTTGGAAATAAGGAACATGATAGACGAACACGAGGCACAATAGGCTCCCAATCATGGAGGACTGGGTTTCCCGAAGAGAGGAAGAAATATCCTGATAGAAGCCGTCAGAGGAGTAAGGACAGGGCGGCAGTTGAAGCAGAAAGTCAGAAAGAGCGAATGCGTTTAATTGAAGAACGATTAAAGCAACAACAAGATGAAATTAACTCACTTAAAGAGCAAAATACTACCGGCCCATCTCAGCAGCACACTGCATTCGATGCTACCGGCCTATCGAATAATCGAAAAAGCAGTGTGGCTTCCACCGAGGTCCCGGGTGATGACAATGGCGATGACGATGATGCACCGACGATGGCTCCTGTTGGCTACCCAGTGGATGATATCACAGAGATGACACACTGCGAGCTACATGTCAAAGTTGTGAACATATCAATGAAGGTGGCGGTCGGCTATGCCTTACCAATTGGACCCGCACCAACTTACCACTGTCGTCCGGTTCCAGAGGGCTACGCTGTTGTCGGCGTGGATGAAATCATGCCCACCTTTGAGGTTTTGGATCTTCACTACCCTGCTGGCGAAGGGGATATGACTGTGCTGGGTGACGCAAAAAACGTAACCATTCTATGGCCGAAGGATTGTATCGTGCTTCGAAATCACACGCCAAGGCCATCTTCGCCGCCGCCTCACCCGTCTACAGCGAGGTCGTCGCCGCCGCGGCAGCCGTCTTCGTCGCCTCACCCGGCTCCGTCGCCTCACCAATCTCCGGTGCAGCCATCGCCGCGGGAGCCATCGCCGGCGCCTCAGGATAAAAAGCGTAAGCGTACCGCTACTGTGCGTCGTAAGCGATCGCCGAAACGTAAACAAGAGCCTCTTCCAAAAGTACCAACGGTTCCTCCCAAGAGAGCTTATGACTGTACTGAAGAGGAGACTGCGGCGATCGTTGATGCGGAAACGACAACGTTTTTCGCTAAGCTGAGGCGGCCGAAAGAGCCAGAGTTCCCCAGCACCAAAGAAGAAAAAGCCAAAGTGTTGAAAATGCTAAAGAATCTTCATCAACCCGAGCCAAAGCTGTCATCAGACTATGAGCGTTCTATTCTCAAGTCACATGCGGCACAAAAAGCCTCGAAGAGCAGTACTGATGCAAGCGGGAAATCTGTTGCCCAGCTCGGAGAACAAGCAAAACAGACTTGCGCCCCTCTCAAGGTGATTTCTCAAACCAATGTGGGGTCGAGCAAATATGGGGCCGAAGAGCAGTATGATCCAGAGGTAGTTGCACAATACGGAGAAGCTGCCGCTGCTCAAGGTATGAGTATTGCCCAGTACTTATCCCAGTTAGAGTTCTTCCCCGTGAGTGAAGTAGCATACAAATACCAGTACGGAAAACCTCTCGTCAAACCTGAGGAGGTAAACAATCTTCCAACAAAAATGCGAAGATTGCATAACTGGTACATGCATGCCACAAGGGCCGGGGCTAACTGGATAGTGCTGAGGGTTACAAAAAAACATCATGGGAAAGATAAGGATGACATGATATCCATTGAATTTGATGAACTATTTCAATTATTCAATCAAGACGCCTTGGACAAATCGATCATTAGTGCCTATTGTCTGTAAGTACTAATTCTGTAATTAATTTAGTCTCCAGCTATATTATTTTGTTTATTGCATGTATATAATCATACTGTAATATGCAGAATGAAGATTCTCGAATGCAGCAGAGGACAAATCTATGACATTGGCTTCATTGACCCATATTGGGTTCATGAAGCTAATCTCAAAATAAGCCTCCAGGATACGGAGGATAATATAGTACACGCGTTAAGGTTTCAAGAAACCAAAAGGGAAATACTATTTCCTTACAACTTCCAGTGAGTGTTATTGTCTTGTATACACTTTCTATTTCGCTTACTCGATGTTAAGTATATAATTTATTAGTTCTGCATTCGCAGGTACCAATATATTCTGTTAATCATTCAACTTGACAAAGGGCGTATACTAGTCATGGACTCGAAACATAAACCCCTTGAGACGTGGAAGGACATGCAGATACTTCTCCAGCGGTAATTCTAATCATTACGACACTATATCGGCCACGTTCGTGAATTTTATGATATCAAGTACTTAATAACTTATTTTATTCGTTTTCTACGCCGGGCAGCGCTTGGAAACTGTTCACCAAGAAGGCTAGGGGTGTTTGGAAAGAGGAGCTTACATTTCAACCACTAAATGTAAGCACCACTAGCTATATCCGCGCATCTCTTTGATTCTAGTTTTGATACAGTTATTATCATGCTTGATTATTATTTTGATTGAACTCTGTTCTCGTAAAGTGTCTGACGCAGGGACCAGGTAACAATCTATGTGGATACTATGTATGCGAGTTCATCCGGCAGACGTGCGATGAGAAGGGCAGAAATTTAGAGCAACTCCACGTACGTAAACAATTTCTATAGTTTTTAATTACAATCAAATTGTGTTTAGTTTCATATTCATATAGGCTGACTCCTTTTTTAAATCAGATCGAACGTCTACGGGACGGTCTTCTGCCAAAGGATCGCGTACGAGCAATTCAGGAGGAATTGGCGGGATTCTTGGATGCAGAAGTCCTAAACACACAAGGGGAATACTAGTCGGCTGTGTATAGACAATAGGAATTGTAAAAATAGCAACTTTCAAGAAATTGGCTGGTAGCATCGAATAGCAACTTTTGTATGTAGTGCATGAACTCGATCCGTGTATTGAATGTAATGTTGTCATGATGATCTTGTGTAATATAAGGTTCCTTCGTTGATAAGTGCAAAACACTAAATAAACAATAAAACAACCTAAATGAATTCTCTGCCGCGGCACAAAAAGTGGCGAAAATGCTGCCGCGGCAACAAAATGTGCCAAAATGAATTCTCTGCCGCGGCAGAGAAATGGGCCAAATCTCTGCCGCGGCAGCAGGTTATTAGTCCCGGTTCGTGTTATGAACCGGGACTAATGCTCCACCCCCCTCGCGCTCTGATGCCGCCACGTGTGCCCCATTTGTCCCGGTTGGTGGGGCGACCGGGACTAAAGGTTAGAGCTTTAGTCCCGATTGCCCCGTCCCGGTTGGGCAACCGGGACTACTGGCCCTTACCAACCGGGACGCATGGGCCCTTTTCTACCAGTGGCCCCTACTATAAAAGAACTCTTTATATAGGAGGAGATGAGGAAGGGAGAGGGGCTGGCGTGCCAGGATTCTTCCCTAGCCGCCGCCTCTCCCAGATACTCCGGATCTTATCTATTCAGTACTTGATCCTCCCATTATGATTAAATCATAGCCCTTCTCAAATATAAGATATGGTATCCTTTCATAACAACTAGACCAAATCGAATCACAATTAGCGATTATGATAGGAACCATCCTAAAATAGATCACACCATTTTAGGAATGTGTGGTGCAGCCATGGGAGGCCCAACCGCCACACATGATGAGCCTAGCTGCCTCACGCGCCACACTAGGTCGGTCATGGGTGGCCCAGGCTCCATCCCGCACTCAGGGCTTCACTTTGACACTCATTTCTCTCCCTAAACCACTCCATGACTCTGAAACTCTTTCAGTTTTTTTCTAATATTTCTCCCGACGATCCGGAACCATTCCGGAGTATCTCTCACATACATACGTGCTCTACACACTCTATAGAACAATATCCAGCATCCCTTAAGCGTGTGACTCCACATGTTTGGTGTTATGTGGTCATGTCCGTAGAACTCCTTCCGGTCAATAATCAATAGCGGATTTGGACACCCATATTGATTCCCACAAAGGACGAAGTAATCGATCAAACCTATTGATGTCATGTACTATCCCTTTGTATCACGATACATGAGAATCCCGAGGTAAGAAAATTCGGTATCCTCGTAATCCAACTATGGATTACTATACCATGTTAACTCTATTAGCCATACATCCACAAGCACTAGTTGTGTATATTTCTAGCTTATGCAACATGAATGAATGCACGATGCTTCTACTTGTTTCTTGCCATACTTTGGTCCTAATTTGCTTGGTCCTGCTTCACTAATTCCTAATTGGGAACGATTAGTATTCTTCCTTTTGAAAAAAACTACGTAAGTATGCATTGATGCAGATTCTTAGTAAGTTTGGCCCGTAAGCTAGTAACAACGAATTGTAATGGATGCCACGACCAAACTGTTCAGCTCTCTCGCGCCTATATCTCGGTTTATTCGGTGTCTTTGGTTAACCAAGGGTCAAAAGCGAATTAATTTTTAAAACTTTGGTTTATCACATTTACCAAACCGAAACTAGTCTGGATTGACATATCTTTGACAAGATGGTGGTAGGGCAAGTGGTGGTTCCGATCATTCCCATTGGTGTGGCGCAGGGGATGGTGGTTGGGGCGACGCGGGTACGGATGGCAATGGGTACCCGCTTACCCTGCGGGTTTTTACCTATTAGGATAAGGGTATGGTAGAATTTTTTTACCCATGGGTAAGCAAATGGGAAAAGTTCTTTACCCGTTGGGTATTGCGGGTGCGGGTATGGTAAGGAAAAACCCACGCCCACATACCCACCTACCCGCCATATATTTGTACATGACACGTAGGGTATTATTATCATAGCATTTATTTCCAAAATAAATCCCTAAAACTAAATACAAACCACCCTCGACTGCCCAGAAATTCCCGAAATCACATTAATCCATTGCCCACCGATTAATTCCCGTTAATCTAGTATTCTTGTTTGAACTATGTACTTTCTATGCAACTTATGTTTGGTTGTAACTTGTTTTCTTCACATATATCATGTGTTTGGCTATGTATTTTCATTATTTAATTTATATTTGCTTGCTAAAACTGTGAATGAATGAAGATATATGTATGTTTTGTTATTATAATGCCTTGTTAAAATGTTTGGACAGACGGGTGGGTATTACCCGCGGGTTTGTTTACCCTAGGCGGGTGAGGGTATGGGAAAAAATCTATACCCATGCGCGGGTGCGGGTGCGGGTTGCGGGAAAGATCTAAGATTGCGGGTGCGGGTTTGGTTAAGCTCCACCCGCACCCAACAGCCGCGGGTGCCATCCGTGGACGCGGGGCAACAACCGGAGGTTTGGAAAGGCCCTACTAGGCGGCAAAAATCAAGAGAGCGGCAACTTGGGTAAGGTTGGGGAGGCCTCCATGGCGGCGACAACGGGAACAAGCAGCTATGGGTTGGCTCGAGCAATAGTGCGGGTAGTATTTTTCCGCTTATGGCGGTTGGCTTGTTCCCGCCTCAATTGGCACAATATGGGTAATGGGCGCGGATTGTGAAATGTGGATATTTGGACCCAAATTCTTGGTACGAAATCTGAGTGGAAATGTGAGCAAAATAGACCTGTGTGGAGAAAAGCGAGCACAACTAAGAGACCAGGGCACGTAAATAAAAATTCCTTAAAAAATATGGGACTAATTATGAGTAAGTTGTGGAAAGTGTTTCTTTGCCCTATCTTAAAAACCAGTTTTTAGGTGTTAAGAGTAAATATGTGTAAACTTGGAGATGTTGCTCCAATAAGAAAAGAAATACCCGTTCTCGTTTTCGGCCGTACGAGAAGATTCTCATGCGTATACGCGTGCGGAGGACGACAGGGACCGACCCCTAATTTCCTTGTCATTCAGCTATCCTTCCTCACGAAGGATCGATCTGTACACGTAACTGGCTAACCAGAGGGTAACTTGGCTAGGTTAACAATCGCTAACCCTTACCCCATCGCCAAGCGAATACCAGGTGTGGGATAAAAAATAAACTTGGATCCATTATGTTGATTCCATAATGCACTGAGATTTAAGTTTCATCTCTTGTTTTTCTTTTCTGACACAAATGTGGGAAACAAACATGAACATTAGATTTTTTTCTTTTGGTGACACGGTTCATCTATTTGATCCACACAAGAATGCAGCGAATAAAAACTAGAGAAAATACTCCTACAAGGCTACAATGATGGTGCTAGAGGAAAAATATAGGAATTTTGCAATACTCACGAACTCATTTTTTGGGGCTCATACCTATGAAGAACGCCATATATAGATCTTTAGTTGATTTATAATATCTTATGACTTTGAAATCATAGTTTACATTAAGATTCATGGGATTTTTGTATGCATGCATGCCAACCAAATACCCATGTAATGTTTTTATGATATCTTCCAAAACCTCCGTTTGCACATGTATCACTGTCGTGTTCATGTGTTTTTCCTACTCACGTGTTCCTATAATACCACAAAACTAATTACAACCAGGGCCGTTCCTGAGATTTTAGGGGCCCGGGGCCGAACTAAAATTTAGGGCTCTTTGCTATTTTTTTTTGATATACATGTATGAAATAATAAAAAATAGGAATACTCCAAGTATACCTATTTGCAATATTTATATAAAAATAACAATGTTTACATATTATCTTCAAAAAGCAGTGACGGACCTTAGTGGAGGCCAAAAGGGGCCGTCGCCCCCCTCCCCTAGCCCAAGCAAAATTTGACTACTGTTCATAGCTATTTGGCCCATTTATCAATAGAAAATCCGCCTGAAGCTTGTATTTCGCCCCCAGCCCATTTTGCCCCCGCCCTCCCCCCAAGATGTTGGCCCAGGGTCCGTCACTGCCTAGAGCGAAATCAGTGACAACGAAATCAATATCAATCTCGTCCAAAAATAATTTCTCGATGCTGGATCATAAATATCCACACTAATTGGTTCCAAATCAACACTAGCAGATTTGTAGGAGATGAATCAAATGCGATAGCATGATCACTTATATTGTTATGACCCGCCTTGATTCATTGTTTTGGTATGTACCGATATCATCCTCTAGATCAACATTACTCTGTTTTTCAACAAGAACTAGTGCTAACTCAACTGGATTCCTCTAAGTGCTCATGTTACTCTTTAAAAGTTTATGAAGGGATCCTCTCTATGGGTCAATCAACTTCTGTTCTTCCTTTCTGTTTTTCCTTTTCTTAGCACCGAAATCAGGTGCCTTAACCAATTAACCATATTAAAAATATAAAGAACTACTAATTAGAAAGAAAAAAATTAGGGACAGCGTTAGACTGCAAAAGACTGGAATTAGAAATTCAAAATTCGGACCCGCATACGCTGAACGTCCAAGGTGAGACGAGAGGCAATAAGCAGAGGGCGAGGGTGCGAGACGATAGGCAACCATCAGCCGACGGGCTATGGCTTGTTGCTTGCCGCGTGCGGGCCTTCCTAGGATCAACGTCGAGTCAAGGTCAAGACAGAAACTAGCGTGCGGCCTGCCTTCGTATGATATGATCAAAGAGATCGATATCTGATCTGATCGCAGGTTATGTACGTGCTACCATGGTGGACTCTAAATCTGAAAGGTATGTGTGTGTGTCTAGCAAAGTAAAGAGCCCAATTTTTTATTTTTCAATATCTATTATAGCCCATATATGCAGCATATATCCGCGGAGGGCCCCCAAAATTTTGGGCCGGGGGCGGCCGCCCCGCTAGTCCCCCCTCAGGCCGGCCCTGATTACAATCCTACTTCTGGGCATCCCTTGAAAGTTGACCTCGTTGCTTCGAGCAAAATCTGTTCTTCTTTTTGCGGGGTACCTATAAAATTGTTCAATGCCTATTATCATGAAAATTGTGGTTTATACAATTTTCTGATCTTGCTTTTATTTTTGCTCGCTTATGTGTTGGTACCAAAAAAAAAGACCCATAAGTTGTATGATTACATCTTCCGCATGTGAACTAGGATAATAATCATCATCTAAAGCAAACCCTACAAACGATGGTCCAGCCTAGCAGAAAAAAACAAACACACGAAAAACAATTGGTGCTAGTCAAACTCAAACAGGCCTGCGCGGCTCCATCTGGCCCCACCTCTCTCCTTGTAAAATAAAGCAAGGCTCAAAAAAAAGCAAAAGGCTTCGCTCTGCTCGTGTGCGCGGAGCAGATTCGTCTCCGCCCAAATAATGTGCGGCCGGTTAGAGAAACAAAAGGGAGAAACCTCGCCATGTCTAGACGCACCGATACTTGAACCCGCCAACGGTTTACGTCTGAGTGACGTGTGGGGTTACATCAGGTGGACCCCGCTAGCTAGTGAGAGGTGTAGAGGTATACGCAGCCCTGGTTTCTCTTGAAAAGACACCTCGATTATCTTCTAGGCACCAACCCAGCCAGCCGTAGAGCACAAAGTGACACTTACATGTGGGGCAGGATTCTCGCATTCTGGCCCACATGCGCGTGCCCCGCGTGCGCGCAGCCTCGAGGCTTCCCCTCGAAGCATCGGCCTTGCACACCCACCCACCGGCCAGGACACTGACAGACCGGCTCCACGGGATCGACAGGTCACGAGGCGCACGCGGCCCGGGTGCGCGTAGCGAGGAGCCGACCTCCCCTCTGCCGGTACCGCGTCCCCACCCCCGCGCCAATCACGCGCGCCCACGTGTGATATCCCGCCACACGATCCAGATCCTACGGCTCGGAGCGCTCTGGTGGGGCCCACACACCGGTCAAGGGAGGTCAGGGTGGGCCGGGCTACGGGCTGGCCCCGGTCACCCCCCGCGAATCTATTTAATCCGGCACGCCTCCCTCGCTCGCCGGCGACGCCGCCGCCTACACACAAGCACGCCAGAAGAGGAGGAGGAGAAGAAGAATCTCACTAGAAAAACAATTGAACAGAAATCCGAAGCACGCGACGCGGGAGGAGGAGGAACTCCGGGCCAGCGATTGAGGACCCGCGCGTGTAGCGAGCGAGCGAGCGAGCACTCAAGGTGAGGATTTCTGCTTCGTCTCCGCGCGCGATTCGTAGGGTAGATTGGTTTTTTTTATTTGGTCGCACGCCGCGGAGCAATCCGCTATTACTGCGCGTCCGCGCGATTCGTAGGGTAGATTGGTTCTGATTTCCCCAATGCGGCGCTGGAATTTCCGGGGGGCGGGAATTCTCGGTTCTCGCGGTAGAAATCTGCATCCTAGAAGGATTCCTGGTCTCGCCGGATCTTGGGAGGACCTTCGAATTGATCAGCTGTGGGGCCTATAAATGATTTCTTCTTGCTGGGGCTTTTCTACTTTTATGAGGTTACTTTTCTTTTCAATCTTGTGCAGTCCTTCTGTTTCCTTGCTTGTTTTGGTCGTTGGTTTCGGTTAGCCCGGAGCTCCTTGCACTGTGGACTGGTATTGAGTTGCCTAGAGTAGAGGTTCGTCCTATGGTGGCACGGAGTATGGGACAATGCTGCTGTATGCTAATTAGGCTGCTCTGTCTGTGATTTTGTCAACACTGTTTAGTTAGCTCTGTGCTTTGTGACTGAATTCCGTTTATGATGAACCAATTATCCTATGTTACCAAGGCAACTTAGATTTTTGTTTTTGACTCTGAACTACTATTTAACCTTTAAATCATGACATCCTGAACCACCAGGAGAAACCAATCACCTCTAGGAAACCTGCAACTAAGTTAACTTTCAGTGAACCCACATGGTAACTGCAAATTCATTTGGCCTCCTTTTCATGAATCTTTGCCTGTAGTTCAGTTTCCCTTGTGACTGTAGACCACCTTAAAGAATGACATGCTCCTTTCTTTATTCAAGGATAATAAAACGTTCCTCCTTTTTTTTTGGTATATTTGATTGTTTTTGAGGTAACTCTATGTGTTCATTAGATTGTATATCTATATGTGTGCTAGCTTGTAACTCAAATGGATTATTTTGTCGTTGTTATCCTATATTAGCCAGGCAACTTAGATTTTTGTTTTTGACTCTGAACTACTATTTAACCTCAAATCATGACATCCTGAACCACCAGGAGAAAACAATCACCTCTATGAAACCCGCAACTGAAGTTAACTTTCAGTGAACCCACATGGTAACTGCAAATTCATTTGGCCTCCCTTTCATGAACCTTTGCCTGTAGTTGAGTTTCCCTTGTGACTGTAGACCACCTTAAAGAATGACATGCTCCTTTCTTTATTCAAGGATAATGAAACATTCCTCCTTTTTTGGTATATTTCATTCTTTTTGAGGTAACTCTATATGTGTGCTAGCTTGTAACTCAAATGGATTATTTTGTCTTTGTCATCTTCTCTTGTCTTGTTTCCTGTCTATTTCTGTTCGTTCGGGATTTTTTTTTGACATAGATCAGATAACATGAATTCCTTTCAAAACTTCATGTCAATCGCCCGTTAGATCAGTTCAACACTTGTTAATTTGATGTTGTCTGTTTTGATCTGTAATATCCTGAGGAAATGTGTCTCCTGCTAATTATGAGACTTGAAAGTTAGTGACTTAGAATTAGGACATTCTTGTGGTGACTGTTTTCTTGATTGTCTTGCATTGCTTCAAAGTCTTACTGATAATTACGCTTTGCAGTTTCCAGCGAGAATATCTGAAGGTCCTAAGTAGATTCCAGTGACTTTCTTATACTCTAAGAAAGATTCTTCAAGGTGATGGTTCATTCTCAACCCTGCTGACCTCCATGTCCGGTGCCCCACGCTCCAACCTTGGACTTGTTCCCAGGGACATGAATGGTAGCTTACCAGTTAGTAATACAAATTCCTCTGGGCCAAGCATCGGTGTTAGCTCTTTGGTGACGGATGGTAACTCATCACTCTCTGGAGGTGCCCAGTTTCAGCAAAGTACGAGCATGAACGCTGATTCATTCATGCGCCTTCCTGCCTCCCCGATGTCGTTTTCGTCCAATAACATCTCTGGCTCTTCAGTCATTGATGGCAACATAATGCAGCAAAGTCCACCCCAAGAGCAGATGCAGAAGCGGAGGTCATCTAGTGTAACATCACAACCCGTGATTGACGCTGCTGGTGCATTTCATGCTCAAAAGAAGCCAAGAGTTGATATTCGGCAAGATGAAACCCTCCCGCAGCAGGCCATTCATCAGCTTCTCCAAGGTCAGAGTTCTCTTCATCTCCAGGGCCAACATAACCCACAGCTTCAGGCCTTTCTCCGACAGCAGAAATTGATGCAAATTCAGCAGCAACATCAGCATCAGGTCTCGCAACAATTTCCTCAGCTTCAACAATCTCAAGTTGCCATATCTCGGCAGCCACAGTTGAGGCCGCCGCTAGCACAGCCTGCAATGCAGCTAGCTGGACCTGTTAGGACTCCTGTCGAGAGTGGGCTTTGTTCTCGAAGATTAATGCAGTATTTGTATCATAAGCGTTACAGGCCAGAGGTGAGTTTCTGCATCTTATACATTTATTACAAGATACACACCACTGAAAGTACAGTTTACTAAAATGTTGTCTTGTAGAATAATCCCATAACATACTGGAGGAAGCTTATTGATGAATATTTTGCACCACGAGCAAGAGAAAGATGGTGTGTGTCATCATATGAGAAAAGAGGGAATACTTCAGTTGCTATTCCACAGACAAATCAGGTTAGTTACCTGAAATCATGTTGAAAAGATAGATGTTCAAATAATAATGTACACAATCTCCTCAAAGTTCTGCTAGGATCATTCAACACTTTTTGATTATCAAATATCAATGATAGATGTTCAAATAATAATGTACACAGTCTCCTTAAAGTTCTGCTAGGATCATTCAATACTTATTGATTATTAAATATCAATGATCTTGGATGGTAGTGAGAAACACAATTTGTAGGTGTAACTTCTGGAGAAAGTATTTGTTATTGTAGCCTGCGATAGCTATTTTAATTGAAACCGTCCTCCATAATGTTGTATAAGATCTTTGAAATTGTAGTCACAGTTCTATTTTTCCCTTGTTACAGGAACCATGGCGTTGTGATATTTGTAATGCACAAGCGGGGAAAGGATACGGTAAAATGTTATATCTTTTGGTAGTTTGCTCAATTCCCCTTCAGGATTGCTCATGGAAGATCAATGCTGATTCATTTGTCCTTATTCTGTTATTCATCTATTTGCTATAAGATCAGTATTCTTGTACATGTTTTGTGCTTTATAGAAGACACTCAATGAAGAGAGGATTAAGCCTCAAGGCCCTCAACAGTACAAATAAGAATAGCGTAGAAGTTGTTAACTCTAAAGCATTACATAACACCTTATCATAAGAAATAGTGGATTACTGTCATGAATAAAGATTAGTCTCTTAGTTTCTTCATTGTATTTCTTATACAACAAAGCTCTGTTCTATGGCCTCTTTCTGTTTTGCTTCTTCAGTGTGTTGTTATTCTCATAAGTAAGATTGAGTTTTTTCTCTGTAATTTACTATCAATGTATATATTTGAGCTCACCCAGTGTCTGCCATTTCATCTCTTATCCATCTCACAGAGGCAACCTGTGAAATACTTCCTAGACTCTGTCAAATTAGATTTGACCACGGTGTTAGGGATGAATACCTATTTCTTGACATGCCCAATGAATTCCGATTGCCCAACGGACTGCTGCTCTTAGAGCATACTAAAGTTGTTCTGAAGAGCATCTATGAACACCAACATGTCACACATGAGGGGCACCTGAGGATAATATTCACTCCAGAACTTAAGGTATGTTCATAGTTGTAGTAGCTTTCCCATTCCATCACCTTTTGGGGGTCCTTTTCTATTTGTAGCATTTGTGGATATCTGGATGTTACAAATAAGGGCCATCTGTGAATCATTCCTATTTGCTGATTGCATGTGCAGATTATGTCCTGGGAATTCTGTTCACGGCGACATGATGACTATATCACTCGCAAGTTTCTAACAGAACAGGTAGAGTTCTTAGACCTGTATCTGCTGCCTGTTTCATTTCCTATTTGATTAACCTTTGTTTGAGAATTGAGAGGCTGCGTATAGTTTGATTGTCTGTCGCCTGCATGTACACACTGTGCTTTGGTGTGTGGCATCTTTTAGTTAAGTTGTGTCTGACATAAATCTAATGGGCATTACTGATCCTGGAACCAGTCCCCTCTCTGAGCTACTTTGTTAATCACCCATTTGCTGATCAATGTACTGAACTAAAGTTACAGATAGCTGCAAGCTGCAGACATAACATCAAAGAAGATTAAATCTTAGGCCAGAATTCGTTGCAGTCCTCATGCTTGACATTGCGCCTCCTTTCAAAATCATTTGCTGACAATTGGGGTCATCCCTCCATGATCTCCACTGGTCATGTTTTGTGATTTGAAACCTGCCTGTTTTTTCTTGCAACTAGGCTTAATAATTTGTAGCAAGTAGCACTGCATGGGCATTCCACTAGTTCACCTAATTATAAATCTGAATCTGTGTGTTTGTGTGATGTGTTTTAACTTTGGTACCCTTTATATATTTCTTATGCACATGCTTCTGTTTTTCAGGTAAGTTATCTGAATCTGTGTGTTTGTGTGATGTGTTTTAACTTTGGTACCCTTTATATATTTCTTATGCACATGATTCTGTTTTCAGGTAAGTAAGATGCTGCAAGTTGCCCAGAATTATCAAGCTATTCTCAATAAAAATGGGCCTGCTGGTGTATCGAATGATGATGCACGAAGCACTTGCGACATGTTAGTAACCTAGAATCACAGAAATATGTATTTGATTCTCTCTAGAGCTGACCTTCCTCTAGTCTAATCCATATGGGGTCATCTTTTTTTTTGTAACTTATAGGTTTGTGTCAGCATCACGACAACTGGCGAAAAGTATAGATCACCACAGCCTAAACGAACATGGGCTATCTAAAAGATATGTTCGCTGCTTGCAGGTAACTGGAGCTCCCTCAGTAATATTTACCTTTCTCTTTCGTCAATATCATGTAGAAACTCCTCTTGATATTTTCCTCATTTACTAAGGCATGTCTTATAACTATTATTCCGTACATGTGCAGTATGGCATATTGATTGCTTTTGTGCTCTTGGCAGATATCAGAGGTGGTGAATCTCATGAAGGATCTAATCGAGTTCAGCCACAAGAACAAGCTCGGTCCTATAGGTATGACCCAATTCACCAATCATCTTAAGTATTCATCTATGTTCTTAATTATAAGTTTTCCTAAAACAGTTTCTTTGTGATCAATGATTCTCATGAAAATGGTAGAACTAAGCATAACATTTTATGGTTTCTTTCAAAAAGTTAGTCATAATGTCACTCTGATTTTCTGAACTAGCGAGAGTTGTGGACAGTGAGCTTAAATTGGTAGCGATGCAAGCAAATAGTGTGGAACTAAACATAATATGTGCCGTCTTTAGTGCTTCATTATTTCTGCTGCTGATAACAGTAAATCATAACAAATTTGTAGAGAAACATTTGTCAGCAACCCTGCTTTGCCCCATTGATCTGCGATATAGTTTAACGTTCAATATTTTGCTTGTTCAGAGGGCCTGAAGAACTATCCCAAGCAAACTGGACCAAAGCTTCCGGGGCAGAATATGATGAATGACACAAACACAAAGGGCGCCAAAACGGAAATGAGCCCCCATGTGAATAACGAGGTTCCAAGTGTTGGAGCAATTGGTAATAATCCCCAGAATCAGGCAGCACAAAACAGTTACCAGCATATGATGAGAAGCTCAAGCGCAAACCAGGCTTTACTTCAGCAGGAAGCAGCATCACACAATGCTGTGGCAGCAAACAGCTACCAGAATATGCTTAGAACCTCAAGCGCAAATCAAGGTTTGCTCCAGCAGGAGGCATCTCAAAATGCTGCTGCGCTAAATAATTACCACAATATGCTTAGAGGCTCAAGTGCGAATCCGAGTTTGCTCCAGCAGGAGGCATCGAG
This sequence comes from Avena sativa, assembly GCA_916181665.1. Lineage (NCBI taxonomy): Eukaryota > Viridiplantae > Streptophyta > Magnoliopsida > Poales > Poaceae > Avena > Avena sativa. The sequence goes on along the minus strand of OV702285.1, from coordinate 56,500,762 downwards.
CATCTTCAAAGGTCCTACAGCAGTGCACAATGGCGTTCAGTTCCGTGCGGGTCAGCTTGGGCAATTCCAGCACCCCTTGTTCCAGCAAGCTATGCCCCAGCACCAGCATAACAATTTCCAGGGCCTGGGTGCGAGCCCGCAATTCCAGCCACATGTGTTCCATCAGCTGCTGCAAGAAGCCAAGAATACCAACAACCGCGCCATGGTGCAGCAGCAACGTCCTAGCACTCCCAATGCAAATGGTGGTCTCACACCTGGAGCCGTGATCACCAACAGTGCTGCCAGCGGAGAGCAGGCACAGCACATGAATAATGGCCCGACAAAAGGTGCTGCTCCAGTCGGCACGACAGGGCCTAGCAATCTTGTGATCAATAACAGCGGAGCTGGCATGGTCCAGCGAAGTAGCAGTTTCAAGTCAGTGAGTAGCAACCCAGCCACCACCGGTGGGAATGCCGCAACTCCAAAGGCGGCGGAGTCTATGCACGAGTTGGACGAAGATCTCGACCATCTCATCACCCACGAGCTCGCGGAGAGTGGACTGTTCATGGGGGAGCAGGAGGGAGACGGTGGCTACTCGTGGAACCTTTGACAGACAGACCCCACCATCAACAACCTAAGTTTCACTACTTTGAGAGTTGTGTTTGATGGAAAATTGCCGTAGATTTACTCTTCAAGAATTTTTCGAGCTCTTGTTTCACTGTCTGGAACAGTCTCTGATGTTCATAGATTGATGAAACGACACCTTCAGTTATGTGAGAGAGTTGTGAGTTGGCATTGCAACCCAGGGTTATTAATTATGTAATGACATGCTGTGGTTGTCACTTGTGCTGCTACCTCACAAATTTTATTACCCGAATTTGACTTGAATTGCCTATAATCTGTTCTTAAACCCATCCTAAGTACTTCATCCGTTCCAAAATATAAGATTTTTTTAGTATTTTTCTAAAACACAGATATCTAGATGCCTTTTAGCATGTAGATCTACACATTTTGCTTTGAACCTACACATCAAAAGATGTCTAGATACATGTGTTCTAGAAAAAGAGTAAAACATCTTATAATTTGAAATTGAGGAAGTAGTATCTTACAAATTATCTAACAGAGGCAGCATTCCCAAGTACATACATGACGAGAACCCTGATATATATATTTTATAAGCTTCCCATTTTCTGAAGCAACACACTTGTACATACAGCACCAAAAATTACAGTGGGGACTGGGAAGTGTACGTGCCAAATAAAATCTGATGTGTTTTTCCTCTTTATTTTTGTCTTCTTCACTGAACCAGTAGCACGATGACGTGTCGTCATTTTGTGAAATTTGACTGGCAGATGATCACATGCTAGGAAGGCCCAAACACTTCATATTTGCAAACTGGGCAGGTCTGTTTCACAAGGGAAAAAGAAACATGTCAGAAATTGTCCTTCACAAAGCCATAATGTATCTGAAGTTTATCCTCAAAGACTTAATTTGGGGACCTTGATCTAAACTTTCCATCAAAAATAAAACTACTCCCTCCGATCCATATTAATTAACTTTGATTTGTTAAAAATTGGATGGACCTATATACTAAATAGTGTTTAGATTCATTTAAATCTAGACAAATTTAAGTCAATTAATATGGGCCGGAGGGAGTAAATAAATACTCATAATTTTCTTTTGAGGAACAGGCAGTCATTTTCTTTACCTTGTTGATCTTGAGCCACCTAGTAATGCAGCCAGCGTGGTAACTGTGTTTGCAGGGCAGGGTTATGAGGCGCTCTCGGTTTCTGAAAGCTGACAGACACACCGAACAACTGCATCCATCCATTGGTTGAAAAAAGAAGAGAAATTCATGAGAGACATGGAGGCAGATTTTCTGTCAACCGGCCAATTATTACCAGCAATAAACTACTCCCTCTGTTTTAAAATATAAGATGTTTTAGCTTTGTGAAGGAAATGTATCTAGACTCATTTTAATGTTTAGGTTCGGAGTGAACCTCTATGAACCTACACAGTAAAAGTAGTCTAGATACATCTCCTTTACAAATCTAAAACATCTTATATTATGAAACGGAGGGAGTAGTGATTAAATTATCATATTTCAGCTTCTAGAATAACTATAATCACCGGAAATTTCACATTTGATTTGAGAATAAACTAGTGACTCACTCATCATTGTTGCTTGTCTTCCTTGAGAAGAACCCTGATCCTGATTTGTACTTCCATGGCGCCAAATATTGCATGAGGTCATCGGATAAACCCCTGCTCTCATTTCCTAGTGATTCAGCAAGTTCCTGCCTTTGCTGCAGATTGCAGAATAAAAGGGATAGAGATCAGCAACCTTTTCAAAACTATGTTTCTTGCATGAAATGAGGAGAACAAACTCTGGCGTTCCAGCCAGGGCCTTTAACAGGCAACAGAAAACTACTTTGGAACATTCAACCACCACATACCTCATATGTCATGTTGTCTGGATCGACATCGTCGTTGTCGCTGTCATCGTCCTGCCTAGCAGCCTGCTACCGGAAATTTTAGTTTGATGCAAGTAGGAAATAGTTTGTTCAACAAAATTGTCAGACTCCTACAATAAATAATATAATCACCTCCTCTTCGTGATCACCATCGTCGTCGTCATCATCATCATCATCGGTGTCGGATGGGGAAGGCACACAGCTTATATCTGAATTTAATCCAAACACAGACACAAATATATATCAGACGATCAACCCTGTACTGTACTATCGCTGAATTGGATCACAAATATGCGTTGCATTGCGTACCGTCCTGTTCGTCGTCGTCCGGAGGCGTCTCGATCGTCAGATCCTCCATCTCCTCCTGCAGCTGCCTAGCATACTCGAAGTCGGCCGCGATCTGCTCGTCAGAAGTTCTTGAGGTTGAGCCTGTGCCACTGCTGCTTCCTCCGTGACAGTGACAGTGATGCGAGCTTTCAGACGCACCAGGGGTCCTTGCACCCATGATCGATTGATACAAGCTCTCCTATTGAAGAACAGAGTTTATTTTATTTTATGGAAAAAAAGTTCACGCCACCAAAGAGTTTTTTCTAAAAGTACAGACGTTAACATGAACCATAAGACATGTTAGTACCTGGTCTTCAAGATAATCACCGACCGCAAACTCGAGAAAGTCATCATTGTTTGCTTCGTCGCCGGCGGTGCTGTAGTGCACGGTGATCCTTCGGAAGGCGCCAGGCGGCCCGACGGTGGCCATGGCTGCCGTGAGACAAGAACTAGCAGTTACCTACAGGCCATGGCAACACCCTCAGCCAGAGTTAATTAGCATTGACAGAGTTTCTGATCAAGATGTAGATGCTATCATGATAAAATTGATTAACATAAAAATTCTGTTTTGGTATAACTGGAGAAAAATCATGTCTCCCTCTCAAGCAATAGCAGTACAGATTTTTACGAAGAGGAAACAAAAAGGGAAAATCAAGATACAGGATAGCAGAGTCGAAACAGAGGGGGAAGAAGAAACAAGAACATGATTGATTGGAAGAAAGAACGAGAATAGGGAGATGGATATGCTTACTTTCTTTGCCCTGTTCTTCCCTTCTCCTCCTGGCTGAGCTCTCACCTTCTCAAGGTAGATGGATGGTTTGTTAATGAGAGAGTGGGTGGTGGTTAGCTCCAAACCCAAGTATTTATATGCGTGGGTCGCCTTCTCTGTCTCGGTTCGCCATCGGCCATCGCCGTAGATTATGATAATCCCTTTGATGCATTCTTTGTACTTATACTGACTATTCATGTACTTTTCTTGTAATTTTTTATGTATGTAACTATGTATGCATTGGCTAGACTCAAGGTCTGGAACAAGATAATTTCTTCCTTCTGCAGGAAAAAAAATCAGATCAATTCGATTCATACAAGATTGCTTTGTTGGTTGTTAGATGTAATAATTGTAACTAGTTCCAGTTGTGAACAGCTGCATGATCGAACTGGCTTGGCCTGACCTCACCTTGACGACTCCCTGGTTGCATCATCAGCATCAGAAACGACGTCCATCACTGTTCGTTTCATCGCCGGCGTCGACTTACAAGTCTCCGGGCTATGATGACCATCAGCTACCACATGTCTTTTGGGTGGCTTAATTATTTGTTTAATCTAACGGAAGTTGTGGTGATCAATCAAGCCATCACATGGATCGGAGCTGGATTCACAGACAGGGATTTTATGCTCTTAGGACCATCAGAAAGCCTGCATCTGACAGCATGTGTCACCTTGAGCATGTTCGTGGAGCTGCATCTAAGAAATTTCCTGGTTATTCTCAAAAAGGGACAGTATAGAACAACACCTTAACACATGTTACCTTCCCTAATTAAATGATTAGTTTTAGGCCAACTATTCTTGTGCTAGCCAATACTGATCTGCCACTGGTATGAGTGTGTAGGAATCTTGACAGGTTCCAACCAGACACAGACCGGGCCATTAGTCATTACACACACGATTAGGTAGCAATCCCTTTCATGGCCCCTCTCTCTCTCACCCAATAAGCGATAGTCTTATGCGATTAAGACCACCGACCACGCTACCGATCTCACATCCTGGTGATCTCGACGTCAAGTAAATCTTTGTGGGCGGCCCTCTCGATCATCAAGACATATTTCCAGCTAGTGATGATCTCAGGGTCCACATGGGAAGATTGGGTGCCAAGAAAGGGCCAAAGACTTGGGGTTCAGGGTCAACCTTTAAGAAATGGAGGGAGGATGTTAAGCTGATTGAGCTTTTGTTCCTAATTCGAGTTCAGAAAAGCAAGATCTATGAAATCATGGCTAATAGCTGATGTATAATAAAGCCTACCAGCTATTATATGGACAGTAAAAGTAATAAAATTTATATGGACATTAGATGTCATTCTCTAATAACATCAGGGTCTTCTAAGTCTTTCCCTACTCTGTAATAGTGACTGGAAGGTCGTAACTCTAAATAGCACATCCAGTTTTAATGTATCGAGCTTGCAGAATGTCCTGATTAATGGATGGGGCATTGGCATGAAGCTCGGTTTATTTGCTCACGTACTTAGAGCATCTCTAGTAGATACCGGATAAGCCGAAACCGGCAAATGCGGATGGGGTACACACGAAAAATGTTTTGCAGTATGAATTTGCATCTTCCAGAGCAGATCCTGCAAATCCATACGGCAAACTGAGAAGACATTCAGGCGAATTTTCATCCTCCATCACAAAGAATTCATCATCACGAAAAGTTCATCCGTACATGCATCGCTATACTTAACTAACTCTAAACCTAGAACTAAACCCTAACCAAAAGCAAAGATATGAGCAACAGTGTCACCGACAAAGAGCAACAACCCAGATGCACCGATAACGATTCAAAGTAATCCAATGGTCAAGATCTTCTCAGTTTGAACTTAATGTATTATAAACCTTGATCACTGATTAAGCTTGTTTTTGCAATAAGCGAAGGACAATGTTGTAATTCCTTGAGCCTGCCTTTTTGATATAAAGGCCAGATGGGGTGGTTGGGAGGATCAAGCATAACAAAAACTATTTTTTTCTTGTTCTTGCATCCTTTACTTTTCCTAGTTGCCTGGTAGATCTGAGCCAACCGTAACTCCACCTTCTCCGCTCTTCTCGCCTAAGCATGCCCCACCCACCATGGTCTCGATAGTGGTATTAGAGCCTTCTTCCTTTGGCACGCTTCCCCCTCCCCTCCCAATTGCTCTGACAAGCTCTCCTTGCTCCATCGCCGCGGACCAACCGAGCTTACCTGAGTATCCCACTCCGGCCATAAAATCCCTACACCGCCATGCCGACAGGCACGAGATCTCGATCTACATCCCACGACCCATCCGGTGTAGGGGACCACAAGTGCACACCCCCTACTACCACGGACACCGAGCACGAGGATGACCAAGAATGCCGCCATGTGCCCCATGACGTGCGGCCGTCGTCTGCAAAAAGGAGATGGCTAACCGCCGGGGATGACGGTGCCACCTTTAATCCATGGAGCTCTAATGATAAATTGTGGTGTTTTAAGATGCACGAGAGGCCCTCTACTGCTAACAAGAAAACACATGGAGAGATTGGGTCACCATGTCGAACCTGCGAGAGGGTTTGAAACGTCGAAGCTTTCCTCCATTAAACAAGACATGGAAGGAGACCATGGTCACCAGGCGTATCACCATCTGGACCCATAGTCTGTGGAAACCCAGCGTGATCATCACAACCTCCAAGCAACTCCACTCAAGCCGGTCATATACCTTCCTCATGTCAAGTTTCAGCGCACAAAAGCGATTCTTATTGGCAAGCTTGCGCTTCATAAAGTGTAGACATTCATAAGCAGTGATAATGTTATCTACTCCCTCCGTCCTAAAATAGATGTCTCAGATTTGTCAAAATTTGGATGAACCTATATACTAAATAGTGTCTAGATTCATTTAAATTTTGACAAATCTAAGACATCTATTTTGGGACGGAGGGAGTATAATAAGGCTCCCTAGGACAAACACCGACTGTTCCTCCAAGATTATATTTGGAAGGCATTCCTTTAGTCTATTTTCTGCCACCTTGGATATAGATCATATTACATAGACTGATAGGACGGAACTGACCCAACTCCTACGAGGTCACAACTTTCGGTATCAACACAATGAAGGTCTGGTTTATTTTATCCAGATTGTCCTCTCCCTTCAACACCCGTAGCACTACCAATGTTACCTCCTTGCCACAAATATCCCTATGAGTCTAGAAAAAATGTGCAAAACAACTATCGGGCCCTCTCCCTTCTCAAAAGGTTTTAGTAACACGTCATTCAGCTGAGCCATGAACTTACATTACACTATTGCAGACCCCCCCTTTAAATCCGGTTGGGAGGGCCCTCTAACAGCGGTTCTTCAACCGCTGTTGAGGGTTCGGTGTTAGAGGGGGGGCCCCTTTAACACCGGTTCTTATACAAACCGGTGTTAAAGGGTGGTGCACGGGGGCTGCCGCAGGCCTCAGCCCCCCCTTTAACACCGGTTCGGGGCTGGAACCGGTGTTAAAGGTTCTTCTGCCGCGGTAGAGATTTAGGCTGTTTTCCTGCCGCGGCAGGAAAACAGCCTAAATCTCTGCCACGGCAGAGTTCTGCCTCTGCCCCGTTCTGGGCATATTTCTGCGGGAGGGGGGGGGGAGGGGGAATCGATCGGGAGCGGTATACACATACATCGTCATCGGTACATACGAGTACATGAATAATTAAGCAACTATTATATACAAACATCGTCATCGGCACGTGCATCGTCATCGACACATACATCGTCATCGGCACATACATCGTCATCGTTCATTTTGGTGGATATCTAAAGAGTTCTCCGCCAGGCGTGACGACCTCATCAAGTATGAACCCCGCCAATTCCTCTTGAATGGCTCGTATGCGTTCAAATGGTAGGAGTTGGTCCCGCATCCGTTCGATCTGAATATATATGAATGAAGAATGGGCCATCAATATATATATAAGAATAAAACTCAACATAATTGATGGTAATAAAATAATGTTGTCGACTTTGTTTACTTACTTTAAGTTGTTTACTTACTAGAGCATATATATATACATGCAATTAATAAAGTGAATGAGATGAGATATAAATTACAGAAATAGTACTTACACACAATAAAGGCTGATGGCAGCTTTGTCGAGTTCCTTCTGATTGAATAGAAAATGCAAGTCTTGAATGTTGAAGTCGATCCCGTCGTCTCCGCAGAAGAAAATATCATCTCTTATATGCGCCGTGATCCATTCTTCCTTTCTCGTCTTGCAGAAATCAAGGTACCACTTGTGCAATTTTCGCATCTTTGTTGGTAGATTCTTGAGCTCCTCTTTCTTGACGAGATTCTTCCCATACTTCCATGGCTGTATGGGGTTGGCATCGCATTTGGGCAAGTTGTCTCCCATGGTGTTCAAGTATGCAATGTAACTCATCCCCATCTCATTAGCCTTTCTTTGTAGCTCTGCCTCGTAATCATTTACGGGAGGAGCGTCCCATGTGTCGAACACTTGGAGCGGGGCGCATGATTGGTTTTCCTGCTCTCCGAGCATGGGAACTGTTTTTTGGCGTGCCTCACGACTGCTACTTTCAGTCTCCCTACGGCGCCTTGCATCCGCCTTCAAAATCTGGCGCTCGTAGTCCGGCACAAGTGGGGTTTCAGGTTTCAAAAGATTTTTGTAAAACTTCTCCACCACCGCCGGATCTATTTTCTCCTTTGGCTCGGCCCGTCTAGGTGCAAAGAATTTCTTGACCTCTTCTTCCGAGATCCTATTGGTCTCCTCGTCGCTGCGATTCCACGGTAAAATCGGCAATGGCTTGGCGGAAGGCTGCGGGACGTAGTTTTTTGAACTCTTTGGCGTACGGTTTCCTGCGGATTTCTTTGTGGCAGTGCTAGTGATGCTCTTTGTGGCAGTGCTCTTCCGCTTACGCTGAGGAGATGGCTGACGGGCCGGAGATAGCTGGCGCGCATGAGATGGCTGCCGCGCAGGAGATGGCTGAAGCGCCGGAGATGGCTGCCGCGCAGGAGATAGCTGAAGCGGCTCAGACTGCTGACGCTGCGGAGACGGCGGGGGTTCCAGTGTCCTCCAATTTGGAAGCACGATGTGTTCCTTCTTCCAAAGAATGGTTGTTTTCACTGCAAATTTGAGTTGAGTTTCCCCTTCACCTGTAGCATGGTCAAGTTGTGCTTCCTCATATTCCTTCACAACCTCATCCACCCCGACAATAGCATAGCCATCTGGAATCGGTCGGCAGTGGTAAGTTCCACCAGCTACAGGAGGTAAGGCATAGCCGACAGCCACCTTAATGGATAAGCCCATTAATCTCACATGCAGCTCAGCGTGTTCGCTCTCCGTGATCTCATCCATGGGGTATCGAGGACCCGCCATTTCAAGCGTGGGCTGCACGTTCTCCGTGGAAGCCACGCTGCTTTTCCGCGCAAAGTCTGGGCCGCCGACAGCTTCCAATGCAGGCTCTTCATGCCGCTGAGATGGGCCGATAGCTTGATGGATCTGTTGTGCATTCACTTGCGCCTGCAGCGCCGCAAGTGCATGTTCTATCTGTGTCATCCGCTCTGTACGCTCTTTTTATTTTCTGTCGCGCCATCTGTAAGAGTCACTCCACTCGGCAAACCCATCCTTCCACGTCATACCCCCTGTGCCTCGTGCATGTCTAGGGTGTTCTTTTTTACCGATGGCGCGTGTGAGCTGGTCATTCTCTCTGTCGGGATGGAAGGTTCTGGCGGATGTTTCCTCGTATGCCGTGATGAGTTCAGTGACGGGTTTGGCAAGGAGGGTTGGGAAGATACACAATCCTGTTTCTGGGTCCAACCTTGCCCCGATTCCGTAGAACCAAGTCTTTGCACGTAGGTCCCACCCATCTGTCTAGGGTGTGATCCCTCTAGCGCGCAGGGCCTTCTCAACTTCCTCCCACTTAGGCCTCTGAGATATGTAGCCACCTGACCCCGTCCTCTGGTGATATTCCTTCTTCTGGGCATTAAGCGTATTGGTTTCTGACCTCTTTTTAGCTATAGCACCTTTTTTATATGTCACAAATTCAGGCCAGTGAGGTCTTATCTTCGCATAATATGCGTCTTCGAAATCTGGAGTCTCGCCAGCTTTGACAAATTTGTTCAATTTTGTCTTCCAGTTGCGGAAAGCGTCAGCCATCTTCTTTAGAGTCCACTCTTTGACCTTTTCCTTTATAACCGGATTGTTTTCATCCTCCTCTGGCGGAAGGGTGAAATTTACCAACAACGAATTCCAAAGCGTTTCTTTGGATCTTTCATCGACAAAGGTACCGTCGCCCTTCTTTGGCTTATTCCAATTTTCAATTATGATTGAGATTTGGTCCCTAACAAGAACTCCAGCCTGACGTACAAATTTGTCTGCGGCCTTCTTGGGCTCCATCGGCCTGCCATCAACACGGACTGCTTCGATCGTGAACTTTGCACGATCTTTCAATCGATGGCTCGCGCCTCGCTTGCTCTTTTTCGTAGAAGAAGATGGTTGCTGGCTGGTCGATCCAGAGGGCTAAAAGAAGAAAGAAGCGTTAATTAATACATGTAGAAGAAGATTGTTGGTGGAAGTCAGCAGAGGCTTAATCAATGCATATACCTCGCCGGACTTTGTAATCACTAAATTGCGTTCACCGGAGTCTTCATCTTCTCCATGACTACTTGAGCTGTCATCATGTCCCTCAAAGTTCAGATATTGTGAGGTGTCCTCATCAATAATGTTCTCCATTATTTCTTCTTCTTCAAGGTTTCTACTAAGTGGATCCATAGTTTCTAAAACAATAATATTATCTAGAGTAAGAGTGTAAACATTCAAGTGGACTTGGATTCATACACAAATATACATATTATTCATACAAAAATACACAAATGAAATTAAAACCCTAAGGATGCTTGATCATTTTAAACGAGTTCCGAGGGGTCCAAACCCTAATCAGGACGAGTCAGAGCTCCCGATTTGTATACAAGTTTTAATCTATGCATGTAGTACAATTTATATTAGCCGGTGAAACTATGTTGCCCGCGAACCCGCCCCGCTTGACACCCTATCTATACTACTACTCCCTCCATAATTACATGCCATCTTAGTTTCGAGTTTCCCAATTTTGACCATCAAGTTCACCACCAACACTAAGTAAACAATATTATCGATGTTACAACATCAGAAAATTTACTCAAATATGAATACACGACTACATCTTTTATACATCACACATATTCCCCACATTGTTCACAGAGGACGACTGCCGGACGCAGAGGCGTGGACGGCTGCCGCATTGACACATTGTTCACATTGTGCCGCCAGCTTTGACACATTGTTCACATTGTGCCGCCGCCGACTGCCGGACGCAGAGGCGTGGACGGCGGCTCCGACGGCGAGGGCGAGGGCTGGACGCGGCATATTATAAAACCATTTGCATTTTTTGGAATATTATAAAACCATTTGCATTTTTGGAATTTACTTAAACAATTTTCTTAATTAGAAAACATTTATGGAAATGTTTTTATCGCTTACAGATAGGGCCCACATGTCAGGTATTTTCTTCACTGAAATAATTACAGAAAAAGAATTACAGAAATAATAAAAGAAAAAGAAAACGATTATTGCATCACGGTGACGTCAGCAATGGAGATCCTCTCAGGTCGATCTTGCTCCCGTCGATCTGCTACACGCGGGGACTTGTGGTTGGGCTGGTTGGAAAGAGGAGGTCAGGAATAAAATCAACACAGAACTCAATGACCTCCTCTGTTACATAGCCCTTGGAGATGCTTCCTTCTGGCCTAGCACGATTATGAACATATTTCTTTAATACTCCCATGTACCTCTCAAAGGGAAACATATTGTGTAGAAATACAGGACCGAGAATGGCAATCTCTTCTACTAGGTGAACCAGGAGATGCGTCATAATATTGAAGAAGGATGGTGGAAACACCAACTCAAAGCTGACAAGACATTGAGCCACATCTGTTTGTAACCCTGGCAGGCTTTCTGGATCGATTACCTTCTGAGATATTGTATTGAGGAATGCACATAGCTTCACAATGGGTACTCGAACATTTTCAGGTAGAAGCCCCCTCAATGCAATCGGAAGCAATTGTGTCATAATCACGTGGCAGTCATGAGACTTCAGGTTTTGGAATTTTTTCTCTGCCATATTTATTATTCCCTTTATATTCGACAAGAAGTCAGACGGGACCTTGATACTGCTCAAACATTCAAAAAAGATTTCCTTCTCTGCTTTGGTAAGAGCATAGCTGGCAGGATTTAAGTGGCATCGTTTACCCTTCTCGTTCTCAGGATGCATAGGCTCTTCAGGGGCTTTCAGACGTTGCTGGTCCTGCCGTGCTTCCGGTGTATCTTTTGTCTTCCCATACACTCCTAGAAAGCCTAGCAGGTTCACGCAAACATTCTTCGTCACGTGCATCACGTCGATTAAAGAGCGGACCTCTAAGACTTTCCAATAGGGTAGGTCCCAAAATATAGATTGCTTCTTCCACATGGGCGCGTGTCCGGCATCGTCATTCGGAACAGATAGACTGCCAGGACCTTTTCCAAAGATTACTTCTAGGTCCTTGACCATACCAAATACCTCCTCACCGGTACGGAGGACAGGCTTCCTCCGGGGTTCTGCCAGACGTTTGAAATGCTTGCCTTTCTTTCTTACTGGATGCAGGTTCGGAAGAAATCGGCGATACCCTAGGTACACAACCTTCTTACATTTATCCAAATATACACTTTCAGTCTCATCTAAACAGTGTGTGCATGCATTGTATCCCTTGTTTGTCTGCCCTGAAATGTTACTAAGAGCAGGCCAATCATTGATGGTTACGAAAAGCAATGCTCGTAGGTCAAATGGCTCCCCTTTGTGCTCATCCCACATATGTACACCTGGTTTGGCCCACAGCTATAAAAGTTCTTCAACTAATGGCCTTAGGTACACATCAATGTCGTTGCCGGGTTGCCTCGGGCCTTGGATGAGCACTGGCATCATAATGAACTTCCTCTTCATACACAACCAAGGAGGAAGGTTATAGATACATAGGGTCACAGGCCAGGTGCTGTGACTGCAGCTCTGCTCACCAAAAGGATTCATGCCGTCTGTACTTAGACCAAACCTTAAGTTCCTTGCGTCACGTGCGAAGTCCGGGTACTTTCGCTCGACTTTTCTCCACTGTGACCCATCAGCGGGTGTCTCAACATCGCGTCTTTCTTACGGTCTTCCATGTGCCATCGCAACAACTTGGCATGCTCTTTATTTCTGAAGAGACGTTTTAACCGTGGTATTATAGGAGCATACCACATAACCTTGGCGGGAACCTTATTCCTAGGGGCCTCGCCCTCAACATCGCCAGGATCGTCTCGTCTGATCTTATACCGCAGTGCAGTGCATACCGGGCATGCATCCAAATTCTCGTACTTCTCACCGTGGTAGAGGATGCAGTCATCCAAATTCTCGTACTTCTCACCGTGGTAGAGGATGCAGTCATTAATACAGGCATGTATCTTCTGCACGTCTAATCCTAGAGGGCAGACAACCTTCTTTGCTTGGTATGTACTGTCGGGCAACTCATTATTTCTTGAAAGAAGATTCTTTATTTTTACCAACAACTTTGAAAATGCGCTGTCAGTCATACCATTCTCTGCCTTCCATTGCAGCAAATCCAGTGTGGTACCTAGCTTTTTATGGCCATCTTCGCAAGTTGGATACAACAATGTTTTGTGATCCTTTAACATCTGCTCCAGCTTCTCCTTCTCCTTTTCAGTTTCACATTCTTCCTTTGCATCAGTAATGGCCCGACCAAGATCGTCATCAGCAGGCCCATCTGCTCCCTCTTGATCTTCATTATCTACCCCCGTTGCAGTATCATCATATTCAGGATACATATTATGATAGTTGTCATCATCCTCTTCTTCTTTGTTGTCTTCCATCACAACCCCTTTTTCTCCGTGCTTGGTCCAACAATTATAGCTGGGCATGAAACCGGATCGAAGCAGGTGGGCGTGAATGGTTCTGGTATTTGAGTAGTCTTTCTTGTTCTGACAGTGAACACACTGACAGCACATAAAACCATTGTGACCACGGTTTGCATTAGCCACAACGATGAAATTTTGGAGGCCCGTAATGTACTCGGAAGTGCGGCGGTCACCGTACATCCATTGCCGGTTCATCTGCATTAATATGTAGTATATATCAAAAAATAATAGGGAGATGACTATTTATATATATAGTACATCAATGACACAGAAAGGATAGTTGCCGACCTCGACCGAGACGGAAAGAGCAACAAGAAAACTTATTTTGAGCTCTCGGGCATTTCACCTAACACCTCTTGTGCATATGAAAAAAACAAACTAGCACTCTTCACACCCTCTTGCTAGGCTCCAAAATGAGATAGTGAAAGAATGGAAGAGTGGGGTGTGTGTGTGGGCTGGTGTCTTATATATATATATAGCCCCCCTTTAACACCGGTTCATGCCACGAACCGGTGTTAAAGGGGGAGGGGCTGCGCGGGCCACTGTTGCAGTGTCCTTTAACACCGGTTCGTGGCACGAACCGGTGTTAAAGGGGGGGGCTCCTTTTTTGCCGCAGGGCCACGCTGGTACGGCCCCCCCTTTAACACCGGTTCGTAGAAGAACCGGTGTTAAAGCCCTTTTTCTGGATCAACAAAAGGTCTCGTTTCCACTAGTGTTAATAACCTCCTACATGTTGGATGTACCCTCCGAGCAATACAAATCCTCATAAAATGAATTCGTCATACTCGCCATCTCTCTTGTTCATCCTCGGTGAAGATCCCCGTATGGTTTCTTCAACCTGCTAATCTCTTGTTTCTTTTTCTTCTTTGGCTAGCTCAAAGGTGGAAAAAAGGGTGTTTTTATCGCCCTCCGCTAACCACTGCACCCTAGACCTCTATCGCCACATGACCTTTTCCCTCTCATACACTCCTTATAGACGTTGAGAAATTGTAGTCTCTTCGTTTGAGAGGCCCTATTATTGCTGCACATCAGGCCACAACATCGCCAGTCTATCGTTTAAAGCATGGATCTCCCTCTTCACATGCCTAAACGTATTCTTCTCCTAGCCATCAAGAGAACCCGAAACAGGTGTCAGCTTCTCTTTTAGTTGGGACATCATCGTAGTGGACATCCCATCAGCCTGCCATGTCTCCACAAGGTGAGGCTTGAACTGTTCGTGTGATTCCCACATGAGCTCATATCTAAAGATTTTTTCCTCGGCCGCCCTACGCATTGCCCGTGTTCACTCGCGCCATCGTAAGAAGATGGAACAATGGTCCGATGTCACTCCCGTCAGGTGATGTAGTGTATCCATAAAAAATGTAGCACTCCACGTTGCTGTGGCCAAGGCCCTGTCCAATCGGACTCCCGCACAAAGAACCACCCGCAACTCGGTGCTCATAGTAGGTCCATCTACTCCCCTTGTGTCCCAAATCACCGAGTTTGTAGACATCGACCGCCTTACAAAAGCCCTCAATCTGGGCGAGGCTTTGTTCTGCAACCCCCTTGTGTTTGTGTTGGTGCAACACTTCGTTAAAATCTCCGATGCACATCCACGTCAACAACGACTATGACTTAACAAACTTGTGCATGTCCCAAGTTTTAAAAAACTCCGAAGTATGAGCCTCCCCATACACGCAAGTAAACCTCCAGGGATCGAAATCCCTATCACTGATTACTGCATCTAGGTGATATTGAGAATATGAAAAAATCTCGACTATTGTTTCATTATTCCAAAACATCGCGAGGCCTCCATTACGCCCCGAGTTGCTTACAGCAAAACAGTGATCATACCCTAGCCTTCTAGCTAGTCCCTCCACCCGCGTCCTATGCAGCTGTGTTACCACTACACAAAATACGTTGCCAAATCGCAGAGCTCTCTAACTGTTGTGTCAACCACGAAAATTATAGCATATGAAACTCATTGCTCTAGGCGCGCGGTGCTCCTCGCTGGACCCCGCCTCAGTAGATTCAGATCCACTCTTCTTTGGCCTCTTTGGGTTTGGTTTCACCGGAGATGTGTCGTCGTCTCCACCTTGTTCTACGCCTCCTCTACCGTCACGGAATCCAGGTTCCTCCTCATAGCTGGATTATCGAGCATGGATCCATCAATAATTAGGCCCACACCATCGCCTCTCCCAGCTACACCTGTTGCCGCGCCCGATGGCGATTCCCCCGGTGATCGCTTACAGGAGTCGGCAAATCTGCCTCCGCCACGGCCTGCATGTCCACCATCGCGCACTGGCACCTTGTTACGTACCCCTGAAGTCTGGGGATGCCAATCCTCAATCGGTGCAACCAGCCACGTCCCATATTGCTTGGCAGTTTCATCATGAACACCGTAATCACCACACTCCAAATCACCATGGCCGAAAATACCACACATCTCACAGAATTTCGGCAGTTTTTCGTAAATCACTTGTAAAATCATCTTCTCATGCCCCTATGGGTGGAGGCGACAACCCTGGTGAGCGGTTTGGTGACTTCCAGCCACACCCTCACCCCCCCTGACAAAAACTAGTACCACTCGCGTCCAGGGCATACAGATCAACACTTTCCACCTCCCCAATGCGCGCCGCCATTTCTCGAATAATATCTTCCTTCCAAAACAGCGGCGGGGTTCCTCGCACCTACACCCAGCCATGGATGTGATTGAGAATCACTGACTTGGGATGAGGTCAGCCCACTAATGGCCAATTAGCATAAAATAGATTATTTATCTGGATGACCAATTGTTGAAAGGGCCATATCGATGAGGTCAGCCCACTAATGGCCCAATAGCATGGGCAGCTGGGCCATAAACAAATTAGAGGATAGTCACGCCTGGCTGCCTGGTTGCACATACCCATGACCTGACTTAGACTAGAGATCGATTTACCTAGATGGACACCGTCAGTCTTTACCATGGACTTGGAGCCTCCGATGTTTCATCGATCGTCTATCACCGAGGAGATGCAGTTGGCCTGTGCTACTCCGTTGCCAATGAAGACCATTGCTTCAAACTGCCGAATCAGTTAGACCTCGAGGCACTTCTCACACGTGAGACTAAGGTATTTCGTATACTAATATTACAATTGAATTTGCAACTATTAGTCAGCATGTTTGTTAGATAAGAGGATAAACTATACCCTCCCCCCTCCCCCCAATCTATACCTAATAATAATAAGGAACGCAACGTTTCTGTCCACCGTCCGTTTCTGGACTTTTTTGCCCCTTGCTTTTCAGAGTTATTACATCCCCTGCCACCGTGAGTGACCGCATGTTCCTTTGGATAGAAAAATCTGCCGCATCCAAGAACCGGGGTGTTCCTGCATGGCTTCCCGGGCAATGGGATGGAGAGAGAGCGGTGGTCTGCATCGGCGTACCCGCTCCCCGGCCAGCTCGGCGACCTCCTCGACGCAGCGCTCGAGCCGACGTTACTGCTGTTGTTGCTGCTCCTGCCCGTGGCGGCGCTTGCCTTCCCACCGTAGCTCCTCAGCGCGCGCTTCGATCTGCCGCCGTGTGCCGGATCAGCCTCCCACCGCTGGGTCGTCCGTCCTGCGCCGCCGCGGGAGGCAGATGATGGCCGGCGCCACGAGGAGAGAATATCGATGCCGGGCACGCAGACGACGCCGCGCGTTACGTCGGTCGGGCGGGATCAGAAGGAGATTGGAGGATGGCGCAGCCGGGATTGATCTCGAAGGGGTTGGAGGACGCGCAGGCGGGCTCGAGCTCGGCCTCGCGGTGAGATAGAGGATGGGAAGAGGACGGTGTTCGCGTTGCTGGCCAGCCGGCGGCCACGAGGGGAGGTGGCAGACGCCGGCGCTCGGCACTACAGTAGCTGGAGACATCGCAGAGCCAAGACTCCCGCGAGAGCTTCCTCCTTGCGCGGCTTTCCACGCTCGAGCGGCAGCGTTGACGAGCCTCCGCGCGGGGACGACTTCCGTGATGCTGGCTAACCAAAGTTAAATGCGAACCAAAGCGAGGTACATATTTACATTAGCTCCAAGCCTGGCCGCATGCAAATTACTTGTTGGATATTTAGTTTTTGTTACGTTGGCAGTCGTATTACGTAGCAGCCACTATTTGGACCGCATAAAAGAGTATGCAGAGTGTTGTTTTCCCGGAGGCTGTTGTTTAATTGTAGATATCCAAATTACACACTAAAATTAAATACTGTTTGAAAAATATTTTCCTTTCCAATCCAAAATAAAAGAGTGACCGTAAGGTGAAGATCATTGCACATGATGAATCAGATTTTGAACCAGTTTGTTACACTCCGAGCAGACCGAGGACGACAGCGACCTAGCGCAGCCCTCAACCCAACAAGCACGACTTTCAAAGAATAAGCATGGTAGGACCTTTACTTTTTTTAAGAAACTCGGGTGAATTTATATGAGACATCCGCTTTCTCCCTTTAACAAAAAACTGATTTTGAGTAATGAAAGTCTCAAGAATCTAAAAAATAATCAACAAAAATATTTGTCTTTCATCTATATTTTTTCTTCCGGTGCAACGCACGGGTTTTGTGCTAGTTTAATACAAAAGTCGATTATGGCCGCTCCCACCCACCCCGAGACGATCTCACCGGCGACTCATGGCCACTACCACTAGATATCACCGGCGATGGATCTCTCCGCGCCCCTGGACTTCTCTCCGGGCGTGGATCTTGCAACCAAGGTTCATGACACTTTCTCCACCACAATCCATGGATCTCCCGAACTTCCCTTCTTACATTTGGTGGCTTCCTTTGGGCGGGCCTCATTTCGTTTAACCGAGGAGAACGTGAGTATTGCTCTCCAATCTTGCTTGGGTGGTGAGGCCTCACTTCTCAATGTTCTGTGCATCAAGGATCGAGTTTTCCGTTTCTCGGTGGTATCTAAGGTCGTTGGATTTATGATCTACAACCTCCGTTCTTTCTCATGCCCCTCGTTCATCTCATTTTTTCATCTTTGAGGATCAGGCGGTCCCAACTGGGAACGTGAGCATTTTGATTGGATCAGGGAAGAACAAGCTGAATGGCACTATGTGCCTGCAAGATCACCATCCTCCCCCCTCACCGGTGCCAATTGAGTCTCGATCACCAACCCTAGATCTTACATTGACGTGGCCAGATCCAGCCCTGTGAGCTCGCAACGACCCGTCCCAAGATCCCCGGATCCTAACCGTATTTCCTGCTCTGCCTCCAATTCAAAATCTGCTCAGTCGGCCACCCCTCCTCTTCTCCAGCCCACCAGAAGCCCAGCCCACCCCCTTCACTCTGGCAGCCCACCCACCACTCCCAACCCACCCCGACTATTGAATCCTGAGTGCAGCCGATGCCTCGCGCCTGGTCATCTTGCTGTTGCCTGCACATACAAGATTAGGTGCAGAGGCTGCCACCATTACGGCCACATTAAGCGGCAATGTTGGATCAAGAATAATCAAGTGCGAATATATCGTATCAAAAGGAAATCTCCTGAACCCAATACCTGTTTTTCCCACATAATCAGCTCTTAGGTTCCACCGCCACCCAACCCTCCCCTAAACCCTTCTGCCGCTGCATCGCCACCACCCTCCCCGCCTTCTTCCACTTTTCCGCAGTCTGATCCCACCCACGCCGCCACCGACCCATCACCAACTATGGCGAACTACCCATGCGATACATACCCCCACCTCCCTCCAGGCACTGACATCATCCAACCTTCCATCCACCGCCGCCGTCGTGCTACCCATGTCTTCGGAGGTGCGCCGCTCCTCATCTGTGATGAATGGGGCCATTGTCATTCTGGAGCCGCCTACAGATCCAGATCACTTTGAAGCAGACGCACACCTGATCAACGGTTTTCTCAATCAGCAAGGATACACGGTTAAATCTATCTCTAGATCTGCTATGGGTGCTACACTTGTTCAATTCCTGCATACTTGTGCCAAAGATACTGTTGTTGCACGTAGTCCTTTTTTGTTGGTGATTCTATCATGCGCATCATACCTCAGAACCGTGGCATTAACCATCGCAACTGTGCCTTCACCCACGATGTTTGGATCATGATGGTGAACTACCCACAAGAAGCTTGGCTAGTTGAGAAAGTTCGTGAATCTATTAGTGAATTTGGCAGTTTTTTGGTTTGGAACCGTGATGCATCAAATAGGGTTCGCATCCTAGTCAAAATTAGAGTTCCAGATATTCTAAATATTCCAATCAGTCTTGTCATGCAAGAAAATACTAGTGATGAGGGACATGGGCACTCATGGACAGTTGTTAATTATGCCCTACATGCTAATCTGCTTGGTGGTCTTGCTGGAGATGAGGATCAACTGCCACCTGAGGGTGGAAACCCCCACCCTATGCCTGCTCAGCCGTTTGGTGGCATTTGGGAAGATGCAGACTATGTGCATGAGGAACAACATGAGGCCCCAGCTACTCAGATGAACAATGATGCTGACATGATCAATACTCCACCTCAAGCTGCCCCTGTTGCTCAACAGGAAACTCATTTATAGCCCATGATTGAAGCTGTTGATTCTTTTACTGCCCTGCATGACTTAGTGTCCAATATTCTTGAGAAAGCTCCTACTATACTTAATGCTATAAACCCTACTATGATCACTGGAGCAAGGGTTGAGATGGTGGATGTTGTCAATGGAAGTAATTCTGAAAGGA
The DNA here is from genome assembly GCA_916181665.1 of Avena sativa. NCBI lineage: Eukaryota > Viridiplantae > Streptophyta > Magnoliopsida > Poales > Poaceae > Avena > Avena sativa. The sequence goes on along the minus strand of OV702285.1, from coordinate 56,480,626 downwards.
AGTGTATGCTCAAAATCTATGCTGTTATTGCTGCACCTAAGGAGAAATCCTCTATGATCATATCTGAGATTAACAATGATGATGACAATGTGTCTCTGATGGACTGTGCAACATCCTCTGTCCTGAACCTGCAGACTGCGAATATATCACCAATTGAGGATCATGTTATGTCAGATCTTGCTGTTGATCAGTATATGCAGAACTCTGAAATCCCAGATAACTCAGTTTTTCAGTGCCTGGATGATCTGATGGATGGTAATCACATGTTGAATGTTGGCATGCCCAATACTCCAGACAACAATGTTAATGAAACTGCCAAGGATGTTGCTATAGTCAGGAGAAGTAGAAGAATTGCTGGCTTATCTGCTGGATACAAGAATGCTGCAGCTAAAGAGATGGCTGAGGAAAAGTAGAAGATGAAGAAAAAGAACAATGTCAAAGGCAAGAAAAATCCTACTCAGGAATTTGAGGTTGAAATTATTGATGAAGATGGTCCTCCACCACCAGAATTGCCCCTTGGCACCATTCAGGTCATTGCCATCAATCAGTGCCAGATCCCTCCTAGTGAGGTGACTGAAGAAGCTCTCACATCCACGAGTGGCAAATGCATCACATCATCACCTTCCGCACATATGACGGTGGATGCTGTCATGGGTCTATTTTATGTTCCTTTTATCCTCCTGCAAATCAAACTCTGGTTCATGCCCAGTTCCTAGCTTGTAATAAGTTGAAACCCATCTTTGTGTGTTGCATCGAACTTTCTGGATGTACTTTGAATTATTGTGATGCTATATCTATTTCCATCCTTCCTTGGTTTATCATGTATTATATCATGTCTCTCACTCTATGCAATCCCATGATCATGAGCAGTTATGTTGTTCATATTTCCTTCTATCCCCACCCAATTTCCCAATTAATAGAAACTGGAATGTAATGGATTGGAACTTGAGAGGGATTAATTCCCAAGCTAGATGGAATGACATCAGATAGATAACTGAAGAAAGAAATTGTGGTATTATGTGTTTCCAGGAAACAAAAAGGGAAAGTTTTGATCTAGCATATATGGTAATTTTTGCCACAAGAAATCCAATTGTTATGCTTATGTCCCATATCTGGGAAACTCTGGAGGGATTATAACAATATGGAATGGTAGTCTTTTCACTGGTACTATAATTAGTCAGTGCAGATTCCAAATTACTATTGAATTTAAATGCAATCTATCTGGTACTATATGGACACTCACGATTGTCTATGGTCCTGCAGACAATGAGCACAGAGATGATTTCTTTGATTGGTTGAATAATATTTACACAACCAATATGAAATATTGGCTTATCATGGGTGACTTCAACCTGATCAAGGACCCACAAGACACAAGCAGGCCAGGTGGAGATTCTAATAACATGATGAAATTCAGTAGTGCCATTCAATCTTTAGATCTTGAAGAAATTCCATTAAAAGGCAGAGCATACACCCGGAGCAATATGCAAGACAGTCCATTACTAGAATAATTGGACTGGATTTTCTCATCAGCTAAATAGACAGCAGACTTCCCTAATACAATGGCTCTACCACTTGCTAGACTTGGTTCTGACCACATCCCCATTCATATTCAGATTGGTACCTACATAACAAAATCTCAATTATTCAGGTTTGAAAATTACTGGTATGCATTTGAGGGTTTTATGGATATTTTGACCAAATATTGGAATGAGGCTCCCTTCAGGAATGACTCTGCTCTCTCACTTAATGCAAAATTTAAATGTGTCAGACATGCCTTGAAAAAATGGAGCAGGAATTTCTCCAACCTCAATAAAACAATATCCTGCTGCAATTATACTCTTGCAATGATTGATGGTATCAAAGAATAGAGGGATTTGTCTACTATGGAAAAGAACTTCAGACACATACTAAAGGAGCACACTGCCAAATTGCTGGAAGCAAAAAGAATCTACTAGAAAAGCAGAGCTAAGATTGAATGGGCACAACTTGGTGATGATAATTCCAAATATTTCCATACTGTTGCTACTCAGAGGTACAGAAGAAATTATATAACTTCTATTACCGCAGCCGATGGCTCATATATCACCAATCATGATCGTAAAGCTGCTGCTATATGGATATCATACAAAGACAGATTGGGAATTACTACAAATCCTGTAATCACATATGATCTGGACAATCTCATCCAAAGGCATGATCTAGGTCATCTTGATGAACCATTCTGTACTGCAGAAATTGAATCTGTCATAAAAGAAATGCCTAATGATAAAGCACCAGGACCTGATGAATTCAATGGGTTTTTTATCAAAAAATGCTGGAACACTGTAAAGCAGGACTTCTATAAATTAGCAGAGGATTTCTATCATGGAAATATCAATCTGAAGAGTATTAATACTGCCTTCATTACACTTATTCCAAAAGTGGAAACTCCTGAGAATATGAATGATTATAGGCCCATATCTCTTGTCAGTTTGCCACTGAAATTTATTACCAAATTACTTGCCAACTGGTTACAAAAGGAGATTATTCCCATGCTTCACCCAAACCAATATGGATTTATTAAAGGAAAAACTATTGATGATTGCCTAGGATGGGCTTTTGAATACCTTCATATATGTCACCAATCTAAAAGGCCCATCATCATACTGAAAATTGATTTTGAAAAGGCTTTTGATAAGGTGGAATACAATGCTATATATGATATGTGCAAGGCTTTGGGTATGGGTCCTAGATATCTATCATGTGTCAAAAATATATTGAATACCGCATCAACTTCAGTCCTACTTAATGGTGTGCCCGGGAAAAAGATAATATGCAGAAGAGGTGTCAGGCAAGGGGATCCACTATCCCCTCTGCTATTTGTCTCCACAGCTGAATTACTGCAATATTTAGTTAATGAAGCCTGGCACAATGGACTTATTGAATTGCCAATTCTAGAAGATTTTGGGCAGAAGTACCCTATACTTCAATATGCTGATGACACATTGTTAATTATGCTTGCTAATAATGCCTAGCTAATCAATTTAAAGCATATCATGATCCAATTCAGTGAAGAAACTGGGATTCGAGTAAACTATAACAAGACTACGCTGGTACCCATTAATATTACTCAAGAGTTGGTAGAAGAATTGGCTAATAATTTTGGTTGCAAAACTAAGAGCTTACCATTTACTTATTTGGGTCTCCCACTTGGTACTACTAGGCCATTGATTGATGATTTCATGCCACTTATCTCAAGATTGGACAGAAAACTATCTGGAGTCTCATCACTTCTCACATATACTGGAAAGTTGACTCTGCTCAACTCCACACTTAATGCACTTCCAATATTTGCTATGTGCTGTCTCAAATCCCAATTGCCATATTTGTTCATTTTGAAAAGAGTGGAAGACAGTTCTTATGGGCAAAAAAAGATTCCACTACTCAAGGTAAATGCTTAGCAAGCTGGGATTTGGTTTGCAGACCAAAAGATCAGGGAGGGCTGGGTGTCCTTAATCTCAGAAAACAGAATCAGGCTTTACTCATGAAAAATCTGCATAAGTTATATAACAGGCAAGACATCTCCTGGGTTTCATTAATTTGGCAAGCATATTATAATAACAGAAATGCCCCACACACAAGCTCTCCAAGAGGCTCATTCTGGTGGAGAGATTGCCTTGCTCAGTTCAAGGTTTTCAGAGAGATATCCTCCTGCATTGTTGGGGATGGGAAAACAATTGCTCTATGGCAAGACAAGTGGGATGACCAAATCAAAGAAGAGCAGTACCCTAACTTACACTCTTTTTCCAATAATGAGAACATTACTATGGACAAGGCTATGGCGATGAATTCCATCTATGATATGTTTAGGCCTCCTCTATCCATTGTGGCTCATCAGGAATTGCATAATCTGCAGGAGGATCTTAATCAAATTGGAGAGACAACTGAACCTGATTCATGGGATACTGCAGACTGTATTAATTATTTCTCTACTAAAAAAGTCTACAGGAAACTTATTGGCAGCCATGATACCCATGAATCACTATTAGATATTTGGAAAACCCGTAACTTACCCAGACAAAAATTCTTTGCATGGCTCCTCATCCACAAAAGACTAAATACAAAGGACCTTATGAGCCACAAGAATTTCTATGTTGAATTCAAGGACTGTATCATATGTGACGCATGCCCTGAAGAAACCTTGATGCACCTATTCTTTGAATGCTCATTCAGCCGGAGCTTCTGGTGGGCACTTGAAATTGAATGGAACACAGACCTTGGTCTGCATGATATGATCAGTGACATGAAAACAAGATACTCTTCAAACTTTATCATTGAAATCTTTATCACTGGATGTTGGAGCTTATGTGACCAGAGGAATAGCTACATCTTCAAGCAGATCATTCCTGATGTAAATAGATGTATTCTTAATTTTAATAATTACTGTTCCCTGTTTCTTCATAGGGCTAGGCCTAGTTTGAGAGAAGGCATGCAAGCATGTCTAGATACACTATGAGCTATGCTGATGTGATGTAATAGCCTTAAAGGCTTGTAAGCTGTAATTCTTTCAATCTAGTAATAATTTTTTTGACAACAGTAGGGAAAAATCCCTACTGTAACGTGTCAGAAAAGAGAGGATAAACTATAAACTGAATTTTCAATTATCGTACTCCGTCTGTCTCGAATTAGACGTCCGAGATTTGTCTAAATTCGCATTTTTATTGGACATCAATGTTGCATGTATTTAAAATTTGATATTATGTTTGTGTTATTTTCATTTTACGATCAATATCACCTCGTCCCCTATAGATTCAAATCCTGGATCCGCTCTTGTGTACAAACCAATTAATACTAGGATTAGGAGTCACGTTGCATCTCCATACCGAACAGAGATTACCTAATCAACCTAGTTAGGAAACGAACTAGACTCTTTAATCAAGACTCTAACAGTATATATACGTGAGCAGCCGTCTATAGCTAGACTAGTAATGTATGTACACTTGTTGGTACATAAATTACAAAATCATACATGTATATTACCAAATTAGCTTGCTAACACGTGTATACATAATGGTTATATTTGTAAACTACTACGCATTAGCATTAAAATTACATGTATACATATTGTAAATTAAAATTATATGTAAAAAATTCAAATTTTGGTGAAATAGAAAATAGTTAAATATCCACTTGCCGCCATATGATTGGAAGAACAATCAAAGATTTATGACAAACTAAAAGACAACCGAGTGTCAAATAGACTCTGCCCTTACCATTAATTAGATTGCAGTGATGGCCCACTTTCTCTCTGCTTCTACTTTTCTTTTGTGAAATTTCACCGATATATTAATAATCACCAGCAACAGTACAAAGAGTCGTAAAAGTAATATAAATTACAAATAGGTCAATGGACCACCTAGCGACGACTACAAACACTGACACGAGCCGAAGGCGCGCCGCCGTCCTCGTCCCTCCGTCACAGGAGCTAGGCAAAGCTTATCGCAGAGTTTGTTGTAGTAGACTGACGGAAAGTCGTTGTGCTAAGACCTCAAAGGATCAGCGCACAGAGCAGCAACCATCGTCGAAGATGACCAACGTAGATCAGAAGATACTGGCCTCAAAACACACCAACAAAAGCGAAAAACGACCGGATCTCAAGAGATCAGTCGGACACACGACCCTACACGCCCTTCGCCGATGCTAGACGTACCACCGGAGCGAGGATAGGGCGGGGAGGTCTTTATTGTGACTTCAGAACATAGTCGCCGCCTCAACATCCTGAAGAAGACACTGAAAATGGTCTAAACAAAACACTAAGACCTCCTGCCGGCGAGGGGCCGTACTCCAAGGCCCTAAAGGCCGTCGGGGATGGGACAGACCGGGGGCGTCGCCGGCGGAGGGAAGGAACCCTAGATGGGTTTTTGCCGCCTCCTCCTAGAGCACCTCTCTCCTCTCCGTACAGTACCGGTTCTGCTTCTAGTTTTTAAGAATTGTGTAAGATTTCTTCTCTTTTCTTTTTATTTTATATTAGAGGGTCTAATTAACAATTTAAAACTTATATAAAGACAATAAACCATAATTCCAATTTGAAATATGTTAGAATACTCATGTTCCTAGTGAAGAGAGCTTCAAAACAATACTAATATTGAATATATTTTAACAATATTTGAAAATAAACTTTTAAAATACAGTGCAACTTTGAAAAACATTATTAAACCTGGTAAAAAATATTTTTTTGGAAACAATTTGTTTCACCCCATTTCAAACTTGGTTGATTAGAGTTAGAAAGATAATTGGCAACTGACTTAGAGTTCGAACCATAAAATATAGGATGAAAAACAAGAAAAACAAATTTTATTGTCAATAATAATTAATGTTTCATTTTGTTTCGGAATTCAGGTTTTTTTTTTCTGAATTGTGTTATTTTTGAGCTTGTTTAAAAGATTTAATGGAGATAGATACACATGTTCAGAAAGATTGTTAATTTGATAATTATTCGAACTTATTCAAATCTAGGACTGAAAGTAATTTAATGGGAGAGAGAATGCTAGCTAGTCGGTGCAGAAGAAGATTTCGTACCATACTCAAAGATGTGGATGGCTCTAACGTGCATAGATATACTGTATCTTGAATCACAGTTCTGCCTGGGTGGCGGTTGTTGGTCGAATCGAGCACACCCTGGCTTCCCGGAACACCTTCCCCTGCTGGCAGGAGTAGTACTTTTTTCTTTTTTCGAATCCGGAGGAGTAGTGCAAGTGCTTCCCCTCCCGTGGCGCGCAGTGCGAGTCCTGAGAGCACACGCATAGGCCTTCAATGGCGCAGCCCCTTCCAAGGATGATGGGGCTGCCATTGACGCCCAGCACCTGGTCGCTCCACTCGCTGGAGAAGATACCGTCTGGATCGTACCTGGACTTCACTTCCAGGAACTTGCCGGCCATGGGGTACTTGGCGATGACGCCGTCGAAGGCGAAGTTCCGGCCCTTGCCCCAGTGCGGGACGGCGCCGTACTTGTTCAGCGCCAGCTGCTCGAGCTCGTCCATCACGTCCGCGTGCGACCGCGGCTCGCCCGCCGTGGAGCTCCGGTAGTAGGTCACGTCGAAGTCGATGCAGTCCTCGGCCTTCCCGAGGTACGCGGAGGAGGCCCTCACGTAGCGGAGCAGCACGCCGAGCTTGGCGTCCAGGCCGCAGAAGGCGCGCGGGTCGTGGTCGCGGAGCCTCTGCACCTCGGCGATGTACGCCGGCGCCCTCGAGAGCGCGATGCTGAAGCCGGAGCTGTAGACGAAGGTGCCCTTGATGCGCGGGTCCCACGCGCAGGCGTACTTATCCGGGCTGCTGCCGATGCAGGATCCCGACGACTGGATGTGGTTCTGGAACCCCACCACCGGATACCCTGTGAAGGAGGAGCCGTTGACGTCGTTGGTGAACCCCTGGCCGTGCACCTCGAACCACGTCGACAGCACCTCCGCCGCCAGGCACCGGGCGACGTCGCCGTCGTGTTTCTCCAGGTACTCCTCCAGCGCCCTGGCGGCGACCAGCACCGGCGTTGGGTTGGCGCGGAACCCGATGTAGTCGTTGAGGCCGTCGCCCGGCGTGGTGGCGGGGACACGGTCGTCCCTGCGGTAGAGCACCTTCCGCTGCCACGGCAGCCACGTCATGTCGCCGAACTCGTGCAGACCGCCCCACACGGCCGACCGCGCCGCGAAATCCGTGTCGTCGCGCTTCTCCAGCGTCACCGACCGTTTGAACATCGGCTGCAGCTTCACTGTAACCTGGGAGACGACGCCAAGGACACCGAGTGACACCTTGACAGCGTCCAGGTCGGGGTCGCCCACGCCGAGCTCCCTCACAACGGCGAAACCCTGGCTCGCCGGCGCCGGCGTCACGATCCTCATCCCAACCACGTACTCGTGCACGGCGCTGCCCTTGCCCCACAACGAGCTCCCGTGCGCGCCCGTCGCCAGGAGCCCACCGATGGTGACACCATACCAGTACGGAGAATGCGGCAGCGCCAGCCCGGCCGCGGCAGCGTCCTCGATCAGGTCCTTGAGCAACATGCCGCTCTCCACCGTCATCAGGCCGGTCAAGGAGTCCACGCTCACCGTCCGGTTGAGCCGCTCCGTGCTGATGATCGTGCCGTCGCGCCCGCCAGGGCAGGCCAGCTTGGGGAAGCTGTGGGAGTGCTTCGTGGCCGCCTTCACCTTGCGCTTCGCCGCCGCTGCGGCCGCCACGGCTGCCACCAGCTCCTGCTCGGTGGTCGGAAAGGCGGCGTTGGCAGCGCGGCAGATGCTGCGGTCCGGGAAGGAGCCGTACGCGTTGGTCACGGTGCAGTCGGACGTTCCATGGACGCAGGCAACCGGCTCGGGCAACAGCGCCGGGCTTGATCTGGGGACGCCGACGACAAGACGGAGGAGGAGAACCACAAGCACCATTCCCCTTTCCATTGCTAGCTATTTCCTCGGAATGCCACACTCGAGTCTGAGAACGAATGTACTATAATGGCTATGGCAAGTACAGGCCTCACTTGTTTACAACCTACGCCGATGTGTCGACGCTCGGTCCTGTCTTCCAAGAACGTTGAAGATCTACTGCAAAGTCAATGAATGCTCCCCCCTAAACGGTTTTGCTAGTTCTCAGTCGTCTAAGAACTTCTTAGGTCTCAGTCGCCTCTTTCACCGTTCGATAATGGTTGTGGCAACTCGCAAGGACAGGCCTCACTTGTTTACAAGCTTCACCGACGTGGACGATCGGTCCTGTCTTCGATGAACGTGGGGATTGCAAAGTCAATGAATGCTTCCTCAAGCATATAAATAAAGCCTTATAGATCCTTGTATTTTTTATCTAGAAGGTAATCACATGGTTAGTCACAAATCTCACTCCGAATGCATGGTCACTTGGAGAGGTTTATGAGCAAACCGGTTAATCCCATCACAGAGCCGTTAGTCGTCATGATGTGGCATTGACTAGGCAATTTGCCGGAGACGGGTGCCTAATTTTTGCCAATTAATACAACCTTGTAGAATTCCAAAATCATATTTGTCTCTTTCTCTCTGTTTCTCTGACTAATGAACATGCCCCATAAATTTGAAGAGTTTAAATATCTGACATCGGGACCCGCTTATCAGAGTTTTAATATTTAAAGAAAACAATTTTGGAGAGAATAAAAGAGGGATGACGTGAGCATGACGTCACGACAGGAGCCCTCCTACCGACTATGGATTCGACAGAGGGAGCGTGCGAGGTTGCGCGACCTAGCGCGTTAGAAGGAGGTAAGCAAGGCAAACCTAGTGGTGGCGGCTCTGGCTAGAAAATGCTAGCCAGAGCAACGCTAGAGACGAGGTCAAGCGGTGACAGAAGTAGGCACTCATGCAGCATTGCTACAGGAAACGAGTGAGACAGAGGACGGTTCCAAGACGACTTGGGACTTACTAGGAGCATGTTGGTGGCGTTAGGGACGATGGAGGAGGCCGAAATCGATGGCCGTCGCTGTTAGAGATGACGTGCTTGGTTCAGATGATTGGGAGGGGGGGTCCCGACTATCTCTGTTTGGCGGAGAAGCTTTAGAGCTTCCCGTCAGAGCCTACAACGGTCTATAGCAGCAGGGCTGAGTTGCGGTCGGAGCTAGGGTTTTGGGAGCTCGAGGCGGCGACCAAAGTGGCATATGCACATGCGGTCAAGCACCAGCAGCTTCTAGTATTTGCTTAGTTTGCACTTTTGGTTCAGCGTATTAGCATGTTAGTCTTTTAACATCAAGTTCTAGCAGTAGATCAAATCTCTGTTGTAGATTCTGTTAAATTTCAGTACAAGTTTTTTTAGTACTGTTTATCTATCGAGTACTATGTGTATTTTAGAAAATATGTGATGTAATATATTTCTCTGTGTGTATATGTTGAGATTTATTACATTCACCGTTTGCAATTGATATTTTCAATTTCTTGCAAATAGATCAATTCATCGTCTTAATTGAGTCAATTTGACTCGATACGAGCACGAATTGATATGCAAAATTTAAAGTGATTTTTTCAAATTGATGTTTCGGAAATACAAGGTAGTGGCTAGATCTACTGCACCGCAGATTATCACCACTACTGTTTAAAGCCTATATTTTGTCACATTTGATATTATGATTGCTTAACAATGTGCTCTCCCAAACATTTTATTAAGTCATGACATAAGGCATTAGAAGTATGAGTATCTACTGATTTTATCAGATTATATTCTCTAGTGCTGCGAGACGGACTCCGAATATTCTTTTGGAGATTATCTACAATATATCATACTTAACAATTTGAAGTTCATACTAATGATTTCGAGCCCACTTCTTAAAGTCATCATTAATTTTGCATAGTTCATTACAACATAACCATGATGGTTTTTGGTTTACCATGCGTAAATTAATAATCTCTGGTTTAACCATGATGGTAATCGATGGCCGAAAAAGAGAGTTTGATTCACTCGACCTCGATGGCCACAACTACCCTACCTGGGCCATGGACATCAAGATCACTCTTGCATCCCATGGATTAGTGTGTGCAATCCAAAATCCGGAGGACCCCCCTCTGGTTGGAGTCATGCCGTTGAGAGATGAGCAGAAATATTCACCCATATCTTAAGTCTGAGTATTTGGAGGAGGAAACCCCATTTACTTTGTTTCACGCCCTCAAGCTATGAAACTCGGACTTTGGGAAATGCATCGCAAAGCAAATGTTTGTCAAAACTAAGCTTAGCGACAAATATGGATGCTACACGCATCCCACTAACAAGTGCAAGACCCGAAACATCTGGTTGTTCTCTATCAGCAATCCAAGGACACAAAGTACCTTAAGGGAAAAGGTTTGAAACTAACTTCAATCTTCATCTGAATGGCACCAATGGAGCTGGTTGTTCGCAAGATGTTTCTCTTGGACCTAGCAACACCATGACTCTCCAGCCGTCAGGGGACTTTGTGATCAAGGAGGACATGATCGTTGAGTATGCCTCAAATGACATGTTTGGAGACTTTGACTAGTCCCATTATCTTCTTTGTGATCAATTTAATCATGTCCTTTTGTGATGTTGTAACAGAACATAAGTATCGTATATCACAATACATTGTATCAGCACTCTGATATAAAAAAGATTATATGTATTCTATATATTTGAGGGAAGATTTCCATAGCGAACTCTAGCTCGATATATAGATTTCTATGGGACTCAACCCGATGGATGAGGAACAAGTATTTGAAAAAGTACCCTCTCTATTGTGTTGGATTGCACTACTAGTACATCCAACCGTAGAACATGTTGCATAATGCAATTCCATTGGTCACAATTTGCTTGAGTCCAAAATTTCCTCGGTCATCAGACTTTGTATGCACATTGTGCAACACAGGGAAGCAAATTTTGAGGCATTCACACTTTAAAATATAAGTTGGACCGCTTCAATCCCTTGAACACATCCAAGGAAGCATTTGTTATTCCCCAACCATTGTGTGGATCTTTTAAGGTATTCTGCATGGTTCTCAATTATGCATCTATACGATGCTCATACATGTGTTTTATGTCCACATGAAACCATGCATTTACCATGATAATGAGGGAATTAATCAAGTTACAAGCCCATTATCGAGAAAGTATAATTTGACAAATTCGCAAAGAAAATATTGCAGAATTTTCCTCATGTGCCTTCAATGAATATTGCATGGTCATGCGGATTGAAGTTCAGCACTCTATCTAATACATCCACACTCATAATGGTTTGGTTGAATCCCTGAATAAGAGGATCAAACTCATTGCAAGTCCTTTGTTAATAAATTGCAATTACCAACTTGACGTTAGAGTCATGCAGCTTTACACACTGCTCAATGACTAACTGCATATCGCAGTACTCCTCCTCTGTAATTGATACGTGGAAATCCTCCGAGCATTTCCTATCTGCGTAAGTTTGGAAGCGCTTCACGCGTACCAATCTCACCACCACAACATACATCATTGGGCCCACATACTTGAGATCTATGTGGGGTACAGATCTCCGTCGAGCAACATGTACCTTGAACCCCTCATTAGGGACATTCATAGCCCAGTATGTTGATTGCTTATATTAAATGATGGATTATTTCCAGGCATTAGGGGAGACTTCATGTACCACACAGAATGCCAGGAAATCAATTGGGACTCCACGTTCCACCTTATATCCACGTATTCAAGAATTTGGACTACGTCCGGAATTCGCATATTTGCAACATATTGCAAATAACCTGCCAGATTCATTTACTGATCTCAAAGGTGTTACAAAATCCTTTAGTCCGGCTAGAAATGCGCCCGAAAGAGTGGAGGTACCAATAAAAACCACTCAACTATCTGTACCCGAGAAGAGGGGGAGTAGTACGGCCTCTAACCAGGATCTAGCTTCCTGTAAGAAACAAAGGAAATCGAGGAGATATCCTCTAAATCAGTAAATGCAAGTCAACCTAGCGTTGACAAACACCTTATGGGTAGTATACACCCAGTGGAAGGGGAACCTCCACAACCCACACTGGCTGAGACATCGGAACACCTGGACTCACACGTATTGGGAAATCACGAAGAGTCATCATAGGTGGATGCGATTTCCTCTAACTATATTGATTTTGGATAATCATACAACAAAAGCCTACAACTGTCGACAAACATTTCTCTTGTATGATTGTCAAAACCTTCACAATGATTCAGATCCATAGACCATGGCCATGGCAAAGTGTAAACCACTCACTCGGACTGAAACAATCAAAGGGTGCAATCCAAGCAGAAAATAGCCTCGCTCTTCCAACTAAATTCCCTACATGGGATTCAATATGTTTTCTTCTAGAAATAGAATGAGAACAAGGTGGTGAGAAAGCAAGGCTTGTAGCACAAGGTCGGGTTTCCGCAGAGATCCGAGACCTACTCTCCAGACATGAGTGGAATCCTCATTTTCCGATACCTATATCATTGGCAGTATAAAGTCATCTATTTGTGCAGTTGATAGATGCAGTGACTACATAGCCATGTGGATCACTAGATTCAGACATATATGGTTCCAAAAGGAATCTCAATCCGAATCAAACTACAAATGCAACATGAATGTGTAAAATCAATGAGTCACTACATGGCTTATTGTTGTCGGCATATTTTGGTACAACCGACGTAGTGAGTTCCTTATACACAAGGAAAACTCCTACAATGATGATTACCCATGCGTGTTTGTCATGCTCAAGGATTACTCCTATAATGACGAAGCACGTGATCATATAAAAGACGGAATTTGAGATGAAGGATTTGGTTAAACCCAAACAATGCTTGATACTACAAGTCGAGCTACCTCACTTAAGTTTTATGGTACACCAAGTTTCCTATATTATAAATATTGGAGAAACCTAAAATGCACAAGTCATATCCATCTCCCATGTCGGTTATTCGATCTCTAGACATAGAGAAAGATTCACTCAAACCACGGGATGATGTAGAAGGGATGTTGGGACTTGAAGTTCCATATCCCAGTGCCATTGGACCCACCAACATAATTGGTTGGGAATCAAGAATATCTTTCGATATCTCCAAGGCACCACACATTATTTGACATGTTCATGTAATTTCAGATAAATCTAAACTCCAGTATCATCAGAATATACTGATGTTGGCTACTTGAATGATCCCCATAATGTGTACCTACATGGTAGAAGTGTCACTCCATTGATGTCTTCGAAATAGACTTCGGTGACTACACCTACCAATCATTCTGAAATACAAAGCCACATTGCCATGCGTAGCTTTACAGAATAATAAACCACATACACGAGTCATGTGGTATTGGTTCTCTTGAATCATCGACCATTATCTACACAGATAATGTTGCTTGTGTTGCATAGATGCAAATAGGAGTAATATCTCCATGAACTAAGCATATTGCCTCCAAATTGTTTTATCTCCATGAACTCTAGAAGATTCAGGAAATAAACGTCTTGCGAGTCAAATCATGCGACAATAACATCGTTGATCTATTCACGAAGTCTCTACCAACTTTAACATTCTAGAAATGTTTTTCATGAAATTGGTATTCGACGGCTTCAGGATTTGCAAGAATCAGGGGGAGTATCACTCTGGACTACTCCTATTCAAAGCATCATATTACACTCTTTTTTCCTTTATGAGTTTACTATCTAGGTTCTCATCAAGGTTTTTAATGAGGTAATATCAATACAAGATCGTATGTCATACTTTCTTTTTCCCCACCGGGGTTTTTAGGAAAGTATACACGACATATATATTGTCCTCTAAACTCTATGGGTTTTTTCCCTTTTACAAGGTTTTTCTCATATGGAGTTAACACGGGGGCAATAATCGTTATATGCTGTGTTATTTTCTCCTTATTTTCCCATAGGGTTTGAAGGAGTTTTAACAGCATATCCAACCATTATATGTTGCACCATTTTCTCCTTATTTTCCCACTGGGTTTAAAGGAGTTTTAGCAACATATCATACCACACTCCTCACATTTTTCCCACAGGGTTTTTGGAGGAGACTTGAATCATGATGATGGATCCGTATGCAATGAAGCGGTGATTAGGGGGAGTGTTAGAAATAAATATTTACTATTTATTCTAAGGATAATCTCCGCACTTGTAATTGTATAGTAGACAGTTAGGATTCTGGAGGGATGCTCCAAGACCGACTATAGAAACCGACTATATAAAGACGCATCCCTTGGAAACACCCCTTCTCCCTGGTATATATACCGAATCCTATCATCAATAAAGATCCCATTCGATTCATTGGTCAATTCTTTCGTTTGTCTCTCCATTCATTCTAACACAACAGACTCTTTTTCTGAAGTTTAGCGACCAAAGTGTTCATCCCTATAAGTTTGTGACAAATCGTGCGGTTCCCTCTTTTCCTAGGCCCAGGATTTATTTATTAATCTACAACTAATTGTCGTTTTCTGCTTGGCAACTATATGTTGTAAATTTATAATCAAATTCCAAGGTCGGCCCTCGCGATGGCATCATATTTAGTATGTTAAAATAGCACGATAGCCTCTCAGAAATGCAAGACACATAATGTTTAATGTGTAAGTATTTATTTTTATTTTATATACTCCTTCGTCTCAAAATAGATGTCTTTGTCAAAATTTAGATGAATCTAGGAGTACATATATTTTTACTCCTTATTACATATTTTTCCTAGCGGAATACATGATATATTAGACATGGATATGTTCATAAAGGTGAACCTGTTGAAGTGTATAAGTGGATTGCATTAGCTTTTTCCATTAGTTCGAATTTTTTATTGCGTTAGCTAGTGCATGAAGTTTGACATGTTATCAGTCTCGAGTTCGAGTCATGTGTGGCGCAATTTATTCTAAAAAAATTGTTGGTGCCCCCTCCGTCCACATACAAGGCCTCTCGAGCCTACCTCGTGTTGACTTCTCTTTCCATCACACGTGAGAGGAGTGTTGAAGTGTATAAATAGATTGTATTAGTCTTTTACATCAGTTCGGACTTTTGGTTACGTCGGCTAGTGCATAAAGCTTGACACTTTATTTTTATTTTTTATATATAAATATAGCATTATGTTTCTAGTAAATTATTAGAAAAATATGAAATTATTAGCGAAGGTGCGGGAAGCCCCCTTCGCCGATGTCGTGGACGTCTTGCCACCCACACCATGCCGGTAGTTCCCAATCTCTTCGACGACACTGAAGCCATCACAGGGGTCGATTCCGGCAGCGTCGCGTTGGCGGGAAACTCCGGCGGGGGCTTGGAATCGTTTTCCGGTGCCATTCCAGTCAGGGCTGGGGCTAACGGTGGCACCGACAGTGAGGGGTTGGCGAGATTCGGCGGGAGAGTGGGCGGGTCGGCGGAAAAAAAAGAGAGGAAATGTTGCTCAGTGCTTTGGGCGGCCGCGCAAAAAAGAGAGAGAGAAGGCTGATTTTTGGGGAGCTCTTAATTTTTTTATCATCTAACCACTTTGCGACTTTGACCAGGTGCGGTTAGCTGATCATTCGAGAATCTTTTTATCATATAATGAAATACGAGGGTTCGGTTAGAAGTGCTCTTACATAGTTACATATCCAGGCGTGCTGCAAAGGAGGCAAAATAGTTACATCTCCACTCGCCTACTCAGGATGCCGAACCGGACTACGAAATTATGTCCGAACGCGAAAATCGGCCCAGTCGCCTATCCAGGGACATCTTTTCGGCCGGATTTTGGCTAACTTTGGTCCGGACTACCCAGTCCGAACCCAGGATCCCGGGTATGCCCTGGGGACGCCAGACGCAGTGAATTGGCCGAGTGGACCAGCCTGTCAGCAACAGAAGCCGAATCGTCGCCAGCCTTCCTGCCGTTTTCCTTTTCCAGCCCTCACCGCTACACCCTCCCGCCCTCGTCGCCGAACTCCGCCTATAAAAGGCGTACATATCGCCGTCTCTCTTCACAGTCTCTCACACCACCTCCAACTCCGGCGAACTTCGGTCGTTCGCACCTTTCTTCCTCGTCACTCCGCCGAGAAGCCATGGCCGAGGGCCGACGCACAATGCCGCCGTGGGAAGCCCGGCTCCTCCGCGAGGCGCGCTATACGGCGCCGCCGGACACTCGTCTCCCCCTCGGCTGGCAACTCAGCGCCGGCGGGATACCTGTTCCGCCGGTGCCGGCCGAAGAGGACCTCACCGGAGAGATCCAGGCGGCTTCTGGAGGCAGTTCTTCGCCGACACAATGCAACAACACTAGTTTCTTGGCTCTAAATGATTTGGAAACAAACTGTTGTTATGTACATTGATCCATGCATGCTCCTTGGCACTTCCCCGGTATCTCCAGGGACTTTCTCTGCCACACACGAAGAGATTGGTCAATGGTACACCGGGTATCCTTTGACAGCTACACCTTCAGCAGTGGGGAAAGAAGCGAGAGGGCATCCATCCAAGTCATTGCCCCACCATTATTTCAAACTGATGTTCTCCAGGCCCAGGCACAAGTAATAAATCAAGACGGCCATGAACGCCAATCCAGCATCCAGTGCACCCGAGAAACGAAAGCAAATAGTTGTGCCGCTCCCACCAGCCACGCAGGTATATCTATAGACCACGAAACCCGACAAAAACCCAACAAGTATCCAGGCGCTGGAGTTGACCGCGGTGGCGGGTGGCATCTGGTGGGTGGAGGCGATCATCACGGGCATGTTGACGAGCAGGATCCACTTCTGCATGCCTAGGGATGTAAGTGGCACACCATTTAATCTCGCGTAATACCGTTTATCAATACTCTAGTTCAATAAAGTTTGTTTTCCTAAAACAAAGAACTAAGATTTTGAATAAACGGGACTCGCGGATGCCATTTAAGTGCCATTTACCTTCTGCCCCCAAGAAGAACCAGTTCGCCGCCGAGTAGGTTCCCAGGTCCCCGAATATTCTTCTTGGGCCAATGAGACCCCATATGACTGACGCGTCGTACAACACGTGATCACCAGGGCAGGATCACGGGCCGTCCAGGGTACAAGTACCCGATGATATGATGTACTCTGTCTGTGATGATGTTCAGGCCGGGAGTCTGCGTTGATCAGTGCATGGGGGCAATGTGAATTGCAGAAAACGTGCTCTAGATCGAGCTGTACGGCGTGATACGCAAGTTCGTAGAAGGCATGTATACCTGGTTCGTCGTTGCTTTTATAATTCCAATTAATTGGGAGGGTAAAGGAAAAGGCAATGGCGCATGCAAGCAGTACACCCCACCAGGGCAACTGGAGTTTGTCAATGTTATATTAGCAATAAGGATGCAGATCATGAACCACCACTCAGGGACCTGCCTGCTTATATCTCCTCCTCACAAGTTTTGTGTCTATGTCCACCCTGTTTCTCTTGGAAAGCTGATTTGCTTAGCTGCAAAATTTCACTGGGCACAAGCATCACAGTTCTTATATCTCCCTTACTCTGTGCTTGCCCAGCAGCTCGGCTCAGGGTGAATGCCACCATGAAGAACTGGTTGCGGGTGAAGCCACCTTTTCTGCGCTCTTCCTTCTCATGAAGTGCCCTGATGAGCAAATGTTAAATGTGTTAGTTTTTCTCAGGGGAAACGATGTACTCCAGTTTCATTTTTCTTGATTAAACCATTGGTTTCTTGAGAAAAGAAATCCATTGATTTGTTTAAACCTCAAAATAATTTTCGTTCTGATCTTATTCTGCCTGTTACAGGTCAGTGCATTCGCCGCCTATATATATCTAGGAGATAAGAGTTTTTCTATTTTATTTTGTCCGTGCTGTAATAACCATTTCCAAAAATATGTCGTTTTAGTGAAGGAAGAGAAAGACATAGCATGAGACAAGTACTAGTTGTTATCAGAGCTAGTTGAAAAAATAGCCAGCTAACCTTTACGATGTAGTACTGCTAAATGTTAAACACTAAAGATGCCATTGACTTGTAAAATGAATTAAGATGCCCTATAAACAACTCGCAGAGACCAGATGCTAATAAAATTTTCATATTCAGCTTGGCCAGTTTCCTAAAAAAAAAAATTCAGCTTGGTCAAATCGACCAACTTTGAGAGAGAGCATAACAAGGGTAGCGATTATGTTTCAGATTTTCATCAGGCATCCTAGTCACCTTCTCTTCATGCGGATTAGAGTTTTTCTTTTCTCAATCCCGTGATCCAAATAATTCCTTAGAATCTCTCAACAGCCCAGGAAGATGTGCGGCATCTTTCATGCTAAGTAGGGGCACCCCGACGTCGACGTGTCAGCAGGTAGCTGCTTCAACAATAGCTTAATACTAGTACGTACTACAATTTGCTCAAAAGTCAAAATCCTACTTGCAGATCATGCATTGCTTACACACAACAAGAACTATCAAGGCACCAAATATTCTTAAGAAGAAAACCTATATTTGAGTTGTTGTGCTTATACGGTTCTACTACCGAGGAGTTGAAAGTTACTACTCCCTCCGATCCATATTATTTATCACTAAAATAGATGTATCTAGACATGTTTTAGTGCTAGATACATCCATTTCAATGACAAGTAATATGGATCAGAGGGAGTAGTAGTATATCGTTAATCAATCAGAGACGACCCAATTAAATGCAGCCATATACTAATAATGACAAGTTGTTTGCCTGACAGGTGTACCTGAAGAGGGAGACCTGGACGAGGTTGGACGGCCACCACATGGTGGCCAGCTCGACGAGGTACCGCCGGAATATGCCCGCCCAGCCGAATCGAAGCAACTGGGTGGTGCGGCGACGGCGGTTACGGAGCGGGAAGGTGCTCCTCGTGAAGCTCTTGATCTTCTTCCTCCTCTTGGCCTTGGTGTTCATGGTGGGAGGAGGACGCCATGGCTTAGCTGAGGGTTGATCGTACGGGTATGACCATGATTGCCTCCCTGGGTCCCTTGGGGTCCACGGTTCAGCTGTCGTGGCATCGTCGTTGTTCGTTTGGATTGGATCTGTTTGATGTGCGTTTTTTGTGTACGGAAGGGACACGTTTGGACAAATAAAACCAGTGGCAATTTGGAACGATGGAAATCCACTGGAGTACATCGCCGTCCACGTTCCCGGCCAGGTTCAGCGCAGGTTTAGTGACTCTGAATCGAGGTGTGTCCATTCCACGTGCATTTCTTCTTCAGGCCGTGTTCGACATTGCCATGGACTGCGATGATCCCATCAGCAATTAATGTCTGTTTCATTCATTGGATAATTGTCTCTTCCAGTTTTGCCAATTTACTGTCCTTAGGGCAGATTATGAAATACTCCTAGTAACATCAGCCTAACGCAAACACAATTCAGCAAGGCAAATCGAGAATAACATATTAGGGAGAAGAGGGTATATCTTACACGATAACACGAATGCGCATCTAGGAGAGTATGGTCTAGTTCTTCTCAGGCGGTGACTAGCGAGCTTCTAGGTAGCACTTCTGCCAATGATGTTCTGTCGGACAAACTCGCTGACGAAGTGTGGCACCAATGAAGCACATAAATCTCAACCCCAATAATCTAGTATATTTTTATCTCTTTGAGAGTAAGTGTCTTGATCTTCTCAAGAATCAGGACGCGCAACGGAATAGCACATAAAACTCAGTCCTATTATATATCTAGAGTACATTTTATTTACTTATCATGTCACTCCTCATAGACGTGCTTTGCTATTCAAGAACGAACGTACCTTTCTGGGTTTTATCTCGTTATACTACGCCTGCGATTCTCGGTTGTTTGCACCTCTTAACAGCAAGCACATCTTAAACACCCTTTTGATTTATAGCATGAAGGGGAGAGTCTGACATCCAAGTGGTGCTATATGTTCGCTTGATTTTGTCATCGCTTCTGTTACCATGCCAAGGCGAAAGCGGGTTGGCTCGCCTCTGCTAACCACGCTACATGATGCCGCAACAACGAAGCATGTAAACTCGACCCGATTATGTACTCCATTCTATGTTCATTCGCCTATCATTTCACTCCCCACTATTCAAGAATAAATAAATGTACCTTCTTGGCCTTTATCTCTGTGCCATGCTTCCTCTGAAATTCTCCGGTTGGCTGCGCTTTTTGATTTATAGCATGAAGAGAAGAGTCCACGTCTAGGGGGTTAGTAGATTCTACAGGTGACAAAGAATCCCTTTGCAGGCTGAAGATAAGAGCAAGTGTTTCATGTGCGACCCAATCCCTTTATCACTCTCGCGCCATCTCTAGGGGGTTAGTAGATTCTACAGGTGACAAAGACAGCTTTCCAGTTCTTCCATATTTTCTAATCTCGCAAGCTTCATGAGCACTGTGATGCTGTCAAGGGTCCTGTATACCTCCTCAAATCTTGGATGCGACTTGTCCCCGACAAGGAACTTGTGCATCCTGCCTTCTGACTCGATGAAGCTGTACCCAGCTGTTTTTTTGTGGTCTTTCTCCTTGAGTAACTTCCAGACCTGGGCGACACCGTCCCAATTTCCAGAAGACGCGTATATGTTTGAAAGGATCACTAGGTTTGCTGTGTTCTGTGGCTCAAGAAAGACGAGGTTGTTCACCGCTAACTCTGCTAGCTCTATGTTGCCGTGGAAGCTGCAAGCGCCGAGCAAGGCTCCCCAAATCACGGCATCAGGCTCCACTGGCATGCTACATATCATACTGTAAGCTTCTTTCAGGCGGCCAGCACGACCAAGCAGATCAACCATGCAACCGTAGTGCTCAATTCTTGGAGTAAGATGGAAGTCTGCATCCATCGAGTTGAAGAGTAGCTTCCCTTCAGCCACCAAACCTCCATGAGTGCAAGCCAAAATGACTCCAACAAACGTAATGCCATCTGGTTTGAACCCTGTCATCTGAACACAGTAAAGTAAGCTTCAATGTTCAGTGACAAATTAGCAAGGGATGTTGAAATGACACTAGGAGCAAGTGTGACTTGCGTTACTGCGGAAACATAGGAATCAACTACACAATTCAAAGAAGAGATGCTCACCCTCAATTTATGGAACAAAGCAAGGGCTTCCCTCCAAAAGCCATGAACGGCAAATGCCATGATCATTGTGTTCCAAGAACACAGATCTCGCCGAGGACCAATCCTCTGAAACACCTTCCAAGCTCTCCGTATGTTGCCACACTTGGCGTACATCTCCACCACTGCATTAGTGACGTACACGTTCCCCAGGTGGCCTTTCCTCTTCGCGTACCTCTCCACTTTCCTCCCCAGCTTCATCGCCCCAACGGCCGCACAAGCAGGCAGCACGCTGGTCACTGTCAGCTCATTCGGCTGCACCCCTGCCTCCTCCCACATCTCCAGGAACGTCTCCACCGCCTCCACGTGCATCCCGTTCTGCGCGTACCCGGACACCATGGAGGTCCAGGAAATCACGTTCCGCTCCGGCATTTCCTCGAACAGCTTCTCCGCAACGTGGAGGAGGCCGCGCCTCGTGTAGGCTGCAAGGAGCGCATTGTACACGGCGGTGTCCCTGCGCGGCATTTCGTCGAACACCCGCCTGGCTTGGTCCAGGAGGCGGTTCCTGGCGTAGAAGGAGACGAGCGCGGAGCTGAGGAAGGGGTCGTCGGACCCGTAGTGGCCCGACTTGATCAGCAGGGCGTGGGAGGAGAGCGCGAATGGCGCGAACGAGAGGGAAGTGGCGGCGGCGGAGAGGAGGAATGTGAAGGAGAGAGGGGTGAGGAGGCGGAGGCGGTGGGCGCGCGAGAATGAGGGGAGGAGGAGCGGGCTACGCGAGGAGGCGAGCGTGTGGAGCAGGCGGTCGTGGAGCGGCGCGGAGGCGGGAGAAGGTGAAGGGTCGGAGGCGAGCAGGAGCGCCGCGTAGCGGTGGTCGCCGGCGGCGAGGACGCGGAGGAGGATCGGCTGCAGGCGGCGCACGCCGCAACGGAGCGCGCGTGCGTGCAGACGCTTGGCTTCCTCCATTGATGAACAGTGCGCGGATCGTGGCATGATTTCGATGGGAAAGGCCCATCCAAATCTGTACCCACGAACGGAACTGGCGCCAAACCTGGCCAACGGGCCGGCCCGGCACGGCCCAAGCACAGCCCATCTAGCTAATGTGTCGTACCGGGCCGGCACGCGTACCTGGCTGCACGGCCCGAGCCCGGCCCCGGTGCCTAGCGGGCCGGCCCACAGCACGCTGGCCCTCAAAGTTTATCTATAAAAAAGTCATAATATGTAATATATCGGCTAAGTTTCGGTGCTCCGGTGGTTGAGAGGAGTGCGGAAGACCAGCAGGTCGTCGGTTTGAATCCCGGACACCCCTTTTTGCTTATATATTCAAAATATTCGATCGAACACTTGCTAAACGGGCCGTGACGGACTGGCCCGCGTGACCGAAGAGGGCCTATGTGGCACCCGCGTGCCACGGGCTATGCCGGGCTTTTTTTGCGTACCGTGGGCCGGCCCACCCCAGGCACGGCCCATTGGCCAGGTTTGACTGGCTCTCCTGGGCTCACAATGGAGGAATTGAAAGACCTATCATCATACAAGGGGGCCCACTAAAATTTACAACCTATCGTGCTCTATTAGAGTTGAAAACTGAACGAAAACATGCATGGTCGTATTCGTTTTCTCTTGTGTCGCCGAAATTGGAAACGAAATAAAAAACTCTGGAAACAAACATAGAACTGAAAATCATCAGAAACGAATATGAAACGGACACGGGACGGATATGATACGAAAACGGACATTTGTCGGAATATAATAGTGCATAATATCATGATCTTGTACACCAAAAATATACAAATTAGACAAAGAAAAGCTCATAACTTCGACCAGCGACAATTAAACATAAAGTAACACACATAATTTAACACTTCAACAAACACATAAGTTCACATAAATAGTTTCACATAAATGCTGAGACACTTATTTAATTAGTATGTAGACTAATTTCACATGAACGCTCAGACACTTACTTAATTAGTATGTAGACTAGTTTCACATAAACGCTGAGACACTTACTTGATTAGTATGTAGACCGGGTCGGGAACATGTATTACATAGACCATGCATATATTCTATGACCCAACAAGAGCAAATGAAATCACTTACGCGAAGTATTATTTCATACATGGACCTGACTAGTTATATTTTCGGAAAGTTTCCGTAACTGTTTATCCGGAATTTTCTTACCGTTTCCGTTTTTGCCGGAGATAGCTCTCTCGTTTCCTTTTAGGTTTCCATTTATAATATTCTATTTCAGTTCTGTTTCCGCAAAATGCAGTTTCCATTTTCTTTTTATCTCCTTATTTCCGTTTTCTTCTAAAACAAACGGAAAGCTTTCTTACCGTTTTCAACCCTATCCTGTATGCATCGCAGGAATTTGAGAACGTGCAAATTGCCCAAAGAAAATGAAAACATGCAAATGCAAAACTCGCATGATTGAGATACTACGTGCTGTAAACGGTGAGTTTCAACATGATTTCAGAACATAATAATTTTGTAAGAGGTGTCCTCGAATGCACTCAAAACAAAAGCATGAATTTCATATATGTAAAAATAGAGTGAATTTGCATTGGACTGCTTACAAAAGTACTAAGAATGCACACGCAATGCACCTCTCACCTAATACAAATATTTGAGACACAAATTATGTCATTTCTATACTCTGAAGGTATATATACTTTAATACTATCTATAAAGTTGTTCAAAATGGCTTCCATACTATTCGTAAAAAGTGTTTTCTATACTACAGAATAAACACCACAATAGGTTATATTTTGCTTAATTGCATGATAGCTATTATACTGTTTATGTTTAATTGTTTTGTCATGTTTATTATTGCGACCAATTAGTGAATTGCCAAGGTTGTATACTATTATATGATTAGTTTGTGTGTGATAAATGTTGCATTATCTTGTTTGTTGTATTACTTTGACTGTTTTCACATACATTTTATGATCAGAGTATAAGTTGTTTATAATATACTGTTTTATATGATGATTACTATAGAACAATCAACACCATATATATTATATTTTTCTTAATTACCTATTTAACTGCATGATAGATGTTTTTATTTCTTATATTTAATTGTCCGGTTCTCCTTATTGCAATTGGTGAGTTGTTCAGTTTGTGTACTATTTGACCAATTGACGCATTATCTTATTTGTTGCATTAGTTTGCTAAAAAAAAATAGATGTATAATACTAATAACATGCTACGTTACTAGTCTATGTTTCTCCTTACTATGACCACCCTTACTATTATCTTTATAGTGAGCAGTGTCATAGGTGTGATAACATAGAGACTGTATATTGTACAGTACCTTACTTGCAATTCCTTATACATGTTAGAACCAAAGATGCAACCCATGGAAGAAAGTAGGCTAAAAATCATCACAAACAATGTGCGGATGCAACAAAAGTGTAGGCTAGGTACACTGGACGGTGCTTAGTATTGCTTAGAAAATAATCCAAACATTTTCTTAAGTACCCGCGCTTATTTGTACAGGAGAGGTGCCTTTTTAGACATCATCCTAGTATAAATAAGCACCGGTGCTTAACCAAAAACCGGTTTACCTCGCTAAGAAATTCTCTAAGCATCTTGGATTAATTGTACAAGCCCTTAGGTCACTAGTAGAAAAAAGGGGTTCGGTTTGGTCCTGATTTCGGCACTAGTCCTAGTTTGTTACGGGCCGGGACTAGTGTGCGCACTAGTCCAAGTTCGTCCCGTTTTCAGCGGCTAGGAGGCTGGTAAAGCTCTAGTATCGGGTCATTTCGGACCTTTAGTCCCGTCTCGTGATACGGCCCGAGACTAAAAGGGTGCGGGCACGGACAACACCCTTTAGTCCCGTTTCGTGTCTCCAACCGGGACTAAAGCAACAACATCTAGTTCCGGTTTGAGACATCAACCGGGACTAAAAAAATCTGGCAATTTTTTTGCGGGCTTTGCCATAGCAGGAAATGGGCAAAAATCCTAACGTGGCATGATATTTCTTTCCACCCCCCCTCCCGAAGATCGCCTTTTCTAATATCAAAAGCATGCCACAAAATTATAAAAATTTCCAAAAATAAATCCTTCAAACTGTAGTTATATTAACTGATTTAGTTGTTACAAAAATTAACAAACATGAATTTCGATATATTTTGCGTACCATGTCTGAAAAAAGTACAACCTATCAAAATATACGGAAAAAATTCGAGTTTGACTTCAATGGCCTTTGGCCGTCTGGATTCTTTTAGATTTTAAAATTCGAAAAGGGAAAAAATATTTAAAAAACTATTTTTTTAGCAATTTTTATGCCATATTTGGATTTCTCATATTTTTCTGATAATAATGGATATATTATTTGTCAAATTTTGATTCATAGAATTAAAGATATTATTTATTCCATATAAAATTAATAAATTGAAAAAATTAATAAAATATTATTTTAAGTGGTTTTTTACGTTCATTGGAATAAAATATTATTATTACTTATTTAGTATTGTTTACTTAAATAGTTGTTTTTAATTTTGAAAAATAAAAACGTGTGACAAATTGATATGAGCTAATAGGATGGATAGTCTTGACAACAAGGTACAAACGGGCTTCGTGCAAGGACATCCTGATGGAACAGAGAAGTTAAGCGTGTTGGGTGGAGTAGTGCTGGGATGGGTGACCGACCGGGAAGTTTGACCACGAGTGTAATTTGACCTAAGATTAAGTATAGTTAGTATTAAAAATATTCCAAGTGAGAGGATTAACGAGTCTAACAATTTAAAAGTTCAAGAAAAAATTAAAAAAACAAAAAATAATCTCTAGTCCTCGGCCGTATTATGACCCGGGACTAAATGTCCTCCGTCCCCCCGCTCCGGAAAGCGGCCACGTGGTGGCCTCTAGTCCCGGTTTGCTACTAACTATACTAGAGATACGGGACTTTAGTCTCGAATTCTTAGTCCCGGGTGCGAAACCGGGACTAAATGCCCTTACGAACTGGGACTAAAAGCCCGTTTTCTACCAGTGTATTCTCCCCTCCCCTAGAAAGAGCAAGAATGAAGACTAATACTAGGTTGCATTTTCATGTCTGTTGCATTAGTTTGTCTGCCTATGATCTTTGTTTAAGTTGCTCATTGTGACATGTTACATGATGAGTATTAGGTTGGTATCGCATCCGGTGTTATATTTGTAGCTTAATTGGAGTTCTTTATTCAAGTAGAACAACAGATACTATCGATGGAAGAAAGTCGAATGAAAACCATCATGAGAAATGATACGCAGATGCAATAACTTGATATTAGGTTCTTAGCAAGTGTTGTTGCATCCCCAACTGCATTCACCCACCCTACCTATGATACAGAACCTGAGAGACAAACCAGGTCCAAGGGGAATCCGCTATAAGAACTTCCACCTCCAAGTTCCGCACGTCGCCCACCAAAAGTTCCAAGGCATTTGACTTGTTTGCAAGAAACTTCTATAAAATGTTGAACAACTTTTGTCAAATTTATGTGAATTTCTGGGAGCCTGTTAGTGATTTTATATGTGAATTCATGTGGTGTGAGACTTTTTCCTGAAACTTCCGTCAAATTCTATCATTTGATGCCTGCTGACCCACACATGGGAATTCTGTCAAGTGCTTTCGTTTCAAATAGCTGAGTACTCTTCTCTGGTGTTGTAAGTGTTGTGTGGGTGAACCCGTGCTAATGTACCGACCTTACTTGGACTAATACATACTTATGATTAAACCCCCTGCAAACATCCATAACTACAAGAAACTAATTAAGATATAAATCTAACCACAGCCTTAAACTCTGAAATCCTACACTCCCTTGTGCAAAGGTGTCCTAACGGGTGTTCAGGTTTCTGTCACTCCGGCAACCCCACAATTAGTAGCCAAATACACAATGCATTCCCCTAGGCCCATAATGGTGAAGTATCATGTAGTCGACGTTCACATGACACCACTAGAAGAATAGCACCACAACTTAAATACTAAACCATTGAAATAATAACTCATCACAGATTCACTACTAACAACATGACTTCTCCCATGTCCTCAAGAACACAACGAACTACTAACAAGACATCATATGGATCAAGATCAAAGATGATATGGTAATGGATAACAATCTGAACATAAACAATAATCCAATGGTTCCACTCACAAGCATCAACTACAATAGTAATCAACACCCGGAAAGTTTCCCCTAAGAACTAAAGCAATATCCAACACAATTGTTACAGCGGGACGGAGTGGTGATGATGGTCCTGGTGGATATGATGGTATGGATGATGATGATGATCCCGATGAAGCCTAGCTTGATGATGGTGTTGATGGCGACGGTCTCCCCTCTCTGGGAAGGAATTCCCTCAGCGGAAATCTGTCTGCCGGAGAGATCTTTCTCTCTCGGTGTTTTCCGCCCCCAGAGGCGGTGGACATCTATCCGTGGTCGCCCCCCCCGGGGCTTAGGGTTCCGTAGGGAAGATATAGGCGAAGGGGCGGAGTCGGTAGCCGGCAGGTGGGCCACACCTGCCCTAGGCGCGACCTAGGGTGGGCCCGCGCCTAGGGGGTGTGGGCCCCCTACGGCCCCTCTCCGCTCCTCCTTTTGGCTTCCTCAATCTTCTGGCAAAATAATATTTTCCCATATTTTCTGATCTTCGCGAAATTGCACCGAAACGCCTTCTTTTCCATCAGAATCCAGACTCCGGCAGTGCATCCTCTAAGAATCATCCAACATGCATAAACAGATGAAAAGCCATAAGTAATACCTCATAATAAGACATATATCAATGAATAGAGGTAAATTAGGATATAGAAAGGTGATGCAAATTGGGCGTATCAAATCCCCCAAGCTTAGACCTTTGCTTGTCCCCAAGCGAAAACTGAGCTCAGTAAACATGTCCACAGGTTTATGGAGTGAAGTGTCGATAAAAGAATACGAACAAGAAGCATCACACTTACCATTGCACAACTCATAGAAGAAAACAACCCACCATTATATAACTTAGCTTGCAACCAAGTAAAACAGTCACAATAGATATGCATAAAGATAAATCATAATTGGAATTGGCAAACTCTTGTTCTTGGTCAGAGAACAGCTGGCAAATAGTTTCATAAAAAGATTTTTGTAGAAGTTTTCAGAACAGGAGCACTCTTTGCTCAAAAAGGTTTTTCACAAGTGAAGGCTTTCAAAGTAATATACAATAGATAAGAGTTTTGTGCAAACAAGAAAGAAAAAGAACATGATTGAATAAATCACCATATGAATGCTTGAAACATAACAACTCAAATGCTTGCTGGAGATAGAGAGGAAGTATGTTTACTGACTCAACTTGGAAGTGGGAGAAAGGTCCCTTCTTAGAGGGAAGCAGGGATTACAAGTCATAAAGAGCTTCCAAAATATTATGGTACTTACTAGCTTTGATCCCTCATTGCCCCTATCATAGGCATCTTGAGATGATTAAGGTTAAAGTGCACAAAGATGGAGTATATGCTTGACGAAATATAAGTTGGCAATCTCATGTCCCTTTAATATGAGGGCCACTCCTCATGCTACTCAACTTCGATCACAGGTAAGTTCTTGTCATTGTAAGTACATGCGTATCATAGAGAATCGCCAACGGGGTACCCCTTGCACATGGTACAGGAGCTTTCCCATAACCAAAATGACAAGGCAAGCAGACAATGAGCATCTCAGTGATCTTTTTATTTACTATGTGCATGGATTTTTATTGAGGATGCTTCATAGATAGCTCACTATGGTGATGCTGCAAGTTTCCACCATGATTAGGCATGGCTTAGGCTAGCGGCCCAGGCGTTTCTCTAACACAACATACAAACTCCATGGACTTACAAGTTCCCTCATTATTTCACACCGTTGACATCCATAGACAAAAGAGCAGGATACCAACTATGTACAGAGTATAAATGCAATGTTGAAAATGTTCCCCGTGACAGCACGGTTCTGCTAATTCCAACGTATAGATGCAAGCATATACAACTTCGATGGCACAATGGTTCAAGTCTATTAGGGGCAAAGAAATAAGGTGTTCCATCAAGTTCGTGAGAGCTTTACTAACTAGTTTTCACATAACAAAATATTTTTTAATTCAAAAGATAGATGAAGCCTGAGAATTTGCTTGGAATAGCAAAAGCTACTAGGTAGATATGGTGGACACAAATGGCATAGGTTTTTGGTTCAAAGGGGTTTGGAAACATGAGAAGTATACCTTCTCAAAACAGGTTTTTGGCTAGCAAGGCTGGGTAGCAAGCAAGAGAGTTGAAAGAAACAAGCAAACATACAAGTAATAAATCCAAAAATGCAATCTTCCTTGAAGACACAAACGATCTTAAATAAAGAATACTAAGCTTATGGGCCAACAAGAAAGAAAACAGATGATATAAAATACTTGTAAGCTTTTTCTCTTTTCTCTTTCAAAGTAATGCTACTAACCAGAACTCGGTTTGCCAAAACCAATTTAGAGTTACTTGATGCTCCCAAAGTGATGCCAATACTGGTCAACAAGATCTATCATATAATAGAGATTGCAAACTAAAATAAGAAGTGCAAAAAGTAAAAGATGAGACTTCTCATTAATATTCAATAAAGGCACTCACACCAAGGGATACATAGATAATCAACTAAAGGGGAGATACTTCCACATGCAAACCAAACCAGATATGAATCCACTAAAGAGGTAAAAGATAAAAGATAATGGTGGTGATACCGCGGCACTCCCCCAAGCTTGGAACAAGCCAAGGGGATGCCAAACCTGATGATGAATTACTCCTTTGGTGGTGGTGGTGTTTCTTGATAAGCTCTTCAATAAGTTTCTTCAAATCCTCCATATCGAAGGTAAGAGTATGAATTGACTCCGAATTATGCTCAATGAGCTCATGATCAACTTGGACCAATGATCCCAGTCGTTGTTATTCTTTCTCCATTCTTCCTTATTAGAGTGTTTCTTCCCTGCATGGTTAGAACAAGGGGTACTAGGAGGAAGTGTGCGTGGAGCGAGGATATGACGCGGAGTTCTCCCTCCTGTAGACATCTG
Source organism: Avena sativa (assembly GCA_916181665.1). Taxonomy (NCBI): domain Eukaryota; kingdom Viridiplantae; phylum Streptophyta; class Magnoliopsida; order Poales; family Poaceae; genus Avena; species Avena sativa. The sequence continues at coordinate 56,450,228 of OV702285.1, read as the reverse complement.
TGCTGTCCTCCTAAGCTTGGTAGGTCGTGCCACCAAACCAATGCTTGCGATGGTAGCGCAGGTGTCGGGATGCTTGTCCTCCTCCATGTAACCTTCATACCCTACCGAAATCTCCTCCTCCTTGGGGACTTGAGGTTCTTCTTCCTCGGTCTTCTTGCCTTTATCATTGGCGGAGGCCATGGTGCTCTAAACTTGAGAATATTTCCTGTCAGAAACAGATTGAAACGAAAACACGACGAGAAAACGATGCACGAACCTTGGGGGATCCGGGGGGTTATATATTACGAAGTTTCAAGGCATAAGGAAGGTACTGACACAGAAACAAGGCGGAGATGGAGTTCGAGGGTGGCACACCCCCTCCAGGCACGGCCAGGCTGGGCCCGCGCCTGGGGTGGGTTTTTCCACCCCGGACTCCGGTTCCTCCGCTGTTCCGTCTCGTAGTCTTCCTTATGTATTAAAAACATCAAAAATATAAAAAGATTGGATTTTCACGAACCTTCTGTTTTCACCACTTTTACCTATTCAAAGACGAACTCTGCAGGTTCCTTTTCTCCTTCTCCTGAAAATTTCCCTCATACAAAACGCTTGCACAAACTCAATGACAACATTAGTATAAGCAAAAACAATAACATTTAGGTACACACTTCAACTGAAAACCCATCAACACAAAAGCTTCTCTAAGTGACAAATGCCAATGACGGCAGAAATCTGTCAAAACAGACCAGCAGGTAAAGATTGATTTTTTCGAAAACCTTCTGTTGCTCAAATCAAAAAGTGCAGAACTAATAAAAGTTGGGTAATAACCTGGAGAAAAAGCTCGTAAAAATGCAGCTCCATCCGAAGTACTGAGATCCCTCACGAATTTTTACAATGCAGCACAAAAATCTGTCCCAGGACAACCACTTTTCACAACTCCTCTACTTCACAAAAGTAGTTGAACTTGACACAAAAACCAAAACAAAAAGGATAAGGAGCGGTTATTGCTGAGGTAATAACTTTCAAGACTTGACAAAACTCTTGGGTTATCTCCCAACAAGTACTTTTTTTAATGCCTTTAAGTTAGGCTTGAAACTTTCAAAGATGCTCACATAGGATATATATATATATATATATATATATATATATATATATATATATTTGAAGTGAAAGAGAGCATCAAAAGCAAATAAACAACACATTTGAGTCTAACCCACTTCCTATGCATGGGAGTATCATGAGAAAATGAATTGTTGAAACAAAAAAGCCACTAGCATAGGAAGACAAAACAGATGCAACTTCAAAGCTTTCAACATAAAACGGGGAAACTTAACATCATTAAGATGCATAAAACCATGTTTCCCTCTCTCAAAATAACTTTCAGTAGCACTTTGAATAAAGTTGACAATATAACTGTCACTAGCAACAACTTTATCATCAGAGTGAGCATACTTACAATCACCAAAAAGAGGTCAAGGTCGTAGACTGGATCAATAGAAGCAAGTTGTTCCATCCTGAAATCTTTATTAGGCAAACTATTTTCACGAGGAGCTTTAGCAAATTTGGAAAAGTTAAACTCATAAGAATCTCCATCAAACTTAGTTAGAACTTTTTCCTTCTTACAATAAATAGTAGCTCCACAAGTGTTCAAGAAAGGTCTACCAAAAATGATAGGACAAGTTTTGCTAGCTGCTGAATTAAGCACTAGAAAATCAACAGGATACTTAATATTACCGCAGAGAACCTCCATATCTCTTACAATGCCAATGGGGAAAATGATTTCCTTATTAGCAAGGTGAATGACCACATCAATGTCCTCAAGCTCACAAGGACCAATTTCATGCATAATTTCCCTGTAAAGCTCATAAGGAATGACACTAGAACTAGCACCAATATCACACAAACCATAATAGCAATGATCACCAATTTTAACAGAAAGCAAAGGAACACTAGCTTTTCTAGCTTTACTAGGATGAGAGATAATATTAGAAGCGTCTTCACAGAATACAATGTGTTCATCCTCTATATTTCTAGTGACAGTGTCTTTCACAATAGCTACCACAGGTTCATCATTAATTTTCTCACCAGGCTCCACAATTTTCATTGTACCTTTGTTATTTGCACTAATAATCATAGAATACTCCTTTACCTTAGCTGGGAAAGGTAATTTCTCAACATGAGGTTCAGGCATAAGATGATTAGTAGTACAAACTTCAGTACTTCTAGAGGGAACATGACTAACAACATCTTTATACAGAGCAGGGTACTTATTCCACTTCTTCTTGGGAATCTCTATGTAAGAGGCAAAGGCCTTAAAACAGTTGGCAATACTTTGGGAATCAAGACCAAACTCATTACTAATATCACGGAAGTCATCAGTTCCCATAAAAGATTTAATGCATTCATAATCATAGTTTATACCTGACTTTCTTCCTTTGTCATTCTCCCAAGCTTCAGTGTTTTCTTGAATACGGTCTAGTAGATCCCATTTAGCTTCTTCCTTCATACATGTGAATGATCCAGCACAAGAAGCATCTAGTAAATCTTTATCATGAAGAGAAAGCCTAGCATAAAAGTTATTGAGAATAATATTGTTAGGGAGTTCATGAATAGGACATTTAAGCATTAGTAACTTCAATCTCCCCAAGCTTGAGTTGTACTCTCTCCATCAAGAGGCCAAAAGTTATATATAAGATTTCTATCCTTATGAATTTCACTAGGAGGATAAAATTTAGTGTAAAAGAGAGATGCCATCTCCTCCTATTCCATGGATTGTCCATTCTTCAACAACTTATATCATTCTTCAGATCTCCCTTTCAAGGATATTGAGAGTAAATTCTTCTTCACCTGTTCAGTTGTGATACCTGCACACTTAAACAACCTGCATAATTCATGGATAAAAAGCAAATGATCGGGATGGACTGTTCCATCCCCTAAATAATAATTATCCATAACATGATCAACAATACTTGTAGGTATCTTAAAAGGATCTATCTCAACTGGTGGTGGTTCATCTACTACCCTAGCAGTGGTAGTCGTTTTCCCAAATAGAAAACCAAGTGGGTTATCCATATTGGAAACAAAGTAACAAACAGTAACAAAAGCAATACTCACAGTAAAAGTTTCTTTTACCAGTTCCACTCTTTAATAGCGCTTCACTCCCTGGCAACGGTGCCAGAAAATAGTCTTGATGACCCACAAGTATAGGGGGTGTATCGTAGTACTTTTGATAAATAGGAGTGTCGATCCCAACGAGGAGCAGAAGGTGATGAACAGTGGTATGGAGCAGGAAATCCCTGTGAATACTTAGCAAACAGATTTTTAGTGGTTTTCTGATAAGGCAACAAAACAAGGAGCAAGTAATAAAGACAACAAACAAATGGAGCAAGTGGCCCACAATCCTTTCTTAACAAAGGACAAGCCGGTGGAAATACTTATAAGGACCAAACGTTCTCGATGACACATGGGAATTCTGTCAAGTGCTTTCACTTCACATAGCTGGGTACTCTTCTCTGGTGGTGTAAGTGTTGTGTAGGTGAACCTGTGCTAACATACCGACCTTACTTGGACTAATACATACTTGTGATTAAACCCCCTGCAAACATCCGTAACTACAGGAAAGTAATTAAGATATAAATCTAACCACATCCTTAAACTCTGAGATCCTACGCTCCCTTGTGCAAAGGTGTCCTAACGGGGGTTCAGGTTTCTGTCACTCCGGCAACCCCACAATTAGTAGCCAAATACACAATGCATTCCCTTAGGACCATAAATGGTGAAGTATCATGTAGTCGACGTTCACATGACACCACTAGAAGAATAACACCATAACTTAAATACTAAACCATTGAATAATAACTCATCACAGATTCAGTACTAACAACATGACTTCTCCCATGTCCTCAAGAACACAACGAACTACTCACAAGACATCATATGGATCAAGATCAAAGATGATATGGTAATGGATAACAATCTGAACATAAACAAAAATCCAATGGTTCCACTCACAAGCATCAACTACAATAGTAATTAACACCAGGAAGGTTTACCCTAATGAACTAAGCAATATCCAACACAATTGTTACAGCAGGATGGAGTGGTGATGATGGTTCTGATGGATATGATGGTGTGGATGATGATGATGATGATCCCGATGAAGCCTACCTTGACGATGGTGTTGATGGCGACGGTCTTCCCTCTTCGGGAAGGAATCCCCCCTGCAGAAATCTGTCTGCCGGAGAGATCTTTCTATCTTGGTGTTTTCCGCCCCCCAGAGGCGGCGGAAATCTATCTGTGATCGCTCCCTGAGGCTTAGGGTTCCGTAGGGAAGATATAGGCAAAGGGTCGGAGTTGGCGGCCGGGCAGGTGGGCCACACCTGCCCTAGGCGCGGCCTAGGGAGGACCCACGCCTAGGGGGTGGGCCCCCTGCGGCCCCTCTTCGCTCCTCCTTCTGGCGTCCTTCGTCTTTTGGGAAAATAATATGTTTCCATATTTTTCTGGTATTTTTCTGATCTTCGCGAAATTTCACCGAAACGCCTTCTTTTCCATCAGAATCCAGACTCCGGCAGTCCATCCTCCAAGAATCATCCAACATGCATAAATAGATAAAAAGCCATAAGTAATACCTCATAATAAGACATATATCGATGAATAGAGGTGAATTATGATATAGAAAGATGATGCAAATTGGGCGTATCACACGACCCAGCCTCTCATATAAAGGCTGGGAGGACCCAACGGAGAGACCACCTTAGCCTGTAATCCGCCGTGAGCTAGATCGCAACTAGCAAATCGGCGACTTTGTAACCGAAATTTCTCTATAATCAGACTATATCGACTTCTTTGTTTGTCTGATCAGCCAACGAAATCCCCAACGCTCTCTTTTTCACGAAACCCTAAGTCCATAACAATAGGCATTAACGAGGTCACTCCTCATCAGTAGGGTTTGTAAAAACTTACATGCATGCGGACTATGCACAAATGGGCCCCTAGAATAGTTAATCGTGTGATGATGCGAGCACATATATGCAACCAAAAAAATGTCATGGTTGTTTGTTGACAAAATATTTCGGTCGCGCATAGACGTCCATGTGGCACACTTCCATTGGTTAACAACCATGATAAAAGGAAAAAAACATCATGGAAAATGATGATGTCATCACGTCTTCGTCCTTAACAAACTGAACTCGTCGAGAATAGGAGGTACATGTCAATCTCGACTTGGTTGATGTGTCGGATTCCTATTGGAACACGTGTCATCTTATTAATGGTTTACATTTCAGTATGCTGGCGCCAGGTATGTTGCAACCTTGTCACATTTCAGTAGGCCAGAGCATAGACATCCATGTTGCACACATGCCGATGTTGGTGGATGGCTCAAGTGTGAGTCATGTCTTGGATGTAAATGAAGGGAGACCTAGCAAAAAAAATCCAGGACTGGCTAGAATGTGCATAGTGATGAAGTGGGGGTCATGCCGAAGAGGGAAATTTCTTCTCTGAAGTAAAATAGGCCAGATTCATTCAAGAGAAAACTATCATAGAACTGGTTTCTAAGGTTTTGAAGATGGAATAAAGCTGGCCTATCAATTGCGTTTCAATACGCAAGTGAGTAAGGAGATGAAAATGGATATCCATGAGAAGATTAATACATAGTAGTACTTTTCGTGAGCTGGAGGATGGCGAGAAAAGTTTTGATCATGATAATGACAATAGGAAAGTGCGGAAGATACAGAGGAAGATTTCAATTCTTCTGGAGAGATACAGAGGCATGAGAAAAAGGCCGAGGTTGAAGATGAGAAATAGATGATGAGGGAGCAAGCCAAGAAGTACTATGAATATGAAAACATCAGGTAGAGGTTGAGGAAACATGGGGATGGAAAGATGTTTTACAAAGTTGAAGACCTACCTAGTAAGAGGAATCTGGATACAAAAGGTACTTACTTCACTTCTATTGTTAATACTGATCCTGCTATTTTATGTGAATTTGCTGGTAAAATGAAAGTAAATTTAGGGAACAATGTGCAAACAAGAATACATGCTATTGATATTATCCAACAATTGGAAAATGTTAGGTATAGTATTTATTCTTAAAGAGTTAAAAATGCTAGAAACACTAATTAATGGATGGGGAAATTATCAAGCTTCCTTTGACATGTAATCTTTAAAAACTTTGTTATCTAATGACGATGAAGGGATAGAGTGTGAGGAAAAAATTAAGCTAAGAATTAATAAGAGAAAATGAAACGTGCATCTTGGAATGGTAGAGAGATGGGGTCTTGTGACAAAAGGAAACATGCTCGGGAGATTTTAGTAGACTAAGGGTTGGATTCCTTTGGAACCCAGGAAATTCAGTTGGAGGATTTTAGAGACATTTGGCTGGACCATATTTGTGCTAGGGAGCCTTTTCTCTGGCAAATGGCTCTTTCTACATGGAGATCTGGGGGATTTATTAGGAGTGAAGTTGCAAACTTTTGAAGTTTTGGAGGTGGAACAACGAGAATGTTTTATGAGATTTATGGTCCAAAATAGGATGTACAACTTTAAGTGGAATCTAGTTATTATCTATGGAACCGCACAACCCAAATAAAAAGAATATTTCTTGAGGGAGTTTGATCATCTATGTAGTAGAACTAGGGTAATATTAATCTGATAAGAAATGCTAGTGAGAAAAATACTCCTGGTGGCCTAACTAGCTGGAATGTGATCTTCAACATCATTAATGAGAACAATAATTTGATTGATATACATATGTGTAATACGAAATACACATGGTGCAATTACCATGTCAATCCTACTTATGAGAGGTTAGATAGATTTCTAGCCATTGTGGATTGGATTGAGAAGTACACATTGACTAGTGTGAAGGGTTTAGCAAGTGAAATGTCTGACCACACACCTTTGTTGCTAGATACTACGGTTGGGGCTAATAGGGTTTTTCATTTTAAGTCTGATTTGTGTTGGTTATTGACATGGGTATGGATTATCAGGTTCCCACGATTGGTATGATTGGGACTTACCTTTGATACGGCCCATGACGTCCGGCTGGAATCACGAGTCGTGGAAGCACCCGAAGCCCAGGAACCAGACTTGGAGATCAAGTTTTACATACAAACCGACATAGCTATCAAGTCCTGATTCTAACTTGTAACCGACCCGAACTTGGCTCTGAGACATAGCCTCTCATATAAAGGTTGGGAGTAGCCGAGGGAGAGGACAATTTAGCTTTTAGCAACCACAACCAGCCATAAGTTAGATTGCATCTAGCGAATCGGCGACTCTGTAATCCTCTTTGCCAATAATTAGACTTTCATCGACTCCCTTGTTTGTCTGATAAGCCGACGAAATCGCCAACGCTCCTCTTTCCCTGAAACCCAAATCCATAACAATAGGTATTTCCGAGGTTACCCCTCGACAGTTACTTAGGCATGATCTGTAAGATATCATTAAGTATGCTTGGGAGTGGATGCTAGGAATATGAGCGTTGTGGATGACTGGAATTGGAAACTAACCAATACTATGAAAAAACTTAAAGGTTGGACTAGGACAATTGATGTTGTATATAGAAAGAAAAAAATATTTATCTGAAATCCTTGATAATTTAGATAGTATGGCTGAGATATCTGGTCTTACTACTAACGAGTGGGATTTTTATTTCGAAACAAAGAAAATATTCAATGAATTGGTGAAGGAGGACAACATCAAAAGTTGAGAGCAAAAAGTAATGACTTAAAAATGGTTCAAAATTCTACTAGATATTTTATGAATAAAGCAAGTAGCATGAGAAGGGAAAATAAAATTTTACAATTGATGGATAGTGATAATATGACATAAGGGGATGTTGAGTTACTTATACATGTGACTAACTTCTGTAAAAGCTTTTTGTACATTCATAGAGAGCCATGCTTGGCTTAGAATTTGATTTTCTACATTTGGTGACTGTAGGGGAGATTTAAATTTGGTAAAGCATTTCTATTTTGAAGAAATCAAAGAAATTATCTTTTCTTTGGCCCACAAAAAAAATCTAGGACCTGATGGATTCGAATTTTATCATTTTTTCTAGCAAGATGTGAAAGGTCTCTAAAAGGACTTTTTGATGATTTTATTGATGGAAAACTTGATAATGGTAGGCTAAAATTTGGTACCATTACCCTGGTTCTAAAATGTGAGGATGCTAGTGTAATCCTAAAATTTAGACCTATATTCCTTATGAACACTATCTTAAAGATAATTACTAACGGGATGAACAATAGGATTCCCTATGTTGTATAGGTATAATTGATAAGACACAAACATACTTTATGAAAAATATATTCATTATGGAAAGGATCTCTATGTTACATGAGGTGAAAAATAAAAAATGTCTGGGGTCCTTTTCAATGTTGATTTTGAAAAGGCCTATGACAATGTTCATTGTGCTTTCCTTTATAGTATAATACCGAAAAAGACTCTCATAAGTGGAATGATCTAGTTTTCAACATTATTACTAGTGGGAAAGTCAACATAAAGCTTAATGATCAAATGGGTGTTTTTACTACTTATAGAGGGGTGAGACAGGGTGATCCCTTTTCACCCATCCTCTTTAATACTGATGTTGATTGTTTCAGTGTGATGATTAAGAATGCACAACAAACTAGGGTCATCGCTAGGTTAGTGCTTCATCTACATGAAAATGGTATTGCCATTCTGGAATAGACATATGATACCATCTTCCTATTAGAAGAGGGGTTTGAAAATTCTAGAAATCTTAAGTTTCTTTTGTGCCTATTTGAACAAATGTCTAGCATTGATACGTCGAAAACGTATCTATAATTTTTGATGTTCCATGCTTGTTAGTATCTACTTTTCTTTGCTTTGTCTACACTTTGAGGTGATTTTTACATGTTTTCTGGTACTAACCTATTAACAAGTTGCCACAGTGCCAGTTGCCTATTTTCTGCGGTTTTTGGTTTCAGAAAAGCTAGTAAATAAATATTTTCGGAATTGGACGAGACAAACGTCAAAGTCAATTACTTTCCGTGGGGAACAAGAAGTCTAGAGGGGAGACGGAGAAGCGTGCCAGGGCGGCTAAACCCCCCTAGGCACGGCCAGGGGTGGGCCTGCGCCTAGGTAGGGTTTGACCCCCCTGGCCGCCTCCTCGGCCTCCCCCTTCGCCTATAAGAAGCTCCCGATGCAGAAACCTTAAGCACCCGATAAAATATCCACGAAACCGTCTGTAGCCGCCGCCATCATCGTCTGTAGATCGGGGGGATCTGAAGTTCTTCCCGGCACCCTGCCGGAGGGGAAATCATCCCGGAGGCCTTCTCTCCGGTATGATGCGTGAGTAGTTCCACCTTGGACTATGGGTCCATGTAGTAGCTAGATGGTTGTATCTCCTCCTTTGTGCTTTCATGTATAGATCTTGTGAGCTCCGTTCATGATCAAGATCTAATCTATTTGTAATCATGCATGTTGTGTTTGCGGGGATCCGATGGATATTGAGATTATTATGTTGGTTTGATTAATGGTTTTGTCTTTATGATTCTATCATGTCTGTGTTGTTTGTGATCTTGCATGCTCTCTGTTGTTAGTAGCTACCTTGGCCAAGTAGTTGCTAGTGACTCCAAGAGGGGGTATTTATGCTCGATAGTGGGTTTATGCCTCTAGTTTCCAAGGGAAGTGACAATAATATCTTTGGTTGTAGAATGTGCTGTTGCCACTAGGGAGAAAACAACGGTCTCTTGTTCATGGAACATGTGGACTGTTTACCTTACACACTTTGCTTAAAGCAGTTGTGTGTTGCTTGCAACTTAATACTGGAGGGGGTTCGGATGATAACCTGAAGGTGGACTTCTAGTCATAGATGCAGTTGGATGGAGGTCTATGTATCTTGTTGTATTGCCCAATCGAATCTCATAGGATCTTTCTGACTAGTAATTGCATTGTTATGCCTTGCTCAGTTCCTATCAATTGCCCTGCTGTAATTTGTTTACCCTTCATGCCATGTTGTTTATCTAAGGAGAGCACCTCTAGTGAACTATGGATCCCGGTCCAATCTTTTACATTGATACATCTTCCACTGTTACTTGTTTACTTGCTGCAAACCATTACCTTCCACACCATACGTTTAATCCTTTGTTACAGCAAACCGGTGAGCTTGACAACCTCACTGATTCGTTGGGACAAAGTCTTGAGTTTGTGTTGTGCAGGTCTCCACGTTGTTTGCAACACCTGTGTGACGTTTCCTTCCTCCTTCTGGTTCGATAACCTCGGTCTCAACTGAGGGAAAACTTGTTGCTTGCTCTTCACACCCTGCGCTTGGGGTTACCAACAAAGTGCCATGTCGAGCACCATCAACATTTTCTGGCGCCGTTGTCAGGGAGGCTAAGGACGTCTTCACAAGGGGAGTCCTTCACTTCCTTTCTCTTTACTTTGTTTTTAGCTTGCTTTGTTTATTTTGCTTGGTTTTGTTTGCCTCTTTCCAAAAAACCCAAAAAAAATTAGTTTAGTTTGGTTTGCTTTCTTTATTAAAAACCCCCCAAAAAATAGTTCCTGCTCTAGCTGTTACTGCTGTTTTTGGCTTGCCCACCTTTGCCAAAATGAACTCTGCTGAGAACACCAAGTTGTGTGACTTCACTAGCACCAACAACGACGATTTCCTAAGCACTCCTATTGCTCTGCTCCTGATGCTACCTTTTATGAAATTAAGCCTACTTTGTTGAATCTTGTGATGAGAGAGCAATTTTCTGGTGCTAGTTCTGATGATCCTACTGCCCATCTCAATAGATTTTTTGAACTTTGTGAGATGCATAAGTATAAGGATGTAGATGGAGATATTATTAAGGTCAAGCTTTTTTTCCTTTCTCCTTGAGAGGAAAAGCTAAAGAATGGTTGCTTTCTTTGCCTAAAAATATTATTGATTCTTGGACTAAGTTCAAAGATTCTTTTATTGGAAAGTATTATCCTCCTGCTAAGATTATAGCTATGAGAAATCACATTATGAAATTTAAACAACTTGATAATGAACATGTTGCTCAAGATTGGGAAATAATGAAAACTTTGGTTAAGAATTGTCCCACTCGTGGACTCACTGCTTGGATGATTATCCAAGCTTTTTATGCAGGTTTGAACTACTCTTCAAGGAACCTGCTGGATTCAGCTGCTGGAGGTACCTTCATGGGCCTCACGTTGGGTGCTGCAACAAGGCTCCTTGATAATATGATGGTTAACTACTCTGAATGGCATGTTGAGAGAGCTCCACATGGTAAGAAGGTAAATTCTGTTGAGGAAACTTCCTCTTTGAGTGAAAAGATTGATGTTATTATGGCTATGCTTGTTAATGGGAAATCTCCTATAGATCCTAATAGTGTTCCCTTAGCCTCTTTGGTTGCTCAAGAAGAGCAAGTTGATGTGAACTTCATTAGAAACAACAATTTCAACAACAATGCCTATAGGAATAATTTTGGTGGTAACAACAATTATAGGCCTTATCCTCCTAATAATGGCAATTCATATGGAAGCTCTTACAATAATGCTAGAGGTGCCCCCCCTGAACTTGAAGTCATGCTCAAGGTGCCCCTCTGAACTTGAAGTCATGCTCAAGGACTTTATTAGTAAACAAACCACTTTCAATAAGACTATAGAGGAAAAACTTTTAACTGTTGAGAAAAATATATCCTCTTTGTCTGAAGCTTAGTCTTCCTTGATTAATAAAATGACTGCTAAACCTGAAACTATGGAAAACACCTTTTCTACTGCTCATGCCATACAAGTTACTATTGATGAAAATGTTAGGCTGTTAGCTCAACTTCATGCTAAGTGGGAAAGGGAAGCTAAAATTGATAGAAACAATAGTGTGTGCACTATCACCACTAAACCACAAGTAGTCCCTATTCCTCCTCCTACTGTACCTAAGCCTACTGGGCCTACTACTAGTGATGCTAAGTTTGACTTTGATATTGATGGTTGCAATATTTCTGAAGTGATTATGTTCTTGCAAAAGCTTGCTAGAAGTCCTGATGCTAGTGATATGCATGTTGCCTTTACCAAACACATTTCAGATGCTCTTGTTAAGATTAAGGAAGAGAAGCTTAAACACAAAGCTTCTATTCCTAGGAAAGTAGAAGATAGTTGGGAACCCATTATTAATATGCAAGTGAATGACTTTGATCTCAAAGCTTCATGTGATCTTGGTTCTAGTGTCTCTATTATGCCTAGGAAGTTTTATGAAATGCTTGATTTGCCACCATTGGAAGATTGTTATTTAGATGTCCCACTCAATGATAATTCTAAGAAGAAACTCATGGGGAGTATTAATGATGTTCTCATTATGGTTAACAATGCTTATGTCCCTGTTGATTTCTATGTTTTGGATGTTGAATACAATGCTTCTTGTCCTATTACTTTGGGAAGACCTTTTCTTAGAACAGTTGGTGCCATCATTGTTATGAAAGAAGGCACCATTAAATATCATTTTCCATTCAAGAAAGGTATTGAACACTTCCCTATGAGGAGAGAGAAGTTGCTTTTTGCTCCTCCTTTGAAAGCAAGGTTTGATGTTAATGCTTCATCATTTGAAAATACTCGATTCTTCTTGCTTCTTGTGCCTAACTTAAAGGTGTTAAAGAAAAGTACTTGTTGGGAGATAACCAAGAGTTTCCTTGAGTCTTGGAAGTTATTACTTCAGTAATGACCTTTCCTTATCCTTTTTGTTTGATTTTTGTGCCAAGAATGCCCTCTAATGAGAGGGAAGTAAGATTTCAGGAGTTGCTGTCCTGAAACAGATTTCTGTCCTCCACCAAAAACATTCGTGAGGAGTCTCTGTAACTCCAATTGAGCTCACAATTTACGAATAAATCCCCCAGTATGTTAGAACACTTTTTGATTTGAGCAACAGAAGATGTTCGAAAAAATCGGTTTCTACCTGCATCTCTGTTTTGATAGATTTCTGCCATTATTTGCATTTGCTTCTTATTGATTCCTTTTTGAGTTCTCTTTTGGGAAGTTGAGATTGTTTAAGGAGTTACTTCAGTAGCTTGTGTTTTTAGTGAAAAGCCTTGCTATTCCAAAGCTTTGCCAGGGGTCTAATATCTTTTGAATACACTAATGTTGCTAATGAAGATTGTATGAAGTTTTGTATCAAGGAAAAATTTCAGGTGTAGAGAGAGAATGATGCAATGAGATGAAGAATGGACAAAATCTCAAGCTTGGGGATTCCACCATGGTGTAACCCCAAGAAAAATCAAAGAGGTACAAGAGTCAAAGCTTGGGGATGCCTTGGGCATCCCCTTCTTCATCAATAAAAATCTCAGGTCTGTCTAGACACTTCGTTTTTTATTGTTTCATGCACAGTTGTGTTGTTCTTGGAGTGTCTTAGTTTTCATTTGCTATGCTAGGTTGTTTAGTTTGCTTGAATAAAGTAGTTTGGACCCCCGTTCTCGCTGTGTTGTTTTGCAAATAAGTTGCTTGGTGTTGGAAAGGAGTAGTAAGTTCTTGCTTGAAGTGCAAGATGAGCTTGCATTGACTGTGACTTAGACTTTAGCATGACATGCTAGGTGTTGTTTTGACCTTATGCTTAGTGATTATTGTTGTAGCATGGCTTGATACAAGTCATTGGGATTGCTTAGTGTGCCTTGAAGAAATTATGCGTTGTTTTAGCATGCAAAAGCATAGTATTGTGGTATTCTCCTTTAATGATTTGTTTGGGTTGACTTGGCACATGCTCACACCATGTTATGACTCTCACAAGTCACCATTAGCCTCTATGATCATTTATTCCTTGACTTGTAGTACCACTCTATGCTTTTATTAGTAATGCTTTGTTGCTCTGCATGATTATGGCCATTATTGCTCTCTTAGTTGGTTGCTCCTAGTCTTTTGCTAGCCTCCACTTGTATGAGTAAGCTCTACTCATGCTTCCAACTCCCAAGAAACTTCTATGCATGGTGTGTTACACCATTCCAAGTATATTATTGTTTTCAGCTATCTTCCAATTAAAAACTACTTTGTTATGTGAAAACTTAGTGATTAAAGCCCTCACGAACTTGATGGCACACATTATATTCTTTTCCCCTAATAAACTTGAACCATTGTGGCGCTATGTTGTATATGCTTGCACTTATACATTGTAATTAGCAGAACCGTGCTGTCACGGGGAACGTTTTCAACATTGCACTTGTACTTTGTACTCAGTTGATATCATGCTCTTTTGTCTGTGTATGTCACCGGTGTGAAATAAAGAGGGAACTTGTAAGTCCATGGAGTTTGTATTCTGTGTTAGAGAAACGTCTGGGCCGCTAGCCTAAGCCATGCCTAATCATGGTGGAAACTTGCAGTATTACCATAGTGAGCTATCTATGAAGCATCCTCAATAAAAAGCTATGCATATAGTAAATAAAAAGATCGCTGAGATTCTCATTGTCTGCTTGCCTTGTCATTTTGGTTATGGGAAAGCTCCTGTACCATGTGCAAGGGGTACCCCGTTGGCGGTTCTCAATGATATGGAAATACTTACAATGAAAAGAACTTACCTGGGTCTGAAGTTGAGTAGCATGATGTGTGGCCCTCATATTCAAGGGACTTGAGATTGCCAGCTTATACTTCGTCAAGCATATACTCCCTAGTTTGTTCACTTTAACCTTAATCACTTCAAGATGCTTATGATAGGGGCAATGAGGGCTGAAAGCTAACAAGTACCATAATTTTTAGAAGCTCTTTTTGAAACTTGAAATCCCTCCTTCCTTTGCAAAAAGGCCTTTCTTCCACCACCATTGAGTCTCCACCTTCTACCTTTAGGCACCATTAAGAGAGCATAGTTGTCATCCTGTGTGCGGTGTTCCAAAGCTTATTGGTTGACGCATATTGTGATATTACTTGTTCTTGTGCTATTTGTTTCTAGTCACCCTTGTGAACTTTGAAAGTGTCTTATGCATCTATTTGCTACTCTATGTGGGACAAGCTGATTGCCACTATGATATGTTTTCTGTATGTGAAACAAACAAATGTTTTTCAATGCATGTTATTCATGATCTTTGTTTGTCACTTACCTACTCGAGGATGAGCAGGAGTTAAGCTTGGGGATGCTTGATACGTCGGAAACGTATATATAATTCTTTATGTTCCATGCTTGTTAGTATCTACTTTGCTTTGCTTTTCTACACTTTGAGGTGCTTTTTACATGTTTTCTGGTACTAACCTATTAACAAGTTGCCACAGTGCCAGTTGCCTGTTTTCTGCTGTTTTTGGTTTCAGAAAAGCTAGTAAAGAAATATTCTCGGAATTGGACGGGACAAACGTCAAAGTCAATTACTTTCCGGGAGGAACAAGAAGTCCAGAGGGGAGACGGAGAAGCGTGCCAGGGCGGCCAAACCCCCTAGGCGCGGTAGGGTTTGACCCCCCTGGCCGCCTCCTCGGTCTCCCCCTTCGCCTATAAGAAGCCCTCGATGCAAAAACCCTAAGAACCCAATTAAATCTCCACGAAACCGTCGGTAGCCACCGCCACCATCGTCCCTAGATCAGGGATGGAGATCTGAAGTTCTTCCCGGCACCCTGTCGGAGGGGAAATCATCCTGGAGACCTTCTCTCCGGTATGATGCGTGAGTAGTTTCACCTTGGACTATGGGTCCATGTAGTAGCTAGATGGTTGTATCTAAGGATGGCAATTTACCCACGGGTACGGGTACCCGCGGGTAGCGTACCCGTATGGGTAGGGTATGTGCATACTTTTATACCCATGGGTAATACCCATACCCTGCCCGTTAAGTCACAGGTATGGGCACGGGTATAGGATTATACCCGTGGGTATACCCATACTCTGCCCATTTAAACTGACTTGTAAAATTTACCTGTAGAGTTCCAACTTATGCGGCCGAGTAGCCTAGGGGCAAGTATGAGATTACGATTTCTAAATTTTGATAATTATCATATACTCGTCTACCTAGTAGTGAGTATATATACTTATTTTTTGTCAAATATAATATTGATTAATGTAAAATTGTGAATAACTTGTGTACTATTGGATCTACCCGTCGGGTACCCAACGGGTACAGGTACTCGTCGGTATGGGCATGGGTAAAGATTTATACCCGCGGGTACAGGTATGGGTAAAGTTTTCTACCCATTGATTACATGGATATGGGCATGATATTGCTCTACCCTGCCCATTGCCATCCTTAGTTGTATCTCCTTCTTTGTGCTTCCATTTATAGATCTTGTGAGCTCCGTTCATGATCAAGATCTAATCTATTTGTAATTATGCATGTTGTGTTTGCGGGGATCCGATGGATATTGAGATTATTATGTTGGTTTGATTAATGGTTTTATCTTTATGATTCTATCATGTCTGTGTTGTTTGTGATCTTGCATGCTCTCTGTTGTTAGTAGCTACCTTGGCCAAGTAGTCGCTAGTGACTCCAAGAGGGGGTATTTATGCTCGATAGTGGGTTCATGCCTCTAGTTTCCAAGGGAAGTGACAATAATCTCTTCGGTTGTAGAATGTGTTGTTGCCACTAGGGAGAAAACAACGGTCTCTTGTTCATGGAACATGTGGACTGTTTACCTTACACACTTTGCTTAAAGCAGTTGTGTGTTGCTTGCAACTTAATACTGGAGGGGGTTCGGATGATAACCTGAAGGTGGACTTCTAGTCATAGATGCAGTTGGATGGCGGTCTATGTATCTTGTTGTATTGCCCAATAGAATCTCATAGGATCTTTCTGACTAGTAATTGCATTGTTATGCCTTGCTCAGTTCCTGTCAATTGCCATGTTGTAATTTGTTTAACCTTCATGCCATGTTGTTTATCTAAGGAGAGCACCTCTAGTGAATTATGGATCCCGGTCCAATCTTTACCATTGATACATCTTTCACTATTACTTGTTTACTTGCTGCAAACAATTACCTTCCACACCATACGTTTAATCCTTTGTTATAGCAAACCGGTGAGCTTGACAACCTCACTGATTCATTAGGACAAAGTCTTAAATTTGTGTTGTGCAGGTCTTCACGTTGTTTGCAACACCTGTGTGACATTTACTTCCTCCTTTTGGTTCGATAACCTCGGTCTCAACTGAGAGAAAACTTGCGGCTTGATCTTCACACCCTGCGCTTGGGGTTACCAACAAAGTGCCACGTCGAGCACCATCAAGCATTAAGATAAATTTTCTAAAGAGTGACTTTTTTTAAATACAATCTCATATTTATGAAGAGACCTTTACCTTAAATCGGGGGTGCTTCATCTTAAATATCTTGGTGTTCTAATTGATAAGAAGAAACTTTTTAACAAACATTTCAAACCCGTGGATGATAAAATGGAAAAAAGACTTTGGGTGCTGGCAAGGAAAAATGTTGGATATGGGGTCTAGAGTCATCCTTTTGAATGCTTGTTTGGGGTAAACATAAATGGGGCATTTTCCTAAGTAGAATGTTGTGGCAATAAAAATATGGGGTCACAAAGTATCATTTAGTTAACTGGGAAACATTGTCTTCCCCAAAAGATGTGTGTGGTTTGGTGTGTTGCATTTGGACCTGACAAATGTTAGCCTATTATGAAAATGGTTGTGGAGGCTTAAAAATGAAGAGGGGAATTGGAAAAATATCTTGAAGATAGAAATATCTTCAAAAAGAAACTTTAACCTTGGCTAGGGACAAGCCTGGGATATCACAATTCTGGGCATGGTTGATGAATTTAAAAGTATATCGTCTACAGTGCCTGTGATAGAATACCGGTATCTAGTAATAAGACCAAATTCAGCGAAGATGTTTGGTACAAAAAATACTTTAGATAAGAAGATGTGTGATAGAATACCGGTATCTATTTTTTTTAACAAAAATGTTGTTGTTAAAAAAGTTGTTCGGTCTCTTGGGAGATGCTTAGTTTTTAGGAGAACATTGTGGGGGTAAATTGGCTGATGAGTGGGTAAAGTTGTTGGAAATTATAAATGGGGTGCAATTAAGGAAAGGGGATGATATGGTGTCTTAGAAGCTGGGTAATAAAGGCTTCACGGTGAAATATTTATATGATATTCTCTGCAAACTAAACCACCCATCAAGGTTTTAAGCAACTTTGGTGTTTGAAAATCCCTGCTAAAATTAAAACCTTTCTATGGTGTTTGATGTGGGGGTGAACTCTTGCTAAGGTTAATTTTAAGAAAGGAGGTTGGGAAGGGAGTGGGCAATGTATGTTCTGTGCACCTGATGAGAGCATACATCGTTTGTTCTTTTCTTGCGCCGTTGCTAGATTTGTATGGAACATGTTCCATTGTGTCTTTAATATTCCTAATCCACCAAAACATATGTTGGATGTTGGTAGATGATTGATGATTTTCTAGGGTAATGAAAAAGTAACAGTTAAAATTTATTTATCTGCTATGTTCTAGGCCATTTGGGAAACAAGAAACCGTGCATGTTTTGATGGGGTGATGCCTAAAGATACTTGTGATATTATCTTCATGATATTTCCCATGATTGATTATTGGTGTGATTAACAGAAACAAAAAGTGCAAGAGGTGCTACATCAAGGAACTAATCTTCTAAGCCAGGGGTGGGAGCCGCTATGTCGAAGAATACATAGTGCATCTTCTTAGTGAGGAATTCTTGTGTTTGGAAGTTAAGTGAAGGAGGGAAACGCATTGGTAGTCTAAGAAAGTATAATTTTTGTTGTAGTTTTATTGTGTTGGTTGTCTGAACTTTGTTGATGCATTGTTTTATATGCATCAGAATGCTGTAATAACTGGAGTTGGAGGCTCTTGCAGAACCTTGTAGTACTCGTTGTGCGTTGTTAATGAAGTTGGGGGAAACCCCTTTGATACAAAAAAAAGTACAACATCTAGTTTAGGATATAAACTTATAGATGCTTAAAATATCACATGCAATAGTCTGCTGAAGCCTGAAGCTCCATGTGGGGGTCTGAACTCGGCATCTGTATTATTTTTTGGTTTAGTCAAGTAAGTAACACAACCACTCTGCTGCGCTATGTTTAGTTTGGTTTTGTAGGGTCCCTAGAAAACTGGTGTAATTGGTGCATGAAGTTTATTCTGCAGTAGTTCGGTGTCTCAGTAACATCAGGCCACACACACTACTCTTTTCATATCTCTTGCCATCTCTATCACATCATTTGTCTTCAGATTGGCAATTGTGAACGCGAATTATACAACTATTGATCGATTCCAGAACAATTTCACATGGCATCTACGCTGTACTCTATAGTTAGACATGACAGATACTGCAAGTGTTAGTTTTTGAAAGGTTTAATTTGTTGCTTCTGTAGACAGCTAGCAAATAATATATATACTTGAGGACTTGATCGGTATATGAAGTCATACTTTCCAGTTTGCAATGCCCGCAACCCATAATATGGCCTTTGGGCACCATCAACAGGTTAGTCAACAAAATGTATACTATGCATATAGATCTATTTTATAGAGTCTGATAGCTACTCTATTTTCAGGTGTGCTAATAATGTTTTAGTGGTGGGTCTGTAAAGGTCCCACCATTGTTGTGCTTTTTTTTTGCAGTTGTGTGTTTAATTAGCACAATTTTTTCATCAAGTAACTTCACGCTCGCCATATCTTCATGAAGGCTTCCAGGTTCATGAAGATAATTTGTTAAAACAGATAAAAAATGTTTTGTGATGAAGGCCGAATGCACAGAAGAACCAAATCCTTCACTCCAATGCCCCGTGGCCACTTTCCACATTGCTCTGATTTGAAATGCCAAATGGCCCTTCCTCTTCAGACGAAGTGACAGCTCTGCCTTTTGCCTTCAAGGCCTATGGAGGGAAGTAGCGAAAACCGATGATATCTTGAATTAATATATCGCCAAGAGACCGATAAATAAAGCACCATGCGTGCAGGAAGTTTTTGTTGATGTGCTTACTTCTTTCTCCCAGCTGGTGCTTAGGGTGATCGACAAGAGCAATAGCATATGCACTACGACTCCACACAATATGCCAAACCATAGTCCCTAGAAATCAGACATATATTTATCAAAAGCTGGTTCAACCCTGACGAACACAATTAGAGACTTCACAATTTCTTATCAAATATATACCTTTCCACCAAGATGGAAGACAAAGGCGAAAACTAAGGCTGCTGGAATTCCCACAATGTAGTACGCGCCGAGATTAACACAAGCACCTACCTTTTGCCGGCCACATCCACGGACAATTCCTAGAAAAGTATCAAGGTTAGTTAGTATTATTGACGTTGGACATATATTTATGTACGGTTTACTATACAAGTAAACACGCACATCTAACAAAAGATAGA
The DNA here is from genome assembly GCA_916181665.1 of Avena sativa. Lineage (NCBI taxonomy): Eukaryota > Viridiplantae > Streptophyta > Magnoliopsida > Poales > Poaceae > Avena > Avena sativa. Next base: position 56,430,009 of record OV702285.1, on the reverse strand, counting down.
ATAGTAGAAGGATGAAGAAAAGTATTATATAAGAGGATAAGATATAGTGTACTGCAGACCCTTATTCACCTGAAAGGACACACAGCAGGTCGTTGAACAAAGTTTTCACCGCAAGAACTGGCATAATTCTAGCAACGTATGCCACCACTTCCTTCTCGTTGCTGTAGGCATACCCCAATAAATTGCGCAATAAAACGATAAGAACCCCGACTGATGTGCCTGTGACGACACCTAGAACCATGGTCACACGAGTAGCCAAACGGGCAGCATCTGGTCGACCAGCCCCAAGCTCGTTTGAAACTCGGGTGCTACAGGGGTAATTAAGGTGAGACATCAAACGATGACCACACTGCATAGTAGTAGTAGAGGTTTTTGTGAGTTTGCGTTGCTTAATTAGACTTCTGACCTTACTGCTGCGCCAAGACCTACTGAGATCATGAATACTAAGGTACTCATGTTTAGGCTGCATCAGGAGATTCAACAGTTACTACTACCAGCAAACATATATAAACAACTCAAGTGTAGGCCATCCCAACATATATATACTGTTAATTACTACCTGATGGACAGTACCGAAGCCTCGAGCTTAGGATTCGGAAGAAGTCCGGAAAAGAATAGGATGAGCTCGAATGACCACCACTCCAAGCTAGGATCAAGTTCGGTTAGAGAATTATGTCTGAATTAATTGGAATTTGGAGAGGCTGCTAATTAACTCACCAAACCATTAGAGCAGACGGAACCGCAAGCCTCAGCAAGGCCGGGATTTGACGGAAAGCCTCCTTTGACATCCCTGTCCACGTGCTCGTACAGGACGCCGAGAGCCTGACGTAGAGAGCCAAGATGGAGAGATTGGT